>OY728143.1:1316253606-1317573606 GCA_963277665.1 Viscum album
GCGGGGGGGCGAAGCCCCCCGCTGATTAGGGTGGCGGCGCGGCCTTTGTGCCGCGCCATTTGCAAGACACGGCCCCCGCACGTGGGGGCCGGCTGGGAACAAACCGGGGGGCCGGCTGCCCCCCTTCCTTCAAGGAACAGCCCCCCTCATTAAGAGGGGGGTTTTGTTGAACCGGCCGGGGGATTTATTCCCCCGGTTTTCTGTCATCCGGCCGGCCAGCTGGCCGGCCGGTTTTCACCAACGGGACCGGAAATTCCGGTCCCGCCTTCGACTTCCGACGCCGGCGGCCCGGCCGCCGGTCTTCACATCCCACCGCGGCCCGGATCCGGCCGCGGTCTCCTCATCTCGCCGCGGCCCGGAACCGGCCGCGGTGTTCGTCATCCGGCGCGGTGCGACGACACCGCGCCCCTTTCTCCGTGCCATGATTCTTTTCAACGCGGCGCGATGGCGTCGCGTTCTTGAAGATTCTTCCTCGACGTAGCGCAACGGGGCCGCGTAAAATATTTGCACGATCATCCGCGTGGTGCGACGGCACCACGCCACTTGCTTCCTCACGCAAGAATAATCAACATGAACGATGGAGGGGGGTTCGGCCGTGTTCATGCGGTCCGGCCCCCCCTCACGTTAAATAAATAACGCAACTTAATATAATCAACATCCTCACGTTAGTCATACAAACCACGAGCAAGAATGAAATAATTAAATATTAAATCAATAACCCCTACCTCGGGTATAAGGTTCGAGGATTTGTCAACGTTCCGCGGAAGACGACGTCGCGGAGGTCGGGCGTCGCGGAAGCCGTTCGTCAAATCCGATGACGAAGGGATGCGTCGAAGAGACACGTCGTTGGCGAAACTTCGTATGCCGACGAAGAATCTCCGAGGAGGAAGCGGTGTTCTCTTTCGTTGACACGGGAGACGAAGAAGAGTGGAGCGGCGTTCTTCGTCGGAAATTGAGCGTTCCTCGTCAAGTCTTGAGGAAAGTCAAATAATAAAGAAAACAACGAACTCAAGAACCTCTACCTCGATAGTCGCACGTTGACGTAGTCGTGGAATATCGGTGCCGATTCCTTTGACGTCGGAGGAAGAGTCGTTGTCGATGGCGTTCATCGCGGAAAACCGTCGCGGAAGAGATGATGCGGAAGAAGTATGTCGCGTCGCGGATACGGCGTCGCGGATGGACCGTGTTCTTCGGCGGAGAAGTTCTTCGTTGAAGAACGACGTTCTTCGCGTTCTTCGTTGAGTTTGAAGAAGAAGAAAGAACTCTCCACCTCTCAAGAAGACAAACCAAATAACCCAAAATAAAATAAGCTACACCTTATTTTATTCTCACTTTGCCAACCTTTCAAAATTCAAAAGTTGAATTCAATACATTAATTAAATCTAGAGTTGACAAAATTAAGTGAAGAGATAGGTTGGCAAGAGTTAAAGTAGGGAAGAGTTACATAATTAAGAGGGGGTTTAGAGGGGTTAGGGAATTCGAAAAGAATTAGGGGTTCGTGTGGGCCCCACCACACTTAATCCTCCAAAGGGAGGTTAAGTGGGTGTGGGTCCCACTTCCAACCTCCTTTGATAGGTTTTAAGAAGATATAATAAAATTTGTTCTACACAAATTTTATTTAACTCAACTAAAAACCTAAAAAATTAACTTTCAACCCGCAACAAACGCAACTCCCGAAAAGGTCTCTTTAAGCGAATATCGGCGCTGCGAGTTCATCGGTGCCCTCAGATTTCAATTCCGAGCACCGGATCAAAAGTTAGGAATTCTCGCTCGTTCGTTCACTGAACGTACCCGAGCCAAACTTCGGAAATTAATTCCGGGCACTCCGGGCCTCGGAATCAGGTGCCGTCTGAAACCGCGGTCTTGTAAAATTCTAAAGAAAATTAAGAAAAAAAAATTTCCCTTGAATTTTACGGGTCTTTACATAGAATCCGAAAATCATTGTATAATAATGTAAAATTTCCTTACTTTCCAAGAGTGCCCCTCCTCTCCTCTTATAAAAGGCCACCCACCTCTACCACCTCATTCAAACTTTCAAGCCATTTGGCTCGGCCATCCTCTGCCCAATTAATCTCCCAACTTCCCCCTCTTACTCTTAGAAGCCTCACTTTGGGCATAACTCTTCCCAAGGAAGCCTTTGGCTCAAATAAAAAAGAGGTGCCCGATTTTGAGGTAAAGTCTTCTCTAATGTTGTTTTGTTTTATTTTTCTTCTCCAACCCCATAAAAACTTTTTATTCATTTATTTTGTAACAAAAAAGTATCCTCAATATACTAGGATGTTTTTATAAGAAGTATTCTAGCTACACTTACACACACGTACATCTAATGGTTAATGAACATACGGTTTCTGTGGATGGCGAATTTCTGCCTGACGAAACGATGATTGTTCAACACTCATATAACAACTTCAAAGGTGGCCATTAAGATATCACAATATTTATATATGATATATAATATGATTATCTTTTACTTATGCTTCTGTATTTCTCATTTATGGCATACTTTATGATTTCCATTATGGGTAAACGCGATAATTTCATTTTAGGATGTGCGGACTACCGCCCACTCAAAGTGATTTGAATCGTTAATGCCATATGTGGGATGTATAAAGGATGGAGTAAATGGTATTATACACTATATTATACTGGAATTATATTATAAATTTATATCATTATGATTCCATTCCATTAAATACGAAATTGAAATGAAAGTAGCGTTCATGCGTACGTACGGCTAACCGTCCCCATGAACGGTGCATTTTATTTCTTACCTCTAAATGTTACGTAATATTATAAATGAATGTATATACTGGATATATATGATATATATGACATATAAATCATGAATATAATTCTGGAGATAATGTATATTCTACCACATAAAAAACATGTAATTATAAGAAGTTTATTGTTGACTCAAGTACCAAAGATCGACAAAACGACCGTTATTAACTTATATAATTACATAATGTTCATATCATTGTAATAAGTGATATAAAAAGGATAAGGAAATTGAAAATGGTTTTTAATAAGGTATATATTAACTCTAGTTTATTATTCCGGAGGTTAATGAACGGTTGAGTCAAGTTAGACACGAGGTAAGGGAACTTCTTAACCCAACTTCCATTCTTTGGGTTAATCTCCTACTTTCAAATTATGCCATGATATTATTATGTCTTATTTTGTATTTTTACTTTATTTATGTGTACCTATAGTGAATACACATAATATATCTATTTTATTTTAAAAATGATCTTTGTAAGGACTTCGTCTCAATCTCCTTTCATTGAGCCATATTTGGTTTTATACACAAATTTCTATTATACGGTGTATAAAACCCTTTGACCTTTACGTTTATTCAAAAGGAATATTTTTTATACGAAGAATTTACTATACGACAAAAGGGAATGTTTTTGTCATACATATGCGGAGACAACTACTTTTCCACCGCCGTGACCACTATTTGAGTTTCAGCTTCCTCTACAAGCCATACCTTTTTTTAATGAAAAATAAATACCATGTTATACTTTTCTTTTATTTTGGTATTGAAAATGGTTTTGAAAGCGTTTTTATTATATCAGTGTGTTGTATTGATATCTTGTGATTGAAATGTGGAAATGTTATGTTTCCTTTATGCATGTTTTATGTGATACGATTATGTTTTGGTTTATGAAATGTTTAAACCTATTCATATAAGGAATGCAATGGACTTAATAAGTGACGGGTGGATCCCGCTACAGCTCCTCGATGCATCGGCAGGTCTTATGAGACAAACTAGTGTCTTGGCACAAGGCGTTGACAAAATATTATTTGTGGTCTTGGAACGAGTCCTTGGCTATGTGGTTATGATAGTCTGGCATTATGCATTCCATCATTATGAAAGTGGTTAATGATATTTCATGTGATTATTCGACCAGTAGAATATCCATGTGAAGAAGTAAATGGCATTATCTCATTTTACTTTTGCCATATTATGTTGATGTTCAAGTTTAAAAGGATTTTGTTTTAGTTATACATTGCCTTAAATGTTTATGTTTATTTATGAAATATTCCACAATATTGTTATCCTTACTGAGCATCTGAGCTCACCCCTTTAAATGTTTTAATATTTTCCAGGATGTGAAGAAGTATTTTAGGAATGACCTGCAGGGATAGTCAGAAGTGGATATGAGTGTGGACTATGAAGAATTTGTTATTGTAGTTTTTTACCTTATGTTGTAATGTAACATTTATGAATGTATCTAGTGTTTCCAAGGATACTAAACTAATCGGTCTTTCGAGACTTGATCTTTTGTGATCATGCCAATGTTACGAAGTAATGCACCGACTCTGGGTAGTTGGGGTTGGGGCGTTACAATAAAAGTGTTATAAACATTTCAAAAAAAAATCCAATAAGTTATTCTATAACTAAGCCTATTGATATTAGACATCATTTTATAAGAGATCATGTTCTCAAAATGGATACAACATTAGGATTTGTTAACAATAAATATCAAATAGCTGATATTTTTACTAAAAAACATCCCACTACTTGTTTTGATTCTATTATGGGGGATTTAGGTTTATTTAATTAATAATTAAATATTTTTTTAATTTTTTATCTATTATTTTATTTTATGTTTTTATAACTATTTTTTTTGAAAATCTAATTTATATTCCTATTTTTTATCTTATAGTATTTTTTTAATCTATGTTATTTTAAATGTATCTATTTGACATAATTATTAAATTTTTACCATAATAACTCTATTACATAAGAAACAAGGACATGTGTCATTTATCATAAATTGTTCTTCTTACAAACCATTTATTTACCCAAAACAAAAAACTATTATGCTTAACCCTCAATCTTCATCCTTCCAAACCCTATAAGAAAGAAACCTCATATTTTCAGATATTAAAAAATGAAAAAAACCAAGATAATCGAAGAAGGAGAGGAAAGTGAAGAAAAACATCATAGATTTTCAGGATGAAAAATTCGTCATGGAATAGTGATTGATTTCGAATTGTTATACATGAAGAACTTACTCCTAAAAAAATTACTATCCTCTCAAGGACTCGATATAGCATTTGATGACATCAATTCAGAATTTCCATACGAGGTAGAACTGAACTTTATTTATAAGAGTGCGTTTGATTTTTGGAGATTCATAGGAGATGGTTTTTTCTATTATTAATGATAGGGATTTATCTATTTATTTTACTAAGATTGCAAAAATCTTGAACTGTCCACATCAAATAATTTTCCATTTCAATCACAAATCTATTGGTGATAAAGAATAATCTTCTAAAGGACATCATGTCTTTTATACTCAATTTGACACACATTTGAAAGATATTTTTTATGTATTTTAAACATGGTCATAATATTTTGGTGTTGTTTTATTAGAAAAGAATAGAGCCCAAGATAGATGAGATGGATATAATTCATTGACCATACATTTATATCATGTTTCATTTCCTATGTGATATGAAATTGTATTTTTTGAAATATTTATTTTGGTATCTTCATTACTGCTATTCACCAGATGCACAAATGAATTTCTATTTATATAAATGGATAATTTATCAGATTTTATTTATGAATGAAATGATTAGACTGTTTGAGGAAAGAGTCAAATGTAATCATTGTAATGTTTTGATTGTTGGAACATCATAAAAACATGGATTTTTGTACAGTACTAGAAAAGAAATTTTTTTACTATTGGAGATAATGAAGAATATATTTCAAGAGATTTTGATCATGGGAGAAAGTAATTGTTCAAAATGAGGGTGTCTCTAAATCGATAACACTTGTAGTTTGACAACTATCTTAAAGGATTCTTATATTTAACATAGAGGATGAAGTGGAGGAGCAGTGTCAAGAAGAAATGGTTATGAAACAAAGAAATAGAGATGCTCCTCCATTTTAAGAATAGATTTTGGCCTCTAGAGAAGGAATATTCTCAGTTTATTTGGAAGAAATTGTAATTTAAGAGGATATTCAAGCTGAGAGTCAATCTAGGTAGCTTGTTATTTAACATCTGGTAAGTGAAAAAATACAAGAGAAAATTCTAGTAGAAGAAGTTCAAGAACAAAAAACACTATCTAAAAATGTTCAATAACAAATTTTTAGAGAAGATATTACTAAACAATGAGCTATTCAAGAAGGACATATTTTACAAGAATATGTTACAGGAATTCAACACTTAATTGTAGATTAGACTATTGGACAATCATCTCATTATTCTGGTGATCATACTGATGTTTTAGATAATATATCTTTTTCTTGTGAAGAACTAGTAATGAATAATATGGAAGATTATTTCCCCACTGATGATGAAAATAAGACTATTAATGATGATGAGGGGATCTCTGAATCCATATCACTTCATGATGAAGAAATTTTTATTATATTCAAAAAGTCATAGGAATAGAATGCCACTCTATGGTAGGAAAAGATAATTATAATGAAAAAGATTTATGATCTTAATTATAATACTACTTTTAGAATGAATTTTGATGCCTTTAATAGGGACATGTTAAATGAGATTCGGAAGATCAGAACTGTAGATGTTTTCAAGACTGTTTTGGCACATTTAAATTTGTATCTGGTCAGTCTATCGAATTAGTAAAAGGTTCAGTAAATCATGTTAGGAAATATACATTTACCTCTGCTACAAGTCAATATTTAATTTGAAGATATCAGGCTATACCCTCTATAATGGAAGACATGAATTCTCATCTTCATTATCTTCAATGCAAAAACACACGTTTGTTAGTTTTATTGGACAGTCAAAAATCTATTGTTGACGAGTTAACTCAAGGACACCGTAGCATTAAATTGATGTTAAATAAAATTTTAGAAATGATAGAGTTGTTCATGAAGTAAGAGGAATGTATTCATTATTTTCTTATGGTCAACATATAGGATAATCATTATGTAAATAATGACTCCAAGATATTGATAATTCATCTAGGAGGCAGTTTGATGAATAATTTAATATTGTATATGGCTGAGCTGAGGGACATGTTTGAAGCCACATAAATTCAAATCCATCCAATCTTTAGCCTTCTTTATTTTTCCTACCTTAAACCTCAACAATGAATGTTTATGTTTCTTAGTCACAATCATTATTGTATTATTTTCTTTATTGATCAATGAATTTTTATGTGGTCTATATATTACATTTTATAATTTTAACTACTTTAATATTTTTTGTCTATTAGTTAAAATACAGTTCTCGTTATTCATTACATTTACTTATAACATTCAATCATTATTCTGTTTAATATTAAATGTGTTTTAAATGTGTTTTAATCTATTTCTGTACTTTATGCTTGTTATAACAATATGGGGTTAAATTTTGATAAACATTACTTTTCATTTCATTGAGAAATTTAGATAAACCTAAATATTTTTTGAAATTTACTTTTGTGGGAGAACATAAAATGTTTATTCTTTATCAAAATAATTTTCTCTAATAGAAATTATTTTCTTTTTATGTTTACATAATTATAAATTATTTTTCTAATATTAAAGTTTTAATTTGGGGGTTTTGAGATCATCAAATAGAGGGAGATTGTTGGGCATGTATTGTCTCAACCATACTCTGTTAATTTTATTGATTTTAATGGACAGAAATATAATTTTTTGTTTTACTAATGATTTCATTTTGAGAGTATTTCATGAAATTTATATTCTAATCTTGAAATAATATTCAACTATTTACTAACAAGAAATATTCGTTAATGTGTTTGGAATGCTCTTATGAGTATTGAAGAAACACTTTTCATCGTTTTTTGTTCACTAGAATTAATAGTTATTCAATACATTGAAGAATGTAACATATGGAACAAAACTTATGTTTATGTTGAAGGATCAATGTGTATGGGTAATCAACATTATGTTTGATGCAATTTATGGTTAAGGAACATTACATTTTTTTAGATCCTTAAGTTTGTAAAAAAGAAAAATTGTGTTTAAATAACCCTTTGTATGTATAGAACTTTACAAATGTATGGATCATCAATCATACATTTGTGATAAACCTTAAATTATCAAGCTTTTGTTTGGGAAAACTGAATGAATGGATAATCAAGGTTGCATTCAGTGATCTTTGAAGATGTGGATAAACGTATAGATCATCAACCCTACATTGTGAAGTCAAACCCAATGTTTGTTAATTTGTCATATTGGGATGAAACATTACGTTTGACTTTTCAATGTCGGAAATTTGAATTTAGGACATTATTGGAGTGTTTTGCAATAGTATCTATAGAATCTTAGGGTTATTTAAAGCCCAATTCCAATTTATTCAAAGATAATTTTAAATGATTTAAATATCCTCTTACAGTAGATATTTTTACTCTTATTCTTAAGGTAAGTTATAAATACTCTGAGATGTATTCATTGAATTTAAATTCACTTGATTTATGAGGCATATTCTGTGGATCTGAAATATTTCTGTGAGATATAATGTTATATATATTCTTTTGCATTAGATATTTATATATCGGATGATATGGATATTTCTTGGCTGTATTGATAATTGTTATTCATCAATATTTCTTTTGAAAATTATTTTATAGTATTACAACATTCAAGCATCTCATAAAAAAGGACTACGTTTTAGAGATACACATGATCAGATCTGGAAACACAATGCTCTATTTTTTTGGTTGTTCTTAAAATAAAATATCTCTTGTGAAACCTGATATCTTCAGATTTATTTCAAGATTATTACTCTTTTGAAGACTATATCCTTCTTTTATCTGTTTCATTCTACTAAAACTATGAGCAAATCCTATTTTTTCAATCAAACTACATCGTATATATTTGGAGTTTTGGATACTTGTATATAGTTGTGGTGTAGTGTGAGCTTATCACACTATGATGTGGTTTTATTGGTTCCCTGTAAAAGAACCAGAAGGCTCTGTTTTGTAAGAATTTGTTTGTAAGGGTGAAAACTGCATAAACACAGTTGTGGATCAATATTATGATATGAGGACAATACTAGTGAAATTCACCAATCCCACATAGTGGGTGATTAATGGAGTAGAATATGGGATGTTCATGTCTGAAATCACTATAAATTTATGTCATTTATTCTCTGTTAATTTCCACTGCAAATACTCTCACACTAAAACATCACCAGTGATATATACTATTGATGTGAATCAACATATCTGTGAATTTTTTAAGAGAACAAAATTATCTCCCTTTGTGTTATCACTATATCCATTCCAAACTAATTGTGTTGTTGTCTATTAATCTTGGCGATGGATACTAGGGAATATATGGAAATAAAAATTGATAATGCGATTGTGATGGATACTCTAGAAAGGGTATGTTGGCTAATTAACACTGATATCGATGAGCCTTATAAATAAGGGGTTCATTATTACATAAAATCATCACTTGAAATCAACTTCATAATAGAAACTCCATGTAAAATAAAATGGGGCTGATAGGTATGTGTGCCTTTCATAGATTTTACAAAAATTGGGAATCAAATTTTATATCATCAACCAATTTATGATAGTATTTCAATGTTGATCTAAAAAATGGGCTGAAGGAAGATATTGTACTTAACACTCATATGAGAGGTGTATTTTAATCCCTATTTGGAAATAATCTCAATATAGACATATTTCTATAGTCATGCTTCAAAACATTATTTATGATAGTTATTTTGATACCTCATGAAATTTATTTTTTATACCACCAGATTTTTTGAGGTCAAAAATAATTTTTCATCCAAAAGATATATTTATGGGGGGATAATTTAACACCATGAGATTTAAGTATATGATATCCTCAGTGGAGAATTTTTTTTCGATTTCTTTCTCCCCATGGAAAAATACTAATATAAAATTTCTTATTTTAACATTCGAATAAAAATATAATGTTTGGAAATTACAAATTATAAATAATTTTTGATATATTTAATATGATTATTTTATTTTAAAATAATTTTTGGAATTAAATATAATTGTTACAATTATACATATTAAATTAAAATATTATAGCAAAAATACGTAATAAAAATTATATTATGCTCATAAATGTATTATTTCTACATTTTTCAATTTTATAAAAAATGATTTAGTATTTCAATAACCATTTGATTAACGATGAAAAAAATATATTAAATATGAATTATTATTTATTACTAACTTGATTAGAAAATTATAGGAATGATGAATCTGAGTGGTTAATATGCATGAATTTTTTTTCATACAAAGTTGTATTTTTTTATTTTAATTTTAAATATGGACAACTTTTTTATATTTTGAATTATCATACTAACCTAAAATAAATTTTTATGAAATAATTGGATTTTAGTTGAATTATAATGACCCATTTTTCTAAAAACTATAACTCTTGAAGAATTATCATAATAAAAAAATTTTAACTGTTTTTGAAAAAAAATTATATGAAATATATATATTTTTAAGTAATTTAAATATTTTATGATAACCATATTGTTTTTTATAAGTTTTTATATATCATTTTGGAAACATAAGTAATAATTAATTCATAAAATAGAAATTATTAATTTATATTAAGAATAACCATTCACAACATGTTGAATAAATATATCAAATCAGAATAGATATTTTTATTAAATATAATAATATTATAAAATTAAGTGAATTTCTATTTTTGAAATTCAATTATGATTACTAATAGTAATGATAATGTCCATGAACATGGAAAAAATGTTATTTTCAATGATTTTTTTATTCTGTGAAATTAAATCTAATAAATTAAATTTACATTTTTTCGATGATGAAATTTTTGTGATGTTTAAAATAATATAAAACTACACTAAAAACATTTAAATTACTATCAAATTTTTAATATTATTATGAATATATAATATATATAACACCATATGTTTTACAAAATATTTGTTCTATATATATTTTTTTCTAATTTTGAAAATAAAATTTATCTATTTTATAAATTTAATTTGATCAAATCGTGATTGAGTTAATGTTTGGAACTCTTAATTTTGGTATGAGTTCTATGTTTTATTTTTCAAAAACTTTATTAGTATTATAAAAAAAAACTACATACCAAGATAGAATCAAAAAGGTTAAATGTAAAAATGAAGTATTAAAACTCATGAAACATGATTAAATAATATGAAAAAATGTGACTTGGTGGTATCACTGACTTATCTCACCATAAAAACATTATTTATCACTTTTTTAAACATTAAAAATAAAATATTTTCTTTACAATAATGATAAATTATTTTTTTTTAAAGTTATATTTTCCTCACTTATTAAAGGGTACACATTTAGTGTTTAATTTTATAAATAGTCATCTGATTTACACTATAAATCTGTTACATTTTTTCTATAGTTGAATCATATGTAATTTACATAAGCCTTATGTGTCAAATAGATATCTTAATCCCTTAATTTCCACATATACATTCAAGAGAATGATTAAATTCAAAACGTGTATATCTCTTCATCTTTTCCATTTTCTTATTAAAAATTATACTTCATCACTATCCATACCAGAGTAATATGAAATCCTCAATATCGATATTATATTGAATATATATATTTTAACTACCTTTATCAATTTATTTCAATCTAGTTTTAAAAAAAATAAATGATAATCATGCATTGTGAGGACTACCCCTTTCATGATGATTTTTATTAATTTTTCATATTTCATTCTATTTGTTACAAAACACAAAAAACTAAATTCAATAAAATAAAAAAAACTATCATACATAATTAATCTTCATTAGAAGTTTATTATATAATTTTATAACAATGATCACCCATTTAGATATACCATTTTTGGGTTTTAGATGTTTTAACAGCCGATATGAATTATGAAATAAAACTCTATCATCAATGAATCTGGGAACAAACATATTAATATTATAATAAGTTAGTAAGAAATATAAGATTTTTTTTATCCTGATAACTAAAAGTACGAAAATTAATAGACATCGATTCATTTTTTAAAGAAAATAAATCCAAAAATATATAAAAAATAAATTCTATATAATAATAAATACTTATAATCAATTTAAATATTGATGAATAAGTTTATAATGATTTTAAAATATATATTTTTTACTTTTATGGATTCTAGAGATGTGAATAGAATAAATAAGGACCACAATATTGGTTTTTAGGGAATCAAATCTTTTCCTTGGCATATGATCACTCTTCTTTGTATATTGTCATTATCTGTAGATATATTATATAATATAATGTTTTAATGTTTTATTTACACATTATTCTTTGGGTAATTAATTTCTAAAAAACACGCCTTCCACTTAAATGGTACTATTATTCCCTAAAAATTCATGTTTCTTGAGAGCAATTCATGTTTAATGTAATGCATTTTTACCTCATATCCATGTTTTTATTTCTAGTAATTGTTCTCATTTCCATAGGTAAAAATCAAATTTATTTAATTTTTTATTAAATATAAATTACACATTATTATTTTCAAATTACTTATTCCATTATACTTTTAATGATATAAATTTTCATAAATATCATTTCAAAATATATAAAAGTATTATAATTAAATTTACCTTCTAATATTCCTTTCATTTAAACATTTTTACATATTTTCATAATTCTCTTCATTTTTTAATTATTGTAATTTTCTTGACACTATTTTAATATTATATATTTCTATTTAAAAATGTGTATTCTACGTTTAAATAATAATTAAGATTTTTTTACATAATATTTCTAATACCTTTTTACAAAACATAATTTTTGGATATTTCTCGTAAATTTCAGAATTATTATTTCCACTTGAATAGTGGATAATAAATCACCCTATAGGTTATTTTTTTAATATAACATGATGTATTTTATTTATTTAGTATCAAGTGATTATTTTTTGTGATACCATTTAAAAATTTTATGAATCTCATTTCCTTATAATGGTTTATTTCCTATCATATAAATGATTTAGTTTAAATAGAAATCATATATATATGGATAATGATGGGTGTGGTCTTATATAACCATAAAATTCATTGAATATGGTTTTATATCATATGTGATACTTAATAGTGGAATACATTTAGATTTTCCCGAAACAAATGATGGAAATATTTGGATTAGATTACAATTTAAATGATGGAAATATTTGGATTTTTTACCAGAAATTATATGGTGGATACACATGGTGTCATTCACACATTTATCATATGATTATGTTCATTTATATTCATTAAAATAATTTTCTTCCAAAGTATGCTAAATTAAAATGATATTTTGTTGTCTAAATATATCAGTCTTTCTTGTGGTATGATTTCATGCTTTTATTATTTTTAATTATATTATTATATGGAATGATTTTTATGATCACTCTTTTTTATGACTTATTTATATTCTTTCATTATTTATTTCTCAAGAAAAAACCTTTTTTCCATGTCCCTATATATGAATATGGTTACATCATATAATATGTCTAGAATATGTTCTAGAATAACTTGATTATGGAAAATGATTAGTAAATTAATAAATAATGATATTTATTTTGAAAGTCTAGGTGAAAATTACAGATTTGGTCCTTGGATTTTAATAATATTTATTTAATATATTAATTATACCACAGATTCAATATAATTTTTATGTTTTATTTTGTTTGAATCGTTTTAGTTGGTACTATAGCAGGGATTATTTATTTTGGGAGATTAGTTTTGTTATGATAGTTTTTAATGATTGAGAGAATTAGTAAAATCCCTAGAGATGAGTGTAAGTATAAAAAGACATCCGCAAATATAATTTTATCTTGGATAGTGGTTTTCAAAAAACCATAATTCCCTATTATGATACTATATTGTGTTTTTTTAATATGGAACAAACGCATCAATAGGTAATTAACTCAGAAAGAGTAGGTTGATTATATAATTTACTATCACTATGACACACTTTGAGTGGCCCTAAGACTCTACATGTAGATAAAGACTCTAAGGGATATTTTTTGGTTGATCATATTCTATTTATGAACTTCCAAGAAGGATTAACATCGTAGTAAATTTGTGGGATCATGATAAGAATTATAAGATAACCTAATTTACCATTGGTTATATTAATACAGATATAATTACATATAAAAGAACAATATTACATTATAAATTTAAGATATAAAAATATTTTATACTATATTACCTTTTTTAAATTATTATAATTCCTACATATTATTAATATTTCATCACTCAATCCAACTTTATTTGTTTTAGTTGTTGATGGGATTAGAAGGAGCCATGTATGTAAGGGAAAATATAGACATTATCTCAATAATGAACACGTCAAAAATGTTTTGGTGTGTGAATAATTGTGACAAATATAAACCATCCATGTTGAATTATTATTAAATATGTTTACATAGTTGAATAATGAAACATTCTAAATAATATAAAAATTATGTCTAATGAATGATCAAGTGACATTGATGACGAATGAGAAAATGATCAGTTTCATATATATATATAAAACATGGTAAGAAGAAGGAATTGAATTTCCTCAATGATAAAATATAGTAAATTAAATTTCGTGGTTGTTCCATTTAACATGAAAGTATTAATGTAAAATAAATATTTCAATTATCATAATGGGAGAGGAAAATGTGCATCCAAAAACACCACTAACCTTATAACAGCTTCTGTGTTGAAACATGAACATTATCCAAGTCCTTATCATAATTCAATTAATGATAAGACTCGCGGGAATGAAAAACTACCATGGTGGATGAAAAGTGGTGGATCATGTTAAATTAAATATGATAATATTCATTTTGATAATAGAATCATCTACTTATGTATTGTAAAAATGGGATCATTATTCTATCAAAACTATATTCCCTAGATTATATTGAAAATATAAAAACATGATGTTTTTTATGAAATTATATATTTAGATTAATGATTTTTTCATTTAAATTTTTTATTTCATAAAATATAAATCATCGAATTGGTATTTTAGAATGATTTGATGTAATTAAAGAAATATAATAAGAATTCAATCATAAAAACTGTGTTCACAAATCATGGTTAAATAAATTGTATCATCCCCACTATAAAGAACTGATGGGGATGAAAAAAATAAACAATAGTCTTTGTAGAGATATATTGACATTATTCAAACAAATGAATATAATAAATCATCACCATTTTTCCAATTGATGTTCTTGGATGGATCTGTTTTCACTACAGAAAAAGGGGTTAAATTGATGAAGGGTAATTTTTACAATATCATTAAATAAAAAATATTCATCTTTGACTTATTATAGTAAATAACTATGAAACTGGAAGTATCTCATCCTCCCACGATCAATAAATAAATAAAATAGAAAACAACACAATGTTTTTAAATGTTTGGTTTAATTGTGGAACCAAACTCATTATCACAGTTGGTTTCTCTCCCCAAAAATAGATTCTCGTCATTATAATAATGTGTGAATTAAAATTGTAATCCTTAATATAGAATCCCACCATGCATGTCTTGTGTCCCAAAAACATTATTGCTCTGCACTGTAGTGAAAAATATGAATAACATACAATTTATATTACTACATAAATCTGATTTTATTAGAAATTAAATATAACTACATCCTTCCAAAAAACCCTAAAAACTACTTGAAATGATTTCCCACAATTAAGACAAGAATAAAAATAAATTACAATATCAAATACAACTCATATATTTTGAAAATATGTGATTAATCTAATTATATTTAATTAATATAGTACCTTGGTTTCCATATATTCTCATATTCATCCTTTTTCCACCATAGCATAAAATCTCATACATTTATTATCACACATTGATTCACCTAACATACCATTTTATTAGAATATTGTCTATTCATAATGACCCCATGATATCCATAACATCAGTCCAAACACATAGCTACAACATGTACCATTTACCCCCCTTAAATTCATACCATATGTCACTACTTAATTCGTATAAACAGATATTGAAAACTAATTAAAATAATGAATGAATCATTTAAAAAATTCAAAATATATGATTATTCTTTAATTCCAAAACTATTAGAGAATAAACACAATGATATCTCGAAAAAATATTATAAATTATGAATCCATAAAAATTTCAACATATTAATATCCACAATATCCAATAGGTTATGTGGTTTAAATTATCATCTTCACAGAATAGACTATATTTTTGTTCAGATACATTTCACCCATCATCTATTATTCTATATATAATGCGAATCAAATAATCTAGTTCATTAACATAAGATACATAGTACATGATTATGTGAATCAATTAGACAATATAAAAATTGGCTACATGATACTTTACATAGGTAGATATATGATTTGGATACATAGATCAAGACATCACAAATTCACATACATGTCACATTTAGCTTTGTGATTCCTCCTCCATAATCAAAATAATGACATGTATATATGAAATGGAATATTTCAATCAAACCGTCATAGATACTCATTAGATGATTTCTATAAAACATCAGAAATAATGGATGGAATCATGAACATCACATCCATGATATGTATACATAAAAACAAATTTATATACCTATATAGTTAGTGTAACACCCCAGGTAAATAAAGAATATGAAATTTTTATATTTATCCATATTTGTGAATAAAATAATAATATTACCTTAAAGGGAAAACTATGCTCGATGGCGTACCCAATACGCGATAATGAGTTCCTTTGAAATCTTACGTTGCACTCTAATTATAAAATAATATTATTGTAAATGGTTTAACGCCTAGCCATTGTAATGGCGGGAAAGAATGTAACTAACTACAAAATTATTATATATGTTTTTCAAATATTTTTACATTTAACCAAAAAATGTTAGTGGCATAAAATGCAAATGAATCCAATTTTAAGCATAAATCTTCTAATATTCTTTAAAAGGTCGATTAACTGCCTTTTGATGGAGAACCATTTTTAAATATACTTTTTAATATTTTATATGTTTTATTTGACAAAATAAAATCCTTCTTTAGAATCTGGACATCAAAATTTCCGTTGTGTAATTTTTTGTTATTTTTTCGATAAAGAACATTTTTAGTGAAAATGTTGTATTTTAATTCAAAACCTCATTTTAATATGATTTATTTATATGGATGCAATATATTTTTAATTAATATTAAAGTGTATTTAGAATATATTTTTCCAATTTAATCCAATGGTGGTCATTGAATTAATTCCACTTTGAAATTGGTCTTAAACTAGTGTTAATCTTCTAATAGATATTGCTTCTTAAATACACGCTATTTGTTTTGAGAATAGGAATTAATTATTAAATTAATTAATGAAACTTATATGTTTTGAATTTTGTAAAATATAAATAATTTTTGAATTCGGAATATCAAATATAACTTTGGGTGAAATTTTGGTATTTTTTTGAAAAACTTCAATTTTTGATGAATAGTGAAACCACTAAGTTGTAGTTAAAGAAACTGATTTTTTTGTATAAATGAAACTTTACCACTTTTGTGATTTGATTTTCAAAAATCCGACATACATGGTTGCCATTAGGATGTAAAATGCGGTTAAAATAATTTTTTTTGAATAGTAACGTTTATGTTTTATTAATCGCGATTAAAGGTAATTAGTGTAATTTAAGGTAAAAATAATGTTTTAACAATATGATATGACCTTGAAACATGTACTACCCTTATTGGATAAGTCATGCACGACCAATATAATCAATGGGTTAACTTGGGGACCCCATGGAGCCACTTTGTTAGGAAATTTACATTAATAACTTTTTATTTAATGTTAAAATAAAAATGTCACAAACATGAGTTGTTTAACTAAAAAAAATTTTAAGTGGGGTTATACAAGTCATATTTTTTACTATAAATATTCATTAGAAATATAAAACTAATTATTAAATCAGGGTATTTTTTTATAATTTTTACACATTAAAGAAATTAAATTATTTATGACATCATGATGATGTAGTGATTATCTCATTATTTAACGATTTAAATAAAATGAAACGATAATGTAAAATCTAAGACCGACACATGTCAAAAACCTATTGGATTGGTGGATTTAGAACTCTTATTACCTTATATTCTAAATAAATCAATATGGGACCTTTAAAATCTGATACTCATTTGGAAATAAAGTATCCTTTTAAAACATTTCCAAAAGTGCCCTTCCTCTCCTCTAAGGCCCCCACCTATACCACCTTACCCACACCTCTCAAGACTTTGGATTGGCCAACCCATGCCCATTTACTATCTACACATACCTCTATTTATCATTTAATTCTCACTTTGGGTAGAAATAATTCCAAGGAATCCTTTGAGCTCAAATCAAAAAGAGTTACCCGATTTAAAGGTAGAGTCTTCTCTTGTGTTTTTATGTTTTATTTTGCTTCTCCAACCCCATTAACTCTTTTTATTCCTTTATTTTGTAACAAAAAAAATATTAAATATACTAGGATTTTTTATAAGAATTTTAGAGCTACAGATACACACACCTTCATCTAATGGTTAAGGAACATATTGTTTCTGTGGTTGGTGATTTTCTGCCTCACAAAACGATGATTGTTCAATCTTCATTTATCACCTTAAAAGGTGGCCATTATGTTATCACTGTATTTTATATATTATATATATGGTATTTATGTTTAATATATGCTTCTTTATTTTATATTTAAATCATACCTTTATTCTTTCCATGTTGTGCAAATGAGATAATTTCATATAAGGAAGTGTGGAAAACCGCCCCTCATGTGATGTGACTCGTTCATGCAATACATAGAATGTATAAAGAATGAATTTAATGAACATATGTGACCTATATAACATATATATTATACATTAATTATAATATACATATGTATATATCATTTATTTTTTATTCCATTAATATGACAAAAAAATTAATGTAGCGTTCATGCGTACGTACGACCTACCGTCTCCATTAATGATGCTTTTCATTTTTTTATCTCCAAATTTTATTGAATAGTATAAAATGAATATGTAATGGATATATATGATATTTTAATCATTAATAATATTCTGGAAATAATTTAATTATAAATACATGAGAAATCATTTTCAAACAAATTCATTTTTGACTCATGTACCAAACATCGGAAAAAACATCTGATATGAACTAACATTATTAATCAATTATTATAACATTATAATATGTGATATGAACTGAATAATAATCTTTAAATAACGTACTTAAGAAATTATAAATTGAACAATGTTTATTATTCAGTATAATAAAGAAACGAACAAGACAAGTCAGACTTGAGGTAAGGGATCCTACCCCTCTATTTCTTTTTAAGTACACTCTTTTATGTCATTAATTTTACACTCATATTTCTTATTAATGGGTTTTTCTTTTATATTACTCTTACTGTACTTATTATGTTCATATTATGATAGACCCTATTTTCTCTCATCAATCTATTTTGAATGTTTTGTTTGGCGCCAATAGGCTGCCGAATTTTCGTAAGAGATCCAACCTCTCTCTTTCTTTTTAAGAACTCTACTTTATGTTACATATATTAAGCTCATATTTCTTATGTTTAGGGATGTTATTTTATATTCCTTTTTTTTAGAATTTTATTTTAATATGATGAGTGACCCTATTTGATCTCATCAATCCATTTTTTGACGTTTTAAGTGGCGTCGTTAGGCTGCCGAGTTTTCGTAAGGGATTTTTCATCTAACTTTTATTCCCGTGATATTTATGCTACATTTTCCACCATTTCCTTTGAGTGGTATATTTACTTCCCATTATTATACTCTTTGTGTAATATACTTTCGTTTATGTTTAATTGTCCTTCTTTCATGGGGTGTATGTTTTGAAAGATACCCAAGTCGGTAAGGGAACCATTCGCCCTCTTATTTTTAAAAGACTTATTTTGTTGGGTATTTTAATTTACATATTGTAATTTTTGAATATGTTCTTTTATATCCTTATTGATGTAAATTTTATGTCCATGTGATGAGATACCATTTTTTCCTTCATCAAATTATTCTCTGAATTTTGAAGTGATGTCGTTAGGCTGTCGAATTTTTGCAAGGGAACTTCTTAACACAATTTTGATTCTTTGGGATAAACTTGTACTCCATTAATATGTCATTCTATGAATATGTGTGAATTACCTCTGATTTATTTACACTAAATATCCACTTATATTTGGTGTATTCATTTGTAACACATAATTATGAAATTGATTTATCCTTAATCCAAGGATACCATCTCCTAAGGGACTTTGTCTCAGTCTCCTTTTATTGAGGAATATATTGTTCTAATACAAGACATTCTTTTATATGGTGTATAAACCCCTTGACATTTAATTTTATACAAAAGGAATCTTTTTCGACGAAGCATTTTACAAAACGAAAAAAAGGAATGTTTCTTTTAACGTACGCGGTGACAATGACCTTTTCCACCACCGTGAGTATAATTTGGAATTTAGCTTCCTCAACAAGCCGTAATGTTTTTAAAAGTAAATAAAGACATTATAATCTTTTATTTATTTTACTATTGAAAATAGTTTTTTATAATTTATTTGTTATTACAATATATTTTAGTGATATATTGTGATCGAAATGATGAAATGTTTTCTTTCCATTATATTTGTTTTATGTCTTATGATTTTATAATGGTACTAGGACATTTTACGGGTGGTTACTTGATAAAACATATGACGGGTGGTGTCGTGAATACTGGGATGAGTGGTTACATTATAACCTCCAATTCATTGGGTATGGAAGTCGGCAGTATGACTATTCCATTATGTGATATGTGTGGAAGTCGACCATATGGTTATTCTATTTAAGTATGTTAATGTCCCAAGTTACCTATATATGATATGTATATGGTTTTAATTGTAATATTTTGGTTACAAAAGGGTAAGTAATGGTATTTTATTCATTGAAGAGTTTATACTACTTCATAAAGGTGAATATTATTACTTTGATAATGTACTCATGGTTTACTTGTTGTTTTGAAAAACTAACAGTTTTCCTTCTTTGTGCATACCTTAATGATCTTTTTATGCTCATCCAAAGTTTTTTTTTGAAATGTTTTTCATAGGAAATAAAGTTGAATAAGGTCAAGGATGGGATCATGGAAATTTCAGGCTGTCTAAAACATGGATGTAGACATGTTTATTTTTAAGAGTTTTTATTTTATGGAAACATAGTAGAAGTGTCTACTTCGTAATCTTTTGAGAGTAATAGTTATGTACTAATTCTCTAAAAGTATAAACTTGAAAAGATCCTCAATTTTAATTATTCATTTAATTCAATATTAAGTAAGGTTTAAGGCCGGGGCCTTATAGTTTGTATGAGAGGTCGGTTTAGGCAACCTTGGGGATTAAGAGTTTTTGTTAAACACATAGTTAGTCCCTATATATATTATTTCAGTTAAATCCTTGTTTTATAACTCTTTTCAGGTCAATTAATGTCAGTTACGTATTGAAGGAGGAGGATCTCAAATGACATTTCTATCTCTTCCTGATGACATGCTTTCAATAATTATTGCAAAGTCATGTTCAGATGATTGTGAAACTTTATCTAGCATACAACTCACTTGAAAGCAGTTGTTTGATATATAAACCACCTCCACTATACCTCGTTATCATCATGGATCATGGGTTGTATTTAGACAAATAATATTTTCACAATATTCTCATATTTTCAAGAAAGGTAAATATTATCAAGGTATTTTCAAATATTTTACCTTATCACAAGAACTTGAAGGATATTATGATTTTAAAAATGGTGCTGAGTAAGGGGACCCTTGCGGAACCTATTTATATTTTCTTTTAAAATATAGTCTCTCATAACATAATTATTCCATCATAAAAGGACCAATAATAGAATGTTTCAACTCAAATTCTATCCGACTATTTTATAGAAATCATGTTTTATCAGATGTTTTGGAATTATATGTCATACATGATTATTTTCAAAAACTGTTTTTCTGTGAACACCCATATAACCCATGTTGTACAAGGTGTATTTGGATCGAGTAAGAAAATGATTTTGAAGGATCTATAAATCATTTTTATAATGCATGGACTTATACCTACGTGATCAAGATGACGATCAAACCGAGTGTACGCCATGATCATGGTATGTTGTTATTCATTTTGGGAATCGTTTTATTTTATATTATAGAGGTGAAATAAGACTTAAAGAATTAAGATGATGACATCATAAAGAATTTGGATGAAAATGAGAGGTATAAGGAAACTATTGAGGTTAAAACATGTTAGGGCTATTTTAGGAGTTTTATAAAAAGGCCAACAAGCAGACCGTGTGACAACACGTCATGTCAGACAAAACTGCGGGAATCGAACCCACAAACAAAGTGTGACTGGTATTTATCACCTACCACTAGACTACGTGATGTCCCTGTATATTATGAGTTATTATTTTTAGTTATATGATTTTATGAATAAAGAGTAAGTTGATTTTTGGTTATCAATGGAAATTATTATCCTATCATGGAGGATATGTGATTAGGTTAATTACTTTTCAATATGAGACTTTTAGAGCAACTGATGTTATTTGGAGATAAGTGATAATTTGTACCTTGGAAGAATATGTGAATAATTCCTTCAAATATTTGGGTTTCAATCTAAGTTTGGTTTACTTTGAAGAATTAAATGGAAAAATTGTGTATCAAATGGTCCTCGTTGAACTTTGGGTTTTTTGGAAAAAAATTGGAGATTAAGAATAGATTTTATTTTTATAAAGGGTTATCCTTTTTTGGATTATCTGATCATGTTCTAAAATTTTTGGTTTTGGTAAGGATCTAATGGCTTGGGAAATATATAGTTCTCTTTTGTGGATTTGGTGATTCTCTAGAAGATGATTATAGTACTCTTAATGTGAACAAGTCTTCCTAAATACTCATCATTTGGGGAAAGTATGAGTTTGTGTAAGAAATATAGTAAAATTTGAAATTCAACATGAAAAGTAAGTACTTTTCCTTAAGATCAAAAATAAATTCAACAATGAAAAGTAACATAAAACAAAAATGATGTCTATTAACTTTTCCTACTGGGGAATCGAATACCATTTAACCCATCACAAGTTTGTGATTTTCTTGTGGTTAACTTTATCCTAAACATTTTTTATATCACTCTCCCTCATAACATGAACCTTTTCTTTTTCTTCCATATCCTTGTTTTCATACATGTGATCCTAGTATGGGTTAACTCGGGTGACCTTTGTAATTCCCTTTCATTCTTTTAATGTGATAGTTTAATTTACTCCTTTTTCCGATGTGGGGCTTTCAATAAAGTTTCCGAGCCCAATTTTAAAATTGCAAGGAAGAAATTCCCAAAAGGAGGGAAGGATGTAACACCCCAGGTAAATAAAGAATATTACATTTTTATATTTATCCATATTTGTGAATAAAATATTAATATTACCTTAAAGGGAACGCTATGCTCGATGGCGTACCCAATACGCGACAACGAGTTCCTTTGAAATATTAAGTTGCACTCTAATAATAAAATAATATTATTGTAAATGGTAGTTAATGCCTATCTATTATAATGGAATGAATGAACGGAAATAACTAAAAAATTGTTATATATGATTGTCAAATATTTTTAATTTTATCCAATAAATGTTAGAGGCATAAAATGCAAATGAATCCAATTTTACGCATAAATCTTCTAATATTCTGTAAAAGGTCGATTAAACTCCTTTTGATGGAGAACCCTTATTAAATATATATTGTATTTCACAAAATAAAATCCTTCTTTAGAATATGGACATCAAAATTAACATTGTGTAATTTTTTTTATTCTTCCGATAAAGATCATTTTTAGTGAAAATGTTGCATTTTAATTCAAAACCATGTTTTAATATGATTTATTTATATGGATAGATTATATTTTTAATTGATATTA
Source organism: Viscum album (assembly GCA_963277665.1). Taxonomy (NCBI): domain Eukaryota; kingdom Viridiplantae; phylum Streptophyta; class Magnoliopsida; order Santalales; family Viscaceae; genus Viscum; species Viscum album. The sequence continues at coordinate 1,316,277,521 of OY728143.1, forward strand.
AAGCTTATTTTGAATATATTTTTACCATTTATTCCAACAGTGGTCATTGGAAGTAATTTCACTTTGTAATTGGACTTAAACTGGTGTTAATCTTTTAATATATATTGTTTCTTAAAAACATGCTATTTGTTTTGACAGCGGGAATTAATTATTTAATTAATTCCGGAAACTTATATTTTTTGAATTTTGTAAAATAGACATCATTTTTGAATTCAAAATATCAAATATAGATTAGGTTTAATTTTTAGTATTTTTCTGGAAAACTTCAATTTTTGATGAATAGTGAAACCACTAAGTGTTAGTTAAAGAAACCGATTTTTTGTTTAAATAAAACATTACCACTCCTGTGATTTGATTTTCAAAAATCTGACATACATGGTTGTAATTAGGAAGTAAAATGTGGTTTAATGAGATTTCAATAATTTTTTTTGAATTGTAACTTTTATGTTTTATTAATCTCGATTAAAGGTAATTAGTGTAATTTAAGGTAAAAATCATGTTTTAATAATATGAAATGACCTTGACACATGTCCAACCCTTATTTTATGAGTCATGTCAGAGAATGACAATCCATGGGTCAACGTGGGGACCCCATGGAGCCACTTTGTTAGGAAAATGACAATAATAACTTTTTATTTAAAGTTAAAATAAAAATGTCACAAACATGATATGTTTTACTAAAACAATTTTTAAATGGGATTATACAAGTCATATTTTTGAAAATAAATATTCATTATAAATATAAAAATATTTACTACATCATGATATTTATTTTATAATTTTTAGACATTAATGAAATTAAATTATTTATGACATCATGATGATGCAGCGATTATCTCATTATTTTACAATTTAAATAAAATAAAAAGATAATGGAAAATAAAAACCTACACATGTCAAAAAAATATGGTATGGGTGGATTTAAAACTAATATAAACTTATCCTTTATATTAATCAATTTGGGACCTTTAAAATATGAAACTCATTTGAAAATAAAGTAACCTTTTATAACTTTTCAAAAGTGCCCCTCCTCTCCTCTTATAAAACACCCCACCTCTACCACCTTACAAACACCTCTCAAGCCTTTGGATTGGCCAAACCATGCCCATTTCATCTTTCCACATCACTATATTCATAATTGAATCCTCACTTTTGGAAGAAGTCTTTCCAAGGAAGCCTTTGAGCTCAAATCAAAAAGAGTTACCCGATTTAAAGGTAGTGTCTTCTCTTGTGTTCTTATGTTTTATTTTTCTACTCACACCCCATAAACTATTTTTATTCCATTAGTTTGTAACAAAACCAATATATTAAATTTAATATAATGTTTTTATAAGAATTATTAGAGCTACACCAACACACACCTTCATCTAATGGTAAACCAACATATTGTTTCTGTGGTTGGCAATTTTCTGCCTCATGAAACGATGATTGTTCAATCTTCCTTTAACACCTTTAAAGGAGGCCATTATGTTGTCACTATATTTTATATATGATATATATGGTATTTTTGTTTACCATATGCTTCTTTATTTTATATTTAAAACATACCTTTATTCTTTACATGTAGTGCAAAGGGGATAATTTCATATGAGGATGTGTGGACTACCGCCCCATCAAGTGATGTGACTCGTTCATGCATTACATGGAATGTATAAAGAATGAAATTAATGAACATATGTGACCTATATAACATATATATTATAGTGTAATAATATATATATATATATATATATATATCTCATTTGTTTTTAATTCCATTAATATGACAAAAAAATGAAAGTAGTGTTCATGCATACGTACGACCTACCGTCTCCATGAACTGTGATTTTCATTTTTTTTCTCCAAATGTTATTTAATATTATAAAATGAATATTTAATGGATATATATGATATTTTAATCATTAATACTATTCTGGAAATTATTTACTTATAACTACGTGGGCAATCATTTTCAAACAAGTTCATTTTTGACTCGTGTACCAAACATCAGAAAAAACGTCTGATATGAACTAACATTATTAATAAATTATTATAACATTAAAATATGTGATATGATCTGAATAATAATATTTAAATAAGGTACTTAAGAAATTATAAATTGACCAATGTTTATTATTCATTAATATAAAGAAGTGAACAAGACAAGTCAGACTTGAGGTAAGGGATCCTACCACTCTCTATTTTTTTAAATACACTCTTTTATGTCATTAATTTTAAGCTCATATTTCTTATGATTGGGATGTTATTTTATATTAATATTAATGTAATTTTTATGTTCATATGATGAGAGACCCTATTTTCTACCATAAATCTATTTTGGATGTTTTGATTGGCGCCGTTAGGCTGCCGAATTTTCGTAAGAGATCCAACCTCTCTCTTTCTTTTTAAGTACTCTTCTTTATGTCACTAATTTTAACCTCCTCTTTCTTATGTTGGGGGATGTTCTTTTATATTCCTATTTCTGTAATGTTTATGTAAATATGATGAGATACCCTATTTGATCTCATCAATCCATTTTTTGAAGTTTTATGTGGCGCTGTTAGGCTGCTCAGTTTTCGTAAGGGATTTTTCATCCCACTTTTATTGCTGTGATATTTATGATACATTTTCCACCATTTCCATTGAGTGGTATATGTACTGTCCATTATTCTATTTTTTGTGTAATATACTTTCGTTTATGTTGTATTGTCCTTCTTTCATGGGGTGTATGTTTCGAAAGATACCCAAGTCTGTAAGGGAACCTTTCACCCTCCTCTTTTTAAAAGACTTCTTTTGTTGGGTCTTTTAATTTACATATTTTAATGTTGGGATATGTTCTTCTATATACTTATTGATGTAAATATTATGTCCAAGTGATTAGATAGCCCTTCTATCTCTCATAAAATCATTTTCTGAAGTTTGAAGTGATGTCGTTAGGCTGTCGAATTTTTGTAAGGGAAATTCTTAACCCAATTTTGATTCTTTGGGATAAACTTGTACTCCTTGAATATTTCATACTATGAATATGTGTGAATGAAATCTGATTGTTTTACACATAATATACACTTATATTTGTTGTATTAGTTTGTCACACATAATTATGTAATTGATTTATTCTTAATCCAAGGATACCGTCTTTTATGGGAATTCGTCTCAATCTCCTTTCATTGAGGCATATATTGTTCTAATACAAGAATTTCTATTATATGGTGTATAAACCCCTTTGAATTTTAATTTTATACCAAAGGAATATTTTTCTACCAAGCATTTTACAAAATGAAAAAAAGGAATGTTTCTTTTAACATATGCGGTGACAACAACCTTTTTTTCCGCCGCGAGTATTATTTGGACTTTAGCTTCCTCAACAAGCCGTAATGTTTTTAAAATTAAATAAAAACCTTATACTCTTTTATGTATTTTTGTATTGAATATGGTTTTTTATAATGTATTTGATATTATAGTATATTTTAGTGATATATTGTGATGGAAATGTCGAAATGTTTTCTTTACATTATGTTTGTTTTATGTCTTATGATTTTATAATGGAACTTGGACATTTTATGGGTGGTTACATGATAAACCATATGACGGTTGGTGTCGTGAATAACAGGACGGGTGGTTACGTTATAACCTCTAATGCATTGGGTATGGAATTCGGCCATATGGCTATTCCATTAAGTGATATGTGTGGAAGTCAACCGTATGGTTATTCCATTTAAGTATGATTATGTCCCAAGATACCTTTATATGTTATGTATATGGGATTTATGGTAATATTTTGGTTACAAAATGGTATGTAATGATATTTTATACATTGAAGAGTTTATACTACTTCATTAAGGTGAAAAGTATTACTTTGATAAAGTACTCATGGATTACTTGTTGTTTTAAAGAAAAAACATATTTCCATCTTTGTGTATCCCATACTGAGATTTTTATGCTCATCCCATGTTTTTTGAAGTGTTTTTCACAGGACATAAAGTTGAATAGGGTGAAGGATAGGATCAAAGAAATTTCAGGCTGTCTAAAACATGGAACTAGACATGTTTCTTTTTAAGAGTTTTTTTTCGAATTTATTAGAAGTGTCTACTTTGTAATCTTTTGAGATTTAATAGTTATGTCCAAATTGTCTAAAACTCTAAACCTGAAAAGATCCTCAATGTGAAGTATTCATTTTATTCAATATTATGTAAGGCTTAAGGTTGTAGCCTTATAGTTGGTATCACTGGTCGGTTTAGGCAACTTTAGGGAATTGGAGTTTTTGTTAGACACATGGTTAGTCCCTATATATATTATTTCAGTTAAATCCTTATTTTATAACTTTTTTTAGGTCATGTAATGTCAGTTACGAATGGAAGGATGAGGATGTCAAATGACATTCCTATCTCTTCATGATGACATGCTTGGAATAATTATTGGAAAGTCATGTTAGGATGATTGTGAAACATTTTCTAGCATACAACTCACTTGCAAGAAGTTGTTTGAGATTTCAAACGCATCCACTATACCTCGTTATCATAAATGGATCATGGGTTGTATTTAGGTAAATACAATTTTCACAATATAATCATATTTTCACGAAAGGTAAATATTATCAAGGTATTTTCAAATATTTTACCTTATCACAAGAATTTGAAGAATATTATGATTTTAAAAAGGGTGCTGAGGAAGGAGACACTTGCACAACCTATTTATATTTGATTTTAAAATATATTCTCTCAGTACATACTTATAGTATTTTAAAAGGACTAATAATAGAATGTTTCAACTAAAATTTTGTCTGACTATTTTATAGAAATCATGTTTTACCAGATGTTTTGTAATTTTATGTCATACATGATTAAATTTTCCAAAACTGTTTTTCTGTGAACACCCATATGACCCATGTTGTACAAGGTGTATTTGGATGGAGGAAGCAAATGATTTTTAAGGATCTCTAAATCATTGTTGTAATTAATGGGACTTCAACCTACGTGAACAACAAGATGATGAAACCGAGTGGACGCCATGATCAAGGTATGCTTTTATTCATTTTTGGAATCGTTTTATTTTATCTTATGGTGGTGAAGTAAGACGTCAAGAATTAAGAAGTTGAGATCGTAATGAATTTGGATGAAAATTATAGGTATAAGGAAACAATTGAGGTAAAAAATGTTAGGGTTATTTTTGGAGTTATATAAAAATGACAACACGTAGAACGTGTGACAACTCGTCGCGTCAGACAAAGCTGCGGGAATCGAACCCACAACCAATGTGCGACTGGTATTTATCACCTAACACTAGACTACATGAAGTCCCTTGTTAGTATGACTTATTCTATTTTACTTAGATGATTTTATTAATTAATATTAAGTTGATTTTGGGTTATATATGGATATTATTAACCTATCATAGAGGATATGTGATTAGGTTAATTACTTCCCAATATGAGACTTTTAGAGAAACTGATTTTATTTGGAGATAAGTGTTAATTTGTACCTTGGAATAATATGTGACTAAATCCTTCAATTATTTGGGTTTTAATAAAATTTTAGTTTACTTTGATTAATTTTATGAACAAAGTTTTTATCGAATGGTCCACGTTGAACTTTGGGTTCTGTTGGAAAAATTTTGGAGATTAAGAATAGATTTTCTTTTTATAAAGGGTTATCCGTTTCTGGATTGTCTGATCTTGTTCTAACAATTTTGGTTTTGTTAAGGATCTAAATACATGGGAAATATATAGTTCTCTTTTTTGGATTAGGTGATTCTCTATAAGTTGATTATAGTACTCTTAATTTGAATAAGTCTTCCTAAATACTCATAATTTGGTAAATTATGAGTTTGTGTACGAAATCTAGCAAAAGCTGAAAGTCAACATGAAATGTAAGTATGTTTCCTTAAGATCAAAAATAAATTCCTCAATGAAATGTAACATAAAAAAATGTTGTCTATTATCTTTTCATATTGGGGAATCGAATACCGTTTAACCCACCATAAGTTTGTGATTTTTTTGTGGTTAATTTTCTCCTAATCATTTTTTCTATCACTCTCCCTCAGAACATGACCCTATGATTTTTCTTCAATATCTAAGATTTCATACATGGAATCCTAGTATGGGTTAACTTAGGTGACCTTTGTAATTCCCTTTCTTTCTTTTAATATGATAGTTTAATTTACTCCTTTTCTGATGTGGGGCTTTCAATGATGTTTCCGAGCCCAATTTTAAAATTGCGAGGATGCAAATCTCAAAAGGGGGGAATGATGTAACACCCCAGGTAAATAAAGAATATGAAATTTTTATGTTTATCAATATTTTTTGAATAAAATATTAATATTACCTTAAATGTAACGCTATGCTCAATGGCGTACCCAATACGCGAGAACGAGTTCCTTTGAAATCTTAAGTTGCACTTTAATAATAAAATAATATTATTGCAAATGGTAGTTAACGCATAGCCATTGTAATGGTTGGAAAGAATGGAACTAACTAAAAAATTATTATATATGTTAGTCAAATAGGTTTACTTTTATCCAATAAATGTTAGAGGCGTAAAATTCAAATGAATCCAATTTTAAGCATAAATCTTCTAATATTCTTTAAATGGTCGATTAAGCACCTTTTGATGGAGAACCCTTTTAAAATATAATTTTGACAATTTTATATGTTTTATTTGACAAAATAAAATCCTTCTTTAGAATCTGGACATCAAAATTAACTTTGAGTAAATTTTTGATATTTTTCCGATAAAGATCATTTTTAGTGAAAATGTTGCATTTTAATTCAAAAACTCCTTTTATTCTAATTTATTTATATGGACAGATTATATTTTTAATTGAGATTAAATTGTATTTATAATATATTTTTACCATTTATTCCAATGGTGGTCATTGGAATTAATTTCACTTTGAAATTGGACTTAAACTGGTGTTAATCTTTTAATAGATATTGTTTCGTAAAAACACGCTATTTGTTTTGACAGCGGGAATTAATTATTAAATAAATTAATGAAACTTATATGTTATGAATTTTTTAAAATAGAAGTCATTTTTTAATTCAGAATATCAAATATATCTTAGGGTGAATTTTTGGTATTTTTTTTGAAAAACATCAATTTTGATGAATAGTGAAACCACTAAGTTATAGTTAAAGAAACTGATATTTTATTTAAATGAAACTTTACCACTTCTGTGATTTTATTTTCAAAAATCCGACATACATGTTTTTCATTAGGAAGTAATATGTGGTTCAACGATATTAGAATAATTTCTGTTAAATAGTAACTTTTAAGTTTAATTAATCGTGATTAAAGGTAATTAGTGTAATTTAAGGTAAAAATAATGATTTTATAATATGAAATGACCTTGACACATGTCCTAACATTATTGTATGAGTCATGGCCGACCAATAAGATCCACTGGTCAACTTGGGGACCTCATGGAGCCACTTTGGTAGGAAAATGACATTAATAACTTTTTATTTAAAGTTAAAATAAAAATGTCACAAACATGAGTTATTTTACTAAAACAATTATTAAATGGGGTTATACAAGTCATATTTTTTATTATAAATATTCATTAGAAAGATAATGATATTTACTACATCATGATATTTGTTTTATAATTTTCAGACATTAAATAATTAAATTATTTATGACATCATGATGATACAACGATTATCTCATTATTTAACGATTTAAATAAAATGAAATGATAATGAAAAATCTAAGAACTACACATGTCAAAAACACATTTTATTGGTGTATATAGAACACTTATCACCATATACAATAAATAAATTAATTTGGGACCGATAAAATCTGAAACTCATTTGAAAATAATGTATCCTTTTATAACTTTCCAAAAGTGCCCCTCCTCTGCTCTTATAAAAGGCCCCCACCTCTACCACCTTACCCACACCTCTTAAGCATTTGGCTCGGCGAAACCCTGCCCATTTCATCTCTCCACATCCCTCACTTCATCATTGAAGCCTCAATTTGGTATGAAGTCTTTCCAAGGAATCCTTTGAGCTCAAATCAAAAAGAGTTACCTGATTTAAAGGTAGTGTCTTCTCTTGTGTTCTTATGTTTTATTTTTCTACTCAAACCCCATATACTCTTTTTATTCCTTTATTTTGTAACAACACCAGTTTATTAAATATAATAGGATGTGTTTATAAAAATTATTAGAGCTACACCTACACACACCATAATCTAATGATTAAAGAACATATTGTTTCTATGGTTGGCGATTTTCTGCCTCACGAAATGATGATTGTTCAATCTTTTTTTAACACCTTTAAAGTTGTCCATTATGATGTCTATTAATCTTATATATGATATATATGGTATTTATGTTTACTATATTCTTCTGTATTTTATATTTAAAACATACCTTTATTCTTTGCATGTTGTGCAAATGAGATAATTTCATATGAGGAAGTGTGGACTACCGCCCCCTCAAGTGATGTGACTCGTTCATGAAATACATAGAATGTATATAGAATGAAATTAATGAAAATATGTGACCTATATAACACATATATTATACTTTAATTATAATATATATATCTCATTTATTTTTAATTCCATTAATATGACAAAAAAATGAAAGTAGCGTCCATGCGTACGTACGGCCTACCGTCTATATGAACGGTGATTTTCATTTTTTTTATCTAAAAATGTTATGTAATACTATAAAATAAATATTTAATGGACATATATGATATTTTAATCATTAATACTTTTCTGTAAATGATTTACTTATAACTACATGGGCAATCATTTTCAAACATGTTCATTTTTGACTCATGTACCAAACATCGGAAAAAACGTCTGATGTGAACTAACATTATTAATCAATTATTATAACATTATAATATGTAATATGAACTGAATAATAATATTAAAAGAAGTTAATTAATCAATTATAAATTGTCCAATGTTTAATATTCAGTAATATAAATAAACGAACAAGACAAGTCAGACTTGAGGTAAGGGATCCTACCCCTCTCTTTCTTTTTAAGTAAACTCTTTTATTTCATTACTTGAAAGCTCATATTTATTATGATTGGGATGTTATTTTATATTAATATTACTATAATTTTTATGTTCATATGATGAGATACCCTATTTTATCTCATCAATCCATTTTGGATGTTTTGATTGGCGCCGTTAGGCTGTCAAATTTTCGTAAGAGATCCAACCTCTCTCATTCTTTTTAAGTACTCTGCTTTATGTCACATATTTTAAGCTCCTCTTTCTTATGTTGGGGGATGTTCTTTTATATTAATCTTTCTGTAAAGTTTATGTTAATATGATGATAGACCCTATTTGATCTCATCAATCCACTTTTTGAAATTTTAAGTGGCGTCGTTAGGCTGCCGAGTTTTTGTAAGGGATTTTTCATCCCACTTTTATTCCCGTGATATTTATGCTACATTTTCCACCATTTCCATTGAGTGGTATATTTACTTCCCATTATTCTACTATTTGTGTAATATACTTTCGTTTATGTTGTATTGACCTTCTTTCATGGGGTGTATGTTTCGAAAGATACCCAAGTCGGCAAGGGAACCATTCACCCTCCTCTTTCTAAAAGACTTATTTTGTTGGGTCTTTTAATTTACATATTTTAATGTTGGGATATGTTATTATATATCCTTATTGATTTAAATTTTATGTCCAAGTGATGAGATAGCCTTTTTATCTCTCATCAACTCATTTTATGAATTTTGAAGTGACGTCGTTAGGCTGTCGAAATTTTTCAAGGGAACTTCTTAACCCAATTTTGATTCTTTGGGATAAACTTGTACTCCTTGAATATGTCATTCTATGAATATGTGTGAATGACCTCTGATTGTTTTACACTTAATATCCACTTATATTTGGTGTATTCGTTTGTCACACGTAATTATGTAGTTGATTTATCCTTAATCCAAGGATACCATCTTTTAAGGGACTTCGTCTCAATCTCCTTTAATTGGGGAATATATTGTTATAATACAAGACTTTCATTTATATGTTGTATAAACCCCATTGAATTTTAATTTTATACAAAAGGAATCATTTTCTACGAAGTGTTTTACAAAAAGACAAAAATGAATGTTTCTTTTAACGTCCGTGGTGACAATAACCGTTTCTGCCACTGCGATTATTATTTGGAATTTAGCTTCCTCAACAAGCTGTAATGTTTTTAAAAGTAAATAAAAAACTTATACTCTTTTATGTATTTTAGTATTTAAAATGGTTTTTTATAATGGATTTGTTTTTACAATATATTTTAGTGATATATTATGATCGAAATGTGGAAATGATTTCTTTCCATTATATTTGTTTTATGTCTTATGATTTTATAATGGTACTTGGACATTTTATGGGTGGTTACATGATAAACGATATGACAGGTGGTGTCATGAATACTAGGACGGGTGGTTACGTTATAATCTCCAATGCATTGGGTATGGAAGTCGGTCGTATGACTATTCCATTAAGTGATATGTGTGGATGTCAACCGTATGGTTATTCAATTTAAGTATGTTTATGTCCCAAGTTACCTTTATATGTTATGTATATAGGTTTTATGGTAATATTTTGGTTAAAAAGGTTAAGTAATGATCTTTTATTCATTGATGAGTTTATACTACTTTATAAAGGTGAAAATTATTACTTTGATAAAGTACTCATGGTTTACTTGTTGTTTTGAAAAACAAATAGTTCTCCTTCTTTGTGTATCCCTTATTGAGCTTTTTATGCTCATCCCATGTTATTTTTGAAATTATTTTCACGGGACATAAAGTTGAATAGGGTGAAGGATGGGATCAATGAAATCTCAGGTTGTCTAAAACATAGAACTAAACATGTTTCTTTTTAAGAGTTTTTATTTTATGGAAACTTTGTAGAAGTGTCTACTTTGTAATCTTTTGAGATGTAATAGTAATGTCCTAATTCTCTAAAACTATAAACCTGAAAATATCCTCAATGTGAATTATTCATTTTATTCAATATTAAGTATGGATTAAGGCCGGGGCCTTATAGTTGGTATCACATGTCAGTTTAGGGAACTTTAGGGATTATGAGTTTTTTTAGACACATGGTTAGTCCCTATGTATATTATTTTAGTTAAATCCTTTTTTTATAACTTTTTTCAGGTCATGTAAATTTAGTTACCAATGGAAGGAGGAGGACCTCAAACGACATTCCTATCTCTTCCTGATGACATGCTTGCAATAATTATTGAAAAGTCATGTTCAGATGATTGTGAAACTTTTTCTAGCATACAACTCACTTGCAAGCAGTTGTTTGAGATATCAAACACCTCCAATATACCTCGTTATCATCATGGATTATGGGTTTTATTTAGACAGAAACTATTTTTACAATATTCTCAGATTTTCAATAAAGTTAAATATTATCTAGGTATTTTAAAATATTTTACCTTATCACAAGAATTTGAAGCATATTATGATTTTAAAAATGGTTCTGAGGGAGGAGTACCTTGCGCTACCTATTTATATTTGCTTTTAAAATATAGTCTCTCAGAACATACTTATGGTATTTTAAAAGGACCAATAATAGAAAGTTTCAACTCAAATTCTGTCCCACTATTTTATAGAAATCAAATTTTATCAGATGTTTTGGAATTATATGTCATACATGATTATTTTCCAAATCTATTTTTATGTGAACACCCATATGACCCTTGTTGTACAAGGTGTTTTTGGATGGAGGAAGTAAATGATTTTGAAGGATCTGTAAATAATTTTTGTAATGCATGGTACTTCTACCTACGTGAACAACATGACGATGAAACCGAGTGGACACCATGATCAAGGTATGCTGTTATTCATTTTGGGAATCATTTTATTTTATCATATAGTGGCGAAGTAAGACTTCAAGAATTAATATGTTGAGATCGTAATGAATTTGGATGAAGATGAGAGGTATAAGGAATCTATTGAGGTTAAAACATGTTAGGGTTATTTTTGGATTTTTATAAAAAGGACAACACGCAGACCGTGTGACAACCCGTCGCATTGGACAAAGCTGCAGGAATTGAACCCACAACCAATGTTGGACTGGTATTTATCACCTACCACTGGACTACGTGATGTCCCTGGTTATTATAACTTATTATTTTTTAGTTAGATGATTTTATGAATTAAGAGTAAGGTTATATTGGGTTATCTATGGAAATTATTAACCTATCATGGAGGATATGTGATTAGGTTAATTACTTTTAATTATGAGACTTTTAGAGCAAATGATGTTATTTGGAGATAAGTGTTAATTTGAACCTTGGAAGACTATGTGACTAAATCCTTCAAATATTTGGGTTTCAATCTAATTTTGGTTTACATTGAAGAATTTAATGGACAAATTTTTTATCGAATGGTCCTCGTTGAACTTTGTGTTTTTTTGGAAAAATTTTGGAGATTAAGAATAGATTTTCTTTTTATAAAGGGTTATCCTTTTCTAGATTATCTAATCTTTTTCTAACAATTTTGGTTTTGGTAAGGATCTAAAGACATGGGAAATATATTGTTCTCTTTTTTGGATTAGGTGATTCTCTAGAAGTTGATTATAGTACCCTTAATGTGAACAAGTCTTCCTAAATACTCATCATTTAGGGAAAGTATGAGTTTGTGTAAGAAATCTAGTGAAAGTTGAAAGTCAACATGAAAAGTAAGTATGTTTCTGTAAGATCAAAAATAAATTCTTCAATGAAAAGTAACTTAAAACAAAAATGTTTGCTATTAACTTTTCCTACTGGGGAATCAAATACCATTTAACCCACCACATGTTTGTGATTTTCTTGAGGTTAACATTCTCCTAAACATGTTTTTTATCACTCTCCATCAGAACATGACCCTTTGATTTTTCTTCAATATCCATGTTTTCATACATGTAATCCTACTATGGGTTAACTCAGTTGAACTTTGTAATACCCTTACATTTTTTTAATGTGATAGTTTAATTTATTCAATTTCCGATGTGGGGCTTTCAATGAAGTTTCTGAGCCCAATTTTAAAATTGTGAGGACGTAATTACCAAAAGAGGGGAAAGGTTGTAACACCCAAGGTAAATAAAGAATATGACATTTTTATATTTATCCATATTTTTGTATAATATATTAATATTACCTTAAAGGGAATGCTATTCTCGATGGCGTACCCAATACGCGACAACGAGTTCCTTTGAAATCTTACGTTGCACTATAATAATAAAATAATATTATTGTAAATGGTAGATAACGCCTAGCCATTGAAATGGAGGGAATGAACGGAACTAACGACAAATTTATTATATATGTTTGTTAAATATTTTTACCTTTATCCAATAAATGTTAGATGCGTAAAATGCAAATGAATCCAATTTTAAGCATATATCTTCTAATATTCTTTAAATGGTCGATTAAGCGCCTTTTGATGGAGAAACCTTTTTAAATATACTTTTGAAAATATTATATGTTTTATTTGAAAAAATAAAATCCTTCATTAGAATTTGGACATCAAATTTAACTTTATGTAAATTTTTGTTATTTTTCCGATAAAGATAATTTTTGGTGAAAATGATGCATTTTAATTCAAAACCTCATATTAATTTGATTTATTTATGTGGATAGATTATATTTATAATTGATATTAATGTTTATTTAGAAAATATTTTTACCATTTAATCCAATGGTGGTCATTGAAATTAATTTCACTTTAAAATTGGACTTAAACTAGTGTTAATCTTTTAATAGATATTGTTTCTTAAAACATGCTATTTATTTTGACAGTGGGAATTAATTAATAAATTAATTAATGCAACTTATATGTTTTGAATTTTTTAAAATAGACATCATTTTTGAATTCAGAATATCAAATATTTCTTAGGGTTAATTTTTGGTATTTTTCTGAAAAACTTCAATTTTTTATGAATAGTGAAACTACTAAGTGGTATTTAAAGAAACCGATTTTATGTTTAAATGAAAGAATACCACATTTGTGATTTGATTTTATAAAATACGACAGACATGGTTGTCATTAGGATTGAAAATGTGGTTCAATAAGATTAAAATAACATTCGTTGAATAGTAACTTTTATGTTTTATTAAACGCGATTAAAGGTAATTAGTGTAATTTAAGGTATAAATAATGTTCTAATAATATGAAATGACCTTGACACATGTACTACCCTTATTTGATTAGTCAGTGACGACCAAGAAAATCCATGGGACAACTTGGGGACCCCAACGAGCACTTTGGTAGGAAAATGACATTAATAACTTTTTATATAATGTTAAAATAAAAATGTTACAAACATGAGTTGTTTTACAAAAAAAATTAAAACGGGGTTATAAAAGTCCTATTTTTGACTATAAATATTAATTAGAAAGATAAAAAGATTTCTTACATCATGATATTTGTTTTATAATTTTAGGAATTTAATGAAATTAAATTATTTATGACATCATAATTTAAAAGTTACTTTGATAGTTAATATAGAAAGTGTTTGTATATGTTGTAAATCAGTAGGTTAGTTTCAAAAGCTAATTTAATCTTCTGATTAGATTAAATAATAACTAATCAATATTTTGAGAATCTAATTGAACCTTTACAGTTTTACAAATTTACTACAGTTTAACTCGTTTTATTATTTGGGGGATTTTAAGAGAATTTATTTTAACATAAATTTTAATTGGAACTCAATTCACCCCCCCTCTTGAGTGTCCACTCCGACCAACAGATGTGAATCCACAAAATTTTGAATCTTTTAAAAGGACACAATTAACCCCTTCTTGTGTTATCACTATATCCATTCCAGCATAATATTTGGTATAAAAGTTTGATCTTTTCAAAAAATCTATAACAAGATAATGGCATAAGATCTATATTAGTGATGCTAATGGAGAATCACAAGGAATGAATGTCAATGATTCGTACTCCATATTTGAATTTGGATAATTATGGATTCTGGAAGTCACTAATGATAATCTAATTAAAAAATCATGGATTTAGAGTATACTCAATGATTACTAATTCTTACACATGTTCCTGAAAAGAATTAAACATGGTATACTACCATAGATGTTGAGTATGATATGAATTCGAAAGAAATGAAAGCCATTATTTATAATCATGGACCAGATAAATTCAACCATTCATTACAATTCCCTATATCCAATGAAATGTGGTAGATAGTTGCAGTAGTCTATGAAGGTATTGAACCTGTTAGAAAAATTAGATATGCTATTGAAAAATTAATGTGTGATGCATTTAGAATGTATGATGGAGAGGGAATCACACAGATTAATGGAAATAGAATAGAAATTGTTAAAAATAAAACATCATTAGGTGATCCTATCATCCAATATAATCATACCTTGAAATTTATAATTGTTCTCCCTACAATGTGGAAGGGAATTTCTACTACAATCCGCCAATCTGCACCTGTCAAAAATCTTACAATGAGAGAATTTATTGGAATATTAATGATATATGAGGGTGAAATAGATGAGGAAGTTTAAGATCAATAATTCATAGGAAAAAAGTATAACACTACTTTGTAAGATGTATCCCAAAAGAGGAATAGGAAATTGAAACAAGAAGAATGAAATTCAGACTGATCTGAATAAGAAACAGACCTAGGACAATTAGCTAAAAAAATCAGTAAATTCTATAGGAGGACTAAAGGATTCATAAATCCCATAAAAAGGGATGATAAATACAAAAGGGTAGTAAGATGTTGTAAATGAAAAAAAGGTCATATAACACTTGATAGACCTCAATTGAAATGATGGAAGCGAAAGACATAAAAGAAATATCAGATGAATTTTGATTATAAGATAAAGTAAAAAAGAGCTATGAAAGCTACTTAAACTATTTATAAAGACTATGGTAGCTCATTAATATCTAATTAAATGATGTCAAAATCAAATCTTAAAGATAATATGTGCTTCATTGATGAAGAAGTCAATGTATAATCCTATTATTCATCTGATTATGAATCTATTTACTCAAATGACAAAATGAGTGCCTATTGTATTATGCTAGAAGAAATATATGACTCCATATTAAATAAAAATAAATCTATAAAAAACATTCATAATTCTATTATAGGTGACATAGATACATTAATAAAACAAAATAAATATCCTGATTAAAAATTTACTTCAACTAGATCCAACTATATTGCTCATGATAGTACGATTAAGACAATATAAGAAGAATTTGAAACCTATAAATCTACTACTCTTATTTTCCAAAAATAAGAAAATAAACTAAATGAAATTCTTGGTAATGACGTTGTTAAAAAGAAAATGTTTTGTATTGGAAGTAAGTGTGAAAAACTCAAATAATACAAAAACTATTTTGTAATGGTTCTAACAACAAAAGTAATTCTACTATTAAATTTTTATATTCTTGTATTAATATAAATTTTTCTAATTTCTAGTATTTAAGAAAACCAAATTTATCTCGTATGAATCATTTTCATTATTCAAAAGCGTTATCTAGTTTAAATTATAACATTGTTGATCAAAATAAATCTATTTGGATTATTATGTCTTTAATAACTGACACTACTGGACCCATAATGATATGTGTACAATTTTTTTTAATTTGACATAGTAGGTAAAATTCCACATAAGTGAAAAAGATATATAGTATATTGAAAGTGGATGTTCAAGACATATGAGTGGAAATTCATAATATTTTTTCACATTGAGTAAAATATATGGAGGCATATTAACTTTCAGGTATAGTGCCAAAGGAAACATTATTAGACTCAAAACACTAAGAGATACATATACTTTCTAAATTAATAATGTACTCTATGTACAAGGATAAAATCACAATCTGATAAGTATCTCTCAAAATTGTGTGGATGAATACTATTTTGTTTTTTCTAATAATAACTACTCTATTTCGATTATAATTTACATAAACTTAGAGCACCCAGAACAGATAATGTCTACACTTTCATTTAAATTATATTGTGTAAACACATAGTGAACTATTTAAATATTAATGTAAATAAGTCATGTATTTGGAATAGAAGATTTGACATGTTTAATATTTTTTCTATAAATAAGTTATCTAAGAAACGATTTGTTTCAGATTGATATAGTCTTAATTTTGATAGTGATAGATTCTGTGATTCAAGATGGATAGGCAAGCAACCTGAATATTTCTTCAAATCAATTAACAAAATTGATATTTCAACGAACCTAGAAATTATATATATGGATATATTTGGACCATCTAGAATAGAACATTTAGCTGGTAAATTATATTTATATGTTTTAGTTGATGATTATTATAGATTTACTTGGGTATATTTTCTAAAACACAAAATTGAATCTTTTTCTATTTTTTAAATTTTTTATAAAAGTGATGAAAATGAAAACAGTTTTAGGATAATTTCAATAAGAAATGGTCATGAAAGAGAGTTTGAGAATCAATAATTTAATACTTTTTACTCAAATATGTATATTAAACACATCTTCCATGCACTAAGAATATCTCAACAAAAAAGAATTTCTGAAATAATAAATAGAGCTATTCATGAAATGTCTAGAACAATGCTAAATGTATATAGTCATCCAAAATACTTTTGGGTAGAAGATGTAAGTAAATAATGATATATTATAAGTAGATTTTTAATTATCCCTATTTTAAAAAACACTCTTTATGAACATTAGAATAACAGAAAGTCTAAAGTAAAGTACTTTAAGGTTTTTTTATGCAAGGTATATATCATGAACACCAAAGATATTAATGGAATGTTTGACCCAAAAGCTTACAAAGGAATATTATTAGGATATTATGCTACATCTACAGCCTATAGTTTATTTTATAAAAAGTCAAGGATTTTTAGAGAATCAGTTTGTGTTAAATTTGATGAAACTGAACCTTTTAATAAAGAGAAATATCAAACAGATGATTTTGCTGATTCTTGGAACAACATGAGTTTTGATAACTTGAAAAATAATTGAGAAAATATAAATAAAATTCAGTCCAGTTCAGAAGAACATGACAGTGATGAACCTAAATTTTCCATTCCTAGATAGTTTAAAACCAAAATATATCCTCCTTTAGAGACTATTATAGGAGATCTTGAAATAGTAATAAAAACTTGATGAAGTGTAAGAATTTTAGTGGACTTTTATGCTTTTCTATCTCAACTAAAGCCTATGTTGTTTGATGAAGGTTTATAAGATGATATTTAGATGTTTGCAATGCATTAATAGCTAAATCAATTTAAAATAAACAAAGTATGGAAATAAATGGAAAACCATAATATTATCCAGTTATATTACAAAATGGGTCTTTAGGAATAAACAAGATGATCAAATAATAATAACTAGAAACAAAGCTAGACCTGTAGCTAATGGGTATAATAAAAAAGAAGTTATAGATTATGATGAAACCTTTTCTCCCATAGATTAAATAGAATATATTTGAATTATTTTGGCCTATTCATATCAAATGACATTTAAATTATATTAGATGGATGAAAAATCATCCTTTTCAAATGGATATTTAATTGAGGAAGTCTATGTTGATAAACCTCATGGTTTTGAAAATTATCAAACACCGAATTATGTTTTAAACTTAATAAATCTATCTATGGCCTTAATCTATCACCGAGAGATTGGTATAAATGATTAAGTTATTTTTTTTGTAAAATGGTTTATCTATTGGTTTGGCAGACCCGACCCTATTTTAGAAAATATTTTGTTTTAATTTATTATTATTTCAAATCTACGTTGATGATATTATTTTTGGATTAATAAAAAAATATGAAATAATTTTTCAAAACTTGAGAAAAAATGAATTGGAAATAAGAATATGGGAGAATTTAGGACATACAATTCATCAAAAATATTTCGGGAATGTATTAAATCGATGTAAATACATTAGTGATTTATTGAAAAACATTTTTCCAGAGAATATCAAGACATATTTAACTCCCATGTGTAATAATATTAAACATGACTTAGATGAAGCTTGAAAACTAGTCGAAAAAAAGTTATAAAGAGGTATAATTTGAGGTTTAGTATATATTACTACTAGTAGACCTGATATTAGGTTTTCAATATTTCATTGTGCTATATTTCGATCAAATCCAAATGAATATCATATTTTTGTTGTACAAAGGATTTCAAAGATATTTAAAAGGAAAAGTTGTTCAATCTCTTCGTTATCTAAAAACACTTGATTTTAATTGATTATCAAATTCAGATGCAGATTTTGGTGATTGTTGATTAGATATAAAAATTACTTCAGGAATTTGTTACTTTTTAGGAAAATATTTAGTGTCATGGTCAAGTAAAGAAGCAACACTCGATTGCACTATCAAAAACCAAAGTTGAGTATTTATCTATAGGCATTTTTCGTGCACAATTTATGTGGATGAAAAACATTCTAATAGACTTTGGACTTAATTTTAATAATACACCTATGTTATATGATAATATAAGTGTTATAAACATTTCAAAAAAAATCCAATAAGTTATTCTATAACTAAGCCTATTGATATTAGACATCATTTTCTAAGAGATCATGTTCTCAAAATGGATACAACTTTAGGATTTGTTAACAATAAATATCAAATAGCTGATATTTTTACTAAACTACATCCCCCTACATGTTTTGATTCTATTATGGGGAATTTAGGTTCATTTAATTAATAATTAAATATTTTTTATATTTTTTATCTATTATTTTATTTTATGTTTTTATAACTATTTTTTTGAAAATCTAATTTATATTCATAATTTTTATCTTATAGTATTTTTGTTAATATATGTTATTATAAATGTATCTATTCGACATAATAATTAAATTTTTACCAAAATAACTCTGTGACATAAGAAACAAGGACATGTGTCATTTATCATAAACTGTTCTTCTTACAAACCATTTATTTAACCAAAACAAAATACTATTATGCTTAACCATCAATCTTCAGCCTTCCAAACCCTATAAGAAGGACACCTCATATTTTCAGATATTAATAAATGAAAAAAACCAAGACAATCGAAGAAGGATAGGAAAGTGAAGAAAAACATCATAGATTATTAGGAAGAAAAATTCTTCATAGAATAGTGATTGATTTCGAATGGTTATACATGAAGAACATAACGCTAAAACAATTACTATCCTTTCAAGGACTCGAGATAGAATTCGATGACATCAATTCATAATTTCCATATGAGGTAGAACTGAACTTTATTAATAAGAGTGCGTTTGATTTTTGGAGATTCTTAGGATATGGTTTTTTATATGATTAATGATACGGATTTCTGTATTTATTTAATTAAGGTTGCAAAAATCTTGAACTGTCCACATCAAAGAATTTTCCATTTCAACCATAATTCGATTGGTGATAAAGAATTTTCTTCTAAAGGACATCAGGTCTTTTATACTCAATTTGACATGCATTTGAAAGATATGTTTTAGGTATTTTGAACATGGTCATAATATTTTGGTGTTTTTTTATTAGAAAAGAATAGAGCCCAAGATAGATGAGATGGATAAAATTCATTAACCATACATTTATATCATGTTTTACTTCCTATGTGATATGAAATTGTATTTTCTGAAATATTTATTTCGGTATCTTCATTACTGCTATTCACCAGATGCACAAATGAATTTCTATTTATATAAATGGATAATTTATCAGATTTTATTTTAGAAGGAAATGATTAGACTGGTTGAGGCAAGAGTCAAATGTAATCATTGTAATGATTTGATTGTTGGAACATTATAAAAACATGGATTTTTGTACAGTACTACAAAAGAAATTTTTTTACTATTAGAGCTAATGAAGAATATAGTTCAAGAGATTTTGATCATGGGAGAAAGTAATTTTCAGAATGAGGGTGTCTCTATATCGATAACACTTGTATTTTGACAACTATCTCAATGGATTCTTATATTTAACATAGAAGAAGAAGCAGAGGAGCAGTTTCAAGAGGAACTGGTTATGAAACAAAGAAATAGAGATGCTCCTCCATTTGAAGAATAGATTTTGGCCTCTAGAAGAAGGAATATTCTCAGTTTATTTGGAAGAAATTGTAATCGAAGAGGATATTCAATCTGAGAGTCAATCTAGGGAGCTTGTTATTTAACATCAGGTAAGTGAAAAAATACAAGAGAAAACTCTAGTAGAAGAAGTTCAAGAACAAAAAACACTATCTAAAAATGTTCAATAACAAATTTTTAGAGAAGATATTACTAAACAAGGAGTTATTCAAGAAGGACATATTTTACAAGAATATGTTACAAGAATTCAACACTTAATTGTAGATCAAACTATTGGACAGACATCTCATTATTCTGGTGATCATACTGAAGTTTTAGATAATATATCATTTTCTTGTGAAGAACTAGTAATGAATACTATGGAATATTATTTCCCCACTGATGATGAAAATAAGACTATTAATGATGATGAGGGGATATCTGAATCCATATCACTTCATGATGAAGAAGTTTTTATTACATTCAAAAAGTCATAGGAATAAAATACCACTCTATAGTAGGAAAAGATAATTATAATGAAAAAGATTTATGATCTTAATGATAATACTAATTTTAGAATGAATTTTGATGCATTTAAGAGGGACATGTTAAATGAGATTCGGAAGATCAGAACTGTAGATGTTTTCAAGACTGATTTGGCACATTTAAATTTGTATCTGGGTAGTCTATCGAATTAGTAAAAGGTTCAGTAAATCATGTCAGGAAATATACTTTTACCTCTACTACAAGTCAAGATTTAATTTGACAATTTTAGGCTATAGCCTCTATAATAGAAGACATGAATTCTCATCTTCATTATCATCAATTCAAAAACACACGTTTGTTAGTTTTATTGGACAGTAAAAAATCTCTTGGTGACGAGTTAACTCAAGGAGACCGTAGCATTAAATTGATGTTAAATAAAATTTTAGAAATGATAGAGTTGTTCATGAAGTAAGAGGAATGTATTCATGATTTGATTATTTTCAACATAGATGATAATCATTATGTAAATAATGACTCCATGATATTGATAATTCATCTAGGAGGGTGTTTGATGAATAATTTAATATTGTATATGGCTGAGCTGAGGGACATGTTTGAAGCCACATAAATTCAAATCCATCCAATCTTTAGCCTTCTTTCTTTTTCCTACCTTAAACCTCAACAATGAATGTTTTTGTTTCTTAGTCACAAACATTATTGTATTATTGTATTAATTGATCAAGGAATTTTTATGTTGCCTATATATTACATTTTATAATTTAACTACTTTAATATTTTTTGACTATTAGCCAAAATACAGTTCTTGTTATTCATAACATTTACTTATGACATTCACTCATTATTCTATTTAATATTAAATGTGTTTTAAATGTGTTTTAATCCATTTCTATACTTTATGTTTGTTATAACAATATGGGGATAAATTTTGATAAACATTACTTTTCATTTCATTGAGAAATTAAGATTAACCTAAATATTTGTTTGGAATTTACTTTTGGGGAATAACATAAAATGTTTATTCATTATCTAAATAATTTTCTCTAATAGAAATTATTTTCTTTTTATGTTTACATAATTATAAATTATTTTTATAATATTAATGTGTTAATTTTTGGGTTTTGTGATCATCAAATAGAGGGAGATTGTTGGGCATGTATTGTCTCAACCATACTCTGTTAATTTTATTGATTTTAATGGTCAGAAATATAATTTTTTGTTTTACTAATGATTTCATTTTGAGAGTATTTCATGAAATTTATATTCTAATCTTGAAATAATATTCAACTATTTACTAACAATAAATATTCGTTAATGTGTTTGGAACTCTCTTATGAGTATTGAAGAAACACTTTTAATCGTTTTTTGTTCACTAGAATTAATAGTTATTCAATACATTGAAGAATGTAACATATGGAACAAAACTTATGTTTATGTTGAAGGATCAATGTGTATGGGTAATCAACATTATGTTTGATGCAATGTATGGTTAAGGAACATTACATTTTTTTGAGATCCATATGTTTGTAAAAAAGAAAAACTATGTTTAAATAACCCTTTGTATGTATAAAACTTTACAAATGTATGGATCATCAATCATACATTTGTGATCAACCTTAAATTATCAACCTTTTGTTTGGGAAAACTGAACGAATGGATAATCAATGTTGCATTCAGTGATCTTGAAGATGTGGATAAACATATAGATCATCCACCCTATATTATGAAGTCAAACCCAATGTTTGTTATTTTTTCATATTGGGAAGAAACCTTACGTTTGACTTTTCAATGTTGGAAATTTGAATTTAGGACATTATTGGAGTGTTTTGCAATAGTCTCTATAGAATCTTAGGGCTATTTAAAGCCCAATTCCAATTTATTCAAAGATAATTTTCAATGATTTAAATATCCTCTTACAGTAGATATTTTTACTCCTATTATTAAGGGAAGTTATAAATACTCTGAGCTGTATTCATTGAATTTAAATTCACTTGATTTATTAGGCATATTTTGTGGATCTGAAATATTTCTGTGAGATATAATGTTATATATATTCTTCTACATTAGATATTTATATATAGGATGATATGGATATTTCGTGGCTGTATTGATAATTTTTATTCATCAATATTTCTTTTGAAAATTATTTTATAGTATTACAACATTTAAGCATCTCATAAAAAAGGACTACGTTTTAGAGATACACATGATCAGATTTGGAAACACAATGCTCTATTTTTTTTGGTTGTTCTTAAAATAAAATATCTCTTGTGAAACCTGATCTCTTCAGATATATTTCAGGTTTATTACTCTTTTGAAGATTATATCCTTCTTTTATCAGTTTCATTCTGCTAAAACTACGAGCAAATCCTATTTTTCAATCAAACTACATCGTATATATTTGGAGTTTTGGATAATTGTATATAGTTGTGGTGCAGTGTGAGCTTCTCACACTATGATGTGGTTTTATTGGTTCCCTGTAAAATAACCAGAAGGCTCTTTTTTGTAAGAATTTGTTTGTAAGGGTGAAAAATGCCTAAACACAGTTGTGGATTAATATTATGATATGAGGACAATACTAGGGAAATTCACCAATCCCACATAGTGTGTGATTAATGGAGTAGAATATGGGATGTTCATGTATGAAATCACTATAAATTTAAGTCATTTATTCTCTGTTAATTTCCACTGCAAATACTCTCACACTGAAATATCACCAGTGATATATACTATTGATGTGAATCGACATAACTGTGAATTTTTTAAAAGAATAAAATTATATCCCTTTGTGTTATCACTATATCTATTCCAAACTAATTGTGTTGTTGTCTATTAATCTTGGCGATGGATACTAGGTAATATATGGAAATAAAAATTGATAATGCGATTGTGATTGATACTCTAGAAAGGGTATGTTGGGTAATTAACATTGATATCGATGAGCCTTATAAATAAGGGGATCATTATTCCATAAAATCATCTCTTGAAATCAACTTCATAATAGAAACTCCATGTAAAATAAATATGGGGGTGATAGGTATGTGTGCCTTTCGTTGCTTTTACAAAAAATGGGAATCAAATTTTATATCATCAACCAATTTATGATAGTATTTCAATGTTGATCTAAAAAATGGGCTCAAGGAAGATATTGGACTTAACACTCATATGAGAGGTGTATTTTAATCCCTATTTAGAAATAATCTATATATAGACATATTTCTATAGTCATGCTTTAAAACATTATTTATGATAGTTATTTTGATACCTCATGAAATTTATTTTTTAAACCACCAGATTTTTTGAGGTTAAAAATAATTTTTCATCAAAAAGATATATTTATGGGGGGATAATTTAACACCATGAGATTGAAGTATATGATATCCTCAGTGGAGAATTTTTTTTCGATTTCTTTCTCCCCATGGAAAAATACTAATTTGAAATTTCTTATTTTAACATTTGAATAAAAATATAATGTTTAGAAATTACAAATTATAAATAATGTTTGTTATATTTAATATGATTATTTTATTTTAAAATAAATTTTGGAATTAAATATAATTGTTACAATTATACATATTAAATTAAAATATTATAGCAAAAATAACTAATAACAATTATATTCTGCTCATAAATGTATTATTTCTACGTTTTTCAATTTTATAAAAAATGATTTAGTATTTCAATAATCATTATTAATTATGAAAAATATACATTAAATATGAATTATTATTTAATACTAACTTGATTAGAAAATTATAGAAATGATGAATCTGAGTGGTTAATATGCATGGATGTTTTTTTCATACAACGTTGTATTTTTTTATTTTAATTGTTAATATGGAAAACTTTTTTATATTTTGAATTATCATATTAACCTAAAATAAATTTTTATGAAATAATTGGATTTTAGTTGATTTCTAATGACCCATTTTTCTAAAAAATATCACTTTTGAAAAATTATCATAATAAAAATTTGTGTAAATGTTTTTGAAAAATTTTTATATGAAATATATATATTTATAAGTAATTTAAATATTTTATGATAACCATATTGTTTTTTATAAGTTTTTATATATCATTTTGGAAACATAAGTTATAATTAATTCATAAAATAGTAATTATTAGTTTATATTAAGAATATCCCTTCACAACATGTTGAATAAATATATCAAATCAGAATAGATATTTTAATTAAATATTATAATATTTTAAAATTAGGTCAATTTCTATTTTGGGAATTCAATTTTGATTACTAATAGTAATGATAATGTCCATGAACATGGAAAAAAATGTTATCTTAAATGATTTTTTAATTCTATGAAATTAAATCTAATAAATTAAATTTACATTTTTTCGATGATGAAATTTTTGTGATGGTTAAAATAATATAAAACTACACTAAAAATCGTTTAAATTAGTATCAAATTTTTAATTTTATTATGAATATATAATATATATAACACCATATGTTTTACAAAATATTAGTTCTATATATATATTTTTCTAATTTTGAGAATAAAATTTATCTATTTTATAAATATAATTTGATCAAATGGTGATTGAGTTAATGTATGGAACTCTTAATTTTGGTATGAGTGCTATGTTTTATTTTTCAAAAAAATTATTAGATTTTTAAAAAAACTACATACCAAGATAGAATCAAAAAGGTTAAATGTAAAAATGACGTATTAAAACTCATGAAACATGATTAAATAATGCGAAAAAATGTGACTTGGTGGTATCACTGACATATCTCACCATAAAAACATTATTTATCACTTTTTTAAACATTAAAAATAAAATATTTTCATTCCAATAATGATAAATTATTATTTTTTTAAAGGGATATTTTCCTCACTTGTTAAAGGGTACACATTTAGTGTTTAATTTTATACATAGTCATCTGATTTACACTATAAATCTGTTACATTTTTTCTATAGTTGAATCATATGTAATTTACATAAGCCTTATGTGTTAATTAGATATCTTAATCCCTTAATTTCCACATATACATTCAAGAGAATGATTAAATTCAAAACGTGTCTATCACTTCATCTTTTCCATTTTCTTATTAAAAATTATACTTCATGACTATCCATACCAGAGTAATATGAAATCCTCAATATCGATATTATATTGAATATATATATTTTAACTACCTTTATCAATTTATATCAATCTAGTTTTAGAGACAAATAAATGATAATCATGCATTGTGAGGACTACCGCTTTCATGATGATTTTTATTAATTTTTCATCTTTCATTCTATTTTTTACAAAACACATAAAACTAAATTCAACAAAATAAAAAAATTATCAAATATAATTAATCTTCATTAGAAGTTTATTATATAATTTTATAACAATGATCACCCATTTAGATATAACATTTTTGGGTTTTGGATGTTTTAACAGTCGACATGAATTATGAAATAAGACTCTATCATCAATGAATCTGGGAACAAACATATTAATATTATAATAAGTTAGTAAGAAATATAAGATTTTTTTCATACTGATAACTAAAAGTATGAAAATAAATAGACATCGATTCATTTTTTAATGAAAATCAATCCAAAAATATATAAAAATTAAATTCCATATAATAATAAATACTTATAATCAATTTAAATATTGATGAATAAGTTTATAATGATTTTAAAATATATATTTTTTACTTTTATAGACTCTAGAGATGTGCATAGAATAAATAAGGACCACAATATTGGTTTTTAGGGAATCAAATATTTTCCTTGGCATATGATCACTCTTCTTTGTATATTGTCATTATCTGTAGATATATTATATAATATAATGTTTTAATGTTTTCTTTACACATTATTCTTTGGGTAATTAATTTCTAAAAAACACGCCTTCCACTTAAATGGTACTATTATTCCCTAAAAATTCATGTTTCTTGAGAGTAATTCATGTTTAATGTAATTCATTTTTACCTCATATCCATGTTTTTATTTCTATTAATTGTTCTCATTTCCAGAGGTAAAACACAAATTTATTTAATTTTTTATTATATATAAATTACACATTATTATTTTAAATGACTTGTTCCATTATACTTTTAATGATATCAATTTTCATAAATATCATTTCAAAATATATAAAAGTATTATAATTAAAATTACCTTCTAATATTCCTTTCATTTAAACATTTTGACGTATTTTCATAGTTCTCTTCATTTTTTAATTATTGTAATTTTCTTGACACTATTTTAATATTATATATTTCTATTTAAAAAAGTGTATTCTACGTTTAAATAAAAATTAAGATTTGTTTACATAATATTACT
The DNA here is from genome assembly GCA_963277665.1 of Viscum album. Classification (NCBI taxonomy): domain Eukaryota; kingdom Viridiplantae; phylum Streptophyta; class Magnoliopsida; order Santalales; family Viscaceae; genus Viscum; species Viscum album. The sequence goes on from OY728143.1 coordinate 1,316,305,311, forward strand.
AATACCTTTGAACAAAACATAATTTTTGGATATTTCTCGTAAATTTCAGAATTATTATTTCCACTTGAATAGTGGATAATAAATCACCTTATATGTTCATTATTTAATATAACATGGTGTATTTTATTTATTTAGTATCAAATGCTCATTTTTTGTGATACCATTTAAAAATTTTATGAATCTCATTTCCTTATCATGGTTTATTTCCTATCATATAAATGATTTAGTTTAAATAGAAATCATATATATATGGATAATGATGGGTGTGGTCTTATATAACCATCAAATTCATTGAATACGGTTTTATATCAAATGTGATACTTAATAGTGGAATACATTTATATTTTCCTGAAACAAATGATGGAAATATTTGGATTTTATTACAATTTAAATGATTTAAATATATGGATTTTTTTCCAGAAATTATATAGTGGATATACGTGGTGTCATTCCCACATTTATCATATTATTGTGTTCATTTATATTCATTAAAATAATATTCTTCCAATGTATGCTAAATGAAAATTATATTTTGTTGTCTAAATATATCAGTCTTTCTTGTGGTATGATTTCATGCATTTATTATTTTTAATTATATTATTATATGGAATGATTTTTATGATCCCTCTTTTTTTATGTGTCAATATTCCTTAATTATTGTAGCACAATAAGTTTTGATAATTTTTAATTAATATCCCAAAATTTATATCTAATATTTCTTCCATTCCATTATTGTCCCTCATGTTTATTGTCTTTCATTTAGGACTTACATATATGCTTTCATTATTTATTTCTCAAGAAAAAACCTTTTTTTCCATGTACCAATATATGAATATGGTTACATCATATAATATGTCTAGAAGAGGTTCTAGAAGAACATGATTATGGAAAATGATTAGTAAATTAATAAATAATGATATTTATTTCGATAGTCTAGGTGAAAATTACCCATTTGGTCATTAGATTTTAATACTATTTATTTAATATATTAATTATACCACAGATTCAATATAATTTTTATGTTTGATTTTTTTGAATCGTTTTAGTTGGTATTATAGCAGGGATTATTTATTTTGGGAGATTAGATTTGTTATGATAGTTTTTAATGATTGAGAGAACTAGTAAAATCCCTAGAGATGAGTATAAGTATAAAAAGACATCCAAAAATATAATTTTATCTTGGATAGTGGTTTTCAAAAAACAATAATTCCATATTATGGTACTGTATTTTGTTTTTTTACTATGGAACAAATGCATCAAGAGGTAATTAACTCATAAAGAGTAAGTTGATTATATAATTTAGTATCACTATGACACACTTTGAGTGAGCCTAAGACTCTACATGTAGATAAAGACTCTCGGGGGATATTTTTTGGTTGATTATATTCTATTTATGAACTTCCAAGAAGGATTAACCTCGTAGTAAATTTGTGGGATCATGATAAGAATTATAAGATAACTTAATGTACCATTGGTCATATTACTATAGATATAATTACATATAAATGAACTATATTACATTATAAATATAAACTAAAAAAATATTTTATAATATACTACCTTTTTTAAATTTTTATATTTCCTACATATTATTAATAATTCATCACTCAATCCAACATTTTTTGTATTATTTGTTGATGGGATTAGAATGAGCCATGGATGGAAGGGAAAATGTAGACCTTATCTCAATGAAAAACACATCAAAATTTTTTTGGTGTGTGAATAATTGTGACAAATATGATCCATCCATGTTGAATTATTATTAAATATGTTTACATAGGTGAATAATGAAACATTATAAAGAATATAAAAATTAAGTCTAATAAATGATCAAGTGACATTGATGATGAATGAAAAAATGATCCGTTTCATATATATATATATATATATATAACATGGTAAGAAGAAGGAATTGAATTTCCTCAATGATAAAATATAGTAAATTAAATTTTGTGGTTTTTCCATTTAACATAAAAGTATTAATGTAAAAAAAATATTTCAATTATCATAATGGGAGTGGAAAATGTGCATCCAAAAACACCACTAACCTTATAACAACTTTTGTGTTGAAACATGAACATTATCCAAGTCCTTATCATAATTCAATTAATGATAAGACTAGCGGGAATGAAAAACTACCATGTTGGATGAAAAGTGGTGGATCGTGTTAAATTAAATCTGAGAATATTCATTTTGATAATAGAATCTTCTACTTATGTATTGTAAAAACAGGATCATTAGTCTATCAAAACTATATTACCTAGATTATATTGAAAATATAAAAACATGATGTTTTTTATGAAATTATATATTTAGATTAATGATTTTTTCATTTATAATTTTTTATTTCATAAAATATAAATCATTGAATTGGTATTTTAGAATGATTTGATGTAATTATAGAAATATAATAATAAATCAATCATAAAAACTATGTTCACTAATCATGGTTAAATAAATTGTATCATCCCCACTATAAAAAAATGATGGGGATGAAAAAAATAAACAACAGTCTCTGCAGAGATATATTGACATTATTCAAAAAAATGAAAATCATAAATCATCACCGTTTTTCCAATTGATGTTCTTAGACGGATCTGTTTTCACAACAGACAAAGGGGGTGAAATTGATGAAGGGTAATTTTTACAATATCATTTTATAAAAAATATTCATCTTTGACTTATTATAGTAAATACCTATGAAACTGGAAGTATCTCATCCTCCCACGATCAATAAATAAATAAAATAGAAAACAACACAATGTTTTTACAATGTTTGGTTTTATTTGGGAACCAAACTCATTATCACAATTGGTTTCTCTCCCTAAAAATAGATTCTCATCATTATAATCATGTGTGAATTAAAATTGTAATCCTTAATATAGAATCCCACCACGCATGTCCTGAGTCCTAAAAACCTTATAGCTCTGCACTATAGTGAAAAATATGAATAACATACAATTTATATTACTACATAAATCTGGTTTTATTAGAAAATAAATATAACTATATCCTTCCAAAAAAAAACCCTAAAAATGACTTGAAAGGATTTCCCACAATGAAGACAAGAACAAAAATAAATGACAATATCAAATACAACTCATATATTTTTAAAATATGAGATTAATCTAATTATTTTTAATTAATATAGTACCTTGGTTTCCATATATTCTCATATCCATCCTTTTTCCACCATAGCATAAAATCTCATACATTTATTATCACACATGGATTCACCTAACATACCATTTTATTAGAATATTGTGTATTCATAATGGCCCCATGATATCCATAACATCAGTCCAAACACATAGCTACAACATGTACCATTTCCCCCTTAAAATCATACCATATGTCACTATTTAATTCACATAAATAGATATTGAAAACTAATTAAAATAATGAATGAATCATTTAAAAAAATCAAAATATATGATTATTCTGTAATTCCAAAACTATCATAGAATAATCACAATGATATCTCGAAAAAATATTATAAATTATGAAACCATAAAAATTGCAACATATTAATATCCACAATATCCAATAGGTTATGTGGATCACGTTAGCAACTTCAGAGAATAGACTATATTTTTGTTCAGCTACATTTCACCCATCATCTATTATTCTATATATAATGTGAATCAAATAATCTAGTTCATTAACATAAGAAACATAGTACATGATAATGTGAATCAAGTAGACAACATAAAAAATGGCTACATGATACATTACATAGGTAGATATATGATTTGGATACATAGATAAAGACATCACAAATTCACATACATGTCACATTTAGCTTTGTGATTCCTCCTCCATAATCAAAATAATGACATGTATATATGAAATGGAATATTTCAATCAAACTGACATAGATACTCATTAGATGATTTCTATAAAACATCTTAAATAATGGATGGAATCATGAACATCACATCCATGATATGTATACATAAAAACAAATTTATATACCTATATAGTTAGTGTAACACCACAGGTAAATAAAGAATATGACATTTTTATATTTATCCATATTTCTGAATAATATATTAATATTACCTTAAAGGGAACACTATGCTCGATGCCGTACCCAATACGCGACAATGAGTTCCTTTGAAATCTTACGTTGCACTCTAATAATAAAATAATATTATTGTAAATGGTAGTTAACACCTAGCCATTGTAATAGCGGGAAAGAATGGAACTAACTACAAAATGATTATATATGTTTTTCAAATATTTTTACTTTTATCCAATAAATGTTAGTGGCATAAAATGCAAATGAATCCAATTTTAAGCATAAATCTTCTAATATTCTTTAAAAGGTCGATTAACTACCTTTTGATGGAGAACCCTTTTTAAATATAACTTTTAAAATATTATATGTTTTATTTGACAAAATAAAATCCTTCTTTAGAATCTGGACATCAAAATTTACTTTGTGTAAATTTTTGTAATTTTTCCGATAAAGAACATTTTTAGTGAAAATGTTGTATTTTAATTCAAAACCTCATTTTAATCTGATTTATTTATATGGATAGATTATATTTTTAATTGATATTATAGTGTATTTAGAATATATTTTTCCAATTTAATCCAATGGTGGTCATTGGAATTAATTTCACTTTGAAATTGGACATAAACTAGTGTTAATATTTTAATAGATAGTGTTTCTTAAATACACGCTATTTGTTTTGAGAACAGGAATTAATTATTAATTTAATTAATGAAACTTATATGTTTTGAATTTTTTAAAATATAAATAATTTTTGAATTCATAATATCAAATATAACTTAGGGTGAATTTTTGGTAATTTTCTGAAAAACTACAATTTTTGAGGAATAGTGAAACCACTAAGTGGTAGTTAAAGAAACTGATTTTTTTTATTTAAATGAAACTTTACCACTTTTGTGATTTGATTTTCAAAAATCCGACATACATGGTTGTCATTAGGATTTAAAATGTGGTTCAAATAATTTTTTTTGAATAGTAACGTTTATGTTTTATTAATCGCGATTAAAGGTAATTAGTGTAATTTAAGGTAAAAATAATGTTTTAACAATATGATATGACCTTGAAACATGTCCTACCCTTATTGGATGAGTCATGGACGACCAATATAATCAATGGGTCAACTTGGGGACCCCATGGAGCCACTTTGTTAGGAAAATGACATTAATAACTTTTTATTTAATGTTAAAATAAAAATGTCACAAACATGAGTTGTTTAACTAAAACAATTTTTAAGTGGGGTTATACAAGTCATATTTTTGACTATAAATATTCATTAGAAATATAAAACGATTTACTACATCATGGTATTTTTTTTATAATTTTTACACATTAAAGAAATTAAATTATTTATGACATCATGATGATGCAGCGATTATCTCATTATTTAACTATTTAAATAAAATGAAACGATAATGTAAAATATAAGACCGAAACATGTCAAAAACATATTGGAAGGGTGGATTTAGAACTCTTATTACCTTATCTTCTAAATAAATCAATGTGGGACCTTTAAAATATGATACTCATTTAAAAATAAAGTATCCTTCTAAAACATTTCCAAAAGTGCCCCTCCTCTTCTCTAAGGCCCCCACCTATACCACCTTACCCACACCTCTCAAACCATTGGATCGGCCAAAACCTACCAATTTCCTCTCTCCACATGCCTCTATTTATCATTTAATCCTCACTTTGGGAAGAAATAATTCCAAGGAATCCTTTGTGCTCAAATAAGAAAGAGTTACCCGATTTAAAGGTAGTGTCTTCTCTTGTGTTCTTATGTTTTATTTTGCTTATCCAACCCCATTAACTCTTTTTATTCCATTATATTGTAAAAAATAAATATTAAATATACTAGGATTTCCCTATAATAATTACTAGAGCTACAGATACACACACCTTCAACTAATGGTTAAAGAACATATTGTTTTTGTGGTTGGCGATTTTCTGCCTCACAAAAAGGTGATTGTTCAATCTTCATTTAACACCTTAAAAGGTGGCCATTATGATACCACTGCATTTTATATTTATATATATATAGTATTTATGTTTACTATATGATTATTTATTTTATATTTAAAACAATCCTCTATTCATTGCATGTTGTGCAAATGAGATAATTTCATATAAGGAAGTGTGGACTACCGCCCCTCAAGTGATGTGACTCGTTCATGCAATACATGGAATGTATAAAGAATTAAATTAATGAAAATATGTGACCTATATAAAATATATATTATACTGGAATTATATTATATATATCTCATTTATTTTAATTTCCATTAAGATGACTAATAAATGAATGTATCGTTCATGCGTACGTACGGCCTACCGTCTCCATGAACAATGCTTTTCATTTTTTTATCGTAAAATGATACGGAATAGTAATAAATGAATATTTAATGGATATATATGATATTTTAATCATTAATACTATTATATAAATGATTTACTTATAACTACATGGGAAATAAATTTCAAACACGTTTATTTTTGACTCATGTATCAAACATCAGAAAAAACGTCTGATATGAACTAAAATTATTAATCAATTATTATAAAATTATAATATGTGATATGAACAGAATAATAATATTTAAAGAAGTTAATTAATCAATTATAAATTGAACAATGTTTATTATTCAGTAATATAATGAAATGAACAAGACAAGTCAGACTTGAGGTAAGGGATCATAACTCTCTCTTTCTTTTTACGTACTCTCCTTTTTGTCACATATCTTAATCACCTCTTTCTTATGTTGGGGGATGTTCTTTTATATTTCTCTTGCTGTAAATTTTATGTTAATATGATGAAATACCCTATTTGATTTCATCAATCCATTTTTTGACGTTTCATGTGGCGCTGTTAGGCTGCCGATTTTTCGTAAGGGATTTTTCATCCCACTTTTATTCCCATGATATTTATGATAAATTTTACACCATTTACATTGAGTAGTATATGTACTGCCCATTATTCTACTCTTTGTGTAATATACTTTCGTTTATGTTGTAGTGTCCTTCTTTCATGGGGTGTATGTTTCGAAAGATACCCATGTCTGTAAGGGAACCTTTCACCCTCCTCTTTTTACAAGACTTCTTTTGTTGGGTCTCTTAATTGAAATATTGTAAAGTTGGGACATGTTTATCTATATCCTTATTGATGTAAATATTATTTCTAAGTGATGAGATAGCCTTTTTATCTCTCATCAACTCATTTTTTGAATTTTGAAGTGACGTCATTAGGTTGTCGAATTTTTCCAAGGGAACGTCATAACCCAATTTTGATTATTTTGGATAAACTTGTACTCCTTGAATATGTCGTTCTATGAATATGTGTGAATGACCACTGATTGTTTTACACATAATATCCACTTATATTTGGTGTATTTGTTTGTCACAAATAATTATGTAATTGATTTATCCTTAATCCAAGTATATTGTCTTTTATGGGACTTTGTCTCAATCTCCATTCAATGAGGCATATATTGTTCTAATACAAAACATTCTTTTATATGGTGTATAAACCCCTTTGAATTTTAATTTTATACAAAAGGAATCATTTTCTATGAAGCGTTTTATAAAACGGAAAAAAGGAATATTTCTTTTAGCGTACACGGTTACAATGACCTTTTTCGCCGCCGCTACTATTATTTGGAATTTAGCTTCCTCAACAAGCCGTAATGTTTTTAAAAGTAAATAAAAACCTTATACAATTTTATGTATTTTGGTATTGAAAATGATTTTTATAATGGATTTGTTATTACAATATATTTTAGTTATATATTGTGATCAAAATGTGTAAATGTTTTCTTTCCATTATATTTGTTTTATGTATTATGATTTTATAATGGTACTTGGACATTTTATGGGTGGTTACATGATAAACCATATGATGGGTGGTGTCGTGAATACGAGGACGGGTGGTTACGTTATAACCTCCAATGCATTGGGGATGGAAGTCGGCTGGATGGCTATTCTATTAAGTGATATGTGTGGAAGTCAACCGTATGGTTATTTCATTTAAGTATGTTTATGTCCCAAGTTAACTTTATATGTTATGTATATTGGTTTCATGGTAATCATTTCATTACAAAAGGGTATGTAATGATCGTTTATTCATTGAAGAGTTTATACTACTTCATAAAGGTGAAAAGTTTTACTTTGATAAAGTAGTCATGGTTTACATGTTGTTTTGAATAACTAACAGTTTTCCTTCTTTGTGTATCCCTTACTGAGCTTTTTATGCTCATCCCAAGTTTTTTTTGATATGTTTTTCACAAGACATAAAGTTGAATAGGGTCAAGGATAGGATCAAGGAAATGTCAGGTTGTCTAAAACATGGAAGTATACATGTTTCTTTTTAAGAGTTTTTATTTTATGGAAACTTAGTAGAAGTGTCTACTTTGTAATATTTTGATATGTAATAGTTATGTCCTAATTCTCTTAAACTCTAAACCTGAAAAGATCCTCAATGTGAATTATTCATTTATTTCAATATTAAGTAAGGCTTAAGGCCGGGGCCTTATAGTTGGTATCACAGGTCAGTTTAGGGAACTTTAGGGATTAGGAGTTTTTGTTAGACACATGGTTAGTCCCTATATATATTATTTCAGTTAAATCCTTGTTTTATAACTTTTTCCAGGTCATGTAAAGTCAGTTACGAATGGAAGGGGGAGGATCTCAAATGATATTCATATCTCTTCCTGATGACATACTTACAATAATTATTGCAAAGTCATGTTCGGATGATTGTGAGACTTTTTCTAGCATACATCTCACTTGAAAGTATTTTTTTGAGATATCAATCACCTCCACTATACCTCGTTATCATCATGGATCACAGGTTGTATTCAAAAAAAAATACTATTTTCACAATATTCTCATATTTTCAATAAAGGTAAATATTATCAATGTATTTTCAAAAAATTTACCTTATCACAAGAATTTGAATCATATTATGATTTTAAAAATGGTGCTGAGGAAGGAGACCCTTGCACAACCTATTTATATTTGATTTTAAAATATAGTCACTCAGCACATACTTATGGTATTTTAAAAGGACCAACAATAGAAAGTTTCAACTAAAATTCTATCTGACTATTTTAAAGAAATCACGTTTTATGAGATTTTTTGGAATTATAATTCATACATGATTATTTTCAAAAACTATTTTTCTATGAACGTAATATGACCAATATTGTACAAGGTGTATTTGGATGGTGGAAGAAAATGATTTGGAAGGATCTCTAAATCATTGTTGTAATGCCTGGGACTTCTACTTACGTGAACAAGATGATGATGAAACCGAGTGGACGCCATGATCAAGGTATGTTGTTATTCATTTTGGGAGTCGTTTTATTTGATCTTATGGTGGTGAAATAAGAATTCAATACTTAAGATGTTGATATTGTAATTAATTTTGATGAAATGATAGGTATAAGGAAACTATTGAGGTTAAAACATGTTTTGGTTATTTTTGGAGTTTTATAAAAAGGACAACACGCAGACCGTGTGACAACCCGTCGCGTCAGACAAAGCTACGAGAATCGAACCCACAACCAAAGTGCGACTGGTATTTATCACCTACCACTGGACTACGTGACGTCCCTGGTTAGTATGACTTATTATTTTTAGTTAGATGATTTTATGAATTAAGAGTAAGGTTATTTTGGGTTATCTATTGAAATTATTAACCTATCATGGAGGATATGTGATTAGGTTAATTACTTTTCAATATGAGACTTTTAGAGAAATTGATGTTAGTTGGAGATATGTGTTAATTTGTACCAAGGAAGACTATGTGACTAAATCCTTCAAATATTTGGGTTTCAATCGATGTTTGGTTTACATTGAAGAATTTTAGGGACAAATTTTTTATCGAATGGTCCTCGTTGAACTTTGGGTTTTGTTGGAAAATTTTTGGAGATTAAGAATAGAATTTCTATTTTGAAAGGGTTATCCTTTTTTGGATTATCTGATCATGTTCTAACAATTTTGGTTTTGGTAATGGTCTAAAGACATGGGAAATATATTGTTCTATTTTGTGGATTTGGTGATTCTCTAGAAGTTGATTATAGTACTCTTAATGTGAAAATGTCTTCCTAAATACTCATCATTTGTGGAAATTATGAGTTTTTGTAAGAAATCTAGTAAAAGTTGAAAGTCAACATGAAATGTAAGTATGTTTCCTTAAGATCAAAAATAAATTTCTCAATGAAAAGTAACATAAAACAAAAATGTTGTCTATTAACTTTTCCTACTGGGGAATCAAATACCATTTAACCCACCACAAGTTTGTGATTTTCTTGTGGTTAACATTCTCTTAAACATTTTTTCTATCACTCTCCCTCAGAACATGGCACTTTTTTTTTGTTCCATATCCATGTTTTCATACATGGAATCCTATTATGGGTTAACTCGGGTGACCTATTTAATTCCCTTTCATTCTTTTAATGTGATAGTTTAATTTACTCCTTTTCCGATGTGGGGATTTCAATGAAGTTTCCGGGCCCAATTCTAAAATTGCGAGGATGAAATTCCCAAAAAGGGGGAAGGATGTAACACCCCAGGTAAATATAGAATATAAAATTTTTATATTTATCCATATTTTTGAAAAAAATATTAATATTACCTTAAAGGGAACACTATGCTTGATGGTGTACCTAATACGCGACAACGAGTTCCTTTGAAATCTTATGTTTCACTCTAATAATAAAATAATATTATTGTAAATGGTAGTTAACACTTAGACATTGCAATGTGGGGAAAGAATGGAACTAACTACGAAATTATTATATATGTTTGTCAAATATTTTTACTTTTATCCTGTAAATGTTAGAGCCGTAAAATTCAAATGAATACAATTTTAAGCATAAATATTCAAATATTATTTAAAAGGTTGATTAACCTCCTTTTGATGGAGAACCATTTTTAAATATTCTTTCGAAAATTTTAAATGTTGTATTTGACAAAATAAAATCCATCTTTTGTATCTGGACATCAAAATTTACTTTGTGTAAATTTTTGTTATTTTTCCGATAAAGATCATTTTAAGTGGAAATGTTTCATTTTAATTTAAAACCTCTTAATCTGATTTATTTATATGGAAAGATTATATTTTTAATTGAGATTAATGTTTATTTAGAATATATTTTTACCATATAATCCAATGGTGGTCATTGGAATTAATTTCACTTTGAAATTGGACTTAAACTACTGTTAATATTTTAGTAGATATTATTTCTTAAAAACATGCTATTTATTTTGACAGCGGGAATTAATTATTAAATAAATTAAGGCAATGTATATGTTTTTAATTTTTTAAAATAGAAATCATTTTTGAGTTTAGAATATCAAATATAGCTTAGGGTGAATTTTTGTTTTTTTTGAAAAACATCAATTTTTGATGAATAGTGAAACCACTAAGTGGTAGTTAAAGAAACCGATTTTTCCTTTAAATGAAACATTACCACTTCTGTGATTTGATTTTCAAAAATCCGACAATCATGGTTGTCATTATGAAGTAAAATATGGTTCAATGAGATTAAAATAATTTTTGTTGAATAATAACTTTGAAGTTTTATTAATCGCGATTGAAGGTAATTAGTGTAATTTAAGGTAAAAATAATGTTTTCATAATATGAAATGACCTTGAAACATGTCCTACCATTATTGGATAAGTCATGTCTGACCAATACATTCCATGTGTCTACTTGGGGACCCCATGGAGCCACTTTGGTAGGAAAATGACATTAATAACTTTTTATTTAAAGTTAAACTAAAATGTCACAAACATGAGTTGTTTTAATAAAGAAAAATTTTAATGGGGTTATACAAGTCATATTTTTTACTATAAATATTCATTTAAAAGATAAAATGATTTCATAAATCATGATATTTTTTTATAATTTTTAGACATTAATGAAATTAAATTATTTATGACATCATGATGATACAACGATTATCTAATTATTTAACGATTTAAATAAAATAAAAAGATAATGTAAAATATATGACCTACACATGTCAAAAAAATATTTTATGGGTGTATTTAGAACTATTAACACCTTATCCCTTAAATAAATCAATGTGGGTCCTTTAAAATTCTAAACTCATTTGAAAATAAAGTAACCATTTATAACTTTCCAAAAGTGCCCCTCCTCTCCTCTTATAAAAGGCCCCCACCACGACCACCTTACCCACACCTATCAAGCCTTTGGCTCGGGAAAAACCTACCCAATTCATCTCTCCACATCCCACTATTTATCATTGAAGCCTCACTTTATTCATAAGTCTTTCCAAGGAAGTTTTTGAGCTCAAATCAAAAAGAGTTATCTGATTTAAAGGTAGTGTCTTCTCTTGTGTTCTTTTGTTTTATTTTTCTTCTCTAACCCCATAAACTCTCTTTATTACTTTAATTTGTAACAACACCAGTATATTAAATATACTAGGATGTTGTTATAAGAATTACTAGAGCTAAACATACACACACCATCATCTAATGGTTAATGAATATATTATTTCTGTGGTTGGCGATTTTCTACCTCATGAAACGATGATTGTTCAATCTTCTTTTAAATCCTTTAAAGAATGCCATTATGATGTCACTGTATTTTATATATGATATATATGGTATTTATGTTTAATATATGCTTCTTTATTTTATATTTAAAACACAGCTTTATTCTTTGCATGTTGTGAAAATGGGATAATTTCATATTAGAATGTGTGGACTACCGCCCCCTCAAGTGATGTGACTCGTTAATGCAATACATGGAATGTATAAAGAATGAAATTAATGAACATATGTGACCTATATAACATATATATTATACTGGAATTATAATATATATATATCTCATTTATTTTTAATTCTATTAATATGACAAAAAAATGAAAGTAGCGTTCATGCGTACGTACGGCCTATAGTCTCTATGAACAATGCTTTTCATTTTTTTATCTCCAAATGTTATGTAATAGTATAAAATGAATATTTATTGGATATATATGATATTTTAATCATTAATACTATTCTGGAAATGATTTACTTATAACTACATGGCCAATCATTTCTAAACAAGATAATTTTTGACTCATGTACCAAACATCAGCCAAAACGTCTGATATGAACTAACATTATTATAAATTATTATAACATTATAATATGTGATATGAACTGAATAATAATATTAAATTAATTTAATTAAGAAATTATAAATTGACCAAAGTTTATTATTCAGGAATATAAAGAAACGAACAAGACAAGTCGGATTTGAGGTAAGGGATCCTACCCCTCTCTTTCTTTTTAAGTACACTCTTTTATGTAATTAATTTTAAGCTCATATTTCTTATGATTGGAATGTTTTTTATATTAATCATACTGTAATTTTTATGTTCATATGATGAGAGACCCTATTTTCTCTCATCAATCCATTTTGGATGTTTTGATTGGCGCCGTTAGGCTGTCGAATTTTCATAAGAGATCCAACCTCTCTATTTATTTTTAAGTAATCTCCTTTATGTCACTTATTTTATGATCTTCTTTCTTTTGTTGGGGGATGTTATTTTATATTCCTCTTTCTGTAAATTTTATTTTAATATGATGAGAGACCCTATTTGTTCTCATCAATCCATTTTTGGATGTTTTAAGTGTCGCAGTTAGGCTGCAGAGTTTTCATAAGGGATTTTTCATCTCACTTTTAATCCCATGATATTTATGCTAAATTTTCCACAATATCCTTTGAGTGGTATATTTACTTCCCATATTCTACTCTTTGTGTAATATACTTTCGTTTATGTTGTATTCTCCTTCTTTCATGGGTGTATGTTTCGAAAGATACCCAAGTCGGTAAGGGAACCTTTCCCCCTCCTCTTTTAAAGGACTTCTTTTGTTAGGACTTTTAATTTACATATTCTAATGTTGTGATATATTCATATATATCCTTATTGATGTAAATTTTATGTCCAAGTGATGAGATACCCATTTTATCTCTCATCAACTCATTTTATGTATTTTTATGTGACGTCGTTAGGCTGTCAAATTTTTGCAAGGGAACATCTTAAACCAATTTTGATTCTTTAGGATAAACTTGTACTCCTTGAATATTTTATTCTATGAATATTTTTGAATGAAATCTGATTGTTTTACACATTATATCCACTTATATTTGGTGTATTCATTTGTAACACATAATTATGCAATTGATTTATCCTTAATCCAAGGATATTGTCTTTATAAGGGACTTCTTCTCAATCTCTATTCATTGAGAAATATATTGTTCCAATACAAGACATTCTTTTATACGGTGTATAAACCCTTTTTACTTTTAATTTTATTCAAAAGGAATCTTTTTCTAAGAAGTGTTTTACAAAACGACAAAAAGGAATGTTTCTTTTAATGTACGCGGTGACAACGACCTTATCTGCCGCTGTGAGTATTATTTGTACTTTGTCTTCCTCAACAAGTCGTAATGTTTTTAAAAGTAAACAAAAACATTATACTCTTCTATGTATTTTGGTATTGATGATGGGTTTTTATAATGGATTTGTTATTAAAATACATGTTAGTGATATATTTTGATCGAAATGTGGAAATTTATTCTTTCCATTATATTTGTTTTATGTCTTATGATTTTATAATGGTACTTGGACATTTAACGGGTGGTTATGTGATAAACCATATGATGGGTGGGGCCGTTAATACCAGGATGGGTGGATACGTTATAACCACCAATGCATTGGGTATGGAAGTCGACCGTATGGATATTCCATTACGTGATATGTGTGAAAGTTGACCGTATGGTTTTTCCGTTTTAGTATGTTTATGTACCAAGTTACCTTTATAGGTTATGTATATGGGTTTTATGGTAATATTTTGGTTACAAAGGGGTAAGAAATGATCTTTTATTCATTGAAGAGTTTATACTACTTCATAAAGGTGAAAAGTATTACTTTGATAATGTACTCATGGTTTACTTGTTGTTTTGAAAAACTAACAATTTTTTTTTGTATCCATTACTAATATTTTTATGCTCATCCCATGTTTTTTATTGAAATGTTTTTCACAGGACATAAATATGAATTGGGTCAAGTATGCGATCAAGGAAATGTCCTGATTTATAAAACATGGAATGTGACATGTTTCTTTTTAAGAGTTTTTATTTTATGGAAACATAGTAGAAGTGTCTACATTGTAATCTTTTGAGATGTAATAGTTATGTCCTAATTCTCTAAAACTCTAAACCTGAAAAGATCCTCAATGTGAATTAATCATTTAATTCAATATTAAGTAATGTTTAAGCCCGTGGCCTTATAGTTAGTGATGAAATAAAAAATGGGAATGAACAAATACAACAATCTAAATTCACCAGGATCAATGGGACATTTTCCCAACATCAGTCTAAACAACAAATCCATTCGATCCTTAAATATCCCCTTTTTTGGAAAATAATAAATTCTCATGTTTTCTCATGCCTTAATAGATGAATCATAGAACCAAATTAAATATCAATGATATTTATCTTCAAATAATAGTACATGATAATTATATTTTTTGAGAGAATTACATATAAAACCCATCAATGAAACACCCCTTCCAACCCATACATTTCTCCCCATTTGGAAATATTATCGAAAGGAATATTGTGGGGAATCGCAAAGAAATAAATGAACAATTTTATATGGAAGGATAAATAAGATATTTTAACGAAACCTAAGAAATAATTTCAACCATTACATCTTTTGTGAAGATAGATGGATAATGATCATTTTTCAAATAAATAATTTTTAAGAACCTGAGTTTTAATATGAGGTAATTATCATTTTACTTTTAGTTTAAATTCATTGTCATGTCCTTTTTTAAATTCTTAACTTGATCACGAATGCTTTTCAGGATTGTGGGGCAGTTTGGATCTCTGAACCCTGTTTTGGGTTGAAACTAACATGGTTCACATTTTCTTCTTGGTTAGTCCAACTGTGTGAGATGTGTGAAAAGTGATGGTTTTTAATAGATTGTTTTCCCACAGTTACTGCATGGTTAGTCAAACTGTTCAAGAAACCATGTGATGTGAATCTTCTAGGTAGTGAGGTAAGCACACTTTCCATATGTTTTATAAAACCATGAGGGTAAACAATGCGACCATGTTGTGTTTGTTTTTTAATTTAAAATAATAAAAATAATTTTAAAATTCATTTGGAATTTCTTTTTTTTATACACAGAAGCCCTTCGTGGAGCTCTTCATTTGGCATCTAACCTAGGCTTTGAGTGAGAGTCTTCGTTTGACCTCCGTTTTGATCTCCAATTATCTCATCAGATCCACATCAGTAAGGCAAATGTTCCTTTTTATCCATTTTTTTATTCTAGAAATAATTTAATCTATTTTGATTTAGACTCATATGTCCTAATATCCCATTATTCATCCTTTATTTATATTTCTTCCAATCCTAGATGACTCATGACTTGATACTGAATGAGCAATCTACTACCAAGGTGAGGTATGTGTTCTATAACTTCATTTGGATTTCTATGGTGTATTTCACGTGTTCTTACTTTACTCAATTATTCAGACATTCCGATGAGGACTCCTTTTGACCAAGTTGACTTTATTAGCTAGAGTTTGGCCATGTGTGGTTGATCATAGGTTTGGTTTAGGTTTGTTGGCACATGTTGCTCATTTCATGGTCACATAAGGGGTTCCCCTTATGGTTTTAACCAATTTATTCTTTTTTAAACCTCCCAAGTGGTACGTTCTTTTGTTTCCCTAGTTATAGGATGCACGTTAATTCCTTGATATCTTTGATATATTTTTTATGATATGTACCACCTCTTTGACTAATGAATATAATGGTATGCCTTGCCTTTTTTGATAGTTTGACATGTTAAACAGATTATATTGGTAATTATAGTAATATGAAATCACTAATGGCATGTTAAATGGTTTACATGTGTGGGTAATCCCATATGATTGTTTTGATAAATGATTTTCATGTGTGGGTATAATCATGGATTTTGAAGGTTGATGTGATTGGGCATACTCATGTGTAATGTTTGTTTTAATTGAATGATTGAATGATTAAATTAATAGTTTGGTAGATGCCATGGAATACTCTCAATGGATCTAGAATGTGGAAGTGGATGACATGTTATTGCTCTTCCACATTGTTCTTGATTCCATGGAATGCATCAGACCTTGCAACCCAATTGATCTGTCTTGCTTGGGATCATAAAGGAATTACCATTGATGTTCTCTTATAACCCAAATGAGTTCCATATCTAGTTTCCACCAGGGACACCCATGGGACTCGATGAGATTATTTGGAGAAACTACATTGATACAACCATATTTTGTATAGAAATATTACATCGATTTTTTAGTCTACAAACACATTGGACCCGAACCTTGTGGTTTTCAATTAACTATCTCGCATGGTTGTGGGACTCTTCTCTTCACTATACGGTGTGGTTGTGGGATACTCTACTTATTTGAACAACATTGATATGAGTTCCATATTGCAGATGGATGTACGACATGGACATGTGAATTATTTAACTTTATTTTAGTATCCTTATTAAGATATGACTCTTTTTCATGTATCCTTGTTTTCTAGTTGGTTGTACTTACTACTACAGATTTATGCCATAGTAATACACACTTTACATTAATTGTTTTTTTAACATGCTATCACTTTTGTAGAATTATTGTTAGAAATGTATAGACCTTGGATGTTACCTAATGGTATGTTCATCTCACACCTTGTTTGGGCCTTCTTTGGGGTCCCAAACAGATTATATAGTTGTAGGTGGGGATAGGATAATGTTCCCTAGTACATGTTGTTTATTGTGGCTTTGGAGCTGGGGAGAATAGGACCAAGATGAGGCTTTAGATATTGAGATAACTTTTTGGTCTCTGTTTTTTACACTTGTATTACCATGTACTATTCTGTATTCTTTCTAAATACTTTTACGATCTAAATAATTTTTTATATGTTACATTTCTGGTAATTGTTATGTATTCTTTTCCTGCTTTCCTTACTTTCATTTGATTGTAGTTTAGTTCTCTTACACAATTTTCTGTATGTTTTGACTTCCACTTTGATACTCAGGTAATGAGGTAATAGTCACCCCGTTATCTAACCTAGGCTCTAACTACTAGTAATTTTCCTCAGTCATTTGGTGATATGTGGTTTAGGCCATGTGACCAACTAGTCTCGGGGCGCCGTTTTAGGTGGAATCCATCTCTGAGATGTTACAAAGTGGTATCATTAGTTTTTTTCCAGTTAGAATTACTTTTTGGTGACATTAGATTGAGATATGAATTAAATGGACTTTTTTATTATATTTTTATTAGGAGTAGCTACCCCAGATACTTGGAAAATCCGAATTTCCTCGAATTGTGATTTGATTATTTGGATTTTGACTATTAAAGTAGATTAGATATCACCATTGGGTGACACCCATGTTTTTTAAAATTACTATAGATGAAATTGTGGGTTTTATTTTGGATGAAAATTAATGAGATAATAGTTTTCTATATCATGCATCATACAGACACTTGTTGGAATCACATGCCATGAATTAGTTCATGCTATATAGGAAGCATTAGATATTGCATGTTGTTGTGATTGTTCATGTGATAGTTGTCCATACTATTGTTTAAGATGGGTGTAGTAGATAACGGTGTGATGTAGTATTTAAATCCATGTAGTGTTATATGACCTTATGAATTGGGAAATGACGCACTAGTGATATTCTAATCCATAAATGAACTTGCTACAAGTATGGTTTGAAGGGGAACAATGTATTGGGTTCATAAGGTCATATGGGACTTTATGTAGTCTATAATTGATAAAAACATTATGGAATTTGGTGAACAACATAATTTTAACTCAATATGGTAATGTAAATTTGAATGGTGGATAGATATATGAATTATATACATCATTTTAGTTGGAAAGTGGCATAGTTTCTAGTGATTCGTTGGTTGCTCAGTACACAATCTGAGCGTTAGGAGTAGGATGTGGGGTTGACTTTGTTTCATGGAGGGTTTTGACTTTTCATATGCTTTGAGATTTGTGATTTGATGTTTTTATTCTCTAAGTCATTTGTTTGAAATTGTAGAGACTTGTCACTATGATGATCTCTAGTGGTATGACGAGATGGAGGTGATGACCATACATTGGAGATGGTGGGCCATGTGATACTAGTTGATCCTCCTAGAGTGCTAGTTGTGGCACCTAAGGCATTTTCAGACAGAGGTGTTGAGGCACATTTTTGTGATGGTTTATCTCAGTATATGAACATGATCTAGGGATCACCCCAACCAATATTGATTATGGATAACCTAGCACAGGTGTTCCAGCATGAGCATCGTACAACATTTTTAGAGGATGGAAGATCATAGGATTTAGAACAATGGCTAGAGACCACATTAATTTTTTTTATCATATGGAGATGCTTCCATATTAGAGGGGGACTCTCAGGACTTACCTGTAATGTGGAGCGTTAAACAACTGGTGCGATGTTTTGAACCGAGCTGATGGTCTGCATAATATGGGATGCGATGAATTTCAATCCCGCTTCTATGACTACTTTTACCACCAAATCTGTTATCAGAGTGGGTTAATGAGTTTATATATCTGAATAAGGATAATATAATGGTTATGGAATACTAGGAATGCTTTATCGAGCTATATTTGTTTTCTTTGTTGTATCTTACAGATGAGTTGTTGGGGGTGATGCGCTTTGAGGATGTTCTCCTACATGCTATCAAATTCTAGGTCAACATATTTAGGTTTCTTTCTATCACTGATATTATGAATAAAGTGCTAATGAAAGTGAAGAACCTAAGGAAATCCATGGGTCTTGAATAGGGGTGTGTTGTTTCCCTCCCTAGTGGATCTACGTCATCAGGAAGGATGTTCTTTTTTGAGTCTTCCCGCAATTTGAGAGCTAGTAAGGTTGTTGGTGTAGGTAGCTCGGTATATTTCCATCAATGGGGTAGGATAGACCACATGAAAAATCTATGCTACCATGACCAAGTTGAGTACATAGATTGAAGTAGGATGGGGCATATACAACGGTTTTTCGAGACCTTCCCTAAAATTGTGAGTGGTAGGGGGTCAGCTCGAACATCATGTTCAAAATCAGGTTCTCCCGCTATATTGTTAGATGACAGCTGAAGTAGTGTAGCCTCATCAGGATAGGGAAGTAGTGGTCATGGATGTGGTCGCATGACACCAGCTTCTGAGTGACAATATGGTGGATCAGCTCAGGGTAGCCAAGTAGGTTTACATGGTCGTGGTACAATCCAGACATATGCAGTGCAACAGACCCAACGAGTGCAGGATCCTGGCCTATCTACAGTGAGAGGTATGATCTTATAAGATTCTACTATTTCATATGGTCCTCTCAATACAGTTTCCTCTCACAAACATATCTCTTCATGAGTGGTAGAAATCCTTGGCCTTGTGGTTTTCCTTAATTAGGGAGTTTTGATGGTAGACACACCATTGGGAGTTAGAACGAGTGATGTGCGCCAGTGTATAGAGTGTCCCATTGAGGTCAGATGATGTCACTTCATCTTTAATCATTACGTCCATGAGATGATAGGTTTTTACATCATTCTTGGGATGGACTAACTAGTAACTTATCGAGTGTATGTTGAATTTTATTGAGAGAGGGTGATATTCACATCACCATAGGGTGAGGAGTATTTTCACAAGTGTGAATGGGTTTTCCATGTGGGAAGAGCTGGACCCATGCATTGTGGGCTCGGCAAGATACATCTCTGATTACTAGTTTGTTTCAAGATGACTTGAGAGTGACTCTGACAGAATTTTCTCTAGAGGTGGAGTACTTCAAGGATGTCTTTCCTGATGAATTTTTTGGTATACCTCCTAACAGATAGATGTAGTTCTCCATACATATCGTTCTAGGAGCTGCACCGATATCCATTCCTCCAAATAGGATATCTATGATGGAGTTTTAGGTGCTCAAGAGGAAACTAGAGGATTTTGAGGTGAAGGGGTTTATCTGACCTAGTACTTCTCTATGGGGATTGTCTGTGTTTTTAAAAAAAATGAAGATATAAATCTTAGGATATGAATGGATAATCAGAAAATGAACCAGTTGAAGGTTAAAAACTAATATCTTTTTCCATGGATAGATGACATATTTGACCAGCATCAAGGATCCTAAGTGTTCTCAAAGATCAACATGAGTTCAGGTAATCACCAGGTTCATGTTCGACCTATAGATATACCATGAACATCCTTTCATAAATGTTATAGATTATACGAGTATTTGGTAACTCCATTTGGTCTCACTAATTCACCAATAGTTTTCTTGGATTAGATGAAACAAGTGTTCCATCATAACTTGGATTCTTTTTGGGTGGTGTCCAAGGAATATATCTTGGTGTATTCTCACGATCTACACAACCATGCCAACCATCTAGAGATCTTTTTGAATACACCGAGAGAGAATAATTTATATGTTAAGCTCACAATGTACCAGTTTTGGATGGATCAAATTCACTTCCTGGGTCACAGAATCTTAGATATAAGAGTGGAAGTGGACCAAGATAAGGTGAGAGTGTAATTTTCTAGGAACAACCAAATAAAATTCTTGACATACAATGTTTCATGGGACTAGATAGCTACTATATGCATTTCATAAAACACTTATCATGCATAAATGTGTCATTGTTGGGATTGACTAAGAGGGGTGTGATGTTTGTGTGGTAAGGATATTGAGAGACAACCTTTTAGGAGTTAAATGGGAGGTTGACATGATCCCAAGTTCTGATACTACCAGAGATGTGCAAGAGATACATGGTTTAATGTGATGCTTCAGGTATTGGTGTTGGAGTTGTTCTGATATAGGCGGATTGAGTCATGGAATATGGGTCTCGGCCGTAGAGGTCTCATGAGAGGAATTAGCCTACACACAATCTCTAGTTAGATGTAGTTATTCACACGTTATGTTAATGCTGGCAGTATTTTCTAGTATAGTGTTTTGTGTTGTACACTGAAATTATATATATTTGTAGCATGATATGAATTTGAGGCAACGATGTTGGGTGGAGTACCTATAGTCCTCTGACATCGAGTTTTCCTACACTCCTAGTAAGGGTAATGTCGTGGCTAATGCACTAAGCATGAAGACTTAGATACATGTAGTGCAAAAGGCCAGTAGTGAGTGGTAACTAATGGTGTTGTTTTTTGAGATTAATCAGGAGTTGAACGATATACAAGGGAATAATTTTATATCATCCTTATCTTTGACCTCTACCATACTGTACAGAGTTAGGATGAGGTAGCTATCATATTCAGAAGTCCTTGTTCTACAGAAAGTGTAGCAGGTGAGGACCCTCTTCCTTGTTAGATGGTAGGAGATGATTAGATTCTGTATATCCATCGATATGGATGGGTTTCAATGGATATATGTGAGGAAATTATGTGGGAGTTTCATGCTTTATCCCAGGTAGTTCCTCACAGAGTTACCCAGATGTACCATAACAACTGATGTCAGTACTTGTAGCCATGAATGGAGTGTTATGTAGCTAGATTTGATATGAGGTGGTCCACTTGTTAGCATATGGAGGTGGAACATTAGAGACCAGTTGGGATTTTATAGTAGTTACCTACCCTAGAGTGGAAATGGGATGATGTCGTTATGGATTTTGTGATGGGTTTGCTAAGATCACCTAGAAGTAACGATGCTATATGGGTTGTTGTGGAAAATATTATAAAGGTCACTAAATTATTTGTGATCAATAAGACCCCAGTGTAGATGATCATTGAAATGGGTACATATAAGAGGTTTTATGACTACATAGGGTTCCACACACTATTAATGTATAACTTTTTCTCTAAAACATCAAAAAATCCAATATCAAATCAGCTTTCACATAACATAAATAAAAAACATATTGAATGAAAAAAGAAATATATTTTTTTAAAAAATATGTTATATATTATTGAATATTATCTAATATAAATATATATAATTTACAAGATATGAAATAATGTGTAATGAATCAAAATATTATTAATCATGAACAAAATAATTAATGTTATTCACACCTGAAATTTATTATAAGCTATAAATAATTAATTGTCTAATGTATTTAACACATTATTCCATCCCTATATCAAACTAAATAAAAAAACCATCTATTTCTATATTTATATTATGATCATTATATCCATAATGAATCAAAACTATATTTAAATGAACTGAGTAGTAGCATCTGGCACTATCATGACCATCCAAATATCAGTCATACATGCCAACAACCCCTCTTATATAAGGGTCACATGACAATTTTTAAAATGATGCCCCCATATAAAAAAAATATCCTTGTATATATTTATATTTTAAAAAACCCTAATATTAACAAACAACATGTCATCTGACAACAAAAATATTAGTTGTGTGTGTCCATCCAAGTCAAACCCAAGCACTATTACAGACATCAGGCTACACCGTTTTCATCTTATAATATACAATCATTGATAATTACCAATAATCATTTAATGTGAGGGTCATTGACTATATATCTTTTAGTGTATCTTTATTATTTATCATTACATGCACTTTTTCATTGACTATGAACACAATGGGTCCTTCCATCATCCAACAAATGTCACTCCTCCAATTTATAGTGGGTCATTTAGAAAACTAATAATCAAAAATGAACCATATAATATTTTTTAAAATAAGATGCCACATGACCTATAATGAATAATATGTAAAACATGACTCATTAACCATGATTTTGGTTCCAATGGGATTTGACACTCATTTATAAATATATAATATACAATACTCCTAGAAAGCCTCTTTTAGTAGAAATAAACATCCCAAATTCCCCCAAGGAATAGGATAGAAAACCATAATTTATCAAGGCCTTAAATATTCCTAACGTTCATCCCATGTGTCCTCTAAGAAATCAAAACCACTGATAGACATGAGAACCACATACCGAGAATCCATCCCCAAATTTATTTGTAGGCTAGAAAATGATCTTGACCTTATAAAATGACATAAACATGAGGATATCTCACAATTCCATCTCAAAGTAGACTACACCTCCACATAGAGACACCAAATATTCTCTAGACACATAGGTTAATAACCTTTAAAAATTAATACATCTATGATATAATGTAAAAATATTAGAAAACCACATCTCATGGGTTACCATTAATTTTAATAAGGTATAGACTCACTTAACACGAGACTCTCCCCAATTTCACTAGGTACTAACAACTGCACCTAATACTAGCCTCACATGAGTCACCAGTATTGGGATAATAGTCATTCTTGTCTCAAGGTAATGTGACACATATTATTGAAACCATCCAGCACATAGTTATCACAAACCAGTCTCTATATCCCAACCTCCCAATACTCATTAGGGTTATGAAAAAAATTATAAAGTTTTATAACAATGGACCCTTATAACTAAGGTACTCACTACGATTCCACTACCAATACGTCGGGTCAAGATATGCACAAAAGTTCTTTAGGTCACCTTATCCATTTAATGGATTAATAATTAACTATTATCAATTTAAATCTAGTATAATATTATACGTATTTACATTTCATGTCCTAGTATATATAATTTATTTAACATGTTAATATGAAAAATGTAGATATTGTTTTTTAAAAAATTTAACAATGACATCAATTTTTAAACCCATAAAGTATTCAATGTGTTGTACATTATTAAAATTCATGATAGTTACAATTTCATAGATATTATATTTTTTGAAAACATGTATTTACACTTGAACTTTCAAAGGATTACATTGTTTTTAAAATTCAAAATGCTAAATTAAAAATGATTCCATTCATAATCTATAAGGGAAAATGCAATGTATATTTCTTACTGAAACAATATCAAACCAATAAAATTATTTAACAATACATTTTTTCATTCCATAAATAAATATTCATTATAAATTATATGTATAAGGATATATAATTTTCTAAGGCATGATTAAACAAATTTTACGTGAAAATTAATAATGAACCCACCTTATAGGATACTTAAAAACCCTTAGTAAATCTAGACCATCATTAGTCCAATTAAATATTCTTATATATTAAATGATCATCCTATAAAATTTTTGACTATGATTATATATTGACCATATCAATATCACCATATGTGATGATGGATATATTTTAAATTATAACCCTTTATTATCTGTAAATTATACACCATAGTATGACATTAATCAGACTGGTATAATCTAGACCATTTAATCACATAATTTAATAATTTATTATCCATATAAAATATACATATAAAACCCATGTCTCTATCATGATGCATTTCATGTGAATCTTTATGTTGATAAAATAATACATGAATACAACCACACCGTCTTTCCGAATCATAAAAATTGTATAAATAACATGAATTATAAGTTCACAAATCATGTGCAACTCATATGGATAAAAAAACATGTGTAAAAAACTATCCAAGAGCAATAACTCCCATCCATGGTATATTATTTTTCCCATGTTAGTGTGTTTATCACTCTTATTTATGTGCTCATTTTCACATTCCAATACACTTTTAGTCTCCTATAATCACATCCAAAATAATAAATCCAAATAAAAAACCTCTAATACATCCTTTTATTTCACCACCTTAGGATCCACCGAACTAGTTCCATAGTCTAGTGAACCACATGACTTTAGTTCTATCTCATAATACACAGTATTCATCTAACTATATTTTTGGGAAAACATGGAAACCATGGGAATACTATAACCTCAAACCAAATTCATAATGATTGGGGAATAATAATTACAAAAATGGGAATTATTAAAAACAAAAATAACATAGATAATGTTAAAAAATGAATATAGATTAAAATATATATAATAATGACTAATTTAATACATTTAATAACCAATATAATGATTGTGAATGACATAGAAGTATAATGAAAAAAAGTTATGAAAAAACTAAATATCATCTCCCAAACTGGACGTAAGGCTTTCCTAGTCCAAATATCCCCACTCTATTCAATCCATGAGAATTGATGCAATATAAAACAATGGAAACCTTCCCCAAACTGAATATCATACATATAATCATATTTTAAAGTACATAAGTTCGATAGAGTCCAATGAAGTGTGGGAGTGGTGATCAATAGGCCACAAATAATAGAAAACTGAAAACAACTAGCTGATAAAAGAGTAAAAGGAATATTTTTATATATAAACATTTACCATTTACATTCTAATAATTATTAATTTTATCATTTAAACAAAAATATAGAGGCCACCCACATATTCACAGTCATTGGTATGAACCCCATAATCGATCTATAACTCCTATAACTATCACTGATGCATCTTTGTTCATGGTATAATTCAAGGATTAATTGGTTCAAAATTATACAACCATGGAAAAAATAACTACAAACTATGATGTAATACCCATGGTTTAACCATTCATTCCATATCAATAGAGAAAATAGGAAATCCAAGGGCGGTGTTGAAATTTCCATTTCATTGATCTTAACTATCAGTATGATCATATGGATCCTTCAATTAAATTTGGATCGATTGATTTATGTTAATTACCAACTTAAACATGAGGAATTACATTCTATATAATTAACCATAATAAGTTAGATAATCTGTTGATATTCTCTAAGGTACTATAACATTCAATAAATATTTAACATTACTTGAATACATGGGGGATACACCCCAATTAATTTGTGGTAATGAATATATGGAATCTAATTTATTTATAATTTATTGAAAATAATTTGACCTTTTTAGATAAAATGTTGTCATCAAACCATGGAATTAATGTGATTACCTTAATGGAATTGGTGAAAACTCCAAGAATTCCATAAATGTATATGTCTATACAGACTCAAACAAATCATCCAAAGGAATTATAACAAAACATAATACCCATTGAAAAAAATTATGAAACCATTATTTACTCATAATCACTTTCCTTATAGAATTGAATAATTCAAGAACAATAACAGAAGATCTTTCAGATAGTAAATTATTATAAACTATTAATAAAGAACATTAAATTAAAAAAATAATCAAAATTCAGAAATATTAAAGAATTATTTTCTATAGGATAAGTTATTTTTAAATTCATTTATAATTTTAAAATGGTCACACCCATTTTGAAATCTGATTTCCCCATTCAATTTACAACAATGATGGTCATGAAATCCCCTTTCAGAACCACTAAATTTATTCACAAGTACCATATAAACCATTTAGAAAATAACTTTCCCTTTATGATTATTAGTGGTTGTGCTGGTATGTTCTTGTTGTTTGTTTTCGTGCTCTTTGATGTTGGATTGTGTCAGTTGTGTTATTGTGCTGTTTCTGACCCATGGTTTCTCACTTTTATTAATAGTGTTTGGAAATAAAAAATTAATTTTAAGTCAACTAAATTTCATACACAATATTACCTTTTAATTATTTAATAATAAAAATAAACTCAGTTTTTTTGGTTCTTTATAATAAAATTTTATATGAAAGGTCTCAAAAACAATAAATGGGAATTGGACATTATAAAACTATAGTCTATAACATTCAAATTACATTATGTCAAAGCATAAAATGCTAACATGTCCGCATAACCTTGGGAACCATATTAATAGTATAAAATATGGGTTTTGAATAAGGGACCACCAACCTTCATCTTAAAATTGTCAATATATTGAGTATCAGCTTACGGTTTGACCCGGGATAGGAGAAATTTAGAAAAAAATTAACATGAAAAAAGAAAATGATTTAGACATAATTAACGTGGGAGCCTTAAATGTGAAAATAATCAAATATATGTGTAATGATGAATTTTATCCTTGCCATATTATCTAGATCACTCTATGATATATATATACATATATCAACCAATAATCAAGGAGGATGTTCTACATATGAAGAGAGGGAGAAGAGAGCATAGTAGATTTAGTTACTCTAAAGACTCAAAATTATAGACCATGTGAAAATGGTGATATATTCGAAATATTTCATTACACAGTACAAATAATTCCAACCATATGGAACATAATATGTTAAGAATTTTAATAATCCTTTAATATTGAAAAATTATATACCATTAAATATTACGATGGTAAATAACAAATATGAGATGAAATTGAAAACCTTATTAAAAAAATTATTCTCACTAAATTAATTATTTTATTTAAAATGATAAATAAAAAAATATAGAAATAATATTTTACATAATAAAATTCATATTTTAATCCACTAAAAAAATTTACTTACTTGGAATATATCATTTTATTATAAAATTGTTTATTTCCAATCCAAAAATACATTATTTTGAAAAATATAAATTTAATTGATTTTATAATTACATATTTATCTCATATATGATTTCAAAACCAATTATGTAATGAAATAAGAATTCATAAAACAATATTATAAATATTAAAATATTTATTGAACATATAATCTTATGGCCAAATTATTTAAAATAAAATAAAATTTATTTTTTAAAAGAAAAATATATTCAATTTTTTCATCTAATTAAGAGTTTTTTTAGTGAAATTATGTTTTTTGATTCCTGGAAATTTTCAAAAAATTTATAAATATTATATTAAATTATTTCATTTAAATAAGAAACAATGATAGGTTTGTCTTATTTACAACTTTAATGATTAAATGTGATTTCATTTTAGAAAAAATGTTCTGAAATTAACTATGTTTTTTAATAAATAACATTATACACCATTACAAATTGAATTTTTGATTTAATATTTTAAAATTTCATGGTTAAAACCATGAAAAATAATCATTAGGTGACATTATTTTAACATAACGTTTCGCATATTTATTTTAAAAATGACCTTTAAAGGCTTAATGTTCTTTCAATGGAAAAATATTATCTAGTTGATTTGTTTATGTAGTTTATATGAAATTTTAATAAAAATCATTAATTTGGATGATGACAAGATAAATGGTAATGTTTATATAGTTTAAAACCTATAGGAAATACTTTTTTGAATCAATGATGGGTGATATTAAATTTAAAATAGAAATTAATAATGATACTAGTTGGATTACCAATTTATGTAGGGAACACCCTTTCTTGTGAACATTCATTGAATTGTATTAAAAATAATTTAATCATGTTTGGATATTTATAATAAATTCTTCAAAATATACTTATTTTAAATTAATAATTTTTTTGAACGTTTCTCATTTGAAACTCAGTGATTTTCTATGATTGATTTTTTTATATAATATTTTATACTCCCTAAATGTTGATCTATATGTTACTTTAGGATCTACGGAATAGTTTAGAAATATATAAGGTAACCATGAATAATGGTCTTATGGTCACTTAAATTATTGAATGAGCAATATGAAACATACTGTACACCCTGATTATGTGACCATATGAATAAATTCAAACTGGTTGTAATAAAGTAAGAGTGAACATAATTAAAACTAACTACCATGAAAATAATATTTAAAATGACCATTTTTATAGAATTCTCATGTTACAATTCAATCATGTATCTACAAGAATAAATTTATGTTGATATGATTATAAAATAAAAGTTATCAAAACTTATTAAATAATTTACCATTTTTTAGAATATTTATAAATATTTAATTTTCCCCAATACAAATAAACATACTTCGTATCAGGGTAAAATAAAACCACAATTTTTCTAATTAATTTTTAATAACATGGTTAATAATTATTTAACAACGTAAATGATTTTTGGTTAAAAATATAAATGAAAACAAAAAAAGAAAAAAATAAATCATAACTTCTTTTGAATTAAATGTATTATAGTATTGTTGATATTATAATTCTCCAATCTCCATATATTTCTGAATCACTACCCCTATATTTTTCTAATGACATTATTGGAAAATTATCCATTTTTTTAGATGATCTGCTTTTATAAGTTATAATAGGATTCTACTTCCATCCATTCCATGTTAGAACAATAATTCAAATTATAGTTTTAAACTCAATAGTTCACTTCCCTTAGATCCTTATCCCAGATAAATATGCTTTTTAAAACTTATTTTTTCTGAATTTTATTTCATAAATGGGTTTTTAAAAGACAAAACTCAATATTTAAATGTGAGTATTACCTTCTCTAATACATTATTTATTCTAACCCATATTAAAATAATTTAAACCATTGTTAATATAATTAAATTTATATTATTATTATACTAAAATGTCATTATATTTATAGGAGAACAAATATTCAATCTGTTCCATCCACTAATAAAACAAAATAAATTCACTATGTGTATATGCTGATTACCTCCTCCATGACATTATATGGTCTATTTTATATAACCTCCTTTCATGTCTGGTATTAAAGATGGATGTTATAAATAAATATTTTTTTAATTTCACCTCATTCATTTGGAAATGAGATGGTTATTTTTTTAAAAAAATAACAGAGACCTGAATTGGTCACCCTATTATTGCCTCTAAGAAATACATTAAAATAATAAGTTAATAATATAAAAAATATGGCTAACAATATTACACCATATAGAAAATGAGGGAGGAACAATTTAAAGATACATAAAGATACATTTAAAAACATAGAATGCAATGTATCCTTGTGAAACATCATTCAATATGCTTAGAATTCACTAAAATTAGAAATGATATCTTCTACATCTGTACAGAAATCCTTCGAGATTAAGTGTCATTTATGTATTGAACATCCAATTAAGAAAATAAAAACTATCCTGCAAATAAAATAAGGTATTAAAATTAAAATATACAAAATATTAATTAAATAATCAAAAATAGAAGGATTAATAACATTTTATCAAGTAGAAATAAACACACTATCTCCCATATGAATCAAATGGAGTGAAAAATTATAATGGTGTAT
The DNA here is from genome assembly GCA_963277665.1 of Viscum album. NCBI lineage: Eukaryota > Viridiplantae > Streptophyta > Magnoliopsida > Santalales > Viscaceae > Viscum > Viscum album. The sequence goes on from OY728143.1 coordinate 1,316,336,245, forward strand.
AAATAATTCTGAATGGAAATTAGTTCCATAAATATATATAAACTTTCCATAGATACATCTAGTGAGATCAATAAAAAAATTAATTCATCCTTAAGTTTTTTATAAACATCAAAGCATTGAATTTGAAAAATTAAATGTTTTGGATATTATATAGAACCAGAAAATTATCTCAAAAGTGTCTCTTTATTTAGAAGTATGTGTCATAGGGTTTAATAATAAAAAATAGTATTATAAAAATATTTTTAGATTGTTTTTATGGGTATAGATTTAAATATTTTGTATATTTCATAAAAATTATAGAAAAATAAAATATATAAACAATTTTGACTTCAAACATTAATTAAAATATTGTTTTAAAAAATCATGAAAATTATATTTATATCATATCGATAGTGGAACAATATAACATATACTCATTCAATCTCAATGATCATCAAAAAAGTTAAAACAAAAGGACAAATAAAACAAACCTTTGAATGTTGAAACTACATGAATAGATAAAAATATATTCCTTTATCCAAGAAAAATAAAACACTATGATCATGGATGAAAATTTATAGAGATGTAATTATATAACAATAATTTATAAATAAGTGGAATCCTTTACTAAAACTCATAGAAAATTTATGTTTAAAAACTATATGAAATTGTGAAAAAATAATGAGTTTAGTGAAATAAAAAAGAATTGTGTGATCTATAAATAAGAAGGATAATTTTTTTTTGAAACCCTTTTAGAGTGATAGATTATTACTACCATGGTCAAAGAATCAAAGAAACATCTCTCAAATAAGAGGGTGGATGATGTTTTTGGGTATGAACCACCACCATTTATTTCTGCCGATATACATAACTGGATGAAAAAAGTTGGAAACCTAAATGAAAATAATAAGTATACCGCACTCATTATTGAATAAATAAAGAAGTAGAAGTGTGAATGGGATGGATAATTAACATAAAGGGGTTAATAATTAATTTTCATGTGATCCTACTCTAATTTAAATGAATATTAATGTACAATACCCAATTATACAACCACATGGTGACCAATATCTTCATCCTCTTATAATTTAACCAAACATTTCTCTTATTTATTGGAAATTTTATTTTTTATTTTATTATATTTAATTTACCATTATTTCCATACCTATAAAATTATCACATGGTAGGTAAGTTTTAAATTTATAATTAAATAATTTAAAATACAATTAATTTTTTTAAATTAAAAATTATCAAAAATATTAATCATCGAACTCATTCTACTCATGTAAAACAATATATTATTTATTTATTTGGATGGGAACTAAATCATATAATAATTAATTATCATCCCTATGATTTTTTACCAAAAGTAGTAGTGTATCAATGTCTATGTCATCATTAATTTTTTTATTTATTCTAACCATAGAGTTTTGATTTCCTTCAACTTAATATTCATAAAAATATTTTCTTAGTCAATTCATAAATTAATTTAATCTATTATTGTACATTATTTATTAATTATCCATCTCTATATAACAAATCTATTTTTTTAATGAAAGGGAATATTGAAAATATAGTAACTATGGAAATCGCTTATATAATGAAGAAGAGAATAATGTTTAATAATCTTTTATTTCTAATTTTTTAAATATTATAATTTTTTATAAAATACTGTGTGATCAATTTTTAAATAGCCGAAAAGCGTTCAAAACTGATGGAAGGGGTTTTCATAAATCTAATATAAATATTTTTATTTACCAAAGCATAAAAAATAATTCACACTCAAGTTCAATCTCTAGAGGATTCAAATAACAGAGAGTATATTTTATTTTCCCCATTATTATATAGATATTATATTTCTAAATTATATAATAATATAATGTTTTTTTTATGAAATTCCTGATATATATATATATATATAATTCATTAAAAATAAAGATAAACAAACAAATCAAAATGATGCTAGTGAGAAATGGTGGTTTTGGTGACCTGATAAAAAAATTACATAAATATTGAATCATTTTTTATGAATATACAAACCATAAAAATTATATGTTTCCTAGAAAAATAAAGTATTACTGTATTTGAATACAACATAAATAAAAATATATTTTAATAAAGGCCCTTTTAAATATTTGAAAATTTTATTCATATCAAAAAAATATAGAAAAATCATATTTATAACCTTTTATTAAAATATGGTGAATAAATATATAAGAATGGGTGAACTCATATACCTAGTAAGTTTAAACATAATAGATGTCAAACAATGATCATGCAGTGGATCATGGTATGAAAACATAATTAAAAAATAAGGAATTAATACCCAATAAATTTAATATCTTTAATCATGATTCATTGGATACTGATTTATTATAACAAGATTCAATATACATAAGACTGTATAATAATACTCAATTAATCATGTTCTATGAGAGCAGATCCGGAAACCTAGTAATATGCATAAAATATAAAATTTTCACATTATGTACATTTATAATGTAACGCCCCGACCCCAGCTACCCAGAGCCGGTGCATTACTTCGTAACATTGGCATGATCACAAAAGATCATGTCTCGAAAGACCGATTAGTTTAGTAGCTTTGGAAACACTAGATACATTCGTAAACATTACATTACATCATAAAGTGAAAAACTACAATAACAAAGTCTCCATAGTCCACACTCATATCCTCTTCTGACTATCCCTGCAGGTCATTCTTAAAATACTTCTTCACATCCTGGAAAATATTAAAACATTGAAAGGGGTGAGCTCAGATGCTCAGTAAGGATAACAATAATGCGGAAGCTTTCATAAGTAAACATTAACATTTAAGGCAATGTATAACTAAAACAAAAGACTTTTAAACATGAACTTCAACATAATATGGCAAAAGTAAAATGAGATAATGCCATTTACTTATTCACATAGATATTCTACTGGTCGAATAATCACATGCAATATCAATAACCACTTTCATAATGATGGAATGCATAATGCCAGACTATCATAACCACGTAGTCAAGGCCTCGTGCCAAGACCACAAATAAGATTTTTTCAAGGCCTTGTGCCAAGACACTAGTTTGTCTCATGAGACCTGCCGATGCATCGAGGAGCTATAGCAGGCTCCACCCGTCACTTATTAAGTCCAATGCATTCCTCATATGAATAGTTTTAAACATATCATAAACCATAACATAATCGTATCACATAAAACAGGCATAAAGGAAACATAACATTTCCACATTTCAATCACAAGATATCAATACAACACATTGATATAATAAAAACTCTTTAAAAACCATTTTCAATACCAAAATAAAAGAAAGTTAAAACTTTGTATTTATTTTTCATTAAAAAAATGATGGCTTGTAGAGGAAGCCGAAACTCAAATAATGGTCACAGCGGCAGAGAAGTCATTGTCGCCGCATATGTACGGAAAGAAAAACATTCCCTTTTTGTCGTTTAGTAAAACGCTTCGTATAAAAAAGATTCATTTTGAATAAATGTAAAAGTCAAAGGGGTTTATACACCGTATAAAAGAATGTTGTGTATAAAACCAAATATGCCTCAATGAAAGGAGATTGAGACGAAGTCCTTAAAAAGATCATTTCTAAAATAAAATAGATCTATTATGTGTATTCACTATAGGTACACATAAATAATACAAAATAAGACATAATAATATCATGACATAATTTGAAAGTAGGAGATTAACCCAAAGAATGGAAGTTGGGTTAAGAAATTCCCTTACCTCGTGTCTGACTTGACTCAACCGTTCTTTAACCTCCTGAATAATAAACTAGAGTTAATATATACCTTATTAAGAACCATTTTTAATTTCATTATCCTTTTTATATTACTTATTACAATGTTATGAACATTATGTAATTATTTAAGTTAATAACGGTCGTTTTGTCGATCTTTGTTACTTGAGTCAACAATAAATTTATTATAATTACAAGTTGTTTATGTGGTAGAATATCCATTATCTACAGAATTATAATAATGATTTAGATGTCATATATATCATATATATCCAGTATATACATTCATTTATAATATTACGTAACATTTAGAGGTAAGAAATGAAATGCACCGTTCATGGAGACGGTAAGCCGTACGTACGCATGAACGCTACTTTCAATTCTATTTCATATTTAATGGAACGAAATAATAATGATATAAGTGTATAATATAATTCCAGTATAATATAGTGTATAATACCATTTACTCCATCCTTTATACATCCCACATATGGCATTAACGATTCAAATCACTTTGAGGGGGCGGTAGTCCGCACTTCCTAAAATGAAATTATCGCGTTTTACCCATAATGGAAATCATAAAGTATGCCATAAATGAGAAATACAGAAGCATAATTAAAACATAAACATATTATATATCATATATAAAAATAGTGACATCTTAATGGCCACCTTTGAATGTGTTATATGAGTGTTGAACAATCATCATTTCGTGAGGCAGAAATTCGCCATCCACAGAAACCGTATGTTCTTTAACCATTAGATGTAGGTGTGTGTAATTTTAGCTCTAATAATTCCTATAAAAACATCCTAGTATATTTAGGATACTGGTTTTGTTACAAAATAAATGAATAAAAAGAGTTTAGGGGGTTGGAGAAGAAAAATAATACAAAACAACATTAGAGAAGACATTACCTCAAAATCGGGTAACTCTTTTTGATTTGAGCCAAAGGCTTCCTTGAGAAGCTTTCTGCTCAATGTGAGGCTTCTAGGAGTAAGAGGGGGATGTTAGGAGAGTATTTGGGCAGCTTTTGGCCGAGCCAAATGTCTTGAAAGTGTAAATTAGGTGGGAGAGGTGGGGGCCTTTTATAAGTGGAGAGGAGGGGCAATTTTGGAAAGATTGAAATGTTACATTATTACACAATTCTTTTCGGATTCTAAAGGTCCCACACTTATATAATTCGAGGATAAGGTGATAAGGTTTCGAAATATCTTCATCCAATAGGCTTTGGACAAGTGTAAGCCTTGGATCTTTCATTATCTTCTCATTTTATTTAAATCGTTAAATAATGAGGTCATCGCTGCATCATAATGATGTCATAAATAATTTAATTTATATAATGTCTAAAAATTATAATAAAAATACTATGATGTAGGAAATCTTTTCAGGTTTCTAATGAATATTTATAATCAAAATTTGGACTTGTGTAACCCCACGTAAAAATTGTTTTAGTAAAACAATTTTTGTTTGTGTCATTTTTTACTTTAACATTAAATAAAAGGTGTTTATGTCATTTTCTAACTAAAGTGGCTCCATGGGGTCCCCAAGTTGACCCATGGGATGTCTTGGTAGGCCATGACTCATCAAATACGAGTAGGACAAGTGTCATGCTCATCTAATATTATTAAAACATTATTTGTACCTTAAACTACACTAATTACCTCTAATCGCGATTAAGAACTTAAAAGTTACTATTCACCAAAAAATTATTTTAATCTCATTGAACCACATTTTACTTCTTAATGAAAACCATGTATGTCGGGTTTTTGAAAATCAAATCACAGAAGTGGTAATATTTCATTTAAACGAAAAATCAGTTATTTAACTACCACTTAGTGGTTTCACTATTCATCAAAAATTGAAGTTTTTCAGAACAAGGCCAAAATTTCACCCTAAGCTATAATTGATATTCCAAATTCAAAAATGATGTCTATTTTACAAAATTCCAAACATATAAGTTGAATTAATTAATTTTATAATTAATTCCCGCTGTTACGACAAATAGCGTGTTTTTAAGAAACAATTTATATCAAAAGATTGGCAATTGTTTATGTCCAATTTCAATGTTAAATTATTTCTAATGACCACCATTGGATAAAATGGTACAAATATATTCTAATTATACCTTAAAACCACTAAATAGTATAATTTATCACAATAAATTATTTTGATTAAAAAAGTTTTTTTAAAGTATTTTTCACTATTCATAAAAATTAGAAGTTCTCAGAAAAATACCAAAAATTCAACATAGGCTAATTTCGATATTCCGAATCCAAAAATGAAGTCCATTTTGAAATATAAAATTTCTATAATTTTAAAAAGTGGTTATTACTATTCATAACGGCTACTTTGATTAGTCGCGGTGTTTTAGAACTCGAAGTTGCGTACAATGCAAGCTATTGCATTATTGAATGAGAAGCGTATCGTGGAAGGTTGGTGTGTTACATTCTCCCCTCCTTCAATAAATTGCGTCCTCACAATTTAAAATTTTTCTTTGAAAATAAAAGGTTGAAAAGAGAAAATACCTTTGAGGAAAACCCACATCGGAAATAAGGTTAATAAATATATAACATTAAAAGAAAGCAGGATAAGTACAAAGGTCACCCGATATAGCCCATTCTAGGATTATATGAAAATATGGATATGGAGGAGAAACAAACCATCAAGGTCTGATGGAGAGTTATAGAAAACCGGATTAGGAGAAAGTTTAACCACAATAAAATCACAAATTTGTGATTGGTTAAACGGTCATTGAATCCCCAATTGGAAAAGTTAACCGACAAAATTTTGTTTTACGTTACCTTTTATAATGTTGAGGAATTTATTTAGGATATTTACTAAGAACGTAAGGGAATATACATACTTGTTATGTATACTTTCATTCGTTAATATATTTTTACCACAAACCCAACTTTTACTCCAAATGGTAACGGAACTCAAAAATATTCTATTTATCCTAATTGTATAAGGTTATAAATGTTAACACATACTATTTAGATTAGTAAAACTATTTTGTAATATCCAGGGACTTCCTGTAGGCTAGTGGTAGGAAATAAAGTCTTGTCGCACTATGGTTGTGGGTTTGATTCCTGCAGCTTTGTCCGACGCGACGGGTTATTCCCCACCCTGCAGGTTGTCCTTTTCCTAAAACTATAGTATTATAATATTCCAAAAATAATCTTCAGAAATTCTTTAACCTTAAACAATACTATCCATGGTTTAACATAATCCATTCCAACCTTAATAGTTATCCAAAATACCTCCGTCCAGACTTTCTCTAAAAGGTCTCTAAATTCCAAAATCAATTGTAACATCAGATTCCCCAAACAAAGAAAATTTTCTCTTATTGTCACATACTAAAAATATGATTACCTTAATCATATTAAAACCTTACTGAAATAAACAAGTACTGCAGTACAATCCATATATATATATCACATTATTCTTATAACCATAATATAATCCCTGAGTCCAAAAGAACCAATACATTAATTATTCCGCTTCAACTGTAGTCACAACATAAGATTGGCCTTGATCCCTTGGCCTTTTCTGAGGTAAGTTTCCTTGACGCTTAGGACATTCATTTGCATAATGCCCTGTTTCCATACAATTGTAGCATTCATCTTTGACAGCCTCTTTCATTCCCTTGCAATCACGAGCCTGGTGACCCTTTTCTCAACATTTATAACAAACTCCCATTCCTTTTAGGCAAGTACCAGGGTGATTCTTCCCACAATTATCACATAATGGAAAATCCTTCTTTCCCTTTTCCCCTTTATCAGTCTCTTGTTCCACTGTTCTATTCTTCTCTTGCTTTACTTTGTTGTCATAACACTTAGAGAATTCCTTTTCTATCTTGATAGCACACGAGACAATATCTTCGTATGATGAGAAGGATTGTGATACTAAAGCTCGACGGAGAAATGGTTTTAACCCATCAAAGAAACGATCAATCTTACTCCTTGGGTTATGTATATAATCGGCAGCATGCCTCGCTAACCTTGTAAAGTTAGCCTCATACTTTGCGACATTCTCATCCTCCATCTGCCTCAAACTCAAAAATTGCCTTTCCATATCTGCTCGATGGTCATGAGGAAAATATTTTTCTAAAAACATATCTTAGAACTCCCTCCATTCCATATTCGATACGTCATCATCTTCCTTTGTGTTTTGAATCAGCGACCACCACTGATCGGCATCTCCAGTGAGGCGGTAAACTGCCATGACAACCTTCTCCCTTTCGCTACACCCCAATGCATGGAATATTTTCTATAAGGAGTTTATCCATTGCTTAGCTACTGACGGATTTGTACCCCCATTGAAGGTTGGTGGTTGTTGCCTCATGAAACAGTCTAGCATTGATCCTCCACGTTGCGGATCAGGGTGCTCCATATGAGTAAGGTAATTATTCATAACCTGAGTAAGTTGTCCCAGTATGGTGATTAGCTGATCGGAACCAGTTGCATCACCAGCCCCACTATAATTATCTTGAGCAGGAGGGAAATCCCTACATGGAGTTCGTGCATTGATACGGTTTCCATTTCTTCCACTAGGCGCCATTTCTAAACAATGGCATAAACTAGATTAGTTTTTTAATCAAAATACATAATTCCATACTTGTTAAACACTTTACATAAATTGAACTATTTATGGATATAATCCATAATCATAAAAAGAAATGTTTTCTTTGAGGAAGTATGTACTCATAAACCTTCATAGTGGTTTGTAAATAAAATGATAATTATCCTAAGCATATCCCCCGGGAGTGTCGTAACCAAGAGTACAGCAAGGCCCGTTGTCGTGCACCAGTTCCCGTTCGAGTCTAGCTCAAAGCGGTGTTTTCGGGTTTTACCCCTAGGTACATCTGTGCCAGAGCCGCCTCTACCTGCTCATATCCAGACAAGGATGTATTGCTCGGAAAACTCACAAAATCTCTACAATAACAATATTCTAGGAAGTTCTTCTATATTAATCCTCAAAATCTATCTTTGGGCTATGTTCTCTAATCAGAGTTTATCTAAATCTAGCTTCCAAGGTTAGTACTAAAATGCCTCTGATACCAACTGTAACTCCCCGACCCCAGCTACCCAGAGCCAGTGCATTACTTCGTAACATTGGCATGATCACACAAGATCAAGTCTCGAAAGACCGATTAGTTTAGTAGCCTTGGAAACACTAGATACATTCGTAAACATTACATTACATCATAAAGTGAAAAACTACAATAAAAAAGTATCCATAGTCCACACTCATATCCTCTTCTGACTATCCCTACAGGTCATTCTTAAAATACTTCTTCACATCCTGGAAAATATTAAAACATTGAAAGGGGTGAGCTCCGATGCTCAGTATGGATAACAATAATGCGGAAGCTTTCATAAGTAAACATTAACATTTAAGGCAATGTATAACTAAAAAAAAAGACTTTTAAACATGAACTTCAACATAATATGGCAAAAGGAAAATGAGATAATGCCATTTACTTATTCACATGAATATTCTACTGGTCGAATAATCACATGCAATATCAATAACCACTTTCATAATGATGGAATGCATAATGCCAGACTATCATAACCACGTAGTCAAGGCCTCGTGCCAAGACCACAAATAATATTTTGTCAAGGCCTTGTGCTAAGACACTAGTTTGTCTCATGAGACCTGCCGATGCATCGAGGAGCTATAGAGGGCTCCACCCGTCACTTATTAAGTCCAATGCATTCCTCATATGAATAGTTTTAAACATATCATAAACCATAACATAATCGTATCACATAAAACAGGCATAAAGGAAACATAACATTTCCACATTTCAATCACAAGATATCAATACAACACATTTATATTATAAAAACTCTTTAAAAACCATTTACAATACCAAAATAAAAGAATCTTAAAACTTTTTATTTATTTTTCATTAAAAAAATGATGGCTTTTAGAGGAAGCCGAAACTCAAATAATGGTCACGGTGGAGGAGAAGTCATTGCCGCCGCATATGTACGGAAAGAAAAACATTCCCTTTTTGTCGTTTAGTAAAACGCTTCGTATAAAAAAGATTCATTTTGAATAAATGTAAAAGTCAAAGGGGTTTATACACCGTATAAAAGAATGTTGTGTATAAAACCGAATATGCCTCAATGAAAGGAGATTGAGACGAAGTCCTTAAAAAGATCATTTATAAAATAAAATAGATCTATTATGTGTATTCACTATAGCTACACATAAAGAATACAAAATAAGACATAATAATATCATGACATAATTTGAAAGTAGGAGATTAACCCAAAGAATGGAAGTTGGGTTAAGAAATTCCCTTACCTCGTGTCTGACTTGACTCAACCGTTCTTTAACCTCCTGAATAATAAACTAGAGTTAATATATACCTTATTAAGAACCATTTTTAATTTCATTATCCTTTTAATATCACTTATTACAATGTTATGAACATTATGTAATTATTTAAGTTAATAACGGTCGTTTTGTCGATCTTTGTTACTTGAGTCAACAATAAATTTCTTATAATTACAAGTTGTTTATGTGGTAGAATATCCATTATCTCCAGAATTATACTCATGATTTAGATGTCATATATATCATATATATCCAGTATATACATTCATTTATAATATTACATAACATTTAGAGGTAAGAAATGAAATGCACCGTTCATGGAGACGGTAAGCCGTACGTACGCATGAACGCTACTTTCATTTATATTTCATATTTAATGGAATGAAATAATAATGATATAAGTGTATAATATAATTCAATTATAATATAGTGTATAATACCATTTACTCCATCCTTTATACATCCCACATATGGCATTAACGATTCAAATCACTTTGAGGGGGCGGTAGTCCGCACATCCTAAAATGAAATTATCGCATTTTACCCATAATGGAAATCATAAAGTATGCCATAAATGAGAAATAAAGAAGCATAAGTAAAACATAAACATATTATATATCATATATAAAAATAGTTACATCTTAATGGCCACCTTTGAAGGTGTTATATGAGTGTTGAACAATCATCGTTTCGTGAGGCTGAAATTCGCCATCCACAGAAACCGTATGTTCTTTAACCATTATATGTAGGTGTGTGTAAGTGTAGCTAGAATCCTTCTTATAACAACATCCTTGTATATTGAGGATACTGGTGTTGTTACAAAAGAAATGAATAAAAAGAGTTTAGGGGGTTGGAGAAGAAAAATAATACCAAACAACATTAGAGAAGACATTACCTCAAAATTGGGTAACTCTTTTTGATTTTAGCCAAAGGCTTCCTTGAGAAGATTTCTGCCCAAAGGGAGGCTTCTAGGAGTAAGAGGGGGATGTTGGGAGAGTATTTGGGCAGAGGTTGGCCGAGCCAAATGGCTTGAAAGTGTAAATTAGGTGGGCGAGGTGGGGGCCTTTTATAAGTGGAGAGGAGGGGCACTTTTGGAAAGATTGAAATGTTACATTATTACACAATGCTTTTCGGATTATAAAGGTCCCACACTTATATAATTTGAGGATAAGGTGATAATGTTTCTAAATATCTTCATACAATAGGCTTTGGACAAGTTTATGCCTTGGATTTTGCATTATCTTCCCATTTTATTTAAATCGTTAAATAATGAGGTCATCACTGCATCATAATGTTGTCATAAATAATTTAATTTATTTAATGTCTAAAAATTATAATAAAAATACTATGATGTAGGAAATCTTTTTAGATTTCTAATGAATAATTATAATCAAAATTTGGACTTGTGTAACCCCACGTAAAAATTGTTTTATTAAAACATTTTATGTTTGTGTCTTTTTTTACTTTAACATTAAATAAAAGGTGTTTATGTCATTTTCTAACTAAAGTGGCTCCATGGGGTCCCCAAGTTGACCCATGTGTTTTCTTGGTCGGACATGACTCATCCAATAGGAGTAGGACAAGTTTCATGCTCATCTCATATTATTAAAACATTATTTGTACCTTAAACTACACTAATTACCTCTAATCGCGATTAAGAACTTAAAAGTTACTATTCACCAAAAAATTATTTTAATCTCATTGAACCACATTTTACTTCTTAATGAGAACCATGTATGTCGGATTTTTGAAAATAAAATCACAGAAGTGGTAATATTTCATTTAAACGAAAAATCAGTTATTTAACTACCACTTAGTGGTTTCACTATTCATCAAAAATTGAAGTTTTTCAGAACAAGGCCAAAATTTCACCCTAAGCTATAATTGATATTCCGAATTAAAAAATGATGTCTATTTTAGAAAATTCCATACATATAAGTTGCATTAATTAATTTTATAATTAATTCCCACTGTTACGACAAATAGCGTGTTTTTAAGAAACAATTTATATCAAAAGATTGGCAATTGTTTATGTCCAATTTCAATGTTAAATTAATTCTAATGACCACCATTGGATAAAATGGTACAAATATATTATAATGATACCTTAAAACTACTAAATAGTATAATTTATCACAATAAATTATTTTGATTAAAAAAGTTGTTTTAATGTATTTTTCACTATTCATAAAAATTAGAAGTTCTCAGAAAAATACCAAAAATTCAACATAGGCTAATTTCGATATTCCGAATCCAAAAATGAAGTCCATTTTGAAATATAAAATTTCTATAATTTTAAAAATTGGTTATTACTATTCATAACGGCTACTTTGATTAGTCGCGGTGTTTTAGAACTCGAAGTTGCGTACAATGCAAGCTATTGCATTATTGAATGAGAAGCGTATCGTGGAAGCTCGGGGTGTTACATTTAAATATTTTTTTCTACCATTAATATATTGAAATTATATCAAGTCATCTTATAATCTTGGTGAAACCAAACATGGTCTTTTAATAAACATGTTTACATGAAACATGGTCCATGAATAAACCTATAAACATGATACAAGTTCAACGAAAGCAATTATTTAAATGATAACATTTTCATGCATCATATTTTGGACCTATAATCATGTTCACACATAACGTAATTATCCCATGAGTTATTTATCAGTACCAAATATATTGGATAAATATTACAGATCCTCCCATCACATAATTTTAAGAAAATAATAATTTCTTTAAAAGGTTATGCTTTTTTTATCATTTCATCATTATTTAACCCGTAGAAAAGATAACATGTCACGTACATATTTAGTCATAAAAAAATCTATCAAGATATCAATAATGATTGTAACATAGAATTATATCCATGTTAAATGTATGTAAATTCAATTGATCACTTCATCAATGAAAACTATCTTTAAATGATTACAAGGAACGTTTCTCGAGGAAAATAAACTTTTAAATTTAAATGTATTGTTTTTAAATTTAATTAATTATAAAATATTATTGAAAAATATTCATTTGAAAATAAATAGGAAAATTATTAATGAATGTTTCAAATTATTGTGGGTTATAATGAAAAAAAATTCATTCATTATAGAATCATTAAAATGAGATTCTATTTTATCCTTACTTAAAATTTCATAGATCAAAAAATAAAATTAATATTATTTTATAGATACTTTTTTGAAATTTAAATTATTGGAAAAAATACATTTGAATAATATAATAATCACCAAATACATTATTTAAATTTATTTAGAGGTAATGAATATGTAGTAAAATAGATTTCTGATAAAATGAGGGGATTTAAATTCAACTTTTGAACAAATATTTTATTAATGTATTTGAGTACCATAGAGATGGAAATGTTAATAAGGGATAAAAACACTCAATATAAATAAATTGTTTTAAAAAATAATTGGGATTACTAGATATGTATCATAACAATTCCCTTTAATAAAATTGAAGCATAATCAATATTGATTAAAATGTGAATGAAACAGAAATATATTTCATCAATTATTTTATTTATTTTTATGAATTATAATCATCCTTATAATAATTATAGAATAATTATACTTATATTAAAAAACTTATTTGTAGATATCATACCATATATTTTTAACTTATATTAACTTTTCATCATTTTATTAAAAAGAAATTATTAATATCAATGTTCTGTGTGATAGTTGTTTCATTTTTCATTAATGCTTTGACTAAAAAGTTTAATTCCATATATATTGTTCATGGTTACATAATATGCATATTATCTCTGATTTCATTGTAATCAAATTTTATTATTATATACGCTTTAATAACAACACATATAAAATAGTGAGGAAAAATGAATTGCATCACTTTGTCAAGATGGAAATCATTACAAACACAGAAGTAATGTCAACATTTTTCTATAGATATATTGAAATTATGGAAAATAATAATTAAAACATAAAAAATAATTATTATATCATTTATATCATATATATTTATTATATCTATATATATTACCATTCATGTGTAGTGGAAATGAGAAATGAATGCCATCGCTCAGTGGAGGTTGTAGTACTCACTTATACAAGAGGGATATTATTGTTTTCCAAGAGATGTAAAGAGTAATAGGAAGATAAGATATTATATTTACAAAATAAAATATATTAAATTAATATCATATATAAATATTTAATTCCTTATATCAAACAATAATTATTTATGGTGATGGAAAATTAATCATATAGCTATGTGGATGTGGTAGTCCATATTTACACATGAACAACCGTTTAATTTTTCATTTGATAGAAAATAGGGTGGATAATGGTCATCCCATAAACATATAAACATTTATTTATATTTAACATATCATAGTTTTTATTTTTATGAATACCACATATTTAAATGATGTATAATAAGAAATAAATTCAATTTGTTCGGGTGATATGATCTCCCTTTATTTAATACAAATCCTCTAGATCAAATCTCATGGACACTTGTAATGGAATTTTACGAAATTCTATGAATTTTAATATTATATAGGGTCTTTATTGAGAGAATTTGGTAGCATTTGGTTGAGTTCGGTTGCTCATAGATGTGTAATGAAAAGAGAGGATGACTATCTGTTTTATATGGGGAAGGGACACACATTGACGATTTTAAAGGCTTTAAAATATTATAATGAATATTTCAAAAACAAAATTCCCACTAACAATTAATTTTTTATAATAAGGTTATTATTGTACAAATAAATTCATAAACTAATAAATAATATGGAAGACGAGGGTATTATTACTTACTTCCATCATTGGATGACAAGATTTTCCAATTTTATAGTGGAGAATTTTTTTATTATATTTATAATTCATTATCCCTGAAAATTATATAGTACATATTATGTAATATTAATTATGGTTATTAAAAATTTATAATCCTTTTCATAAGATTCTACTACTATATTTCTAAAAAATTTATTTTAAAATTAACATAAAAACGTGACGAAATAAGGACATCCAAAAATATTAATTTTTAAGAATACAAAGATTTTTATAACGAAATTAAGAATAATAATGATTCGAATAAAAATTTGGATTATTATCAATAAATATAAACTAACTAAATTTTAAAATCAATTTCAAACAATATGTTAATTTGTGAAATTTTTAATAGAAAATGATGTTTTCTATAAAATCAACATTTCTTCCCTATTAACATAAATATTATTCCATTCATGATAATTTTGAAACTAAAATTATTAAATTACCGATATAATTATTTCTTTTTTAAAATATAATATCTCAAATTTTGGATGAAATGTAATAAAATATCAACAAATAAATTGACTTTTTTTTGGTAATATATATTTGAAGAATAAAAAGACTTTATATAAATTCTAGTAATTATTTATAAAAATGTAATAATTAAATTTAAATTATATAAAATATTTACATTTATTTTTTATAATGTTATTATTATTATTTATACATATAAATCAATATATATATTTTAATTTAGCCGCATGAAAAAAATAACATTTTACTAATATAATATAGTTAATTTAAACTCATTTTTATATAGAGACTGGCCAATCAAAATTATATTTTCTAGTTTAATGGAATCACATATTAAATAATGTTGTGCCACATTCGAAACCATTATATTTATTTTTTTCCTTGTAATTAATTAAATTCGATATAAAAAGGTTTTGATCTCCATATTTCCACAAATCATCATGATCCAATATAGTGTATTAGAAAATTTTATTACTCCCATGAATATTAACTCAATGAGTAATATTGTATTGTAACCCACTGTCTATTTGATCCATGATTTTTACTAATTTATTTTCATAAGAAAGATTATGATCCATCGGTATTACCTATGATTTCAGTACATGTTATGGATCTAGTATGTATATTTTGGGGAAGGTTATTTGGAACACTTCCTGAACTTCAGATTGGTTCGGTGGAAGTTATAAATTTTAAGATTCCATCCCTACTCAATCAATAATATTAATGGAAAGAATCTACATATGGATTATAATTTCCATATTAATTTGTCTAATAATTGTCTTAGTTGAGTAATTTAATTGAAATATTTCTCACAAAATTTAAATTCAAAATTTATCTTATGATAGTCATCAAAAATTTCTTTTATTGATGAATGGATTTAATTTTTTTTACATTATGATAAATTTCCCAAATACTAAGAGATTTCATTCTCTAACATCATACTATCATATTTTATTTCATTACATCTTTCTATAGATAGAAATAAAAGCATTCATCTAAATTCTTCAGTGAAATCTATCATTATATAATAAATTGATAATTGAAAGATAATGATACGAACATTCATAGTAATATAGAAAAAAATATATCAACTTATGATCTAGGTTTTTACTATTACTCTTAGATAGAAAATTTATATATGTAAGATAAATAGTAAAGAAATACAAATATTTTTGTAGAGAAGGCTAAAGTCTTCACCAGAACATCGAGGTAATCCTCAGAGCTCGATTAGATAAAATTGAATTTAATAATCCAAGAAAACATACTTATTACATAATATATATTTTTTAAAGGTTATCAATATAAAAATCCTCTCTAATTGAAATTATATTTGTTTACATTATAAGTTGATAAACTATAAAAAATATAATAATGTATTTAAGATGTTTTGGGGGTCCTGTAATGAAATCCATCGTGTTGTCTTCCCATTTTATTCTCTTATGTGTAACTATTGAAACAACATCATATACAATTATCTATTAAAACTAAAATGTTGTCATACAAATAAAAAGGACACATATTTTCAATATCTATTTTAATGTTTTACCACCGTAAATAATTTTCCATATCTCTGTACATCATCAAACATTTTTGACGAATAGAGAACGACGATAAGTAATATTTTTTCAGTAATAAATTATTCATGTATAGTATTTAGTGGAATCATACTTGGTTACAGAACTATATAAATCAATTATAATAAAGGATGAACTCCAGATCATTTATCACATTATTTTTTAGTTCCACACCCTCCTTTTATGCCACTTTAATCTACAGAAGTATTAAAAGTTTAAATTAATTTTAGAAACATATGATATATCCCCATTTGATAAAGTTTTACTTATTAATCATATTATAATAATAAATATTTATCTCTTTAAATCTTTTTCATTGAATTACTCGCATGGTTTTTCTAATATATATCATTTATACATTTTTAAACTTCTTAACGTGAATGATTATTTAGATTTCAAAATTTTTAATTAACACTAAATGTCTCCTCTATTGAGTACTCATTTATTTCAACATGAGAATATAATTAAATATTTTTTACTCCTAATTTATAAATTGATGTTCAATAAAAATATAATATTGTGATATTTTAATTTTAAAATGTACTTCTATCAATACAAAATCAATATTTAGATAATCTTTCTCATTATTCTTAAACATGATTGACGCATAATGTATTACGATATCATTATTCATGTTGATGCATCAACATACCTTCATTTATGCATTAATTGTTATTATAAATACTTCTCCTCTATAAATTTGTATATGTAGAAGTGCACATACCAATCTAATTTTCAACTCATTAAATTTTTCCTCCCTTTTATCAACCCAATGGAACATGGATCCTATATATATAAACATTTTTTAGATTTAATAGCAATAAAAATATCTATGAAGGAAACAATATTATCTTCCAGAGAAAAGAAAACCACATATAATGGTTACCGTTATTATTCTAGGATATTGTTCCATAAATTCTACCTTTTATGTATCCTATAATATACCCTCAATTGAATCTAAATGAAATTAGAATTCGGCTTTATATAAATAAATTTAAAACTTTTTAATTTTAGAATATAGATTCATATTCATTAGAGTATTTATAAAAATTCATAAATGTTCATCCTAATCATATTGGAACCTAAAATATATAATAATTACATCTATAATGACTTCCACAAACTAATCAAGATAATATTCAATCACAATCTTCATTACATCAATTCCTCCAATGGTCGGAAGGCATTCATTTTTTATTGATTTTTGATAATCCACCAATAAAGGGGTGATGTGGAACACATACAAGGTCAGTAGGTGTATGTATAACATGGCCCATAGGCCTTAGAAGAATTCACTACCCATAAGATTCATACATTACATACAACCCAGAATAACTACTTAGAAATTCTCCTCTACAGCATCTTCATCGAGAAATCAGCTCTCCACGTTCGCATGGATGTTTGATAGGATTTCCTGTGCATGCATAGGCTTGTATCGATGTAAGGAGCTATACTCTCTCATTATTGCAATCAGTTTATCATTGGTATGTCATACCGATATTACTATGAATTCATAATGACCATAACTCATATGAAATGTTATCTTGGGAATATCCTAATTTCTTAACCATTATAAGATGACATCTGAATCGTAGATCAATATTATAAAATATTAAATTACTCACAAAATATCAAACTGATCAGGGATACTAGTAGAGTATATGATTTATAAATTGTGATCTTTTTTCGTTTCAAATAATCTAATCAATGATGCAATGAAATATATTTATTAATAATAACAATATTAGATGAACCACATGTTCAAGATTTACGCAATAAGAAAACATTAAAAGGATTCAACTCGTATTTCTTCTCCAATTCCATCAAATTGATCAGAAAAATTCGATATGGATAGTTTAATAATTGTGTAACACTTTTTATAAGTTCTATTGAAAACTAGTCTTCATGATTTTGGGGAAGAATAGGTACTTCTTAGGGAATACACAAATATAATTCCAAATAAAAGTCATATCTTCAATATTAAGTTCCTACCAACCCTTTATGATAGATATCTATAATGAATATAAGGTAATACCCATATAATAGATGTAAGATCCTTCAGAATATCATGTTAATCATACCAATGAATGAAATCATAGGATTATTTTTAATATCATGGATGAATATACTTCATTGAATGATGATATGGTCTTTAGATAGAGAGAGAAAATACATGTATCAAATCATATAAAATTCAACTAGAGGGAGAATTACAATATTTTATGGATGTATATTCCAATATACCTTAATTTAAGAGTAGTTGTACTCATGGGATTCCATCTTCATTCTAGTATGTTTTTATAATTCTAACTAAACATCTAACCATTAATATGTTAATTTGATACCATTTAAAAAATCAATTGATATAAATATGTAGGTACATCCCAAATCAAATAATATATTAGATATTCAAGAGTGTCTAATATGTTTTACTTTCATCATATCATTTTCATAACCCACATTATCAGTTATAGTGAATTATTTTTCGTTTTTTCATTTTTCATCAATGTTTTCTGTTGCATATTATCTTCATTTCCCGATTGATTATTGAATTTATTCACATAAAGTAAAAGTTCAGTCTATCTGAATCACTGATGCATGGGTTGTGTATTTTGTATTTGTTTATCTTTATTCATTTCATTGACTATCCACTTTTTAAAACATATAAATTCTTTTGCATTATGTCTTCAATTAACACAATTGAATCACATTCCGGTTCCATTAATATAATCGCATGCTTGTTCCATCTAATATTTTTTGTATTTATGAGGATAAAACTTATTCATCGATTTATGTGACAAAACAATCGATCTTCTATGAAACTCAATGTTCATTTTCATATTATGTAATACATGAGGTTTTGTTAATTTTATTTACACTTTCAATTAACATTTTAAAATTTAATAAATGTTTCCAATAAACCTTATGGATATGTACGTTTGAATTATTTCTTTAAAACCATTAAAAAATCAGTAAATATATTTTTTGGTTATGAAAAAACAAGAATCCTATCATACATTAATTTTAAACTATTCTTTAAAGGTGATGAGGAACTTATTATTCTTTTGGTTCAACTCAAGATTGTGAATTTCCTTTTAATTTTGTTTTGGTCAAAAAATTCAATTTTTATTTATATAATATTAATCTTCTCCCACTACATAGAGATTATTTCTTCTTATTATATCTTATTTTTGATTACATTCCACCATTGATTAGCATCACCTTCCAAGATGTAAACTCATAAGAATAACTACTCAATAGTCAGATCACTGAAGAATAAAAAATATATTTTCATTTCCCATGGTCCATTTATTTAAAATGATGGTGCATAAACACCATAAAAGGAGGTTATAAATTTGACATAAAATATTCAATGGTGTGTCTCTACCTATAATTTGAATTTCAAATGTACACATATACTATGTTACCAATTATATGATGGGATAGTTGACTGGGTATAATCAATAAATATTTTATTTTATATTCTAATTTATTTGGTTACTCATTATTATGATAATTTAATTGGAAAAAAAATTAATTATTCACAAGATTCCTTCATGTTCTAATCATTGACTAGAAAATATAGCGTGTGAATGATTTCATTAATATCAGTGGGAGCATACATAAACTCGTGAATGTTTTTGGAAATTCCCTAAATTATGATACCATATTATCAATATATGAAAAAATAGGTTTCTCTAAGTTCATTAATAGAAATCAACAATTCAAATCATTTATAACATCTCATAAATAAAATTTTAATTAACCTTAGAATATCCACCAAGATTTTCTACCAAGGTGGAACTGTCAGTCCTACTCATAGTAGACCATTGATGATTGAGTTAATAATCAATACACACCTTTGATATTAATTAAAATTAATTGAATATGTGATATAGTGACTTCCACATTATAGTATATTAATGAAAATTTATTTTCGTGAAAAATGATACTATTCATACTTTTTCAAGGGTTATGATTTTAATTTATACTTATAACTATACATCATATTTTCTGAATTTTTTTCTATCCCTAATCCCATAGAATGAACTAAACCCTCAACTAATAAAAAATATGGAATGTAAAGAATAACATAAATAAATTTCTCATCATCGGAGATGAATACACATAACATATCAAAATTATAGATGACACAAATCTGTAATGTTAAGAACCATTGGATACCATATACATAAAAAAACTAAGTAAAATAGTTATAAAAATATCATACAATGTTTTTCATATATATTGACTGTCATGACCGTTCCCATGGGCCCCATGCCATGAAATACTCCATTCCCACCCCCCGAAGGATAGGGGTTTGCGACTAGCGCCGAATGGGTCAACCTACAAGTGGTAGGCATTTTCCTAGATAAATGTACACACTTGCACTCAAAAATAGAAAACTACAAATATGAATGGTTAATCTATGTAATTTGTAACTAGTATACAATCTCATGTAAAGAACTATGTGGTTTAACAAGAACAGTATACAAGCCTAACAAAAGAACTAAAAACATCTAGGTACGAATGGAGCACCAATGATCGTCATCAGATGATTCCACCCTCGCTAGAGTAGTGAAGCTACTAGAAGATGAAGTAGTATTTCTTATATGTCTGGTCCTACTAGACCCTTCCTGGTCCTAGGACAACATATCTACCATTGTAACGTCTGAAAGTCCCATCTGCTTGAGCGCCCCTATCGAAATGTCTTACGTCAGCCCCAAAAACAACACATGCGGGCGAGCCCGTGCTGGGGTGACTAACTCAGTACTCAGTAGGGGACCGCAAGAACCTCGATGGTATCATAGAAATCAACAAATAAAATATAAAAAATCCAACCATAATGTAAACCACAACACTTATGCATATTCATCTCTACTCATGTATATTCCATTGCATATTCCTAGGTCATTGAGATATACTAATCTGAGACATGAAGAAACATAAGGCCCCGACCTCAAGGCATTTCTAGAATTTCCAAATAAGGATCAATGTGTAACTCAAGGATCATGAGTACAAGCTACACAAACTTGCCACCCCTAATGGAACCCATCTGAGATATGTACTTCATCACTCACAATTCAACCATTTCTAAGGGAATGTCTGAAAAGATGTTCCCTATTGGGAACATTCTGCTAGAACTGCCTCTATTGCCCGAAAAAATAGGTCTCACAGTTACAAACTTTCACCTAAGGCAAGACCAAGGGAATCCAAGTGAAGAGGCTGAGTCCTAGACATTGAGTTCAGTTGGGGGAGTGCTGCTCCAGTATAACCGACGATTTCTCAGTCGCTCTAGTAAGAAGTTTCCCACACTTCAGTCTGTCAAATGAGTACTAACTTCTACCCTGGATATCCATTACATCAAGTTGAGGGGCCTAATCCTCATAACCATGTCCTCTGGTTGATGGAGGTACAACTCCCATGAAGGACCAACATTACGTTGATACATAGAGAAAAGGGAGTATTACTCCATATGTGAGGACCCGAACCCTACCTAGTAGGGGAGTACAACTCCGATAGTTTTTTCACTGTGGGGGACACACGTCGTAGTATTTTAGAGGAGTAATAACCCATGACACGTGGTCTTGCACCATAGAATGGAAGGGGATTACCGACTCTGATGTAGCACTTCATAAGGAGGAACCCCACCCAGGGATGATAGGGGAGTATGAACTCCTAACATAGAGGACCCACCCCCAAACCGGCAGGGGAGTAACTAACTCTATATGAGTTATGTTTGGAGGAAATGTGCCCTAGTCCAATAGGGGAGCACTAACTCCAAATATAAGAAAACCATATTAGTGGAAAATGAAACCACACTCATGACATGGGGAGTCTGGTCTCTACCAGAGGAGAAGAGTAAAAAAATACTCGTTCCTGGAGTCATCAAGGGAGTAGCCATCCTAACTCTCACTGGAGGAAAAACCCTAGTTCTTCACCTCCGATGTTTTTTCAAATATCAACTGCCATGAAGGTCCAAAAAGAAGTAACAAGATCATTATTCATGTTATAAGGGTTCCAATTTAATAGAATGCACGTTAATCGGACACTCGGTCTGAATGTTATATGAATTTTATTGTCGAGGTCACGGTTGGATTCATGTACATTCCAACCCAGGAAAACTCCAACATTCTCTAAAAATCACATGGAGTATCACAAAGAGAATGCATCACCTTAAGGGTTCTGGATCCATAGATGATTCATCAAACAGACGACTGGTTTAGGAGATATGATTGTTTATCCTAATTGGGCCGTATGTGGGTCTGGGTCTTGTCTGAAAAGTTCGGACCAACCTGACATGGCCCACTAGGCCCATTCCGGTTTGGTTGGGCCTGGTCTATCATGCCTGGCTGCAGGCTCGGTCCCTTAGGACAAAGGATTATTCTAGCATGCCCGGCTAGGCAGGGCCTGTCGGGAAGCAGAATCGGTTGGCCCACTGGACGAGTGCAGGGGACCACTCCCCTTCAGAATGGCCGAAGCCATTCTGGTCTTAAATGTCGCGATGCCTGATGGGGCCACAACTCTTTGTCGGTTTGTCTAGAATGGACCGCTATAGGTCTATAGGTGAAGGTCCTCCCTTCTCCATGGCTTGATTCCATGACCTTCCATTTCACTATGCCGCCCACTTCAATGAGGCAGACATTGGCCTGCCACCCCTTTTTTATCATGGTGGCTTCAGGAATTGTCGTTCCTTTGAGGTCGGCGAGGGCCATTCTCCACCTCCCTCAGCTGTCGGTCCCACTGCTTTCCTCCGTCACACCGCCTCTTCTTCTGGTCTCCCACATAGGTCCCATCCATAACAGGTTTAGTGCATATTTAATGCCATTCTAGTTTGCACCGCCACCTCCACGTTAGCATTATAATATGTGAAGTATTATTAGATTATAAGTATTCCAATAATTTAAACCCGCATTATCATACTGTGTTAAAGATTGATACACGGTTCAACCCATTGGGTGGTCGACCCTTGTCCTTTATAATAATCATGAATAGGGTAAAAAGGGGAGGAATCAAACATATAACCCCCTACATTGTAATCATTGGAAGGCTCTGCAGATGAGGATGAAGTTTCGACGTCTGAAGGTGTTTGTCAACGCTTGTTGTCTTACGACAATTTTCTCCAACATTCGGCACTCGATGATTCATTCTTTGATGGTGGTAGACGTCACGACACATCATCAAAGGTTCCCCTCTTGTGTTCTAAAAACCCATGCCCGAGCATTGTTTAAAAAGAGGGTAAGAGAGGATCAATGCACTGCAAATTTAATGACGTTCATTAATGAGTATAATTAATGACCCTATTTAATTATCTCAATTGTTTAGTTATACGTTCATTTAAATCTCCCAATGGTGTAGTAGTAGAAATTATGTGTCAATCCATTAAATGGTTTGATGTTGCACTGTGGTCCCACTACCGTTTGTCCAACGGTTCCGAAAAGAAAAATAAAATAACCAAATGTTATATTTTTTTGTAATTTCCATAAATTAACTCTTTTATATGACCCATGTCGATCAATGTTATGATTCCCTTAAAAAAATCTCAGTGTTGTAGATTCAATGGTTCCATCAGAATTTTAATATGAGCATCAGTTTAGAAGATAGAATTATCTACCCGCAGAATTACTGAATGTACCTTAAAAATTAAAATATTATTAACATTCACCCTCAAACCACCCTAGTCAAGGTTATACATTCCTTAAGGTGGAAAATTCCATCACTAGATCAATGGGACTCCTGGATTTTGAATCCAAGTTACCATTAAAAAGTGAAGAATTTTACTACAAAATAACTATTAATTAATTTCTTTTTTATGTCTAAAAAATAACTTCCACTTGCCCATGCCAAACAACGTTAGTATCCTCCTAAAGAATGAATACACTCATGTGTTTAGTGTTGGTATCATATTTTTATTCGGAGTCAGTATTCATGAGTTATGGGAATTTGAAAAATAAAATAATTTTATTTAATTATTTTAGGTATAGTTATGTCATTTTTAGGTTTTCTCATTGAAGTCCTACACCAAATAAACAGAAGTATTTCCTAAGGTAAACCCATCATCCATAACACAACAGTGCCATCAAAATTTTAATTCAAGCACTTGTTTAAGATTTTTTCCACATATTCAGTAAAACAAATGACTCATGCTATTTAAATCATAACAAATTTTTGACATAACAATTTGGGTACTCTATACCTCAGAATCACATGTCATCAGATTTCACAGTCATGAAATAATTCAATATAAATAAAAAAAATACACAAAAATTATGAGATGTTACATTCTCCCCACATTTAGATATTTTGTCCCTAAAATTCCAAGCCCTAAATCCAAAGAAGAAAATGGGTCCAACAAGGATTCATACACTACTTCCAAGAACGAGCCACAAGGGAATACTGAGATCAACCACTCTTCGGTCTAGATCTATATAGGTAAACATAGTGCTGCAATAGTAACATATTTCATTAGTTGTGAGATGTGGGGAAAGATCTAATCATTATGATATATCTGCAATCATGGGGTCTAGCATCCCACTTCATAGAACCTCCAACAGCCTCACCAAAAGCCAAATCAAGATAGCGCCACCCTCACTTGTGGCATCCCCATTGAGTATGGATGGCTAAGAACCATTCCACACTGTGAAAACATATTGTCTTCTAACTCTACCACTATTGAACGTCTCAAGAAGGACTCTTTACGTGAGACAAGACCAGGCTTCCTAGGCTCCCCCCCTTTTTACAAATGAATGCCCTTATCCACCATGCAGATATACCACATTACACGCCTAATATCATCATTCAAACATGAATGGTAGTATTCCATATATATATTTCTTCCATAAGGTCTCGATTCCATGACTAAGAGATCCCATCTACAACTCTCACCTCGAAGAATCAAGTCCCACTATTAGTGGGTATCCTCCATCTCGAGTCTCTAAATGTAGGGGTCAAATCCAAAATCCAACTGGATCCTCGATTTCTCAAATAGTACATGAAAAAAAATCATTCACCTGTGTCTAATTAGGAAAGAACCAAATGAAAAGACACAGGTCATTACTCATACTTCTCAAAGAGTTTCTTGGTCAAGAGCCATGACTGTGTTCAGTTTTCCCTACCCACATCCTCCAAATCCCTATGTGAGGTGGGGAACACCTCCTATTACTTGTATAGCTCCTATAACCCACCTTCCAACTTACATAACTCCATGCTACAGTTGATCTCTCTTCCAAGGAGGTTTTTCTGTCAGCTCTCTATAAGCAGTATGCCAGGTTAGTCAATCTCTAGCGAGATGCCCCTAGCTATTATGAGTGTCCAACTGCCTCTCCTACGGCTAATCGGCTACATGGAATTGCTGCTCTACCATAGATCCACATGTATATGTTTGGGAATGGGTATGCCTCTTATGCCATGATCTTGTCACCATTCATCTACTAGCCCCATTCAACACCTCTATTTTGTGACCTCTATCATAGGTAACATCCACCTGCTCCTCAGCCAGAATGATCGCAACCACCATGGCTCATTACAGTACCCCGAGATGAATTGGAATGCTATGAGGTATCACAGATTCCCTTATTTCCTAGAAAAATCCATGCTCGATGGTTTGGGCCTGAATGTAAGGGCCATGCACCATATCTATGAATTAACAAGAATGATCTACGAATTCCAATGGGTACTATACTTCCATCATGATGTCATGCTTAATGTGAAGCTACTCATGTATTCATAAAGAGAGAAAAGTTTCCAGAATGAACTCATATCTGTTGAGGCTCTAAATGTATGTCCATGTGTGGATCACCCCGTCAGGAGTCTGAATCGTCAGTCTCTATCATCTTATCACTGAGCCCCGAAGAAGGTTTGCATCCAAGTATGCATCTGGTTGGGATGTTTCCTCAATAGTTGTAAAACAAAGGTAAAAACCATATTCCAATACTCAGATACCTGAGGATCTTCCTCTCCCAGGAACCAGGAAGGTCTCTACCTATGGTACTCATATAGGGAATTGAGCCTACGAACATCCTCTTTCAGAACTACCGGCTTTAGATACTGACCATCGGGTGGTACTTGCACTAGTTCACCACTCGGTGGAGATATCTCAATCACTGCTCCTTGAATGGACACCTCATCATAAGGCGGGATATCCTCATGATCATGTATTAGAATCATGGTGGATCATCCATGTGGAGGCATCCTAAGATAGATCATGTTGTAACAAGGATAGAAGGTTATATCTGGAGAGATGCCTCGAGATGGAATACGTAAAACACAACCATCAATAGAAGATTCATATTTCATTATTTTCCCCCGAACCAGTGTTTCCATGTACGGAGTGGGGTAATAGGTGTCCAGAGTCCTGGTGTACAGATACGTCAGCTACCACACCAATAAAAGAGTTTATACCCTGAAAGATGATGTCAAAACACTAAACACTATTGCTCACAACAAAATACAATAGACCCATGGTCATTGAGGTTGAAATGACCACCTCAGATACCACTTTTTCACAAATCTTTCCCCATGGACAATTCCTTGACATAACCCAAGACTACCTCACCAATGCTAGGGGTTGGTGACTAGCATTGAAGGCATTAAACTAGAAGTGGGTGGCATTTTCCTGGATACTTGTACACACATTAAATCACAAACAAATACAACAAAGATGAAAGGTGAACACTAAGTAATAGGAAAACATAGTACAACAGTATGTAAAGAACAGAGTGGTGTAACTGGGAACGTATACAATCCCAAAAAAAGAATAAAAAACAAAAAGGTACAAAGGGATCACCGAAGACCATCTATGGAAGATCCCAACAGATCTCTAGGGTAGTTAAGATGCTGAAAGTGGAAGTTTTATGCCATGTCTTCCTGGTCCTACTAAAACCCGTTGGGTCCTAGGACACCAAGTCCACCATTTTAATGTCTGTCGGTTTCGTCTTCCGGAATCCCTATCGAACTGTGGAACATCTTCACCAAACATAACATGTGCATGAGATTCCCGTGCATGTGTGAGTAGTTAAGTACTTAGTAGGGGACCATGAGACCTTCCATGGTCTCTTAGAAATCCACCAATAAAAAATATCAAAAAAGAACCATGAAGTGAACCACAAAAATTATTCATAGTCATATCTACGTAGGTATATGCCATTACATATACCTAGGACATCCAAACACACTTGTCTCAAACACAAATAAACATAAGGCCTTGATCTTATTCCATATCCAAGATTTCCAAATAAGGATCAAATCATAACTAAATGATTATAAGTACACACTCCCTGAAATGGATATCCATGATGGAACCCGTCTGACAGATGTACTCCATCAGGTACAACTCAACCATTCTGGATGGATCGTCTGAAAAGACGATCTCTATCGGGAACATTCTACTAGAACTGCCTATGGTTCCTGACACTAGAGGTCTCACAGTCATTGTGTTGCACCAGAGAAAAGACCAGTGGAATCCAAGGGAAGAAGCCCATTCCTCAACAATGCATCCAGTTGGGGGATCACTACTCTAGTCTATCACATGATATCTCTGTTTCTCTAGTATGAAATGGAATGCACCTCAGTTCGTCAAGGGAGTAATAACTTCTCCCTTGGGTATCAATATCATTAAGTGAAAGGGCCTAGTCTTCATAACTGGGTCCCATTATCGAGGGAGCTCCAACTCCCCTGAGGGACACACTCCCCATCGCCACTCAGAGATGGGAGGGTACTACTATATATGTAAGGACCCGCACCCTACCCAATAGGTGAGTTCAACTCTTGTAGTTTGTTCACTGGGGGAACCGCGCCTGAGTATGTAAGGGGAGTACAGACCCCAGGCTAGAGAACCTACACCATGGGATGGTATGGGAGTACTAATCCTACGATATCATTTCAGAAGAAGGACTCATACCCTAGGTTGACATGGAAGATTCAATTCCAAAAATAGAGGACCCTCACCCTACCCGGTATGGGAGTACACAAATCTATGTCTGCTAGGTATGGAGGACCCACGCCCTAGTGCAATAGGGGAGCACCAACTCTGATTATAGGAAAACTAACTCATAAAAAATGAACCCGCATTCAGGATGTGGTGAATCTCATCTCTATCGAAGTAGAGAAGTAATGAATACCCATGACCGGAGTCATCAAGGGAGTATCCATCCTAACTCTCACTATAAGAAACACCACGGTTTTTATCCTCTGTTTATCAGTCATACATCAACTAACAAGAATATATACAAGGAAGTTACCCAATTAACCTTCATGTCATAAGGGTTCCAACACAATAGATGACATGTCAACCAGACACCCGGTCTAAATGTTATATGCATTTTAGTGTTGAGGGACTTGTTGGATTTGGGTATGATCCAACCAGTCAAAACTCCAAGAATATATTAAAGTCATGTGGAGTATATAAAAAGTACAACCTCATCATAAGGTTCCAATGCTATAGACTATTCTCTAAATAGACGTTCAGTTTAGGAGATACACTATTTTTGCAAACTGAGTCGTAAGTGGCTCTGGGTCCAGTTCGACATAGTCGGGCCAACCTGCCCCACCACAAAGGGGTGGGGCTTTGACCTTTTTGGATGGGTCTGTTTCCGCATCCTAGGATATGGTATTGGTCCCCAGGGGCATAGGTTTGGCCCGAACAAACTGGCTGGGCATGGCCCACCGGGCTGCGGAATCGCTAATCCCGCTGGCCGAGCGCAGGGGACCACTCCCCTCTGAACAGTCGACAACATTCAGGTCTTCATATCTGGTGTTCCAGGTGGCCCTGCATCTATTTTTTGTTCAATGTATACTAACACTCTATGGACCCTCGAGCGCGGGTTCGGCCTCCTCCGTGGCTCGATGGCACGACATACCACCACGGCACGCCGCCTCAGTGCACCATCACACTTCAACACCACCAGTATTGGCTAGCTACCCCTTGTCCGCTGCATCACCTTCATGTGTCGTCTTTACTTTGTGGATGGTGGGGTCGGTCATCACCACCCTTGGTCACTTTTCCCACCATGTGCCACCATCACATCGTTGTTTCTTCCTGTCTCTCCCATAGAACACAACCCTAACAAGTTTGGCGGAGGGTAGAAGTCTTATTTACTCAACCCACTCTCTCCACATTAGCAAAATTACATGGGAAGGATTATTAAATGTTAAAAACTCCCATAATGTAACCCCAAATTATCTTCCTATATTAAAGAGTAAAATGCAGGTTAACCCGTTGAGTGGTCGACCCATGTTATTCATAATATTCATGAATGGGGAAATATGGGGGGAATGAAACATATAACACCTACAATAAAATCTTTGGATAGTGCTGTGGATGAAAAAGAAGTGTCTATTCATAAAGGTGTTCATCGATGATTGTCGTGGCCTGTCAATTTCCTCCAATATCAGTCACTAAAAGAATTGTTCTAGAATGGTGGAAGCTGTCACATAACTTCATCAGTGGTTTCCCTTTTTTGTGCTGAAACCCATGCCCGAGATTCATTTAAAAATAGTGGAGGAGGTGATCAACACAGCTCAAAATTAATGAGGTTATTAATGAGTATAATTAATGAAACTCTTTAATTATATCAACAATGTGGTTACACATTCATTTAAATATCCCAATGGTGTCATTACATAAATTATGAGTCAATCCATTAAATGGTTTGATGTTGCACAATGGTCCCCCAACTGTTTGTCTAACGGTTTCACAATGAAACATATAATAACTCAAATTAATTTTTTTGTACAGTCCAAAATGTATATTTTCTATTGGATACTTTTTGGTTGATGTTATGATTCCATTAAGAGATTATTATCACTATATATTCAATGGTTTCCTCCGATTATTAATCAAATCATGGGTTATAATGATAGAATTCAGTGCCTGTACGTTTTTAGAATGTACCTTAAAAAGACAAAAAGATTATTAGTAGTCACCCTCAACCCGCACCAGTCGATGTTATGATCTTCCTAAGGGGATACTACCCTAATGATCTCAACGGTACTCTTTTATTTTCAATCTGAGATACCATTTAGAAGTTATGTATTTTACAGTAAATAATTTTCACTAAATTATTTTATTTTACGGCCAAAAACTAACATCTACAGGTGGCCTGTGCCGACCAACGATAGTATCTTCCTATGGAAAGAACACCATCATGAGTTTAGTAGTGGTTTTGGATTTTTAATTCGAGTCAAAATTACTGATTTATAAGTATTTGAAAAATAAAATTATATTGTTCGATTATTTTATATATTTTATGCCATATTTTGGTTTCCTCACTGGAGGTGTGAACTGACGAAACTTATGTCAAGCATAGGGTAAAACCGCTATCCGAATGCAACAGTGCCCTCAGATTTCTGGTCCAGGAACCCATTTAAGACTTATTATACATGTTTTGGGAAACCACTGATGCATTCTATTTAAAAGGTGAAATTATTTGACTGATCATTATTGGCACTCTGGGCCTCAGAATCACGTGCTGTCAGATATCAAGGTCTTAAAATAGTTCCATATAAATAAAAACATTTACATGGATATTACAAAATGTTACCTAGACTTTTAAAAATATTATACACTGAACACCCCCATAGAATCTTGGGGAAGAAGAACATAATGTACTATGATCTCAGATGTATAGTAAGGGTAATCATGGAAGATATCAGTTAGTGATAATGCATTCATATATGGGTTTGTAAAAATAATTTTATGAAAATGTCATTCATAATAAAAATATTTAATATATCATATCATGACCCATTGAATATATATTTTTCATTGAAAAGAAAATATCCCTAGTTGTGCAGAACCATCAATAATCTATCATGATCTATGATACTATAACATAAACATAAGAATATAGAAAGAAAATGCTTATAACATTTTGATCTTGTATAAGATGAAATAGTTTATCTCATTATGTTTTAGAAATTAATTGTTATCATATTATATTCTAATGGACATGTATCTATGTCCATTTATAAAAATTTTTATATGAAACACAGTGCTGACATACACATATAGATATGAAACCATGTCCAACAATTTTATTGTCAATATGTAACTGGGTTCATTCATATGATATTATATCTTGAGTAATACATATATACATAATTCATTGGAGTGGTAGAATAGATCCACTCATTACATAATCATAATCCATTCATATGTATGCTACACGGCTATAAAAACCATTATCATTTAATAATAAAATAACACCTTGAAAATATAACACACAGAAATTTTATTTTACAATTCATTTAAATAAATTCAATCTTGTGGCTATAATTTATTAAATGTTACCCTGATATTTAATTATAATAATATTGTGTTATATAGAATATAATACACATAACATCGATCTTAAAGGACCAACAGAACATATTATTTAAATATGATAGTTATAACTTAACCATTTAATTGGAGGGTATTAATATGATCAACCAAATTCTGATATATATATATATATATATTAATAATAATAAATAATAATTTATTGATAATTTCATTGTAAATAATCCCTCAAAATTTTATTATGTTAAATTTACGATTCCAAATATTTTTTTTCAAAAGGAATTATTTTTCTTTTCATGGTAGAAATTATACTCAATTCATACAACTTTTATAAATAAATTTATAAAAAATTTATAATATTTAAAATTATCGTATCCAAATTGAACTAGGGTGAGATTTTTGGATTTCTATGAAATGGTTAATTGTTTAGTGAAAACTAAAAACACCAATTATTCCAGTACTATGATGTCTTTTCAATTAATTAAATAATTTAAAATCACCATTATTTTTTTAAATTTAATTTCAAAGTAAAAATGGCAGTATTATGTAATATTTAAGTTAAATTTTTGAATATTCAATATATTTTCTATAATATTTTGTTATAATTTTTTAAGGTTTAAAAGCATATTTTTTGAAAACTATTTTTAGTGAATATTGTTCCTCCATTTTATTTTACTGAAATATAGACTAAAAAGAAATTTTTTCAAAGAAATTTTATATTATATATTTGACAATATAAATTAATATCTATATAATGATTATCACTAGTTTACGTTAATGTAAGATATTATTATACCTAAAAAATGAATTTCTTGAGAAAAAAATCAACATTGTTTTACGGGTATATATTAAATAAAATATTTCATCTTCTTTAATATGAATATTCAAAAATTGAATTAATTTATGTTAGTCATTTTTAATGATATTATATAATATATTAAACAATTTTTTGTTCACAATTATTAGTAAATAAATTAAAATTTATTTATAGTAGTCGATGTTAAAAATGTGGTTTTCACATCAAATGTGTGTGTGTTAAAATAAATATTCCACTGAAATAAAATTTTTATATTATAAATTGGGTTCAAATTTAAAATAATTGGATCTAAATTATATATTAATGGTAAATATATTTTAGGCTTTATTTATAAGTTGCCGATGTTAAAAAACTATTTACTTTTGTGAAAAAAATCTCGAGATGTAAGTAAAATTAAGGGATAAAGAAATAACATATTTAAGACATGTTTCTTATATTTTTTGGAGGTTTTTATTAAAATTAACTCTATATAATAAATTAATTTTCATTTTTTAGGACCATGGGTTGAGAGTGAATTCTAATTATGTAATAGTTTTGGGTGTTTAAAAAAATCAGAATCCTCATAAATTATAAAAGGGAATTACCCTGCACTATTTATTTAAACTAATCTGGAAATTTGGATAATATAAATCGAAATGTTTTTTCCAAAAACCAAATTATTCATGTTATTAATATTATGGTATTCCTAGAATTCCAACCATATGGTCTTTAATATGAAATAAAATGGTGGTTCTTATAAGTGAATGATATTGTGTACATTAAAATATTTTTATTTACTTCTTATTTGTCCCTATAATCTGTGTATTAAATCATAAAATTATATAAATCTAGTATCACCATTATACAAATACATTATTATATTTACCATGTAATATTTATCCATCCCTTTCTCCAACAAACAGAAAATAAATATATTATTCATTTTTATTACAGTCTACCACCTCCAATAGTGAAGCAAATTGGCTTCCGCCACCGACTCACATAGAATGCAAAAATGATTTAAATAAATAATATATAAGATACATATTATATAATATTTATTCCTGAAATTTAATACACTATCCAATAAAAAAAACTCACTAGTTAGTGAAATGATATTGTTACTCATGTGTACCTATGACCTATGGTTTCCATAAAGCGATAAGATTCATTTTACATGTTAAAATTTCATGATTGACTATAAAAATTTATATAAGGAGTAAATATTATAATTATAAAATTAATATCATTGTTGAGATGATAGATATATAATGTATTTACAATAATCCTATCATTCATGACATAACATGCATGAAAAAAAAGGAAATTAACTACTGGAACAACAACAATAAAAACATATTTTTAGAAAACATGTGTTAATATGTTATAAGAGGATCATATATGAAATTATAAATATAATATCATTCTGTTATAAATTAATATCATTATTAAAAACATTTTATAAGTGTTAAAATCTTGTTGACCAAAAAAGAAGCCTGAGGTAATATATTTTTCCTCAATTTCTATTCGTTGAGGCATATATTAATGTTATGCACCTAATTACTTTATATGATGCTTATAATTACAATTTTTCATGAAATATAATGAATCATTCATACATAGAGGTTTTAAAATTTATAATTTTAATTATTTAATCAAATGAAATCTGATATGAAATATACCATGTGGTAAATAATTCCATAAATAAATTTGTTTTTATCGTGTCATTTTACCTCTTCATTGACTATGATATTATATGATTTTCTTTTTAATTACTTATGATAATATTATGTTTTACACAAATTTTTTTGTTTATATTTGATACAAATAACATTTTAATGGATTAATTCTAACTTTAATATTGTGATCATTGTGAGGGTTTCCCATATCAAATTGTCTTCTTTAAAATACATGTCATGTTATAAATCTATATTCATTTATGAGGTATTTATAGTACTAAATTCATATACTATATCGTTGAAATAATTACTTGATTTTTATTTAATTTTTAATATCATTTTTTTATATTCATGGGGATTATATTTCAAATTTTACCAATGTGGTAATAGTTTTTGGTTAAAATATCATTTTATTCATGAATGTTTATGCTTAAATTTCTATTGAAAGAAATTATATATATTTTGACTAATAGGCCACTCTATTTAATTCTCCCTGATTTAATAATGATTTTTCCAAGTAATAATACCATTTTTTATATTTATTACATTATATTGTTGATAACTGTTTTTAATAAAGTATCAATTCATTTATCCCCTTGATTAAAAGTTTGATCTCTTCTAAAAACTTATTTTCTGAAAATGATTTCTTGTGTTTTACTATGAATTTTTAATCTCACTTTATTGAAAATTTGGAATTTATAAAATAATACGTTAAAATAATCCTATAATTATTTTCCCAATAATTTACATTAGACTTTTCATATAAACATGTGAAAATAATAATTGATTTTTTTCATTCTCAAGATAAACAGAACATTTATTCAGTCCGGAAAAATCATTGATTTGATGTTTCTATTAATAGTTCACAATTTTATATTATAAATAAATATTTTACCTATTATTCAAGAAATATCTATTTTTTAAAACATATTTTCAAATTGAAAATTTTATATTACTCAAAAATATCTTTATATAGTTTTTAATGGTATTTCTATTATTCAATGACAACCACTATTAATTGTACATATATTTCCTCGGTGATATGTTTTATTAATTTCTTCCTTATTATTCCACAAGATGGTTTATATTTATTTTACTCATGGAATGTATTAAATTTCACATTCATTATTATTTTGTTTGTTATTAACATTACCATGAAACATTCACGTTCTTGTGATCATTATATCATTCATTTCACAAAAAATCCATAATAATTTTATCATGGCTAATATTATTTCCTAAACAATAATCATTTTTACATAGAGTTTTTACGATTAATGTAATTCGATTTATTGTTAAATATTGATAAGTTTGTATTCTTTAGTCAATATTAATATTTTCTAATATTTAATATTTATAAAATAATTAAATAATTAATTAATTTTATTTGTAATGTGTTAGAAATTCATTGATGTATGTGGACATGAATTATAGATAATATTGATTCCTTGGTAGTCCGTAAGGAAAATTTGCATGCTTGCATTTATTTTTTACCAATTTTTGTAAATTGTCTCTTGAATGATCTTGATGGTATTTGTATCATAATTAAAAAGATAATGGAGTCTAATTTTAATCATTTATGTCCTCAAGAATAAAATAATTATTTAAAATGAGATTAATATATTGATATTTTCATGGAATATAATACCTTAACACCCGAATCCCAGAGACGATGCATTAGTTTATTACATTGGGATGATTACAAGGGAATATGACCCAAAAGGATTATTAGATTTGTTTTTTTAAATTGATATTACATATGTTAACCTTACATTAAAATTGAAACATTAAAATATGATATAGTCAATCTATTGAGCGAATCAATATTATCATTACTTATCCATATATATGAGTCAAAATACACATCCTGACATCCTAGGAAATATAAATCGTAATAAATTGGTGAGATCCTATTCTCGGTAATGGTAAGATTATAGCTGAATCAATGTGTTAATATGGAATAAACAATATAGAAAGGTAAATAATTAAAACAGATTACATTTGAATAATCATATGAACTAGGAAACATAAGGTCAAAAACTCATCCAGGAAAAATGAAAATAATTTGTTATGACCATACCTAAATCCATATCATAAAATAAATAGACATGACCTTAGCCAAGACCATATATATGATGTCTTCTAATACCTATTGAAACATCTAGGGGTTATAGAAGGACCCGACCATAACGTACTAAGTCCAATACATTCCTCATATGATTGAGGTGAAACATATACATATGAAAAATAAAAAACATTCCATATTTATTACACATAATCATAAACCATTCTATGAAATATGGTAAAGGTTACCAAAATATATCATTCAAAGTAAAACCGATCATAAAACATTAAATATAATTTTTTTAATTCACATAATAATATATTATTCTTAATGAAGAAAAAATTCAACAACTGATGTTGACATAGATGAAAATACGCTGATAAAAGCATTGAAAGAAGATTATAGAAGTACCACTTTTTTACTTTGAAATCATTTATTTAAAAATGTGAAAAATTATAAATGAAAAAAAATTATATGGAAAATAACTTGTAAACATATAAATAAAGCATCAAAAAATCAAGGATTCATGAAAGTGGTAAAGCACACTAATTCTATATCAATTAAAAATAATCATTATTTTTATATTTTTTTCCAAAATTTCATAAAGTATCTTAATTGATAACTGATAAAAAGATTCATTTCAAACAATTAAATAAAATGTCACCCATTTGTAAAATACATAGTGAATTGGTAGGATAATAATGAAAATAATTTGGAAAATATTTTTATGAAACAAGGACATGGATAATAAATATCTCCCATCAAATACTTATGTATAAACAATATTGAATAATAGTGAGATGGTGAAATAATACATTAGCTTACATTTCCTTTTTGGTGAATGTTTTTAGCCTAATGTATAATGGTTTTAGAAAATTAATTTCCTTACAAAAGATCAATAATTATATTTCTAATTCCATAAATTAT
Source organism: Viscum album (assembly GCA_963277665.1). Classification (NCBI taxonomy): domain Eukaryota; kingdom Viridiplantae; phylum Streptophyta; class Magnoliopsida; order Santalales; family Viscaceae; genus Viscum; species Viscum album. The sequence continues at coordinate 1,316,373,949 of OY728143.1, forward strand.
TCTCTTAAATTATCTTATATCCTATTTTTTAATTATATTTCATTATTACCCATGTTTCTGGTGTTGACTGCATCATTTTCTTATGGGTGTTATGTCATGTATGTCACAATTATTTTGATTATGGTATAGATTTAATATCTCTAGAAATATTTAATGTTCATATTTATTATATTTAATAATTTAATATATTTTTATAATCATTCTTGAATGTTTAACATGTATTATTAATCTCATAACGTCATGGAGATGGTAGCTCGTACACATGCATGAGCGAAAAGATCATTCCATTAATAGTAAGGTGGTAAAAAATTACACATTTTATTAATTATAAATAATAACTATCATGTCATATTTATTATTTATATACACTATATAATTTTGTATACCCATGAAAATAATATGGTGATGAAAAAAATTACACCACTACGTTGAGATAGTAAGTCGTACGTAGGCATGCATGGTGATATTATTTTTAGTAAGATGGATAAAATGAGGAATATGGTTTTAACATAATAATAATAAAATCCCATCCTATATATGACATTTTATTTATTAATTTATTCTAAAAACAACATAGGATGTGTAATTATATCAACAAAATAACTTAAATAAGTTGGTAAAACTATAACCTCTTCTTCGGTGGACTACTATTGGATCTCATATTAGGAAAACTAGGGTTGGTAATTATAGAATACCATTACCTCCATTACTCATCTTAGAGTTTTGGGAGGAGAAATGGGCATGGATTGGTCAAGATAGAATGCTCAAATTGGTGTGATAAATTGTGGGAGGAGGGTCATTTTTATTAGAAATGCGAGGGGCACTTTTTGAATCTATTAAAATATAAAATTAAGATAAATTAATTTTATATTACAAATTTACAAAAAGTATGTTATTCATAATAATGGATTATAATGATTCAAAATTCTCGTGACCCATTATTTTAGCACATTTATGTCACATTATTCACTTTATCATTTGATTTAACCCTTAGATGAACATTTTATCTCTTACTGTGACATCTTTTCCTCTTAATCGATATAGTCAATATAATTATAGTAAAATTCCAAAAATCCCCTAACAGAAAAATAAATAACATATGTAGCCTTATTCTTATTATTTGGAATTTTTTTTTTAAATTTTGTATCATTTTAAAAATTATTATTTATTTTAAAGTATTGTTTATATAAATTTGGATACAATTCATTATTTGTCTTTTGAAAAAAATCAAAACCGAATTATAACATCAAACTGACACCTAAAACATGTCAATAAGTTTCCTACATTGTCTATAAATGTTTTGGATGTAATTAATTATGTTTAATTAGAATTTTTTTAATAATTTAATATCATATATTTGGTATTTTCATTGATTAATCAATTATTTCTTCATCATTATAAATTCATTCAAAAATATTCTATAAAAAAACATAAAATATCATGACGAAGTTAAATTTCTATGAATTTAAATTTCTATTTATAGTCAAATTTATCTTCTATATAATCTAATATTTATCATTACTTTCTATTAAAAATACGATTATGACATTTTTACATATCATTAAATAAAATTTAAAAAATGTAATATTCTAACCCAATTGGAATAAAATGGTTATAATTTTAGTATAAGACTTATTCTAGTTAAAATAAACTCATCTAATAAATTTAGTACATGTGTTAGGGTAATTTTATGATAATACAATATAAATTTTTTCTTTAAACACATAATTTATACTTAATTGTGGTAAATCGAAATTCACTAATGATACAATTCATATTGTCAAAAAATATAATTTGAATATTTAGTCTATAAATTTCATACTTATTAAAAAAGTTTATGGCTTTTTCTGTGAATTTAATTCTCATATTTTGATAAATTAATTTCAATTTTAATCCCACGGATGAGGTGAGAAAGAGGGTAATGTATATATTTAAAGGTTCAATAAGATTATACATATGATTTCAATATAAAAATTATTCTAATGAACCAAATTGGATTAATATATGTATTATTATTCTATTTTGACTATTAAAAAATAAAATAAATGTGTAATAATTATTTAAAAAAAATGAATTTGTTTTAACTATAATGCTTTATTTTTCAGTATTCAACAAAAAATGAATGTTCCTAGAAAAACACCAACAAATAACCATAATAAAATTTTGATATTCTGAATTCAAAAATTTTAACTAGTTTGTAAAATAATATTTATAAAATATACATATTTTATTTTTAAAATATGTTCTCTATTAAAAGGCTATAAAATAAATTTTTGGAAGAATATAATTTTAATGTCTAAAATCAGACACGATCTTATATAATTATCAATGAAAATAAGAATATTGTTACAATTATATAGAATATACATAAATTTTATAATGTGGTTAATACTCATGATAAAATTTATTTTAATAGATATTTTAATATAACATCGTGTGCTCAAAATCGATGGTGTGTAATACGAAAGTTATCGAATAGAATAAATTAAAAAATGTACATACTGTAAATTGTATGTCTATTACATTCTCACATACTACATTAAATTTCATCATCACAATTTGAAATTGTACTTTTATAATCAAAGGTTGATACTCAAAATTTCCATTGCCGGAAACCCACAAAAAAATAGGCTTAAAAAATATCTTCTTAACAAGAGGTAAATGGAAATGTGAAGGTCACTAACTTTAGTATATTGAATATGAAAACATAAATATGAACTGAACACTAGGACATGGAAGAGAAATCAAATCATCATGTCCACATGGATAATGATAGAGAACAAGTTCATTACAAACATAACCATAAAAAACTATATATATGTTACAGGTTAAATATTTCATTGATTTTTTTTAAAAAGTCAATGGATTACTGTTATGTCTCAAAAATATGTTTCCTGAGTTGACATATTACTTTACTATGTAGATAATAACTTAAGAAAATAAACTTACTTAGTTACATAACACATCCTAATCTAATCCTTTGATGGTGCTTTGATATATTATCACTTAATTATTCAAGATGAATTTTTTTCATGCATAAATAAATACAATGATTCATTATATCCATAAGTCATTCCTTCAGCTATTATATAATTATTTAAATAAAATTTGGTATTAGAGTTTATCCATTTCGATAAAACATTCATTATCCTCAAACAATAAGCTCCAAATTTCAACATAATCCATTCCATATGTAGTTATCTTAAGACTAATCCAAAATATTATTTCCCAAATTCCAAGACATAAAATTTATAAGTATGGTCCCTGAAATTTCAAAATCAATATAACATTAGATTCCCAAACTAATATAATTTATCTCTAATTGCCACATAGAAAATATTTGAATTCCTTGAAAAGAATTAAAATACTTAATAAAATGTTCATTCTTTGATGTGCTTAAAGAATATGTACTGTAGTATATTCCTTATATGTTACATAATTTTCATAACAAGTACAGCATTGATAAAATACTCAAATAACATAATTCTTGACTCCAAAAATACCACATAAATCAGTCCTCTTTTTCGATGGTAGTTGCATAGTCTTGACCAAGCCCCATTATCCTCTTTTTGGGTGTATTCCATTGACACATGAGACATTGAATAATGTAGTGATCCATCTCTTTGTAGATGAAGCATTGTATATTAAATTTGTTTTTTTATACTTGAAATCACATGAACATTTTATTTTCTATTCACACCTATTAGACTATTTCCCTTCAAAATACTAGCATAATACCAAGAAATATATGATCTTCCTTGCACATTGGATCATGTTCATCAGTGAGGTTCAGATTCCTTCTACTAGGTTCTATTAATAAATGATAAAAATCAATACGTTATATCATATCATAATATATAACCTAAAAACTAGTAATAAACATAACATAAATTAAAAAAATTACACTTATTTAATCACTTAATCACAATATGGTGTCTATGGTGACATTTTTACTTTTAAATTCTTCGTCACAATTGTTAGAAGAAATGTGAATTATCTTAAGAATATCCCTAAGGACATTCAAACCAAGCACACTATAAGACGATTTTTCATGCAGTAGGAGACATCACGTATTGCCCAAAATACCTTGTATGAGTTGTTACCCCTAGGTACAAATGTGACTAAATGATGTCCAATTGTTGTATCCGGACATATATGTGTTTCTAGGAAGTTCCACATAGTATCTACATAAAAATATTATATGATTTTCTTCAATTCATATCCTCAATATATATTTTTGGTTTATGTTTCCTAATCTTTTATTTCTGAGTCGATTTTACAAGGTTTCTCTTCAAATTCATTTGATAAAAACTATAATGCCCTAACCAAAGAATCCTAGAGCCAATGCATTGTTATTTTTACATTATTAGAATTACAAGGAATCAAATCTCCAATGACCAATTAGTTTAATAGATTTGGAAATACATGTTGATTCAATAACATTAATTATAAATCATCAATTCCATTATGTTTTGAAAATAAGAAACACATTTTCTTATAGAAAATTCTCTTTCTCTTAAAAAACTCTATCTTAAGGAAACATTTCATTCACTTAAAATGGTTTTGACAATACCAATGTTTTTAAAACTCTTAATCTAATGTTTTAAAAGTACAAGGCTAATAAAAATTTGTATATAATAGAATCATATTCATATGTATATTATAATATTCCAGTTCTTTAGAATCTGATTTCCCCAAAATATAGAATCTAATTTCTTCTTAAATCTGACTCTGATTTCTTTGAAAATAATACTGTGATTTCTTTTAAAATCATTCATTAATTTATTATGAAATCAGAATATGATTTATACTAAAATCAATATCCAATTTATACTAAAATCAAGCTTTGAATTATTCTGAAATCATCAATTTTTTCCTTTTGAAATAACAATAGGATTTCCTCTGAAATCCCAATACAATTTCATCAAATGATATAATCTGATTCATTATTATTTTTGAATGCATTTGTCAAATTTTATATAATATATTTTTAACTATCTTGAGAAATCAATCAAATTTTATTCATATAGTTACTAAATTTCTGTAATGTATCATTTCATTTATTAATATCTAAATTGAAATATTTTTTCTTAAGAATATTATGTTTTCAAATATTATGTTATCCAAAATGATGGAGTCCAATCTGTTTTAACATAACTATTCCCATAGTTACACATGTACTAGTTCCTCCAAAGCATAAGGAAAATTGGACATTAGAGGAGAAGTTTACCGTTGGAATTCAAGCCTATAAACACTCATCCATTTGAAGTATCTCAGGGAAATATTTTTTTTCATGAGAGTTGAACTCTTTAATGAAGAGATACTATAGGAAATATCTACACAAATATTCCTTGTGTGAATGATGTGAACAACTTATTCAATATGAGAAGAACTTATGAAACCTACCTATCATGAATATGATTATTTCTATTATCAATCACGGGATTCCTAGGATAGGAAGATAGAGGTTCTGATCACCATAGAGGTCAATGGCTTGCAAATATAGTAAGGAAAATATGGATATTCATATAGAGGTATTACCCTGGTGTTGGTAAGATACACTTTTTTGAATGTATAAATCAAGGTATGTTTATCCATGGTTGTTGGATACCCTTCTAGTGGGGTGAAAATAATTCTTATACTTTTTTACTTTTTGTTGTTACAAATTTTATTTCCACTAATCTATGTTAAAGTTATGTTGTGTAACTTTCTTACACTTTCTTATACTTGTATACTCTGATAAAAATAATATTCTCATCTTTTTAAGGTATAATCTTCCCTAATTAATCCTGTATTAATTTTCATTATAAGATCCATGTTATGGGATCATAAAAATGTTACTTTATCTATTATGAACTAAAGTGCGTTTCTGAATCTATATTTTATTAACATTATTAAAAATAGATTTTTTAAGGATAAAAATGTATTTTTTTAATGCTATAATTCAACCCCTATTAATTGATCAATCTATATATAAATTTAAATCATATAATTGGAATCAATGGAGTTATCTGAGATACATATACTGTAATATAGTTTATTTTAATCAAATTTCATTACATTACTTTTATAGTTCAAATTTTTCTAAATATTTTCTTTGTAAACTTCTTGTTCATAAACATTTACTACTAACTTGTTTTGCGGAAATGAAATTTTTTATTTTATTTTATGAATTTTAATAATTAATATTGGATCAATAGACAACCTAAATCCTAACATACATCTAATTTTCTATGGAAATGATTATGAGTACTAGATAGAAAGGATGAAGACTTTTAAAATCAATAATAGTGTTGATAACTTTTTAATGATAACTGGAGACTAAAAGATTCCAGGTAAGGGAGTTAGAAAACTCACTAGTCCAAAGAATCTAGTGTATCAGCATAACATTAAGGTACAAAATTATTTATTATGTTCTATGACTACGAACATTTATAGCTAGATTTCATCATGTGAAGCTACTAATTTCACCAAAAATAAATTAGAAGATACTCATTTTGGCCCATCTGTGGTTATTGAAACAATAATCGCTATGCTTAGAGATGAATACCAAGGTTTTTTGTTTTCATATGGATAAATTGTATTCAAATCTCAATAAAGTTTTATGACTATGGTCAACACGCTTCAGTTTATGGTCATCAAATGACTTAATGATGATATTCAAGTGGATAAGGAATAGATATAATCCCAAGTGAATGGGAATCTAAAAGAATAGATATTGATGAGAATATGAATGATTCAAACTTCTCTCTTAATGAGGTATTAGAGACTATTGTTCAACATGAAAGTAGAATGAAGAGAGATATGCAAAGATCATTAAGAAAAATAATGGTAATGGAAGTGTTTCTTTCACTAAAACATCAAATAAAATGAAAGGAAAGACTCCTTAAAGTGTTACTATATCAAAATACAAAAACTATAATATTATATTTGAATCAATGATAGTGATCATTCTATGGATAAACATACCAATATTTCTCAATGTATAAACTTGATTGTGGGAATGAAATATTTCAAGTATAGATACAAGAATAAAGACAGAAAGGACAAGAATGATTCAGAAGTAACTTTTTATGAATGTAATAATGTAGATCACAGTAGAACAGACTATTTTTTGCTCAAAAGTAAAGAATGAAATGAAAGGAATTTAGAAAGAAACAATAATAAGTACTATATATCTATGTCTAATAATGTACATAAAATTAATGACTCTTGGAGTGCTAGTGGTGGTGTCTCTTATAATGAATCTTTAGATATTTATCCTTATGGAGGGAAGAATATTTGTCTTATATTAATAATTGCAACAAGAAATTAATGTATTTAGGATATGGTAAATACTGCTCAATATTTAACAAGTAATTCACTAAATGATAATTATCCTAATATAGAATATTATTAATTCTTATATAAATAATCTTCCTCATCATAAGTCAATTATATAAATTACTTTGAAGAAGTATCTAGGTTTTCAATATTACTTGAAAATTAAAACAACAAGATCATCATGAAAATTGTAAGGGGAAATTCTAGAATTTCTATTTTAATAAAAGAATTATCTGATCATTCAAATGATCTAAATCATAAAACCCCTGATTTTTTAAAAGTTTCCAAAATTCATAAGGAAGTAAATTCTAAAAAGGATACAAATTATAAGGATCTTGAAAAATTTATATCTAAAGAAATAAAATTATTGACAAACACAAATTATATGACTACTAACTATGTGGATAAGTATTTATTCATTAGACTAAAATGTGAATTACTTCCTTTAAAGAATATTTTATCAAATAGTACTCATAGAAAGAATGGTTTTGATAATGTGTATTCACAGGTTCATCCTCTTAGGAATAATTATGGATTTTGTTATTCTTATTCAAAACCTATTTTTAGTCACAATTATTTTTCACACCCAAGTTATGTTTTATTGCAATAAGTGCTTATACAGTGGCCATTGGAGAAACTTTGTTCGATAAATAAAAGCTAATCCTTCTGTTTTCATAATGCCTATTTTTCTATGAAATATGGAAACCTGTGATTTTATATTCTAACATTTCTAGATCGAAGAATATTTGTACTCCAAAAGTATAATTTCATTATTTTTAAGAAAGAAAATGATGTTCCTAAAATAATACATGGTACGTGGATAGTGGATGATCCTAAACCATGATTGGTAAAAAAACATCTTCAATAATATTATTGTAATGAAAGGTGGAAAAGTAACTTGCAGAGATAATTATCAAGGAGAAATTATGGGTATAGGTAACATTATTCTTCTCAGAAAAGCTTTAATTTCATTTTTTTATTTTTTAAATGTCAGAAGAACAACCTTATATGAATAATCCAATTATGTGATTATGGATAACTTTTGAATTTTAGGAATGAGAAATGCCTTATAAACAATTCAAAGGTAGAGTTTGTTCTCTCTTCCCATATGCATGCTGACGCATGCTTGTCATAGGGCGTGGCAAAACAATTATTTCCTAAGTTAAAATGTATTTAAGTGGTTTAACTAGGATGTCTCCTGAAGAGGTGTTCACACAAAATGAGTTGTCACTTTAAAACAAGGGTAAAAATGTTGTGAAAGGAAATTTGAAATTCAAATGATTGAAAAACTATGAAATTAAAAGGGTGATGAGGTCGGGGTCGGTTTCATAATTATAATGATATCCTTGTTCAATTAAATTCCAACCTCTTCTTCTTAGTTGATTAAAGTGAATTTCCACAATCGTTTCCTCTCACTTCCTTGGTGAAATTATTATTGTGAGAGAAAACCTTACCAAGATCTTGGTTTGGTAAACTCTCCTTCCATGTGTAAAATAGTTGTATTGAATATACTTAATTTAAATGGGCAATACCCGATCAGGTTTTGTTTATCCCAAACAATTAAGAACATTCACTACATATTTTACACGTACTGACGATCGTCGAGTACTTCAGCACTAATTTCTGGTATATTCCATCGTATATAAACAATAAATTAGTGGAGGGAGATATTGATTATTTTACCAAGAAAAAAATAAATAACTAAATTAATTAATCAAGAAAGATTGAACTTGATAATAATATCCGCTATAAAAAATTGAATGCAACTTTGAAGAAGAAAGAAATTTATTCAATTGCATCCAAGAACTCAAGCATTACAATGTAGAAAACCAACCCTTCCCCAATCACTCCAAATGTTTACCCCACCATGGTAAGGGTAATAGAGATGAAAGGGGAAGAAGTAGGCATTATAAAACTATGAAAAAGAAAAGAAATAAAAAATAAAGCCGAAAAGATCTTCTTCTTGGTGTCCCGAAAGGAATGGTATGGAGAATGGATGATTTGAGAGGGTGGAGCTCTCCTCCTTTTATATCCAGAATGTTTTCCCCGAATGTCGACACGTTTTAGCCCCATTAAATGACATCTTCACGCATTGATCCCTTCTTTAATTTTGTTCATAATCCCCTTGGACGTGTCCCCTAAAAACTCAGCAGAATTGGACATGAATTTCTAGTGTTGTTGCCGTTTTACTATGATCATTTATTCTGTCCAGTCAGACTCTCCAAAACGAAATCATCAGGATTAGGGTGATTTAATGACCCAATAAACGGCCCATTCACTCGGTGATTCCTTCATAAAATATTCTCCAAAACTCCTTTCGCGTCCACCCACAGAATTTAACAAGCTTTGGGCCCACAGTGGATGAGTTATGGATCCCACATCAAAACTAGGCAGAACTGAAAACAGTTTTCTTGAGCCAATTGTTTGCTTCTTTTGAGCTTCCATATGGATGATTCAGATTTTAGTCCAAAACTAGTAGATGAAGAACTGGATGTGTAGCATCTGGAAAAGAAAACATTTTGCAATTTGGAGCATTGTAGATAATGTTATGGCCAAACTACCGAAATATTTTAAAACTATTAATAATCCAAAAATGGCCAATTTTTACTATTTAGCTCAAAATAACACCATTATCTTAAAAATGAAACAATTCATCTTAGATAAACAATTTTATGGGTTTAAAACAATTATATTCAATATAAATTAATTGAAAATATTTTCCCTATCAAGTCCCCCACACTTAGCACTTGGACTCCTGGACAAGTAAAAACCAAATCAAATCAAATCCAAAACACATATCAATGAGATCAATCAAATCAATTTCAAGAAACAAAAAGATATAATGCCTCATCAAAAACTGTTATTTCAAGTTCTCCATTTATGATTTTAATATATTTCCACTTCATTTATTATCACATTAACACAAAACACCTACCTCACATTAATTTTCTCTCATCTCACAAATGTAAAGGTTGAACAAGTCTTTTCTCATCCAAACTTACATAAGAGTTACCATAGGTTTGATAAATTCCTACTTCTCCACCCGATGTGAGTCAAGGACATGTGTTTCTCATGAGGACTTTTCAGGGTTGTTCTGTGCCTTCCGGTTGGTAGGATTTAGATGTTAAAAGTTCTGAGGACTAAAAAGGATGTCTTGGCTCTTATTGAAACAAAATTGCAAGATTCTAATTTTCACTCAAATATGGTCTCCTTAAATTCCCCATTGTTGAAAATAGGCTCCATCAACATTCAATCAGCTCAGCAGCAAACATTTAAATCTTTTGAAACATGATTTTTTTTAAATCTCCAGATAGGCACAACATTCTTTTTACATTGGAAGCTCCAGAAAGGCACAACTTCTCTTGTCATAAAAGCTTCAGAAAAGGCACAGATTTGAACAGAATAATTTTTCAGCATCACAAACATCTCTTCTACAATTTATTTTCCACCCAAAGTATAACCAAATGAGGTAGTACACAACAAGACATCTTCCCCCACACTTAAGTTCAACTAGATCATGAAATTTTACTTCAGGAGCAGGTATGATAGGGAAAATTTGTTTGTAATGTAGCTAACCTAACAAGAAATTCATGGCTACTAGGGGCTAAAATTAAGGATAATTGTAATGGTGGTCCATAATGAAAAGGATTATTTTGAAAAGGGGGCTTCAAACAAAATAAATGCCTCAATCATTTAAAACACACGTACCCCAACCCTCGAGTTTTGAATGGAATAGATCAAATTCTGGTTAAAGAAAGCATGGTCTGGTTCTCTCAAGAAATGAGTTGAATGAAAAGAATATGAAAAAAATGGTTCAGAAGCCTCACAAGAATGTTATTTCAACGATATAGACTGTGAAGTATGGAATTAGATTCAAAAATCAGTGTACTTTTCATGAAATTCCAAAAAAATTGAACTTGAAACAAATTCCTTTCAGCATTCATTTAAGCCCGGTTTCATGAAATAGATTGGTTCACTCATTAACATGGGTTTCAAAAATGGTATTGATAATCATTTCAGATCAAATGTTTCAGAAACACACCAAAAATTAAAAAATAAACACACAAAAATTTGAAAACACACATTTTTTTAATATTTTAATTTTTTTTGTGAAAACAAACATCAAATGAAAATTCTATACTACAAAGATTCCATCCCCCACACTTAAGTGATGTAGTGTCCTCAATGCCGTCACGTTGATTTAACATGTAATACAATTTTAAAATGAATCACAACATCAGTAATGTGTGAAGGAGGGGTACAACCTGATTTATTCGCAGTGCATCATTGAGTTAACCTCCTAAGTGTTGCACTCTGAAAACATACCAATAAAAGAACAAATTTAAACATAAGATATTTATTAAAAGAAATGAAAATATAAATAGGATGATAATAGAAGGATAAAACTTGGTTTAATCCCCCAAGTGGGCCCTGGCTTTTGACTGCCTCCAGAGGGGCAGTTCTAATTGGTTATCCCCAATCTGATGGTGGGTGAAGTTTCTTGGTCATGAACCAACAAATTTTTTTTCCCAGGATGAACTTATTCCCTTTTCTTGAGGACTCCATTGATAAAATGAAGCAATTCCACCCTCATTGTAATGAGATAAAACATGCATGGTGGGGTTAGGACAATGAATGAGTCCTCCTCTTTCTTGGGTTCTGCATGAACAACATCTTCTTTATTATCCAGTTTATTCTGAAGGTATGATACATCTGTGGAAAAATCAAATGTAATGTCAGAGTTTAATTCTATTTGAAAAAAATTAAAGCATCAAGATTCAATATCAAATTCTTCTCTTTTAAAGAAAGTATCTTGTGTCTTATTTTCCTCCAGAAAATCCACTTTGATCATCTCTTTTACTCCCTCCATTAAATGTTCAACAGGTTTGGGGAGCTCTAGATGTTCCTCGATGGATGAATATCCTTTTTCATCGTCTTCCTCCAAAGAAATACATGTGTTGGCTAAATATGAAAAATTAAAAGAAGGGGGGTTAATACTCAATTTAGTTTCAACAAAATCAAAAGATAATGAGTTTATGAAAAGATTGACTCCCTGATCATGTTTGGCTTCAATTTCTTCTTCAATGGGAGGTGCTTCTTGGAGTTGAATTTCCATAGATTGAGGTAGGCAGTCAGACTCCTCTATCTTCTCTTCAAATTCCACTACATGGTTGGTTTCTTCATTCAATGTATTTGAATCATTATGAGGAATATTTGGCTCAAAAAGTCCTTCACAATCATTCAAGAAGTTATCCAGATCTTTTTGATCTCCCATGTGTATTTAAATTGCTAAATCTTTTTCATCAATCTCCTCCAACACTGATTGATATGGGCTCAATGGATCTTCTTTTAATTTCATCAAGGCATTCATGGGTTCTTCAACTTGAAGTACTTGTGGGGCTACTTCTTCCATCAATTTTTCTGGTTCTGGTTCTTTTTTGGGCTCCATTTGTTGATCATGGGATTTATGTACTTGTTCCACAATCCACTGTATTGAGTTCTCTAGGTTTTGAACTGTTTGACTAATTCTTTCAAATTGGGATTCAATATCCTTGTAAAATTATTCTTCTTGGTGTTGTAATTTGATCATTTCTTGATAAAATTATGGAAAATACTCCTGATGTTCAATTAATTCTGTTGTCAAACCCTCCAACACTGGGTATTCGAGGTTCCCTTTAATGTTTTCAATGAGATCCTTGAATTCATCCTCTGTGATGATTTGGATTCGAGCTCCCCAAATTTGTTTATCAAAGAAAGAAACATTATAATCTATAGACCAAGGTGATTAAATAATTGGTTCTCTCACTGGTGGGTAATTGTTCCATGAATTAAAAAAATAATCATTTGAAAACAACATGGGAAAATATTTTTTTTAAATTGAAAAAGTCAAATATTTACAATTAGTTTGTGGCACTACCTCCTAGGCAACGTCGCCAAGTTTAACGCATGCTTGTCGTAGGGCATGGAAAAACAATTATTTCTTAAGTTAAAATGTAGCTAAGTGGTTGACCTAGGATGTCTCCTAAAGAGGAGTGCACATAAAACAAGTTGTCACTTTAAAACAGGGGTAAAAATGTTGTGAAAAAAAATTTGAAATTCAAATGATTGAAAAACTATGAAATTAAAAGGGTGATTAGGTCGGGGTTAGTTTCCTAATTATAATGCTATCCTTGTTCAATTTAATTCAAACCTCTTCTTCTTAGTTGATTAAAGTGACTTTCTATAATCTTGGTTTGGTCAACTCTCCTTCCATCTGTAAAATAGTTGTATTGAGTATCGTTAATTTAAATGGGAAATACCCGATCGGGTTTTGTTTATCCCAAAAAATCAATAACATTCACTACACCTTTTACACGTACTGACGATCGTTGAGTACGTCACCACTAATTCCCGGTTTATTCCATCATATATAAACCAGAAATTAGTGGAGGGAGATATTGATTATTTTACCAAGACAAAAATAAATAACTGAATTAATTATTCAAGAATGATCGAAATTGATAATAAAATCTGCTATAAAAAATTGAAAACAACTCTGAAGAAGAAATCAATTATTCAATTGCGTCCAAAAACTCAAGCATTATAATGTAGAAAACCATCCCTTCCCCAATCACTCCAAATGATTACCCTACCATGGTAAGGGTAATAGAGATGAATGGGGAAGAATAAGGCATAATAAAACTATGAAAAAGAAAGGAAATAAAAAATAAAGATGAAAAGATCTTTTTCTTGGTGTCCCAGAAGGAATGGGATGGAGAATGGATGCTTTGAGAGGGTAGAGCTCTCCTCCTTTTATAGCCAGAATGTTTCCCCCGAATGTCGACGCGTTGTAGCCCCATTAAATGACATCTTCACGTGTTTAGACCTACTTTAATGTTGTTCATAATTCCCTTGGCCGTGTCCCCTAAAAATCTCAACAGAATTGGACATTAATTCCGACAGTTATGGTCATTTTACTATGAGCATTTATTCTGTCCAGTCAGACTCTCCAAAACGAAATCCTCTAGATTAGGGTGACTTAATGACCTAATAAACGGCCCATTATCTCGGTGAATCCTTCATAAAAGATGCTCCCAAACTCCTTTCGCGTCCACACACCGAATTTCACAATCTTTGGGCCCACAATGGATGAGTTATGGATCCCACATCAAAACTAGGAAGAACTGAAAACAGTTTTCTTGAGCCAAGTTGTGAGCTTCTTTTGAGCTTCCATATGGATGATTCAGATTTTAGTCCAAAAATAGTAAATGAATCCCTAGATGTGTAGAATCTGGAAAAGGAAAAATTTTCAATTTGGATCAGTGTAGATAATGTAATGGCCAAACTACAAAAATATTTTAAAACTATTAAAAATCCAAAAATGGCCAATTTTTACTATTCAGCTCAAAATAACACCATTATCATAAAAATGAAACAATTAATCTTAGAGGAAGAATTTTATGGGTTTAAAACAATGATATTCAATATAAATTAATTGAAAATATTTTCTCAATCACATTCCAATGTTTATAAACATCAATTAGATGTCCATAAGAGCCACAAATTACCTTAGCATATTGAAATGGAAGATTAATATAGGTTATAAAAAATAATAATATGAAATAATAATCTTAGGAACTATTGAAATCTCAAAATGAAAATAATTTTTATGGATCCACCAGATTTTAGATTTGATTCTCCAATTTTTTTTCCTTGTCAAAATGGAAAGCAACATAATTCGAGCTTTCAATCAAATAGTAAAGCCTCAACTTATGGGGAATTACAGCTATTGCATATGGATATTTTCATTCCAACACAAAATGTTAGTATTGGAGGAAAATATTATGTATTTGTTTTTATTTATGATTACACTAGATTTACATTGGTCTATTTTCATGCAAAGAAATCTAATTAAATTTCTAATTATAAATCATTTTCAGCCAATGTCAAAAATCAAAAACCATAAATTGATAACTATTCATATTGATCCTGGGAGATAATGTTAAAATATTTATTTTAAAACCATTTTTATTTTGAAAGTCATTACTCATAACTTCTACGCTCTATGAACTCTTCAACAAACTGGTGTTGTTGAAAGAAGAAACTATATTCTTCAAGAGATAACAATAAAATGTTGCTTGAATACTTTATTGTTAAACCATTTTTGATAAATCTATTATTAATTATTTTTACACTATAAATCAAGCATTAATCAGTCATTTTCTTAATAAAAAACCACATGAGTTATCGAATAGTTGTAAACCTAATGTTTCTTACAACAATGTTTTTAGACACAATGTATTCATCATGAATACTAAAGATAAATTACATAAGTTCAAAACAAAATCCAATAAATGAATTTATTAGGATATCCCACTTCTTCTAAATCTTATAGTATTAAAAAAATGTACTATTAATGAATCATGAAATGTTATATTTGATAAAACTAATCCTTTTGTTTTTAAACAATCACAACCTACATCTTCTTATGTTTTTTCAAAAACTAATTATCATCATTTGATTGATTATTCTTAAAATAAGGAAACTACTCAAGAAAATGTTTTTGAAGTATTTACCTTTGAATATGTATTACCTTTTGTGGATGAATAGGTTTTCCCAATCAAAAATTAGTTGTTTCGTAAGAATCATCCCACTAATAGAATCACATGTGATGTAAATCAACCTATATGGACTAAGAGTTTTTATGGAATGAAGTACAAAATCTAGAATTTATATCCTAATTAAAACCTAAGAGTACTGATGAAGCTTTAGCTAATTATGATTGGATTAAATATAGTTTAGATTATGTAAATAAATTCAAAATGAACAAAGTCTAGAACATTATTGAAAGACCTAAAGAAACATATATAATTGGAGTAATGTGGGTCTTCTTAAATACGTTTGATGAAAATGGAATCATTTTATGAAATATATAAATAATAGTTGCTAAAGGATATAATTATCAAGAATTAATATACTATGATGAAACCAACACTCCAGTAGGAAGACTTGAATCTATTTGTATTATACTTTCCTTTTCATCATTTTTCAAATTCAAAATTTTTCAAATCGACATGAACTGTTATTTCTATAATGGATATGTTCAAGTTGATGTTTATGTTGAAAAATATATTGGTTTTATAGACACAAAACATTTTGAACATGTTTAAAAACTTACCAAAGCAATATAATGACATAAACAATCCCCTAGAGTCTGCATTGATAAACCCACAAGATTTTTCTTAAAAAATAATTATATTAAATTAATTGCTTATCAAAACCATATTATAAAGAAAGATAAGAATTTTTTTTATTTTTGAAATTTATGTTGCTGAAATTATATTCAGATCAACTCATTCTTCATAACTTATTCATTTTTGAATCATATAAAATGTTAGTTCGAAATGAGTATGATGGATGAGTAAACATTTTTTCCGGGTTTTCAAAATTCTCAAAAACCCGAAGGAGATTTTATATCTCGACATAAGTATATTAAATACCTTACTAAGATGTATGTATACAAAAACACTAAAAGTATAAATTCTCCAATCCGTACCTCAAACACACAAGATCTTAATAATGTTGTTAAACTAGCAGATCAAACATCTTTTATATATATAGTAGGATGTCTAATATAAATAACAGCTAGATGTCCATACATAATGTTCATAATATTATTATTTTCATGAAATCATTGTAATCCAATTGAATTATATTAAAAATAAGTGAAATAATATTCATCTATTTTAAGGGAACAATGGACTTATGACTTTTCTATTATTCGATAAATGATTTTGTTTTAAAATTTTTTTTAATACTAACATTGGGGGATGTAGAATATATTGAAAAAGAAAATCTTGATATTTTAAATTATTAGAAGATTCATTAGTTTCTTAGTTATTCATAAAGCAACACTCAACATAACATTCCACTACTGAATCTAAAAAAGCAGTAGTTGGATGTTTTTTTTTCTCATTTGTTGTGGATGTGACACACACTCATAGACTATGGTATGAATTTTAGAAAAACATAAGTAATGTGTTAAAATAAAGGTTCCATTTCCCTAATCAAAAATCCAACACATCACTCTCGTGAAATGAACATAGACTTTAGGAATCACTTAATTAGGGATCACACACATAAAAGATATATCGTTCTTCAATTTATCAGAATGAAAGGAAAATTTGCTGACATATTTAAAAAATATTTACCCTCTGATAGATTTTGATACACTAAAAAAAGTTATAAATGATAAACAAAAGATAATATTCCATTTTAAATGTTTGCAGAATCATTTCTCCAAAACTTAATATACTCTTTTCAAAGCTTGATTACATGTGTTTATTCATTTATAAATCATTTTACAAAACAAGTTGGAACTTAAAATGTTTTTTCCCTAATGACATTATTCTATAACCTTTGTTCTATTAATAGATCCTTATCAAAATAAAAATAATTATAAGAAATCCTCAAGGTACATTTCCCTACATATATCATATTAAATTGTTTTTATTGGTATTTCAATATTTTTTTATTAAAAACTTATCTGATTATCTTTCCTTAAATCATATTTTTCCTTGAAACCTCAATGTATTGGAACCTATAAAAAATTATACAGTATTGATATCCAATATTAGATCAGATTATGTAAATATCAACTATTATATTAACACGGGATTGCGAACCATTACTATGAAGACTATATAAAGGGACACCCTTTTGCATCCCACATCATTTTTCTATGAGTTTCTGTGCCAATTATCTACATCTCACCAAGTGTGTCATCTAGTATTCCCATTTTTATAATCTCCAAATTTCTATTGTAGATTCCATATAAACTCAGATGGTGTCAAACAAGGAACTCAATTATTAGATAATCATTAGATAAAGGTCGGTGAACCCAAATTATATGGCCATGTAAAACTCCATAATTAGAAAAATCATAAAGAATAATGGTTTAGAAAGCCTCTGTGTGTCTAAAGAAAGGAGTCATGATTTGGTGTATGAGAATTTGGTAATAGAATTCTATGATACATTTCATTTTTATGAACATGGTTGAAATGATATGTTCTCATTTAAGAGTTATGGAAAGTCTTTCTCTTTATCTAATAACTAGGCTAAAAATTTCCTTGACATACCCTATGAAGTTGAAGCAATATTTTTCTCACACAAATTTCCCTATAAGGATGGTTATTTTGAGAAAGTTAATGCAATTGAGTGCCTTAGGATTAATAGAGGGAAGACACCGAAGATATCTGATCTATAAAAAAACCACAGATTGGTATCCCTATGGATGCAAGGCATTCTAATTCTGAGAAAGAGAGACATGGATTCATTAAAGATATGTGATACATTTTTAAAGTATTTCTTGGTCATGGTATGTATTTTAATCCTTATAATGTACATTTATTGACCATAAAAAATATTTAGAAAGGAACAATAAATTCTCAAATCAGAATGTTCAATTTGATCTTGTCCAAGATCATTGTCTTATTCTTAGACACCATCAAAATACCATGAAAATAAAAGTCCAAAAACATTAATATCATGTTGTTAAGTGATGATACACTAATAAGAAGGAATATTGGATTCTTTGTTACATTAGGAAAATTATTTTCACGTTTTGACAAGGTTGATCAAGCTGCCAATAAAAAAAGAGAAGTTAGATAAATATTCCTGCTAACCCCAAAGAAAAAAATCCAAAGAGACCAAACCATGGGAAAAAGAACTAGCGCTAGAACTAGTATCTGCTCCACCCAATATTACGAAGCATATGTTTTTTCTGATGAAGTTGTAGTGAAATGAGTAGAGATCAAAAATTGTACGAATGAAGGTGATTCTATTTTATTTATTATAGAATGCTGTAGAAAAGGCCTTAAAAATCCAAGGCGCTGAAGATATTGATAGGCATGTTAATGAAAATAAGCTAATTATGAAAAGAGCAGATGATGGAATTATCAAATCATTGCTAAGAGATAAGATAAAATCATATGAATAAGTTTATATTCTATAATCGTTATTGTATGGTCCAGTTCCAACCGAGAGTTCGACACTAGAAAAAGAAAAGAATTATATAACAATTTTTGAACCAATAATTGAAGAATAAAAAGGTTCGCAAGAATAATAAAAAGAATAAGTTGAAGAAATTAATGATGTGATCTTAATTTTTGATGAATTTGAGGATAATGGGATTCCTTCTGAACAATTTTCCAAAACAACTACCCAAGATAAATCCACAAGGATAATTTATGAAGTACAATCTATTCTAAAAGATGATTTTACCCAGGATAATGATTGTCGTAATGATTATACTATTCAAAGTGCTGAAAACTAGGCTGATAAAGAAATTATTTATAAAGATGAGGATAAAAAAGTTGATTTTAATGATAAATAAATTTTTTATTTTTTTGATAGTTTGAATGAAACACGTAATTTAAAAAATAAAATTTCTAAGGATAAGATTGAATAGATAGTGGTTGTGTATTCTCTAAAAAAAGTTGTTGTTGAAAAATTGATCAACGATGTTCTTGGAAAATCAAAAGGGAATTAAGATGAGAAAGATAATGTTCCCCCACCAACAAAAGAGTCTAATTTGTAAGCTTAAACTTTTATAGGATATGATTTTGGGGTGAAGACCTTGATTATTCTTGTGAATTCAAATCCTCTCAATCCATGAATTGATTCCAAATTTCAACTGCTTCATGAAACAGTTAATCAAATGACAGATTCCACAAATCCTCTTATGGAAAAGTTTATGAAACTTGATTCCATGTTTATGAGTTTTCATATAAATTATGATGACCATAGTAAATCTTCTAACAAAATCACAATTTTGTCTAAGTTATTCATTAATGATCTTAAAATTATTGATGATTTAATATTCTCAGAAAAATATGATTTTGTTACATCATATAAAAATATAAAGAATCTTTTAACATGTTTTCCTAGATACAAAATAAAGAGAAACCTAACCATAATCAATAAGAAAATTATATCAATGGGAAGATAAATTCAGTTGCTCTTAATTTAAAATGGGAATCAGAAATCATGTAATATATTGATGAAAAACTGAATGATCGAGAATATTTGATCAAGTTAAAAGGCAAGACGCTTCAATATCAGGAATAAAAAATTAATGATTTCGAAATGAAAAATCATCTTCAAGTGGTGTCGATCAAGAAGTTTGAATATGACCACAAGGAATTGAATAAGTTGAAGGAAATCTTCAAAAGGTTTATTCCACAGTTCAAAAGAATGGTTGAATAATTTTTTTTAAATAAGATATTTGTTGTAATTTTATTTATGATATTTTAATGAAAATCTTTTCTATCGATTTATTTATCATGTATGATTTCGAAACATTCAGGTTTAATTTTATTATTTCCTTAAATTCATTTTTTCAAATTAAAAAGGGGGTGAAAATAATGTTAAAAAATTATAATTTATTAGATGAAAATTACTTTGTAAGGGGGAGGGGGAGATTACATAAATGTCATATTACTAAGCAAGGAAGAGTTGTTTCTCTAAAAAAGACAAGAATATGATCCTTAAGTATTTCTTAACCTAAACAAGTGTTTTTCGTATTCACTGTAAGCTATAAAACAAAGGGGAAGATATGTATTTCGTTTAAAGTTCAAATGAAAGCTGTAGATCATTATATTCTATTATGAAAAGTTTTTTGTGCATTCCAAAAAGGGTGAGATTTTTTATTCAATATGTTTCCTTATGAATTTTCTATTTCTTTATATTTGGAAAAACAAAAACATGTTTTCTCTAAGAAAGTTTTCTATTTCTAAGAAAAATTACAGAGGTAACAATCATTTCATCCTTCCATGAATCTTGTCGCAGACCTAGAGTTTCTGGTTAAACTGTTGACTTAACCATCACATCTTGAGATACCTTTGGTAGGAGAATCGATAATCACACATACGCCAATAATGTGATCTGATCCATGAGGTGAGAGTTTTGGTTGGAACATCTTGGTGGTAGCATTGAGGCATTACATCATTAGTTAGGGTATGCATTTGGCAACCATAGTTCATACACAGATTGACTGAATTTGGCAAAAAGGTTGTGATTTATCTACAATGTTGTTGTGGGGTTCTCCTTGGTCGGCGAAAAGGAAAACCCAGGCAACACATGATGGAATCATGCATAAGAAGGTGCAATCGATCACTCATGAGTCGACCAGACTTACCTTTGTGCCAGACTTCTCCAGAATAGCTGCACAACAATCATCCTTGACAAAGAAGGGTCAACCCTTCGTGTGGTCGGAGAGATGTTAGTAGAGCTTTTAGAACATTAGGTAGAAGCTGACTAGTGCACCCATCTTGAGGCTACTAGAGGATGGTGTTGGGTATGTAGTCTATTGTGATGAATAAAGGACTAGACTTGGGTGTCTCCTTATGCAGGATCCAGTAGTGATCGCTTATGGTACTCGGAAGTTGAGACAGCATGAGTAGAACTACTCTATACATGACCTGTTGTTAGCAGCAGTGGTCTTCACCTTGATGATGGGGTGGATCTATCTTATGGGTGAAAATTTTATAGTTTAATCTGAACACCAGTGTCTCAGGTGTATCTTCTTGCAAAAGGACATTAACCTGAGATAGCAGTGATGGCTTGAGTTTCGTTAGGACTATGACTTCGAGATATTCTATACTCTTGGGAAGGGGAATGTTTTAGCAGATGCTATCAGCAAGAGTTCAGGCATTCAGATGCTAGGAGATGCGACATAGCAGTTGGCCACCTTGAAGATTTCCTTTGTGGATAGAGATGGACCAGCCTTTATTCAGTCTCTCACAGTCACTCCTCCACTTCTTTAGCGAGTCAGAGAAGCACATCATGGGGACCTTGACTATGAAACATGACATGCTTAGTTGTTCTCAGGGTAGGCACCTGATGGGTTTTCTGAATGTGGGGAGTACATCATCATCTTTAGAGGATGTACCATGGCACCGGTTACACTACAGGAGGAGGTGTTGATGGAGTTACACACTTCCCCTCTAGAATTATATACAAGATTGGTGAAGATGTATCTGGACATCAGACGACAACACTGGTGGCTAGGTATGAAGAAGGCGGTAGGAGGGTTTTTCATGCGATGCCTCACTTGTGAGAAAGTGAAGGCCGAGCACCAGGTACCAGCAGGCTTGGTAAAACCCTTAGAGGTCCTAGAGTTGTAGTGGGATGGGTTATCCATGGATTTAGTGATGGAACTCCCAGGTAAATACAGAGGACATGACTCTATAGGTGTAATTGTCAATCGACTCAACATGTCGCCCCCCTTCCTACCGATCAGAGAGTAGGTCTCAGTAGAGAGTTTGGGAAACCTCTACTTACAGGAGATCGTACAAATTCATAGTGTTCCTTCGATGATTTTCTATGATTGAGATGCTTGATTCACTTCTCGGCTATGGAAGGGGTTGAAGGAGGCTTTCAGGATGAAGCTTCACCTGAGCACTAGCTTCCATCCTTAGATGGATGGCCATACTGAGAGGACCATTCAAAAACTCGAGGACATGCTTCGTGCATGTTTACATGAATTTGAACATAGCTGAGAGGATAAATTACCCTTGGTGATGTTTACGAACAACAATAGTATGAAACTAACCTAATGTACAACTTCTTGATGTCATACATCTTTGCAGTGCTACTCTAGTAACCATTCACTAACCCCTTTAGTTGGGTCATGATGTCTATGTGTTTCCGACCTCATGTTATTGAGCCTATAATACCCTCATCTGACACTAATCCTGAATCGAACATAGACTCCATCATATTTCCTTGTCCCTATCTACTCATGGTTAAAACCGCTACATGTAGAACCAATCCAAGCATTTTAACCTGTCAACATGCCCGACACTCCGTTGGAGGTCCATCACACTGATTCCAGACATTCTCTAACTGCCAATAATGAATTAAAAACACTAATGAACTGCCATGTGGTGGCATAGCATATTCTTTAGACCGACTGTCCAGTTAGAACTCATCTTGAACTTGCTTCTTACTATCTGAAACATCACATGATGTCATTGAACTGCTTAAATGGGGTCGTTAAATCAAATTCCTCCCAATTATGTGCACCAGATTCACTACCTTTGATAATAAGACCATCCTGAAGATATTTACATGCACTAAAATGGTGTGATGTAAACCATCTTTGAATAACCTCACCCTCGAGGCGTCATTGCTTTCTATATCTAGTGAAAAGAGAGATATCTCAATGAAGGATGATTCATAGACCATGATAGACTTGTCATGCTATTAGAGGCTCAAGAACTCTTGAACTGTCTCTACCCTCAGCGTATCATGGAAAAAGTTCTCAAAAAAAAAACATATACTCAAAGTCCTTCCATGCTAGTCTGTAATGTATGTGAGCCCAAACCTACACATCCCACCAAAGCTTCACTCGTACTCTCAACATGTACTCCTACAGCTTGACCCTCCTTCTTAGAGGCATCTCGAGATGATCAAAGATCATCTGTGTGGTCTCTGTCCAGTTATCAGTCGTGTGTGGACTACACTCATCCAAAAAAAGTAGTTACTGTTTCGACTAGATGTCCCACGTTAGATGTAACATAAAGGGAACCGTACCCTATGTTCCTTGATCGATCCACTATAAGACACATCCCCGACTAGATTGGGGCTTCTCATCAAGCCCCAACCTGAACGCCAGCAAACCCAGCTACTTCATGGCTTTTACTGGATTGTAAACATAATCCTATTCTTAGGAAAATACTTACAACTTTGTCTCTACCTATTCCTAATGTATTTGAACTAGATCATGCTCACACGACACTATACAATCACCTGCATAATGTTCCATTGAGCCTTCTAGGAGAACCCACTGAATACCATATATGGTCAGACAGTGCATTTATTTAACAATATATATATATAACACAGATATTGAAAGAATCAAACAAGAATTGAATAACAAATATCCTAAATCTCCCCCACCACAATTATGCACAATGAAATTCTGGCCCCATGGACTCTTTAGCCACCCTCAACAGAGCCACACATCAAAAGTAACTTGGGCTATGTTCGTCCCAACAACCATCATTGCATCAAATCGATGAATGAGTCACTCAATCCGAACAGCCATAATAAATCAAAAAGACATCTGAGACACCAATTACTATTGATAAACATCACCTATATCATAGTTCATGTTTGTTCATATACGAGAGAGGCCCAAAATCTCATTTCACATTCAATTTTTCATAATATAAATCATGGAATATTACGTAGAAATAAACAAAACATTCTATTAGGAAATTCACCATTCACATTTTAAAAGCATATATAGAATTGAAATTTTCATTATTTATATGGTATTGTCACTTCATAGAGGATACATGTTGTTATGAAATTGAAATAACCTAAAATGGTTCCAATAAAAAGTTATAAAATCATGCCTTTCCATACCAGGCCAAAGGTCCAATTCTCCCTTACTTCACCAGGTCATGGATTACATATCCCAACCAATAATATCACACCCAAAGTTAGCCACCATGTTGGAAAATATATAAACAATAATCTGAGAAAAATCAAAACAACAATTCCCACCAAATTTAACTTGGTCAATTACTCCTACATGGGGCTCCAAGAACTCAAGAAAAAGCTTGAACACAATTCCAATAACAATGTATCTCCAGTATAAAATATCTCATATAGTAATCCACAAGAAATAAAAATAATGTCTCGGTATCATTAGTATTCAGTCAAAAGATTATACTAAATATCTGGTAAGAAAAACCATCCCTCTAATACTACTTTTAAACACCCCATTTGGAACATCCGCCTGAACAGTGCTAAATCGGTCAGGTGTTAGTAACATTAGGCACACCTCACCGAATGCCCAAAGATTCTTATTAGCAGTGAGGGTGTAAATTGGTATAGTGGGGAGTGTATAGCCTCTTGGAGGATAATAAGTACTAGTGCGAGCATAATAATAAAACATATAGTGGTAATAAATGTACAACAAACTAAAACAAGTCTCTCATAGCGGAAGAACGTCCAAAAATAGATAAACTATGGAAGAAAAATATAAAAAAGAGAATTTAAAGATAAAATAAATATCATGTTGAAAAAACCATATAACAATTACTGAGGCAACAAAGCATGCATCCACAGTAGATCATACATGTCTATAAACCATCTCTCCAAAGTCTAACCAACAACAACAAAAAAATAAAGTTATCATGTTGATATAGGAAATATAGAAAAACAAGGAAATATATATATAGGTATGACCTCAAGGACTGTGAAAAATATTCATGAAATAACTAATATGATCTATCTTCTGAAGCCGAATTAATTTTTTTCACGTAAATCCATTTATTCAACATGCGTCCTGAAGGTCCCATATAGGGTGTGAGTCGAATGTCTGTTGGATACCACCCAATAGGGTGTATAAAGTTTAAGTGTTTAATTAGGAATTCATCTATATTGAAAGTAAATAGTATATTGCAAAATTTAAACACAACCTCCACTGTGACTTAGAAGCCACAATGCAGTGTCACCTACTTCGGCTAATGTTAAAATCTCTTTCACATAACCCAGCACTACGTGCCTCCTCACACTGCCTGTCTCAATTACCAATGTCCCATATTAACACACAAATAATAGTAACCCCACACCATGTGCCTCCTAACATATCATGTGTCAAGTACCGACATCCTATAGGAATTCCCAGACAATATTAACCTGAAACTATATGCCTCCAAACAGTACTTTTCTCATGTACCGACGTCTCATAGGAATGGAGAAACAATCTGAAGGCTCCTCACCTTCCACGTGGATTTCGTGACATGCACCCCCAAACCATAATCACATAACCGCAACTACGGAGTCCTTTACCCACATGAGCAGTCAAAACCACTTTATCAGAGAGTTTACATATGTTCACATGACCATGATAATGGGTGAGTGACAATAAACAAATTTAGAACCCGAGATACAATCTCTCTAGTACCTCATGACACTGCAACCTTGTCGCCTAGAATATGATGGTCTTTCCATCCATGTATCCCAGGCCCTGCCCAACATGACAGTCACACTTCCCCAATATGACATGCGTGACACCCAATATAATTGTCAAACCTCCCAAATAATTTGATCCAAGCCCAATATGTGATCAATATCACACAAGGATGACATGGCAATTCCCAACACAACCCAAAGGATCCAATATCTGCAATATCAAACATCACATATATATAATAAAAAAATATAACTTTAATCAGGAAAAAGAATTTAAACAATTCAATTTCTCCTGAAATGTGTTGTCCCATACCAACACTGAGGTCTTAAACGCCTCTAACAATTTTAATCATTATTAAGCAGTTTAAAATCAGTAGTTTAATCAAAACAACTCAATTATATCCATTTTGAAACCCTAGTACAAAACACACTAAATGAAAAACGTCCTCTAACCTTACCCCCCCCCCCTCAAGCATACAAGTTCATAGAATACCCACCATAATCCCACACAGTGTATGATAAATACAATATAAAAAAATGGGTCTCTATCAATACATGCCATTAATTTAAAAATCCACAACCCATAAATGCCATGAAATCCCAAAACATGGTATGCACCACCAACCCGAGACTCATAGACGTAGGAATATCCAATGTCGATCTATAATTCAAATATGATATTCATAGATCTACATTTCTGTTGAATTCTTGTAATTCTTCTTGGATGGAAACTACGGTGTGTGAGACGAAGGAACAAGAATGAAATAGGGTACATGTGTTTAGCCTTCCTAGTATGATCATATAGCCACATGTGTATTAATGAAGAAATGTTAGATGAAGAATCTTATAGAATAAGTGTTCTCAGCATCCCAAAGTGACACAGTCCGTAAACAGGGAAGAAGAAGACATTTTCAGAGATGAGATGCGATGCTCTCACATATAAATGAATAAAAATAAAAGCACACGATGTGTATTAAGGACTACATGTCATGTAGTATCTTATTTGTAGTCAGAAATAAAGGGTATTCTATGTCATCACAAGGTTTTAGATGTGTTACATAGGTCAACACATGCCTAGGACTCAACCGGTATGTCGAAAGTCAAATACATGATGTGTTAATTAACACTACACACCATGTAATAGATTAATTTTTCACAGTCACCACATGACATGTAAATAGTCATCACATGGCCAGAACACTCCAAACATACACAAGACGTGTACTTAGGAGTACATGAAGTTTAACCTAGAGATTTCCAAAACAACCCAATTTCTGCCTTTTTTCAAAAAAACCCCAAAAAGAAAAGGAAAAAAGAAGACTCGTACCTAAAAGGAAGAACCATGTTCTTAAACATGATCATAATTATTAATTTTTTCTTTTATATGTTTTTTTAATTAAATGATCACAAATTTTAAATAATATTTTTTTTAATATTTCCTTAGATTTAATTTTCAATATTTTTATGAAAAAAATTACTTTTTAGGGAAAATATGAAAGATAATATTTTTTGTAAAAACTATCATTTATTTTGATGTAAAAGTGAAATTATGGTTTAAACATGATATTAACCTCAAAAATTGTATTTTAATTATAAAAAATCAAATTTATTACATTGGAATATTCATTCTTCTTGATTTTGTTATAATTTCATTTTTGGGATTCAATCATTATTTAAAAAAACATTTTTTATGCACACAATGTGTTTTTATCATAATAAATTAAATTATGAAATATTGATTAAATTTTTTAAGGGAATTTATAGATGATAAAATAAATAATGTTTTTTAAAATTCAATTTTTAGTTTTTATCAGGAATACAATTCATATAAATTATGTGTTATGCTTAAAAGTCCATTTTTTTTAAATTATATTCTTTTTTGGTTAGAGGTTTTATTTAATGTTAAAAAATTACAGTTATAGAAAATTCATCTATCCAATTGGATTATATATTTTGTATAAGTACTATTAAATTATTTAATAGTGTCAACATAATATTCAGCCAAAATTTATTATACAAACACTAAATTTTCAAATCATTGTTATGTTTAAAAGGAGTCAAATAGGGGTGTTAATGAATGATATAAGGGTATGATTTCCACACATTAAATTAATAATAATATTATTTTAATTTATATAAAAATTAATATAGTTTCCATTTTGAGCCATGTTTCAATGAATTTAACCTTATAAAATTGAAATCATTTAATAAATTCAATTTGTGTTCCTCCCATCACATATAAAATGAACCTCTCATCATCCCCTATTCAAAATATTTTATACTTATATATAACCCACAATCATCTGAAAAACCTTCTCATATTACTTATAATCATATTAGAGATTTAGTTCTTCTCCTAGGACCAGTCCTCTATGGCTTAATGTGTGAGACAACGGAGTTCTATCACCGAAGTCACAAAAAATGATTTTACCGACATACATTTAGCGACAAATATCATATATGTTTGGTAAAAAATGAAAAATTTTAACAGATATTAAGTTTTATTCTTATTGAATTAAATTAAAAACATTTATTTTTATGAACACATATATATGTTGGTAAAACAAATTAATACCAATAAATACTTTTAGAATAATTAAATTTGTTACATTATCATATTAATACCATTAGTTATTTTACCAATAAATCAATATGTAATTATTAATCATTATTATCAATAATTATATTCAACCTAAAATTTTTTGTCCATTATTTATTCAATATAAACAAATAATATAACAATAAAAACGTTTTGAAATATTAGTTAACCACTCAATAAAAAATTATATTATTATTACCAAGAATAAAAATACTTATAAAACTAATTTGTAACTTAATCACAAAAATATAATTATTAACAAAGATATATTATGAATATTTTAAAATAAATTTTATATTTGATCCAATATATATTAAAATTTTCATATAATTAAAATTATATTTTACATAAGCCTCATAATAATTAAATTTTATAAGTACTAAATATATTGAATTTACAAATTGATCTATCAAATAAAAATGGAAAACACACTATGTCCCCACACTCATCTCATGCCTCTAATCTCCCTTTATTGTTTTCTCCCACTGACACCGCATATTAGAAAAATGGTCGCTAATTTTATTCACTTAATTGGTTTATCGCCAATTCTCACACACTCAACCACATCCCCATGATTCTTCATCTCCACCTATAGCCCATGACTACCAATGCTGGATTAATTTTATCCACATTCAACTAAAAATATTAGTTATCACTGGTTTCTCATTCAAATGGTTGATGGCTGATAATTTTATTAGGTATGTAGTCATTATCATCAAATTTTATTCCTTTTAAATCTCGGGATTCTAGGATTTAAATTGAATATATTTTTGGGTTTTAGTGAAATTAAAATGAAATTTGTTTTTGAGTTTTTGTTTTTATATATTTTCCTATTGATTTTTGGTTTCTAATTGATTTATTCTCCAAATCCACTATAGTTATTTGAGTCGGACCTCCATTCTTATATGTATCAATTATCATTTCATACATTTCCATTTTATTAATTGAATTAATGTTTATTTAATTAATCCATGTTTTTATAACAAGAATATTATGGAGAGGAGAGGCTGAAGTCTTACCTTATAGATTCATTCATAGATTCTATACACAATGTCACAAATGAATATATGTCAAAATTTGGGAGACATAGTGTTTAATCATTATAGTGAGGATATGGGAGGAAAGAATATATACATTTGGAAACAATTTATCCTTAAAGTAGTTTTAGAGAACTTTTACATTCTTTTTATAATGATATCTCATGATACAACAAGGATGGATCTTGGAAGTCTATAAAATCCATGTAAAATTTTATAGATACTAATTTTGATAGCATACAGAATGAATAATTTATTTGGGATGACCCTGAGACTACATAAGGTTATTAATAAAACAGGAAGCATTATTTGAATTCATAATCCATACAATGTTGAAGTCGTCTTAAAGTAATCCATATATTTTCATGTTTAGGTTACCTAAGAATCAACCCTCATGGATGCATTGAAGGATATATGGAATTTTATTATCTTATTCTGTAAACTATAGGGAACATTATTTATCATGTTCCAACTATTCTTCCTAAGATATTTCATTATTCAAAAAATTAATCTTGACAACCTTTCTTTGGCAGGGATCAAAATACCACCATTATTGAAAATAAATTCCCACTCCCTATATATCTTTTCATTGTAAATTCTTAGTGGTGGGTTGTTTAATATCAATAATCACTAATTCTATAAATGGGGAGATAGGATGCCACAATTTATTTGACATAAAAACAATGTTGGACATTTAATGTATTTTACCATTAATACTGATTAGCCTATAGAAGTATCCATTATGTATCCAAAGACTTTTCAAATATATGACATTTTCACCACAGATAGACCTTATAATTATATCAATAATGGAGAAGGATCCAATATAGTAGGGGTAAAACTTGAACTACAAGAAAAATATGCACAGTGTAGGATATTTAGTGATGGTTTAAAAAACTATCCTAGAAAAAATGAATATCTAATTTCTAGTGTTGTTTTTTAAAATAATTAATAAATTATGTATTTAGTAGTGATTTCGTTACCTCTTAAATACTTCTGAACTGATTTCATCCCATATTTATCTGGGTATCAGGGCTTGGGCAGAAAACAACAATGTCATGTTGTGGAAAACTTTTGTGATTGGGTACCTAGAAATTACCTATTACCGTTTTGTTGTTTCCTTCATCAGTCACATATACACAATTTTATTGTAGATTAATCCCTTCCAAAAGATAAATACCAAAACATTTAATGAACTTTTCTGAATTGAAGAATCATTCATCATTGGGTCGATAAATTAGTGGTAAAGGGTGTAGTTGTGGGTGTTATATATGGAAAATGGGAAATGACTTACACCTCTTTTATTAGTCACAACCAATATTTTTTAATTATTACAAATGAATAGATGTTATGTCACCACTTTTTATATTTTTAAACGATGTGTGGATAAACTTGGTTGTTTTAGTTTTGTATTTTTATTTTAGTGAGTATATATTATGTAGTTTATTTCATTGTAATCCCGACATACACTCACATGATTGAGTACTGAGTTCGTGATGTATTAGTGTTATGATGCATGATATTTTTCTTGATGTTAACTGTTTTACAGTCAAAAATCACCAATAATCAATTTTCAAAGAATGAAAATAATATACTAATAAGAAACATTCCTTGTGTTTGGTTGTTAATTTTGAATATGAAGTGGCAGGTTGTGTGGAACATGGGTAATTACTTCCATGTTTTTTAATATGATGTTGTGGGTATTGAATCACCAATGGTGGAAACCTAGTACTGTGGAGTGCCTCCATGGTGTTAGATCTCTCAACTAGTATCACTCTCTTGTTTGGTTAGATTCACTATCTACAACCACCATGTGATTTATTTCTTTGTTTGTTTCTTTTTACAAGTGCAGAATTTTTTTATTTGGTTTAGTCATTATGTAAATGCTCTCTTCTCATGGTGATCAATTGACTTATAAAAGATGATTCCACTAAAGAAAAAGGGGATCATGCATGGATGTCCACTTTTTCTAGTGCTATTGCGATCACAAAATCGGTAATGAGTACATTGTAACCAAAGTGGATGGATAAAATTCTATAATCAGTAGGTAGAGGTCACAGAGTTACTATAAAAAATGATGGTGTTATAATCTAGAAGTACCTATATATTGAAAATCCAGCATCCATGTTTCTTGTTGATATTTCTAATATTCTATATGATGACGTTTGTGATGGAATTATATTAGATATTTTACTTTCTGGGGATCTTTTAAGGGAGGAAAAATGATAATAGCCCAAAAGATCCATCCAAAGACCAGAATTTCATGCTACCATATAGAAGATGATTGTTCTCAGGATATGTTACACCCCATGATTTCATATTATGTTATCTCTTCAAAGTAATTCAATAACTTGCGCAACACGAAACACTGAGTTTGAGCGTACCATAACATACCAAATTAGCCGTTCAAAAAGCAGGTATGAATAGTGTTATCTGAATTTTGAATTTTATAATATTTATAAAATTCTATATCCCATATTATGTGTTTCTTAGACATAATATAAGAACAAATTAATTTTTTTGATAAAAGATGTATTTTTCAAAAAATTCAATTTACCGCCTTTTAATGGAAACCCCTTTTTA
This sequence comes from Viscum album, assembly GCA_963277665.1. Lineage (NCBI taxonomy): Eukaryota > Viridiplantae > Streptophyta > Magnoliopsida > Santalales > Viscaceae > Viscum > Viscum album. The sequence goes on from OY728143.1 coordinate 1,316,406,460, forward strand.
AATATAATATCTGACACTTTTATATATTCAATTTGATGAAATTAACTTCCTCCATATGAAGAAAGATATTAAAATTTAGTTTGGATAAATTTTTAGTACTTTTATGATAACTTTCATATTTTGATGAATAGTTAAACATACTAACTTTTAATTGAATTTTTTTAATCAAAATAATTTATTGTGTTAAATTATTTAGATGAATGTTTTTTGAAGTAAAATTAGATTATATTTTTATCACTTAATATGATGTAGGTCATTATAAGTAATTTCACATTAAAATATGACATAAACACATGTCAATCTTTTGATACATTTTACTTATTAAAAAACCCGCTTTTCGTGTTTGAAAATGGGAATTAAATTTAAATTAATAAACTCAGATACCATGTTTTAAATTTTTTAAAATGGACTTAAATTTGGAATTCAGAATATCAAAATTAACTTAGGGTAAAATTTTGGTATTTTTCTGAAAACTTTCAATTTTTAATGAATAGTGAAAAATACTCTATTAAAATTTAAAATAGTATTTTTATTTATATAATTATTTATGTTATTTAAATTTAATGTAAGTTAAAATAGATATATATTACCTATATAAGTTCAATGTTTCTCATTGGTGTCATTTTATAATAAAATTAGATGTATAAAATTTTATCGAACGTTTTATTGTATTTTACCCTCCTTTTAAAAGAATTTGCAATTTTGCATAAAACATAACTTTACCCATTATGTTATTTGAATTTCATATATCTGAGAGACACAGATTTTATCAATAAGTAAAATGTGGTTCAATAAAATGACAATAATTGTTGGTGAGCAGTAACTGTTGACTATTATTTTCCACAATTAAAACTAAATATAGTAATTAAAGGTAAAAATGATATCATAATTACCCTAAAACATTTAATTATTTTTTTAATAAGGGTATTTAGAATAGAAACAACCTTAGAAATAAAATATTATCCTTTAGGTCCACTTGGATTATATTAGGACATTTATTGTTATTTTTTCTAAATAAGAGTTAAGTGTTAAATTCAAAGTTTATTTACTAAACCATTTTTAATAAAGGCTTATACAAAAGTTAAATTCAACTATAAATTTTAATTAGAAAGATAAAAACATTTCCTACATCATGTTATTTTATTTATAATTTCTAGACATTAAATAATTAAATTTATTTATGACACAATGATGATGCAGTAATTACCTTATTAATGAAAGCATCAAATAAATGGTATTATAAATATTAAAATAAATATAATTTTCATATTCTTCATGACATCCACTAATTTTATATGTGAATATGACATGTTAGAGATGATTAAATGTTTATTTTTTAAAGTAATCATGTAGTTATGAATTTCACAAAATCAAAATACCATATAATGTCAAAATTGACACAAATTAATGTTTTATACAAGTACTATATTATTGGTTCATATAATATTATTAAAAATATAAGGATTAGAAAAATAACTTATATAATGAAATTTTTATCAGTAATGAACCACTTGGGGTTCTCATAGAAGTTTAATGTATGTTTATTTACTATATAATATAAAAATACAAAGAGGCATGGTAATTGTCAAACTATTTAACTAAGAGTTAAATCTAAAATATAAGGTTAATATATTGACCCAAACCTATATAAAACCTACTGGTTGAGTGGTTTTCAACCCATAACCACCTTATCCTATAAAAAATTAATTTTAGTGCCATTAATGGATGAAAAGTATTTTATTATAAAATAGAATTTCAATCTTTTCCTAAGGTTCCCCTCACACCTCTTATAAAAGGGCACTTACCCTTCTCTCAAATTCACACCTTCCAAGCCATTTGGCTTGGCTAACCCCAACCCAAATACCATAATAACTATTCTAACTTCATTATAAAGGCCTTAATTTGGAAATAAATCTAACATATAGAGATATTTTGATCAAATTAAAAGGAAGGACCCGAAGAACAGGTAATGATATCACCACCCTCTTTCAAGTTGTTTTATTCTTCCACTTACTCTTTCTTTGTTATTACCACACCAAAATAATAAATACAGTAAATTATATATAATTTGATGTTATTATAAATATTTCACAACCATATTAATTATTCTATCCATCCTATGAATTATAATGTCACCATGCTTGCGTATGCATGGCTTACTGTCTCCACGACGTGGTTTAATTTGTTATTTAACAGTATGTTATTTTGGTGGATATTATGTTGAGTAAAATATATATATATATATAAATAATTAAAATAACATGATAAGGACTCTATAAAATAAATATAACATCCAATTCCACACCTTTAAGGAATTGATATTTTCGCTCGTGCGTACATACGGTTAACCGTCTCCACGACGCGATGAGATTTATTTCCACTTTCACCATTCATAGATGATTATAAAAATATTTATTACTAATAAGTTTGTAATATATGACATATTAATACTACTGGATATATATATATATGTATGTATGTATGTCTTTACATACTGACACATATCTTATTCACATACTTTCATTCAATATGATATGAAAACAGAAACAACATTTATGCATACGTACGACCTAACACCTCCATAAATAGTGTTTTCCATTTCATATATATGTCTATTATAAATATTTAATATTATAAATATATATGATATATAAATAATGGATCCTATTCTGGATTTATTTAAATCATTATCTAAATGATTCGATCAAAAATAAGAAGTTAAAATACATATGATAAAGAAAGCGATTATTAACCGAAATGTAAATTTACCATGAAAATCATTATTAAATGGGTAGTATAATGTAATGAATGAATCATGTATGATATAATAAATATGAATATTGTTGTGGTATAATATAATAACATAAAATGTTCATTATACAAGAGGTTAAATGTACCATCAACCAAAGTAAAGTGCAAGGTAAGGGTTAATTCATCAATTTCATTAGTATCCGAGATTGTTTATTTGTAAGTATTTTCTAGGACATGTTATTATCCATGTACATGTTTCATAAAATACATTTCAAAATTATTTTGTCAAGGTAATATTTAACTAAAACATCATTTTAAATGATTTAAATATTTATTCTTCTAAATCATTCTCATTAATGTCCATGTTTTCAAAATGATTTTTAAGGATTTATTTATATATACATGAATGTTTTTAAAATGTTAATTCCTTTCAAAAGATTCAAAGTGGTATGGGACACTTTTATTCACAATGTATTTAAATGTATTCTTTTAAAAATTTTGTGGCTTTTTAATTGTTCAAGAAAAGGGGTATTTCTCTTAATGTATTTTACCGATCATTTTCATCTATGTAAACATCATTTAATGGATTTTATACTTATGGATGTTGGTACAAATATTCCATATTTTATTGAAGGTTTTGTGATATTTTTGACTATGGATGTGTTATTTTTATACCATTCATGGTCTATGGTTTATGTATTGACATTTCTTATGCTAGTTTTAATACAAATGTTCTTTGTTATATTTCAACCTTCTAATTTGAGGAATGTATTGGACTTAGTATGTGATGGGTAGAGCCCACTATAACTCCTCGATTCATCCTTAGGTATCACGAGTCAACTAGACATGGAATTCCCTGAGGCCTTTCCCAATTTGATATATGGTTTTTGCCAAGGCCTTAATCATTTTTAGAAGTCTTGGCCGAGGTATTTAAAAAATGTTTCAGAATGTCTGACATTATACATCCTCTATTTATGAAAATAATATTGATGGTTCATGTGGTCATTCGACTAGTTGAATACCGCTGGTTATGTTTTATCATGTCATTATTTACTCAGCTCATATTCTTTCAAAAAAATTGTTGATATTTATTATTGGTAATGGTATGTGTTTTCAATTATTCACCATGCTTAATATTTATCTTATCTTCTAATGTATTGCTTACCCTTACTATATTTTATTTTTCCTGGGATTCCAGGAAGTGTATGGTGATTGATATGAAAAGTTACACTAAGGGAATAATGGAATTAATAAAAGATTATTTATTTTGTGGTGTATGTTATAAAGTGTAATGTAACATTTATGTATGTAATCTATTTTCCAAAACTGCTAAACCAATCGGTCCATTAGGACTTGATTCCATGTAATCATTCTAATATATTAAAATAATTCCCTGACTCTGGGTAAATGGGGTCGGGGCTTTACATTTGGTATCAGAAAAGGTTTAGAAATAAACATTGAAACTATATTTATAAAATACTTGATTAAGAAACATTACCCTAAGATATACATTGATGATTAGTATAGAAAACATCCAAGAATATTGATACTGTAGTGACTTTGTGAGTTTTCCAAGCAATACATCCCTATATGGATACAAGCAGGTAGAGGGGGCTCTGGCACAGATGTACCTAGGGGTAAGAACTAAAAATAGAGCATTAAGCTAGAATTGAATGGGAACTGGTGCATGCAAATGATCCTTGCTGCACTCTTGGTTACGACACTCTCGGTGGATATGCTTAGGATAAATCACATTTTCATTACAAGTCATTATGAAGGATATAAGATTAAATACATCCTCAAAGAAAGCATTTTTATGATTATGGATTATATCCATAAACTATTCAATTTAACTTAGGTATTTTACAAGTTTTAAATTATTCGTTGTAGTTTATAAACTGACCTAGTCTCTGCCTTTCTTTAGAAATAGTGCCCAGTAGAAGAAATGAGAACTCCAGAAATATGCATGATCCAAAAAGTAAAAAGGATCATATATTTCTTGATATTAAGCCAACAATTAGAAGGGAAATACTCTCCCACGTACTCTCATACATATGAAGAATTAGTATCATGTGTTAATATGATAATTAAAGAATTATCGGAGTCCTATGTCTTTGAAGGGAAGAAAGAGAAGAAAATGACGGTAGAAAGAATGATAGATAAAGGGAATAATGGAATGAACGATTTTCCCACATGTGGAAACTGTGGAAAGAATCTCCTAGGTAAAGGATTGAAGGGAATGTGTGTTTGTAATATGTGTGGAGAAAAAGAACACAATGTATGTGATAAAAAGGGTAAGAAAATGGTTTCAAATGTAACATGCTTCATCTGTATGGTGTTGCGACACTATGAGAATCAATAATCAGAGTATAACGCAAATGATTCTTTTGGACAATAATCAATTTATGATACTGTAAATGATGAAGTGGAATGACTAGTGTTCTTATGTTATTAAAGAATTATGTCATTCTAGTGTTGAATCGATGATATGAAAGTTATATGAATTGTGGAAATAAATAAGGATTGTAATACATTACTATTTCATTGTGGATTTGAGATTATATGGTTCTATTAAAAGTGAATCAACAACAAGTTAAAATTTTTGGAAAAAACATGGTTGGTGGAACAATAAACCTTAATATAGTCATCATACTGAGGTAGTAATATTACAACTTTTGTGAGTTTAATTTCATAAATTTGTGAGACGCGGATGATATCAATAAGTAAAATTTGGTTCAATAAGATGAAAATAATTGTTAGTGAATAGTAACTGTTGACTATTATTTACTGCAGTTAAAAGTAAATAGAGTAATGAAGGGTAAAATGATATCATAATTACCCTAACACATTTCATAATTTATTCGATAAGGGTATTTTGACCAGAAACAACCTTAGAAATAAAACATTATCCTTTATTTCCACTTGGATTAGATTAGGACTTCTATTATTATTATTTTTAAATAAGAGTTAAAAGTGTTAAATTCAATGTTTATTAACTAAACCATTTTAAATATAGTGTTATACATATGATAAATTTGACAATAAATTTTAATTAGAAAGCTAAAAACATTTCTAACATCATGTTATTTTATATATAATTTCTATAAATTAAATAATTAAATTTATTTCAGAAACAATGATGAAGTAGTAATTACCTTATTAATGAAAGCATAAAATAAATGGTATTATAAATATTAACATAAAAATAATTTCAAATTCTTTATGACATCCACTAATTTTATATGTGAATATGACATGTTAGGGATGATTCAATGTATCGTTTTCTAAGTAATCAAGTAGTGACGACTTTCACAAAATCAAAATACCACAGTGTCAAAATTGACATAAATTAATGTTTTAAAAAAGTACTTTATTATTGGTTGATATAATATTATTAAAATTATAATGTTCATAAAAATAACATATATAATGATATTTGTATCATTAATTAACCACTTTGGGTTCTCTTTTAATTTTATAGTATGTTTATAAACCATATAGTATAAAAATACAAAGAGGCGTTGTAAATGTCAAACTATTTAACTAAGAGTTAAATCTGAAATATAAGGAAAATATATTGACCCAATCCTGTATAAAACTTATTGGTTGAGTGTTTTCAACCCATAACCACCTTATCCTTTGGATAATTCATTTTAGAGCCGTTAATGACCGAAAATATTTTATTATAAAATAGTATTTCAATCTTTTCCTCAGGTGCCCCTCACAACTGTTATAAAAGGGAACTTCCTCTTCTCTCAAATTCACACCTTCCAAGCAATTTGGAATGGCTAACAACTGCCCAATTACCATCCAGACTATTCTACGTTCATAATAAAGGCCACCCTATTCTCATAAAGCTATCATATAGAGATCTTTTGATCAAATCAAAAGGAAGGACCCACAGAAGAGGTAATAATATCACCTCCCTCTTCCAAGTTATTTTTTTCTTCCACTTACTCATTCTTTGTTATTACCAAACAAAAATAATAACTCCAGTAAATTATATATACTATTATGTTATTAAAAATATGGAACAACAATATTCATTATTATATCCATCCTATGAATGATAATGTCACCATTAATGTGTACTCATGGCTTGCTGTCTCCACACCATGGTGTAATTTGTTATTTAACAGTATGTTATTTGGGTTGATATTTTGACGAGTAATATGTATATATATAAATAATTAATATAACATTATAAGGACTCTATAAAATAAATTTAACATCCAATTCCACACAATTAAGGAAATGATATTGTCACTCATGCGTACATACGGTTAATCGTCTCCACGACGCGATGAGATTTATTTGCACGTTCACCACACATAGATGATTATAAAAATATATATTACTAATAAGTATGTAATATATGACATAATAATACTACTAGATATATATATATATATATATATATATATGTCTTTACATACTTACACATATCTTATTCACTTACTTCAGTTCAATACGATATGAAAGAAGAAACAATGTTTATGCGTACGTACGGCTTACCGTCTCCATAAACAGTGTTTTCCATTTCATATATATCTCTATTATAAATATTTATATTATAAATATATATGATATATAAATCATGGATTATATTCTGGATTTATTTAAATCATTATCTATATATATATGTATGTATGTATGTCTTTACGTGCTGACACATATCTTATTCACTTACTTCCGTTCAATATGATATGAAAACAGAAACAACATTTATGCATACGTACGACCTACCATCTCCATAAATAGTTTTTTCCATTTCATATATATGTCTATTATAAAAATTTATATTATAAATATATATGATATATAAATCATGGATCCTATTCTGTATTTATTAAAATCATTATCTAAATGATTTGATCAAAAATATCAAGTTAAAATACATATGATAAAGAAAGAGATTATTAACCGAAATGTAAATTTACCATGAAAATCATTATTAAATGGGTAGTATAATGTAATTAATGAATCATGTATGATATAATAAATATGAATATTGTTGTGGTATAATATAATAACATAAAATGGTCATTATACAAGAGGTTAAATTTACCATCAACCAAAGCAAAGTGCAAGGTAAGGGTTAATTCATCAATTTAATTAGTATCCGAGACTGTTTATCTGTAAGTATTTTCTGGGACATGTTATTATCCATGTACATGTTTCATAAAAGAAATTTCAAAATTATTCTGTCAAGGTAATATTTAACTAAAACATCATTTTAAATGATTTAAATATTTATTCTTCTAAATCATTCTCATTAATTTCCATGTTTTCAAAATGATTTTTAAGGATTTATTTATATATACATGAATGTTTTTAAAATGTTAATTCCTTTAAAAATATTCAAAGTGGTATGGGACAATTTGATTCACAATGTATTTAAATGTATTATTTAAAAATTGTGTGAATTTTTAATTGTTCATGAAAAGGGGTATTTCTCTTAATGTATTTTACCGATCATTTTCATCTATGTAAACATCATTTAATGGATTTTAAACTTATGGAAGTTGATACAAATATTCCATATTGTATTGAAGGTTTTTGTGATATGTTTGAATATGGTTGTGTTATTTTTATACGATTCATGGTTTATGGTTTATGAATTTTCATTTCTCATGCTAGTTTTAATACAATTTTTTTTATTTCAACCTTCTCATTTGAGGAATGTATTGGACTGAGTGTGTTATGGATGGAGCCCGGTATTGCTCCTCGATTCATCGTTAGGTATCATGAGACAACTAGACATGGAATTGGACAATGCATTTCCCAATTTGATATATGGTTTTGGCAAAGGCCTTAATCATTTTTAGAGGCCTTGGCCGAGGACTTGAAAAAATGTTTCAGAATGTTTGACATTATAAATTCCCACATTATGAAGATAATATTGATGGTTCTTGTGGTCATTCGACTAGTTGAATAACCCAGGTTATGTGTTATAATGGAATTATTTACTCATCTAATATTCTTTCCATAAAAGTATTGATGTTTATTATTGGTAAAGGTATGTGTTTTTAATTATTCACCTTGCTTAATATTTATCTTATCTTCCACTGTTTTGCTTACCCTTACTGTGATTTATTTTTCCTGGGATTCCATGAAGTGTATTGTGATTGATATGCAAGGTTACGCTAAGGGAATAATGGAATTAATAAAATATTATTTATTTTGTGTTGTATGTTATAAATTGTAATGTAACATTCATGTATGTAATCTATTTTCCAAAACAGCTAAACCGATCGGTCTTCCAGGACTTGATTCCTTGTAATCATTCCAATGTATTAAAATAATTCACTGACTCTCAGTAACTGGGGTCGGGGCATTACAGTTGGTATCAGAGAAGGTTTAACAATAAACATGGAAACTATATTTATAAAATCTTTGATTAAGTAACATTGCCCAAAGATAGACATTGAGGATTAGTATAGAAGAATATCCTAGAATATTGATACTGTAAAAATTTTGTGAGTTTTCCAAGTAATACATCCCTATATGGATACAAGAAGGTAGAGGGGGCTTTGGCACAGATGCACTTAGGGGTAAAACCCAAAAACAGCATTAAGCTAGACTTGAATGAGAACTGGTGCATGATAATGGGCATTGTTGTACTCTTGGTTACGACACTCCCAGTGATATTCTTAGCATAAATCACATTTTTATTACAAGTCATTATGAAGGATTTATGATTAAGTACATCCTCAATGAAACCCTTTTTATGATTCTGGATTATATCCATAAACTATTAAATTTACCTTAGGTATTTTACAAGTTTTTAAATATTTTTTGTGATTTATAAACATACCTAGTGTATTCCATTTTTTAGAAATGGAACCTAGTAGATGAAATAAAACTCTATAAATATGTATGATCCAAAAAATAAAAAGGATAATATCGTTCTTGGTATTAGGCCAAAATTTATATGGGAAAAACTCCCCCACGTATTCTCATACATATGAAGAATTAGTACCATGTGTTAATATGATAATTAAATAATTCTCTTAGTCCTATTTCTTTTAAGGGAAGAAAGAGAAGAAAAGGATGGTAGATAAAATGATAGATAAAGGGAATACGAGAACAAACTATTTTCCCACATGTGACAACTGTGGAAAGAATCTCCATGGTAAATGATAAAGGGAATGTGTGTTTGTAATATGTGTGGAGAAAAAGGACACCATGTATGTGATTTTAAGGGTAATAAAATGGTTTCAAATTTTAAATGCTTCATCTGTAAGGAGTTAAAACACTATGCGAATCAATAATCAGAGTATAATGCAAATGATTCTACTGGACAATAATAAAATTATGAAACTGTCCAAGATGAAGATGAATGACTAGTGTTCTTATGTTGTTATTAAATAATTATGTCATTTTAGTGTTGAATCGATGATATAACAGTTATATGAATTATGGAAATAAATAAGGATTGTACTACATTACGATCTCATTGAGGATTTGAGATTATATGGTTCTATTAAAAGTGAATCAACAACAAGTTAAACTTTTTGGAAAATAAATGGTTTGAGGAACTATAATACTTAATATGGTCATCATACTGAGTTAGTAATTTTGGAATAAGAGATGTTTGAATTGGAAAAATTATATGGGATATTCTTGACTACCTTAGAACTGATTCATGGTTTTTTATTTCATCATAGTTGTAGTATTCAAAATTTTTGGATATAAGAAATATATCTATTATTCGTAAAGGAATAACAGAGCGTGAATTTAATTGATAAGGGGTTATGGTAATTCAAGGTGTTACGATGTATTAAAACAATACATGATGAAGGTATTCACATGTTATTACGTGGCCAAAATAATCATCATTGTGTTTACCATCCCTATAAATTTTGGACTATGAATTTGGATAAAAGTATTTTGGAAAAGTATAAAGGATGGAATTGATTAAATATAAAATTGGGTACTATTGTTATGGTTAAATCATTTCATGAGATTATTTTTGGATTGTCATAAAATGGACAACCCAGAGGTCGGGGGATAACTCGTCGCATCCAGAAAGGCCACAAGACAAGAACACGCAACTGAAGGGAAACAAGGGTGCATCACCTACCAGTGGTCTACATGATGTCCTGGTTTGTATAATGTATTTTTTTAATATTTTTACAAATGATATACAAATTAATTTTTTTTGGACACCAATTTTATTTTGATAAATAGATATTTTTAATTTCTATATTCTTTTATAGTGAAAGATGAGTTTGTGGTTGAAATTAGTTAAAATATGGAACTCTACTTTTCAAGTATATTTTTCTCTCTTGTTATATGAATAAATTAATTTTAAAACATTAGTGAATTGATCTTAAAATAAAATTGTGCTATCTTAATACATTATGTTTTATCGAACCGATGATATTTTAAATCATCATAGATTGATGGCATTGAGGACCACAATTTTACACTTTATTGTCATTGATGATCTCAATCACTCCATATAAATATCTACATTTTAAATCCAAATATATGTCTCTAATTTCCACCAATGTTTCCCGAATCAAGGTCATAATTTTGTGGTGACATTCTCATTTCCTTTTCCCTCTTATTAAGACTAAATTTTATTATCCAAATTTCGGATGTGGGTTTTCCACAAAGGTATTTTGGATTTTTAACCTTTTATTTTTGTAGAACAATTTCAAATTGTGAGGGCAGAATTTATTAAAGGATGGGAGAATTTAACACCCAAATATTTCATAGTATTTTATCTTTTCAAGGTAATTCAATACCATGTGCAACACACAACACCAAGTTTGAGTATACCCCAACTTACCAAACAAGCCATTCAATTAGAGGTTAAGAATTGTGATTAAATAATTTTGAATTTTATATGTTATATAAAATTTTATAATCCATATAATTTCTTTCTTAGAAATAATATAAGATCAGAATAATTATTTCATATAAAAGAAGTATTTTTAAAAAAATTCAATTATACCGCCTTTTAATTGAAATACCTTTTTAAATCCAATATTTGAAACTTTTATAAAATAAATTTTAAAAAATAAACTTCTTCTTTAGAAGAAGGAAATTAAAATTTAGTTTGGATAAATTTTTGATACCTATCTGATAACTTTCATATTTTGATTAATAGTTAAAAAAAATAAATTTTAATTGAAAAGAACTATTTTAATCGAAATAATTTATAGTTTTAATTATTCCCATTAATGGTATTGAAGTATAATTAGATTATATTTTTATAATTTAACTCAATTTAGGTCATTATATGCAATTTAACAATTAATTTTGACATAAACAAAAGTTAATCTTTTGATAGTTTTTACTTTAAAAAAAAACCCATTTTTTGGTTTTGACAAAAGGAATTAATTATTAAATTATTAAAGGAAGCTTCTATTTTTTTAATTTTTTAAAATATTCTTCATTTTTTAATTTTGAATATCAAAATTAGCTTCGGGTAAAATTTTGGTATTTTTCTGAAAACATTCAATTTTTGATGAATAGTGAAAAACACTATGTTATTATTTAAAACTAACTTTTTATTTAAATAAATATTTATATTATATAAATTTATTTTAAGTCCAAATAGATATATAATACCTATATAGTTTAAATTTAATTCATTGGCGTCATTTTATAAAAAATTTGATGTATAAAATTTTATCGAACGGTTTACCGTCTTTTACCCACCTCCAAGGAGGATTTGCAAATTTTCATAAAACATAATTTTACCACTTCTGTGAGTGAAATTTCAAAAAATTGAGAGGCACAGTTGATATCAGTAAGAAAAATATGGGTCAATAAGATGAATATAATTTTTTGTGAATAGTAACTTTTGACTATTATTTACCACTGTTAGAAGTAAATAGAGTAATTAAGGGTATCAATAATACCATAATTACCCTAAAACATGTCCTAATTCTATTGGATAAGTGTATTTAGACAAAAAAACATTATGAATAAAATATGTTCCTTTAGGTCAACTTGGATTAGATTATTACATTTATTATAATTTTATTTAAAGAAGAGTTGAAAGTTTTAAATTCAATGTTTTTAACTAAACCATTTTTAATATAGGGTAATACATAAAATAAATTAGACTATAAATATTCATTATAAATATAAATATATTTCTTACATCATGGTATATTATTTATAATTTTTATACCTTATATAATTATATTTATTTATTACCCAAAGAGTATGCAGTAAAAAACTTATATATAAAAGAATAAAATAAATCGTATTATAAATATTTAAATAAATATAATTTCAAATTTTTTTATGACATAAAATATTTTTATATGTGAATATGAAATTTTAGGCCGGATTCAATGTATCTGGTTTAAATAATAAAGTCGCGGTGACTTTCAAAAAAATAAAATACCAAATAGTGTCAAAATTGACATTAATTAATTTTTTAAACAAGTACTATATTAATGGTTGATATAATATTCATAAAAATATATAGTTCAGCAAAATAACTTATATAATGATATATGTATCATTAATGAACAAATGGAGTTCTCTTGGATGTTTATAGTATGTTTATTAACCAATAATATAAAAATACAATGAGGCATGGTAAATGTCAAACTATTTAACTAAGAGTTAAATCTATAAGATAAGGTTAATATAGTGACTCAAACCTATATGAAACAAATTTATTGAGTGGTTTTTGACCCTTCCCCATATTATCCTTTAAATAATTAATTTTTGACCCATTAGAGACTGAAAAATATTTTATTATAAAATAATATTTCAATCTATTCCTAAGGTACCTCTCACCCCACTTATATAAGGGAACTTCCCCTTCTCTCAAATTCAAACCTTCAAAACCATTTGACTCAACCAACCCCAGCCAAAATATCCTTCCAACTATCCTAACTTCATCTTGAGTCCCACCTTTTGTCCAAAATCCAACCTATGGAGCTCTTTGATTCAAATAAAAAAGAAGAACCTGGAGAAGAAGTAATCATTTCACCACCCTCTTTCATGTTATTTTCTTCTTCCACTTACTCTTTCATTGTTATTACCCTACCAAAATAATAAATACAGTATCTTATATATACATTGATGTTATTATAAATATTTCACAACCATATTCATTATTATATCCATCCTATGAATGATAATGTCACCATGCCTGCGTACGTATGGCTTAACATATCCACACCATGGCGTAATTTGTTTTTCAACAGTAAGTTATTTGGGTGGATATAATGATGAGTAATATATATATATAGAAATAATTAAAATAACATGACAAAATAACTATAAAATAAAAATACCTTCCAATTCCATACATTTACATAAATGATATTGTCGCTCGTGAATACGTACGGATAACCGTCTCCACGACGTGATGAGATTCATGTCCACGTTCACCATTCATTGACGATTATAAAAATATATATTACTAAAATGTACGTAAAATATTGAATGATAATACTACTATAGATATATATATATATATGTACTTACATATATCTTATTCACTTACTTCCATTCAATACGATATGAATACAAGAAACAAAATTTATGAGTACGTACGACATGTCATCTCCATAAAATATGTTTTCAATATCATATATATATCTGTTATAAATATTTATATTATAAATATATATGATATATTAAAAAAGGATTATATTCTGTAATTATTTAAATCATGATCTAAATGATACGATCAAGAATAACAAGTTAAAATATGTACGATAAAGAAAGCGATTATTAACTGAAATGTTAATTTAACACAAAAAGCATTATTAAATGGTTAGTATAAAGTCATAAATTAATCATGTATGATATAATAAATATGAATATAGTTCTGGTATAGTCTAATAACATACAATGGTCATTATACAAGAGGTTAATCATACCCTCGACAAAAGGAAAGTGCAAGGTAAGGGTTAATTCCTCAATCTCATTTTTATCTGAGATTGTTTATGTGTATGTATTTTATGGGACATGTTTATTATCCATGTCCACGTTTCATAAAATAAAATTCAAAATGATTATTTTAAGGGACCATTAACTAAAACATCTTTTCAAGTGTTTTAAATATTTAGTTTTCTAAATCATTCTCATTATTCTTCATGTTTTCAAAATGGTTTTTATTGATTTATTTATATATACGGGAATGTTTTTAAATTTTTAATTCATTTCAAAAGTTTCAAAGTGGTATGAGACACTTTGATTCAAAAATGCATTCTAATGTATTCTTTAAAAAAATTTGACTTTTAAATGATATCATGAAAAAGGTGTATTTCTCTAAATGTATCTTACCGATCATTTTCATATATGTCAACATCCTTTGATGGATTTTAAACATGTAGAAGTTGATACAAATATTCCATATTTTATTGAAGGTTTTGTGATATGTTTGACTATGCATGTGTTATTTTTATACCATTCATGGTTTATGGTTTATGTATTGACATTTCATATGCTAGTTTTAATATGAATGTTTATGTTATATTTAAATATTTTCATATGAGGAATGTATTGGACTTAGTATGTGACGAGTGGAGCCCGATATAGCTCCTCGATGCATCGGTAGGTCTTATGAGACAACTAAACCTTGAATTGGCCAAGGCCACTCCTAATTTGATATATGTTTTTGGCCACGACCTTAATCATTTTTAGACATCTTGGCTGAGGGCCTGAAAAAATGATTCAGAATGTCCGACATTATACATTTCCTCATTATGAAATTAATATTGATGGTTCATGTGGTCAATTGACTAGTATAATACCCATTGTTATGTTTTATTATTGCATTATTTACTCAGCTCGTATTCCTTCATAAAATTATTCATGTTTATTATTGGTAAAGTTATGTGTTTTTAATTATTCCCCATGTTTAATATTTTTATTATCTTCCACTATATTGTTTACCCTTACTGAGCGTTTGAAGTCACCTGTTTCTATGTGTTATTTTTTCCAGGATTCCAGGATGTGTATTGTGATTGATATGCATGGTTAAGCTAAGGGAATAATGGAATTAATAAAAGATTATTTATTTTTTGTTATATTTTATAATGTGTAATGTAACATTATGGTATGTAATCTATTTTCCAAGACTGCGAAACCGATCGGTCATTCGGGACTGGATTCCATATAATCATGCCAATCTATTAAAATAATTCATCGACTCTGGGTAACTAGGGATGGGGAATTACAGGATAAATTTTCACAGAAGGTTGTGGATAATAATGAGGATTAAGAATAATTTAATACCTATTTTAGGATGATCATAATAACTAAATTGATTTCCAAAATATACTCACATGATAATGAACATTTTTCAATATTGCATGAGGATACAGTTCTGAGGCAAAAGGGAAGTAGAAATCTATATCCCATGAAAATTATGAAGAATACTTGGGGATAACTGAAGGATTAACTTTGTGAGGAAGGATTCAGTCTAGATAAAAAAATAAGTATTGTCTAGGCAAAATGAATCGATAATGATAATATTTTGGTGTAAAACACTCCCAATGAAAAATATAAAGTGAATATTTATAGAGCATGTGTCCATGTGGGTTCAATGTCTAAGGTTGCTGATATTGAATGTGATAAAAAGGAAAATATGTGTGAAAATTTTCCAGAGATCAAAGCCCAAGGAATTAACTTCTTCCTCAAAAGTAAGATGATCTAGATTTCTTTCCAGATGCTGACATAGTTTCAATAAAGCTTTCAAATATTTCTGGGATTGAATGGTTGTCTATGAAGACTGGTCGTGAAATTCCATCGACCCTTGACAATATAGAGTCTTGGAAGCTTTGAAATTTCTCACTTTTTAGGAAAATCAAGATCGAAGAAGACAAACTAATTCAATTTTTTGTGTGTTGAAATGGGAAAGGTTTGTACTATAGTTTTGATAGGTTCATGTTTTCAAGTGAATGATGTGGCAGAAAAGTCTCTGCATGATGCCTTGTCCGTGATGTACCAAATAGTGAATGACGGAAAGGCATTTCATGGTGGTGGGTGTCCTGACATGTTAATGGGTAAGGAAGTGGATGGGCTTTCACATAGGACCCCCAGGTAAAAAATCCCATGTCATCAATTATTTGTCATGTTACCTTCTGTCTATTATGTTAACAATTGATGATAACAAGGGCCTACACAGTGCAGAATTGATTTCACATATGTGTGTTGAGCATCAAGATAGAGGCATTTTTGGGGTTGATGTCATATCAGGCCATGTAGAGGAATTGCAAAATAAGGGGATTTTATAAGAATTTAGAGTGAAGAAATCTATACTTATGTCTACCAGTGAATCTTCAGAAATGATCCTTATAGTCTTTTAGATCATCACATGTGCTCCCCGAAAAAGAGAAGATTTAATGTGTTTTTCCAAGTTTGTTGTTTTTCTATTTTTGGTTTTTTCCATTGATCCGTTTAGATTTTTATTTAAAATTTATTATCCATGATGGATTTCTTGGTTTTATAATATAATATATTGGGTGTTATAAATGGAAAAGGGTAATGAATTCCATATTTTTTTCATTATGTTAAATGTATTTTATGTAAATTTTTTTATATTAGCAAGGAACCAATTATCCATCATAAAAGAATGAAAACAAAACATTAGAATGAATCTTTCCTCAGTTTTGGATGTTAATATATTATTGCAGGATATGTATTAATTTTGAATATAATGTTCTAAGTTAGGTTTTCTTCTTTTTATGTATTCTTCTACATAATGGTGTTTTGGAGCTACTAGATATAGTGTCTTCTTCACTGAAGTAATTCTTTCATTGATAGTATAAATATATTTTTATAGCTATGTACCTATTGGATGATGATCATAGAGGATGATGTTACCTTTGGAATAGATCATGATTGATGTTTTATATCTTTTGAACCTGCTAAGTTGTTTTTTGTCACTAGAGATTTTCATTTCATGATTTGGGGGACATCATTACATTTTTCTTTTTTTAGTCTAGGATGTTATTATGGATGACGTGGAGTTGTTGATCATTTTGGAGGTGAATTGTTATATTTTTTTGTGTCATTTTTCTATTAGTATGTGTAATCAGATACATTTTCTTGCTACTGTAAGCTCATTCGACCTTCTGTATGCCTTGTAAAATTTTCTTTCTTTAAACAATTCTGCAAACAATATTTACCAAAAAATGGTGGAAGTGATATTTTGTTATAGGATAGTATTTTGGATTTTGTTGGAATGATTTTGAAGAAATGATGCATCAAAATTAGTTATTTCGAATACTGATCCTTTACATGTCAACATGGATGACGAAAAATTCTCAATATGAAAATCATTTTATGATACCTCTATTTATTTCATTATTTGAGTCAATTAATATATATATTTTTCACTGATTTGTCTGTATTATCTTTGGTTTTTTGTGATGTATATATTGGATTAGATGTTTGTGAAATAAATTGGAGTTCTCTTGATTTGTTTATTTCTTGTACTTGAGCTGACTCATTTTTGGGAATGCTCTTTGGATGTGGGTTGGAGATATTGAATCCTAATGTTTTGATATAATGATAACATGTGGTCTCTCTGGAGATAGATTTCTGGTCATGGGTTATGATGAGTCGATATAGGGGGATTTTTGTTGTGGATGGGATGGTGTTTGAGCTGACTCGCTGGCATGGATGAGTCACTAGTTCATGTTGGTAAATGGAGTTTGCTCACTAGAATGGTTGGGCTAGAGATGCCTCACTGGTAATGATGGTCTAGAGGTACTGGTGAGCTGAATTGTTGGAGATGCTAGTGCATGAGCTGACTCACTGAAGCTGGGGGTGGGGGTTGGTGTCCATCGTTTTTGTAATGATTGGTTTTTTAATGAATATCATTATTAATATAATTTTTTTTCTATCATTGAACATGTGTTAAAATAATCGTCAGTTTAATAATTTAAATATATGTATTAAATATAATAAATTAAAAAATTTAATTTGAAATTTAAATAGAAAAACAAATTTATAATTCTTATTAAAATACAATTTATAAAAAAATATTGTATGTTGATAATATCATTACCAAAAAACAAATTTGTTACTAGATCATGTAGCTAAACACTTTAACAAACATATATATTATCTATTGGTATTATTATAATCATAACAAAAATATTTTATCGGTCACAAATACATTTAGGGATAATGTTTTTAGTGTCTATTTAGTGATAGGGATGGGTTTCTTGGTAAAACATTCTAACATAAGAAAATTCCATTTTACCAATAGATATTCTGCTGTTGGAAAAATTGAAATATTTTTTAGAGAGTGGTATAGATCATAACTAGATAATTTAATTTAATTTATTCATATAATTCCAATGAACAATTTTTACCTCTAAAAAATTTTGATAAAATAATATAATTATATTGAGTATTTATCATAACATTTAAACAACCATTTACTTCCTCTTCTCCATCAAATTTGATATAAATGTATTAGTCATCTGTACATTTGGACTACCAACTCCATGTAGAGATATGTTAAATTTTCAATATATATCATTCTTGGGAGGTTATAATGATGGATTTCATTTTTATAAATTATCTTTATGATAAATTTATTATTTTATAATTATAAAAGTTTATTTACCTTATAACATCTTATCTATTATTAATCGATAAAATCACTAGTGTGTAAGAGTAGATTACCACCTCTATAAAGTGTTGTTATATTATTATCCTTTCATATATAAATGTAATGAAAATGGATATATTTAATAAATAGATATGATATAAATTATTTAATAATGATTCATTATCTGTGAATTATCATTTATCAGATAACACCTTTAGAATTTATAAAAAATATCCTTTTAAATAAAATCAAACTCTTTGATATCTTCAGGTAAACGAAATCCCAAGACTCAATTATTGTAACTAAAAATTCTATTTTAATAAAACTATAATTCAATATAGATTTTTATACTTCATGGAACATGTTTTATTTTTATTTGATTAATATTAATTTTGGACATACATATTCAAACAATCATAGAATGTGTTTATGAAATTTTCCCTTGGAAATTAGTTATTTTTGATTTTTATTAAAAATGTACTATTTATCTATTCCCACATTTAATTATAATATATTAAATAAAAAATTTATAATGAAAGATTTATTAACTATAAAATTTCTTGGAAGAATAATATGAACATTTTTAGGTAAATGGAAATTTTTTCTATGTACGTAGTATTTTTTAGTCAACTATTTTGGTTTAAAATTTCATAATGTGAATTAATTTAATTTAATTATGGTAATATTTATTATTTAATGATATATATGAAATGAATATATAATACATCTAAATATATTAATTTATATCCATCTCATTATTTTTATTATTCATATAGTTAAAAAAACGCCTTATGCCTGAAAATTCATTTCTTAAACAACTATTTTTAGATATCTTTTATGGAGTTATTTAAAATTAAAATTTTTCAATTCCATCAGTTTAATTAAAAAATCAACCATATTTTGAATCAATATAATTAATATAATTTAATATGTTGAAATTATTTTTTGTTCATAATGATTGGTAAAATAATAATAAATTAATGAATGTAATTAATGTTTAAATGTTGTTTTGAGAGTTACATAAACTTATGTTAAAATTATTCATCCACATAAATAAATTCTTTATTTATAAAAGTAGATTTAATATATAGAATATGTGGAAAAAATTATCTAATAATAATTATGTAATTTTATTTTTAATGGATAAATTACATTATTAAAATATTAGTTATCATGATGAAAAAAATTTAAATATAACTAATCAAATGAGATTGGGGATGAAAATGATTAAAAATGTTTATTTTTATGTGTTAATGGTGTGTGTCAACCCTTCCATCCATTATCGGAATTATTTTACAATTTTTAAGGAAAATGTGGTGAGAGTGACTCCCCATTTTTTAATATTTTTGGTTATTACCAAAAATTCCAATCCCCCTCAATTTTAAAAGGGATCTCAACACTTTCTCACACCTCTAAATCCATTTTTATAGACCAAACTCAAAAATAATCCCCAATATAAATACTTATCTTGACTAAATTTGTTTTTTTTTCAAAAATAAAAATTTTAGTGTCCTTATTATGATATATGAAATAGGATTTTATACCAGAATGTATTCATCTTAATGATTCTATTTCTTTATCATTATTATTTTACAACTATCAATTATTTCATAACACATAAAATATAAAAAAACATATATCTCATATAATGATATTTAATTATGTTGACGGAATAATATTTATCAACCTTCTTCTCCCTCAAAATGTAAACAAACCCATTTCTCTTCCGTTGGGTGAACTACCGCCACATAATCCAATATAATTTTTTTTATTATAGACTAAAATAGATATTGAAAATGTTGAAAATAATGAATAGATATAATAATTATGAAATTATATAAATTTTTTAACATTAATATATCATTAAATTTATTACCCATTCACCTATTAAAGGGATGATATCACTTCTCGTATGTACATACGCCATACAATCTCTATAACGTTATATTATTCATCATCAATGTAAAACATTCAATGAATGTTCCAAAGATTAATATAATGAGTAAGTATGATATTTATAAAATTAATATCATTATTGATATGATGGAACAATTACAATAATATAAGAAGTAAAACATTCCTGACAAAACATGTAAGATAAAACAAGGTAATTAACAACACAAATAATAATTATAATAAAAGAATATCAATAACAATGTTTTAAAATGTATTAAGAGGGTAATATATAAAATTATAAATATGAATATAATTATTTTATAATCTAATAGAATCACTAAAACAATTAAAATGGAGTTGAAATAATGATCAACAAAATGGAAGTCTGAGGTGTGATATTTACCATCATTTTCAATTCCATTTCGAAATAATTGCCAATATAGACTTACTCACTTATTTATGCCATATGTATTACCCCATTAATTTATATAACATGAATAATAAATTTATGATTTTATTTAGTGTTTAAATCAATTTTTATTCACTCATGGTGATACAATATAAATGTTTCCTAAGAGAATAGAACAAATTTTTCAATCTCACCTTCTTTAGGGATTTTATTAAGTTCTGCTGAATAATCAATATAAATTATCTTTAAAATTCTCTAATAATTTTATCATCACATAGAAATTATAGAGTTTCTATATATTAATTAAACGTTTCATCTCTTAGTATGTGAATAAATAAAATAAATGATTAAAAGAAAAAATAATATTACTTCCCTTTCAAATGTACATATTTATATTATATGTCCATGCCTTCCCAAAATATTTTACAGATAACCTTTTACATAAAAGAATTATTTTTCAATGAAAGTTTTGGTTACCCATGAATATTAAAAAAGGTTTTAAATGAATTTTTCTTCATTTTTTAATTGAAAGTTTTTAGAATCATTCAAAAGGATTATTTTTAACACATTTAGTGATAATAGATTTCCGTATTGTTATAATAGTTTCAAAAATATAGCTTCTTATAAAAGTTTTATATTGTTTTAAAAATATTAATCATTTATGAAATAATTTTTTACTATTTAAATTAAATTCCATTTATTATTCAATTTTCCATGATTGTGTTAAAAAATTACTATAATATCGATGTTCTTATGGTATACTATAATATGTTGATTGATTATTTGATTGTAAATATTCTGTTATGAAATCCCTTAATTGGGATAATTTTTCAATAGAAATTAATATTTTATTAAATATATATATTATTCTGTAATGATAATGATTTTATCCTAAAGGTTAAACAATTTTTATATATGTTATTTACCTTAAGATGTTTTTTATTGTATAGATAGATATTGATTAATTAGTATCCTTTAATCAATATTAATTTATTTTTATAAGGAATAATGATTCAAGAATTAAATAAATAAATAGATATATTAATAATGAATTATAAATATAGTTATGGGGGTTCCCATTATTACATATCACTTTGATGCATCTATAGCTATCATGAAACAAATTATTTTCTGAAATCAAATTGTTTCATTACCCATATGTTTACACCATATTGTGAATTGTATTACCTATATATATATACCATAATGCACGATACCATGATGTCCCATATTAATCATTTAATTTATTATGAATGTATTTATTATTATCCATGAGATTAGTTCATTAATATTATCCATGAATTAATTTTGTCCACGAGTTACTGATAAAATGGATCAATTATTTAGATTCATACCTTTTTGTAATAATTAATCCCCATATAATTATAATAGTCATGTTATTAAATGGATTTTGAGTTTTGTTATTTAACTTTTCTATTAATTAGTACTTCTTTCCTAATGAGTGAATTCATTGTATATAACCTTTTTGGATAATTTTTTCTCACTATTATTTTTTTCATTCTATATGATATGAAGAATTATTATTTGAATGATTTGATGGATGATAAATTTATTCAATCACTTTTTTTTCATTTACGGTCAATGTAAAGTAGTTATCCTGTATATATATATCTCTCCAAGAATACTAAAATAACTTATTGTTTGGAAGTTAACCTCTTGTATCTATGTTAAAATGAACGTATCTTGCCCCTTCATTCATGAATATTTTCATCCATTTCCATATTTTTCATATATTTTTCATTAATTAAATTATATAAAATCATTTATTTTTAATTTAATTTTTATACCTGTATGAATTTATATATTAAATCAATGTAATATTCATGATGTTTTCAAAATAAGACTCTTTTTCTTTTTAATTAATATGTCAAAGAAATATTTTTTTTATTTACACCGAATAACATACTATTCTGGATATCATTTATTCAAATTGATTTAAATATTTCCTAATATTTTTCCATTTATATTCTCCAATAAACTTTTTCCATAATATTTTTGTTTTTAGATATTGAATAAATTATTTTAAAATTAAAACGATATTTTCCTCAAGAAATTTCCCAATAATATTTTAATGATATATTTCATCTATAACAACGTATTTTGATGTTTTTTATTCTTTAATGAAGATATAATAAAAATGTTAAAATATTATTCATTCACTTGGAACCTTATTCTTATGATCAAAATATGATTATCAAACTCATTTTCATTCCATGGGTTATAAACAAATGTAATAATAAATATATTCATAATATTTTGTAATCCATATGAATGATTAAAAATAATGTGATCATTAGTTACATTATAAAATATATAAGGGTGGATATATTAAAAAATAAACACATGTGTGTTTGTTATATCCATTTAAATCATGGGTTAATTATTATGGAGTTTATAAACACTGGTGAGATGATGTAGTTTAAAAATATTATGAAATTATATAATTAAATAAGTGGAATATACTATTAAGAGAATGGTGGAAATGATCAGGTAGTAATTTACATTATGGAACAACATAAACAATGCTTATCTTAAGAGGAAAGTTTTTCATAGACTACCCTAGAGATCCTGGTATGATAATAACTGAGTTAACACTAACATAGCATGAACGATGTTATCAATCCCCACTGGTAGTTTACAAGAACCTATAATTATACATGATAATCGTGGGACCTTTTTTCTACACAAACAACAAAAGAAAAAAAAATAAAATTTAGTATTCTCAAAAGGAACATTAATTGGGAGAGATTTATCATATTTCAAATAGTTAGATAAACGCAAAGGGAAGAAAATAAATACTAGAAAACCGAATGATAAACAAACCATGTCCAAATATACACAACACTACAAGACCATAAGTGTCAATAACAATCGCCACCTCTATGTGATGCTCCCCCCTTTAAAAAAATTACAACTGAAAATTTATAAACACGAAAATGAATATTTAGTGTGTCAACTAAAATACCTGTAGGGTATCACCATGAATTACATAAGAGTATTCCACATCATTTACCAAATAATTGATTCAATGTTAAAAATCATAAATGGATGTTGAAGATAAAATTTTAAAATAATGTCATGATTTCTATTTCTATTGATGAAAAAAATAAAAAATATGGATTAATATGCATTTCTAAAAAATAGTTTATATGAATTCAAAAGGCATGAGTCAAGAAATTTTAAAAACAATGGAATATATATCAACTATTCATGAATGAGAAACATGGTCATCTTCCCCATGGTACGATAATTCCAGGTTATGGGATCCTCACACATTCATAATGTGATAACAATAATGTGAACACAGGTCCCTCAAACACATGTTAGAGAAGGCTGATCAACATCCAAATAAGGATAAGATATTATAATTATTTTATATTAGTTTTTTAAAGCATAAATCTTTTTTTGGGTAATTCTCAACCATAAATGGTTTTCCCTAATATCTTTCTATCTACCTTGTATTACATAATCTTAAAGAATAATCAATAATAGAAAAATTATTTCAAAATGGTTCAAAATAAAATTTCCACATTTACAATTTAAATATAAAAACATCAATTTAAAAACATATAAAGGATTTTTAAAAATTTATTACTTTTTAAAGACACAAAAATTAATCGGTTATAATCAAAACAATTTAAAGAATTTTCTCTAATAAATTTCACAATTCATTCTCTCAAATAAAATTCCATAATTGACATCAAATCCTAATCACCCCTGAATTCACTAGAATTAGAGGATTTCCCCAGTTTTCAAGATAAATAAAATATAAATATAAATTTTATGTGAATTTTTTTCCATAATCTAATTAAATTTAATTTAATTTAAATTAAAAAATTAGTCTCAACTAAATTGTATAAACATATACAGAACATCCTACTAATGAAAAGAGATAATGACTTATAATTCCCATAATGGTAAACTCTAATGTATAATGTCATCAATAGAGATACGAGAATAAAAACTAGAACCATATCTAAAAATTTGATATTATACCATCTATCAACACATATATCAAATAGACCCTAATTAAGATAGGTGAAGAGATAAAGAGAGTCCAATAAGAGATAATTGACATACCTAGAGGATATCGAACGTCATTATCCATGCTTATATCCAACTATAAATGGGTTTACATGAGAAAAAACAGTCCTTGAGAGGATTATCGACCTTATAAATTGAGATATGTGGATTTTGGGATATGTTAGATGAAAAAAGATTGGTTCAAACAATTTTTTAAACATTTTTCACAAGAATAAAATATTGCATGAATAGTTATATAAGAAGGGATATGCAATTTTTCAGATTCAATGTAATATCCATGTTCCACTATAATTGGTTGAATGGTTTCTACTATGTGGGAGAACAATTTTCAAAACATTTTATAATAAATAAAACCCTTAGTTACATTGTTTTTACGGTTTTAAATATCTTGGTGCCCATGTTGTGAAAACCATATGCCAAATGTCCACAAAAAAAGCCATAAAAATTTATAAACATTTATTCCAAAACAACTTGAGACCAACCAAAACCAAATAATTAATAAATGAGGGTTTTAAAAGTACCTAAAAATAGTAATTGGATTTTACAAACTCCCCACTATAGAGAATTCTATCTCGAGAAATCCTATAAAAATGTATACATGATAAACATATAAAAAACATATCTTTCAAAAATGCCCCTCTCTATCTATTAAGAATAATGTATATTTTAATATTGATTCCACAGAACTAATACAAACGGTATTCCCCCCCCCCCACAATTGTCCTTTGTTTCATAATAAAATATCTAGACTAGAATCTCAATCATAAATTAATCAAACTTGATGTCAAGATCACTCCAGCATAAAACATATTATAGATCAAAAATATAATTTTGGAACATCAATACATGGAACATGTTATGTATTAACATAAGATATGGAGGAAGATATAAATGGTAATCCCAATTGTCAACCTGTTCAATAACCTCAAAAGATCCCAAAAAATTAAGATGTAGTTTCTTGTGCCTACCAAGCCCTTGATAACCCTAATAGGGTGAAAAATTCATGAACACAAAATCATCAATAGAAAATTACAACTTTCCATGTTGATGATGAACATAATACACATCCTAGATCTATTTTTTAAAAATTATATGAAAAATAAAAAGAATTTTTGATGTATTTTCTTGGACAATGCTAAGTCCAACCAAGGAACATACAATAATCTTTAACCAACACAATAGATAATTTCACGGTCTTCCCTGCATTTCCTCAAAAGGATCCATTTTAATTTCAAACTAATGACTATTGTAATAATCAAACATATCAAGAACAAATTTATCATCACATGCCCTATAGAAATTGACTATGTATTCCTATGCATATCTTAAAAAATTTATAGCCCTCTATATCGAGTCATCAAAATAATGATTTTATAACGTACTAAAAATATATAGAATCGTAGTTCCTAATGAAATATTATCTAAAATATATAATTATAATTATAATCTTTATTAGAGATAAAAAAATATAGAACTTTATAAAACTGAAGAATCCCTTTAACAAAGAGATTTCAAAACTCTTCACCTTTGGTTGTACCATGAATGGATAAGAAGTGAACAAATTTAGTCATCCTATTGATCTAACCCCAAATCACGTTCATATTTATTTGGGTATGTGGAAACCCAACCACAATGTATTGGTATA
The DNA here is from genome assembly GCA_963277665.1 of Viscum album. Classification (NCBI taxonomy): domain Eukaryota; kingdom Viridiplantae; phylum Streptophyta; class Magnoliopsida; order Santalales; family Viscaceae; genus Viscum; species Viscum album. Next base: position 1,316,433,784 of record OY728143.1, read on the forward strand.
TCATTATACATCAAAGTTGGCAATAGAAGTGGGTAAATAAAACAAAAGGTATTTAGTTCTTGGCATTATCCGTCCAATATATATAACAATAGGAGAAAAAATTATAATGTCATGTCTTATTCCTAGATAAAAAAAATCACCACCACATATCATATAAATCATCATGGATCTTGGGATGATTTCCCAATGGTGATTATAGATTCACCCATCTTATAATTTCTTACCATTGATAGCATAATAAAAGATTCTTAAAACAGAGAATACACTTTATGGATCATGACCACTTAGCAACGATCTCCACACAATAAAAAGGGAATATAATTATACATAACTCATCAAAAAGTTCTTCTTCCTAAAGAGTCATCTCGAGAAGATAAGAGGCTAACTGAATACCATACAAATAAGAATGATCCCTTATTCCCTTACTATATTTTAAAACTATGAAAATAGAGACATTATATTTTACTATTCTAATGATTCTTTCACGGAAAAGGTCAAAATTTTTATGATCAAATAATATTCAATGAAATTCAATTTACCTAGGATCTAGGGGATGAAAAAGTCTAAAGAACGATATTATTCCACCCAATGCCTCTGGAGGAGATTGAAAAATTATTGATAAAAGATAATACTTAAGCTATTTGGTCCAAAGTACATGGAAAACCCTTATCAGATAAGGAAATTTATCCAAATATTAAGCACATGCATCATGGATTTCATTTCAAGGTCATGAGTTTGGTAATTCTTATATTGTTCCCTAATATATAGAGATCCATAAAAGATGACCTGATCACCATTCATATGAATGAATCCCAAACCCATACCTGATGCATCACAGAATATCACATATCCCTTCCTAACACATGGATGTTTCAAAATATATATATTAGTCACAATAATTATCATCTCAAAAAAATAAATATATTATTTTCATTCCTATGAAAATTTTACACCCTTCTGAGTTAGAGAAGTCATCATAGAATACAACATTATGTAGTCCCTTATAAACCAACAAAAATAACCATCTAAACCCAAGAAGGGTTAAATATCAAAACAATTTTGTGGTTTCTCCAAAGTCAAAACAACATTCACATTTTTAGGATACACTGAAATACCATATTTTGACAACATGTTCCCATGAAATAAATTTCCATATTCCTTATTTTTTTGACATCATGGTATAGAGTTGGTTATTTCTCAAAAACTGCAAACCTTCTCTAATATTATGCACATCATCCACCTATTATATAGAGTAAAATAGGATTTCATCCACAAAGACAACCATAAAAGTATCAAGAATCTATTGGAAGATCTTATTCATTAAATCCTTAAAGACTATAGAACAATTAGATGTAAAAAGTATCATGACATAGAGCACATAATTGTTATAATTACTCTAAATGGAGGTTTCCATAATGTTAGTTTAATTTAATCATAACTAATGATAACTATATTGATGAACAATATTTGAGAACTATTTTCCCCTTTCAAGTGGTAAAATAGATCATCATAATGTTGCAACATATACTTTTTCTTTAACTTAAATTGGTTGTTATTTTGGTAATCAGAATAATGTAAAAGTGAACCATATGTTTTCATAGAAAATTTAATTTATTCCACCAAAGCTAAAAACCTTGGCCATATAATGTCGTTATCTAAATGATCATCTATAATATTCTTAAATAAACAAGAAACCTCCATTACTAGTGTTTACATAGATAATTTAGAACGGAAAACATGGGAAACTTGTTAAAAAAATGAGGCAGACCACCACTCATGGTATCATTCTCCATATCAAAATTGAAAACAAATACTACATTCCCCATACTTGGATAATATTGTCCATCTCTTCTCGACCTTGGGTCCAATTTTCCTTGAATGATAAGTCACACCCCATAGAGAACCATAATCTATATCCATCAAATATAAAAATCAATCAATGATTTATTATTAAAGATGTAATCCATTACTAATAATATGTCAAGAGGGTTAATGTCAAGAAACTAAGAATCCCATGTATGATCAACATCTTATATGGAGAACACATAAGAAGTACAATGATGACCTTTATCTCTATTTGTTTTGAGGGGAATAGTAATATCCATTAGATAAAATATAATATCCATATGAGGATTTAGAAAATTCACAATACATGTTGAAATTAAAAATTGATATTCACATGTATCATATAAATCATTAACCAAGGATTAATATATAGTGATGGTACCTCCCATGATTACTGGACTTGTATCTTCTTCCTATGGAGTATCTTACACTATGTAAAAAATATTTTCTCTTTTATTACTATTTATAAAACACTTTAGATCATGAATAATAGGAATACACAAAAATATTATTTGGCATTTCTGATCCCATGAAACTATTGATAGATCAATAAACATAACAACACTTTTTTTAGATACCAGAGCATCCACATGAAGCACATACTGGGGGTTCCTCTATGAAGACCCGTTTTGGATTCCCAACCTCACCATAATTATAGAAAATAAAATGGCCTCTCTTAATAAATAAATGAGATCTTTAAGAAAACTACTATCCATAACAATAATGAGATATCATATTGATTCCTATTTCATTTGATAGAACACATAGAATTCCCATTTAGAGAAAAATAAAATCCTATCAACCATGACATATCAACTGGGTCCATCTCAACCGTCAATAATCTATCAAGTACATTAACATAAAAGGAGAGCATAAAAAATAAAAACTGTGAATGAATATTATATTAATGACTCATCACTAACCATCTTGTCATAATCTTTTAACTTGGTAATATCTCATGTGAATAATGAATTCGATGACAAAAGAAACTTTCATATTATTTTATATTTATATCATCCTGTTCGTGTTTGGAAAACTCAATAACCATGTCCAACATCATTGAATATGAATTGGATTGGTCAGTGAAAATATATTTAATGTCCTTTAACTCAAATACCTAATAATCATTTTTATCCCCAAATTATCAAACCATCTCCTACAAGGTCTCTATATATTAAAAGTATAAAATTTCCCGATGATATAATATATTTTTTCATAGAACTTAGCTAATTGTTCTATGATCCTGAAACTATACTCCACCACTTGAGGAACATTTTATAATTGGAACTTCATTAGAATCTAGACACTAAATTACTTTACATGAATCCTAGATTCAAACCTCTAATGTTCAACAATTGTATCATGAATTAGAATAGATAAGCTTTTCTATCTTACTTCTTAGAAAACACAATATACAGCCTCAACAAAATCTTGGTCCACTTGAAGATTTTATCAATATAGTTCATCATCATGTTTATTCTAGATCTGATTAAAAATCCTTATTGAAGTAATAATACTACCTAGAATCGGTAGACATCATTGAAGGCATATACACATTACAAAAATCAACACTCTGTATGTTAAATATAGAAATTAATCTCATCAGATAGAAAATATGATTTGAATTTCCACAACCAAAAAAAGCAGTGACCAAACTTGAAATAATCCTCATAATGCTTTCCCAAACCACCCCTACTATCTTAATGCTCATTATGGTGATGCATTTTTAGGAACTCACTCACAATTACCTAAACTGTCTTGATAATATTTCATACTACATAATGACTTCAAAGAAATATTATTAACCTACACCATTGATACCAATCTTCATGAACCATACTAGAAACCGAAGTACCCTAATACTTGTGCCAACAATAACATATCCTGAAGTGAATTATAGGTCCCCTTGGGTTTATTACTAGAATTTAGAATCATATAAGATAATGGTGGGAATGTTTTTTCTAAATAAACATCAGATGGAATTGAAAAAATTAAGTATGATCAAAATAAAACACCATCAATATATTAATAGTTGATGTAAAAGTGGTATATAAAACCTCATAATGAAAAAACTGTACAATAACACATAAATATAAAAAATAATGTTCTAACATACATATCACTCCAATAACTAAATATTCCACATCTACTATCACTACCAAGTGGTTCATTTTCATAGATCAATCCTAACATAAGATAATATACAAACACCCAAAAGAACAAGTATGATGTGTTCTAGATTCCTAGTAGGGTATCCTAAATTTTCCATAATAATTTTCCACTATATCAACCAAATAATTCAATTATTTTAATGAAATAGGAATGTAAATAAAATAAAACATATAAATAATATCATACTTTTCAATTCAAATGATATAAAAATTTCAAACAATGTCATCATAAATTATATATATATATATATCATTTCTTATATATTCACAAGCCAATTTTAAATAATTTTTATAAAAAATTAAAAAATATAACAAATAATCCCAATAAGGAACACAATTATCAACCAATAGGTACGATATTTCCTGGTTATGTGATACTCATAAACTTATATTGTGAATTCAATAATGTGCACATGCATCCCTCAAACTCTAGTAAGAGAGGACTAGTAAAAAAAATTAATGAGGGTAAGATCATACGATCGGTTTATGATAGAGTTATAACACATCAATCAGTTGCTAAGGAATTACCCATATTATTATATTTATTCCTAATAAATCAATAACTACATTGGGTTGAATATTTATAAACAACATTCATTAATAGAAAATTTATTTCAATATTATTCAAAATAAAATTTCACATTTATCATTTCAATATGAAAATTTACATTAAAAAAGGTATTAATAGATTTATGAATTTTCTAATATAAAATGATACATTAGTTCTTATTAGAATAATTTAATCCATTATATTAAAATAATTTCACAAATCAAATTACTAAATTTTCTTCAAATACAAATCAGTCCACAATATACAAAAATATTGGGGTTTCCACAATATTCGTGGAAATGAAAATTAAATTTATAATTCAATGCATATTGTATTTTTCATAATCAAATTTAAATAAATTTAATTTAAATAAATAAATTTCGTGTTCAACAATTTTTACAAACATATTCATAGCCACCTCATAAAGAAATGTATCTCATCTCACAACTTCTATAATAGGAGACTCCAAAAATTAATATTAGAAATGATATCTGGGAATCAAAACTAGATTCAAGATTTAAATAACATAAATTATATCCTATTTCAACATGGAGATCTATGAAACCCAGAGGAGGGGTGGGGACGAGATATGGAATGACTAAGACGAGATGATTTATATACCCGGAGGAGATCAAATGTGATTATATTCCCATTAACATCCTAGAAAGTGGTTATAAGGATCCAAAATGGTCATAAAGAGCCTTTTCAATGTTGTAATATGAGATATGAGGATTTAGGGTCAATAAAGTGGTAAAACTAGCATTTTTGGAATTTGTAATCATTTTTTGATATAATAAAAACCTGTGTGCATGGTTAGATGGGTAGAGACAGATAGTGTTTCAAATCATGTTCCTTAACCATGATTCCCAATATAGGTGTCTATAGTTAATTCTAGTGGGAGAATGGTTATTAAAACTCTGTTCTGACCATGAAACACTTCACATCCTAAGTTCGCAAAGTTTTCACTAACATAGTGTATATTTTGGAAAAACCATGTTCCAATCGCGCAGAAACCATGTTCCATAAAGAATATTCAATTTTATCCCAAAACAATTGGAGATTATTCCAATACAATGTGAGATTCGATGTTGGGTTATGGATTACCTAAAAACAGTAATAAAATGAAACAATCATTAAATAATGAAGTAATTTTCTATGAATGTGTGAATGTTACAGATGTATGTATTATTCTAATGCACCATTATCACAACTCTTACTTGATTAGTGATGATTCTATATATTTATGGATTATTTTAATTAAAAAAATAGTATACCATGGGTTCTGAATAGTGATATTTAATGATTGGTTATTATTATTTCTTGTCATGATAATAATCTTATACAATTCATGTTATCGTATTCTAACGTATGACTATTAATTGTTAACTATTATGTATAACTATACTAAGCCAATTATACTATCATTTTATATATTAACCTTCTCTATGTAAAGAAGATATGTTTACGTATGACATGTCATAGAAGGGTTCTCGTTATTATTAATGTAATGATGAATAATTTATATATTTTATATACTATATTTTTTTGTATCCATGTTTCCAAACTCTCTAATTATTTAATGTTCTAGAAAATATTATACTGATATGCAATGATTTTTCCAAAAATTTGATTTAATATTTATGTATAAAATTTTATGGTTCAGTTTAGTTTGTATAAGAGAAATATTTAGTTATTTTTGAAAAAAATAATTAAAAATATTAATTATTCCAATTTAAACATAATATTCTTGTAACTAGATATTACATCATTTTTGATTAATATTAATTAAAATTTTAAATGCCATCGCTCGAGATTGGGAATTTATACTCTATTTGGGAATTAGATAAAAAATACTCTCATTTTTTGAAAGATATACAAAATCTATTAGAAAAATATTCCATATATTACTCGTTATAGATATTCCTTATGAACATATTTATTTTATGATAGGGAGATGGATCATTAGAATGGGTGATCTCAAATGCTCAATAAGGGTAGATAAGGGAGATATGTAAGAATAATATGAACATAATGGTCTGAGAACATGATAATTATAGTTGAAAACCATAGCCAACATATCAAATATCACAATCATGAGTTTTGGAATAAATATTGGAAGTTAATCTTATATAGATAATGAAGAAATCAAATATTTACATCCATGAAAGAATTACATTGGAATAATACATTGAATTTTGTATTAAAATAAGAAAATAAAGTCATTTCCATATAATAAAATTCTCAATACTAAGGCTTTAATAGTGGTATGGGTTAATTCCATAAATAATAATAGTTTTCAAGGTTCACTCATAAAACCATCATATCATACAAAGTCACTTATTGAACTGTGTTCACTATTCTTTACAAGAATACTTTTCACATGATATATAAATATTTAGACAATGACGTAGCGGGAGATATAGGTCCCACCCATCCATATTAAAAATAATATGTATGTGTTCTACAAGATAATAAAACATTTATCATGTATTAATCATTGAAAGGGAAAGGGTTCCATAAAAATTTCATAATATCATATCTTATGAAAAAGTGATAGGTTTTATAATCATTAATAATTTAATCATTGCTCAACACATGAATTGATTTCTGATTCATAACCATTCTATCAAGGAGTAACATATAGAAGGGAAACATGTTTTTAAGATTAATTTTAACATAAAAATAAACTATTTAGATAATGAATATTAATGATATCCTTGGATCTTATACTGAGTAAATAATTAATATAATTTAATGATTTAATCAAATATGGAAACAATTTAATAAAACTAACACATTTTGGAAATTTCATTCTATGAAAATATCATTGAACACATATATGGGAATATTCTAATAACATAATGCTCATGATGGAGATAAATTACGTTTATGACATACATGTTATAAAAAAGACTCCTTTAAAAAATTTAGTAAAATAAAAACAAGAATTTTTATAAAAACATCCTAAATATTCCTTTCAAAACATTTTTATAAAATTATAACATGGTTATAATGGAATTAAATAAATAATTTTCATTATTTAAAATAAATTTTCAAAACATTTTTACAATACATGGTCTTGGAAGAAATGGGGTTTTGGCAGTAGAGATAAATAAAAATGATTTTTTATACAAATTTCTTTTAAACTGTTGAGTACCTATAAAGATAGAAATGAATAGAAAAAACATATTCTTTTGAATAAAAATAATATAAGAAACTACATGAGTTTATTTATGTATATATATTATAAAAATTCATAATTAGAATCTTAATCTTGAGAAATCTTGATAAGCTATGACATTGTAACATAAAACCATTTCAAATTTTGTATCATTGAATCATAAGCTCTATAAATGAATAATAATAATTTAAATTCATGATGTAATAAAAATAAATAAATATTAAATATTAAATATTAATGGTACTTTATATACACATAATAATATAAGAGAGGTGAATAACAAAACATGTGTCTCAATGAAGGAAATTTAGATAAAAATTGCTTGTCACTTCAAAAATGATTAAATCATAAAACCCATGAAATAGATATGGTCAAATAGATATTTAAATCACAATAATTTCCTATAGAATAATAATTAATTACATTCTTGTGATGTATATACAACACAAAAAATAAATAGGTGTTGAATATGGAATGTTTCTCACTGATGTAAAAAGTGTAAAGAAATCATGTACCTTAAGTATCATCTTCGGTCGTACATGTTCCAAACTCCAATATAACAAATATAAGTTTATTATAAATATATTATATTAGAATTAATATATGTATATATATATAATACCATATATGAATGATTTAATACCTTTTAATACCTTTTAATTTATAATTCCAGGGGTAAAGTCACGTTTCATGTAATAAATACTTTATTTTTCATATATATTTTGTGTAGGAATTTTGTATACGCATATATTTATCATGGTTACATAATATATTAAACGTTAAATATGATATATATATATATATAATAAATATTCATTATATATGCTTTTAATCATTTTATATGTTTTAGATGATGAAAAAGAAATACACTGTTTGTAGAGATGGTAGGTCATACATACGAATGAATGCAGTTTCCATTATCTTAACGTATTGATGTAAAAAAAGGTAAATAAAATATTATTATTTAAGAATAATAATTATTATATATATATATATATATTGTTTATTTTTATCCATAAAAGACTCTATGTAATGTATAGGTGAAAATGAATAACATCACTTTGTGAGGTAGTAACTTGCTATAAACCCCAGTGATGTTATCATATCCCCTACCAATTGAAGAATAAGAAGATATCTATGATATCATAACTCTTAAATTATATTAATTTAATAATATATTATAAACTTTGTTAATTTTTTATTATATATATCCTTGAAAGACTATGAAGGAAAATGGGATACATCGGTTTGTGGGGCTATAATCCAATGTACACACAATCGATAGTTTCATTTTCCATTCGATAGAAGTAGAGATGGATAAATGTTATTAAATAAAAATATTAACAACTCATTATATAGTATAATTTTATTTATTATATTTAAATAGTTGATACATAATTTATAGTAGAAAAAGAATATTTAAAAAGGAGTGTAGTGAAGGAAATAACTTTCTCTTTGAAGTTCCACCTTTGAATCACTTATTAAGGACCCTTGTGTTCGTAATTTTGGTGGACCTATATCTCTAAAACATTGATAAGGATGTTTTGAATAGATTTTGGTAGGTTTTTGACGAAATATTAGGTTATATAGGTGTGAATATTCAATGGTTGGTGGGGTCATATAATTTATGGGTGAAAGGAAACCACTTAAAAACTACATGGAAATTTCTAAAAAAAATAAAAAATAATGAAGTCATTCTGAAGGGGAAACATCATAAAAATTACCATAGATTATACTTTTTTCGGTATAATATTCCTATATTGATATAAATTATGATCTCTAAATATATTATATTCACTTTAACCCTTATCTTCATTGATTTACCTCGGGGTAAACCTGTTTTAACAATAAAGTCTTTAGTTTTTCTAACTATTATTACTATTAATTATGGTATAAATTAAACCAACAAAATTATACAAAATAAATTATTCTTATTTCAAATATATAATTCAATTTTTCAAATATATTTTCACATAAGGATAAAATATTAATTTTAAATTAAACCCACTATTATTACAAGAAAGATATTTTCCAATGAGAAAATGAATAAAAGTCTAAAATGTATTTATATCAGAAATATATATGAAATTGATTCCAATGACCTAAATTTTATTAATATTTATACAGTTTATGTAATGTTAAATTTTAAATCATATTAAAAGATATTTTTTTATGAATTATTTTAATTAAAAGTAAGTTTTCATGAAGAACGAGTATTTTAAAATTTACTTTATCAAATTTATATTTTTAGAAAAATAACAATAATTCGCCTTAAAATAATTTTGAAATAAGGGTTAAAAATTATGTTTTCTTTATGAAAATAATTTTCTCAAAGTTTCATAATTTTATTCTTTTATCTCTAACATAAATAATCAAAACACCTATTTTGAAAAAAATATTATTTTCGAAACCTAGAAATACACTACTAAAAATGAAATTATCTTTTTCAATATATTTAATTTTTATATATTTGAAAAATAATTGTTAAAATATGTATATTAATATTCATGATTCCAATTTTATCATCAATGTAATAATGGTCTTGTTTAAATTATAATATTAATAGTTTTTCATGGTTAATAAATCTAGATGTTCTCTGTAACACAAGATATCTATGAAATTAATTTTATTTTAAAAATTATTTCTATACTATAAAAACATTAGGTTTTACATTATAACCCCAATACATTGAGATCCCATCATCTAATTATCCATTATCTTACTAATAGCTGAGGATAATTATTCCACATTACATCCTCATGTAAACACATAACTTCTTTAAGCTGGTGGGTTCTCAACAAAACATTAACCTAGTGAGTTGTCTTGTTTTATTTTTCATTTTCTATTTGATCTATAATCTCAAATTATAATTTCATATATGTAGGATGGTTCTCCTACTATATGACATATTATTTCGGTTCATTTTATAGATTTTGAATGAGGTTCCCTATAAAGGAATGGTTGAACAAGTCTTGAACCTGGGAGAGGTTCGGTGGAAGTTCCCATTGATAAGATAATGTAAATCTATGGTCATGAATTTAAAAGGAAAATGTATACCTAGTTATTAGTTTCACATTATTTTATCCATGAATAAATTGAATGAAATACCTTCTAACTAACGTCAAATTCATGATAATTTAGATGATTATTATCATACAATTTCTATTAATATTGTGTTTCCCTTAACAGTTGTGGAATAGATCAAACCATCTATGAAATTTCATTGGATTTCCCTAGTCCCATTATTGTTATTTCTAAAGCATCATTATAACATGTTTTAGTTCAATCTTATTTATAGGAAGGTCTCCATAAAGAGTCAAAAAAATTCAACCATTAATTTTGTTATTTTATGAAAAATAAAATAGGGGAATGTATCAATCCCAAAAACCTTTATTTTACACATACAAATATATTATTATTCCCTCTATAGTATGTATTGTTCTATCATACTAACTATCTGTGTGATAATTATACATAGTTCCTAAACATTACTTAATTAAATGTTATTTCTAATGAATTCTCTAAAATATTGCGGTAAAATTTAAATCCTAAACAGATTAAATAGAATTTGTAACTCTATTCAAACATACCAATTTATTAATGTATATTCTAAAAAAGAATATATAAATAGTAATCCTCGATGATAGAAATGAACAGTGTTTACTTTATATGGTGATCAAATAATACCTATAATTACCTCAACATTAATGATAAGATAAAACCTAAAAGTTAACAAAACCATTAGTTATATGTACAAAATAACTTTTCCACTAAAACATATACAAAACAAAAGGGTTTTATTCAAATCAATATATATTAAAAAAATCTTTTATACTGATAAATCCAGATAAAATAAAACCACATAATGTGTGCCAATAAAATTTGACTTATGATAAACCTTAAATTTTTAGACCAATAATGATGTCCATTACTATAAATATAAACTTATTTTGAGGTATATACACTTCTAAATGATAATTCACCCTATATAACTCATATATTAAATTATATTATAAAATAAAATTTTCATTGGAAGGATGGATTCATCATTGTATTGATAGGATATCAAATGTGATTTCATTACATCAGAATCCATATAAAGGGAGGTAACGACCTGAAATTCAAAAAAAAATATGACCAATATGATTTTAATAGGTCTCATTCAAAAAAAATAAATCATGAAATTACCAAAAAAGTAGAGTAAGATATGTGTTCCCTAATTACCTTGATTCACATCATCCATTGTGATTTCATAACCTTTACCTTTTTCCAATGTATTCAAAGTTTTATTTGTTTATCATCCACATTATCGCTTGGATTGGGGTATTTTTTTCATATAATTTCCAAACATCTTTCAATTGAAACAATAGATAAAGGGAGTTTAATTAGGTTGATCTATTTATCCATTGATTTCATTGAATTTATTCTTCAAATCAATTTTACAGTCTTATTCTCAATTTTTTGGCCTCCCACACATATAAAACAATATTTTTCCTTTCAATAATAATCTTGATTAATCCTTACAAAATTTATGATATGTTCTTGGAAAAAAATCTACAGAGTTATTTATTGGAGCTCTTAGGAGAATTGGTCTTAAATTTCATATCAAAATAACAAGAATGGTTTGAATCTCCAATTTACATTTCTAACTGATGTTGACTTCAAATAAATATTATGTATCTATTACATCAATTAAAAAATATTTTAATTTTATATATGGGAAAATAAGTCTATAATGGAGAAATTAAGGGGGCCTAAAGTTTTAAATCCCTACAACATCGACTCGATAAAATTTAGCACTATCCTTGGAAAAGGAACCAAGTGTATTAATAATAATGAATAAGACATTTTGAGATGCATGAGAAGAAAGAAAATCCACCAAAATGTTCCCTATCTCAAGGTATGAAGAATGACCATATGTTTATTCATTAGACGCTATAATTTCCAAATGGAATATTTAACGGACTAGAAAATATGGCCTTTACCTAAGATAGTATTGTATATACTGCTCGAATTAATCTCAATATAACTGATAGGGATGATCATATGAATGCATATTTTTATGTAATCCAAGGATCATGAGCCATCGGTATTCAGTTTGTTCCCTAAAAAGTCCGTTTCTAAATGATCCACTCACATTGAACTGCAACATTAGAATTAAGGCAGACATGAGGATGGAGAATATTAAGAAGGGAAGTCATGATCACCATGTATTTATATAGATTTAAAATTTACATAATTATATTCCTACTTTTCAAAACAATAAATAAGATGGATTCATGGAGAGAAGATGACGCATCTTGTTACGAGATGACCAGAGGATCTTGTATCCAGTAATGAAAACCTAGGTCCAAGACTTGCACTTCGGGATGGGTCTTCACACTACCTAGAACGAATGATGGAGGAATGAGTTATCAGATCAAACTTTATTGGACCAACCTATATGTGGTCTAGAAAAACTCCAAATAGAATTTTCCTAGTCACTATTAAAAAAATAGGTGTTTCGTAACTTTAACTTTCGACTCCCTATAGCATAGGCACTTCATGGGAGACATGTCCCACTTCGCTATACATTATCATCATGAGGGAGAGAATTATACTGAACATGCCAATTAAGAATGCACTCTTTGATTTTGATCAGTGTTATTCACCCTCCAAAAGGTAAAAATTTATTCTTCAAATTAAGAACGCACCGTTTGATTTTATCGGCATCCATGTCCAAATACCTGATGAGAAGGGTATTGGTATAAAAAGGATCCCCCAAACAAGTTATAGGGAAATAACCATTCTATATACCTAGACTAAATTTGAAAACCCTTATTCATCTCTCTTAGAATTTATTAGGGGTAAAGAAAATATTGTTCTCCCAGTTAACAACCAGTGTTTTCCATGAACAATAAACATTGAAAGCCTTGCTAACCGCCTATAGGGACCTTCCACTATAATTGAAAGAATAATATCATCACCCAAAAACATGATATGAGAAATACTGCCAATATGGGGCTTGTTTTAGTGGGAGTAACTTTGTAAACATTAATGTAATGATTAATAATGTTGCTGAGGGAATCTTGAACCAAAATAAAGAGAGAGGTGGAGGGAGGGTCCTCTATCTTAAGCCTCCGACCGCTTAGAAAAACACTGAAATGTTTACCTATGATGGGAGTAACCATCCAAGGAGAACTCAAATAACAAAAGAGAAAATTAATAACCCACGTTGAAAATACAAATTCTTGAGAGGACAATGATGACAAAGCTACAGTCAACTCAATCAAATGCTTTACTCATATCAAGATAGATATCCATATTGATTCCAGACATATTCAATTTTTTTTGACATTGATGAAATCCATCACTATGGAAATTCCCCCCTTAAATTGATCATCCTATACCAAAACCATGTTGCTCATTGGACACCTATCTTTGAAAGAAGGTGCCTTGAACTGAGTTAAGAATAAAAGCTAAGAATATATAAATAATGTAACATAGATTTAAAATATGATAATGATTCTATGGAAGGGGGAATTGACCATAGTCACTAGTACAAGATTAATTTCATAGGCCTCACAAGGAATATTACCCCCTCAAAAATTCTTAAACTATGATGATCAAACTATATTTCACAAGAACCCAATTATCAATATTTAAATAAGTAGGTAATTCATCATGGCTAGGATCACTAACCATATTAATAGACCAGATGACACTACAGATATCATCCCCATCTAGAAGATCTAGTAAGCATACATTTTCTACATCAGGAACTGAATGTGGAATAAAATTAGTTTTATTGGAATGAACTATCTGGTAACCATCTACCATATGAGGTTTAGGGGAAGCTAGGAGGGTCCTGAAATGGGTATCAATGAAGTTCCCCGTAATGTATCTTTCATTAGAATATGTTCCATCATCCAAAAACTGATTATTAGGAGAAAATCAATTTTTCAATCTAATGAAATCATGTAAATAAAATTTATTGTGGTCCCCATCACAAATAAATATAATTATATATTTTTCTACTGCCACCCTTTCCAACTTGAGAATAAAATTAGCTAACAAGTCCTTTTTTCACATCAACTCTACATAAGTACCATCATCCCAATAGGACTCAAACTGCATCTCATGGTGATGAATATCGATATGTAAAAATTCTAGATCTGCATCATCAATAGGAATATTGATACCCAAATATTACAAATTACTTTTAAGAAAACATAGGTTTTCATGAAGGTATGCCCTAGGCTTACCACTAATAAAAAGATTCCATGCATCCCTCACGATGTTCAGAAAATCATAATTGTTTTCCCCTGAATATTAAGAATGGATGAAGTCCTCATTATCTATCCTAGAATTCAATGTAATATGAAGGGGTGAATGGTTTTTAAGACCCAATAATAGATGGTAAACATTGATATCATATAAAATAGAAATAGGTGTTCCTTTCAACAAGTATTGGTCTAGTTATCTCTAAGATATCCTACTCCCATGATGGTTATTTCACCATGTGAATGGATCACTAGATATAAAAATGTCTAGAAGAATGATATTATCTTCGAAATAATAAAAATCCAAGATTTACATTCTAGTAAAATTGATAATTTTCTTTTTATCTTTAACAAATGTCACAATGTAGAATTCCCTACCAACAAACCATCGAAAATCACCAGGATTTAAAGTAATCAAACTATACCACAATGAGTATAGACCCTAAGAATTACACTTAGTATAACAAAATAAAATAATTTTCTATGATCCTTCAACTAATACTTTAATATTGAATCATTGGTATGACATAAAAAACTAGTCAACTGAAAAGCATGGTTTCCAAAATATTCAGATATGAGAATTAGATGGGGAGCCATGAAGGAACCCACTAGCTCTCACGTTTTAGAAAAAGATCATGATTTTATCTAGATCATATTTTTTTAATGTACTAAAACCCATGAAATTAATAGAAAACGAAACTCATTGGAGATAATTTCTTATATTTCCTCAGATCCTAGTCTATGAAAATTTCAGAAGAAGTTATTACTCATTTTAGAATGAGTTTTTTGGAACCGGCCCAAGACACATACCCCTAATTTTTTTAGAAGATATGGTCTTAGAATCATATTTTGAATGAACTTTGGTTTGAACTCCCCTGGTGGTGAAATGGGGCTGAAAAGATGATGTTTTCCACCAAAATACCAGTGCTTTTGGAATGGAATGTAGAATTTCAAATAAAGGTGTGTCTGAGGGGGCCACATACATAACTGTGGGGGTTGGGATTATAATTGGAAGAGGGTACATCATAAATATATACACATATTCTTATTGTTCCATTTTTTTAATGATTTAATGCGTCATGGTGAGAGGAAGATAAGGATAGATGCACCATTGAAAGGTCGAGAAAAAATGAATTGAAAAAAACAAATCAGAGAAAGGATTGAAATGAGTTTGTTGGAGGGGGACAAAAACATGGCCCTATCAAAAAGGAACTAGGACCTCTTAATGACTGCATGCACCCTAGAAATATGCTTCCTTATTTTGTGGAGAAAGAAAATTAAGCACCTTCTTCCCTCAATAACTATAACCCAAAAATGACCAAGATAGAGGAGCTTCAAAGGCCAATGAAGAGACCAGATAGAAAGGATTGTATATATTAGAGTCTTTTATACCCAATACATAGTAAATACATGTTACTATAATTCAAAATAATAAATCAATTATTATTTTTCAACTAATTACTAAACCTGAATTGTACTCTGAACTCTATTAAAATTATCTTTCTAGGTACCAACAAAATGACAATCCTACTATTTGATCTCGATATATTACTTCTTCGCCATTATTTATATAATATAAGGGATATAATTACTAAAATATATCCTTATAATTTCAACAAATTACACACATTCAATTGACTTCTCCTAAAACATAATATCAATTATGATCCAAATCATATCTACTTTTCCATCCAAAAAACAGATATACAAAAATACATTCTGTTTCTCTGAACAATGAATAATTAAAAATATTAATTTAGTGATACTGGTCTATTTTTCAGAAACAATTAGTTGAATATAACCATAGAAATGATGTGGGGTTGCCTCATTAATGACTCAAAAAACATTATTCCTATCCTATATTAATTTGTATGTTCATCTTGATTCATTTATTTATAAATTTTTATTAGTAGAGGAATTATATTTTTCATTGATCTCCAATGAAAATTAGTTTCTTAAGAAAACTATCATTCTATTGTTTATTGAATTTAGAAGAAACACAATTCCATTGGGTTTTAACCATTTACAGAAAACCAAAAATCATTTTTTGATAAAAACAAATCATTGTTGAAAAAAAATTATCCTTAAAATTTATTTATAAGTTGTTGAAAACAAGACACGATTTTTCATTCTTATTAAACCTAAGGGTTATCCTTATCAATTTAATTTTATTATTCAAAGGCATCAGGATTTATCAAAATGATATTTGGAATTTACAAAAACATATCCACTTGGAGTATAAAACTAGGTGTGCAGCAACAATCATTTTCATGTACCCTTTGAAGATTGAGTCCAGCACAATGTTTCCTTTTCAAATTTATTTCCCTAGGTACATTTATGCGAGTGGTGCATCAACTTTTAATATCCAGATAAGCATGTAATTTATTGGAAACTACATTATATATTCTTTAAAATAATTCAAGTATATTTTCTTATAAAAATATTTATTCATAGACGTATCCTTATGCGTATACCTAGAAATATTTTTTAGTAAAATCCCTAGTGATGTCACTTACGTTCTATCATCCTTTTTTTGAATGTTTATATAAAAATTTCCTATGATACCAACTATAGAGACCAATGTTACTAATATATCGATATTACCTCTATTTATATGAATATTCCTTACATTATAATAACAAATTCTTTGGGATCATAATTTCCTAGTTCCATTGGAAACTAGTCACAAACTCTTCTTTATTTCATCAATGATATTTAACTTCTCCCATAATGAACATTCCACATATTAATCTTCCATGACATAACCACTTAATTTTTTTTTCAAGACCTAGGTAGAGGAAACATAAGATATTTTGTTCTCGGATTCTTAGTAAGGGTAAACATGGGAGATGCGTAAGCATAACAAAAACATAAGGATATGAGAAAATTGGAATAATATTTGAAAACCAAACCCTATATATCAATGAAAATATTCTGGAGTCTTGGAATAATTATTGGGATCCAATAAGACATATATCATAAGGAAATAAAAAAATATAATCCATGACGGCATTACATTGGCATTTAACATTGATTTGTGTCATACACATAATCACATAAAACCATTTACATATTATTCAAGGATCATTGTAAATTCTATCATAGTGGATTTCTTTCACTCCCTAAACCTTTATAGTAGTTTAGGTTCACTCTCTATATCATCATAGAGGATGACGTCCCATAATGTACTGGGTTCACTCTCCATTCCAATACTATCTATCTCATGTGATATAAATCACTACCCAACAAATTTTATGGATATATATGTCATACCTAGGACATAATAAATATTATATGTATTTTTTACACAAGGTTAAAAAAATTATCATATCATAACACCTGAAATGAGATGTTCTTCATTGACATTTCTTAATATAAAACTTGTGGAAAAGAGACATGTATAAAAATCATTTCGTCTTGTCGTAGTTGCACAAATCGTTAAACAAACAATGTGACAAAATCATTTTATCATCGTATAACTAGTGGAAAATAAACAGTTTTCATAGAAATCATTTCATCATAATCATAAACCATCTTGGGACAGAATACAAATTATATCCCTAGATCATATCCATAGTAAAACGAAAGTACCATCAAAGGATGTACTTTTAGATAAGAAATGAATTAAAAAAGTAACATGAAATATTTCATGGGGGAAATAATTTAAAATTCGAAATCAATTTATAAAAATATTCAAAAAAATTTGAAATTTATTTTTATGAAAATAACATGAAAATCATATAATGTATGAATAAAAATTATTTAAATCATTTCATGAGGATATTTTTCTTTTCACTTTGAAAAAAAATGAAACCTTTCACATTTTTAAAATCCTATTATCTCAAAAAATCATTGAAAAATATAAATGAATCCTCAATGGAAGTAATGAACATGATGGTGGGATAATTCACTCTTTCTGTACACAGTAAATTAAAAATTTCTTTTACTTTTGAGTCTTATATGAATGAGAATGGGTTGGAAAATGACATGAATATTAATTTCCAAAAAAATTTTAAAAACAAAAACCTGGGTACAAATATCTTAAATTAATCAATTGATTAATTTTATAGAATTGAAAAAAAATTAAAAATATTGTTTTGGATAAAACGTAGTTTTTTACCTAAAAGAGAAATAAAATTGATCCTTTAAAAAAATTTATAAACTATTGAGTACATAAAGAGAGTAAATTGAATATAAATATATCATAACAAAATAACATAGTGGAAGAAATAACATAGTCACTCGATATATAGATCATAATATTTCAAAATTGGAATCAAAATCCTGAGAAATACAAATAAGTAAGTATGTTGTAACATAAAACCATTACCACATTGGTAACATTAGAATCCTATTACCAATGAAGGAATAATTGTCTGTTAGAGTCATAATATAATTACAATAAATAAATTAGGATTTTACATGTCAATGTATATGTATATAAATATTATAAAAATTATATATTCATAACATAACATATGACTCAAAGAAAGACATTTTAGACAAAAACCATCACTGCATTGCTACCTTTTGAACTGTAAACCCCATGAATGATATACACTCAAATCAATTTATATTTCACAATAATTTTTTTTAAAGTTAATAATATAAAATAAAATCATGGGATTTATATAAACAACTTAAATGAAAGTCCTTTCTAATAAGTAATGTGCCTCATCGATGTAAAATATGAGAAAGAAATCACTTACCTTAAGTATTTGTGTTTTACATACATGTTTAATGCTCATATATAATTAATATAATAACCTTATAAATATATTAATGAACCATACACACACAAATATATATATATATATATATGTATATATATATATATCATATGATATATTATTTATATGTTACATTTTGTTACACATTTATTAACAATTCCATGTTAATATCATGTCTGAGGAAATAAATGCTTATTTTTAATGTATGTATTAATTTCTTATTTTTTTCGCTCTTACAATGACCATGTTTTCATATAATTAATAATTTTAACCATGATATAAATAAAATATATATTCCATATTTTTTTTGATTAATCCATTATAGTTATGGATAGAAAAAGAAATACAATATTCACGAAAAGGGTCGGTTGCAGGTAATAATGAAATTATTTCCATTTTTTCAAATAATTAATGGAATAAATGTTAAATAATACATTAATATTATATAATCATTATGATTTAATTTAAATAAATTATATTAATTAAATATATGGATACTACCATTTATATAATGATTAAGTGAAAACTAATCACATCGCTTCGTGGGAAAGAAGTGAACCTATCTCCAAAAGTATATTAATTTAAAAATCAATATATAAATATTTATATTCCATTAAAATAACCTTAATTTATGGTAAGTGATGTAAAATGAACTAAATATATTAGGGATGCAGTAGTATGTTGTACAAATGATCAAAAATTACATTTTCACTTTGATGGAAGTGGTGGTGGATAGAGTTTTTTATATTAATGTAAAACAAATATGTATATATGAGAATTATTTTTTATTATATTATTTTTTATGAAATAATTTATTTTTTTAATGAAATATATATAAGTATCTTAGTTTATTCAATTACATTCATTAATAAACACAACATTTGCATCTCTCATTAAGGACTAGTGTTCATATTTTGGGATGTCCATTATCTATAATAAATGGAATGTAATGTGAGGAGGGATTTCTTAAGGGTTTGGATACATATTTTTTATAGGTTTGGAAACTACACACAAATTTCCAAATGAATCCATAATAATAAAGTCATTATAAATGTATAATCATACCTATGATAATAGATTTTACCAAAAGAAGGATAATAAAATAATTTGGCCATCTAAAAGTATTTTTAGACGTTTTATATAAATTTTAACCCTTACCTGCTTAGTTGAATCCCATCGTAAACCAATTTTAAATTAATTACTGTAAATAATTTCAATTATTTTTACTATTAATTATGGTTAAAAATTATTTGTACCTTATTTGATATCATAAATTCTATTATTACAAATATATAATAAAATTTTCTATTTATATTCCCCAATTATTGGAAATTTCAATTTTAATTAATACCGCAATCATGTTGTGAAAATTGGTTTCCAATGAGAAAATGTTCAAAAAATTAAAAAATATTTATAAACAAATTATGATTAAATCGATCCCAATGAAAGAAATTCTATTTTTAGTTATATAATTGAAATTTTTTAATTTAATACAATTTTTAGAAAAAATTAACAAAAGAAATCTTTAAACAAAAAAAAAAATTTTCAGTGAAAACATATTATTTTTCACTATTCATTGAAAATTTAATTCTTTTAGAAATATCCCAAAAAAACAAAAGAACCATTTTAAATTAGGATTTCAAAAATTTCGTTTATATTAAAAATTAAATTTTCTAAAATATTCAAATTTTTATTTTATTTTTATTCTCAAAAATTAATAAAAACATTCTTTAGTTAATGTTTAATTTTCAAAACATATGATGACCTAAAAAAATTATGTACTTTATAATAAATTGTAATTATTAAAATTAATCCATTATTAATAATATAAAAAATTTACTAATATTCATTCTTCCATGTTTTACATATATGAAATAATGGTCATGTTTAAATAATAATAGAATAGATTGTTTAAATTCATTATAACTTATTGTTTCATAAAACACAAGCTATCAATGAAATAAAATTGTTTTGAAAAAAATTGTCAAAATATAGTGGTATTATAATGACAATTAATATAGAAATAAATAATTTTTATATAAAATGTTTTGTCAATAAGTGAGTGTTTTTTTTTACAAAATATAAATCCATATCAAGATACATGACATTTTATCTAGTTTTAGCACATATTCGCCTTGGGGAAACAAATATAAATGGGGTGTATTGGGTATCAAATTGAATGTCATTGACAGATGATGAGTTTTACTAATAATAAAAATCTTTTTAAAAAATCTTCATTAATATATATGTTAAATTAAAAATTTCATATGAATCATTATTAAGGATTTGTGTATGATCATTTAAGGCATTTGTTGACTTCAATGGGACAAATAACGCCAATGTTTCATGATTTAAATATACTGAATTCAATTTTATGGATTATACGATTTAAATATATATATATTGTTTAGCACACTTTAATTTTTTTTGAAATTTGATCGAACCAAAATGAATTATTTTAATTTTTAATGTGAAATATGTGTTACTTAATGCAATTTTGAGTAAGAAAATGAAATGGGTGATATAATTCATAATATTGTGATTATCCATAACCATATGTATAATAATATTAATAAAAATTTGAATATATGTGATTTTTTAATTAACCAATTAATTTAAAATTAGAGTGTAATGATGAATATGGAGGAATGAAGATTCGAAGTACTACATGTTTATAATGTGGGGAGAAGAACCTAGGAAAATGTCTGAAAGGAATGGGTATATGTTCTATATTTGAAGTAGAATAACATAGATATTTTTATTTCCAAAAAAAATATAAATAGTCTGTTTTTGTAAATTTGTATCTCATGAGCTATCATCGATGGATAAACATATTAAATATGGACTTTTTAGCCATAATAGAAATCAATATACTATAGAGAATGATGGAGGGGATGGGAAACATGGTTGTTTGAGTAATGTATTTATAATTTTGGATGAAGAGAGTATAAAATAAATATTAATGAAATGAAGTCTTCAAGAATAAGATGATGACATTAATTAATTATTTATGAATTTCATCGAAGTATTAATGTTTTTTTATTTGAAGTTGTGAAATTTGTTGTATAAGTGCTTTACGAATGATATTATTCATACAATGATAATGAATCATTTAAAAATTATTACATTTTATTTTTTAATTGGTGATTTATGTGAATATGGTGAATGGTACTAATAACATAGATATGTGATTTAGTGTTAGGGTGATATTTATGTTAGATAAAAAATTAATAGGGGAAATAAAACAATTCAGATACAAATAATTATAAGATAATATTTATTGATTTGGATTAATAGTTGATTGATATTTAATAAATAAATATGATAGTATGGTTGGAATTGAAATTGATTAGTTATTGAATTAATAAAGTGAGTTACTCCATATGTGAATATGCTCATTTAATCTGTTGAATAATGAGATATCATCAATAGTCTGTTAATTTATATAATGAATTAAAATAGGAATGTTTGTATTCAATTTGGTTGTATACTGATAAATGTTATTATTAAGTTTTTTGATAATATATGTCCTACATATTTTCAATTTTTTCATCTAACATTATGGGTTACATTATATTGTTTACTAATTAAATTAAAGATGATTTTAGAAATTTAGTGTCCATTTTATAAAAATTTTATTCTATGAATTTTTAAGATATATTTTGGAAGATTATTATGAATAACTATTTAATAAATATTTTATGTTAAACTTTGGGTGTTATTGTTGTTGTTTTAGAGATTAATTTAATATTTATTGAAATTAATATTTAACCTTGTTGGATTAGTTTTGATAAAAAATTATGCTTTTGGTAAATTCCTTTTGATATGTTCAATTACCTATAATTAATTTATAGAAGTAATGATCCATAAATATCTAATAGTAGAGCTTTAGGAATGAAAAATTATTCTCCAATATTCTTTTCATTGAGTACGAGAGGTTACAGAACTGGAAATTGATCAAAGAACAACGCATGGATGAAATTATATTTTTGGATATGAATAAAATATGAATTTATTATTTCTTATATTATATGGAATTTTAATTCATTAACTATATGAAAAAATTACCAGGAAAATATTTTTTTTTTCATTTCATACATAATTATGAATAATTGAATGTTTTTTTCACCCCTCAATGATTTATGGTTTGGAGGTTATTAACTCATGGAAATTATATTTCTACACCATATCAATAAAATATATCATACCAAATCTCTCATTAACTTGGAACATGATTTTTTTTGTTCATTGTATTCTTTATGTTTGTCACGTGACCTTTTCAAAAAAAGTTTCATGACCCCATGGCGTGTTGGGTTTTTTCTATAAAAATATTTTCATATATTGATAAATTTATTTCAAAGATTAAATTTTTTATTTTTTAATTTATTTTTTCTGGTTTGATAATTTATTTCCTTATAATTTATAATATATATTTTTAGATATTTTTTTCTGATCGATGGATTGCATGACACAAAACACTGAGGTTAAAACGATCCATGATTTAATATAAAATTTCCATTAAATTACAAGTACATATGGAAATAAAAAAATTACAAAAAACTATTATAATGTATTTAAATTGAGAAAACTTATTCATTAATTCATAATAATTAAGGACTCTTTTTTTTAATTTGCATTTATAATTCAATAATAAATATACTAATAATTTTTTTTACCACAATTCCTTAATATGAATGTTATGAATTTTTTTACAAACCATTGAAAATTTATTTGAGAAAACTTATATCAATTGTAAAATAATCATTTTCCCAATATCATACGGTAAATTTTTAAGAATTTTACAAAACAAATATTTTATAAAAAAATTAAAAATTTACATTTTAAAAAATTAATTTCATTACATGTAGATAGAACATTATATTTTTTAATTTTATGATAAATTATAATAAGAAATATTTAATTAAAAAAATTGTATTTATTTATATATAAATCATAATTATGTTATACTTTTCTATTATTTTATTAATTTTTATAAAAACACATTTTCTAATAAAAATTGTTTCTATGAGAGAATATTATTTTATCTTAAAAAGTTCTGTTAATATATGATGATTATGAGGTTTAAATAAATATATATTATATATTTAATTGTATACTTATTCATTAATTTCATGTTTTTATAGGAAATTTTATGGAATTCAAAATTTATTATGCATAAAAATACAATTTTCTAAAAAAGTTTTTTTGTCGGAGCTTCCATGCTTTTTTAAAGTATTTTCCAAAAAATATAGAAATAAATTTTTCACATATGTGTCATTATTTTCATGTGTTTTCTCTTCTATTATTGTTATAGATATTCCCTATAGGCTGTGCCTTGAATTTTTTAGAGAAATGGAAATTTTTTGGTGGAAAAAACTGGGCAAAGTGTTAGGCTGCATTGTTTTCTAAACCATGGTGGAAAACCATGCACTTTTTCAAAGTCATAATTTTTTTTGTTATTATAACATTTCCATTTTGAAATTAGAATTTATGTACCCCTTTCATCCCCCATTTAACCATTTCAATCATAGATGGTTTCCAAGCTCCATCATGCTGACTTGGAACCCATTCTTCATGGGGTTTTGGTATAGGAAACATCATGATTATTCAAATTAGTGAGACATTATTTGTTTTTTTATTATATCTATTTTTCACTCCCTCCATTTTGATGTTATAAAATTCCATCAGCTATGGTTTCAACCATATGGATTAATATTGAGTTTCATTAGTTCAATCGTCTTGATTAGGGTATTTTTTCCACCCTCTTGTGATGTGGTTGTGGTGTGAGTGAGGTTTCAAAATAATTTTTATGGTTTTTTACATTCAAGGTTATTGGTTCTATGGGAAAAAATTAATTTATAAATTTAACTTATTTTATTAACCTATTTATTATCTTTATCATCTATTTTTTGGTGCGAATACTATTTTTCATAACATTGATTATGTGTTTATTTTTAATGTTTCGTTTTCACATGGAATTATGTGTTTTTCAAGTGCATTCCATGTTGTATCATTTGGTGTTATTTTATTGTTCTTGAAATTGATTTATTAAATGGTTTTAGGGATTCCAATTCTGGTTTGGTATGATATTTTTTGGTGTTTGGCCATAAAAAGAGTATTTTTGAATGAATTTTTTGTGCAAATCCGCGAGACATCACATGAAGATAATTTATAAATTTTTTTATTGTGTTAATAAACAACACTGATGGTATAAAACATGTTTGGGGTATTTTTATTCTATGTTTATGATTTGTAAATAGAGTTTTTATTTGAAAATATAATACTATAACATGTTGAACTTAATTAAGAACAAATGGGAAGCCTTTGAATCTTGGTGGGAATACTAGGACTAGTACACTAGTGATTTGTAAGTGTCTAGTTTTGGTTTCGGTTTTGACGTCTGAATATGAAATCATTAACTAAATAATTATGATCGATTGGATACCAAAATATTATGGGTGTGTTTCATAGTACAAGATCATGCATGAAAATGTTTTTCATTGTGGTTCTAATGCCACCTTTCACAAAGATATGATGTACCTTATGTCCCATTGTTTCTAGTGCATATGGGTATTTCCCATTACTATAGATCATTGGTTATATTTCAATTACCAACAACATGTGCGGTGTTTCATTGGAGATTTCAGTATCATGTGTTTTTTCATCATTATTGTTAACTACTATAATGTTCCCTCTTGAAAACTGTTTTTTAAGTAGCAGCCCTTTAAAATTTTTACTAGAACTTCTTGTTTTCAAAAACATGCATGAATTTTGTCTTCTAATGTTTATATCATGGAATATTCTCTTTAATTTTATCCTATGGAGCTTAGTCTCAGAATCTACTTACACATTTGGCGGAAATTAGACTTGGTAATGTTTGACATAGTTGAAGAGAAATGTCCTCGAAGATAGTAGTTCAGGTTGTTAGCTTCATTCCATGGTTCCATACTGTAGAGATGGATTGAGGGCGATGTAACCTTACTGTGTGTTGGTTTTTGAGTTGGACTTACTACCCCTTTTTAGTTGTGTCCCTCTTGGGGTTTTCATAAAACTATATAATTCAATGCATATTTTTTAAATATTGTTGGTTTGGGAATTTTCAAATTTAGTTTTTTTTTTATTATTGAATGTTAAATGTTTCTAAACATGGAAAAATTGTTTTCAATCCATTTTTTTATGATACCCATCCACTTGTTTCAACCCATGGGGACAAGTAATTACCTTCGGCCATTGACATGGATCGGGTTGGCTACCATTTTGGTGGACATGTGGCTTGGTTTAGGACAAAATGGTCTCATAGGATGTTAATCACTAAGGGTCATATCATTTGAGATGAGTATAGTTTTAATGAAGCAAGGACTATCACGGATCAGAGTTCAAGATTCTAGTAGGGTTCCTGGAATGTAAAACTCTTGAAATCCCTCTTGTCTCCCTGGGAAGTTGAAATTATTTGACTTCTCTTCCAGTAGGGATATGGAGGCTGCAGACTACACGTGGACATTAGGTGGGGGTGAAGAAATTGTTTATTTCATTAGTGTTGTGAGTTTGATTTATTTATATTATATTTAATTACTAAAATTTTCATAATTTTATTACTTATG
This sequence comes from Viscum album, assembly GCA_963277665.1. Lineage (NCBI taxonomy): Eukaryota > Viridiplantae > Streptophyta > Magnoliopsida > Santalales > Viscaceae > Viscum > Viscum album. The sequence continues at coordinate 1,316,461,124 of OY728143.1, forward strand.
ATTTTTATTGTGACTATTTCTTTTTTGTAGCAACATGCCTACTTGAAAAGAACACATACACCCACAAGATGAAGCTAGAGAGAGTTCTCTCTCACCTCTAAGATTAGTTGTTTGTAGAAGTTGTAGTCTGAGCTATCCACGATCTAGGTATGGGAGTTGGTCCTGCTCCAGATCTTTTTATAGAAGATGAACATGGTCTTATGAAGGAAAAATAAAAAATGATTCTCAAGAACAATCCTCATACATTCTGAGGTAATATGAAGCCTCCAAATTTAATGGAGTGTATTGAGATTATAGAGTGCATGTATGAATTTATTGACACACCTATGGAGGTTAGGGTAAGATGGGACACATTTCTACTAGTAGTTCCTAGTCATAGATGGTGGGAATCAAAGCATTAAATTGGAATGCAAGAACAAATGAGCTCGAAGGACTCCAAGGCTGTCTTCAATTCCCAGTATTGTCCAGGGTCTTGTCCTATAATAGATCCCAATAGTTTATAGACTTTGTTTAGAGTCATCATCCAGTTATAGTGTATCCCAACCGCTTTGTCGAGATAGTCTTATAATCCTTCGAGATAGTCTCTAATGAGTATATGAAGGCTTTTAGTTTTGAAAAAGGATTATGGCTAGAGATATATTATCTGGTAATCCAATTTATGTTGAATAACAATGATGAGGTGGTTGACCAGGCATATATGGTTGATATTGACCATAATGGGATGTCTGAATTCCATGGGATAGTGTCAGTGATGGGAAGAGGTATCTAATCTGATAAAAAGTGGAAGCAAGATGAGCATGGGAAGAAATAATGTTGTAATCAGGCCACACCACCCGGTAGTCTTTATCTCTATCTTCTGATGAAGGTTCTATGGTGTTCCATCAAGGTGGGAAGGCTAGGAATTTCTAGACTACATTCACCTCCCCTCCTTGACCTTGTTTTCAATGTGGTTTTATGGGTAACGTGCAATGATTTTTTATATTGGCGTCCCTATACTAGGGTGGGGAAGGATCTATGGATTCCTAGTGATATTTAGATCATTCAGAGCCACCCAGGACAATAAGATCTCGATTTGTTGGTCATGGAGGCAGGGATGGAAATTTATTATTGTGTGAGCCAGTTCAAGGTAGATCCACAGGTGAGCATCCATTCTGAATTAGAGTCTAGGCGTCTTCATGTTGTGGATCAGGCATCATCAGGATTGGTACAGTGGCTTCTATAGTTTCAGGTACCATTTTAATTGCATCTTCAATAGTTGTTATTCTATTATATACTAGTACATATGTTTCTTTTATCTCTCCTAATAATTTAAATCTACTGAATTTTCTAACCGAGTTGTATTTTTTGTGTGATGGTGTTGGTGACATCATTGGGTACAGAAAAAGAGAAAGGTCACAGGTTCAAATCATGTGTTCTTTCCAATGTTAGGGGTTGATATGGACTGGTATATCCTAGTATTGGATATGGACCCTTTCTATTTTATCCATTCCATTTATTGTATAGTTAACTTTAAAGAGCATGTCAATTCCTATTGGCGGCGGGTATATTTCATGGAACCTAGTGGGAGTCCCCCATTTTTTTCATGGGGAATGTGAACCATGGTCTGGTTGTGTGGTACCTCCACTCCTAGGGGTGGGAAATATTTTCCTCTAGTTATTATCTCTCACAATTAAATAAGATGGTACTTCTCTTTAGGGTAGATTACCTCGTGTGGTGGATGAGTTCTAGAATGTATTTCCCGGTGAATATTTTATGCATTCCCCCTGTGTAAGATGTGGATTTATTGATTTATTTGGCATATGGAACACAGCTGATATCATTTCCCTCATATATTATGGCCCCCAATGAGTTGGGATAATTAAATATTTAGATGGATGATTTGGAATTTAAAGGATTCATTCACCTTAGCGTCTCTCCTTGGGCCGCACATGTCCTTTTTTCAAAGAAGGCCCACAAAATCCTCCAGTTGTGCATTGATTACTAGAAGATGAATAATGTAACCATCAAGAACAAGAATCCTTTTACCTGAATTGATGACTTATTTGATATTATGGATAATGAATAGTCATTTTTAAAAATAGATATGTGTTTATGTTTCCACCAAGTAATTGTGAGAGTAGTGGATATCTCGAAAATGACATTCTGAAGTAGGTATGACCACTTTGAGTATTTGGTAATGCATTTTAGATTGACAAACCCTCCAATAGTTTTTATGGAACTCATGATCATGGTGTTCCACCAATATCTATATTTTTTCTGGTATTCGGGGAAGGCATCTTGGTTTACTCAGGATCCGAGGAGATGTATGAGCATCATCTGTGGATAATTTATGGAACTCTTCAAGATCATTACCTTATCGAAAATTGGTTAAAATTCAATATCTATATCAGGGAAGTACTGTTTCTCGGTTATGTAATCTCTCATCAGGGGGTTTTGGTGGACCCCAAGAAGATCAGTGTATTTTTGTCCTAGGAAAAGCCGAAGAATGTGTTCTAGATCAAGAGTTTCCTCAACATGGTAGTTTTTTACTAGATGTTTGTTTATTATTTCTCATGAATTTCTTCACCCATGAACATGCTCACACACAAATGGGTGATGTTTGGATGAGGTCCAGAATGTAAGGAATCCTTTGAGGAGTTCAAGTAGTGGTTGAAAATTGCCCCTGTTTTGAACATTCTAGAATCTGGAAGGGGCTATGTGGTTTATTTTTATGCATCCAATATGGTTCACGAGTGTGTTCTTATGTAGTGTGATCACATGGGGGTGATCACATGGGGGTGTAAGACTCTCTAAAACTCCTAATACATGAAAATAATTACCTTATTAATGACATAGAGTTGTCAGTGGTTATGATTGATTTGAAGAATTGGAATCCCTACCTTTTTGGGGAGGGGTTTGTGGTCTACTATGATTAAAAGATATTAGTCTACATCTTATTATAGAAAAATAATAATATGAAGAAACAACTTTTAAAAATGAATTTGTTTGATTTGGAATATAATTTCATATAAACACTGGGTAAGGGTAATGTGGTGGCTGAAACCATGGGTAGAAAAGTTTCAGTGTAGGCTTTGAGAAAGTCAAGTAATGAGTGAAATCTGATGGGGATCTTAACTCATATGCACATGGAGACCAAGAAGCAAAATGGTGGTGCTTTCATGGAAAGAATTCAGTTTACTCCCTCTCTTTCAGAGTTGATTCAGTGGGAGAATCCTAGTGATGAGCTTTGTCAGTGGTCTATGCAGTTTTTTCATAGTAGAGAGACGTCTTCTAATGGGTCTTCATCTCTCGAGGGAACCTTGTGCATCAAAGGCCATTTGGTGCAGCCGTTGTATCTACGTAAGGTGGAATTCCATTATATCCACAAATCATAGTGGTTCGTTCATTTTAGAGTAAATAAAATGTATTAAAACATATATAGGAATTTATGGTGACCATGTATGAGACGAGACATAGATGATTTCTTATCAAGGATCAATACATGTCAGTATGTAAAAACAAAGCATCATAAGTCCAATAGTTTTCTTTATCCATTACCCATTCCTTATGGGAACTGGGACAAAGTTACCATAGATTTCATTCTTGGATTACCTCATACACCTCAGGGTAAGAACACTATTTGTGTAGTGATTGATCATCTGACCAAATGCTCTCACATTATTCTGATTAAACTCTGTTACCATATTAGTATTTTATTAGATAAATTTAATACAGAATCTGATTAAATTTTCTACCAATAGAATAATATCCCATCATGAATTTAGTAGAATCCATTCGTTATAAAAATCATGATTTTGGAAACATTATAAATTATCCCATAAAATAACAATATTTTATCCATCATTACATTATTATAATATGCTAATTACAGATTATTGAGTGAAAAAACATTTTACTAACCCATTATAAATTTTAAATAAGCTCTATAGGAAGATCACAATATAATTTATATAACACCGATAGGGTCAGTTTGAATGACTGATCCATGTTTTTATAATTTAATTATAAAATTATCCAATAACAATTATTAAAATCTAAATCCCCTATTCATCTATCTCTTCCTCACTCAAATGAATAAATATTCATATTGAAAAGTAAATAGGAATTTTACAAGGATTGTCCAGAGTGGGGAAATATACTCTCAATTTATCATTCTTGAATACAATGTCATTGAAAAATTAAAAACAATTATATTCCTTGATATATATAATGAATTTTATAGTATCGCTTATCAATCATCACCATCTTCATATCTCATTGATATAATATTTATTCAATTCTATGAAGTATCCACCTTTAGATATAATACTCGAAATCATTTAATTTTTATTTTATTTTATACTTCTTATTATATAATTATTATGGGAACAAATAAAAAGATTATTTTATAATATATCCCATCATTATTGAAATAACAATAACACATGTTGAAGGATTAATAAATATCATATTTATTGAAAAGGTAATTAATTTATAATATTAAATTGGATAAAATATCATTCCCTGGTCATTATATTATATCTAAAACCATTGGAATCTTCAATTTAGATTGAACAAAAACATCTGATACAATGACTTGAATACCACCTAAGTCTAATCTGAATTATGTATTAGAAGTACATTCTTGATATTCAACTTCCTCTAATAAACATACACAGAAGATTTCCCCGTTATAACACCTTATATGATCATTTCATAATATAAAAATTGATTCATACATTTTATTAGTAATTCCATACACTTTTAATTTTTTCATCTATGATGATATTTCATAAGAGTAAATGACTCATATGAAATGTTAATAACTCTTATGATGTTTTAGTAAATATTAAAAAATAATCAATTCTCTATTGAAATATTAATAAAACCTATGATGTAATACATTAATCTTATGAAATTTTTATATTAGCGTTATCAATTTTCTATGACTCTTATAATTTTTAGTGGGTCGTCATTTCACCTTAAATTGTCCATTATACACTAACATTATTCATACAGAGGGGAACATATCCAATTTACACTATATTTTTAAAACACACAATTAAAAATAAGGTTCCCCAAAACATGTGTGATATTATTCCAATATCCATAAAAAATCTCATAAAATTCTAAATAACATTTGAAACATATCATTAATAGAACAAACATCTCATGATGAATTGATGATGATAAATAAAACCTTCATCAATAGTTATATTTGGTTCAACAGTCTACTCTATTATATGTATTTTCAATATCATTATGTTACTTTTTTAAAATTAATATCATATAATTATTTAGGGAAATTAATATTGACACCAAACCAATGGATATATTAGGGTTTTTACAATAATTACTCCTTGCTATGATAAAAATATTTTAGATGAGTGACTCATATCCCCTCACCCCCTAGTCCAAACACCCATTTAACTTATTCTCCACATTTTTCAAATGAACCAAATCTTGAATTATAATTGAAACAATTGAAAATATTTATACCACTCAATATCCTTCGAAAATAAATTCCAAATAATACTGGGGTTTCTTCTAAATTTCCTTAAGTCATAACAAGATCAAGAAATTAATGTTAATAATCAGAGTCCCAAATATACACTTTAGAATTTCCATGGTAAATATATATGTGTGTGTGTCTGTGTATGTGTGCGTGTGCATGTCAGTGTGTGTGTGTCTTGATTTCTGTTATGAAATACAGGTAAATTTTTATCCCCTTCAAATCATTATCATTAATGAAGTGAAATATGGGTTAAATTTTCTTTGACCTTGAGTATAACACTAGATATTTAGTGAGATATATTCCATATTGACTTAACAAGTAACATCGAAAGGTCTCTCAAAATTCTCCCCCATATATACATGATATTAATTCATAGAGATCACCATAGTTACATGAACTAATAAAATCCATATATGTGTCTAATATGGTTCTTAATGTAACTTAATTTAATTTATTGAATCTATAGATAACGAAACTTCCCTAAAAACTAAATATTACACCTAATGTAAATTTACTATTCTCATAAAATCTCACCTAGTTAGCACTAGTAAATATATATAGATTATGGTGGCTAAATTTATTATACATAAAACAAATGTTCAATAATCCATGGATTTAGATTAAAACACTTTTCATATATATTAAATTATATTTTTTATAATCATTTTAATTTCATATATGTAGGATCACTGCATTGAAAATATTACTTCAATATGTAGGGAAATAATTTTAACAATTAATCAGACTACTAGAATTTTTTTAATTTCACAGATCGTTATTATGAATCTATCATGAATTTCATTCTTATATACAAAGGGTTATTTGTTTTTTGGTGTCTTAAATTCCCACGCTATTCCAAATTACATTTGAACATGTTTTTTGGGAAAGAATTATAAATTCATTCATTTACTATAATTTTATTCCATAAAAATATCTCATATGTTATAGAGTATAAATCTCAAAATAGTAAAAAAAATTTAAATTTCAATACAATAAATACAATGTCACCCATAATAATAATAATTTTCAATATAAAAATTCACATCGTGTTTTTTTAGCGACCATGGTGTTTAGAAAATAATATTGTCAATGTTTCTATTAAATAATTTCAACTCTCTTAAGAACCTTCGCATAATTCAAGACTAGGATATAGGATCATATTATAGGATAGAGGGTGAATTTTTAACTTCAAAACCTTTTTCTATCACTATAAATGATAAATCAATGAGGCTATTCAATGTAGATTTTTCAATTCCATCTCTCTATTTATGAAATAATATTTTATAACACCTATATATATATATATATATATTAAAAACATTGAAGTTAACCTATATGGGACACTCATACGAATTTTAGTCATTAAATATGTTCATTTCTGTCTTCAAAATCCACATTATAAACATATCAATAGCCATTTTGTACATTTATAATCCTTATTAAATGACGCTTTCACTTTCTCATTGATTTATTTTTAAAACCCACTAAAGGAATTGTCTTATTTTTTCATTTTATTCTATAAAGATGATAATAATTGTAATTTATATCAAACTGATATACTTTATCATTTATATAATTGACACGTCCACTATGTCAAAAAGTTTCAATAATAGCATGATCCATAATTTTTGAGATATTTTTTTGTGATAGTCCATAATTATTCATTATATTTAAAAAACTAAAAAACTATGAGTTCTAAATATATTTGATATATCTATATTTTTCTTCATGTTATGATGTTTTCCTTTCAAAATTTTATGACTCCTTTTAATAACTGGTTATATTTAAAAAAAATTATTAGTAACATGTGTCTCATTCATAGAATGTTTTTACATGTGTTATCTATTGCATAATCACTCCCAATTCTTTAAAAATTATTTAATCTATAACATTAATTTTTTTTATTGGAATTAAAATTAAAAACATAACTCTCAAATAACACATAGAGTCATTTTTCCATATTTTTTTATCTTTTTCTATCGGATAAAGAACCCATAAAGACTCTTTCCTCATCTGTCAATTCAAATATCCCCATATTATTTTATTTATTTTTTATCAATAAATGACTTCTAAATAATCTAAATTAGTTAATTGTTGTATTTATTTTATACCAAAACTCATAATAAATAATTTTTATTAGGAATTAGAAATCCCATATTCCGAATATGAACATCGTTTTTCCCATCTTTTCACTTGAAAAAAACTGTCATATGAAGCTAAAAAATTATTTTATGCCACAATTTTACAAGATTTATATTCATTATGTCACCCAAAAAATTTTAATATTGAGTTTAAGGAGTATGTAATTGATGTTTTATTCCATTTTTATCAAGATATGACTAAAAATAATTACTATTAAACTCCCTTACACTTCATGTTCTCGATTTTATGTGAAGAACCCTGAACTGTATCACACATTCCTTCTGAAATTTTTTATCATATCCAATTCCTTTGACATTAAATTCAAAAATTTATGATTTGTACTTATTATAAATCTATCAATAAATTTATTGATATATATATAAACTATGATATTTATACTTTATAAGTTTATATATATCTATGTTGATTAATTCTCATCGATTAGATAGTTTTTACATCGAACTCCAATTAGAGTACACCTAAGTGAGGGGGGGGGGGGGGTTGAATGAGTTGTACATATTTTAAAAATATATTCCAAATAAAACAAAAATAAAATTTAAATATCTATATACACTTAGTATAAAAACAATTTATATATATTTTTAACTACAAAACTGAATTATATACACACTATGTCTTTATATTTTATTTAATTTAATATGAGAGCCCACTCTTTATTTTATTTGACTATTCCTAAGAAATTTATTTTTTTATCAATATTATATAATATTTTTATGATATATAGTACAATTTTTATAAAATAGTTCGGTTAGGTATCATCAGCATCACCAGACATGAATAACTGGATAGCTAAATTTGTAGGTTGTTGTTTATCTTAAAACAACATGTCTTAAATATTCTGTTTTTAGAAACTAGTTTTTGAAATGGTCCTTATAGGATCACTAGATAGGTAAAATCATTGATATGATCTTATTATAAAATATACTAAACTACTCATGAAGTATCAATATAGTAAAATTTGCATCATTCTTACTTCATAGTTGTACTATGTAATCCTCTTATTCATGAGAGAAAACAATTTAAAAATAAACTTTCTTCTTCTAAATAAAATGATCATATGTTATTATCTATTAAAACCACTTTGACAGACCATATGAGAAATAAAATATACAACACATATAGATCCCATTACTTATATTTCTTTGATTTAGATAATATTTTCTGTAGAGAGGAATGAATATCTATTCTTAATATATTAATGAATAATTTCTATTAATTTTATTCCTTCTATATTCATTGATTAATTGGAAATACAACACATATTTTTAATTATTCGAAATACCCTTGATATTTGGAAGAATATTATTTTTGAGTCAAATTATTTTGGAAAAAGAGAACCATTGATAATGTCCACTAATTATATTATAATGAATTTTAATTCTCCATTCATTTCAGTCCATGAATCTATCAATTGATCTACTATTAAATATATAAAACCCATTTATTGGTGAGTTTAATAATTTATAACATACATGAACATTACTCTATTTTTTTAAAATATTCTTTATATCCCCAAAAAAATCACCCCACAAAATCTATACGCATAGTTTCATTTGATATTAAATACACAACTAGGTTATTTTGATACATGCTGAACAACTCTCAAATAATCACTTACTTGTAAAACCCTTTTATTAATATCATTTAAAATATTATTCTTCAGAATATTGGAAATTAAATCATAATTATGATGAAATTAAAAAATTATGTAAGGGAAAAATACTATATCACTTAGATATTTTGGAAATGTTATTTAAAATAAATTGAATATATTGAAAGTCATTAATTTCCTACAACACAAACTTTAAATAAACGGTGAATTACTATTAAAATATCGAGATGTAATGTGAAAAATTTAACATTGATGTTAAATATATTTCAATGAACAAGAATGAATGTTTTTTAGAAACATGGAATGACGATTATAGATCAATAAAATATATTAATGAAAAAATACTTAATTTTTAGTCAAGTATTTATATTAATTGAAAAGAAATCATTTCTCCGAAATTTATATTTAATTATATTTTTAAAAATATAATTTAACATATATATAAAATATATTTGGTAAAATGAACATAATTTTCTAATAAATATATAAAAATTTACTTTATGTTGACTTTTTAGTAATATTATGAAGATATTAATTTTTTTATGATTAGATTTTTATTAAATAATACCTTTCAAATTAAATTATATAAGTGGGTAAATTTTATTTTCAAAATGATTTTAAATGAAAAATTAGATCAATGATAATATTTTTATTCATATTTAATTCATTTTAATAATTTCCATGATTAACATTGAAAAAAATATTTAATATTTATGAATGTTTTCTATTTTGAAAATTGATTTTTCAAAATTTCTACATGATCAATTATAAAATAAATAATGAAATATGTATGAAATGAATATTTTAAATTGGATTAAATATTTTAAATCATAATAATTAATACTAAATTATCATTAAAATTTCATTTATCATAATAAATAATAAAAATAATAAAAATTTATTACCATGGATATGGTTAAAACATGATTTTTCGGGGTGGCGTAACAAAAATATAATTTTTATAATGAGCCAAATAATTTTATAATTTCTATTTAATGGAAATATATAGACTCTTATAAAAATGATAATCATTTTTATATCTTTTTGGTACACCATTAAATGAATGTGACCAACATAATAATTTTTATAAATAAAAAGTCAAAATGTTACACCCTTTCTTTTGAATTTTAATTATGAGTTAACATTAGGAAAAAATTATCTGATCAAATATTGATGATTATTTTATGAATAAATAAAGTAATTATATTTTCATGATTCATTTATAATTATATATATATATATATTAACTTATAATTTCATTCCATTGTGATACTTTATCAGTACTAGAAATATTAAATAAACATTACTAAAAATAATAAGATTCATATTAATTGAATAAATTATATTATACCATGAAATATTATGATAAAAATAAATAAATATAGTATGTAGAAAATAATATATTTCAATGTCACCTTTTTCTTGATGTATTTAATGTCAAATTAATTAGAGTTTTTGAGAATTGCCATTATTGTTATTTTAAAATTAATATAATTTTATTATATAATTCAAAATTCATAAAAAATTAATATTTAGAAAATTGAATAATAAATGTTTAAAAATATCACTAATATTTTATTCATATACCAAATTTCCTTTTATTACTATTATATTAACCCTTAATAGTAAAAATAATATTACCATTGAAATGACTAAAGCAAAGTTTTTCTCATTAAATAGGCTTGGGATAAAATTAATTTTCACACAAATAACATTGTTATTTTATAAAAATGATTTAATTTATAGATCCATGAGGTAAAAATTATTTAATAAGGCTCATTTTAATTTTAGTCTTAAATGATAAAATTTCAAGGTAACAAAACTAGTTATCGTATTGAGAACTAAAATGGTTTAAGTATGTAATAAATTTGTTTTGGAAAAAAATGTTTATAAAGTGTTATTTATTTTTGTATAAGAGGTGTTCATAGACCTTATATTCCCCAAAATCCATTAATTATAATTTTTAGGCATTTTTATTGGTAGGGAATCTCCTTCAATAAATAAATTGCGGTATTATAAAATATTTCTATTGTCCTCAATTATTATTGGACACCGGCTCCCCCCCCCCCACACACATCCATACCTCTGAAGGCATTTGTATCAACAAAAACCTACCAGAAACCCTCCACCATACACTTATACACATTCTAATGATTCTATTCTAAAAAAATTCCATAAATATGGTCTTTAATAAGATACCAATGACGATGTTTTCTAAGAAAAAGTAATTTTCTCAATATGATTTTTCCTATTAACATCTTATACTGCCTCATTAATTAATGATATAATAAATAAAATATAAAACCAATATCATATTAAATATACTGTGGTTATTTTTTATAAATTTATTTCATACTATCTATCCCCTCTTCCATCAAAAAGAAAATGAAACTGTCAATCGTGTTTAGGGATGATTATCACCTCACGTGATGATGTAATTTATTTTCCATCACTACCACTCATGGGTGGATATAATAATGAATTTAATATATATATATATATATATATATTATATTTATTTCATATATATAATTTTTTAATTAAATTATTAAATCTATCTTCATACCATCCAATTCAATGGAAGTTGATAACATCCCTTGTTTGTACGTGTGGACAAATGAGTCCACGAAGTGATATAAAACCATTTTCATTGTATTTTGAAATAGATGTTATTAAGGATAAATTTAACTGTTATATTGGATATATATTACACAACAATTGTTCTGTTAATTTGATATATTGTTAACCATTATTTTGTTCCATCCTCCGTGAACATGGAAACAATGTTCATATATACGTACGACCTACCATCTCCATGCACAATGTAATTCATTTTCTATCATGAAATATGATGGATCATTATAAATACATATATAATAAATATGTATGTTTTTTATATCATGATTAAAATATATTTAGAAATTTAATTATGATACATGTAAAAGAATTAAATGTACCATACATAAATATACTAGAAAATGAAACATTTATTACCTAAAATGAGATTTAATGAGGGAATTATTAATAAATAGGTAAACAAATCCATATTTAAATCATAAATTCTATAATATACATGTGTAAATTTATATAATATATTATATTTAAATTATATTTATGTTACCTAAGGATTTAACATGTCAGAAGAAAGTCCATATATCAGGTAAGGTATTTTTTTCAAATTGTTTTTTTGTGGTGTATGTTTTATAATTCACAATATTTTTCTCAAGAGGTGTATATACAGTCCCAATTTAAATTTATACGATTAATTACATCCATTTAATTATATTTAATATTTCATTTTATGTTATTATTTTATGGGGATTACGATTCAAAAGATACATAAATGCTAGTGTATTTTCATATCACTTTTTCTTTCTTTGTGGGACATGGAATATTCATTTTATTTTATTTTATGGGGTTTATATATATTATATTCTTGTATTTTTTATATCATATTTTTATAATTATAATTACTTTAATATCTATTAATTATCATTCATTTCAGGGGGATTACGTTTAAAAAGTTATCAATGTGGTGAATGTTTCATTATACAATTTAATTTTTTATTTGTATTGCTTATGATTATGCTACTGATGTGGAAATATTATGATATTTCTCTCATGAACCCCATTAATTTTATTCTACATGAGTTATTTTTTATATTAAATGTATTTCTTTAATTTGAATCTCATTAACAAATAAATATTCATAAATAATATTTATAGTAAAAGAGGTCATTATTTCTCTAATAAGTTAAAAATATTTTTTATAACATGTCTATGTTTGATATAAAAAATAAAAATTAATTTTTTAATATAATCCAAGGGTTTTTAATATATTTTTTATGATTATTTAAATTAAAAAATGTATAAAAATTTATTTTCATATATTTTTTCAAATGATGTGGTTTTTTATTTTTACAATAAACGTAAATGGAATCATTGTTTTAACATGAACGACATCAACATAATTTTTGAAAATCATAATCAAAAAATTATTTGGTGTTTACTCTATAGATTTTAAAAGACCATTTCAAGGAAAACAATTTCATCAGTATTTGGAAAAAATTTATATATTAATAAATTGATTTCAAAATGATATGTAAATTTGTTTTTCAAAATGATTTAATGATATTTTTATGATAATTATTTCATCAATGAAAATAGACATTAGTTTTTCTTATGTTTTATTGGGTATATGATCTTGTGGTACAATATATATTAATTATATTGATTGTTTGTGTTTATTAGTTTTAATAATATATGTTTATGAAACCTGTTTCATTCCCCAAGGTTATACTATAATGAAATATTTATGATACCCATTTCCTTCATATGGGTTATGATATGAGGAATGTTTTATGATCTTACATCACACATATATATTGTTTTCATTATACTATGTGTGGGAAAATTTTCTCCCTCCAATTTATTGGAAAATGATTTATATCTCATGAGATAATCATGGGATAGACGGTGATGTTCTTGATCCAAAATTGGATATATAAAAATGTACATGATCCACAATGAGAAAAAAGTTAAATATTATTGATATACTATGGGAGACGACAGATGATACATGATATATTATGTTATGTGGAACAAGTAGGGATTCCTGAAGTACAATGAATTTATGTTCTCAGTTTTTAACCTTGACATATCAAATGGTTTCTATAATTATGATGGTGCTACTCATGTAAGAAATGAATTATGGTTTGTGATTCATTCAAGATTATTTCTCACCATTATGATGCATGTCTTTGAAATGATAATGTTTTATTTCATGAATCAATTTTATGATCGTTGGAAGGTTTTTTGTGAACCTTTTATGTTTTTATTCATGATCTAATACACTTATTATTATAATATTCATTCCAATGATTATCGATTAATATATCTCATGTTTAACCATAGTAATAATATGATATCACTAATTTATATTCTTTCTTTCATCATGTTATTAACAATTGTTTCTTTATGTTATTAATATTATTTTTAGTAAATGGGATTATATTTATTTTATATTTTAGTTATATTTCTTAAAATAAGAACATTGTGTTTCTACTCTCCAAAGACACTAATTCTTTAGAGTCCTCAAATATGTAATCAGGGAATCTAATGAATATTCAACAAAAAAATGTAAAATATTTGTATAAAAATCACGAGGCTCTAAATTTGGTATTAAATGAATTGTTTTTTATAATATAGAACAAGGGTGATAAAAAAATTATTGAGCACCATAGGGAATATTCAAAGGAAAATTCTATGTATAGGAAAATATCAAGGAATTTTGGTGAAGGATATAGTGTGTGGTTTCAGACCAATTACATCCCTATTAGGGTACTAAAAGTTGATGTGATTATAGAAATTATTTACCTAAGGGTAATAAATATGATGAGATCACATCGGTAATTCAAATGATCATTACTTAAATCATGAAAATGCGTCTTTCTATACACCTAGTTTTGACACTCCAAGTGGATATTTTTTTGGAATTATAAGACTCTTTACAACCCTTCATAAATGATTGGAATAAAGGATTACAATGAATGTAATACGATAAACCTATAGGTTAATATGTTTAATGAATTTCTCATAATTTATACATAAAATAAGTTCATTTTTATGATTATTTTTCTATGAACTATGATTATTATTTCAAAAACTATTTTTTTGGTTTTACTCAATAGTAGGTAGAGGAAGGAACCAAGTTAAAAATATGTGGTGTAAATAAACTTGTTGATGATAAAAAATGTGATGAAGAATAAATAGAACGATAAATTGATTATGGCTAATTATTTTTCATGAAATATGATAAAAAATATCCAACACAACCAAAAGATGGACACTCCAAATATTGTCAGGATAAATTTTCTAGATATATCTTGTTGTGGATACAATATAGAAAATAGGATAAAGTGTCATATATTTCACGAATGTGGGATGAAGTACTCATAGGAATATTTTTGAGGGATGATAAATGTTTTATGTTCATAGAAGAAGATCATAGATTATCTAATTTGCAATGAAATATATAATGTGAAATTAACTCAAGGGATGAATATAATGGTTCCTCTAATCCATCATAAATGGTTTATTTTTTTAAAAAATAATAATGTGTAGGCATCTCGTAAGATGAAACCCTAGGAGGAATTCAATATTATAGGATTATAAAGGTGTCATTAGTAAAAGTTTTTTAAATTATGAAGAGGCTAAAAAGGACATATAAAAGGAAAGAGATATTTTGAAATAAGAAAATAAATCCTAGTAAATGGTTTAATAATTAAGTGTAATGAATAATATGAATATATATTGAAATTAATGAACAAAATTTTATAAATCTGGAAATATATAATAAATTTTCATAATAATATTATGGATTTTCATTATTATTAAGAATAATAATGATGATTAATAAAATTGATTTAATGACAAGGTTATATTTTATGAAAATAACATGATTAAGGGAATAAAAACACTTAATATATTAGATATATTGAAATAATGTTTTTTTATTTTGAATAAATAGAATATTGATATGGATATTTTAAATTTTATCACCATGATAACCATAAAGCTCATTAAATATATGATAAAAAAGTGGTTTATTTTATCACTGATGTCGTTTATATCATTTTTGGATATATGAAATATACTAAATATAATATTATCTTATTTATGGACTGAAGAAGAATTATTTTTCTTAATTGAGGTTTTATGGTAATTTTTTTTATTACCATGTTTCAAGAAAACATCGAATCAAGGAAATAAAATTTTTTCCTTGCAATAAATATTGAGCAATATGTTATGTATATTTTGATGTGTTAGTCCTTCCGAAATGAAAAATTAAACATAATACCTTAGAGTAAGAGATAATGTAGACTTTTATCAAATCACAACAAAAGAATGAGAATTTTATTTTGAAATGGAATGAAAAAATGTTTTTATATTTTATCATGTTCTATAAAATGATATTAAAAATTCCAAAAACTTATAAGAAGAATTCTGATAAAAAACCTTATGTACTATTACATTCAATTTTGAGGAATCAATACTATTTTAACAAATTATTTATTTATGCCTTTTTTATGGTTAACATTATCATGGCTATTATCAAAATCCCTCTTTGTTAATACTTGGAAATTATTATTCTCGTTAATGACAATATTTTCACCTTCCACTATTTTTTTGTATTTAGAAATCTTTTTAGGTCTCATCCTACCTATTAAAAGTTCTATATTTTGAAATATATTTCCTAATTACCTTTTTATAATATTTAGTTTCCTCAAAGGGATCATCAAAATGATAACCCCTTTAATTTTTGCACTCAAGTAAAAATTATGACAACCCAATTTATTAAAGGGGTGGGGGATAATAAAAAATATTTAGATTCTGAAACACAATTTTATTCAAATAAATATAATTTCGTAGAAATAATGGGCTTTTTAAAATATCATGTTTAAACAAATCATGATATACTTTTAAAATATTATAATTTAATTTGACAATTAGTAAATAGCCATTAACTTTTAGGTGTGAATATTATTAAAATGATTTATAAATTTTTTATGGATGTTTTTTATAATTAAAATATAAAAATAAAAAGGTATAAAATTTTCAATAATATCTTCATATGATTCTAAAATACATCTTTTCTCAAAATAAGTATTTTTATTTAAAATAAAAAAATAATAAAATAAAATTCTAACAAATTAATTTAATTTATATGACAAATAAACTTCTTTTATTGATTGATCTTATCAATATAACATATATAATTTTTTTTTGTATTTTATGAAAAGATTAATAATCCAATGAATTGTGAATAATACTGATTTTTATTAAATATGTCATTTTGATTAAATTATTAAAAATTAATTAAATTTTAAAATGGTTTTAAATATAATTTTTTTTCAATTATATTATAAATAATGAAATTTTGGACATTAAAATTGATTCCATATTGAATTTAAATATAAAAAATTCTTAAATTTATGAAACAATTTATTTGAAAAATTATTTATCAGATATATATATATAAGCTTTTTTTAGTTAAAATTAAAATTTTTAGCATTTAGGGATTAAATTTTCTAAAATTGATTCCATGTTTTGATTCATCATATTTAGAGTTATATAAAAAATTCATCACAAATTTTCAGCATAATTAAAAGTAATGATAATAAAAAATAATTACCATGGTTAAGGCTGAAATATGTTTATTTAGTCTTTAACTAAAAAAGATAACGGTTAAAATGACCTAAATAATTTTCTAGATGTTTTTATGGGAAAATATTTAGACTGTTAAAACCATAGGATAATTTTTTCAATTTTTTGGTCAAATGTCCATTAAAGTGACCAATATAGATATTCAAGTAATGATAAAAATATGATCACCTTGTCGAGTGCGTCAAATTAGTTGTTTAATTTTGACTAGATTTTCTACACTATAACCGTAAAACTAGGTCATCTCTTGATGGAGCCTTATATCATTAATTTAAAAAGAGGGTTTTGATTATGAAATTAGAAGGTGAATGTGGTTTTGTAAAACATGGGGGTTGATGATTAATGATGAAAATATAAAATGAAATCGATAAAACAATTTAAATATTAACAATATTAATTAAGCCTGATCATCCTAGGGTACTCTCAGGATGTCAATACTTCAACGCTTCGTGATAGAGGGTTATGATATTTTAATCCCTAGTTTATAAAACCTAGAACCAGAATGTTACTGAGTTTATACTAGGATGCCTCTTAGGGTTTAGTCTAAAACACACAATGATTCAATAGACATCGTCGAGGATTGGTAGATTTGTGTTTGACATCATAACTGAAACTCCCCAAGGAAACACACGAAGAAATTGATGCGCTGTCCATAATTGTACGTTATTTCCTTTTGATTCCATGAAATAAATGTACATGGCCTTTATAGTGAGTTCAATTGACCAATATGAACCACACAAACACCGCAATTGAAATTGTGAAAAGGAAGTGGTTAACGGAGTGTGGAACATCACATGAATGGGTACCCCCAAACATGATCATACGAGTTGAGCCTGACATACCAGTAACTAACTAAAAAAAATTAAAATATATGATGACAAAAATAATAGACAACTTGGAATTAAAAATATCATTCAATATAATACAAAAAAGAAGCTCGGGATTACATCATGTTCCTCCCCGGGTGATCACGAGCGGTTGAGAAACCTATGGGAGATAAGAAAGAAAATGATGTTGGGGTAGAAGTTACCATAGCCTCTATAACATCTGGGGATGATGAGAAGACTCCTTGGGGATTCCAAAATGGCAGCAAATTGCCTCCTGATCGAACTCCCAAATGGGGATTCCAAGGTTCCATTTTATATAAAAATTGGAAGGGTGTTTCAGGCACATAGATTTCACCAATACATTTATACCACACATTTTTTCCAACAGAAACCTGAATTTCCCTTTTTCCAAAACCAGAAAGTTGTATCCCCACTTCATGAATATCCCCACCAAATAATGGGCACCAATTGTACTTGTGGATCAAGAGATATGGACAGATTACAGAACACTAAATTTGACTTTGTGCAGATTTGATTCCCTGAACAGATCAGTTTGGTTGGGCCCCTTGACGGCCGAATTGAGTATGAATTATTTCATAAGAGTTGTATCCCATTAAAAGTTTTACCATGACACAAAATAAGATCCCATTTGGATGCAAGGAATATTTTATACCAGAACAACATTGGACAGGTCTTCATGGATCAATGTAATTTTGGCCCATTTTTCTTCCACTTCATCAAGGACCCTCCAAATCATCTCCTCCTCCATTGAAAAAATAATGACATGTAACATTTTCCATTATAATATTGATTAAAATTAATTAATTGATTCAAAAAGATATTTCAATTAATTATTATGATTTTAATATTCATTAAAAAATTAGATTAAAACAGCGTTGTAATGGTGGGATAAAACAGTGAATCGTGGTCCAATCACACCCCCACACCAAAACATTTGCACTCCTGGGAAAAGTCGCATATTAAAAAAACGATGCTTATATATATTCCCAAAATCATGAAGATTTAAAATTTGAGGAAATTTTAATTGAAGTAATGCGATCAATGTACGATCCACACCATGAATTTCTTCCTAGTGAAAATTGAAAATTATGTCTCATAAATCATATCATAGTGAAATTCAAAAAGATTCATGATAAGAATTTGTGAAAGGAATTACTAAGTCAACCATGAATCTAAATCATGATGTTTGTGTGTGTGTGAAAACCATTCCATGCTATTCTATCCACTTTTTATCAAATAAATAATGATTATTTTAACATTTTTCAGCTTAAATGATTTTTTCCACCAATCCAATATTACATCATTTGCAATCATATTTCAATACCCACTCACTTAAGAATTCTCATAATTAAAAAAAAAATCTCCCTACCTAGATATATCTATATGATTCTCATTTCATCACTCCCATCATTTTTTTAGAAGTTTCATTTGAAACAAATCTCACACTCATCTCTCAACCCTTGTTTGATCTCCTCACGACACTAATTTAAATAGTTATAAAAAGATAAAAGGTTGTGGAGGGGTAGTTTTGTATGGGCCCAAGACACAACCATTTTTTTGAATGCATACAACAATCAGACATTAGGTACACACGCATAGGTCAATATGGTACAGTAATGAAACATATTGGATTTGGAACAAATGTATGGAAATATCATTTAAAGATGAAAAATAATAGCTTAACATATATTTACCTTATATTAAGTAAGACAAATTCACACTTTGTGGATTGGTGAAAAACGTTGTGGAGATATTAATGACCTAGTTTTACAAAAAACTATCATAGAAGGGGAATCAATCATCATAATTATTTCACATAGATACGACCATTTATATAATTTAAAAAAACCCAATTCACTAAAAACAATAAAAATCACTCACAGATGTTAAATTCATTCAAATATTATTTTTAACCTTCATTATGGTATTTTTACTTTCCCCCCTTTATGATCACCAAATCATGAAACGTCGAAATTGTTGATGGAGAAAAAAATAAAATACCATAAGTAATGCCAAAAAGAGAGGAAATGAGAAAACGATGAAAATTACTAACTAACCCAGGAATGTATCCACCCCCACAACCAGAATGTGAAGTGTCCTAATTGAAATAATTTAGAATCAGAGTTGGAATGACAAAACCTTGTGTATTTTATTGGTATGATGCATCGAGAATGTGGATTTACTCCACTGTATTCTTTAGAAAATCCTCATAGATGTGTTTAAGTCTTTTCGCATTGACTATAAGACTTTTCCACTCTGCTCAAGAAAAATCTATATTTCACAGAAGGGTAAACATTAATAAAAGATTAAGGAATTAGACATAGGGAACGAAGCTTACCTAGGTATAACTTAAGCCTAGGATTGTACATGAGGACCTTCTAACTAATAAGGAACACCCACATGTGAATCATGCTATCATTAATAGCCTGTGTATTAACTTTATAGATCCAGGAGTTTTCATATGCATCTCGTACAACTTCATCTAACTCTTGAATCTGCAACTTTCTTTTCTCACCTGCATCTGAAAAGTTCATATTACATTGCTTAATAGCTCAATATGCATGGTTTTATTGCAGCACTGATAGGTGACAAGCCTTTTCAAAAAAAAATCTATATGGTGACATTCTGATTGGGGTTTTAAATGTTGTACGGTATGCCCAAAGTTCATTATCCATGCGTAAACACCAATCATTTCTATTGGGTTGTACCATTTTTCCAAGATTCACTTAACTTCTTGATTTGAGATTTCTGCTTGTCCATTATTTTGAGGGTGATATGGTGTAGAGAATTTATTAACAACCACATACTTACAAAGGAAATTATTCATGTTGCGATTAAAAAAATTTAAACCATGGTCACTAATGATGAATCTAGGTAAACATAACCTACTAAAAATTTAGTACCTCACAAAATCAACAACCACTCAAGAGTCATTGGTCCTGGTGGCCTTTTCTTCCAACCATTTAGATACATAGTCAAAACTAATAAGATATATACAAATCCAAATGAAATTTTAAAAGGACCCATGAAGTCAATTCACCATGCATCGAAGATCTCACAAAATAACATGGGCTGTTGGGGAATCTTATTTTTCTTTGAGATATTCATTATGAATTGACAAGGAATACATGACTAGAAAAATATATAGGCAATCCTATATATAGTTTTCCAAAAAAATCCCAGAGTCGAGGACCTTTTGAGTTGTACTTTTAGAGTTGAAGTGGTCCCCATAGTCCAAAATGTGGCATAAGGTCAAAAAAGTGGTGAACTCATGGTCAAGGACACACCGATGGACTACTTGGTCACTAAAAATTCTCCAGAATGATGGGTCATCCCAAATGTACCAATGAGAATTATTCTTAACTCCCTATGAATTTGAAATTCTAAAATCAGTGGGGATTTTTGATGATTCTAGAAAATTCACAATGTATGCATTCTAGGGGTTAATGTCCACAACATCACAAAGGTTCTCATGAGGGATTAATTCTCCAATGGGTAAGGGGAAGTCAACATGATGGTCCAATGGTGTAAAAATGCTACTAATGTGGTTAGCTACCACATTCTCCACTCATCTCTTATCTCTAATCTCAAGGTCAAACTCTTGGAGGAGGATAATCCACCAAATGATGCATGGCTTGTCTTCATGTTTCATTAGGAGGAAACGAAGGGTAGCATGATCAGAGAAGACAATGATTTTTGACCTGATAAAATATCAATAGAATTTTTCAATGGAAATCACAAAAGAAATATGTTTCTTTTCAGTTGTTGTGTAGTTTTCCTGGGCATGGTCAAGGTTATGTGAGGCATACACAAAGACATGAGGAGCCTTCTCACCCCTTTATGATAAAACTGCCCGAACTGCAAAGTTAGAGGCATCACACATAAGCTCGAAGGGGAGATCCCACCTTAGTGGTTGGGTGATGGGACGTGATTTGAGATAGTTTTTAGTGAATTGAATGCATTGTCAAAATTTTTATCAAACGCAAACTCAGAATATTTTTTGCAATAACCGGGATAATGGAAGTGTAATATTACTAAAGTCTTTAATGAATCTGCGGAAAAACCAGCATGTTCCAAGAATGAATGCACCTCACAAACAAATTTTGGATATTGAAGGGTTAATATTAAGTCAATTTTAAATTTTTAAACTTTAATTCCCTTATTTTAAATGACATGCTCAAGAACTATCCATCTCTCATCCATAAAATACAATTTATCATTATTTAAAACAAGATCTTTTTCAATGAAGTGGAGGAGGACAAAACCCAGGTGTTCCAAACAACATTCAATATAAGATCCATATAACATGAAATCATCCATAAAGACTTCCATAAAACTTTCATGGTATTAAGAAAAAAATACACAACATACATCATTGAAAAGTACCATGAGCATTATTTAGACCGAATGACACCCTTCTATATGAAAATGTGAGAATGGATAGGTAAATGTGGTCTTTTCTTGGTCCTCATGGGCTATAGGGATATGGAAATAACCCAAATATCCATCAAGGAAACAATAATGGGACTTATCAGCCAATCATTCTAACATTAAGTCAATGAGAGGTAATGGAAAGTGGTCCTTCCACATGGCTTTATTGAGTTGACGGTAGGCAATATAGACTCGCCAACTGTTTTCCACATGTGTTGGAACCAATTCATTCCTTTCATTTTACACAACTATTAATCTTCTTTTTTTAAAAACAATTGGCACTGGGCTTACCCATTTACTATCAGATAAAAGATAAATGATCCCCGCAGCAAGTAATTTACTGACTTCCAATTTTACCAGTTCAAGGAGAGTATGATTCAACCAGTGTTGAGATTGTCATACGATCTTAGCCTCATCATACAAAATTATATGGTGCATACCAATAGAGCGTATAATCTCGATAATATCATCCAATGTTCATTTTTTTCTTCTTTTTACACTCTCTCAAAAGTTTGAGTACTTTTGATTCATGTTGTGGAGAGAGGTTATTGGAAATAATGATGGGAAATTCGTCAATAACGTCAAGATATGAATATTTTAAGTTATAAAGAATTTTATTATGTTCCATCAGTGGTTGTTTCTGGATTGAGGGAAGAGATTTAGGGGGAGTGAGGTCCATTAAACTGTCTATCTACCAATGATTATTCTCTAAAGTTATAAACTCTATAGAAATGTGATTTTCAAAATCATTGACGGTCATGGGTACCTCAAGATGAACACACTCATAAATTAAATCAAAAAATTTACACTTTTCATAACCCACACAACACTAAAAACATGAATCAAAACTGAAATCATCCATGGGTGAAGTAAACAAAAATTAATTACATTTTGGGTTGAGGAGAAAATTGTGTGTGTGTGAATAATTTGAGAGCACTTCCAACGAATAGACAGAAAGAGAGCAGTGCTCTTCAATTGGTTGTTTCATAGTCTCAAGGATGTTAAAACATACCTTTTATCCGCCAAATTTCATGGACATCATTCCACTGTGAGCATTTATGATCATCTTTTCTATTTTGAGGAATGGACACCCAAGTATGAGAGGAGCGTGTCCTTGGGTTCATGTATCTTCTATCTCATGAATGTAGAAATCAGCCGGGAAGATGAGATTCTTCACTCATTTAATGACATCCTCAATCACTCTTTTTGGATGCATTGTACTCCAGTATCCATGTCGAACGAGAATTCCAATTGGTTGAAGCTCTCCAACCTAGAGTGAAGTATAAATGGAGTGAGGCATTACATTAATGTACGAACCTAAATCTAGTATAGCATCATAAAAGAAAGTCTCCCCTATGGAACATGGTATTGTGAATGTTCCAAAATCCTTGCATTTGCTTGGAATTGTTGGTTGAATCAAGACCGACACATTCCTCCCCATGTTGTCTCTCTCATTCCCCTTCAGCCTTCATCTGTGGGAGCAAAGTTCATTAAGAAATTTGGTATAACAGGGTATTTTCTTGACAGCATCCAATAATGGAATATTAACATAAACTTATTTAAATGTATCCATTATTTCCTTGTCAATATCATTTTCAATGTTTTTGTTAGATTTAAGGATTCTTTGAGTGAATGGAAATGGAATTTATTGTCCATGGGAATCATTAATTATAATTTTATTGTCCTTTTTATTTTGTTTTTTCTTCATTGGAATCTTTTATGGGTTGAGAATGAGTGTTTTAAAGAGGGGGACATACCTATTGAGTAGAATCTTTAGAATGAGAATTTTCTTTACCACTACAAAGTGCAATTGCACATACATTATCTTTGTTCTTCGGAATGGAAATGGGTTGACATGGTAGTTTTCCAGAACCTTGATTCTTAAGTTTACCGATGGTGTTCACCAATTATCCCACTTGAGTTCATAAATCTTGAATTACTGATTGTGTGGTATGTTGGAACTAGAGGTTCTAGGTTGAAATTTCCTTCACCATATCCTCGAGTCTTGGTTCATATTTTGGAGGAGGAGGAGGATTGTTTGGAGAAGTTGAAGGATAATAAGGTTTCATAACATGGCCTATTTTATACTAATTTATCTTAAGGTTGTTTGAGTTTCCTCCTTGTCGGTAGTGGGGTTGTGCATAAAACCCATGGATTTGGATTTGGCCTAAATTATTCATGCATGAAGGGAGGTTCTTTTTGGAAAGGAAGCACTAGGAACACAACTACACAAGACTGAGATGAATCTTGAAGTTGTGGGCACTGGTCAGAAAAATGAGTGTTATCAGAACAAATACAACAATGTAATTGAATAGAAGTATAGTGAACGTTACCTTGTTCTTGAGCTTATTTCCTTATAAGGGTATGCATCTCATCAAATTTAGTATCTACCTTTTGTTTTAGGGCTGAATGAATTACCTCATGAACTCCTTGAGTTGGTTTAATTGCTCATGTACCAAATCATTGTGCATTTTGAGCCATGTTGGCTATTATGTCGCGATTGGTAGAAAGAGTTTTATCAACTATGGAACCATCAGCTGTAGAATCAATCATTCCATGATCCATGGGTATAAGTCCCTAAAATAAGTATTGTATTAATAGTTTTTCACAAATCTGGTGGTGGTGGAAATGTGAGCAATGTCTTTTGAATATCTCCCTGTATTCATGAAAGGTATCTCATTGTGATTTACTAATTCCATAGATTTATTGATTTATTGATGTAGTTCGGGAGGCAGGGAAGAACTTATCTAGAAAGAGTCATTTAAGGTCATTCCACCCACCAATTGTGGTAGGCAGATAGTATATCCAGTCTTTGGCTACACCATCAAGGGAGAAAGGAAGGACCTAAACATAATTAGGTCCTTAGAGAAATTTTGTGGTTTCATGGTAGAGAACACTATTTGAAACACATTAAGATGTTTGTGAGGTTCCTCACCGCGAAAACCTTGGAATTTAGGAAGAATGTGGATGAGACCTGATCTCAGCTCAAAGTTGCAGCTTCCTCGGGATATTAGATGTACGCAGGCTGGTACTCCACACCAGGGGTGGTCAGTTCTTTTAATGTTTGATTATGTGTAGCAATATTTTATTGGGATTGATTAGGTTCATTTTTAGATTGGTTTATCACCACATGTGGTTCCAAAAGAGGTTCATCAATGTTACCTGATTTTCCTTCTCTAGATTCCTTGATTGGGGTGTAAAGTGACCTTTCAATTTCTGGGTCAAATTCAAGTAGTGTTTCTTTACCAGATAGGGTAATGAAAATAATTTGTGAAGTTTGTTTTTTTAATAAGGGTAAAATCGATTAAGAAGGGTGAAAACGGAATATAATGTTATAATAAAGAATTATGGAGAGGGAGATGGAGAAGAAGAAGAGATAGAGAGAGAAAGAACACGCCAAAAAACAACCAAAAATAAAGACAAAACCCAAAAAAATAAAATGGGCATGGGGTATTTAAATGAGTACTAATTAAGAAGTAAAATAAATAGATAAAAGGAAATAAATAACCAAATGATCATGGATCCCCAGAAAAGGAACCAAAATTTGATCGCGTTGTCGAGCACGTCAAATTAGTTTTTTAAATTTGACTAGAATTTTTATAGTGTAGAAGCAACCCAGGTTGTCTTTAGACAGAGCCTTATATAATTAATTTAAAAAGTGTGTTTTGATTACAACATTAGACGGTGAAGGAGGGTTTTTAAAACTTGTGGGTTTGATGATTAATGATGAAAATAGAAAATGAATGCGATAAAACAATGTAGAGATTAACAGAATTAAGTAAGCATGATCTACCTGGGGTAAACTCATGATGTTTATCCTTCATCGCTTCATGATATAGGGTTATGATCTTTTAATACCTGGTTGGTAATAACTAGAACCAAAATTTCCCAGAGTTCATACTAGGATACCACCTAGTGTTCTGTCAAAAACATACAATGATTCACCAGACACCGCCGATGATTGGGTGATTTGTGAATGACTTCATACCTGAAACTCACCAAGGAAACGCCCGAAGAAATCGATTTTCTATCCAAGATTGTATGTTATTTCTTTGCGATACCATGGAAAAAATTTAAATGGCCTTGACACTTCTTTTGTGAGTTCAATTGTCCAATATGAACCACACAAACACTACAATTGAAAGGGGGGAAAGGAAGTGGTGAACAGTGTGTGAAACATCACATGAATGGGTACCCCAAAACATGATAATATGAGTTGATCATGACATACAAGTACATAATAAATAAATAAAAATAGATGATGAATAAAAACAACATAAAACTTGGAATTAAATAGATAATTCAATATAATACCAAAAATATGCTTGGGATTACATCACGTTCCTCCCCGGGTGATCACAAGGGGTTTTGAAACCCATGGGAGGGGAGAAAGAGAATGATTTTGGGGTAGAACATTCCATATCATCCAGAACATCTATGTATGTTGAGAAGACTCCTTGGGGACTCCTAAATGGAAGCACCTTGCCTCCTTGCCGAACTCCCAAATGGGGATCCCATGGTTCCATTTTATAGGAAAATTTGAAGGTGGTTTTAGTCACACAGATTTCTTCAATCCACTTGTACCACACATTTTTACAAATAGAAACCCACATCTCCCTTTTGAAAAAAACGGAAAGTTCTTTCCCCACTTCCTGAATATCTTCACTAAATTTTTGGAATTAATTGGAAATTTGGATATGGAGATATGGATAGATTACCGAATACCGCATTTGACTTTGTTTAGATGTGATTCCTTGGAAAGATCACTTCGTTTGGGACCCTTGACGGCCTAATTGGGCTTCAAATCCTTCATAAGAGTTTTATCCCATTATATTTTGTACTAGAACACAAAATATGAGCCCATTTGGATGCACAAAAAATTCTATACAAGCACAACAGTGGACTGGTCTTCATGGAACCATGAAATTTTGGCCCATTTTTCATCCACTTCATCAAGGACCCTAAAAATCATCTCATCCTACATTGAAATAAAAAATTAAAATAAAATTTATCATTATAATATTGATTAAAATTAATTAATTGATTCAAAAAAAAGTGCAATTTATTATTATATTTGGAATATTTATATCAAAACTAGTTTAAAACAGCGGTGTAAGGGTGGAATAAAACAGTGAATCGTGGTACGATCAATATATAATATCAAAATATTTTTTTGACCACCAATTATGTGTTCACATAGGTGAAAAATAAGGCTTTTAATTAATATATTCTTTATTTATGATAATAATGAAATCAATTTAATTATTTTTTTTGTAATTATATATTTAACATAAATGCTTGTGTACTGGCAACAATGTAATTATTTATTTAATAAAAATAAAAAATAAATGATACTAATTTTTTTTAAACTAATATAAATTGAATTATTTAATAAATCATAAGATTTTATAGATAAATATATCATATTAGGTGGATTTGAAAACAATATTTTCAAAACAATGTTAATTTTTAATAAATAATAATTGATTAAAATTTTCAAAATTCCATAAGATCATATCCATGTATAAGTGAATAAACATTATTTAAAAACATCAACCTCTATACAATATTGGAAAAGTTTCCATCTAGAGTAATTATATTATCACCTATATTCGAACAAAATGTTACCATGGAGAATGGTAAAATGGAGTTTTGTGTGTTACATGCACAAGAGTTAAAATTAGTTTTCAACACAAATAAATCTTTGATTTTATAAAATATATTTTATATTTAGAATATTTCGATTAAAATAATGAAATACATATCATTTATCTATCATTAAATGATATATTACATAGTAAAAATGAAATTTTATCATAATTAATACTAAAATGGTCAAAGTATATAAATTAAGAGGTTAAATAACAATATGCTAAAAAAATCATTTTTTTGGGTGTGTAATTGTTTATTATTAACCATATTTTCAATATAATGCATTATTTATAAATTTTGGTGGAATTTGTGTGGGTAGTGAAACCCCATTTTTGAGTAGTTTCTGGTATTTACAAAAATAAAACTCCACCACTATTATAAAAGGCCAAATCCACCCCCATTGCCTAATACCCTTAATACATTTGTAATGAAAAATACATGGAAAACCCCATTCCTATTTTCCCTATATACATTATATATCTAATAGTATCCCCAATATAATAATACTAGGGTGAATAATAAGATATCTAAATGATGTTGTTCTAATCGAATATAATTTACATCACTATGATCATTCTTTTTTAATTTTTCAATTATAACCTTAATTCATTTTTTGAAAATTAATATGTAGTTACACTGGTATATAAAATATACATATATATTTCCTTATTTAATAACCTATATCAATCACCACTTTTATCAAATGGGAAATAAAACCATCGATCGTGTGTACGAGGAACTATAACCTTGAGAACCCGTGTAATTCATTATCCATCACCAATTAAAAGATTGGATATAATTATTTTTCTAAAATACATATTATATATTTGTTATATAATTATAATTTATGAAATATTATATCTCATATACCTTCTTACATTCCAATATGTTGGAAAATTAAAACATTTCTTAGGCGTACGTGTGGAATACCTCTCCCCCAAAGTGTTGTGATAAATTAATCATTTTATTTTTAACTGGATGGAATTAAGAATAGATTTAAATAATATAGATCATATTAATTACATAAAATGTTTATATTTATGTGATATATTATTTAAAATTCCTTCATTCTTTCCGTCAAGAAAATGGAATGAGCGCCCAAGCATATGTATGACATATCGTCTAGATGAATAATGAAATTCATTTTAATTTTATAACTTCTATGTATAAATAAATACATATATAAAAAATATATATGAAATTTAAATCATTTTTAAAAGTCAAGATATGATGGAGCCCAGATTATAGAAAAATCATTAGAAATACAAAGTAAAAACAATTAAGAAAAAGAAAGTATTTATTACTAAAAACATGATTTATACAGGCAATTTGTAATAAAATTGAAGTAAAAGGTCTCTAAAAGTAACATATTGTATTATATATTTTATTACAGGTAATTATTATATTTATAAAAAATTTATATTTATTATAAATGAATTTTCATCATGTATAATGAATATCCTGACATGAGGCAGGATATTTCAGTCTAAAATTATCTTATATGGGACATATGTTTAGCTAGGCTCTTTCCATATTTCTTGTTGTGTATATATACACAATTTTATATAATAAAACTAATTAAATTATTAAATATAATTTTTAGTTTCATTTTATTATTAAATGATAATTGTGATTAAAAAACTACCCAACTAGAAAGTGATAATCCTATCACTTTCATTTCCTTGTAAAACATTCCATGTTCACAAGATGTTTCTTTCATGTGGTGTCTATACTAGCCTTTATTTTTACTATTATGATAATAATGAAAACCATCGGTATTTACATATCCAGTATATATATATATATATTTCGGTGATTAGTATTCCAGAGCTACCAATGTGGTATAATATTAATGATAAAATCTCATTATTTATATGGATTGTTTATGATTATGCTTCAGATGTTGAAATATTATAACCAAAATATAATGAAAACAATTAATTATAATATTATATAACTATTTCTTGATAGTTTAAATTTTTTACATTAAATTTTACTTCTTTTTTTATTACATAAACAACAATAATTTTTATACAAAAAATAAAATATATTTTCCACTTCGGTTGAAATAAATTTAACATATATGTACAAATAATATATATATGATTTAATTTATATTTTTAATATTATATTTTTTTTAAATAAAATATTTTCAAATATTTTATGTCTTATAATATGTAATAAAAATAATATTCATTTTAATTTAAAAATGAAGTTCTATTTACTTTTTAACAAAAAATTAAAAAAAATATTTGTTCTATCTTGTTCAACAAGATAGTAATTTTATCCATCCATGACCAATAAATTATTTAATTATTAATTTGAATGTTTTAAATTTAATTTTAAAAGAAATTTTTTTCATTAATATAAATAAAATTTTTAGGTTTTCAATAATTTATTTCAAATTGAAAAATATAAATTCGTTAATAATGTTTTATTTATCTTTATATTGAATTTATATCAATCAACGACAATAACCATTCATTTTGATTGTGTTTTTATTAGGATATGATTCAATGGTCCAATTATTATTAATTATTGCTATGGTTTGTGTTCATGATTATGGTGAATATATTTTAATAAAACACATTTCTTTCTTATGAGTTATAATATTAAGAAATTTCTGTTAAGTTATTTCCTTTCTATAGGTTGTGATATAAGGAATATTTTCTGATCATGAGGTTAAAATAAGTGCTATTTTCATTATTTGAAAGCTGGGTACTATTAATATGTCAAATGCATTTTTTAATTGTTAATATCTCATGATAAAATTATGGGAGGGTAGATTATGATCATTATCCATAGTGGGAAACAGATCGATGTGATTTATCTACTATGGAAGAATGTCGATGTTATCGATCCACTATGGGAAACATGTTATGATCAATGATGCATAATTTAATGATAAATATAATGTGATTCAAGATCCACTATAATTTTTTGGGCTCTGTATTTAATAGTGTCATGTGAAATTGATTGAATATATACGATTATGTCATACATTTATGACATTAACATATGGCATATTATAGTATGTCTTTGAAAAGATAAATCCATTGAAAGTGGCATTAGACTGATTTAGTATGAGAAATTTATGTTCTGTTCATTACCTCATACCCAAATTCATATCTTATTCTTTCTTGAGATTGTCAGTGATTATATCCCATATTCATCTTTTATAGGACTATAAGCTCACCGATTATAATTTTTCAATTCCGAAGGTTAAGAATAAAGGTATAGAAGTTCATTTTTGTAGATTGTATTAAATGTGAATATATTTATGGGAAATGTTGAATAGCATTCTTAAATAAGAATACTGCATATATAGTCTTCAATGCCACTAAATTTTTAAGGCCTGTAGAATTATATATTTGTAATGTATTAAATATACATCTAAAAATAAGAAATATTTATGTATGAAAGGTACGAGGATTTAAAAATTCATGTTCTAAAATAATGGATTTAATTTTAATAAGATGATAATATAGTTATGAGACATTAGAAAATATCTTGGTCATTTTGTTAATTAATAATTCCCGGTAAAACATAGATCACAAACCACAAGTCATGACATAAAGTTATGCAATAAAATAAAACCTGTGTAACATGTGTATGAATATATATGTTAATAATACTAATAAATATAAAATAAAATAGGTATTTGAACATTTAATAATGGCAGAAAAAGAATATAAACATAAAAATCATATCATTTTCCATGGATCATCATAACGACTAACATTATATAATTGATAGAGTCTGATTATGGGTTTGGTTCGCTCCCTATTTCTATAAGCATAGTCCATAGATACCCATAAGGAATTAGATTCAATCCTTAGTTCATTTAATATAATCTTCTATAATATAAATATTTACCTTATTCACTATATGTCTATAATTTACCCATCCAATACATTAATATACACCATATATATGTTGTACACATAATCTAGAAATCATTTGCAATTTATTCATTTAAAAAATAACATGTGACAATGAGTCATGATTCATGAAAACATTCCCATAAATAGATTATATGAAATATATTGATATTTGTTTTAAATATCCTTAGATATTATAACTATTGAATCATAATAAAAAAATGTTAATTTCATATATTAAATAAACCATTTTAAAAACATTATAATAATTTTATGAAGAATAAGATGAAATAATATTTTATTTTGAAATTTATTATTTTTAATGGAAATATTAAAATAATATAGTAAAAATAAATAACTTTGGAAAACCGTTAAAACATGAAAAATGATGAATTAAAAAAATAAATGCTACAACAACTACATAATAAATTTATTCTGAAAATGATAAAAAAATGTTTCATTTTAACACAATTGTAATGAAAACAAAAATAACTCATATATGAATTTTTTTATAAAATTTATCTTTAGAAATTAGATAATAATTTATTTTTAAATATAATGGGTCATTTCAAATAATTTATAATCATAAAAACAATAATTAAAGGATCTAAATAATTTGGGCAGGAGGAAACTAATTGAAGACCCAAAAAAAGTGTCAACTTCAGTTACACATGTAAGAGTAATTTTACTAATATTATGAACCAAATTATAGTGAAATGATTATAGAATATATAAAACATAGTGATAAATTATGGGGAATATATATATATATATATATGATATTATTGATAATTAAAATGATACTCCCACATGTTTGAATTGTGAGAAACCCAATTTTGAATGAATATGATATTATAACTGATATTGTTAATTCCGACATATTCTTAATTGAAAATTCTATAACATTGGTGAAAATTTTAATCATTTCTAAAGATCCTATTTAAAATTATTAATTTGGGACTACATAATGGTAATATAGTTTCCTAAAAATGATAGATAATTTTGAGAAAAATAATATTGGCAATGATTTAATATTATTTTATAGTAATGTACTATATTGAATTTGGAAGTTGAGCGGTGAATTATTAGATAAGAGGGGATGATTTTTTTAAATACAATACCTTTATGGTAAAAAATACATTATTTGTGGAAATAAAAAACTAAATTGAGAAGTAGATAATATAAAATACAAGGTGGTTGATTAAGCCTCTTCCAACAATTTAAAGATTAGGTTTGGGGATGTGTTAGTATCCTTTCACCAAAACTGACATTTATGATATTTTAACTAATACTATGGTGAATAACATTTATGTAGTAATATATATTTTATGAAAAAAATTAAATTATTACAAAATATAGACTTGTTGATTTATATTATGAAAATAATTATAATTTATTGGGTTTTTAAATGTGGTTGAAATCCATTTTAACAACAATTTGTGGAGATAAACTAAATAAATTAAATGAGAAATTATTATTAAGAATAAAAATGATTTTATTCATATTTATTAACAAATTTAATTGATTATGTGATTTATTCTAGATATTAAAATAAATATAAACAATTATGTATTTTTAAATATCATGATAAATATTACTTTTTATTAAAAAAATTTGTTTATAAAAAATCATTTTTGTTTACTCATGGATTGTAAAAATATTACTCTATATAATTAAATATTTATTTCATTTATTTATTTATATAATTTAATATTAATTTGATTTTTTTTATATCATTCTTTCAATGTAATAAATATAAAACTTAATTTTTTTTGTTAAAATCACATATTTTTTCTAATTTTATTAATAATCATTTTCTTTAATAAAATAAAACACACCTCTAATAATTTTAAATATAATTGTAATATAATTTATTTTTACATTCATGATAATGTGTGATTATTTTAATTATTTTGGAGTTATGTATATTGGAATTTATCAAATAAAATAATTTATTAATGGAAATACATACTAAACTATTAGGGTTTTACGTTCTACCCCTATTAAATGAATTTTATTATAAAATTCAATTATATTGAAGAGAAAATATGGGAAAATTTCAGTCATATTATTTTTTTGTTATGAAAATTCTTATTTAAACATATTATTCCTCCTATGAAAATTATTCCATTGACTTTTATTTCTTCATAGTACTTTATCTATATAATCATAGACTTTACCAACCATTCCTCGTAAGGGAGATCATCCCGAAAATAGAACATCATTATTTTCTATAATGGCGAATGGTTGGATAAAAAAATCATAATAAGTTATACATGGATCATATCAGGACCTTGGGATAGGGTTTTCATATTATAATGATGGTGAGATACCTTTTCTATATAATTTATGATTTTGGAATGCTCAGTATATTTATTCTTAAGTATTACTTCTTCAAGAAAATATTTTTCTCTTCCATGAAAATATTTAAAATAATATTATATCACCAATTTAATATTCCAAATTATTCTAATTATTACCCTAATATATTATCATTCATTTTTTAATGTATAAAAAATGGGTTGAATCCCCTATAACATTTTTTTACAAGATATGTTCCCAAAAGCATACTCTCTCCAACTTCATAAAAAAATACTAGATTTATGAACATCTTGATTTTTAGTGACCCATATAGTTCTAATTGAATGTTAAAATAGATAGTTATATAACATGATAAATCAATCATTTGATTATTTGGATCCCAAAATCATTTAAAATTAAATATTTGGGATCTCAAAATTTCTTTCTTAGTTTGAGTAGTTTCTCTAGATTGGACACTAGTTTTAGGATTTCATGTGAGTGTTATAGATTAATATTTGCTTTAATATTTATAGAAATAAATTAATAAAAATTAAGGTAACCATTGGATCCTAATATGATACAACATAATTTGTTATTATATGTAGATTAAACAATTCCATAACTTATATCCTGGAAAGATGATTGAGTGAGAAATCATCAAAAATTGAAACTAAATGTGTTACATTTATAAGGTGATCATATAAAACCAACATGACTTTATAACATATAAAAATATTAGGATTACCTTAAAAATGTATTATTATATTCCGCTATTAATAAAATGGTCCATGTAATAGTTTCATTATCATCTTATACATTTTAAGCATCATTAACTTAATAGTGAATAAATAATTGAGTTATAAACCACAATACATTCATCATTATATTATCAAACATTTAATGATAAATGATATATCTATAAATATTTTTACTTCTAGGGTAGATAGATAATTATGAGTTATGCAAATAGTCCAACAACACCTTCTTCAATAATGTTATTGACAGAACACAAATTCATATTGAAAATAATATATTTCCATCTAGGTTAAGGATGAAATTTGTAACACTCTATACTCTCTTATTCAGCTATGTATCCTCCTTATAAAACTTTATAATTTTTAAATGATTATAATGATGATAATTAATTTTGAAAAAAATAATATTTATCTCATAACATTATGTTTTCAAGGAATTCCCTTTAAAAATTCATGAGTATTCATTTTCATTCATTCCAATTCATTGATATCATAGATAAATTCATTCAACTGAGATTTTTCTACCTGATAACGCGAAATGTATAGACCAGAAGATTTAATATCATTATTTTATCACAAGGGTTAATTAACTTCATGTTAATCATTTTGTTTCACTAGAAGGCATATTTGTGGTTTAAATATTTAACAGGGGATTCAATTTTTTGAAATCACTAATGTTGGGTACAATGTCTTTGACCACTATCCAAAAGGTTTACTCATGGATCCAAAAATGTCATTCAACAGTAATATCCATTATTCATGGACCTACATTCCAAAGGTAGGTGCTAATTGGGTATCATAGATAATGACACTTAAAAACTCACATTGGTCAAGATAATGGGATTTCATGCTCACCACACATTTTTGGGGGGAGTTAAATCATGTTTTCAGACTCTCTTATTGATTTATGTCATGTTCATAGGTATTTAAATCATTTCCTCATTCCCATGTATGTGTCTATGAATAAACCCATGTTCATGATCTATCACAAATACACATGGGTATAGAATCATCTATATGTATCATAGGTTCTATATAAATTAAGAAATATTTATGTATCTAAGGTTCTCCATTAGTTTTACCACATTCTGGGCAATCAAAGGAATCTTTGGTCATTTGTTATTATGGTGCTTTTTTTAATCCATTTGGTGAGGTTATCTAGAGATTATTTTCTTCAAAGGGGGACATAAGTTGTTTTTATGTAGGGTAAAAACCCATAATAGTGGATTTATATGTATCCCCACAAGAGAAATCAAAATCCACATAGTTAAATAACACTAAGACATGCACTTTAGAGGAGGCCCATTTGAATGTGGGAATGATTAGTATAAGGCCCCACCCTTAAACATTACTTAATCTTGAGTTATTACAATATTACACATTGAGTATTTTTTCAGGTTTAGAGTTTTAGAGAATTAGATCATAAAACATGCATTACATTCCATATTTAAACAAAGGGGTTACATAAAAGATTGTATTCATTTTTCCTATCAACGAAAACATATTTAAAATAAAACATGGATTCTGTCTTGACACTACCTTGAAACTATCATCATATCATGTACCATTCCCTTGACCTATGAAAAACATTTCAAAAACTTGGGATGAGCATAGAAAGCTCTTTAAGTGTTATAGAATGTTTGGAAAGGAATCATGAGTACATATATACATAATAATGAAATCATACTTTACCCATAAAACATATCCACTTTAACATACGTCATAAAATCATGAATAAATCATAGAAATCATAGGACATAAAGGTAAATTTAGGCATCCATAACATTCTTACATAGGGAGTAACCCTCTTAGTTACGTTTGGAATACCCATCACAGTATATTCCCTAAATCTCTTCGTAGAAACATTAACGTTTAACTCCTTCATGTTACCCAATGCATTGGAGAGCTATATCGGGCTCACCTGCCCTTGGTTTATCACGGAACCACTCGTCTTCATAACAATGCCCAAGAACCATAACATAATCATAGCACATAACTTAATCATAAAGGAAAGATAACATTCCCATATTTCAATAACAATATAACATTTTAAGATATTGAATTAATAAATACATTCTAAAAACCATTTTCAAAACCATTTAAAACATTTAATAAAGTGATTTTTAAATCAAAGATTCCCATACCTCATTAATGATTTTAACATTTTAACCCATTAATATCCATATAAATAAATCCTTAAAACCATTTTGAAAACATGGATATTAATGAGAAATATTTATAAGATTAAATCATTAAAACATTTAAAACGATATTTTACTTAAAATGGTTATTAGCAGAATGAGAGACACTTGAATACAATTATTGAGGAATAACATTTAATCAATACTTTATAATATCATGAGAATAAAGGGATTCATGATATAATATTCCAAATGACAGTATATACACCATATAATAGTGAATTGGTTCATAACAACAATGAAGTCTCAATGGAAATTAAAATTGAGATGAAATCCATTATAAAGATGGTATCCTTAAATTTAGGATAAATCAATCTCATAATTATGTGTGACAAATATAAATACACCCAATATAAGTGAATATTAAGTGTAAAATAATCAAAGGTCATTCACACATATAAAAATGATGACATATTCAATAACTACATGTTAAACCCAAATAAATCGAAATTGGGTTAAGAAGTTCCATTGACAGCCTAACAGCGTCATATCAAATTTTAGAAATAGAGTTGATGAGAGTGGTAAAGGGTATCTCATCAGTTGGACATAATATTTATCAAAATAAGGATACATAAGAACACATCCCTGCATAATAAGATGAAAATTAAAAGACATAACAAAATAAGTCTTTTAAAAATAGGTGGGTGAAAGGTTCCCTTACCAATTTGTGTAACTTTCGAAACATACACCCCATGAAAGAAGGACTATAGAACATTGATGTAAATACTCATAAACGAAATTGTGTTATACAAAGAGTAGAATAATGGATTTATATACACCACTAAAAAGGAAATATTGTAAAATGTAGCATTGATCTCACAATAACACAAAGTGAGATAAAAAGCCCCTTACAAAATTTTGGTAGCCTAACGGCGCCAATTAAAACATCCAAAATGGATTGATGAGAGAAAATAGGGTCTCTCATCATATGAACATAAAAAATACAGCAATATTAATATAAAAGAACATTCCAATCATAATAAATATGATCTTGAATGGAATGACATAAAAGAGTGTACTTAAAAAAAGAAAGAGAGGGGTAGGATCCCTTGCCTCGGGTCCGACTTGACTCGATCGTTCTTTAACCTCCTGAATAATAAACATGAGTTAATTTATACTTTCATAAGAACCATTTTCAAGTTCATTATTGTAACACCCCAGGGAAATAAAGAATATGACATTTTCATATTTATCCATATTTTTTTGAATAAAATATTAATATTACATTAAAGGGAATGCTATGCTCGAGGGTGTACCCAATACACAACAGCGAGTTTCTTTGAAATCTTACATTGCACTCTAATAATGAAATAATATTATTTTAAAAGGTAGTTAATGAATATCCATTATAATGGCGGGAATGAGAAGAACTTACTAAAAAATTATTATATATGTTTGTCAAATATTTTTACTTTTTTACAATAAATGTTAGAGGATTAAAAATACGAATGAATCCAATTTTAAGCATAAAAATTCTAATATTCTTTAATAGGTCGATTAACCGCCTTTTGATGACAAACCTCTTTTAAATACACTTTTTGACAATTTTATGTTTTATATTTGATAAAGTAAAATTTTTCTTTAGAGTCGTGACATCAAAATATACTTTGTGTAAATTTTTTCGTATCTTTCCGATAAAGATAATTTTTTAATAAATAGTGAAAAATGTTGTATTTTAAATCAAAACCACTTTTTAATATAATTTATTTATATGATTAGATTATATTTTGAATTGTTTTTAATGTGAAATTAGAATATATTTTTACCATTTAATCCAATAGTGGTCATTGGAATTAATTTCATCTTGAAATTTGACTTAAACAAGCGTCAATCTTTTGATACTTATTGTTTCATTAAAACACGCTATTTGTTTTGACAACGAGAATTGATTATTAAATTAATTAATGAAACTTATATTTTATGAATTTTTTAAAATGGAAATCATTTTTGAATTCAGAATATCAAATATAGCTTTGTGTAAATTTTTGGTATTTTTCTAAAAAACATCAATTTTTGATGAATAGTGAAACCACTAAGTGGTAGTTAAAGAAACTGATTTTTCATTTAAATGAAACTTTACCACTTATGTGATTTTAATTTTAAAATTCCAAAATACATGGTTTTCATTAGGATGTAAAATGTGGTTCAATGGGATTAAAATAATTTTTTTGGTGAATAGTAACTTTTAAGTTTTAATCGTGATTAAGGGTAATTAGTCTAGTTTAAGGTAAAAATAATGTTTTCATAATATGAAATGACATAGAAACATGCCCTACCATTATTGGATGTGTCATGGCCGACCAAGAAAATCCATGGGTCAACTTGAGGACCTCATAGAGCCACTATTGTAGGAAAATGACAATAATACCTTTTTATTTAAAGTTAAAATTAAAATGTCACAAACATGTGTTGTTTTATTAAAACAATTTTTACATGGGGTTATACAAGTCATATTTATTACTATAAATATTCATTAGAAAGATAAAAAAATTTCCTAAATCATGATATTTGTTTTATAATTTTTATACATTAAATATATTAATTTATTTATGACACCGTGATGATGCAGGGATTACCTCACAAATGAACGATTTGAATAAAATGAGACGATATGGTGAAATATAAGTCTTAAACTTGTCAAAAACTTATTTTATGGGTGGATTTCGAAACCTTATCAGCTTATACTCTAAATATATCCTTTTGGGACCTTTTAAATCCGAAACACATTTTATAATAATGTAATATTTTATTACATTCCAAGAGTGCCCCTCCTCTCCTCTTATAAAAGGCCCCCACCCCCACCCCTACCACCATACACACACCTCTAAAGCCTTTGGATAGGCCAAAACATGACCATTTCATCTCTCCACACCCCTATCTTCATCATTGAAGCCTCACTTTGGGACGAATGTTTTCCAAGGAAGCCATTGAGCTCAAATCAAAGAGAGTTACCCGATTTAAAGGTAACGTCTTCCCTTGTGTTCTTTTGTTTTATTTTTCTTCTACAAACCCCTAAACTCTTTTTATTTATTTCTTTTGTAACAACACCAGTATCTTAATTATACTAGGATTTTGTTATGATGAGGATTCGAGCTACACTAACACACACCTCCGTCTAATGGTTAAAGAACATACTGTTTCTGTGGATGGGGAATTACTGCCTCACGAAACTATGATTGTTCCATCTTCTCATACCACATCTCATGGTGGACATTATGATGAAACTATATTTATTTATTATATATATTTTATTTATTGACTCTCTATGCTTCTGTATTTTATATTTAATAAATACCTTTATGCTTTTCATGTTGTGCAAATGCGATAATTTCATTTGAGGAAGTGTGGACTACCGCCCCCTCAAGTGATGTGACCCGTTCATGCAATACATGGAAGGTATACAGATTTAAATTGATGAAATTATGTGATATATACAAAATATATATTATACTTTAATTATAATATATATATATATATATATATTCTATTTTAGTTCCATTAATGTGCCAAAGAAATGAAAGTAGCGTTCATGAGTACGCAAGGCTTACCGTCTCTATGAATGGTACATTTCATTTCTTATCTCCAAATGTTATGTACTATTATAAGTACATAAATATAATG
Source organism: Viscum album (assembly GCA_963277665.1). Classification (NCBI taxonomy): domain Eukaryota; kingdom Viridiplantae; phylum Streptophyta; class Magnoliopsida; order Santalales; family Viscaceae; genus Viscum; species Viscum album. Next base: position 1,316,502,306 of record OY728143.1, read on the forward strand.
GATATATATGTAATATATTAAATCTAAATGATGGATATAATTATGGAATTATAATATATATATCTCTCATTTTGTTTTAATTCCATTAATATGACAAAAAATGAATGTAGCGTTCATGCGTACGTACGACCTACCGTCTCCATGAACGGTGCTTTTAATTCCAAATGCTATGGAATAGAATAAAATGAATATATACCAGATATATATGTTATTTAAAACATAAATACTGTTCTTTATATGATGTACCTATAACTACATGGAGAATTATTTTCCAATAAGTTCAATTTTTTACTCATGTACCAAACATCAACAAAAACGTCTGATATGAACTCACATTATTAACCAATTATTATAACATTATAATATGTGATATGAAATGAATATTAATCTTTAATGTAGGTACTTATTAAATTATGAATTGGCCAAATTTTATTATTCAGGAGAATAAAGAATGATCGAGTCATGTCGGACAGGAGGTAAGGGATCCTACCCCTCTCTTCCTTTTTAAGTACTCTCTTTTTTGTCATTTATTTTAAGCTCACATTTCTTATGTTTGGGGACGTAACTTTATATTACTCATTCTTTAATTTTTATGTTCATATTATGAGATACTCTATTTGATCTCATAAATCCATTTTTTGAAGTTTTAATTGGCACCGTTCGGCTGCCAAAATTTGGTAAGGGTCTTTTTATCTCAATTTGTGTTTTCGTGAGATTCATGCTACATTTCCCAATGTTTCCTTTTGAGTGGTGTATCTAATATCCATTATTCAACTCTTTGTGAAACATACATTCTTTTAAGATTATTTACATCAATTTTTTATATTCCTTCTTTCATGGGGTGTACGTTTCGAAAGTTACCCAAATCGGTAAGGGGACCTTTCACCCTCGTCTTTTTAAAATACTTCTTTTGTTATGTATTTTTATTTTCATCTTATTATGTGAGGATATGTTATTATATATCCTTATTGACGTAAATTTAATGTCCATGTGATGATATACCCTTTATCTCTCTCATCAACTCTATTTCTAAAATTTTATGTGACACTGTTAGGCTGTCAAGGGATCTTCTTAACCCAATTTTGATTTCTTTGGGTTCAACATGTAGTTATTGAATATGTCATCCATTGAATATGTGTGAATGACCTGTGATTATTTTACACTTAATATCCACATATATTGTGGGTATTTATATTTGTCACACATAATTATGATATTTATTTATCCTTAATTTAAGGATACCTTCTTTATAATGGATTTCATCTCATTTTACATTTCTATTGAGACTTCCTTGTTGTTATGCACCAGTTCAGTCTTATATGGTGTACATACTGTCTTTTGGAATAATATATCATGAATCCCTTTATTCTCATGATATTATAAAGTTTTTATTAAATGTTATCCCTCAATTATTGTATTCAAGTGTCTCTCATTTTGTTAAAACCCCTTTAACTAAAATATCGTTTTAAATGTTTTAATGATTTATTCTTATAAATATTTCTCATTAATATCATTGTTTTCAAAATGTATTTATGGATTTATTCATATGGATATTAATGGTTTAAAATGTTAAAAACTTCAATGTGGTATGGGAGACTTTTATTTAAAAATCCCTTTATTAAATGTTTTAATTGGTTTTGAAAATGGTTTTTAGAATGGATTCATTATTTCAATATCTTAAAATTTTATATTGTTATTACAATTTTGGCATGTTATCATTCCTTTATGCTTAAGTTATGTTCTATGATTAGGTTATGGTTCTTGGGAATTGTTATGAATATGGGTGGTTCTGTGATAAAATAAGGGTAGGTGAGCCCGATATAGCTCTCCAATGCATTGGGTAACGTGAAGGGGTTAAATGCTAAGGTTTCTCCAAAGATATTTAGGGAATATACTTTGATGGGTATTCCAAATGGAACCAAGATGGTTAATCCCTACGTAAGAATGATTTGAATGCCTCAAGTTACCTTTATGTATTATTATTTCTATGATTTATTCATGATTTTATAAGGAATAATAAAGTACATATGTTTTATGGGTAAAGTATGATTTTATTCTTATGTATATATGTAATCCTGTTTCCGTTCCATACTTTTTGTAACCCTTACTGAGCTTTTTATGATCATCCCATGTTTTTGAAATGTTTTTCACAGGTCATGGGAATGGTCCATGGTATGATGATAGTGTCAAGGAAGTTTCAAGAAATAATCCATGTTTTATTTTAACTATGTTTCTGTTGATGGGAAAAAATGAATACTATCTTTTATGTGACCACATTGTTTAAATGTGAAATGTAATGCACGTTTTATGATTTATTCTCTAAAACTCTAAACCTAAAAAGATCCACAATGTGTAATCTTGTAATAGATCAAGATTAAGTAAGGTTTAAGGCTGGGGCCTTATAGTTGGTATCAGAGGTCAGTTTAGATAACTTTAGAGGTTAGGCTATTCTCTAGGCATAAGTGACATTACCATAATGGTTATGATTTCCAAAAGAGTCCTATTTTTAGATAAAGTGAATGAGTAAGTATATCTTGGTGTTTATCTTTCTCAGTAGTACATGATGGTTTTGTTGATATACTCACACTGACATTTTTTGTTTTTAGTGAATGGATGGATCTAGAAGGCACCAAAGTGACAATATGATTGAAGGTAAATGTGGTGGTTCTCTGATTAAGAGACTAGATGAAATGTGTGATTCATTGAGGAAACTCGTGGTTGTTCTAAACCAACTATTTAGGAGTCATGATCAACCACTTGTACCTTGGTATGTTCTGTAATGCATCATGTTAGAGATGACCAATCGATGTGGAAGTTCAGGTAATAATTATAAAGGTAACCATTAGGGTTTATATGATCCTTGCCTTTGAGGTAATTATGGGTTATTATATATTATGATGGAAAATTAAAGGAATGAGATAAATTTGATGTTAAAACATGTTATGATTATTTTTGAATATTTTATCACATTTTGGGGAATGTTTTAAGAATTATATAGTTTTGGAAAAAGGAAAACACGCAGACCGTGTGACAACCCATCGCGTCGGACAAAGCTGTGGGAATCGAACCGACAACCAAAGTGCGACTGGTATTTATCACCTACCACTGGACTACGTGAAGTCCCTGGTTAGTTTGACTAATTCTTTTTAGTTAGATGATTTTAGGAATCAAGAGTAAGTTTATTTTGGGTTATCTATAGAAATTATTAACCTATCATGGAGGATATGTGATTAGGTTAATTACTTTTCAATATGAGAATTTAAGAGAAAATGATGTTATTTAGAGATAAAATTGAATTTTTACCTTGGAAGAATATGTGATTAAATCTTTCAAATATTTGGGTTTCAATCTTAGTTTGGTTTAATTGTAGAATTTTATGGATAAATGTATATTGAATGGTCTTTGTTGAATATTGTGTATTGCTTTACAAATTTTGTAGATTAAGAATATATTTTTATCCTTTTTTGGTATTCTATGATCTCATACTAACCATTTAGGTTTTAGTTTTGGTTAAGTTATAAATACATGGGATGTATATAGTCTTATTTTTTGGATTAGTTGATTATCAAGAAGTTTATTATAGTACTCTTAATGCGAACAAGTCTTCCTAAAAACTCATCTTCTGGAGAAAATATGAGTTTGATTAAAAAATATAGTAAAAGTTGAAAGCCTAATTGATGAGTAAGTATATTTAATTATGATTTAGTTAAGCTCATAAATAAATTCCTCAATGATAAGTAACATAAAACAAAAAAAATTTCTGTTAATTTTTCCTACTAGGGAATAAAATACCATTTAACCCACCATAAGTATGTGATTTTGTTGTGGTTAACATTCTCCAAGACATGTTTACTATCACTCTCCCTCAGAATATGACCCTTTGATTTCTCCTCCATATCCATATTTTCATACATGGAATCCTAGTATGGGTTAACTCGGGTGACATCTGTACTTGTCTCCCATTCTTTTAAAGTGATAGTTTTACTGACTCTTGTTCTGATTTGGGATTTTCAATGAAGCTTCCAAGCCCAATTTTAAAATTGCGAGGAAGAAATTCCCAAAAGGGGAGAAGGATGTAACACCCCAGGTAAATAATTAATATGAAATTTTCATATTTATCAATATTTTTTTGAATAAAATATTAATATTACTTTAAAGGGAATGATATGCTCGAGGGCGTACCCAATACGCAATAGCGAGTTTCTTTGAAATCTTACGTTGCACTCTAATAATTAAATAATATTATTTTAAAATGTAGTTAACGCCTAGACATTGTAATGGTGGGAATGAATAGAACTAACTACAAAATTATTATATATGTTTGTCAAATATTTTTACTTTTTTACAGTAAATGTTAGAGGATTAAAAATACGAATGAATCCAATTTCAAGCGTAAACATTCTCATATTTATTAAAAGGTCGATTAACCACCTTTTGATGATGAACCTCTTTTAAATCAACTTTTTTACAATTTTATGTGTTATATTTGACAAAGTAAAATTCTTCTTTAGAATCGGTACATCCAAATTTACATTGTGTAATTTTTTGGAATTTTTCCAGTAAAGTTCATTTTTTAATAAATAGTGAAACATTTTGTATTTTAATTCAAAACCTCTTTTTAATATAATTTATTTATATGATTAGATTATTGTTTTAATTGGTTTTAAAGTGAAATTAGAATATATTTTCACCATTTAATCAAATTTTGGTCATTGGAATAATTTCATCATGAAATTGGACTTAAACTACTGTCAATCTTTTGGTACTCATTGTTTCATAAAAACATGTTATTTGTTTTGATAGCGGGAATTGATTATTAAATTAATTAACGAAACTTATATGTTTTTAATTTTTTAAAATGGACATCATTTTTGAATTCAGAATATCAAATATAGCTTAGGGTGAATTTTTGGTAATTTTCTGAAAAACGATAATTTTTTATTAATAATGAAACCACAAAGTGCTAGTTAAAGAAACTGATTTTTCATTTAAATTATACTTTACCACTTATGTGATTTGAATTTAAAAAATCTGACATATATGGTTGTAATTAAGATGTAAAATGTGGTTCAATGGGATAAAAATAATTTTTTTGGTGAATAGTAACTTTTAAGTTTTAATCGCGATTAGAGGTAATTAGTGTAGTTTAAGGTAAAAATAATGTTTTAATAATATGAAATGACCTAGAAACATGTCCTAACATTATTGGATGAGTCATGGCCGACCAAGACAATCCATGGGTTAACGTGGGGACCCCATGAAGCCACATTGGTAGGCAAATGACAATAATACCTTTTTATTTAAAGATAAAATTAAAATGTCACAAACATGTGTTGTTTTATTAAAACAATTTTTACATGGGGTTAGATAAGTCATATTTTTTACTATAAATATTAATTATAAATATAAAAATATTTCCTACATCATTATTATTTTATAAATTTAGACATTAAATAAATAATTTATTTATGACACCGTGATGATGAATTGATTACCTCATAAATGAACGATTTAAATAAAATGAGAAGATAGGGTGAAATATAAGTCTTAAACATGTCAAAAACCGATTGGATGGGTGGATTTATAAACCGTATCACCTTATCCTCGAAATATATCCTTTTGGTACCTTTTAAATCCGAAAAACATTTTATAATAAAGTAATATTTTTATACATTCCAAGAGTGACCCTCCTCTCCTCTTATAAAAGGCCCCAACCCCCACCCCAACCACCTTAAACACACCTCTCAGGCCTTTTTCTCAGCCAACCCCTGACAATTTCATCTATAAACACCCCTATATTCATCATTGAAGCCTCACTTTGGGCATAATTATTTTCCAAGTAAGCCTTTGAGCTCAAATCAAATAGAGTTACCCGATTTAAAGGTAACGTCTTCCCTTGTGTTCTTTTGTTTTATTTTTCTTCTCCAAACCCCTAAACTCTTTTTATTTATTTATTTTGTAACAAAACTAGTATATTAAATATACTGGGATGTTTTTATGAGGATTATTAGAGCTACACTAACACACACCTCCGTCTAATGTTTATAGAATATATTGTTTCCGTGGATGGCGAATTACTGCGTCACAAAATGATGATTGTTCCATCTTCTCATACCACCTCTCATGGTGGCCATTATGATTGAACTATATTTATTTATGATATATATATTATCATTATTTCTTCACTATGATTCTGTATTTTATATTTAATACATACCTTTATGCTTTTCATGTTGTGAAAATGCGATAATTTAATTTGGGGAAGTGTGGACTACCGCCCCCTCAAGTGATGTGACTCGTTCATGCATTACATCGAATGTATAAAGAATTAAATTGATGAACTTATGTGATCTATATAAAATATATATTATAATGTAATTATAATATATATATATATATATCTCATCTATTTTAGTTCCATTAATGTGCCAACGAAATGAAAGTACCGTTTATGCGTACGTACGGGTTACCGTCTCCGTGAACGGTACATTTCATTTCATATATTCAAATGTTATGTACTATTATAAGTACATAAATATAATGGATATATATGTAATATATTACATCTAAATGATTGATATCATTTTGGAATTATAATATATATATCTCTCATTTTTTTAATTCCATTAATAATACAAAAAATGAAAGTAGTGTTTATGGATACGTACGACCTACCGTCTCCATTAACGGTGCTTTTAATTAAAAATGCTATGGAATAGTATAAAATGAATATATAATGGATATATATGATATTCAAAACATCAATACTATTCTGGATATGATGTACTTATAACTACATGGAAAATTCTTTTCCAACAAGTTCAATTTTTACTCATGTACCGAACATCGACAAAAATGTCTGATATGATCTCACTTTGTTAACCAATTATTATAACGTTATAATATGTGATATTAACTGAATAATAATCATTAAAGTAGGTCCTTATTTAATTATAAATTGAACATGTTTTATTATTCATGAGATTAAAGAACGACCGAGTCATGTCAGACACGAGGTAAGGGATCCAACCTCTCTCTTCCTTTTTATGTACTCTCTGTTATGTCATTTCTTTTAAGATCATATTTATTATGTTTAGGGATGTTATTTTATATTACCCATTGTGTAATTTTTATGTTCATATAATGATATACCCTATTTGATCTCATATATCCATTTTTTGAAGTTTTAATTGGCACCGTTAGGCTGCCGAAATTTTGTAAGGGGCTTTTTATCTCACTTTGTGTTTACGTGAGATTCATGCTACATTTTACAATGTTCCCATTTGAGTGGTGTATCTACTATCCATTATTCTACTCTTTTTGTAACTTAATTTTTTTATGAGTATTTACATCAATGTTGTATATAACTTCTTTCTTGGGGTGTACGTTTCGAAAGTTACCCAAATCGGTAAGGGGACCTTTCACCCTCCTCTTTTTAAAAGACTTCTTTTGTTATGTCTTTTAATTTTCATATTATTATGTGAGGATATTTTATTATATATCCTTATTGCTTTAAATTTTATGTCCAAGTGATGAGATACCCTTTATCTCCCTCATCAACTCTTTTTCTAATATTTTATGTGACACTATTAGGCTGTCAAGGGAACTTCTTAACACAATTTCGATTTCTTTGGGTTAAACTTGTAGTTATTGAATATGTCATCCTTTGAATATGTGTGAATGACCTTTGATTATTTTACACTTAATATCCATGTATATTGGGTTTATTTATATTTTCCACAAATAATTATGAGATTTATTTATCCTTAATTTAAGGATACCTTCTTTATAATGGATTTCATCTCATTTTACATTTCTACTAAGACTTCATTGTTGTTATGCACCAGTTCACTCTTATATGGTGTATATACTATCCTTTGGAATATTATATCATGAATCTCTTTATTCTCATGATATTATAAAGTTTTGATTAAATGTTATCCCTCTATTATTGTATTCAAGTGTCTCTCATCTTGTTAAAAACCGATTAACTAAAATATCATTTTAAATGTTTTAATGATTTATTCTTATAAATATTTATAATTAATATCCATGTTTTCAAAATGGTTTTAAGGATTTATTTATTGGATATTAATGGTTTAATATGTTATAAGCTTCAATTTGGTATAAGACACTTTGATTTAAAAATCTCTTTATTAAATGTTTTAAATGGTTTTGAAAATGGTTTTTAGAATGGATTCATTATTTCAATAACTTAAAATGTTATATTGTTATTGAAATGTAGGAATTTTATCTTTCCTTTATGCTTAAGTTATATGCTATGATTATGTTATGGTTCTTGGGAATTGTTATGAAGATGGGTGGTTCTGTGAAAAACTATGGGTGGTGAGCCTGATATATCTCTCCAATGCATTGGGTAACGCGAAGGGGTTAAACATTAAGGTTTATCCGAAGAGATTTAGGGAATATACTATGATGGGTATTTCAAATGTAACCAAGAGGGTTACTCCCTACGTAAGAATGTTATGAATGCCTCGAGTTACCGTTATGTCTTATTATTTATTTGATTTATTCATGATTTTATGAGGTATGATAAAGTACATATGTTTTATCGGTAAAGTATGATTTCATTCATATGTATATATGCAGTGATGTTTCCTTTCCATACTTTTTATAACCCTTTTTGAGCTTTTTATGCCCATCACACGTTTTTGAATTTTTTTTCACAGGTCAAGAGAATGATCCATGATATGATGATATTGTCAAGGAAGTGTCAATAAAGAATCCATGTTTTATTTTAAATATGTTTCCGTTGATGGGAAAAAATGAATACTATCTTTTATGTAACCACTTTGTTTAAATGTGGAATGTAATGCAAGTTTTATGATATAATTATCTAAAACTCTAAACCTGAAAAGATCCTCAATGTGTAATCTTTTAATAACTCATGATTAAGTAATGTTTAAGTCTAGGGCCTTATAATTATTCCTTTTATATCACTTACTATCATGCTATGAACACTATGTAATTATTTATGTCAATAATGGTATTTTTGTAGATCATTGCTACTTGAGTCAAAAATAAACTCTTTAAAATTACATGTTTTTCTTGTGGTAAAATATATATTATATCCATAATTATATTAATTATGTATATATCATATGTATCATATATATCAACTATATACATGCATTTATAATATTACATAACATTTAGAGTTAAGAAATGAAATGCATCGTTCATGGAGACGGTAAACCATACGTACACATGAACGCTACTTCCATTTCAATTTCTTATTTAATGGAATTAAAAGAAATTGATACATAATATTATTATAATTCCAGTATGGTATCATATATTATATAATTAAATCTATCCTCTATACGTACCACATATGGTATTAATGAATCAAATCTCTTTGAGGGGGCGGTAGTCCGCACTTCCTAAAATAAAGATATCGTGTTTAACCATAATGGAAACCATAAAGGTATTCCATAAATGAAAAATAAATAATCTTAAGTAAAACATAAACATATTATATATCATATATAAATATATTTACATCTTAATGGCCACCTTTGAGGATGATAAAATAATATTAAACAATCATCGTTTCATGAGGCAGAAATTCACCATCCACAGAAACAATATATTCTTTAACCATTAGATGTAGGTGTGTGTAAGTGTAGCTTGAATACTTCTCATAACAACATCCTAGTATATTGTAGATACTGTATTTGTTACAAAAGAAATGAATAAAAAGAGTTTAGGGGGTTGGAGAAGCAAAATAAAAAAAACACAAGTGAGGACATTACCTTAAAATCATGTATCTCTCATTAATTTGAGCTCAAAGGCTTCTTTGGGAAGACTTATTCCCAATGTGAGGCTTCTAGGAGTAAGATTGGGATGTGGAGAGACAAAATGAGCAGGGTTTGGATGAGCTAAAGGATTGAGAGGTGTGGGTACGGTGCTAGAGGTGGGGGCCTTTTATAAGAGGAGAGGAGGGGAACTCTTGGAATGTTACAAAATGTTAATTTATTTACAAATGAGTATCAGATTTTAAAGGTCCCAAATTGTTGTATTTAGAAGATAAGGTGGAAAGGGTTCGAAATATACTCATCAAATATGTCTTTGGAAAGTGTAAGTTATAGTTTTAACATTATATTTTCATTTTATTTAAATCCTTTATTAATGAGGTAATCACGACATCATCATGATGTCATAAATAATTTAATTTATATAATGTCAAAAAATTATAAATAAAATATCATGATGTAGGAAATCTTTTTACATTTATAATTAATATTTATAGTAAAAAATATGACTTGTATAACCCCATTTAAAAATTGTTTTAGTAAAACAACTCATGCTTGTGACATTTTTATTTTAACATTAAATAAAAACTTATTTATGTCATTTTCCAACCAAATTGGCTCCATGGGGTCCCCAAGTTGACCCATGGATTTTCTTGGTTGGCCATGACACATCCAATGAGTGTAGGACATGTGTCTAAGTCATTTCATATTATTAAAACATTATTTTTACCTTAAATTACACCAATTACCTCTAATCGCGATTAAAAACTTAAAAGTTATATTCATCAAAAAATTATTTTAATCCCATTTTACCACATTTTACATCCTAATAAAAACCTTCTATGTCAGATTTTTGAAATTCAAATCACAGATGTAGTAATGATTCATTTAAATGAAAAATCAGTTTTTAAACATCCACTTAGTGGTTTCACTATTCATCAAAAATTGATTTTTTCTGAAAAATACCAAAATTTCACCCTAATATATATTTGATATTCTGAATTAAAAAATGATGTCTATTTTACAAAATTAAAAACATATATGTTGCATTAATTAATTTAATAATTAATTCCCACTATCAAAACAGGTAGTGTGTCTTAAGAAACAATATCTATTAAAAGATTGACACTAGTTTAAGTCCAATTTCAAAGTTAAATTAATTTCAATGACCACCATTAGATTAAATGCTAAAAATATATTCTAAATACACTCTAATATAAATTAAATATATAATCTATCCATATAAATAAATCAGATTAAAAATATGTTTTGAATTAAAATGAAACATTTTCAATAAAAATGATCTTTATCGGAAAAATAACAACATTTTACCCAAAGTAAATTTCGATGCCCAGATTATAAAGAAGGATTTTATTTTTTCAAATACAACATATAAAATTTTCAAAAGTATATTTAAAAAGGGTTCTCCATTAAAAGGTAGTTAATCGACCTTTTAATTAATATTAGAAGATTTATGCTTCAAATTGGATTCATTTGCATTTTATGCCTCCAACATTTATTAGATAATAGTAAAAATATTTGACAAACATATATAATTATTTTTTAGTTAGTTCTGTTCATTTCTACCATTACAAAGGCTGGGCGTTAACTACCTATTAAAATAATATTATTTTATTATTAGAGTGCAACGTTAGATTTCAAAGAAACTTGTTGTTGCTTACTGGGTACACCCTCGAGCATAGCATTCCCTTTAAAGTAATATTAATATATTATAAAAAAATATGGATAAATATGAAAATTTCATATTCTTTACTTACCTGGGGTGTTACATACTTCCCCCCATTTGGGAATTGCATCCACACAATTTTAAAATTGGGCTTGGAAGCTTCATTGAAAATACCACATCAGAACAAGAGTCAGTAAAACTATCACATTAAAAGAATGGGAGAGAAGAACAAATGCCACCCGAGTTAACCCATACTAGGATTCCAAGTATGAAAATATGGATATGGCGGAAAAAACAAAGGGTCATGTTCTAATGGAGAGTGATAGTAAATATGTCTAGGATAAAGTTAAGAACTTGAAAATCCCAAACTTGTGATGGGTTAAACGGTATTTGATTTCCCAGTAGAAAAAATTAACAGACAACATTTTTGTTTTTAGTTACTTTTTATTGAGGAATTTATTTATGAGATTAACTAAAACATAAGGAAGCATACTTAATTGTCATGTTGACTTTCAACTTTTACTATATTTCTTCACAAACTCATATTTTCTCCAAAAGACGAGTATTTAGGATGACTTGTTTACATTAAGAGAGCTATAATCAACTTCTAGAGAATCACTTAATCCACAAAAGAGAACAATAAACATCCAATGTCTTTAGACCTTAACCAAAACTAAAACCCAAAGTTCAACAAATACCATTCAATAAACATATATCCATAAAATTCTACAAAGTAAACCAAACTACGATTGAAACCCAATTTTCTGAATGATTTAATCACATAGTCTCCTATGATAAATTTTAACATTTTTCTCCAAAATAACATCAATTACTCTTATAGTCTCATAATGAAAATTAATTAACCTAATCACATATCCTCCATGATAGGCTAATCATTTCCATTTATAACAAAAAAAGTCAACTTACTCTTAATTCATAAAATCATCTAACTAAAAAAGAATCATTCAAACTAACCGGGGACTTCACGTAGTCCAATAGTAAGTGATAAATACCAGTTGCAATTTGGTTTTGGGTTCGATTCCTGCAGCTTCGTCCGACGTGACAGGTTTTCACATGGTATGTGTGTTTTCCCTTTTCAAAAACTATATAATTTTATAACATTCCTCAAAAAGATATAAATTCATCAAAAATAACCAGAAAATATTTTAACCAGAAAGGTTATCTGATAACTTCCATTTTGCAACCCAAAATGTATTAACCAGTAATTGCCTCAAATTCAAGGATCATATAAACCCAAATGGTTCTTTATAATTATAACCACAAAAGAAAGGATAATTATTCCTTCAATAACATTTTTGTATATCAAACATCGTGGATACTATAAATAGTCTTCTAATGTAACCCCATCATCAAAAGAGACATAATATATCTAAGAATTTTACCATCCTAAAATCTACAATAACCCTTGAATCCCTTATATGAAGACTTCTTACTCATTAAACATTATTCACGATCCAGTATCCATTACTTTTCAACTTATTCTGAAATACATCTTATCTACAAACAAAATCATGAATCATATCATAAGATTCCAATAATCGGAAAACACATGTTATGAAATAATCCATACCTTTCATTATTCATTGTCAGTTTCTTCATACTCAATCAGAATGGCATTTGGTATTGGTAATTAAATATTTGTACGATCTTGGTGACCCCATTCCCGAAACTTCTCCGTAGGACATGTGTTTTCATAATGACCATTCACACCACATTTAAAAAATTCAATTGATCTTTCATAAAGAACTTCTTTCCATTTCCTATAGTCAACTAGATGCTTACTTTTTCTATGGCAGTTTCTTGCTTTATAACCTTCATTTCCACATCTATAGCATCATTATGTCCCTTTGAAACATTTTACTATGTGTTTATTTCCACATATTTGACACGCAGGTTTTTGAACATACGTACCTTAATGATTATTACCTGAACATCCATAGGGGTTTGTTTCTCACATACACAATGCATTATAAAAATCACTAATGTTCAGGTGGTCAATCATGACTCCAGATAGTTGGTTGAGGATAACCACAAGATTTCTCATTGTAGCTCCCATATCATTTAGTTGATCTTTCATTAAACCGTCACAATTTTCTTCAAATCCACTGTTACTTTGGTGCCTGCTAGATCAAACCATTTAATAAAACCAAAAATGTCATTGTGAGTATATTAGTAAAATCATAAAATAAAAAAGAGGAATATAAACACCAATAAATACTTATCCAAGTTATCTCAAACTCATTCTAACATTCAAAAAAACTATGACTCCATCTAACATACTAACCATTGTGGTTACACACAACTTGTAACTTTTTCATAAACAACACTCTAACCTCTAATGTTATCTAAACCATCCTTTGGTACCAACTATAAGTCCCTAGCCTTAAAAATTACTTAATCTTGAGTTATTACAATATTACACATTGAGGATCTTTTCAGGTTTAGAGTTTTAGAGAATTAGATCAGAAAACATGCATTACAATACACATTTAAACAAAGTGGTTTCATAAAAGATAGTATTCATTTTTTCCATCAACAGAAACATATTTAAAATAAAACATAGATTCTTTCTTGACACTTCCTTGACACTATCATCATATCATGTACCATTCCTTTGAAATGTGAAAAACATTTAAAAACATGGGATGAGCATAAAAAGCTCAGTAAGGGTTATTCAAAGTATGGAAAGGAAAAATGAGTACATATATACATAATAATGAAATCATACATTACCCATAAAACATAAGCACTTTAACATACCTCATAAAATCATGAATAAATATTAGAAATCATAAGACATAAAGGTATCTTGAGGCATTCAAAACATTATTACGTAGGAAGTAACCCTCTTGGTTACATTTGGAATACCCATCACAGTATATTCCCTAAATCTCTTTAGAGAAACCTTAACGTTTAACTCTTTCACGTTACCCAATGCAATGGAGAGCTATATCGGGCTCACCCACCCTTAGTTTTTCATGGAACCACCCGTCTTCTTATCAATTCCCATGAACCATAACATAATCATAGCACAGAACATAAGCATAATGGAAAGATAACATTCCCACATTGCAATAACAATATAACATTTTAAGATATTGAAATAATGAATCCATTCTAAAAACCATTTTCAAAACCATTTAAAACATTTAATAAAGAGAATTTCAAATCAAAGTGTCCCATACCTCATTGAAGCTTTTAAAATTTTAATCCATTAATGTCCTTATAAATAAATCATTAAAACCATTTTTAAAACATGGATATTAATGAGAAATAATTATAATATTAAATCTATAAAACATTTAAAACAATATTTTAGTTAAAGGGGTTTTAACTAAATGAGAGACACTTGAATACAATAATTGAGGAATAACATTTAATAAAAACTTTATAATATCATGAGAATAAAGGTATTCATGATATAATATTTCAGATGATAGTATATACACCATATTAGAGTGAATTGGTGCATAACAACAATTAAGTCTCAATTGAAATGTAAACTGAGATGAAATCCATTATAAAGATGGTATCCTTAAATTAAGGATAAATCAATCTCATAATTATGTGCGACAAATATAAATACACCCAATATAAGTGTAAATTAAGTGTAAAATAATCAAATGTCATTCAAACATATTCAAAGGATGACCTATTCAATAACTACATGTTAAACCCAAAGAAATATAAATTGGGTTAAGATGTTCCCTTGACAGCATAATGGCGTCACATAAAATTTTAGAAAAATAGTTGATGAGAGAGATAAAGGGTATCTCATCACTTGGAAATAAAATTTAATGAAATAAGGATATATAAAAAACATATCCCCACATAATAAGATGAGAATTAAAATACATTACAAGATATGTATTTTAAAAAGAGGAGGGTGAAAGGTTCCTTTACCGATTTGTGTAACATTCGAAACGTACACCCCGTGAAAGAAGGACTATAAAACATTGATTTAAACACTCATAAAGGAAATTCTGTTACACAAAGAGTAGAATAATGGACACTAAATACACCACTAAAAAGGAAATATTGGCAAATGTAGCATGGATCTCACCGAAACACAATGTGAGATAAAAACCCTCTTACGAAAATTCGGAAGCCTAACGACGCCAATTAAAACTTCAAAAATGGATTGATGAGCGAAAATAGGGTCTCTCATCATATGAACATAAAAATTATTGTAATAGTAAGATAAAATAACATCCCAATCATATGAAAGACGAGCATGAAATGAATGACATAAAAGAGTGTACTTAAAAAAAGTAAGAGAGGGGTAGGATCCCTTACCTCGGGTCCGACTTGACTCGATCGTTCATTAAACTCCTGAATAATAAACTAGAGTTAATTTCTACTTTCTTAAGAACATTTTTTATGTTCATTATTCCTATTATATCACTTAATACCATGCTATGAACACTATTCAATTATTTATGTTAATAATGGTCGTTTTGTAGATCATTGCTACTTGATTCAAAAATAAACTCTTTATAATTATAAGTTGTTCATGTGGTAAAATATATATTATATACATAATTATATTCATTATTTATATATCATATATATCATATATATCCATTATATAAAATAATTTATAATATTACATAACATTTAGAGGTATGAAATGAAATGCACCGTTCATGGAGACAGTAAGCAGTACGTACGCATAAATGCCACTTCCATTTATATTTCTTATTTAATGGAATTAAAACATAATGATACATAATAGTATTATAAATATAGTATGGTGTAATATATAATATCATTAAATCTATCATTTATAAATACCACATATGGTATTAACGAATCAAATCACTTTGAGGGTGCGGTGGTCCACACTTCATAAAATGAAGATATCACGTTTAACCATAATGGAAACCATAAAGGTATTCCATAAATGAAAAATAAAAAATCATAATTAAAGCATAAAAATATTATATATCATATATATATATAGTGACATCTTAATGGCCACCTTTGAGGGTGTTAAAAGAATATTGAACAATCATCATTTCGTGAGGCAGAAATTCACCATCCACAGAAATAGTATGTTCTTTAACCAGTAGATGTTGGTGTGTTTAAGTTTAGCTCGAATATTTATTATAAAAACATCCTATAATATTTACGATACTGGATTTGTGACAAAATAAATGAATAAAATTAGTTTAGGGGGTTGGGGAAGCAAAATAAAACAAAAGTCCACAAGTGAAGACATTACCTTAAAATTGGGTATCTCTCTTTGCTTTGAGCTCAATGGCTTCCTTGGGTAGACTTATGCCTGAGGTGGTGCTTCTAGGAGTAATATAGGGATTTGGAGAGACAAAATTAGCAGGGGTTGGCCGAGCCAAATGCTTGAGAGGTGTGGGTAAGGAGGTGGAGGTGGGGGCCTTTTATAAGAGGAGAGGAGGGACACTCTTGGAAAGTTACAAAATGTTACATTATTTTCGAATGAGTTTCGTATTTTAAACATACCACATTGATTTATTTCTAGGATAAGGTGTTATAGGTTCTAAATAGACTCATCCAATAGTACTTTGACAAGGGTATGTTATAGTTTTAACATTATATTTTAATTTTATATAATTCCATTATTAATGAGGTAATCGCTGCATCATCATCATGTCATTAATAATTTTATTTATTTAATGTCTATAAATTATAAAACAAATATCATGATGTGGGAAATCTTTTTAGCTTTCTAAATAATATTTATTGTCAAAAATATGACTTTTATAACCCCATTTAAATTTTTTTTAGTAAAACAACTCATGTTTGTGACTTTTTATTTTAACTTTAAATAAAAAGTTATTTATGTCAATTTCCAACCAAAGTGGATCCATTGGGTCCCCAAGATGACACATGGATTTTCGTGGTCGTCCATGACACATCCATTGAGGGTAGAACATGTTTATAAGTCATTTCATATTATTAAAACATTATTTTTACCTCAAAATACACTAATTACCTCTAATTGCGATTAAAAGCATAAAAGTTACTATTCAAAAAAATTATTTTAATCAAATTGAAACACATTTTACATCCTAATTACAACCATGTATGTCGGATTTTTTAAATTCATATATCATAATTGGTAATGATTCATTTCAATGAAAAATCATTTTTTAAACTACCACTTAGTGGTTTCACTATTCATCAAAAATTGAAGTTTTTCAGAAAAATACCAAAAAATAACCCTAAGCTATATTTGATATTCCGAATTCAAAAATGATGTCTATTTTAAAAAATTCAAATCATATATGTTTCATTAATTAATTTGATAATTAATTCCTGCTGTCAAAACAGATAGAGTGTTTTTAAGAAACAATATCTATTAAAAGATTGACACTAGTTTATGTCCAATTTCAATGTGAAATTAATTCAAATGACCACCATTATATTTAATGGTAAAAATATATTCTAAATAAACTATAATATAATTTAAAAATATAATCTATTTATATAAATAAATCATATAAAAAGGTGTTTTTGAATTAAAATGCAACATTTTTAATAAAAACGATCTTTATCGGAAAATTTACAAATTTTTACACAAAGTAAATTTTGTTGTCCAGATTCTATAGAAGGATTTTATTTTGTCAAATAAAACTTATAAAATTGTATAAATTATATTTAAACTGGGTTCTCCATCAAAAGGAAATTAATCGTACTTTTAAAGAATATGAGAAGAATTATGCTTAAAATTGGATTAATTTTCATTTTACGCCTCCAACAATTATTGGATAAAATAAAAATATTTGACAAACATATATAATCATTTTGTAGTTAGTTCCATTCATTCCTACCATTACAATGGCTAAGTGTTAACTTCCTTTTAAAATAATATTATTTTATTATTATAGTACAACGTATGTTTTCAAAGAAACTCGTTGTTGCGTATTGGGTACGCCCTCGAGCATAGCATTCCCTTTAAAGTAATATTAATATTTTACTAAAAAATATGGATAAATATGAAAATGTCATATTCTTTATTTACCTGGGGTGTTACATCCTTCCCCCCTATTTGGAATTGTGTCCTTGCAATTTTAAAATTGGTCATGGAAGCTTCATTGAAAATCCCACATCGGAACAAGAGTCAGTAAAACTATCACTTTAAAAGAATGGGAGAGAAGTACAAATATCACCTGAGTTAACCCATACTAAGATACCAAGTATGAAAATATGGATATGGAGGAAAAATCAAAGGGTCATGTTCTGATGGAGAGTGATAGTAAACATGTCTAGGAGAAAGTTAACAACAAGAAAATCAAAAACTTGTGATGGGTTAAACGGTATTTGATTTCCCTGTAGAAAATTTACAGAAAACATTTTTGTTTTAATTTACTTTTTATTGAGGAATTTATTTATGACATTAACTAAATCATAAGGAAGCATGCTTAATTTTCATGTTGACTTTCAACTTTTACTATATTTCTTACACAAACTCAAATTTTCTTTAAAAGACGAGTATTTAGGATGACTTGTTCACATTAAGAGAGCTATAATAAACTTATAGAGATTCACCTAAACCACAAAAGAGAAATATATACTTCTCATGTCTTTTGACCTTAACCAAAACTAAAAACCAAAGTTCAACAAATAACATTCAATAAACATCTATATATAAAATTCTACAAAGTAAACCAAACAAATATTTAAACCCAATTCTCTGAAGGATTTAATCACATAGTCTCCTAAAATAAATTTTAACTTTTTTCTCCAAAATAACATCAGTTACTCATACAGTCTCATACTGAAAAGTAATTAACCTAATCACATATCCTCCATGATAGGCTAATCATTTCCATTGATAACCAAAAAAATCAACTTACTCTTAATTCATAAAATCATCTAACTAAAAAGAATCATTCAAACTAACCAGGGAGTTCATGTAGTCCAGTAGTAGGAGATAAATACCAGTTGCACTTTGGTTGTGGGTTCGATTCCCGCATCTTCGTCCGACGCGACATGTTTTCACATGGTCTGCATGTTGTCCCTTTTCAAAAACTATATAATTTTATAACATTTCGCAAAAATAGATAAATTTATCAAAAATAACCATAACATATTTTAACCACAAAGGTTGTCTGATAAATTCAATTTTGCAACCCAAAATGTATTAACAAGTAATTGCCTCAAATTCAAGGATCATATAAACCCAAATGGTTCATTATAACCATATCAACAAAAGAAAGGATAATTATTCCTTGAATAAAATTTTCGTATATCAAACATCAGGGTTACTATAAAAAGTCTACTAATGTAACCCCATCATCAAAAGAGACTTAATACATCTAAGAATTTCACCATCCTAAAATCTATCATAACCCTTGAATCCATTATACGATGACTTCTTACTCATTCAACATTCTTCATGATCTATTAGCCATTCCTTTTAAACTTATTATAAATATTTCTTTCCGAAAAACAAAATCATAAATCATATCCTAAGATTCTAATAATAGGAAAACATATGTTCAGAAATAATCCATACCTTTCATTCTTCATTGTCAGTTTCTTCATCCTCAATCAGAGTGGCATTAGGTATTGGTAAATGAATATTTGTACGATCTTGGTGACCTCAATCCCGAAACTTCTTCATAGGACATGTGTTTGCATAATGACCATGCACACCACATTTAAAACATTCAATTGATCCTTCAGAAAGAACTTCTTTCCCTATGATAGAGTCAACTAGATGCTTCCTTTTTCCATGGAAGGTTCTTGGTAAATGACCTTCATTTCCATATCTATATCATCTTTCTATCCCTTTGAAACTTTTTCTTATGTGTTTCTTTCCACATATTTGACACATAGGTTTTTGAACATACTTACCTTTATGATTATTATTTGAACTTCCATAGGGATTTGTTTCTCGCATACACGATGCCATAAAAAATAAAAAAGGTTCAGGTGGTCAATCATGACTCTAGATCGTTGGTTGAGGATAACCACAAGAGTTCTAATTGTAGCTCACATGTCATATAAATGTTCTTTCATAAAACCGTTACTGTTTTCTTCAAATCCACTGTTACTTTGGTGCCTGCTAAATCCAGCCATTTACTAAAACCAAAATGGTCAGTGTGAGTATATCAGTAAAATCATCAAATAAAAAAGAGGAAGATAAACACCATGATATACTTATCCAAGTTATCTCAAACTCGTTCTAATATTCAAAAAAACGATGATTCCATATAACATACTAACCATTGTGGTTATACACAACATGTCATTTTTTCTTAAAAAACACTCTAACCTCTAAAGTTATCCAAAACGACCTTTAATACCAAATATAATTCCCCAGCCTTAAACCTTACTTAATCGTGAGTTATTACAAGATTACACAATGATGATCTTTTCAGGTTTAGAGTTTTAGAGAATTAGATCATAAAACATGCATTACATTCCACATTTAAACAAAGTGGTTACATAAAGGGTAGTATTCATTTTTCCCATCAATGGAAACACATTTAAAATAAAACATGGATTCTTTATTGACACTTTCTTGACACTATCATCATATCATGTACCATTCCCTTGACCGGTGAGAAACATTTCAAAAACATGGAATGAGCATAAAAAGCTAAGTAAGGGTTATAAAAAGAATGGAAAGGAAACATGAGTACATATATACATAAGAATGAAATCATACATTACCCATACAACATATGCACTTTAACATACCTCATAAAATCATGAATAAATCATAGAAATCATAAGACATAAATGTAACTTGAGACATTCATAAGATTTTTACATAGGGAGTAACCCTATTGGTTACGTTTGAATACCCATAATAGTATATTCCCTAAATCTCTTCATAGAAACCTCAATATTTAACTCATTCGCTTTACCCAATGCATTGGAGAGCTATATCGGGCTCACCCACCCTTAGTTTATCACAAAACCACCCGTCTTCATAACAATGCCCAAGAACCATAACATAATCATAGAACATATGTAATCATAAAGGAAAGATAACATTTCCACATTGAAATAACAAAATAACATTTTATGATATTTAAATAATGAATCCATTCTAAAAACCATTTAAAACATTTAATAAAGATATTTATAATTCAAAGTGTCCCATACCTCATTGAAGCTTTTATCATTTTAAACCATTAATATCTAAATAAATAAATCCTTCAAACCATTTTGAAATCATGGATATTAATGATAAATATTTATAAGATTAAATCATTAAAACATTTAAAACTATATTTTAGTTAAAGGGTTTTTAACAAAATGAGAGACACTTGAATACAATAATTGAGGAATAACATTTAATAAAAACATTATAATATAATGAGAATAAAGGGATTCATGATATAATATTCCAAATAACAGTATATACACCATATAAGAGAGTATTGGTGCATAACAAAAATTAAGTCTCAATGGAAATGTAAATTGAGATGAAATCCATTATAAAGATGCTATCCTTAAATTAAGGATAAATCAATCTCATAATTATGTGCGACAAATATAAATACACCCAATATAAGTGGATATTAGGTGTAAAATACTCAAAGTTCATTGACACATATACAAAGGATGACATATTCAATAACATCATGTTGAACCCAAAGATATCGAAATTGGGTTAAGAAGTTCCCTTGACAGCCTAACAATGTCACATCAAATTTTAGAAAAACAGTTGATGAGAGAGATAAAGGGTATCTCATCACTTGGAAATTAAATTTATGGTAATAAGGATATATAAGAACATATCCCCACATAATAAGATGAAAATTAAAAGACATAACAAAATATGTCTTTTAAAAAGAGGAGGGTGAAAGGTTCCCTTACCGATTTGGTTAACTTTCGAAATGTACACCCCAGGAAAGAAGAACTATAAAACATTGATGTAAATACTCATAAAAAAAAGTATGTTACACAAAGAGTAGAATAATGGACAGTACATACACCACTCAAAAGGAAATATTGGAAAATGTATCATGGATCTCATGAAAACACAATGTGAGATAAAAAGACCCTTACGAACTTTCGGCAGCCTAACAGCACCAATTAAATCTTCCAGAATGGATAGATGAGAGAAAATAGGGTCTCTCATCATATGAAAATAAAATGTACTATAAGATTTATATAATAGAAGATCCCAATCATAAAAAATATTAGTATGCAAGGAATGACATAAAAGAATGTACTTAAAAAAAGAAAGGGATGGGTAGGATCCCTTACCTCGGGTCCGACTTGAAGCGATCATACTTTAACCTCCTGAATAATAAACTTGAGTTAATTTATACTTTCTTTAGAACATTTTTCAAGTTCATTATTCCATTTATATCACTTACTACAATTCTATGAACACTATGAAATTATTTAAGTTCATAATGGTCGTTTTGTAGATCATTGCTACTTGAGTAAAAAATAAACTCTTTATAATTACATGTTGTTCATGTGGTAAAATATATATTAGATACAGAATTATATTCATTATTTAGATATCATATATATCATATATATCCATTATATAAATGCATTTATAATATTACATAATATTTAGAGGTAAGAAATGAAATGCACCGTTCATGGAGACGGTAAGCCGTACGTACGCATGAACGCTACTTCCATTTCTATTTCATATTTCATGGAATTAAAACATAATGATACATAATATTATTATAATTATAGTATTTTATAATATATAATATCATTAAATATATCCTTTATACGTACCACATATTGTATTAATGAATCAAATCACTGTGAGGGGGCGATAGTCCGCACTTCCTAAAATGAAGATATCGCATTTAACCATAATGAAAACCATAAAGTTATTCCACAAATGAGAAATAAAAAAGCTTAAGTAAAACATAAACAAATTATATATCATATATAAATATAGTGACATCTTAATGGCCACCTTTGAGGGTGTTAAATTAATATTGAACAATCATCGTTTCGTGAGGCAGAAATTCACCATCCACAGAAACAATATGTTCTTTAACGATTAGATGTAGGAGTGTGTAAGTGTAGCTCTAATACTTATTATAAAAATATCCTAGTATATTTACTATACAGGATTTGTTACAAAATAAATGAATAAAAATAGTTTAGGGGGTTGGAGAAGGAAAATAAAACAAAAGAACACAAGTGAAAACATTACCTTAAAATAGGGTATCTCTCTTTGATTTGAGCTCAAAGGCTTCCTTGGGAAGCCTTCTGCCCAATGTGAGGCTTATAGAAGTAATAGAGGGATGTGGAGAGGCAAAATTATCAGGGTTTGGCCGAGCCAAAGGCTTGAATGGTGTGGGTAAGGTGGTAGAGGGGGGGGGGCTTTTATAAGAGGAGGGGTGGGGCACTCTTGGAAAGATACAAAATGTTACTTTATTTTCAAATGAGTTTCGAATTTTAAAGGTCCCACTTGGATTTATTTCAAGGATATGGTGGTAAGGGTTCTAAATATACTCATACAATAGGTCTTTGACAAGTTTATGTTGTTTTTTTAACATTATCTTTTCATTTTATTTAAATCCTTTATTAATGAGGTAATCGCTGCATCATCATGATATAATAAATAAATTATTTTATTTAATATCTAAAAATTATAAAACAAATACCATGATATAGGAAATCGTTTTAGCTATCTAATTAATATTTATTTTCAAAAATATGACTTTTATATCCCCATTTAAAAATTATTTTAGTAAAACAACTCATGCTTGTGATATTTTTATTTTAACTTTAAATAAAAAGTTATTTATGTCATTTTCCATCCAAAGTTGTTCCATGGGGTCCCAAAGTTGACCCATGGATTTTAATGGTCGGCCATGACCCATCCAATGAGGGTAGGACATGTTTCTAGGTCATTTCATATTATTAAAACATTATTTTTACCTTAAATTACACTAATTACCTCTAATCGCGATTAAAAACATAAAAGTTACTATTCACCAAAAAATTATTTTAATCCCATTGAACCAAATTTTACATCCTAATGACAACCATGTATGCAGAATTTTTTAAATTCAAATTACAGATGTGGTAATTTTTCATTTAAACAAAAAATCAGTTTTTAAACTACAACTTAGTGGTTTCACTATTCATCAAAAATTATAGTTTTTCAGAAAAACACAAAATATTAACACTAAGCTATATTTGAGATTATTAATTCAAAAATTATGTATATTTTAAAAAATTAAAAACATATATGTTGCATTAATTATTTTAATAATTAATTCCCACTATCAAAACAGATAGCGTGTTGTTAAGAAACAATATCTCTTAAAAGATTGACACGAGTTTAAGTACAATTTAAAAGTGCAATTAATTTCAAAGACAACCATTAAGAGATTTATGCTTAAAATTGGATTCATTTTCATTTTAAGCCTCCAACATTTATTTGATAAAAGTAAAAATATTTTACAAACATATATAATAATTTTTCAGTTAGTTCGATCCATTCCCTCCAATACAATGGCAAGGCATTAACTACCTTTTAAAATAATATTATTTTATTATTAGAGTGTAACGTAAGATTTCAAAGAAACTCATTGTTGCGTATTGGGTACGCCATCGAGCATAGCATTCCCTTTAAAGTAATATTAATATTTTATTAAAAAATATGGATAAATATGAAAATGTCATATTCATTATTTACCTGGGGTATTACATCCTTCCCCCCTTTTGGGAATTGCGTCCTTGCCATTTTAAAATTGGGCTTGGAAGATTCATTGAAAATACCACATCGGAACAAGAATCAGTAAAACAATCACATTAAAATAATGGGAGAGAAGTACAAATGTCACCCGAGTTAACCCATTCATTTTCTGATAGAGAGTGATAGTAAACATGTCTAGGAGAAAGTTAACTACAAGAAAATCACAAACTTGTGATGGGTTAAACGGTATTTGATTACACAGTAGGAAAAATTAACAAACAGCATTTTTGTTTTAAGTTACTTTTTATTGAGGAATTTATTTATGAGATTAACTAAAACATAAGGAAGCATAATTAATTGTCTTGTTGACTTTCAACTTTTAATATATTTCTTTCACAAACTAATATTTTCTACAAAAGACAAGTATTTAGGATGACCTGTTCACATTAAGATAGCTATAATAAACATCTAGAGAATCACCTAATCCACAAAAGCGAACTATATACTTCCCATGTCTTTAGACCTTAAGAAAAACTAAAACCCAAAGTTCAACAAAGACCATTCAATAAATATCTATCCATAAAATTCTACAAATTAATCCAAACAAAGACTGAAACCCAATTCTTTGAAGGATTTAATCACATAGTTTTCTAAGATAAATTTTAACATTTTTCTCCAAAATAACATCAGTTACTCTTACAGTATCATAATTAAAATTAATTAACCTAATCACATATCCTCAATGATAGGATAATAATTTCCATTAATAACCAATAAAAATAAACTTAATCTTAATTCATAATATCATCTAACTAAAAATAATCAATCAAACTAACTAGGGACTTCACGTAGTCCAGTAGTAGGCGATAAATACCAGTTTCACTTTGGTTGTGGGTTCGATTCCCACAGCTTCGTCTGATATGACGAGTTGTCACATTGTCTACGTGTTGTCCCTTTTAAAAAACTATATATTTTTATAACATTACTTAAAAAGAGATAAATTGATCCTTCATAAAGAACTTCTTTCCCTTTCCTATAGTCAACTAGATGCTTCCTTTTTCCATGGAAGGTTCTTACTTTATGACCTTAATTTCCCCATCTATACCATATTTCTATTCCTATGAATCATTTTCATATGTGTTTCTTTCCACATATTTGACACATAGTTTTTTGAACATACTTACCTTTATGATGTTCACCTAAACATCCATAGGGATTTGTTTCTCACCTACATGATGACTTATAAAAATCACTAAGGTTTAGGTGGTCAATCATGACTCTAGATAGTTTTTTGAGGATAAACACAAGAGTTCTCATTGTATCTCCCATATCATTAAGTTGTTCTTTCATAAAACCATCATAGTTTTCTTCAAATCGACTTTTACTTTGGTACCTGCTAGATCCAGCCATTTACTAAAACCAAAAAGGTCAGTGTGAGTATATCAGTAAAATCATCAAATAAAAAAGTGTAAGATAAACACCAAGATATACATATCCAAGGTATCTCAAACTCATTCTAACTTTAAAAAAACGATGACTCCATCTAACATACTAACCATTGTGGTAATACACAACTTGTCACTTTTTCTTAAACAACACTCGAACCTCTAAAGTTATCTAAACCGACCTTTGATACAAACTATAAGGCCCTAGACATAAACCTTACTTAATATTTAGTTATTACAGGATTACACAAAGAGGATATTTTCAGGTTTAGAGTTATAGATAAGTAGATCATAAAACATGCATTACATTCCACATTTAAACAATGTGGTTACATAAAAGGTTGTATTCATTTTTCCATCAATGGAAACATATTTAAATTAGAACATTGATTATTTCATGACACTTCCTTGACACTATCATCATATCAGGTACCATTCCCTTGACTTATGAAAAAAATTTCAATAACTTGGGATGATCATAAAAATCTCAGTAAGGGTTATAAAAAGTATGTAAAGGAAACATGAGTACATATGTACATAAGAATGAAATCATACATTACCCATAAAACATAAGCACTTTAACATACCTCATAAAATCATGAATAAATCATAGAAATCATAAGACATATAGGAAACCTGAGGAATTCATAACATTCTTATGTAGGGAGTAACCCTATTGGTTACGTTTGGAATATCCATTACAGTATATTCCCTAAATCTCTTCAGAGAAACCTTAACGTTTAACTCCTTCACGTTACCCAATGCATTGGAGAGCTATATCGGGCTCACTCGCCCTTTGTTTATCAAGGAACCAACCGCATTCATAACAATTCCCAAAAACCATAACATAATCATAGCACATAACTTAAGAATAAAGGAAAGATAACATTCCCACATTACAATAAAAATATAACATTTTAAGATATTGAAATAATGAATCCATTCTAAAAACTATTTTTAAAACCATTTAAAACATTTAATAAATAGATTTTTAAATAAATGTGTCCCATACCTCAATGAAGCTTTAAACATTTTAAAACATTAGTATACATATAAATAAATCCTTAAAACCAATTTGAAAACATGGATATTAATGAGAAATATTTATATGAATAAATCATTAAAACATATAAAACAGTATTTTATTTAAAGGGTTTTTAAAAAAATGAGAGACACTTGAATATAATAATAGAGTAATAACATTTAATAAAAACATTATAATATAATAAGAATAAATGGATTCATGATATAATATTCCAAATGATAGTATATACAACATATAATAGTGAATTGCTGCATAACTACAATGAAGTCTCAGTGGAAATGTAAATTGAGATTAAATCCACTATAAAGATAGTATCCTTAAATTAAGGATAAATCAATCTCATAATTATGTGAGAAAAATATAAATACACCCAATATAAGTGGATATTATGTGTAAAATAATCAAAGGTCCTTCACACATATACAAAGGATGAAATATTCAATAACTACATGTTGAACCCAAAGAAATCAAAATTGGGTTAAGAAGTTCCCTTGACAGTCTAACGGTGTCACATCAAATTTTAGAAAAAGAGTTGATGAGAGAGAAAAAGGGTATCTCATCACTTGGACATAAAATTTACGGAAATAAATAAATATAAGAACATATCCCCACATAATAAGATGAAAATTTAAAGACATAATAAAAGATGTCTTTTAAAAAGAGGAGGGTGAAAGGTTCCCTTACCGATTTGGGTAACTTTCGAAACGTACACCCCATGAATGAAGGACTATACAACATTGATGTAAATACTCAAAATAAAATGTATGTTACAATAATAGTAGAATAATTTATAGTAAATAAACCACTAAAAAAGAAATTTTGGAAAATGTAGCATGGATCTCACAAAAACACAAAGTGAGATAAAAAGCCCTTTACGAAATTTCGGCAGCCGAACGACTCCAATTAAATCTTCCAAAATGGATTGATGAGAGAAAATAGGGTCTCTCATCATATGAACATAAAAAGTACAGTATGATTAATATAAAATAACATCCCAATCATAAGAACGATGATCTTGAAAGGAATGTCATAAAAGTGTGTACTTAAGAAAAGAAAGAAAGGGGTGGGATCCCTTACCTTAGGTCCGACTTGACAAGATCATTCTTTAACCTCCTGAATAATAAACTTGATTTAATTTCTTCTTTCATAAGAAACTTTTTCAAGTTCATTATTCCTTTTATATCACTTATTACCATTCCAAGAACACTATGTAATTATTTAAGTTAATAATGGTCGTTTTGTAGAGCATTGCTACTTGAGTAAAAAATAAACTCTTTTTAATTACAAGTTGTTCATGTGGTAAAATATATATTATATCCAGAATTATATTCATTATGTAGATATCATATATATCATATATATCCATTATATAAATGAATTTATAATATTACATAACATTTTGAGGTAAGAAATGAAATGCACCGTTCATGGAGACGGTAAGTCGTACGTACACATGAACGCTACATCCATTTCTATTTGTTTTTTAATGGAATTAAAACATAATGATAAATAATAGTATAATAATTCCAGTATGTTATCATATATAATATCATTAAATCTATCGTTTATACATACCACATATGGTATTAATGAGTCAAATCACTATGAGGGGGTGTTAGTCCGCACTTCCTAAAATGAAGATATCGTGTTTAACAATAATGGAAAACATAAAGGTATTCCATTAATTAAAAATAAAAAATCTTAACTAAAACATAAACATATTATATATCATATATAAATATAGTGACATCTTAATGTCCACCTTTTAGTGTGTTAAAGAATATTGAACAATCATCTTTTCATGTGGCAGAAATTCACAATCCACAGAAACAGTATGTTCTTTAACCATTAGATGTAGGTGTGTGTAAGTGTATATAGAATACATCTTATAACAACATCATTTTATATTTAATATACTTTACTTTTCAAAAAATAAATTAATAAAAATAGTTTAAGGGGTTGGAGAAGCAAAATAAAACAAACGAATACAAGTGAATACATTACCTTAAAATCAGGTATCTCTCTTTGATTTGAGCTCAAAGGCTTCCTTGGAAAGACATCTACCCAAATTGAGAATTTAGGAGTAAAAGAGGGATTTGGAGAGTCAAAATTTGCAGGTTTTGGCCGAGCCAATGTCTTGAGAGGTGTCGTTAATGTGGTAGTGGTGGGGGCCTTTTATAAGAGCATAGGAGGGGCAATCTTGGAAAGTTACAAAATGTTACTTTATTTTCAAATGAGTTTCGGATTTTAAAGGTACCAAATTGATTTATTTCGAGTATAAGGTGTTGAGGGTTCGAAATATACTCATCCAATAAGACTTTTACAAGTGTATGTTATAGTTTTAACATTATCTTTTCATTTTATTTAAATCCTTCATTAATGAGGTAATCACTACATCATCATGATGTCATAAATAATTTAATTTATTTAATATCTAAAAATTATAAAACAAATATCATGACGTAGAAAATATTTTTATATTTCTAATGAATATTTATAGTAAAAAATATGACTTGTATAACCCCATTTAAAAATTGATTTAGTAAAACAACTCATGCTTGTGACATTTTTATTTTAACTTTAAATAAAATGTTATTTATGTCATTTTCCAACCAAGGTGGCTCCATGGGGTCCCCAAGATGACCCATGGATTTTATTGGTCTTCAATGACACATCCAATGAGGGTATGACATGTGTCTTGGTAATTTCATATGTAGTATTTTTGAAATTAAAATCACAGAAGTGGTAAAGTTTCATTTAAACGAAAATCAGTTTTTAAACTACCACTTAGTGGTTTCACTATTCAACACAAATTGATGTTTTTCAGAAAAATACCAAAAACTCACACTAAGATATATTTGATATTCTGAATTAAAAAATGATGTCTATTTTAAAAAAATAAAAACATATATGTTGTATTAATTAATATTATAATTAATTCCAGCTATCAAAACAGATAGCATTTTTTTAAGAAACAATATCAATTAAAAGATTGACAATAGTTTATACCCAATTTCAAAGTGAAATTCATTATAATGACCACAATTAGATTAAATGGTAAAAATATATTATAAATACACTCTAATATAAATTAAAAATATAATATATCCATATAAATAAATTAGATTAAAATAAGGTTTTTAATTAAAATGCAACAGTTTCATTAAAAATGATCTTTATCGGAAAAATAAAAACATTTTACACAAAGTAAATTTTGATATCCAGATTCTATAGAGGCATTTTATTTTTTCAAATACAGCATAAAAAATTGTCATAATTATATTTAAAAAGGGTTCTCCATCAAAAGGCAGTTAATCGACCTTTTAAAGAATATTAGAAGATTTATGCTTAAAATTGGATTCATTTGCATTTTAAGCCTCCAACATTTATTGGATAAAAGTAAGAATATCTGAAAAACATATATAATCATATTGTAGTTAGTTATGTTCATTTCCACCATTACAACAGCTAGGAATTAACTACCTTTTAAAATAATATTATTTTATTATTAGAGTGCAACGTATGATTTCAAAGAAACTCATTGTTGCGTATTGGGTACGCCCTCGAGCATAGCATTACATTTAAAGTAATATAAATATTTTATTAAAAAATATGGATAAATATGAAAATTTCATATTCTTTATTTACCTGGGGTGTTTCAATTGGGTCTTATGTACAGAGGCATCCTAGTTAGTGTTATTAATTAAGGAATACGCCCCATCGATGTTTGAATTATGTTTTCATGTTTTACACGACATATGATTCCCATTTGATGTTTGAGATCATGTGAATTTCATAATATCCACTTTCATATATACTAATGTGAGTCATTATCCGTGTGAGAAACAAGTTGAATCAGCATATTTGATGATCACACGATCTCATCCTATCCCTCAAATGATGGGGTTGATGCCCAATGAGATAGAGAGGAGGGGATTTGATTATTCCATTTTCCAATTTTATATTTGTAATAATGATATTCAAATATAGTAATTTATTGGGCGACATATCATGATAAGTTAAAGTGAAGAAAAAATGTTCCCTCCTGTTAGAAATGATAGAGGCATACATTATGTGGAGTTCCCTAAAATTGGTTCTAGGAGAGAAGGAAATGTTCAACACTAGCCCTCATTGAAGGGATAGACCTGAAGTTAATTCCAATAATCATAATTATGTAGTTCATGTGGAAATCCCAATGTTGGAACCCACATTTCCCATGGAATGTAAACTTGGTGATATTTTGAGGGTCTGACATTCAGGGGGTGTTACCAATGTGAATCTTCTTACTGAGGGTATGTAAAACTGAAAAGGGTGTGCTGTTGCGCCAAATGATTTTTCTCATAAATGTCAGGTGAATTTTGAAGAGTCCTTGGTTGGAGAATATGAAAATGGTTTGCTGATATTCCAAAATGGGGAGGCGATGAGACAAAATTATTTGGTTGGAGCCAAAAGTCAGAACGCCTTTGGATGCCTCATCCCATGTAACAATTGCTTACAAGGGATGGGGTTCCCTCCGCCTAGAATATTTCTAGGCGGGTAAGGGGGTCATCTATATACCATTATGGTACACGTACATGGTTTAGACCCCCATAGTGTATCACTAGGTAGATCCATGTTTCATCCACATAGCATTTTTCAATTTGGGGTCATATTTCCCCGATATAGAATTTGGAAACATGGGGAACAGTTTAAACCACATCACTATTTTCTCTACGGTATGGCTATTAAAAAGAGTTAACTTATTTTCATTCGGTGGGGATTATGATTGTAGAGGGTTTTGGATTTATGGATCCCAAAATGACTTGAATTTCTTAGTTATTTTTTCCTGGAGGGTTTTACTTATGGAATCTTCACAGGGATCTAGTTTTCAAGGTTTGATTATTTTTAGGAGTATTGATCTCCTTCCAAATTTTTATTTATCTATTATTTTCTATTCCCATGGTTTTTGTATTTATATATTAGTGAAGGAACATGAAAAATGAATATATGAATACCTAGGATGGCCCAGGATCTATGTTGTATATAATCAAATTGGAAATTATTGGCCCTTGGATGGTTTAGTTAGTGTGGACATCATCCACGGAATGGGGGAATAATTTTTGTGTCTAATATTACCACCTTAGTCAACAAAACTTTTTATTTAAAGGGAGATATTAGTTTGTGGGGACTGAGATGCCTCGTCCTTCCCAAAAATGATTTTTTTTGGTTTTTGGTCACCTTGTTCATCAACTTCTTTTTTTGAACTTTTTTATTTCACATGTGATTTTATGGAACCACATACTTGCATATAGAGAGGCGGTCTATGAAGAGATTTCCCATATTGGTATCTATTCTTCCATCATGATATCCTCACATTTAACATTATTTTAAATTTTACTCCGATTATAATTTCACACTATTCCAAATAGATTGAAGTATATTCTTATTTCATGAGGATTTTTCAGGGCAACAAAAATTTTATCCCTCGGAATGCGTTCCGATATGGAAAATGAGGGGGCTATTCTGATATAATTTAATTCTTATTTTGAATTTGTAGGTGGTACACTAGTATAACATTCAAAGGGATGACACCTGTAAATAGGGGTCTAACACATTTTTATTTTACTGATGTTCATCACAAACATAATAGTCTAGAAAACAATATTGATCGACTTGCATCCGAGAATTACTTTTCTTTGCATATTCCATCATCCTCGAACTATATTATTCATTTTTTACCTAAAATTATTTTCATTAAGCGATTAGTATGAAACTAATCATAATTGGTGAATGCTTGCTGGAGGAAGTGTTCCATGGACAATTTCATGGTTGGACGATGCTTTGTGAGCCATGTATTCATGATCTTTTGTGAACTATAGATTCACAATCTAGTACTCCCAGGAACTGTTAGTTCACGAGACTTATTCACACTAATTTTTTTTATATTAACTCCTTCCTGTAGGAATTTTGATATAGATAATAAGATATACCCTTCACAAGTTTCTGCTTATACTATTGTAACCGCTACCACCATCTCCTCTAAAAATGAATGTCTGAAGGTCATGATTGACTACCGACTACAAAATCCATATCATCCCACTTCATAAATCATTATAAGAACTTATTATTGGAATAAAAAGTTGCTAAACAATTTCATACATGTTTCTTATTTATGGATTCAGTCTAACATTTAACCTAAAAATTCCACCACCGCGTCATTCCAACCAACCTATAACATGTATAATTTTAAATAGTAACATTACTTTGTCCATCATCTCGCAAAAGGGATGATTTAGTCATAAATGATACATTTTTGGGTATCCGTTGAATTATAACCCTTAGTAACTATAAGAAACACTATATGGGATATAAGGTAAAGTTATTTTATACCACAACATTACATTAAATACATTGACTTTTGAATAATAAGGATGGTTGTCAAAAAGGGTCCTCCGTTATGGGGGCTCATTTAACATGGGATGGGGGTGTCCATTATAGGGTTATCTAGAGCTTTAAGGAATTCATAGCTGTGTTTCATGTCACGGGGCTATTGGAAGTGGTTTGAGGACAAAAAAAGTATTCTCACCAAAACCAATATCCCCTGACACGTATTTTTAGAATGCTGAGTCTGGAAACCAACACCTTTCACTTGGTTTATGTGGAGGTTGGCGTCATCCTTTGGTATGTATTAATAATTTCATAAGTTCCCAATATCAGTGATGTGTATATGAAATTTATTCTATCCTCCTCAACCAGTGGAGATACTGATAGGTTTCCTCCACTTTCGTATAAACATATTTTCAATGGCCCTTTTGAAAGAGGATCATCCCCCAAAGTAGGACGTTCCATTTTCCAATTGGATTAATGTATTCTCATCATGAAGTGTCCAAGAGCATTATTCTCAGAGACTAAATACCATCCCAACCATAGAAAATTAATGGAATGTATGATCTTAATATCCCATTTTGGAAGAGGTTCAATTCAATGAATTAGTGTGGAAAATTATCTCAAATTATTAATAGTTATTTCTATTAGAAGCATTCCTAACCATGTTTCTGCGTGGCTAGATTTTACTATTATGTGATTCCAGAACTGTATTTAAAGTGACATATTTTATCATGGTGTCTTAATTATCTGTAGGTAGATATATTAAACTAACCATACCTGTAATAGTTTGATTCTATCATTTATTATGATGAATCGGCATGGGAAAGCCGTCACACTAGTAGGTTGGTAATTATCAAATTATTCATGTCTGGGTAGGAGATCATATGGTAAGATACACATTTATCAATCCTTAGTCAATTAAAGGTTTTGGTATTTGACCATACCTACAATTCATAAGGGTGGTCATTCAAATGGAATGTTATGAGAAATATCTGTGGGTTGACCGAGAAATGATGGTCCATCTCAATTATCATGAATACTAAACATCTGATCCTTACTCCTCCCCCACCAGTCATTTGGTGAATAAAAATCATTTTTTTTGTTAACTGATACTCTAACACTTCATGTATCCACAGAACACTTCATTTTTAAATAATTCAATAGTGTGTGATGTATGCAACCCTGAGTTCAAGCGCACCACGACCTTTCAAACTAGCTGTTTAAAAAGTGGTTATGAATAATATTAATGAAAACTGGAATTTTATATATCCTATATACATTAAAAATTCCTACTTTGTGTTTGTCAGACAAAATATGAGGAAAAAATCAAATTTTCAAACAAAAAGATTTTTTTTTCTAAAAAAATTTTGTTTTATGAACATTTAATGGTGAACCCTTTTCAAATATAATATTTGAAACTTTTATATATTCAATTTTAGAAAATAAAATTATTATTTGTAATAGGGTCATAAATATTTTGTGTGGATAAATTATTGGAACATTTATAATAACTATCCTATTTTGTGTAATAGGGAATTATAATAATTTTTTTTAAACAACTTTTTTAATCGAAATAATATATATTGTTAAATTATAAATTTGATTGGTTTTAAATAATAATTAGATTATATTTTTATCGTTTAATATAATTTAGGTCACTGTATGTAATTTCACATTTAAATTGTACACAAACACATGTCAATATTTAGATAGTTTTTACTTCTTAAAAACCCACTTTTTGGTTTTGATGTGAATTAATTTTAAATTAATTACTTAAACTCTTATGTTTTGAAATTATAGAAATTGATTCCATATTGAGGAATCAGAAGGTCCAATTTTTTTAAATAGGTACCTTTTATTTTTTACATTATAAATAGTAGTTTGTGAAGTTATTTTATTTACCATGGTCAAAGGGTAAATATGGTAAATAAGGGTAAAAATAATATTATAAAAATATTAAACTACCATATCACATGTATTAATCCTATTTAATGATATTTGTCAAACCATGGGCTTCCTTGGGTCAATATGGGGACACCATAGAGAAACATGGGTGTGAAAATGACATTTTACAAAAAATAATTTAATGTATAGGAAAATATAAAAGAAACATGCATCTTTCAGTAACAAATTTTCCATATGGGATTGTACAATATATATATTAGACTATAAATATTAATTAAAAACCTAAAATGATTTACTACATCATGATATTTTATATATAATTTTTATACATAAAATAAATAAATTTATTTATGAAACCACAAAAATACAATATTTTCCTTATTTATGAATGATTCAAATAAATGATATTTTAAATATTAAAATAAATATTATTTAATGTTTTTATTTCATACAATAATTTTCTAGATTACATTGACATATAATTTATTATTTAATGTCTTTTTTTGTAGGAATAATTTTTTTATGACATTAGCAAAAAGAAATTACTAAATAGCATCAAAATTTACATAAATGAGTTTTTAAATGAAATAATTATATATTAAATATTATTAAAATAATAAAAATCTATAGTTCTTCAAAATAACGTTGATGGTGAATAAAATTTCATAAATTTTCTACATTAGGTTATTTTTTCATTTTATTGTAAACATATTAACCATGTATTATAAAAATATTAGAGGACATGGTAAGCATTAACTTATTTTACATGGGGTTAAATATAAAATATATGGATTATTTTATGACCTAAATAAGCCTACAAAAAATTATTTGATATGAGTTAGATGCATAATCATCTTATCCATTGAAATAATTAATATTTATCTTTTAAAAACCGAAAATAATTTTATAATAAATTGATATTTCAAGATTTTCTTAAATTACCATCAACTATCTTATAAATGGGAACCTCACTTTCTATTTAGTTCACACGTCAAAAGCCCTTTGGATCAGCCAAAACCTAACCAAATTTCCCCCCAACATCTCTAAATTAATCTTAGGGGCACAAAATTTTACATAAATTCAGCATACAGAGTCTTTTTGGGCATATAAAAATAAGATACCCGAAGAAGATGTAGGCATTTTATCACTTCTTTAAAAGGTCATTTCTTCTTATACATTCTCTTACTATGTTGTTACCATAATATAATAATAAATATAGTATTTATTATGTGCTGATATTTTTATTATTATTATTGGATGTCTGTATTCCTCTTTTTACACATCATATCAAAATCAGTACCACCATGTGTGCGTACATACGACATACCATCTCCATACCGTGGTTTATATGCTTTTCCTTACAAATTATATTTATGGGTATAATGATGAATATAATAGATTTAAATAATAGATATAACATGATATTTATTCTGTGAAATTCGTATTCCTTCCAATTCTGTACCATTTGACCATTAAGAAAACGATATTTTCCCTCGTACGTACGTACAACTTACTATCACTATGATGGGATAAGATTCATATTCCATGTTCACCATCCACAAATGATTATAAGAATAAATATAATTAATAATTATGAAATATATGACATAATAATTATACTGGGAATATATATATATATACCTATATTTCTTTCACTTACTTCCATTCAATATGATAAAAAAATAAAAACATCATTCATGCGGACGTGTGGCCAACCACCTCCATGAAAGGAGTGTTCCATTTTATTTTTCTATCAATTATAAATATTTATATATAGAATATATATGATATATAAATAATATTTTAAATTTTGGAAGTATATAAGTTTTGATATATGTAATATGATCAATAATAACAAGTAAAAACACTCTCGATAGACAAAGAAATTATTACCCAAAATGTCGTATTAATGTGAATTGTTAATAAAAAGGTAATATAATATCAAAAAACAAAAATATATGATATCATAAATATTATAATGATTTATATATAAGTTTATAATATAATTAATCACATTATTCAAGAGTTTTGGGCATGTACATAGAGTATTAGACATAAGGTAAGGGTTAATCTCGCAATCTCATTATTATTCCAGGTTATTGATGTGTAGGTATTTACTGAGAAATATGTTTTTTCCATGTCCATAATTCATAAAAAAAATAAAAAGGAATATTTTATGGTTTTATATAAGGTTTTTTAACTATATCATCATTTTAATTTTTTTAATGATTTATTTTTCTAGAACTATTTAATTATGGTCCATGTTCTCAAAATGATTTTAAGGATTTATTTATTTGGATATGTTTTTTTAAATAATAATTCATCTAAAATGTTTTAATGTGTAATGGGACACTTTGATTCAAAAATATATTTTAAATGAATTCCTTTATAAATTTTGTGACTTTTAAATGATTTCATGAAAAAGGAATATTTGTTTCCAAGAGTTTTACAAGTTATTTTTAACTATTTAAACAATCTTTATTAGATTTTATTCTTGATTGTGGATGATTTTTTATAATATAATTTTTCATTTTGTATTGAATGAGTTATTATATGTTTGACTGTAGATGTAATATTTTTATACCATTCATGGTTTATGGTTAAAGTTTTAACATTTCGTATGCTAGATTAAATACAGATGTTAATGTTATGTTTCCCCTTTTTCCAATGAAGAATGCATTGGACATAGTAAGTGATAGGTGGGGCCTTCTATATCCCCTCACTTCATAGGTTGGTATAATGAGTGAATCTAGTGTCTTTGAACGAGGCCTGAACATGATATTTGTGAAAAGTATTGGCCTATGACCTTGATGTTGTAGTTATTATGTCTGGAATTACGCATTCACTCGTTATGAAATTTTTTATTACATGTGATTATTAGACTAGAATAATATACACACACATGTTTATATGGGAATGATTGAATTATTTTTATCATATTATGTTCAAATTTTATGTTTAAATGGTTGTTGTTTTTATTATACATCATTCCTTAATGGTTTATAGCTTCCAATGAATTAATTAACCTTACTGAGAATCTAAGATCAAACATTTATTAAGTTTTATTTTTACAAGATGCCAAGAAGTGTACATTGATTGATATTAAGGGTTATTATAGGGGAATAATGGATTTATCAAAGTATTATATATTATGTATTATATGTATGAAATTGTACTGTTATGTTCTTGTAAGTAATATATATTACTGGACTACTAAACAGATCCGTCCTTCGAGACATTATTCCCTGTAATCATTCCAATGTATTAAAAGAATAAACTGGTTTCAACCTTCTAAGGTTAGTGAATTACATATGCTTCATTTTTTCATTGATATAGGTTGTGTTAGTTGCTCTTATTGATACGAAACTCATCTATGAGAAATATGTACCTCCTATATTGTTCATCAATTTAACTATATTAAAATGATGTGTCCTCCCACACATAATTGAACACACCATGAAAAAAATTTAATCATAGCTCAACATATTGGGCTAATGTTTACCCATGAAGACAGTTGATGCAAGAGTAAGATTACAGATCTTCTGTGTCTAATGCCTTCCCTCACAGGATGATATGTCATTTTTTAGGTTCAATAAAACCAAAAGGTTAAACTGGAAGAATGTGTTCTTATAATCAAGGCCCAAAAAGCCTATATGGAAAAAGGTAATAAAATTAATGTCACCATGAATTTCTATCTTGGATAAAATCCATTAAAATCAATCGATTAAGAACTCTGAAGGATGAATTTTATAGCCCCAGGCTCAACCTCCCATGGTTTTTTATTCACAATTGAAGGTTAACTGTATATTCCTTTAGATGTTGGATTCATAGTGACTTGGAGCCAGTGGGATTATTTATGGGGTGGTCCATCTTTTCATACTTTGTATCCTCAATCTCTATGGTTCTTTCTTCTAGAAAAAGTGGTTTCATTAAATATATTTGAATATGTGTCAGATCCTGATTAAATTATATAGGATAATGACCCTAAGAAAGTGAATCGTTACCATCTAAATCATGAATCCTTGATTCATGATCTCTATAATCGTTCTAAATATTCTTTTGTGTACTTTCCATGGTGATGATAGAGGTTAATTAGTATGATGACTGCAATGGATCTTCCTCATTGGGTGAAGATATTTCCACCATCGTGATGTAACTAGAGAGGGTTAAATCCCTTAGTCCCATCGAGGTATAGGAAGTATACAATCCCTACGTTTTTAAGACAATGGAGGTTCTATGAAATGTTTTGCAGTTAATGGATTCTTCCTTGATTTCCTGGTTGGATCCTCAAGAATTATATAACCTAATTATGGAAGTATTCCCAGAGGTTTGGAAGGCATGGGGTACCATGAGGGAAAGAAAATATATTTATGAAATCTTGGAGATACCCGAGGAAGGTACCTTTATTATTTCATGATTTTGGTTTTTCACTCTTCTTATATGGGATTTAGCTCAAAACAAATTCACATGAAGTGCCCATATACCTAGAAGATATGAATGAATGCCTTTATTTTTTCAAGGGAAGACCTTATGGGTCCCATAGAGTGGAAGACATGTTTGTAATCACAATTGAATCATATGAAACTAATTCAGATGTAGATGATGTCAACCCCATTTTATTCTTTACCCACATGAATTTGAATCTCTATTCTAGAAATATGTAGGAGTATGAATTGTTGATGGATAAGTTAATTTTCACATAATATACCTTGAGAGGTACAACCATTAGAGAGGATATTTCTTCTGATGTGGAGGGTTATGCAGAAAGTAATCATAGTTTTATAAATCACATCAAGTAAGTCTTCACAGATCCTGCTAGAGCATTTCCACCTCCAAACCCACCCACTATTCCTTCTAGATGTTCATCTCCATGGATCATCATGAAGTGGTGACAGAAATC
Source organism: Viscum album (assembly GCA_963277665.1). Taxonomy (NCBI): domain Eukaryota; kingdom Viridiplantae; phylum Streptophyta; class Magnoliopsida; order Santalales; family Viscaceae; genus Viscum; species Viscum album. Next base: position 1,316,543,081 of record OY728143.1, read on the forward strand.
ACAGTTATCATTATGTATAACAATAGAAATTACAAGTAACTTTTTTATACCTTTATTTGATTATTATTCTATGTGTCATCATTTATATGAATAAAATTTTACACATTAGTTGGGGATGGTCTAATGAGAAACCAGGAAGCAATTCCACCTACATTTGGGGCACCTACTTCATCAGATGTTCCAGTGTTACCGCTGAGAACTACCACCGACCAATACCAAGAAGTCCTGCCAAATAAGGATGTGGGAGGAATCTTATCACCATAGAGGGTATCTGTTCAAGAACAAAAATTCACTATACCATTCATTCAAGTGTATTCAAAGGTTGAAACAATAACTATGTGAACTAAACTTGTTCCTATTTAGAAGAATGTAATAACCTCACTAGTAGCAACTGAATAGGATGAGGGGACCCAAATAAATGAGGACATTTGTGAGATAAAAATACATATGAGGTCAACTAACCCTCATATAATGAATTGAATCCCTATTGAGGTGATGTATCTAAGGGTTTATGTTTCCACTGACCATACTGATCATACTACTCTAAAAGATACATCCACATTGGATAGATAAATTCAAGATCAAGGAGGATAATAATTGGATGTCATTTATTTTTATATGATTATTACCCATGTGGGTATAATATATATGAGTGATCATCTAGAATATATCAATCCAGATCAGAATTGTCCCACTTCTAGATTTTCTATTGACATCCTTGAGGTTCATTCACATTATAAGGATGAATAACCAACTCTATCTAGTGGAGATGACCTAACAGTGGGAGGGTATGTCGATGTTTCAAAAAATGGAGGTTAGATTTCTATGACTCCAACTATTCTCTTTTCTTTTGATATTTTGGTACAAATTATTACAATTTTTTTATTTTAGAATTATAACCATGAGTTCCTCTACATACATTTGATGATATGATCCTTCCTCATACAGATACATTAAATTATATGGTTGGTGATGGATCAAGCCACACCGAGGTTGTTGGATGAAGGCCATCCTTCGTGGTACTAATTCATAAATTCATGCCACCCTCAGAGTGTGATTCCAAAACCAATGTGGAGGGTTTAGCTGAACATCAATCTAGTTTCTAGAAAATATTTAATGTTATTTGGAAGATTATATTTCAAACTCCTCTCATAAAATTGCTGATGAAGCTTCCCAGATTACACCATATGTTTTAACTTCTTGGTTATGAAGTATTCAATTATCAAGGTATATCCAATATAGTGATCCTGTTGGTTGATTCTATGAATATAAATGACATTATTAATTATCAAATTTTTAATATGGAGTCTGTAGATCATCTTCCCATGGCCTAAAATATCTTTCATGCTGAAGCCATCAAACTTTATTTGATGACAATTCATATGATATGTTGAACAGACAGAGGAGAAGAACATAGCAGAGAATCTTCACCAAGAAGTGGAATGGATGATTCAAGAACTAGAATGACTTAGGTACGAATTAATATTCATTGATGGAGATGTCAAAAAAGTTAATTATTTGGTGGAGGAGGAAAAGGATGGATTTGACCCATATGTAAAGATGAAGGTGTTTCATGGAAGTGAAACTTCTTATACTACTTCACTATCTGATCTTCCCCGAGCCATAAAGGACTTGATCCAAAAACAATTACATCAATGTGATTCTACAAAGTGAGTTTGGTAATTACCATTACCTTCATGTATAGAAAGGCTTAAGGATGTGGATGATCAATCATTTTTCATTTTATGGAATGATTGACTTTCCCTCTCTAATATTTCTCATTTCATTTCCTATATTTCTAATTAAGTATAAATGCACATTTTGAGTAATAATTTCCGCTAAATATTAGTTTAATGATGATAATAGAGAAATAATTGGAAATGATCATGTTAATATTTATTTTTTTCAATAATCAAGGGAATAAAAATCATATTTCTTAATATTGGAATGGTTATATGAAGACCCAAAAAACCTTGTATCTTTATTGTTATCACCATAATTTTCCCTAATCGTATTAATTAAGGAATGGGATTAGCGGTCCCAACATGAATTTTTATTATAATCACAATTTTCTATTTTATAACCTAACAAGTTACGCGTCTCCTTCATTTGTTTGATTTCTTGATATTTTAAATAATCCATATGAGGTAATGGTCTAATGATATGAAACACAAATTTTTTTCCGAATTCGCATTCTGGTTTTTCAACCTATAAAGTTATATGTGTCATTTCGTGAGTAATTTAGAGTCTTAAAAACTGTACTAACATTTTTGCTGTTTTAGGTTAAACATCATTGACCATGAATTGTGAATCATGGGCCCAAATAGGTAATATATGATTCTAATTTCCAAAAAACTTCAGAAATGAATGATAGAATATTATTAACCTTGGTTTTATGATTTCTTGATCTGAAACATGATATGAGGCATGGAAGCCATTGAGGTGTATGAATATAGGAAAAGCCTCTCTAGAAAACTAACATTCCACTAGTTTATGTGACTTTTTTGTGGGAAACGTATGTAGAGCATATAAGGAATATTATTCATTTTAAAATAGATTTTTCCTCAAGAAACTATCCTTCCATTTTCAATGGATTATAAATTTTATGAAATTCATACTCTTTTTGAGACCATGAATTGTGGTTCATCAAGGGAGTGATGTATAAACATTTTGAGATAATATATTGTTTATTTTAATGGGAACCCAGTCACATATAAATTTAAATTTTTTAAATGATTGGTGAATCATATTATAGTTTAATTTCATAAAATAAAGATACTGAATATATAAAATGTATAATAATATTTCATTGATTAAGGAGTAAACGATCCACCATTTTCAAAATCGTCAGACTAGGACTGGACAATCATGTTCATTCATGAATTTCTAGAAATGATGTAAAATTTAATCTATAAGGTTTTAGAATCCTATAGGATATATGGGACATAAACATCATATAGGCATACAAATGCAAGAAGATCCTCTCTTGAGGAAAAAATTTCCTTTTGTGGGAATTCCTTTTTTATGGGAAACTAATGCAAAGCCACTATAGAATATTATACAGAGTCAAACAATCATGAAATCATGATACTATCCATCGGTTTTCAATGACCAAGAAGGGATATCATGATTTTGAATTTTTTAGATATAGATTATGGTTTGGGAAAAGGGACTTTCTGGACACGGAAGGGGAATTTCAAGCCAAACATTACAAATAATTTGTTAGGATGGTTACCTTATGAATCTTTGGAGAGGTTACCTGCATAGGTCTGTCCCATAAATTGGAAACCTAGTGACCATTGTTTCTCTTGGGTGGATGCATGATATATAATTCTAGATTCATTGAAAATCCTATGAAAATAAGAATCCAACTGAAGGTACCAGTTTAAATGTTATTCCACATGAAGATCTAACTTACACATAGTAGTATAAAAACTTATTCTTATATAAAATATTACTATTGATGTAAGGAACATTTTATACTTTCTTGTGAATATTTATTTCAGGTATGGAGACATTAGTAGAACACATTACTTGTTGTGTGTGGTAGTTTCCTGTTCATGTCTAACACAAACACTAGCAAGGGGTATTTGTGATTTTTTCAATTTCTAGATTAATAAATGATCATTTAGAATCAATTATCATGGAATTTAAATGAAATTAAATTAGTAAAATGATCAGGTAGTTTACTATCATGTGATTAATAAATTGGTCGTGCAATTTACAATCATGAAATTAGGAAATTATTATAGAATCCATGATTAAGTAGAGGATAATTTGGACAGGATTTTCTGACATTCCACAAAAATGAGTGGTGGAGAGTGTAAAACATGGTTATAAAAATTCATGGATCAGGATACATGATATTGGGCATGAAAACCATTGAGTCTTATGAAAGTATGAAAATCTATTTTTAAAGAAAAATTGTCTATTGTTGAGAGGCCTTTTTGCAAGAAAGTAAAGGAGAGCCTCTAGAGAATATTATACACTCAAAAAAGTTTTCTTAGGAATGTGACCTTCCACTTCTATTGACTAGGAATGTTTTGGAGATATAAAATTTTTTGGGGCACAAATTAAGATAAATAGAAAAGATATGTGTGGGCGTGAAAGGTAAATTTCAACCCTGATTTTCCATTGAGATTGAATGTACCTACATATATTGGTCTTGTATATAAGGAGGCATATTTGATTCTTTGATGGATATATTAATGGGTGACCATAATTAAAAAATATACTACATAATGTTTCATGTAGGGGACAATAACATTTTTCCTTTTCATGCCTTTGTAATAGGGGGTACGACAAATTTTCAATGTTTCACTACATAAAATTTATTTACAAGAATCATGTTATCCATAATTCATGAATGAAAAATCCAGAAATAGGTTCGGTCCAATCATAGGGAGGATAACATTTTTTTTGTTCTTTGTGGTTGGAATAGAACGATCGGTCTAGGAATCCGTGCATATCATATGTTGATAGGAATCAAGACATACATAGATCTATAGATATGGGATCATATATGGAGATATGGATCTTACACATGGTCAATGAAATTCCATATATCTCTTACACAGATTTGGATCATGTGCAGTGAATTTACAAAACAAATGATGATCTCAGTATAGTTTAATTTCATCTGGGGAGGACGATGTGCCATCCAGTTTATCATCATGCGGTAAGTACATTGTATGACATAATTATTACAAACATGAAAATTTAAACCTAGAGATAGATAAATATACCTTAGTAATTTGGGGAATCCCCTAGAGAACATTTTAATACCACTCAATATTTCTTCAGTTCATGAAACATGGAGTACTATGGGTTTATTTTTCTTTTTAGAGGTTATAGGATAAATTAAAAAAACATTTAGAATTTGTTGGTGCTGGAACCAGGAATAGAAACACAGGTATCACTACGTATCTCAGCAGATTGAGAATCAAGCCATTAATATTTCTTAAACATTACCCTTTGCAATTTTAAATCCTACACAAGGGGGTAATTTTAATATGTTGTTTCATCTGGAACTAGACATAAACATTTAGGTGTCCATATATATCCTTCGAGGGTAGGAATCAATCTTTATGCAGTTCTTAATAGAATTTCATTGTACACGCCCGATTTATACAAAGATGGGTGATTTTGTCCCATGTTTCATGGTTCTTCCAAGAATATGATGTTTGGGTGTCAATACATATCTTGTGATGACATGAATCAAGCCACACATAGTTTTTAATGAAAATATATGCATGGGTATGACTCATATGCATGGATGCGATCATTTTATTTAAATAACAATTTATGGGTGGATGTACTATGATGTGAATTCTGAGAGTCTCTTCATATCCTATATGGATAGGAATAAATCCGTACATATTTCATTACATGAATGACACATGTATGTCTAACCCATACACAGTGAAGAAGAAGAATTTTTAAACATTCTTATGAGGCTGATGGAGAGTGATGTGAAACCTAGTAATATCTATGTTTCACATGTGGATAGATTTAATGTCATATTTAGTTTTATAAAATTTTATTCTGAAACAATGATGTCATGGTAAATGACCTCTCGGGTGAGAAAATTGGGGTGCTACAAAATTTATCGACACACAATAAGGGAATTTATCACACATTTTCAACAAAATTTGAAATAGATAACTTTCATAGAGTTTATCATCACTTTGAAATGATGAATATGCCTTTTGGGTTGTCATATTGAAATTAAGATGTAGCCCGTTATGCAGTTTTACATCACAAAACTAGGAAATCAACCCTATAATTTAACATCGTGGGATCAAGATGGAAACTACTTTTGGTTAAATGAAATATTTCTTTAGGAACATCTCATTGGTGGTAGATATAGTGATCATCCCATCCATCTAAATCCCATGAATAATCTCCATTGGAGTGGACTATATGTATGAAATATGTCCCTCCCAATTTTGATTCATCTTCAAAGTTTTCTTTCTGGGTATCATCAGAGTCCTGATGACCAATATAATTTATCCTACCAAAAAAGATCATAGATGATCCATTTTGAGAAAATGTAGTGAAATCATATTTTTTGTTTCAATAAATGTTGAAATGTATGAAATATTTTCTTATTTAGTCACTCAAATTCATATAGTTGTTTCTGGGACTACTCGTATATATATAGTTTATCACATATGGCCATGCAGAGTTAAGGGAATAATCCTTTGATGAGAAGGACTGCTTCTTCCATATATATTAGTGAGTATGGGGTTTCTTGAGGCGAGGTGTGGGTAATGGTCTGATAATCCCATAGAGCATGAGAGATCTTGTACGTGTATGATTTATTATTAGTATCTACCATCTTCTTGATTTTGTTGGATATGTTTTTTACATACTTTATTTATATGTTATTGATTTAATTATAGTGAAATCAATGGTTGGTATTGATTTCATACTCATTATATAGTTTCTCCAATTCAAAAGAATAAAATTTCATATCAATTTCATTAGTAATGAATTAGGGATAATAAATCTGGTGATGATTGTCATTTTCCCAAAGATGAAAATGTTTCATTTTGTGACCTACTTGGGTGGAACAACTTTTACCCATTTGGAAAAGATGTTAGTTGCTATGAGAAAATACCTGAATTTATCATTTGTAATATGAGGATATGGTCAAATAATTTCTAATCCCCGTATGGTTAATGGCCATTAATAATTGGATGCGTAAAGTAACTTCGAGGGTTGGTGGATGAAATTGGAAAGAATGTGGAAGGTATGACACTTATTTGGAAAATTTACTGAAATCCAATGTTATAGTGGCCCTATAGATCCCTTTCCTTCAGTTTAGTGTAAAAGAATGAATCATTATTGATGGGATCCACAAGCTTCAACATACACTTACTTCATGTCTACAATGAGATCCTCCCCGTTAATACACCCAAGAAGGATCCCATCCTGCCTAAATTAATAGAGTTTTTTATGGTTACCATGGTCGTAGAGAACAAAATTAATTATTCATCCTCTAACATTCACTCTCTTAGATCATTCTAGTGAGAGTTCCAATTTTTGAAGGTAGTTAATAGTGGGTGTCATCCAACCGGAGGTAGGACCATATGGATTTGTGACTGGGTTAATCTCATCATTTTATTCCATATTGTCCCAATAAAATGATGAGATCATCTATAAGTGCACTATGTTGATGACCATTTCATCTTTGTATAGATCTTATAGTGATGGGGATGCATTCTACAATTCATCTACTATGATTTTATTGTTCAGGGGAAATTATTAGATGTTTTTATAAAATAAATTTTACCATTGTTCAAATTTTGTTATCTATATAGGTTATAACATCCTCATTATTGATAGAATAATATACATTAACCTCCTTGATGACTAGTTACAAATCATACTTTATCTTCAAGTGTTTTACTTGTACATGTGGTTCCATATATATCCATATAATGAAACACTGGTATTCTACTACATTATTCATGAACCTCTCCAAAAGTCTGAATGAGTTAGGTATGAATATCTTTGCTAGAGATATGTGTTCATCTCTCATCAGAACTTTTTTGAGCTTGTGTTTTTTCATCCTTTTCACTATCGAGTGTTTCGATGCACCATCAAAATCGATCTCCCAAATTAGGTGGTCCTCTTGAACATAGAAAAAATCAACATTAGGAAATATGGTATCCAATGAATTCGTTTCTAATGAGGAGTGATCTGTAAGAAAACCTTTTAATTCCTAACCATTGAAAACTTAATGAGGAAGGAACTTATGTCATAATAATGTAGGATGACCTCCCACCATGATAGTGGCCCAGTCAACGTTAGATGGGTGTGAGTGTATTTATGTAGGTCACTATGAGAGAAAAAGTGTACCACATGATGTTGTAGGTAGTGTTTCAATTTATAGACCATAATGATTATCTATAGATAGAAATTTTCGATACATGATTAGTAATTATCAACATCAATATTTGTTTGGTAGAGATATTGATGGTTTTTTTCACAATCAACATCATTATTCTTTTAAAGGAAAGAACATAATGATGACATGAGGGATATCACACAAAAATTGATCATCCTTCTGTTTACTAGAAAAATTAGCACTACTGGGATTACGAGATATCTCTTTATACCATTCAATTCTTCGTAAAAAATCATCAGTATATTGATACACAACCCACTTTTCATCAAAATGGTTATGTGATAACATTTTCATGAAAGGTTCACTATGATGATTAGAATGTAGGATATGTTTCCCTAACATCCTCTAAGTTCAATGAGGTTTCAATAAGGTGGAATGAAAATTATAGAATTTTAATTTTCTGGCTTGACTTTGATTCCATAATGTAGTACGACGAAGTTGAGAAGCATAAATGAGGTAACATTGAAAAAACCTTTTTGGGGTTTCATTTTCAAACTATGTTGTCACAGCATGTTGAAGTATGTTTCAAGATCTTATAGGTTGTCAAAGTGTTATCGCAATTTAACCACCATGTCTTCAATATATAATTTGTGAAACTATCCATGGAAGGTTTGATGATGTGATGCAGAACTTGTTGGAAAATAGAACCATCATTAGTCAAAACAATGGGCATCACCTTATAGGAAAATACTCCCTGGGGCCCTGAAGGTTGTGGATTATTCATATTCTTATTCCATTAAATTTTTAAATCCTGAATATACATCCCCTAATGGGAGAGCCTGATATCCAGTGGTTGAATTGATCCCTTGTTATATGATCAATACTAAGAAATTATCTTTTAGGTAGTATCAGTTGAGATCTCTTAAATGGATATAAAAAATATTTTTCTATTTTTATGGGGATGATATTGGATAAATAAATGTGATATTTGACCTCCTAAATAAATTTGAATCAAATGAGATTTTTAAAATCAACCTCTATTTTAGTATCTTGTGTTGACTGCATCCTCAAGAAGGCATGATTATATGCATAGTGGATCTTTGGAAACCCCAATTGGTGAGTATCCATTTTGAGATCAAGTCCTGATATCTTAGTGAAATTTGGAGTGAAAAAATCATGATTCTATATTAGGAAGGAGGTTCAAACATATTACTATTTATAAGACATTTCTAAACTAATCAAGGTATGTTGAGGATGTTCTTTCATTCCCATATTTATTTCCCTATGTTATTCAATAGTGGTGAATACAATCTCATTAAATATTGTAGGGGAATCTCTTATATATTCCTTCTCTTACTATTCTTTATATTCAACCTCTTATTCTGATGGATAAACCATTCTTGATATGAGCACTTCATAGTTGGTAAAAGATTCATGATCTTGTTATCCAGAAAAAGAAGTTGATTCTTCTTTGTTGTACTAAATGTAGGGGATTTTTTAGAGAGGATGTGGTGATGGATATACAAAAATTTTATTCTTATTCTACCTATGTTAGTGGGGTAGGAGTTTTTGGATCACCGAGAATAGATCGGGTACATTTACATTATATCATTCACCATTATCTTTGGGGTCAGTGGATTTTTCAACAATTTTAGACTCGGTTTCCATTGAAAAAACCTATGGGCGTCTGAATATTCCTCTGAACAGAGTCTCATACACCCAACCCGACTAATGTAATATATGTATTTTTCATCTCTATTTTTGAAGGGGCATGTTGAGAACAATTATAAATTGTTCTGTGCTGTGAAATATTTTATACCATCGACTGAGGGTTGCTTCTCTTTTTTCTCATAAAATCATGAACCAATATAGTGCGTCTCGAATGATTCGAATGGAAACTTATTGGTGTGAAATTTCTCATTGTGTACATTAATGAAATTTTTTATAAACTAATTTTATGATGAGTGAATTGTTGTGTGATGATGCAACCAGGTCCTATCTAACAGGACATTGATGTTCATGTTTTACAAAACCACAAAATATTATTAGTCGACATCATGGTCGCCAAATAGTTTTTGGAGATTAATTTCATCCCAATGGATTCTAATCCATTTTATCTTAGCCTATACGAGTTTTGGTATAGGGTGTCATGTTGTCCACATTGTATCTCATTTGGAGAAGTGTCCAAAATGAAATGATATTAAATCTGAAGCCATTATCTGAGAATACTTTTCTAATATTGACAAATTTATCCTTTTAGACATGTATAAGGTTCTGATGTTTCCCTAAATAATAATGTTTTAATATTTATCCATAAATAATATAGTCAAGTGACGTTCTACATAATAGGTCTCTATTTAATAGATTTCAGTGGAATACACATTTTCATCACACTCCTTGGAGATTATCAGAGCATCTATGAGAACCTCCATAATATCTTTCAACAATATCATGGAATCTAGGATTGATATCCTGAATAGTAAAAATTCTCTCTGTTTTAGGATTTCATATTTCTGATCTATTTTTTGATGCTTCCAAACATGGGGATGATATTTCCTAGACACATTAGGGGCATGAGTATTGGTTATAGACAAAAAGACCCCCATGAATGGACCTGGAGGTGACTGTGTTCCTTGTGGGTTTGGCTATGTAGGTATTCATACACAATGAGGTATATTATAATAACTTAACTCATCAAATGGATATTCAAAAATGAATAGTCCTTAGTGGCTTCTAGGAGAGTAATGTTTATTTTATTTCTTTTATTGGGTCAGATGAATATCTCTTCCATGAGTTTTTGTAACATTGACAGTTTGAGAATGGGTGTAGCTAAAAGCTTGGTTACTATTGTGACTATTTATTCTATGATAACACCAGTTTCTATTTCCCTTCCTATGGTTCCTTGATATGGTGGGGGAAACTCAGGATCATATATATAGTCTTCATTGGATAAGTATTCCATTAATTTAATAATATTAATGTAAGTGATGATCAACTACCTCATTGTGTATGAATACCTACACAGCCAAACCGACAAGGAACACAGTCACCTCTAGGTCCATTCATGGTGGTCTTTTTGGCTTAGTGGTAAGCACCCCTTAATTCTGAATGAAAAATGGGGGTTCAAAACCCATTGGGCCTAGGTACTGTAGCACCACTGTAGCGGCGGCTGGTCACTGTAGCGGCGGCAGAGTACTGTTGCAGCGGAGGGTATTGTGCAGCACTGTAGCAGCGCGGTACTATAGCAATACTATTCACAGAATTGTCATTGGGCCAAAAAATGGGCCTACGGGTCATGTATTGGGGTAAATGTCCAATGAGCCTTCGGGATATGTAATGGGTCTCCCTCTATATAGTTAAAGAGGTCTTCTCTTTTCTTTAATAATAAAATGATGTTTCAGCCTCAACCTTTTAAAAAAAATCATCCAATGTTGATTCTTTATTGTTGAATCTTTCGGGTGGTACGATTTTGTGGGGTGGTGCCCATTTGTTAATATATTATGGAATAAAATTTAAAAGGGATAAATATGACATGGTGTTGATGTGAGTTTATCTCAGGTCACTTGCTATCCACAATTTCAGTCTAACTACACCTTGGATAGTTGACTTTTTGAAGATTGTGGGGTTGAGGTCATTGGATGGGATGTAGTAAGATCTACTATAGCTATAGATAGATTATTAGAGTATTCATTATGTATTCCATTTGATCATTTGACTATTTTCTGATTTATCCATCCGTCGAACACTATCTCACTTATTTCTAATAACGTTTTTCCACTCCACTATTTCATTATGGTCTATTGTGAAAACAAATTCAAATTTCTCTTGAGATGTTCCCAATTTTACTTAAACATAATATATCATTCTATAAATGAGGTATTCTTAAAATAGTGATTATTAAAATTTTGTTTCCCGGTATCTTATAAAATGTTTAATAATATTTTTGGTCATCTAGACCAACCATGTCGTCTTTTTTGGCTCTAGTAGATTGAGTAAATTGTATTTCATAACGGCAGTGAACTTGCCCCAAACACGGTAATCTCAAAATAAATAAAATATATTATTATTCTCCTATAATTGATTTCTCTTAGTTATAGTATTATTTTAAATTCATGTATGTGGTTGATAATTTCTCATGGGGGTGCTACATGATACGGTGTAGGCATCGAAGCTACAGTAGGCACTGGGGATACCTTGAGCACGATTGAGGCCACTTCTTTTTTTCATTATCTCTATTCCAGGACAGGTGGAGCTATCTAATACATGAGATTATTTCATTGTAGAGACTCATATATTATATAGGCAATGGAAGATAAATCTCTAATTCCACATGTATATTTTACCCGGACGACTCGGGTTTGTGGATAGTCACAGAGGTTATCAATGCACATAGCTAGCATCTCATCATGGGGGGAGTAATTGTTTCAATCTATAGACTAGTCCTTTCCATATGGGATAAAATTTTTAGAATCTATGGTTCACCTACTATTTTTAGTTTGAGAGGTAATTGAATATATATTTTAGTTGTATTGAGATGACCTGGAAAAATAAATATCGACAAAGATCATTCCATCATGTTATTGACCGAGATGGAAAACTACTATACCATATGAATATTTTCACTTGAAGAGTTTGTATGAATAATATCTATTTCAGTTAATATTTTTTCTCTATGGTTCCAATCTAGGGATCAGAATAAAACAAAATTTGAAATAGATTTTTCTACAAGTCACCTAAGCCGTTGAATATTGGGAAGACGTGTCTCCCGACATTTAGTGGAAACAGAGTGTTAATCACCCAATTGAGGTTTTGTTTTCATTCAGGATGTACTATCACACACCACTCCTCTATGGATTATAATTTAGATACCAATTAATTGATTGAATTAATCATTCCTTTATTTTTTTCATGCTGAACCTGATCGTGGATGATCAAAGTAGGTTGAAAATATTAGAAGTTCTAGCTCTACTGGTACATGGGGTGGGTATTCGATTGGGGGAATCATTATTTTATTATCCACTACCCATTCCATTTCATTCCTTAATGGGGAAAATCCATGATATACATCTATTATTGGGTCTATATAGGATGATGTCCCTAGAGCTATGTTGTGAGGATTTACTATACTTGTTTCATTTGTAGGGATGAACCCTTCTGTTTAAGTTACACTATAGAGAAATTCAATGTTGATTCTCTAAAACCCTTTCATTTCTTCCTCCTACAAAGAAAAATATTCATTTAGTGTGAGGAGATAATTTTTACGGAGAGGAGGAGGTGGGTATTGTGAGAGACTTTTTTAATTATTTTTATTGAGAGGCATTCACAGAGTAGGTGGTGGTGGATTGATCGGGGAACAACCTAATTTCAGATGAACCAATGTTTCCAACTATAGAAATATTTATTTTCATTGTTGATATGTTTTTAAGTGTAACCAAAATATCCCTACTCATCAAAATATTCCTTTATTTTGGTGTGGTCCATGAGATTAACCTCCGCAACATTAACATATTGTGGGTTTTATAAAAATTAATGAAGGGAAGGTTTAGTTTTGTCCCTCATTAGATTTTCTCCATCCATTCTAGGATCCTAAAAGAGTTTATCAGAGAAGGGTAACATGAATGGATCCTCTATAAAACCTTAATGTATGAATTCATTCAAGGGGTAATGTTTGACAACCCTACTTTTATTACAAACATAAACATGATTTATTACATAAACTATTAACATGATATAACCTGGATTATTGATAGTTCTAGTGTCTTTGAGGCTTAGGATCATTACATAACAACTGAAAACATAAAAATACAACATCTTTATTGAAAGCTTCTTTTACATGACCACTACATTCCCTCGTACATTGCATATCACGAGATAACCTGAGGACATGCATAAGAAAAGGGTGAGATATGAAACCTAGTAAGGGAATAAACATGGAATAAATGAGTATTACAATGAATGTTAGAAAATAGACATATCAATAGAGATCTAGAAAAAAATGGAAATAAAGGCAAGATAAAGCATGATAATCATATCATAGAAATGTGGCAATAACACTTAACATGGAATTATCATGAGCTAAGGCCCATTGCACATAGAGCATGAGTAAATACTCATTGCACATGAAGAATGAGAAAACCCTCATTGAACATGAATTATCATGAGTCAAAACTCATTGCACATGATGTATCATGATACAATACTTTACCCAATGCAGTAGAGGGCTATAAGGGCGCACCTTTCTTAAACATTTAATTTCATGCATAAGTGTGCCAAATGGATCATAAAACATGGATTTATTAAACATAATCATTTATTCAAGGACAAAGGATTGTGGAACGAAACTTTATAATCAATAAGAAAATGTTCATGAAGGTGAATACCCTTGATGGAGAAATGGGCATGGTATTCACTACACGAAGGCATTAGCTAAGAAAATTAGTGTAATTTTGGCAGCGTAACGTCGTGATATAAGAATTCATAAAAAATGGTTTATGAGAGATAAAGGGTTGAATCGTCATATCTACATGAAATGGAATGTAATGGGGTTATATAGATACATTTACCAACAATTGTAATGGAATTTATATTCATGATACTAAAATATTGCTTGAATATAAATGAGAAGAGGGAAGTTTCTTTCCGAATTTCGGCATAGTAAAAGGTGTACATGGGAGTCATTTAATGAGAGAGAAAGGGGTATCCCATCATTCAAACAATAAGAGGGAAGTATGGGGGAATTGAAAAACCATACCCCATCATTTATAATTTAAATTGTATGGGCATAACAATATTAAGAAATTTGGACAAAAAAGTGAAAGGAAGAAAAACCCTTACATGGAAGTGTGCTTCCAAGGATTGAGAGAGGCTTGAGAGGGGATTCTTGGGAGCTTGGGGCAGCTTGGGAGGATTATAGAGAGAGTAAGGAAGTGTTTGGATGAACTACAAAGGCTTTGTTGGAGGAGGAAGTGGGAGCTTGGGTGTGTTTATATAGGAAAGGTGAGTGAATTCTTTATTATTTATGTTTGGGACCCCTTACATTAAACTAATCCAAAACACAAATCAGATCATGGGTTTTGGAAATTCTTTTTGGAAAATGGATGAGGAAAATAATACTTTTCAAGGACGAAGTCCGATATTCTTAAAATAATGGGGTTGCTTATGTGGAGGTGAGTCACACTCTCATGGAAAATAATTTCAAAATACAGGATGTTTAATAAGTCTTGAGGGGTCCATTAATGCTTTGAACATTAAGTAAAACAAACCCAAAATTGCATTACATTAATGGTAAAACATATATTGGCCGAAAATAAATCATATAGTATTTCATTACATCACTGTTGGGACATTATGATGTCATAAAACATATTATTTATGTAAATGTTATTTAATTTTTACCCAAAAATTTGATTGTGTCGGAAAATTATGAAAAATTAACCGTTGGATAATTTCGATATCTTGATTCCAGAAATATCATTTAGTTTATTTGAATAATTTTCTAAATATAGTAATTTTAACTTTTAAAATAAAACCGACCTTTATCGAAAATTCATGGGTTTTGACAAAAATGGTTTTCAAACCTTAATAAAAATTTTAATTGCATTCATAAAATTATACGATAATTTATATATAATAAAAATTAATTTAATAATAATAATAATATATTATTAATATATTATTTTATAAAAAAATCCCTTAATTTAATAAAATAGATTTCTTAATTAAATAATGACAAAACAGTACTTGTACTTTAAAAACTATTTATAATGTATCAATAATGACAAGAATGTATATTCATTGTTATATACAAAAATAATGTTCCTGAAAATAGTACTATAGATTTGTAACATAACCCATTAAAATAGTGGCATAAGACCTAGGGTAAGGTGTTCTATGGTGACAGGCTCTTGGGGTGGTTCAGATAACCTTCCTCGAGTGGTAATCTCTATCAACTTCCACATTTCCCATAGACGGTATCATTCGGGCTTGAAATGATGAAGCTCAGCTTGGGCTTGGTCAAGAGCGAGGCCCAAATACGCAACCTCTTTTCCGAGATCTGACAAATGAGCTTCTTATAGAGTAATTCTACTGGATGAGGCCATCGCTTCCTCTATCTGAATAAATTGGATTTGTTAAAGCCCTATATTTATACTAATCATGTGATTACTGTTCAATGGCTATAAAAGCAACGGTAACAATTCTTATCATAAAACCAAAGAGTTTGACATTTTATATAAACATTTTAAATAAAGAGACATTTAATTATATCAAGATGGATTTCATGCTAATGAGCCTGTACCCTAGTGGTACAGGCTCCTGCTTGGCATTCAAAAGAGCCAGGATGAAATCCGGGTAGGAGAGAATTTCCTAGGAACTATAGCAGTACTGAAGCAGTGGTGGCACTGTAGCAGCAACAGCACTGTAGTCGTGGAGGGACTGTAGCAGATACTGTAGCAGTGGTGGTACTGTAGCAGCGTGGGTATTGTAGACGTACTGTTCACCGAGGGGTCCTTTGGGACATATAAATGGGCTTTCATGCCTTGTATTCGGGCCACATGGCCTTGGGACTTTGGGCTATGTAATGGATCTCCCTCTACCCAGTTTAAATAGGTATTAGCTTACAAATAATAAATTGAGGCTTCGGCACCAACATATAAAAAAAATAACAAGATGGATATCCATTAATGAAACATTGGATTGTTACAATATTCCCCCCTTAAGAAATATCACCCCAGAAATTTCCTTTTCCCACACTAAAAAAGATGTGGGTAACTCAGCTTAATTATTTACTCCAATTCCCATGTCACTTCTTCAAACTTTTGGTTTCACCACAACACCTTGATGAGGGGCATTATCTTATTTCGTAGAAATTCTTCTCTACGATCTAAGATCTTCATTCGTTAATCCTTATAAGAATGATCATCCTCTAAATGTACCACATCAGAAGAGAGTACATGTGAAGGTTCCAGTTTGTACATCCTTAAGAGGGATACATTAAAGACATCAGGTACTTTGGCCATGGTAGGTGGAAGTGCTAGTCGATATTCCACAGCCCTGACACGATCAAGAATCTCGAAGGGGCCGATGTACCTTGGACTTAAATTCCCTTTCTTTCCAAACTTCATGACCTTCTTCCATAAAGATATGTGTAGAAAAACCATGTCTCCAACTTTAAACTCATTGTCTAAGCGATGATTATCTACATAACTCTTCTGTCAACATTGGGCTACCTTGATATGCTGCTGATTGGTTTTCACCTTCTCCACCATATTCTTGACCATTTTCTGTCCAAGAAACTTACGTTCACCGACCTTATCCCCACACACTGGTGTTATTCACCTTTTCCCATAAAGGGATTCATATGGTGCCATTTTGAATCTCGAGTGGAAACTATTATTATAAGAGAACTCAAATAGAAGAATTTGTGGATCACATCCTCCTTTAAAGTCTATTCAGCATGATCTAAACATGTCCTCATGTGTTTGGGTAGTCCGCTCAGATTGGCTATCAGTTTGAGTATGATAGGCCATACAGATGTTCCGTTTAGTATCCATAGAATGTTGAAGACTCTTCCAAAACATAGAGGTGAATCTTGGATCGTGTTCAGACACAATAGATAGTGGTACTCCATGAAGCATTAATACATCCCTGATATATATCCGTGCAAGTTGATCAAATGATAAATCCACCCGAATAACAATGAAGTGTGCAGTCTTTGTAAGATGATCCACCACAACCCATATTGCATTGTTGCCTTTGGATGTCCTCATAAGTCTAGTGACAAAGTCCATGGTTATGTTCTCCCATTTTCATTCTAGTATGGGAAATGGTTGCATAATCCCCTTAGAATTCTGCCTCTCTTCCTTCATTTACTGACACACTAGGAACATTTATGTATATACAATGATCTCCAACTTCATATTATTCAACCAAATGTTTTCTCAGATATATCAATACATCTTTGTGCCCTCTGAGTCAATAGATAAATTTGAACTATGTGCATCATCCAAAAGTTGCTTCTTTATCTCCGACTTGATGAAAGACATAGTCTTTTCCAAAATCGCATAATTCCTTCATCATTAACATTAAACTCCGAGTATTTCCCTATTTCTATATCTTCTACTTTTTCCTGAATTCCCACATTATCATTTTGAGCATCCTTTAAACATTCCAAAAGAGAAGGTTGAGCAATCTTTTGTGAAAGGATTTATGATTTTCCCTTTTTTATGATTCCCATGTCCATCTTCATTATGTCTAAGAAGATCAGATCCTTATCAATTCTCATCATTGATATAATCACTAGGTCTTTTCTACTTAGGGAATCTTCTCCCTTGTTTTCTTTCCCAGGGTGTTAATGTATTGAACAATCATAATCCTTGATGAGCTCTATCTATCTTCTATGGCACATATTAAGCTCTTTCTATGTGAATATGTATTTAAGACTATTATGGTAAGTATATATCTCACATTTCCCCCCATAGAGATAATGCCTTCACATTTTCAAGGAAAAGATCACTGCCACAAACTCTAGATCATTCGTTGGATAGTTTCTCTCATGGATCATCAACTACCATGAGGAAGAGGATATCAATTTATCATTCTGCATTAGCACACAACCTGAACCCTTCTTCGAAGCATCAATGAATAGCACAAAAGGTTCCCCACTTGTGGGTAAAGTGAGAACACGTGCAGTGATAAGCCTCCTTTTCAACTCCTTGATTATTTGTTCAAATTCATCACTCCATGAAAACTTCACTCCCTTTTGAGTTATCTTGGTAAAAGTGTTGGACAATCGTGAGAAATTTCGTACAAAGAGTCAATAATATCCAGCTAACCCCATGAAGCTACAAATATCCGTTACCGATGTTGGCATCAGCCATCCCTCAATTTCATTTGTTTTGGAGCAATCCATAGATATCCCATTGCTTGTGATGATATGTCAAAATAATGAGACCTCCTTCAACCAGAACTCACACTTGTTGTACTTTTCATAGAGCTTCTCCTTGCGCAATGTCTAAAATACAGTTCTTAAATACTCCTCACGATCCTCCTTGTTTTTGGAGTATATTATAATATCAACAATAAAGACTACCAAAAATTTGTCTAGGTAATCTCTAAAGACTATATTCATCAATTCCATGAATATTTCTGGAGCATTAGTGAGTCCGAAAGGCATTACTATGAATTCATAGTGCATGTATCTTGTGAGAAAAGCAGTCTTGGGGATATCTTCCTTCTTCACCCTTACTTGATAATATCCTGACCCCAAGTCCACCATGGTGAAGTATTGTGCTCCAAGAAGCTGCTCGAAAAAGTCATCAATTCATGGGATAGGATACTTGTTCTTTATCGTGATTTTTTTGAGCTCATTATAATCGATGAAAAGGTGCATTGACCTATCCTTCTTCTTGACTAAGAGTACTGGTGCACCCCATGATGAAGCACTTGGGCGTATAAACCCTTTATCAAGATTCTCATGTAGTTGTTTTTTCAGCTCTTCAAGCTCCATGGCAGCCATTATATATGGATTCTTGGTTATCGGTAGAGGTTGTGGTATAAGTTCAATTGAGAATTCAACATATCTTCTAGGAGGAAGACCATGCAGTTTCTCAGGAAACTCTTCAGAGAATTCAATCATAATAGGCATTTCATCATGGATGGTTTCTTCCATGGAATCAATCATCTGAGCCAGATACGCGTGCTCATAGGGAAGTAATATATATTCTTGAGATGATGGAGCTAAATGAGATTCATCATTCTCCTTACATGTTTATAGAATCAGGGGTCAATTCTCTATATGGAGTGTGATTTCCCTCTCCTGACAATTTATGTTGGCACTATATAAGGAAAGCCAATCCATGCCAAGAATTACATCAAATTCCACTAGAGGGAGTATGACGAGGTTCACCGGGAAATTCAATCCAAAAATTATAAATGGGGAGGACTTATATTCATGGTATTCAATTATTGGCCCATTTTCCGTACTCACCGACATATTCACTTCCATGATTTGTGGGGGTGCTGGGGTTGTACTACTAATCTTTCGAGATATAAAAGAATGTGTAGCACCTTAATCAAAAATAATGTTCTCGATTCATGAATGAATAACTAGCATACCTATCACCACTTTGTTTTTGGGAATCACTTCAACAAAAGTGATGGAAAAAGCTCTTCCTTGCAACCTTGGAGGTTGTTGGATGCCTCCGGAAACCCATGGATTAGATAACTGATTTCCAAAATGCCCAGGTTCATTGCAGTTGTAGCAATGAACAGTGCATTGAGGTTCGAATGGAGCGTTCCTCTCCTCTATTTCAGCTGCAGGTCTTTCTTGGTGACAGTTAACAGCTAGGTGCCCTTCTATTCCACACCTAAAGCATTTCCTCGCCCCCTTGAGGAAATTTCTAGTGTGCTTCTTTCCTCACTTTTGGAAAGTGGAGTGCTAGATCTTCTTAGCACCGCTGGATATATCCATCAGACAACCAGCATTGAAGTCCACCTTATGATTCTTGTCCCCATGAAACCCTTGTGATTCCCCGATCTCCATTTCTACCTTGTGGGAACATCGGACAATTTCCTCATAGCTGTCGATGTCACTGATTGCTAATTATTTCTGTAGTCTAGGTTTCAGCCCACCAAAGAAGTGGAAAACCTTTCATTCCGGGGTAATGACAAAGAAGGAATTGTATCATGCAAGCCTTGTAAATTTTACCTTGTACTCTCAAACATATGCTTCTTCTTTTTGCTTGAGGTAAAGGAAGTCCCTTTACATCTTATGCCGGAGGGTTTGTGGAAAATATTTATCAAAAAAAATCTTCTGGAAATCAATCCATTCCAATGCCTCGATCTTCTCCTGAGGCTTTGTATTTTTGATAAACTTCCACCATTGATATGCTTCACCTTCCATACGATAATCCGCCAGGAGAACCATCTCTTGTTCTGAACATTGAAGGATGGAGAATATCTTTTCAATGGAGTTGATCCATTGTTCAGCGATCGTGGGATCAAATGATCCACTAAAAGTATGAGGCCTTTGTCTCATGAAGCTCTCGATAGAAACTTTTTCCTTCTTTGGGGGGTTTAGACATTCTTCTTGACCCCTATTTCTATTCAATTCTTGAGTTATCTGAGAGATAAGCGTTACAAAGTTCGCAATTCCAGCACCCATTAGATTGGGAATCTCATTAGTACAATCATCACACCGATCTTCACAACGGTTGTCAGCCTGAGTCCTCTTATTACTGGCCCTTGGCTGGAATAAAAGGAAATTTAAGGGTAACACATAAAGAGAAATCCAAAGACAAAAGTTGATGACTTCTAAATAAACTATTATTTACTTAACTCATGAATCTATAGGAATCAATCTAGGCTTTTCATGATCTACTCTCTAACATATATTCATAGGGTTTTCTTTATTCCATTAATAAGGGTTCATACTATGATTGTAAATTTACCAAAGAATATCCCATGGGAGTGTCGTAACCAAGAGTGCAGAAAGGCCCGTTGTCGTGCACAAGTTCTAGTTCGAGTCTAGCTCAAAGCTATGTTTTCGGGTCTTACCCCTAGGATACATCTGTGCTAGAGCCGCCTCTACCTGCTCGTATCCAGACATGGATGTATTTTCGTGATAAATAACTTTGGGACGTTTTTATTGTACTTAGTTTTGTATCTAAGTATTTACTAGGGTTTTCTAATCCTAATACCAAAAATAACTAAACCATTCCTCTAATACCAACTATGACAACCCTTGTTTTATTAAAAACAGAATCATGATTTATTATATAAACTATTCACATGATACAACATGGAAGATCGTGAGGACTAGTGTCTTTGGGGCTTAGGATCATTACATAACAACAAAAAACATGAAATACAACATCTTTATTGACAACATCCTTTACATGACCACTACATTCCATCGTACTTAGCATTGCATGGGTTAACCTGAGGACATGCATAAGGAAAGGGTGAGCTATAAAGACCAGTAAGGGAATAAACATGGAATACATGAGTAGTAAAATACATGTTAGACAATAGGAATATCAATATAGCACCAGAGAAACATGGACAAAAAGTCATGATAAAGCATGATAATCATTACCTGGAAATGTGGAAACAACACATAACATGGAATTAGTAAGAGCCAAGGCACATTGCACATGGAGCATGAGTAAATCCTCAATGAACATGAACCATGATAGAAACCTCATTGAACTTGAATTATTATGAGTCAACACTCATTGGAAATGACGTATCATGATACTATACTTTACCCAATGCGTTGGAGTGCTATAAGGGTGAACCCTTCTTAATCATTTTATTTCATGCATAAGTGTGACACATGGATCATACAAAATGGAATCATAAAACATAATCATTTATTCCACAAGAAAGGAATTTGTAATGAATGTTTATAATCAATAAGTAAATGTTCATGAAGGAGAATAACATTGATGGATAAATGGGTATGGTATTCACTACACAATGGCATTGGCTTAGAAAATTGGTGTAATTTTGGCAACGTAATGGCATGATATAAGAATTCATAAAAAAATGTTTGATGAGAGATAAAGGGGTGCCTCATAAAATATACATGAAATGGGAAGTTAGGGGGTCATATAGATATATGTCCCAACAATTGTAATGGAATTTAGATTCATGATACAAAAGTATTTCTTGAATGTAAATGAGGAGAGAGATGTTCCTTTCTGAATTTCGGCATAGTAATGGGTGTGAATGGGAGGCATTTAATGAGAGATAAAGGGGTCTCCCATCATTCAAACAATTATAGGGCAGTATGGGGGAGGTTTGAATCCATACCCCAGAATTTATAATTTAAATTTAAAGGGAATAATAATATTAAGAAAACTGGACAAAAAAGTAAAAGGAAGAAAACCCCTTACTTGGAAGTTTTCTTCCAAGGCATGAGAGAGGCTTGAAAGAGTCTTATTTGGAGCTTGGGGGACCTTAAGAGGATTCTAGAGGGATTAGGCCAGAGGTTGGATGAACTCAGAAGACCTTTAATGGGGAGTAAGTGGGAGCATGGGTGGGTTTGTATAGGAAAGGGGAGTGAATTATTTATTATTTTGGTTTGGGACCCCTTAAATTAAACTAATCCAAACCACAAATCAGCACAGGGTTTTTTCCCATGGTTTTTTGAAAAGGGAAGAGGAATAAAATATTTGATAAGGCCAAATTCCTATCTTCTTAAAATAATGGGGTTGCTTATGTGGAGGTGAGTCACACTCCCATGGAAAATAATTTAAAAAGTAAAGATGTTTAATAAGTCTTGAGTGGTCCATTAATGCATTGAAAAGTAAGTTAAACTAACCCAAAACCACATTAAATTAATGGAAAATCATACATTGTCCGAACATAAAGCTTATTGTATTTTATTACATCACTATTGGGTCATTATGATGTCATAAAACACATTATATATTTAAACGGTATTTAATTTTTACCCAACAATTTGACTATCTCAGAAAATTATGAAAAATTCACCGTTGGATAATTTCAACATACTGATTCGAGAAATATCATTTATATTGTTTAAATAATTTTTTAAATACGTTAAATTTCACTTTTAAAATAAAAACTGACATTTATCGAAAATTCATGGGTTTTGACAGAAATGGATTTCAAATCTCAAAAAAATTATAATAGCATTCATAAAGATATATGATCACTTATATATAATAATCATTACTTTAATTATAAAAATAATATTTTTTTAAAATAATATTTAAATAAAAAATCCCTTAATTTAATAAAATATATTTCTTAATTAAATAATGACCAAAAACAGAACTTGTACTTTAAAAACTATTTACAATGTATCAATAATGAAAAGAATGTATAATAATTGTTATATACAAAAATAATGTACATGAACATAGTACTAGAGATTTGTCATATAACCCCTTAAAGTAGTCTCATATGACATAAGGGTAAGGTGTGCAATGGTGATAGACTCTTGGGGTGGCTCAGATAACATTTCTCGAGTGGTAATATCTACCAACATCCACCTTTCCCATAGACGGTATCATTCGATCTTGACATGATGAAGCTCAGCTTGGGCTTGGTCAAGAGTGAAGCCCAATGATTCCACATCTTTTCCGAGCTCCAAAAAATGGGCTTCTTATGGATAAATTATATTGGATGAGGCCATCACTTCCTATTTTTGAGTAAATTAGATTGGTTAAATCCTGGTATTTATACTAATCATGTGATCACTATTCTATAACAATAAAAGAAACGGTCACAATTCTAACATAAAACCAAAGAAGTTGACATTTTATATAAAAATTTTAAATAAAGAGGCATTTATTTAGATCAATAAGGTGTCCCATTAATGAAACTTTTGGTCATTACAGAATTATTAAAATATAGTACAAAATTAGATACCTTTCTATCATTTACCAGACCTAAATGATAAAAGATCCATTTCCATTGGGTGGGTAGGTGTGGAAAAAATTATCCAATTACTGTAGGTTGGGGTTCCTTCTGTTCTATTATTTTTGTGACTCAACTTTGATTTTACAGGCTTATATTTTAATTTTTTGTTAAAAATTCCACCAACCCTACAGGCTGGGCTAGATACAATACTGTGTCTATCTATACCTCCATTTACAAATTGTTGATCTAATTCATTTATATTTGAGTGTGAGACAATTATTATTTTAGGTGTTCACATGAACTACTTGTTTTTAGGGCATTAGAAATTCTTGATGATTTAATTCTATTAAGTGGGAATCCTACTGAATATCCATGGATTCATGGTATATGAGTCTTTAAATGTCTTACTCCTATCGGGAATGATTATTTTGAGACTTAGTTAGGGTCGGTCCTTGTTGGGAACACTACCTTTCCTGATATGTAATTTCATTTGATTACTACCTTGGGAAAATGACATTACAAGATTCCATCTCAAAAGGGTCCTACTGTGTGGGATTTGGGGTGAATTGAAAACCACCATGCTCTCCCCATCACCATATATGATCAAAAAGTTGGGTATCACTGATAAAGAAATTCCACTAATGATGTTCTAGGAGGAATGTTAGTTGAAGATCTTTATTCTAACTATCTACTAGTCACCATTGTTTAGTTTGATGGGGTTCCATTTCAATTTGTCTACGAAGCTCTTCCAATGTTTTGACATAGTATGTGTAACCATTTTTGGGAAAGAGCTTTGTTTTCAATTGGAAGTGATAAGTCCAAATATTGAGATGAATTTTATGCATATACACATTACATAACACTCTTGATATATCGACATAAGAGGTGGTTGTGCGCTATAACATAACTAGTATGTCATCTTTGGACAATTTTCTTCTCACAAGAATTATATATTTTTCATCTACCAAGGTCTCCTCGAATTGATCTTCCCAATGTGAATGATTCTTTATGTTTTTTAGTAGTATCTATGCTATTAGGGACTCATTGACATGAAAATGGTTGATGGTGGATCAAGTGATGAGAGTGGCCCAGTGATGTCTCAAATTTGTAAAAGGATATCACATTCTATTGACTGGGTATCTAAAAAGATGGACCATATCCCTCTAATAAGCTCCTAATATGATGGATTTAATTTTTTAGATTTGGTGTTGGCGGATATTCATACCGATATAGATATTTATTGTAGTGAGAAAATTCGTATTTAGTTTTACAATGTTGATGACTACCATTATAGTTTGATGTCTGACTATAAAGATATTATTTACCGCATATAACCTGGGGAGGACTATCATGTATGATGAAATAAAGGAGAGTGACTTATTTTTATTCATTATTTTTTCCATACGGAGGGCTATTGTGACACTTATCAACAAACATAATCTCGGGATGGATTGATTCTTTCCCATAATGTATGACTTCATGATATGTGTTCGGATTAAGACCTTCAGAGCTATGGGATACAATGTTGAAACGATGAACTTTGCAACTAGTATATCCACTTCCCTAATTTGGTGGTGGATTGGTAATATTTTAAGCCACTATAGATAAGCGATCGATGAAATCAAGATCATCATATTTTGGTAGAGTAGCGTCATGAATATGCTCCAAATTTTCCAATTTCCATTGTCAAAATTTATATTTGGGAGCTCTATTGTTGGAAAATGAATCCAGTTTCTATGGTTGAAACCATTCATATATGAGAGTGTGTTTGAGAGGCTCTTGTGGTTATATCAGGATACACCGACAAACATCCTTAGTTATGGAAGGGATATATTCAATCCCTAACGTGGTAATTCATGTGGAGAGGTGTCTCCTAGATAGAATGGGTATTTATGCCCGTTTTGATTGTCCATTTATCAGGGGATATTGCTTATGACCATCCTAGATAGAATAAGGGAAATATATATGATCTTTAGTGATAACCAAATTGTGTACACTGTTCACCCATCTTTGGGAAATGAGGTTGTGGGCTTGACATCTATTTATTTCTACGGATGAGATTACATTTTGACAAGTATATAAGGTATAGTTAGGAATTGTTTTATAATCCTCCATGATTTATGTGATGTGTTGACTGAAATAATTTTATATAACATGAATATATTCCCAATAAGTTTTCAAAGTCGGTATATGGGCCTTCTCTGGTCCTACATGTTCAATAATTGGATGCTAAAAATTCTCATATGTGTGGGAATAGGAATGTGTCTACCCCAAGTATATACTAGAATACACTAGCTATTTTCATAGGGTTCCATTTTATGGGACTAATTGGATTCATATTTGAATGTATGACTTTTTATATATCTATTTTCTACTATATATTTCTCGCAGGATTGATATGAATCTTTGGGAATTTGATATTTCATGTATTTTGTATTCAATATATTTGACAGGTGGTCTTCTTGTTCAGGTGTATAGATTATATTCGGCTCATTTTTCCTACATGGATGATGGGATTGATATGTAGTAGAAATAATTTCATCCTTATCATATCTATTTATCTTACTGTTTGTTTAAGGGATTTATGTGCATTATAAATGATTTTAATATGCCTGGAATATTTTTCACTTTCTTCATAGTGGGATTGGTGAGAATTTGTAGGAATTTATTCTTTCACATGATGTGACACCATATTTACATAGTGGGATTCATATGAGTAATCTTGAATATACAACTTCTTATAGGTTGTCGATATATTTTCATGGAGTTCATTTCCATTAGGAATGAGGGTAATCACCTATTCCTAGTTGTCCAATTGTAACCATAGTGGGCCTCTTGGGAGAGTTGGGTCCATTACACTTCATAAGGTTCCCTAAGGGTGATATCTTCTTCCAAGAGAGGATACTGAACTACAAAGAACAATAAATGATTATTTGTGACATATCCCAATGTGTGAAACCCTTCTGTGGTAGGGATGAGATTGTTAGTGAAGACATTATTAGCCTATATACGGTAAGGGAGACACACATTGTCCAATTTTTGGGGATAGAGTTCTGAAATGGTTGGAGATATCTAGTGGAGATTCCATGTTCTATGTCACCAACCATCTCTGGTTAGACAACTGATGGGGCTTCCTAGATTAGAGGGCTTATCATGTAGCATCCAGGTTGGTGAGAGTAAAGTTTTGATGTTACTCTCTAACCAGTGTATATGAAACACAATGTGAAAGATGTTGGATGGGAAATGGAGTCCTTATATTTTTCGAGGACCTAACTACCTATACAATCACTAAAGTGTATATCTATGAAAACTGTTACAATTCTATTGTATTGTAGGAATCTATGAAAATTTATTTGAGTATATGTGATAGATACAGAAATCAAAACCCTATAAAATTAACATCTCATGACCATATGTCTAATTAAGGGTCCTTTCTATACCACTTCCACTTCATATGAAAATGGGGAATGACACTGGGTAATACTACCACCTTAGTGAAGGATTCATGTTTGGTTGACAATTATAATATATATTGTAAGATTAATATACAATAGACCGACTGATTATGACCAAATAATTATTTCATAGGGATTAATTCAAAATGATATCACCAATTAGTTTCAAATGAAAAAATAATTTGGGACACAATCAATTTATTATAAGGGTTTGAATGGTGTGTAATTATTAACATTGGGTACAAGGTCATTAAATAGTCTCCAAAAGGTTTATTCAATGATTCATAAATTTTCAATGGCTCTAATATCCATGATTAATGGATCTAGTTTCCAAATGTAGGTTCTCATTGGATAGCTTGGATAACGACACATAGAAACACACAATTGTTGATAGGATGGGAATTCATGATCATCACACCCTTTTGAGAAAAAAAATTCCTTCTCTAGGACTGTCTTTTATATTTAATTCATGTTCATATGTTTGTGAATCCTTGGTTAATTCCCATACATCTGTCTATAGATTACCATTAGGCCATGATCGATCACAAATTCACATTGGTTCTGATCCATATGAATATATCTTAGATTCATTATTGATGGAGATATATGTATATATTTGAGGTTCTCCAAAAATGTTAAACATTTGTGAAAAAACCAAGGATTCATTGGTCATTTGTTTAGACAAACACTTGTTTTAAGACATTTGGTGAGGATCTTTATAGTTAATAGTCATATAAGGGGACACATTTTGTTTTCATTATTGGGATCTGATCCATAAGATGGGATTCCTATATATCCTCAAAAGGGGAATAAAAACACTTGTATTTTGGTAATAATAGGACATACACATTTGAGGAGGCCCATTTGATTTGGGTCGTGATTGGGGATTACCTGTGGAATCTTCCAACTCAGTGTATATTCATTGGAAATATGGCCCTTTGAACATTAATGTATGGTTTCAAGGATTAAATAGTGTAGAATGCCCGTTTTAGGTTTTGGATCATTTGAATGTACTAATTACCACTATCATCTATGTACACATGAGTCATTCTCATTGTGAGAAATAAGAGGAAATAGTTGATCGGAGTATCACACAATCTCATCCTATCCCCTTATAGATGGGGTTAATGCCAAAAGGGAGAGAGGGGGTAGGGAATAAATATACCCATTTCCTATTTTATTATTTTAATAGAAATAGTTACATCAAGTGATCTATCTGTTCACATCCATAGTTGAGGAGAAGAGATTTAATTGTGTTGCCTCCCGCAAGAAATGCCAAGGTCTAACCTAAGGATGACTTCTTGGAAATTGGTTCTAGGAGAGAAGAGAATGATCATAACTATCTCTAATTTAATGGGAAATGTTAGTGGTTACTTTAATCCCCTATAAAAATGAGGCTCACATGTGAATCTTTTGGCGGGATCCCACATTACCATGCAAATTTAAACGTGGGGACATTCAGATTGTCCACCTTTTAGTGTATATTACCCAAGTGAGTCCCTTTACGATGAGTATGTAAACATGAAGGAGGGAGATAATGTTTCAGATGATTATTTCAGTCATGCCAGGTGGGTTTGGATGTTACCTTGTCTAGATACTGTCAAAATTGTTTCTGAGGAGGCCAATGTGGGGGTTGATGAGGTAACATATGCTAGGTGGAGCCGAATAGAATAATGTCATAGGATGCGTCATCCATTATATCATTTTTTTTATGTTTGGTATAGTTACCTATATATAACATATTTCCATGATGGTATGGGGTCTATACACCTACCATTTTAGTGCATACACATATCATCGACCCGCATAACATTTCCCTATGTTGGTCCAGGTTTCATTCGCATAGCGTTTTCTTATGCAAGGCCACGTTCCTCTTACATAGTGTTTGACTAGGAGGGGTAGGTTCTTTCCCGCATAGTATTTTTCAATGAGGGATACCAATTTAACAATGGATTTTTCAATTTTTTTCTATAGGGATTATGTTTTCATAGGTTTTGGGTTCACATACCACAAATTTAATTATTATTTCTTCCATAATTATTTGGGGTGGGTTTTACATACTTGGAATCATTGAAGGGATCCAATTTATGTTGTTGCATAATTTTTCTGAGTGTATAAGTCTTTATTTTAATTAATTAATCTTCTATTTCTTCTTTCCCTTGTTGTGTTATTTATATATAAGATGATGAAATTGATACCAGTATAGTTGCTTGTCCATGTTGAGCCACGAGAATCCTTTTGCGGAAGCCCATAAGCAATACTTGGTCCGTGAATTACTTAGTCAGCAGGGATATCATTTGTGGAAGGTGGAATCATTTATGGGTTAAATATAACCACCATAGTTCTAAAAACGTTTTAGTTAGTGAGAGATATTTGTTTTAGGTAAGAAGATAACACCTGCTTCATGAAAATGGTTATGGATTCATTTGAGAGTATTGGTCTATCATCTTAATTCCAAGATCTATTTTTCTTTGTAGGTGATTTTTGATTTTTGTGAACCAAAATGCAAAACATTGGTCGATGAATAGATTTACCTTCATGATATCTCTCCTACCATCATGATTTCTTCCCTTTTAATATTATTTCAAACTCATCTTTAAATTATTTTAATTATTGTTCCAAATATATGGAAGCATATTCTTACTCCATGAGGAATTTTGAGGACCCAACAATAGATCATAGATGACCATTTTCCCTTCCCGTGGTTTAAATATATTGAGAATTCGTGGCCCATGATCGACTTCAACTATATAATTTAGTGAATGTACAACTATTTCTGCTTGAATATGTATAATTTATTTTTAGGTAATCATTATACATATTCCACTATTCCGAATACATATTATACTTATGTTATTACAAATAAAATATTTTCGATACAAAATCAAAATAATTTATTGTGTAATAGTTCTCAGGAATTTTTTTTCCATGGGGTATATGCGATATTTTTTTTCATGTGAAAACTATCAAAACCCTAATTTATGTATCACTTTTGATATAAAATATTCTCAAATATGGGGTATTGTGAGTATAGGATCAGTTTCCATCATTATCTTAATAATCCTTAAAATTTATTCACATTTATCTATATATCAGTGATTCACTCCCATTCATGATAATATGATAAGAGTTTATAGAAAAATAATAAATAACCCAAAAATAAATTATAATATCAAGAATATACCAAACATTTATCTATCTCAGTTATATTGTTTTTTCTAGTCCATTCATCAGCTAAATTGATAATTGAAGGATCAAAAAAATATACCAAATAATAATGAGCCATGAATGACAATAAATCTAGCTATAATTCTTATTTTCTAAATTGGGAATATAGTTTCTCTAATATTGTAGAATTTAACAAAATCATGTAATTATAATATTGGTCCTCAATTCTTTTAATAT
The DNA here is from genome assembly GCA_963277665.1 of Viscum album. Lineage (NCBI taxonomy): Eukaryota > Viridiplantae > Streptophyta > Magnoliopsida > Santalales > Viscaceae > Viscum > Viscum album. The sequence goes on from OY728143.1 coordinate 1,316,574,188, forward strand.
TTTTATTAATATCATCCATAATGAGTACAAAAATTGTTAATGATATACTCTATAGTTCATATTAATGAATTCCATGAATATATTTGTGAAATTTATATGTCCAAATGGAATCACTATGAATAAATATTGTATACATTTTTTTTAATTTTTTGTCTTAGATATATCCACTTTATTCACAAATAATTGATTTTTTCTAGAATTACAATAATTATTTTTTATGTATTTAGATCCTATCGATAGATCGAACAATTCATCAATATAGAGTAGAATATACTTGTTTTTAATCAACATATTGTTATGTTTATTGTAATCTATAAAGGGACACATTGAATCTTATTTATTATTATCAATGATTTTTTTTACAACATGGAGAAACACAAGGGAATCCAAACACCTTGTCAATATACAGTAGAAGTAGCTACATTAATTTAACTATTTAAATATATGTCATTCAATACGGAAACTTGTATACATGCATTACCCTGGGTTTGTATTCTAGGGAAGTTCAATCCTCATAATCTATTTAAGGACAAGGAAACTCTTCTATAAAATTTCAAAAACATTATTGAAAAATAGATATGTATTCAATATTGGATTTCCTTAATTTTAGAGCATTACATAGGGATGTTATATATTACAAGACTCATTCATGGGATGACACTTTCATTGTATGTTCATATTTAACCATTAATCGTTAAATGATCGTGGTGTGACAAAAAATATAATATTTAATTTAATGATTATAGTAATAGATATGAGTTCAATATATATATAAATAATAAATTCATAAAATCATATAAAATTAGTTATTATGGAGAATAATATATTTTCTAAGAAACATATTTTTTTAAAAATACAATCATTAACATGTTGTTTTTGTGAAATATAACTTTATAACTACCAGGTATTTTAACTAATAATTAATCATCATTCCATTATAGTGATTATATTATGACATTAAAAAATATAAGATTTTATGGAGAGGGTAGAATACGAATAATGTAAAGAATTTTTTGTTCCTAAGCTAGAAATGAATGTTCCTTTAAATGGTTCAATTTCATGACCATATTTTGCTATTTTGATAATGATGGATGTACATTTCTCCATTATTTTAAAAGGAGGTAAAAATTAATTATATATGACAACTTATTTTTCCATGGTTTACTTCTTTTTAAATAATCTAATATATTTTTCTACACACAACACCGAGTTCGAGCGCACTATGATCTATCAAACTAACCATTTAAAAACATGTTTGAAATAGTATTTAACAAATTGTAAAATTCATAAATATTATTTTCCAAAATAGACATCATTTTTTAATTTGGTACATCAAAATATTCATAGGGTGAATTTTTTGTATTATTCTGAATATTTCCAATTTTTTATGAATAATGAAAAATACTACATTTTTGATAAAAGTTGACATTCTCATTTACATAATTATTTTAATATAAATTGATTTTTAATTAACAATAGATAAATAATAAATATATTAATCAAATATAGTTCATTTTAAACATTTTTTGATATAATTAGATATAAAAACTTGTTGAACTTTTGAATGTCCCTTTTACCCACCTTTTAACCACATCTACATGATTTATATTAAACATAATGTTACCACTTATATGAATTTAAATTAAAAAACATACATTGTGGTATTAATTATGATAAATTTTTCCTAATAGGATGAAAATAATTTTTGGTGAATAATATGTTTGTAATTTTATTTACCACAGTTAATGTTAAATAAGGTAACTAAAGGTAAAAACATTTTATAATAATTTAATATTACATTAATTTTTGACCTAATTTCATTGGATAACTTTTTTTAGACAAAAATAAACTTTAGTTCCAAAATATGATCCTTTGGAATCCACTTGTGATAGATTAAGAAAAATATTATATTTTATTTAAAGAAGAGTTAAAAATTCGACATTCAAATTTTAATGACACCATCATATTTAATATGATGTAATATAAGTTATATGGTGGACAATAAATAGTCTTTAGAAATATTATTATTAATCTATGTAATTATAATTTATTTATAATTTTATGAAAGAAAATATTATATTAAATGGTGACACAATAATGATGAATAAATTGAATTATTAATGGAAGAATCAACTGAATTATTTAAAAAATATTAAATTAAAAATAATTTGACTGAATTAATCACATATATGAATTTCATAGATAAGTAATAAGTGTTAGTGACATATTTTAATTGTTGTTTTTATGTTATCTGGGTTTTATTGATATTTTTTAAAATAAAAATATTGAAGTGTATCAAAATTGACAAAAATTATATTTTAAAAAAAATAATAAATTATTAAATGTTCTAAAATTCATTAAAATATCAGGATCATCCAAAAAACTAGCATAATGAAAAATATTCCATAATTGATCTGATTGCGGTTTGTTTGAATTTTATAGTAACTCTCTTCACATTATAATATAAAAATTCATTTAAACTCAGTAATTGATAAAATATTTATCTAAGGGTTAAATTCTAATGATAAGGTTAATTTTGTGACCTAAAATTGTGTAAAAATAAATGTTTTAAAGGATTCAAAATCATAATAATCTTACCATCATAAGAAATCAAATTGGATCTATTTACAACCAAAAAAGTATTTATAATAATTTTATAGGTTTGGGTTTCCAAAAGTGACCCTTCCTTGCCTTTGAAAATAGATCCTCTCCCTATCATTTATTCACAACACAAAAGCACTTTTTCTTGGCCAAAACCTTCCAAATTCTAATAAAAATTTTCCTCATTTATTTTTAGAGGCCATATTTTGGGTAGAAATCCATCCTAAAGAGTCCTTTTATGAAAATAAAACAGAGATGCTCAAAGAAGATGTAATTGTTTTACCACTCCATTAAATTTCTTTTCATATTCTACTTCCTACATCTATGTTGTTTCCAAAAAAATGTAATATAGAATTAATAATATACATTCTAAGATGTTATTATGATTATTAAAAAACCAATTTTCTCCTTTAATACATCCAATGATTATCAATGTCACCATGCGTGTGTACCAAAGACTTACCATCACCACCTCGTGGTGTAATTTGTTATTCAACACTACATTATTTTTATTTGTATAATGATGATTATAATGTATAAAAATAGTGAATATAAAATAACAATGATTCTATATATTTAATATACCATCCAATTTGACATCATTTATCCATCAATGGAATGATATCGTTGCTCGTGTGAACCTATGGCCTACCATCTCCACGACGTGGTGAGATTCATTCTCCATGTTAACCATTAAATAATGATTATAAAATTTATATGATGGGTAAAAAAAATATATATTAACATTATATCATTGTTTAATTTAAAAAAATACATCCTATTCATATAAAACTTGACTTGCACAATAAAACATGCATTGGAAAATGAAGCAGTTAACACCTGAAACAATGGTGACACTAAAATATTATTAACAAAATTATATAAGAGGATCATATATCATAACATAAATAAGGATATGGTTCATGTATAATTCTATAAAATACATTAACCATTATGTAGGAGGTTAACACACCCACTTCTAATGAAAAGGACCACATATGGGGTAATTTCATAATCTCATTATTATCCAAGGTTGTTTACACAAAAGTATATATCGTTAAATATTTGTCTTACATGTCCAGGTTACATAAAATTAATTTCAAAATATTATCTACTTCTTTTTGAAATCATTTTACCCAGGTTTTTATTTTTATAATTTTTTTTAGCGGAATATTTCTATTATTTTATAAATGAGGTAATTTATAAAAGTTTTCTACAAATTAAGGAAAGACCGTGTTTTTAACTTATATAGTGTGATTGTCTATTTTTCTATGTTCTGATACATTATGATTTATATGATTACCCTAACATATAACATTTTTATATTTATAATATGTTTTTTATTTTATAACATTACATCTTTTAAATATTTTCAATGTAAAAAATGGATATATCTCTCAATTTGTTTTACTAAATCTATTTGATTATTTTTAACTATTTTGAAATATTGTTTATTATTTTATGCTTGATTGAGGTCAATTTATTATGATATAATATGGAATATTGTATTGACGGTTTTATTATATATCTGACAATGGAATTTCTTTTTTTATACCAATTATTGTGTATGGTTAATGTAATAACATTTCATAATCATGTTTTAATATGAATGTTAATGATATGATTCATCCTCTTTATTTAAGGGATAAATTATACTTAGTAAGTGGTAGGAAATGCCTGTTATATCCCCTTAATGCATCATTATGTCTCATGAGAAAACCTTGTTTAGGTTATACCCATTTATGAATGGTAATGTAATGAGTCCTTGATAGTGTGGGTGAGAAATATGACATTTTATATTCCCCAATTATGAGATTATTTAATGATATTTCATGTGATTATTAGACAAGTATAATATAAATGGGATTTTTTAAATTTCATAAGTTGATTTATTCTTTCTATATTATGCTATATATTTTACTTTTCCTTAATATTTTGTGCTTATTTATGATAGTTTCAACTATTTTTTTTATCCGTACTGATAATCTATGATCACCCCTTTTTTAAGTTTAATTATATCCTAGGATGTGAATAAGAATATTATGACTGACTGATAGGGATAATCTAAGGGATATGAGTGTTTCCAAAGTAGGCATTGCGTTGTTTTTAATTCCAAGATGTCACATAGAACATATGTTTTTATCTAGTTTTTTATGGCTAAAATAACTTATTGGCCCTTCGGGATTGGATTTCATGTGATCATTCTAATGATATAAAATAATGCACAAAATTTGGGAAACTAGGTTTGGGGAATATATTTGGTATTAGAAGAAGTTTAGGAAAATCTTAGGAAACTAGATTTAGAAAACAGTATAATTATGGGACACTACCCAAACACATAAATCGAGGATAAGTATATAGAAACGTAGTAAAATTTTGTTATTGTATAGACTATATTGGTATTACATGAAAATAAATATGTGTCTAGATATTACAAGTGGATGTGGTTGTCGAATATTTGTACCTTGGAGTAAACATTCTGACAAGGTGTTCCATGCTTGCATCAGGGTAATGTGTTACATGATAACAGGGCTTACCGCACTCCTGGTTTGACACTCATAAGGGATATTATTTGGATAATTTATATTTCCCTACAAAAAAAGTATATATGAGTATATGTTCCCCTAGATAATCCTTTTTTGTTATTACAGATTTGATATGCATACATTTCTAAATTTATGTTATGTATTTTACTAGTTTTCAATCATGCATTATGATTCATAACATAACATAGTGTATTCAATTGTTTGAAATAGAGCCTAGGGGAAGGAATGCATATCGTATAAACACACAAAATCCATGTTCGAATTTCCCTCATATGCAAGATAATGATAATCGAGATAGAGATAAAATTGGTTCCGAAAAGATTATAATCATACATGAAACACTGACCTTCATTATGAATAATAACCATACCGGTATAGAGAAGCTGGATCCAAAAGTGAGGAATCAATGTTAGACTAATTCATGAGAAAAAATCATCCAATATTCAACAGGAATATAAATACATTTGTAGGTGAGTAATGGATGATTTCATTATGGAAAATATTTCTTTCTTTGTGGAGTAACGAAAGGGAAAAAGCTGTACAGGCAGTCTATCATCTATCAAGAGATGCAAGTCAACAGTGGTAATTAATTTAAAACATGAATAAGGATGACAGGGAATAGAACATGTATTGAAGGTAATTTAATGAAATCATCCTGGAAAAATACAGACATCATTATCTAAAAGTGGATATGGAGGTAATATTTCTATGTAAATGGTATAAAAAGGATATTAATATTGCAATGTATGAAGATAACATCAAAATGTTAATAAGGAATGTTATATACTACATGCGTAACCCAAGAAGTAATATTGATCGAGGCATTGATGGGCTAAAACCATTCCTCTTATAGTAAATTGTCTCACAATCTTTATCATCATATGAAGATATAGTCACATGTGATATCAAGACAAAAATTGAATTCCCTATGTATTATGACATTAAATTAATGAAAGAGAAGAGTATGCCTGCTGAACACTCTAGAAAAATAAAAAAGGTGAATAAGGAAAAAGTTGAGTTTCCACCTGGTAGTAATTGTGGGAAGAAACACCCTAATACTTTCCAAAAGGGGATATGAGTTTGTTACATGTTTGGAGAAAAAGGACACTAAGATCACTATTGTATGGGAATGAAAAATGCTACAAATGATTAATGATTAAATTATAAAGAGTTGGGGTATTATTCAAATGATTGTCCTATGTTTCAAAAAGACTTTCAATACAAATGACTAGGGAGAAATGACAAGCTTTAGAGATAACAACTACTAAGTTAGAAGTCCCTAATGATGTCATGGAAGGTACTTTAATCGGTTCCTCGTATTTAGCCTATTCATTATTTGATTTTGTATCCTCACATTCTTTTATATATTACTAATTTTCTTTAAAAATTATATATTTCCAATTCACATTTGCAAGGGATTTCTTAGTAAAAATCCCTAAGTAAAGTCTCATTGCAATAAATATGTATCTAGTAGTTCTTATTATGGCATATAAACATTCTTTATCTTCTATCAATATCATCTTAACTATAGTATATTTTAATATAATCCTACGTATGGAATGAATATCAAAATAGTATGAATATATTTATTACAAGAAGGAATTTGTTTTGACTTTTAAGGAATATTTGGAATCCATTATCTTTAGAGGAGAAACTTTATCATCTGATTCATATATATCTCTACCTCATGTAGCTCTTCTAAATGATATTTTTGGGGAAGAAGAGAAGATAAAACTTACAGATATTTTAATTGATGATGAAAATATTGTAAAAAAAGACATTTATGTATTTTTAGAGTATTTACATGGACATCCTCTTGAGTGGGGGTTGAGTTTTCTATAGATTTAATACAAAATCTATGGCCAATATCAAGAGCTCTATATAGAATGGCCACTTTATAATTAGTAGAGATAAGTAAACAACGAGGGGATTTATGTAAAAATGGGATATATTCCCCCTACTGTTTCTCCAACAGGATCCCCAATTATTTTTGTTAAGTAGAAATTTGTATCAATGAGAATATGCTTTGAATATAGAGAAATCAATGCACTTACAATAAAGAAAAAGTATCATCTTCTTCTCATTGTTGATATTTTCGACCAACATCCTGTAGCTGAATATTTTTATATGATTGAACTTCATTATTGATTTCATCAATTGTGTGTAGATAAGGAAGACATTCTAAAGACAACATTCCAAACCATGATTGGGTATTATGAGTTTATAATAATGAAATAAGAATGAATAATGTACCCTCTATTTTCATAGATCTAATGAATAAGGTATTTAATGAATATCATGATGATTTTTTCATAGTATTTATTGATGATATATTACTATAATTCAATTGATAAAAATTCCATGAGTACCAACTACTGATTGTTTTGAAGAATCTGAGGATAAATTAACTATATGTGATGCTTAGGAAGTGTGAATTATTGATTCAGGAAATTTTATTTCTTGTTGATATAGTCTCCAAGGATGGAATATGTATTTATACTACAAATAAGAAGGTAATCCATTAATTACTATCACCGATGAGTATAACTGGGGTATATAGTTTTATTGGTTCAATAGGTAAATTTCAGTGTTTCGTCAATAATTTTTTCAAGATTGGAAAACCAATTAACCATGATCCCACGTAAGGGGGTAAAATTCATTTAGAAAAACGTTTGTGATGAATGTTATAAATAATTGAAGAGAATATTAGTAATTTATATTATCCTCACTTTACTACATGTTAAGGATGGATTTATAATTTATTTGTATGTATTAATTAAATGACTTCATTGAGTTTTTATAAAAAATGATAGGGTTATATCATATGCATCAGAGAAATTGAAAATTCATGGAAAAAACAATCCAAATAATTATCTTGAGTTAGAATAAGTAATATTTTATATGATGATATAGTGACACTATCTCTATGTTGAAAGATGTGATATATATATTAATCACAAGAGTTTGAAATAAATTTTCAAACAAAAATTACTAAACAAGAGACAAAGGAGAAGGCTTGAGATACTCAAGGATTATGATTGTACATCCTACCACCCTCAAAATAATTTATAATTAAAAAAATCTAATCATAATTTATAAGACATGTTGAGATCTGGCTCACATGACTTTCAATGTATGTGGGATCAATATTTACCTCTAATAGAATTTTTCTATAACAACATCATTATTTATTTATTTAGATGGAACCATATGAAGGGTTATATAGAAAGAGATGTCATACACAGACATTTTGGGATGATGTTAGTTAAAGAAAACCCATAGTCCAAGAATATTTTTGTGACACAATGTAAAATTTGAAGATTATTCTAACCCATATTATAACAAATCAAAGTATTCAAAATAGTTATGCCAATAATTTGAAGAAGGATTTGGAATTTCACGTAGGAGGTATTGTTTTATTGAAGGAATATATATTGAAGGATGTTATAATATTTTGATAAAAGGGTAAATTAAATCAATGGTACATTGGAACTTTTGAAATTCTAGAATGAATTGAAGTTGTAGCTTACCATTTGGGAATTCATCTAAGTCCCTCCAAAGTTAATGATGGGTTCAATGTATCACAGTTAATGAAATTCATGCCAGAACCAATGCATGTACTCACCAATGATGAAATAGAACTAGAAAATGATATTTCTTATTGTGAGGATCCTATCAAGATTCATGATACTATTGAACCTATTTTGAGAAATAGGAATACCCATCTAGAAAATGCTCATTGGGGAAACCATAAAATGGATGATGAAACGTGGGAACCTGAAGAAATCATGATGAAGAACCACCAAAATATGTTTATGAAGTGAGATTTTGTAAAATATTAGGGTGAAAATATTTTAATGTGGAAATAATGTAACACCACAAGATTCCACATTACACATCTTCTTAAATAATTTAATTGCTTGTGCTACACGGAACACTGAGTTTTAGAGATTCATAACCTATCAAACTAGGAGTTTAAAAAGAGTTTAGGAAATGTATTAAATAAATTATGAAGTATATAAATTTTATTTAAAAATGTAATTTATTTTTGAATTTAGATTTAAAAAATTAGATTAGGGTAAATTTTTGGTATTTTGCTGAAAAGATTCAATTTTTGGTAAATAGTGAAAATTACTACATTATTGTTATAAACCAAATTTTTCATTGAAATAATTATTTTACAATAAATTTATTTAAAGTTACAATATATATAAATAATACATATATTAATCCATTATAGTTCACTGGTACAATTTTTTAATATAATTATATATAAAAACATATTGATCTATTGAATTTCTTTTTACCCACCATATAGCCACATCTATATGATTTGTTCTAAAAAAAATCTTACTGCTTATATAAATTGAATTTTAAAAAATATACATACATGGTTGTAAATTATTATGAAAAATGTTTTATAATAGGATCAAAATAATTTTGGTTGAATAATATATTTTGGATATTGTTTAACCTAATAAAAGGTAAATAGTATATTTAAAGGTAAAAATAATATTATAATAATGTAAAATCACCCAAACAGTTTTCTTAATTTAATTTCATGTTTTCTTTTTGACCAAATTCACTTTATTAAAAAAATATGATCTTTTAAGCCACTTGTGCTAGACTAGGATATTTATTATATTTTATTTAGAGAATATTTAAATACATCATATTCAAATTTTAATAACATTATCATTTTTTATATGAAGTTATATAAGTGATAAGGTTAAAAAAATTGTATTTAGAAATATAAAATGTTTTTAATCATAAATAAAATTTTCTGAAATAAATAAATAAATTAAATAGTGACACCATAATTTTGAAGTAATTGAATAATTTAAAGAAGAATCAATTAAATTATATTTAAAAAATTAAAATAAATATAGTTTGACTTAATTAATGACAAAATAGTATTTTTTATAGAAAATATAAACATTATATTGATATATTTTAACAATTTTATCAATGTTATCTTGTTGTTTTGATATTTTTAATAGTGAAAATATTGTATTAATTCAAAACTGATATAAATGATACATTAAATTAAATAATACTTTATAAAATGTTATAAAATTCATAAAAAAATAAGGTTATTCCAAATAAATATGACAATTTGAAATATGTCATAAATGAACCAATTTGTAATTTTTAGTAATATTATAGTATCTATGTAAACTTTATATTATAAAATGTCATGTAAACACTCTAATAGTTAAATCGTTTAGCTAACGGTTAAATCCAAATGATAAGGTTAATTTTGTGACCTAAACGTGTATCGAAAAAATTGATTGATAGGATTCCGACACATTATCATATTATCATCTAAATATGTCACTTTGGATATATTTTTATCCTAAAATCAAATTGTAATAATTTCATGGTTTTGGAGTTTCTAAAAGTTCCCCTCTCATATATTATAAATTGGAATCTCTCCTTCTCTTTTATTCACACTGCTAAATCACATTGGATTAGCAAACCCCTTCCCATTTATAATTTCCATAAATGTTTCTTAAACGCCATCGTTTTGGCATAAATCAATCCTACTGAGTCATTTTATGAAAATCAAAATGAGACACTCAATGTAGAGGAAATTATTTTAAAAATTAAATTCAATTTATTTTCTTATTCTTCTTCATCCTCATGTGTTTTTACATAATAATGTAATAAATCTAGTATCATAAACATGATGAGTTTCTTTTATGGTTATGGTAAAACCATGTTCGTTTTTTTATCCATCCTATTAATAATAATATAACCTTGCGTTTGTATGTATGACTTACCGTCATCACTCCATTGTGTAATTTTGTATTAAACACCAATTTATTTGGATGGGTATAATGGTGAGTATAATGGATATAAATAATAAATGTAAAATGATAATGATTTTTAATGTTAATATACAATAAAATGCTATACCATTTAACTATCAAGGTAATGATAAGAGCACTCGTGCATACGCCCGGTCTATCGTTTCCATGACGCAGTGTAATTAATTCTCCATGTTAACCATTCAATAATGATTATAAAATTTATATGATCAGAAAACCTAATAAATTTTAACTTTATAAAATTATGAATATAAATATAAGACATCATATGAATTTAATACATTACTTACACAATAAAATATGCATAAGAAAATGAAGAAGTTTACAACCAAAATGACGACAATACACCGATATTATTAACAAAATGATATAAAAGGATCATATATGATATCATAAATATAGATAGGTTAATGGTATAATTTAATAAAATAATTTAACCATTATATGGAAGTATAATTCACCCTTGGGTATATTAAATTTTAAGGTAAGGGTTAATTTCACAATTTCATTATTATGTGAGGTTTTATAGATGTATGTATCTACTTGAACATTTATATCATCCACGTACATGTTCTTTAAATTGTATTTCAAAATATTATTTACAATTTTTTAAACTCACTTTACCCATGTTTTAATATTTATAAAAAATTATAAATGAATCTTTCTATCATATTCCAAATGAGGAACTTTTGGAATCTATTTGAAAAATTAAGGAAATAATGTTTTTTGAACTTATGTAGTGCGAGTGGCTATTTTCAGTCATTATGAAGCCTTACCATTCTAAAGCTCCTCTTACATATTTAGAGTGATATTTTCACAATAAATGCCTTATTATATAATTTTCCATCATTTAATTATTCCAATGTAAATAAGTTATATTTCTCACAATGAACATTAATGAATTTATTGGACTATTTTCATGAATGTTGACATCCATTACTAGATTTTATGCTTGATTGTGGTTGATTTTTTATTATAAAATATTTCATAATGTATTGAAGGTTTTATGATATGTTGGATTATGAGTTTTCTATTTTCATACTATTCATTTTCTATGGTTAATGTATTAACATTTCTTATTATAGTTTCCATACAAATGTTTGTCTTGTGTTTCATCATTTTTATATGAATAAAATAATAAATTTACAATGAAATTACGGGGCCCTCTATATCTCCTCGATTCATTAGTAGGTCTCATGAGAAAAAATATTTTGGAGTTTTAAATATTTATGTATGGTCTTGGAAAGAGTCCTTGATGATGTGGTTATGATGTTTGAAATTATGTATTCCCTCATTGTAAGATTTGTTATTGATATTGAATGTGATTATTAAACTAGACAAATATCAATGGGAACTTTTAAATGGTAATATTTGATTTACTCATTCCGTGTTATGCCAAAAATTATAGCTTCCATTAAATGTTTCCACATATTTATGATACCTTTATCTATATTGTTAATCCTTACTAAGCATCTGAGATCACCACTTTTTTATGATTTATATTTCCCCATGATGTGAAGAAGTATATTAATAATGAATAGAAGGTATAATCTATGTCATAAGAGTATTTTCATAGAATACATTTTGTTGTTTTTCATTACAATATGTACTGTACAACTTTTCATTGTATATAGTTTATCCAAGGCTACTTAACTAATTGGTGCCTCAGGATTTAATCTATTTTGAACAATAAATTTTAATAAATAATGTACCAAATATGGTTAATTGGGGTCAGGAAAATACATTATCAGCATTAACACTTAGATTATTCCACTAGATTATGTAATTACCCTATCTTTTATAATTGAATAATTATAGTTTTGGGGAGTATTAAGAGGATATTTTATTTCAACAATCTCATTAGTTGTCCTCTTCTTATCTCTTATGTAGATATCTATATGGTGGAAAAGGTTTTAGACATAAAGCATCTACGTTAACCTTTAAGGTAATTTTATTTCTGACTCGTCACATATATTTAGAATTTAAAAAGATTATTTTTCCTTCCACATTGGGTTTTTTCTTCAAATAATAATTTTTCACTTTTGGTCCCAAAATTCATTTGATAATGAAGGCCTCTATTATGAAATTCTATATTGAGAGTACATAAAGAATATTTTTTTATCTAAATTAATTTATACAAAATTATATTTGATGGTATGGTTTTAATGTAATAAATAACTGATAATCTTTTCATTCAGGGGTAATGATTAAAATAGAAACATTCCATGGAATTCATGTTCTGCTATCTTAATATAAATTAATCAAATCACCCCCACTATCATTATCATAAATAATTCCCTATATATTTGAAAATTATGTTGTTATGGAATCAATTTAACAAAGAATATCATTTTACAATCAATAAATTTAATATATATTTAATATATATTTTTAATTCCAATTACCTTGTCTTCATAAAGAGTTTCCACCACTGATATATTTTACTTTTTAAAAGAAAAAGGAAAATCATTATTTTCATGATCATTGAACAAAGGGAATTAATTATAAATTCAATTTTATTGATCTACTACTCATAATGTAGTTGAAAAATTAACCCACGAATGGAGGAAGGACATTATCACGTGAATGATTCAATGTTTATTAATTACTTTCATTGTTTTTTATTAGTTCAATATGATAAATAAATTGGGGGTGTTGGGTGAAAATAAATATGAGAATTTTTTTCAGTTCCAATGAATTTTTTTATAATGTATATCATTTAATTTTCTATCACACAATTTTTTAACTCAATTAATCATAGTTAAAAACGTTGATGAAATCCAAATATGTTATTATGAGTATCATGAAATTATCAGAGTATTTTATCAAATGGTGAAGAATTAAATCCAAAATTGACTAAAATATTACACCCTTATATCAATATTTGACATTTTAGTTTCATTTAATATCACTTTCTATTCAACATTGGTTGTTTATGTTGTATCCTAATATTCATCATTACCTAATATAAATAAATATCATTGACCATATTTGATAGTAAATGGGATGAACCAATCATTGCATACATGAATATTACATATTTTTATTTTGCAATTCATTATATATTCCAAAAACTAACACCCTAAAACCTATAAAATTATATCATTTGGATATTATATGCATAAAAGAATTATTTTATAATTTAATTAACATATCCCACATATATTATTCACATACGATACCCTTTTACGACATTCGAACATAAAACTGTACTTCTTAATGTATGGAATTGAGTCCTACCAAATGGGGTGCTCAGACACTCAGAAAGGGTAAAGATAATATATTAAAATGGATGATTATAAGTGGGAATAAGATGAAAATTTTGATACCAGAAAATTATCATAATTCTTTGAAATTAAATTATAAAATCATACCTAATAAAAATATTTCATAAACATTGATCCATCTCATAATGATTTAGAACAAGATAAATCAATTTTAATTGAGGTTTCAAGATCGATGAAAATTATAACGATCCATTAATACATTAATAGGAATAATAATATAGAATAATAATGAATCACAAATATAATTATATAAAATATTTTAATTTTTATAGGCTCACTACCAAGTGAAAAACACATTTTTGATAGATTCCCCTTGTGGTTTGGGATCACTCCCCAACCCCTTAAACATAATCTCGTTAAATAAAAATCATTAACCGAATAAACGATTTAATATAAAAAACACCCATAATAAAATAATAAACAATAAATATATCATAAACATAAATATGAGAACATTTACAATCCCATCATAGCTTAATTAACTGATCAGATTTGAACAAGTGTCATGAAACATCTACATAAGATGTTTATAATCATTACATAGAGATGAAGTGGATAATATTATTAGATAATATCACTAATTAAACAAAAATAAAATTTGTTTATTTCTATATTGATAGAGAAAACATTAAAAACATTATAATGTTTTACTGAAAAATTGGTGAAAAATTAATTTCAGTTAATAAACTGAGTTTTTCAAATAAAAAATTCACAAAATAATAATAAAATGAATTTTAATTCAAAAACACTAAACATAGTAAAAATTATTTTAACAAATTAATGGAATTTTTTTTAATAAATATTTATTTTTAAAATTATATAAAGTGATTTTTTCATATTTATATTTGTTAAGTAAAAAATTACTATTAATGAATTTTTAAAATATTTCTATTAAGTATTATTTCATGATTATAAAAATAAATTGAATTTGAAATTAAGATTTCACTAAATTTTATATGTGATCACTTATAAAATTTAATAAATAACATTATCATAGTTTATAAGGATTATTGGTTATAATAAAGTGATATGGACTATTCCATTAATAGAAATCCTTTAAATGGAATTATGAATCGAAGAGAAGTAAAATTATAAGAATACATTGAATCCATAAAAATTATAAACAGGGAAAATATGTGAAATTTTATAACGAATTATTAGAATATTACATTATTTATTATTATAAAAACAAATAATCATGAATTGAAATTGGTATTGGAAAAGAATCCCTTATATCCGACTTATGGTATATCAGACACACTCTATGTAATTTTAAAACATTTTTATTTTTTTAGTTCCTATTGAAATTTAGAGTTTAAATAATATTAATGAGACTATAGGTTTAAAATAATTAAATTGTATTGTGTATGATATAACTTGTCTTGGGATTCGAGGGATTTTCTAAAGAATAGATTGTGTTTTGTTTGGTTGTTTAGGGGTTTGTTTGTATATAAAAGGTGAAGAGTTTCAAAAAATACTTTCCTAGGAAGAGAAATTTAATTTCATATTTAGGGATAGATAAATAAAAATTGTTTGTGAAAATACGATAACTAAGGTTAGATACATCCAATTTTTACCAATTTAGAGATAATGTTTTATGATATTTTATGACCTTATACATTTATATAACATCTTTAGAATATATTAACCCACACCATTAGAATAACTTTTATATTGTTATCATTTTTAAGAAAAAATATGAACATTATCATATTAAAAAATTTAGACCTGGTGAATAATAATTTGAAAACCAATAAATTATAATCTATTTATAAAATTAATAAAACATAATTTTAAAACTAGTTAATATTGAGAAATAATTTTTTATATTAAAAATAAATTTAGAGAATAAAATTTAATTTATAGATATATAATCAAACAAAATAATCCTTAAATTATTTTCAAATATTTGGAATATAGATACAAATAAATTCATTTCATTAAACTCAACGAAAAATATAAATTTTAGTTTAAAATTAAAATATTCTTATAGAATTTTTTCATTGACATGAATAGTTAAAGAAATAGAATCTGTATTTAATTAATTATTTCATTGATGTTACTAATTAGATTTATGAATATGTAATTATATTTTATTAAAAATATAATAGAAAAGTAATATATTTAGGCTTCATCAAATATTTTCACAAAAATGAATGATATTTGAAGCTGCTAATTATAAAACATTTATAAATATACATATTACCGCACTAATGATTTTCAATTTATGTATCTGTTAATTTATTTAATATTTTATATAAATAAGAAATTATTCAATTTATATTTGAGTTATGGGTATAGAAATAAATAGAATAGACTGGATTTATTTACCGTGATATACATGCCCAAATCTCAACATGTTATACTTTTTATAACAACCCATGTACAAATAAAATAAATTTCATTCATATTTATTATTATTATTAAACTAAATATATATATTAATATCAAGTAATTGTTAAATAAAAAATATTTATTAAATGCATAAGAATTTATTTAAAATATCAATTCTCAAATTTTATATTTTTAGTTTGAAAAAATGAGTTTTATTTTTTAATTGATAATTTTAATCTAGCATTATAATTATTTTTGTATAATTTTTTTAGAATATTTATTTTTCACTAAATATTAAAAAGGGCTGTTTTTATTCACAAATATATTTTATTTTCATATTCAAAACATGATTTTGATTAGATTTAAAATTAATTTGTTTTTTTATATCATTTTTTTATTATGGGCTTTGAAGTGGATTTTATGCTTTAATTTATTATTAATACATTTTATGTTTGAAAAGTTTTTTAACTGTTTTTTATTTCATTTTACTGATATATTTTTATATTAAATTCCGAAAAATTTGAGATTTGAATTTTGAAAAATGGGTTGTATATTTCATATCATAATGTAAAAATTTATAAAATATGTACCTTTTATTTGTAAATAATATGAATAGTAACGTTAGTAATTATTCTTTACATGATAAAAAGGACTGAAAAATGTGCTTTAAACTAACCCAGTTTTATTGGATGAGTTATGTTCATAAAATAAAATATGAATATTAACTTCATAAAATATGTACCTTTTATTTTTAAATAATAAGGACTGAAAAATGTTCCTTAAACTGACCCAATTTTATTGGATGAGTTATGTTCATAAAAAATTATTCAATAATCTAAATTATAAACATTTAGATACACTTGGTTGAGATTATAAAATTAATAATATTTTATTTAAAGAGAAGTCAAAGATTTAAAACACATTTTTTAATAACTGTAACATTTCTAATATATTGGTATTCAAAATATATATTCGACTATAAATAGTAATTATAAATATTAAATATATATCTTCATCATTGAAATATATATTTATTTTTTAGAAATGAAATTATTACCTGAAATTATTACACAACAATAATTTTGTACTTATTTATTAATGGAAATATATAATCAATGTTATTAATTTTTTTAAAATTATAACAACTTTAGATAAATTATATCATAAATGAATTATATTGATGTTATTATCATATTAGGGATTTATAAAAGTTTTATGTGAAAGATATATTTTAGTATTTATATGGTTAAATAGTCAAATAAATGAATAGTGTCAAAATTTAAAATAATAATATTTTAAACAATAATATTTTATTAAATTATATAAAATTAATAAAAATAAGAAAATATACCAAGTTATTAATGTAATTTATAAATTTTCCTCTATCATCCTTTAATAGTTATTTGAAATCTTTTAAACTATATTAACCATCAAAATGTAAAAATCATCATTGTTGTAGTAAGAGTTAAAGTGGATAAATAAAAGTTGAATGAAAAATATAAGGATAAAAAATAGTCCAAACGTATATAATTTTATTTTTATGAATGTTATTTAAACCCATATTTATCCTATCTTATAAATAAATCCTTTTGGATCCATTTTAAATAAAAGGTTAATTTATATTAATATAATATTTTATTATGTTTCAATAGTGCCCCTCACTTCTTGTATAATAGGGAACCCATTTTTATCATTTCTCAACAATATTAAACTTTTTAATTTTGAACAATATATAATAAATCCCTTCAAAAATTCCTACCCAAATCATAGAGGTATTATTTTGGGTATAAAAACGGTATTATAAGTTCTAATGGGTTAATAAAATTAGATTTTCTAATGAAATGGTATAATTAATTAATTCAGTATTCTAAATATACTAATATTTTATTTAAGGGGTCAATCAACTATTAAAAATTTATTTCCACATCCAATTCCTAAATTTATTTACCAACCACCCTAAATTAATAAATATAGTATCCTAAATATACTAATATGTCATTATGTTAGTAAAATGTCCTGTATCCATCTCCTTTTCTATTAAATGGGAAAATAATTCATTATTCATGTCTACGATCAACTACCACCACGCGAACTGATATTAATTATTTTCCATCATTGTCTCTGAAGACTTGTTATAATAAACAAATAATTTTATTATATTATATTTTGGACGTATTTATTATTTTTAAAAATTAATATATCATTTAATATATTATATTTCAAGGAACAAAAAAACAATGGTGTTCGTGCATATGTGTGAATTTTGACCTCCAAGAATCAATGCAATTTTTTTTTCATCACCACATCACATAGATGACATATATCTGTATATTGAAATGGTAAATCTGATAAATATGATATAATTATAAATCTATATTGATAAATTTTTACTTACCTTATTTCTGTAACATTTGTTGAAAAAGGAAAAAAACACATGCATATTTAGGGCCGACCATCTCCATGTTTGTAACATAATTCATTTTTCATATCCATATTTAATGGATAGAATTAAAAGTATAATTTATTTATAAAATATATTATTATTTAATTAATATTATTCATTATATGATTTAATTCTATCCTCTGATGATATTCAACAGATCCACATCAATTTTGGACTGAAGTATCAAATATCGACTAAATGTTCGATGTGAACTTAAATAATTAAGAAATTTTAATAACATTTTAATATTTCATGTATAAGGAACATATTAATTGCTAAATTTTTCTCAGTCAATTAGATAATTAACGTATGTTTACTCTTTAATAAAATAAATGACACATATGTCGATTATGATTTAAGGTAAGGGGAACTTCTAACACAATTCCCTTTCATTGAGTTAAACTTATACTTCATTGATTATGTCATATTGAGATTATATTTGAACTGATTATGGATTGTCATAATATTGAATTCAACTTGTTTTATGTGTATTTATATAAAAAACATATAATATATTCATTTTATTAATTCTTACATCAATGATTTTATTTTTGTAAGATAATTTATTTAAAAAACACTTTTCATGTATGTTTTTACCTATTTTTACAAACATAAATGAATTTTTTTTAAAGAGCATGGAATAAATTTTTGAATTTCGATATTCATTAATATTTAATTTTTTTAAAAAATAATCTACTGTTATATTCAATTAATATGGATTCATTATAATATGGTGAGATTTCATATTTTAAAAGATACTTGTTTGATAAGAAAAGGTTATTTTGATATCGAAAAGTATTTGGCACATGTGTATAAATTATTTTTACTATATTTTCAGAATATTTTCATCAAAAATTAAATATAATGTGTGTCCCCAAATATCATCGGGAGAGAACATTACAGCCTATAAGACATGTACACCAAAATAGTGATCCAATTCATTGGGCAATGATTTTTTGCTCTGGGAAATTATATTTGATGTCATCCACACGGTTACATAAATAATAAATGATTATTGTATAGTATTTAAGGGTTTTATTTTTATGATATCACAAGGAAAGTACTTCAATTTTCAAATTTTTCTATTGAGTTTTTATGGAATTATTTTTATCTTTAAATTGTATGATAATGATATTTTGGAAATGGATATTATTTTTTGGGTTAAAATTTATTCTTTTCTATAATGTATTTATTGTATTTTCAATAGAATAATGGTTTTATCATTTTATATCGCATACTGACATTTTTTTCTCATCACATGTTTTAAATAAAATTTTACATGGTTTTAGGAAGAGTAGGTACAAAGATGTAATCATTGGAAAAATTATGTGTATTTTGGATACAGATAACTTATGTTTTAATTAAAATCCGTTAGTTTTATGTAATGAATGGATACTATATATATGTTTACACTTGTAATGTATGGTTTTACCTTGTTATTTATAGTCATATTTTTATATAACATCAATCAAAAAATTATTATGAGAAAAGAGAATTAATTTTTTACTAAAAACACATGATTATTAAATGTTTGAGGTTGAGCCACTATAGATTGTATCAGAGGATGTCTCAGATAATATTTTATGTTTGGATAATGATAATAGAATACACAAAAAAACATTTTTACATAATGTTTATTTTAAAATGATATAATATTTTAATATTACCATGTCCCCTTATCTATGATATCTCTGTTAAGAATGGTTTTCCTTAAAGTAAACATGTATATTTTGGTAAAAAGGAATCAAGATGAAAAATCATTACAAATCAATATCTAGTGATATAAAGAATTGGGATAGAATAGATTTCTTAGGGATTGCTCAACTAAAACAAACTATAAATGATGATGTAATCCATGAAAGAGAGTATCAAAATAAACCAAATATAAATATGTCAATAATATAGAATTTTAAGAGGAAAAACTATCCATATATCCTTGAAACATGAGATATATTGGTTTCATATGGATAAATCAATGCGGTAGAAAAGAATTTTGAAGTCATAGAATGTTCAGAACTCCAAAATGTAACAGTAATCAATTATCATTTTGAAGGTGGGTATGGTTGATGTTAGTATGTTGTTTAAAACACCAGAGAGAATGATGACCATGATGTTATGGAAAGAGATGATTTTTGAGTATCGTTTTGGAAAAATATTTTCTAAGATAGTTTGACTCAAAATGGATTATTTATTTTTGAAATAATTCGAAATGATTATTATTATAATGTATCATATGATGCAAATATTACAATACTGGAGAGGTAGATACTACATTTAGTTCCATAAGTTTATAGTAAAATTAAATGATTTTAGTCTTGTTTAAAACCATATTTAATAATATAATTCATTTAATGGAAATTTAAATTCAATGAAAAACATGTTCATTGTGACAAAAATATGGAGATTGAGTTTTCTCATACTTTTTTCATCTTAATGACAATAATTAAAAGCGTTAAGGTTGGTGGGAATTAGACCAGGGTTCATAAAATAAATTTATATATTAGAAAATAAAATTCTCACATTGTGAAATGTGTGGTAAGAATAATACAATAGAATATATTATGAAGATAAGAAATTATTACTAGTGTTTTAAGGATTTTTAATAGGTTCAAGACTATAATGAAAGGATTCTTAAAAATCCAATGATTGGGGTAATTAAAATCCATCATGTTGTAATTTTTTTCATTTTCAATGAGTTAGGTCATTATGCGAATATGTTTTTGATGTTTGTTGTATGGGATAGAAATCATGATTTTATGATATAGAATTGTGTATCAATGTAATTTTATACTACTACGGTTGATTTTGGGTTATCAAATGAGTTGGTGATAGGTTTGTCACTTCTGTTAACAAAGTATTCCAATACACTATTTGATTCTGGATCATCGCATTCCTAAATTTATTAGTTATTTTAAATAATAATGGGAATATCACAACAGAAAAATATCATAGAACATTTGTTTTAAAACATAGGTTAGGAATACTAAATAAACCATGATATATATGAATTTTCCTATTGTTATTGGAGAAATGATACTTATAATACTAATAATTATTTCAGAGATAATTAGGTATTGTATAAGTATTTCATACCATTAATTACCTACTAATAATAAATTAAATTGATTATATGTGGAAGTGAATGTTACTAATCTTATTACTTTGGAATGAATGAAACTATTTAGATTTATAATGCTTTATTCGTTAATGAATTCATTAATTTTTTCCGGATGATTTTCCTTTTTCATTCCTAATTGGGATGTTGAATTTACTGTTGTCGTTGTCCCTGATTTGAATCCTATTTCAAAAAAAACATATCAAATGGATCATGTATAACTTTTTGAACACAAAAATAAATTAAAATAGTCATTATATAATGGATTAATTTATCCAAATACATCACTAGGGGTAATCTTGTTTTTTTAATGAAATATAGGTATAGGATACATTTCATTGATTACAGGAAACCTAATAGCATCATTTTTTGAATAAGTATAAATTACCATATATCAATTTTTTTTGATTAATTATAGGGAGAAAAATACATTTTAATGATTGATTAAGAAAATATACTAATGATTTAATTTAAATGAGGGTGATATTTTTATGATTTCATTTCTGACAAAATATGGTCATTGTGAGTTTTTAGATTTTCCAATTGGGATGAAATAATCCCATGTTATATTTATAGATATTATGAATATATCTATCTATGAATATTTTTATAAGTATGTGATCATTTTTATTGATGATATTTTTTTATACAAATATTTATGAGGATCATGAAAAACACATAAAGAATTTTCTACACCCCATAAAAGAAATAAGTATTATGGAAAATTTTGAAAATGTTATTTTTGTATTAAAATAATATCATTCCATAGAACATTGTTAAAAAATATGTAATTTCTATGGAGCCATCTAAAAAAATATGTTTATAAATGGAAAATTCAAATAAAATTCATATATATTCATATTTTTCTTGGGTTAGAGGGTTACTATGGTAGGTTATTTGAAAAAAATTCATGATTATATATCCAACCAAGTAAGTGAACATATAACTAATTTAAATTAATATAAATAAAAAATGTGATGTTTTTTAGAACTACCCTTAATAAATTTTGAATTTTTCTTCTACAATGATACTTCTTTAAGGGGAATTCTTGTGATCTGATGAAAATGAACCAATAATTTCTTATGCTTTGAAGATAAAAAAAACCTCATGAGTTTAAATATACTAAACAATATTTGGAACTATATGTTGTTGTTTTTCTTTAAAACATTAGATAAATCATTTTTATTGAGTAAAGTGTGATATATATAATAATCGCAAAATAATTGATGTATATATTTAATGATAAGGAGTTGAACAAGAGATATATATTAGATATAACTAATTAAGTATTATGATTACATCATTACACACCATCCTAGAAAATAAAATAATGTGTTAATTATCCGAGTCTGAAAAATAATTCTAAATTAACAATGTATCATTGGAAAAATGAATATTTTGTTAATTATTTGATATATTTTGTTGTGGATGTTGTTGGTGAAGAAACTTACACAATTTTGTTTTATATGATACTGAAATCATATCTATTAGACAATATAGGGAAATCATATATGGAAGACCGGGAGTTATATAATATGGTTGAATTGTTTTAAAAGGATATGATTCCTTAATTTAACATTGATAAAGATTTTTTTGGAGATTCTGTATGTGATTATGTGTGAATTTTGATTTAATGTTCAGGAAATAGTTGATAAGTGATGATCAAAGTTTTCCATTATCAGTTCTTCTTGGTATCACTAATATTTATAGAGATATTCAAGATTATTAATATTAGGATGGAATGAAGAGTGATATTATTGATTTTACAATGAAATGATTGAATTGTTAACAGTTTAATGAAGAATTACTATCAAAAAATAAAATTCATTATTCTTTTTCATTGGTGGAGTGGAAAAAAGAAAATATATTAATGGATCTCAAGTCTATGTTACCAAATAATTCTCAAGGTAATAATACAATTTTGTTTATTACTGATCAACTGAATAAATATGTATATTTTGTTCACATCTAAGGTAAAATTTCTTTAGATTAACTTTCTCAACAATATGTAAAAAATAATTTCATGCTACATGGGGTTACCCTCTCTAATGAGTATTATTATAATCACAACTCCACTTCAATTTTTTGGAAGGCACATCAGAAGTCATTTAGAACTGAATTAAATTTTAGTAATGCTTTTTTTAGACATAAGGAAAAAATGGGAAATTCATGCCATTTAAGATATTATTCATTAATTTTATTTTTATTAATAAGAATTTGGGATCATAGTATTTATTTAGTTTAGTTTTTTTTATAATAAAACTTTATATTCATGTTTAAAATAGGTGTCTTTTAAATCATTATAGTAAAAGTAGTGTCGAAATATAATAGTTTTGGATGATGTAGTTGAAATAAAGTTGTTGGGACCCGAATTTGAATAGTAAATGGGAATAATGTTAAAGGGGATTTAGAACAATATGTTGATAGATCGTAGTAGGAAAATAATTATTAGGATAACTAGTGGGATGATATTCCTCTTTTAGGTATGAGATCATTTTTTTATTAAAATAATAACATGGAGAAGTATTATTATCTTTGTTAGGTAGAGAAATATAATTCCAGGTTTCATTGGACCATAAGAAATCTTGGATTATGTAAGATCATTTTCCATCTTAGTGGCTATACAACTGAGTTTATATAAGGTACCCAATTGTTTTCATGATTGAAAGATAATTATGAATGTAATAGATTCATCTCATGTTTTGAGCCCCAATGTTTTTCTATTGGAAGATAACATTTATTATGAAGAAAATACTATTCATATTTGTGTCAATATAGATATTTTCTTTTTAAATAAGGTAATTCATCATGTAATGTTAATATGGAGAAACACTTTGCTTGAAGTAGCAATATGGGAATCTAAAATGGCTATGAGGGAAAAATATCCCCACATGTTTAATGAGAGAAAAAAAATTGTGAAGAATTATTTTTCATAATGGGGGAATGTAACAACCAATTTACAAATATAATAAATTTTATACATATTTTTTAGTATTCATGAATTTCACAATTATATTCATATTAATAAATATTAAATGGAAGTGTAATTATTTTAAATATGAATATTTAATTTAATGATTCATTTTAACATTTTATATCTATAATTTGTAAAAAAAAATTTCATTTTTGAATTTATCTTGTTAAAAAATCTTTGAATGAATTCCTTAGTATTTTTTAAAATAATAGATTTTTCAGTGAATAGTGAAAAATACATTTCTTTTATTGAAAACTATATTTAATTTAAATGTAATAATTTTTATTTAGAATAATTTATAATTTTAATTAGTCAATTTTTATTTAAAATAGTACAATTATATTATCATAATGATTTTATACTTCAAATAAGTATTAAAACATTTCATTTTTAAAAAGGGTATTTTTTCTGAAAAATTGTTTGTCATTTCTTTTTCAATATTCAATATTTTATTTAATTCTGAAAATAATATTATTTGAATTTTTAAAAATTTATTTCTTATTAGGAATAATAAGGCATAATGTTTGTAATTATTTTATTTTTATTTTCAAGAAATATGAATACTTACTTGAGTATTTTTTGTTTTCAAGGAAAAAGGTAAATTATGAAATTAAGGGTAAAAAATAGAATGATAATTACTAGAAAATGACCCCTACATTTCTCCCAATTTAGTTTGATTAGTTGTGTTGGATCTTAATATGCCAATGAAAAAAATTATATATTTTGGGTCCACTTGGATGAGATTATGACATTTATAATATTTTATTTATGAAAAAGAAAAGATTGAATACTTAGGTTTTTAATATCTATAATATCTATTATATAGGGATAATCTGAATATATCGTCCAATATATATATTCAATTTAATGATAAAAGATGTATATTAATCATTGAATTTTATTTAAATATCTAGTGTATAAATAATGCCCTAAATTCATACCCGACAATAATGAAGTAATAATTGTATTAATAGAATATAATCCTCCTTCAATAATTATTTTGTTGACACAACCCGACCCCCATGGCCCTTTTTGTGACTACCCCAAGTCATCCTTCCATATGATAGGGGTTGGGGACTAGCATCATAATGCAATATACCTAAAATGGGAAGTCATTACCTCAATACCAGTACACTCACTGACATGGCACACATGCAGAAGAAAAACACAATGGAAGAAAAATAGTACAACCACAATTAAAAACCACCAATAAGTGTATAAGTATTTACTAAAAGTAATAGGGCCTGAATACAATCCCAAATGAAATATATGTTAATAAAAAAGGAAAAAATAGCTTAAGATATCATCTTCCAAGGATCCTACCTTATTTGTAGGTACAACTCGTCATTGTGGCTCCCCACCTCAACCAGTCACCTACGTGCACCATTTGTGAATCACTACTGAGCATTGTCTTGTCCTGACTCCTCATGAAAAAAATAATTGTTTCCCATTGTCAACACAAGAAACAAAATGGTACAGTATAATCCCATGAAGGGTTAAGTATAGAAATACTCAGTAGAGACTTTGAGACCCCCTGAGGTGACCCAAAATTTCACAAATGAAAAATCACAAAGCTTGGTCTCAATCACAAAGCACAAGGGAAAATACAGATCACACCGGGTATAACATAAGTACTGATGTACATATGATTAGTCAAAAAGCTTGTTCATCTTATTCTATCATGAATCTCTACTACTGAACCACACATTATTGCTCGGTTTTGACTCATATAGAATCTCTCAATGCTGACCCACATAAGATCATTATTCATTCTTCATGTGAGAGCTAGCCACTGGATTCCATCACAAAGCATGATTTATTTCGGGAGGTTCTTCTACATAATCAATAAGTCATATTTTAACTAGAATGATGTCCCATGAATAAGTAACCTAATGAATTGGCATGTCAATAGTGTTCCAATACAACAGACAACATAGTGACCAGATGACTAGTCTGTAAGTTATAGTCATTTTAGGGGTGAGGGCCCAGTTATATTTGTCTATGATCCAACCTGGGGAAACTGTAGAATTCTATAATACTGATGTGGAGTATCTCAAAAGTACCACGTCTTTCTAAGTGTTATAGTTCCACAGACGGTTGGTCAAAAAGACGTCTAGTTTAAGAGATATTCCCATTTAAGCATTATTGGGCATGAAAGGGGTCTAAGTCCATTCTGACCCAACCCGGTTTGTTGGGCCCATCCCAAAGGGACTGGGCTACGTTAGGTTGGCCTGGACCTGGGCCAGCCTGATGGACACGGGCGATTCCCATAGGTTCGACACGACCCTCACAGATTGGCGCAGCCCACCGGGCACGTGGGGTCCACTCCCCTCTCGAACGACCGAGCCATTCGGGTCACCAAATAAGCAGAGCCAGTTTCTGCCACATGACCCGGTTGGTCCTACTGGACAAGTCACCTATGGAACCTGTGTACCATGGGACCACCCTCCATCATGGATCCAAGCTGCGGCCTTTCTCCGCAACCCACCGCCCTACTCTGATGAGTCCATCAAAGACTGACCGCCCCTTGGACTACTGTGATGCCTTTGGGTGTTTCCACTTTCTCGTCGCTCGCAGTTACCATCCGCTGCTTCCTCGGGTTTTTGGCACTGCCGAACCAGCGATGGTTCCGCATTCCACTAGTGAACATTCAGTGGCCTCATTCCTTTCCCGTATATGCCTATGGGATTCCTGGGATGGCGCTTACACCACACAAACCAAATATTCACTTTGACATCATATTTCTTGAATGCCCATGATGAACTCCAGCAACCCGATATTGGTGGAGTGTTCCGACCTTGTTTGGCTAATCCCACTCCCCCCCTCGTTATAATTATAACATCATAAGGATTATTTAATCTTAAAAACTATCATAATGAAACCCACCATTATCTTCCCACATTAAAGAATAAAATGTCGATCCACCCATAGGATGGTTGATTCGTGTTTATCATAGTATTCAATAATGGGGAAAAGGTGGAATTAAACACACAACCCCTACCTTGAATACATTAGTAGACCATGAAGATGAGGAAGATGAGACCGTGTTCAAAGCATGTTCCTTGGCATTCGTCACTGTAGGATTCGAATACTCTAATGCATCGAAGCTATATTCTATGTCGGAGAAAGTCTTCATCGACAATTTATCAGAGTTTCCCCTCGTGAGTTCCCAAGAACCATGCCCATGCTTTGTTTATATAGATGTGTTGAACCGACCATGTTGTATAACATTACCATGGTTCATTAATGAACCACATTAAATGATCCATTAAAACAACCAACATCGAGGTTATGAAACCCAAGGATCAAGTTATTGAATGAACTAATAACTTTGTGGTCCCACCATGTCACTTAACAGTTACAAAAAAGAGATGAAATAAATATTGGAGATATTTTATTCTTTCGGGTAAAGTCCAAAAATTAACTATTTCATCCGACCCTTTACGGTCAAAATTATGCTTCACCTAAGTGAATCTAGGCCTTTCGAATTCAACAGCACCCTTTAGACTTTTAATCTGAATATTGGTTCAAAATATAGAAATCATCATCCACATGATTACTGAATATACCTTAAAAAATTCCTAATTTAAGAACATTTACCCTCGACACACATCGATCATGGTTAGGATATGCTTGTGGAGAACACACCACCATGAAATAGAAATGTAGTTTATCAAGGAAGAATCGTACAGACTAAAAAAAATTGTCTGGGCATAGTTATCATAAAAAATTATGTTGAACATGATTTATATTCCTATTTCATTAATAATTTTTATTCTGTTATTTACCAAAACAATTTGTGTCATATTTCTATGTGTAATATAGCTAATTAGATTTGAATGATTCTTCATGCCACTCACTATGGCTTATATAAATTTATTTGAAAAAAATATTCGAATCATCTGAGTAGAGTGAAAATATTTCATTATAGGTGAATAATAAACTACAAACAAACTATTCCACTAATTCTCCATCATTTTTAATTGAATGAATTATGTTATATATGATTTCAAAAACCCAGTTCTTTTTCAATGAGTTGTATGTTAAATTTTTATGAATTGACATGTTATGAACATTTTCCATGATGAATACAATAACATGAAAGATTTTACTCTCAATTAATTTATTGATCCATATATAAAGTTATAACTAGAACTGAAGAACATTGATGATGAGGTGACAATCAAATAAAAATGTCTAGAATGTAAATTTATGAATATTTTTTATTATCAATGGATTTATTGTGGTCTATAATATAGTGAAAATTATTATATGGATTAGATTTTGAATGGATTTTAAACAACTAATAAAAAGGAACGTATTAATGAAATTATTTAGATGAAACTATCAAATGAAAACATTCAAGGGGTAAAATAAAGGTCATTCTAATTATAAAACTTCATATTTAATATGTTTTCATATTATGATAAAAATTAATATAAATTCAAAATATCTAAAACTGTATAATTAAAAAATTAATTTAATGTAATATGGGGTTTTACAAAAAATCTGATTCCGTTGAAAAATCTAGAAATCAGAAAGAATCTTATCTGATGTTCTTCATAAACTATTTGGATTGGTTAGTAAATTGTTATTTATTATAGACTTTTTGATTCTAACTATTATTCTTAAAATATAAATGTTTTTGAATAAAATTAATATTCTAAAATTGAGAAATTTTTGTCGATGATGCATATTTATATAATAAATAAATAAAAATAATAAGAAATATATTTTTGAAAAAAAATTATATTATTGGAAAAAAATTTATATTGAATAATGAATTTTTTACTCATTCACCAAAAAATAATAATTTGATGTATTTTCAAGATTTTAATCTTATTTTTAAAAATGAAGTATACAGAAATAAAATTATTTTATCATCTTTTATTGAAGGTCATGAAAAATATACTAAGGTTATGTTGTTGAATAATCTATATAAAAATAAATATTTATAGGTTATGAATTGTGATTACATAAATTGTATAAATATAAATTTTTTCAATTTAAAAATGTTTATAAATTATCAATTAAATGATTTAAATGATGAATTAAGGGATACAAGGAAAATGATTATTTTGCTAGTTTAATTTTTTTTAGGATTCAAAAAAAAACATACATATCTAATTATTTTTATTCAGTGTTCCATTAATTGTTTTTTTAAAGTATATCTGGGTACTTAAAAATTATCTTACTAATCATATTAGGACTTATGTATCTTAGGTACCAAAATTATGAAGTAATTGAATTTTGTATGATACAATAATTGTATATCTCATTAAAAAATAATGGTATATGGTAAGTGGATACTCTTACATATGATTAGAGACCCATTAATTTTTATCACATACTATACATGTGATGGTGGCACTATTACATTTGGAGGTTATTCCAAATACAAGGTAATTTTGTTTTGAAATATTATTATTTCAAATTCTAATTTAATTTATGATGAATAATTTTTCAAAGGAATATAACACAATTTATTTTTTATATTTCAATAATGTTATAATGGATCATAATTGAAAATTAAAAATGATAAATTATTAGGTTTTAGGGTAAAATATTTATTATTTTCTAACAATAAAAATGAAAATATATATAATATTGATTTTTCTAAACTAAGTGTTGAACATATTAAGTGTTTGAATGCACTATGGAGTGATATAATCCTTTATAATTAATATTTATGTCATGATTATTTTTAAATTTTATATAATATCTCTAAACCCAGGGCTGTGTTATGGTTACCTTCCTTAAGGAATGAACAACACCCTATTTATGACACATTCATAATTCAGAAGCAACATGAAATTTCATTTCAACCTATCAATTATATACATACTAATATACCATTATTGAAAATACTTATTCGTTTATTTGGTCTAATTGAATATTAAATTCTGGGATTAAATATATGTTAATTAGTTATTATTGATGATTATAGACGAATTACATGGTTATACTTTCTTTCTAATAATAATGGTACATTATCTAGAATTATTATTTTTTAATTTAGATCCAAATAACATTGTATTATTATTTATATTTGAAGTGATAAAGGAAGTGAATTTCATAATTTATAATTTAGAATGAATTTGTGAATAAAGTGATTAGGTTAATAATTTCTCTTCTCCTAAAACACCACTATAAAATGGTGTTTTGGAATAAAAAAAATATATTATTGAAATTTCCATAACTATATTTAGTGAATAATATTTTTTATATATTTCTATGTAGTAGAAAATATTATCTATATGTTATCTTTCAAATAGTTTTCTAGTTTGGCCATTTCTAAGGAGAACTACTTATGGATAAATGATAATTAAAATGACTAAAGTTGGATATATTATATTTTCTAGTAGAATTATTTAATTTTAATGTCATTGGATACTTTAGATGATTTTGATACAAAAGTAATGGATTTATTTTTAATGTTTATTATAATAAATATAAAGCTTAATATGTTTATAATAAATTACATATCGTTATTGAAGTATGTTTAAATTTTATGTTTTCTAAAAATATTGTTAAAATTAATTTTGATTCAAATGTTTTTGATAATGATTATATCTATGTTAATTTTGGCGAAAAATAATCCGGATAAGGATAAATAAATTAAGGGGGAGAATACTCATACCTGATATGACAAAAGATAATGGAATATTTTTAATTATAATTCTTTTTAAAATGATATTAGTTATATTTATTTTGGTATTAAAACAATAATTTATATATTAAATTATCTTCCAATTGTTCTATTATTTCTTATTTATTTCTTAATAATAACAATGATTATTTACATTATGAAGATTGATTGTTTAAATGAAATATTCACTTAATAAGTTTTTTAGAAATATTTTTGGTATTTTGAAAACTTTCACGATGATAAGAATGTAGTTGGTGCTAAATAGATCATCACTACGGGATTATATAAATCAGGAATGATTTTCAAAAACAATGCCATACTTTTTTCTAAGGTATACTCTCATGAAGAATTTTTAGAGATTGATGATTAATTTTCACATGTTTCATGGTTAGAGGCTATTATTATTTTATTATTATTTTTATGGTTTTAAATATTATTAAATTGGATGTAAATATTATTTCTTAAATGGTTTTATAAAATTTGGTGTCTATATTTCTCAACCCACTAGTCCTGAAAATGATAAATTTTTTAATCATATTTTTATTTTATCTAATGATTTTTATATTCTCAAAAAAGATCCCAATGTTTAGTATGAAATTTATTATTTATTTTTATAATGTAGTTTTTTCATGAAAAATAAATTAGATATAATTTTTTTATAAAAATAATTTATAATTGTATTTCAATTATAAAAATGTATATTGATGATATTGTTTTTGGATATCCTAGTGAAATTAGTTGTAATATATTTTATTCATTGATGAAATTTGTGTTTAACATGAGTTTAATGGGGGAATTATTGTTAATTTTTTGACATCATATTTCTTAATGGAATGATGAGATCTTTATTAATCAATATAATTATGCTAAAGAGTTCGTAAAATGTTTTTTTCTCATTTCCTCTAAATTCATTAAAAACCCTAAGGGTACTTGTTTGAAAATATTTTTTGATTAATATGGTGTATTTGAAGATATTAAATAGTATAGAGACATTTAGTTATATTTAATTATGTTACTTTATATTGACCTGATATCATTTATAGTGTTTATTTCTAGGTATGATTTCAAGATGGTCTTAAAGATATTCATATTAATTGTTTGGAAAAAAAATTTACATATCATAAAGTAACTATCAAACCTAGTTGGATTTTTATGAAATATAATTATTTTCATTTAACCTCATATTATGAATCTAATGTTGGAGGATACATATTTGGCTGAAAAATAACATCATGTATGTGTCATTTTTTATAAAAAATGATTAATTTTACATTCTTATACAAAAATATATGTTCATCTATTTACTCTAGAAGATTAGTATATCTATACGTCCATTAATTGTGTTCAATTATTATGGATTAGATAAACATTATACATTTTTTGAATTTATCATAACAAATTCCTTATTTAATATGATAACACTTATACAATATCAATTTTTTAAAATCCCATAGAGTATTCTAGAGAAAATAATAACGAAAATATATTTCATTTTATTAGATATCTTGAGAATAATGGTGATTTTGTTTTATAATATATCTTTATAGAAAATCATCTTTTATACATCATTATTAAGACATTATGATATGTTCTATTATAAAATATAATATTTGATCTTCAAAATTTGGAAACATAATAGTTTTATTATGTACAATGTATAGGGGTATTTTATCTTTTTGATTATTTATAAAAAGGGTGTGATGTTTTTTAAATATATTGGTTTTGTAATTAAAAAAAGGATGAGATTTTTTATTCTTGTGAATTTTGTTATTTTTTTATTACATAAAAGTTTACATTTTTCAATAATGAAAAACACTCAAATTTTTTATTATATTTATGTTTTTGTATAATCCAAACCCCTCCTATTATTTATCTTAAAAACCAATTTTTTAATTTATATCAATATTTTTTTAAAAATGGATTTTAGTGATATAATGTTTTTAATTCATGTTTCATATGTATGATATGATGCATATATTCATTTTAATAAAAAATATGATCCATACATAATTCTCTAGCATTATCTCATTTTGGAAAAAACCGGCTACATGATTTTGTTTTAAAAATAAATTTCAGTTTAAACTAATTTATTGTTGTTTTCCATAAATCTATTATAAAATTAGTTATATTGATCATAATAGTATGAAAAATGTTTACTTTAGAAGAAAAAACTTATTTTTTTCATTTAATTAAAATAAATAGATTCATATTTTATCATATGTGGTGAAAAAATGCTCGACATTTAGAAATAGTATTGTAATTCTAGAATTTCCAGAATTCAGAATATTTAAATTCCAAATATATGAATATATATATCAATTCACGTCATAATCACTCAGTGACTATAGTGTTCAAAATAAAATATTATATTATACATTTTTATAAAAAATAAATTATAATTTCTTTTTAAAAACCTTAAAATATGCATGAGTATTGTAATTTTTTATAGAGTTTTCAACTCATGTTTTCCAAGGATTTTTGATCTTATCCTTGATATTCAAAAAAATTGAAAATATTTTTGATTAATAAAAAATATATCAATTTTCTATTAATTTAGTTGTTCTTAAACAACATAAAATTCTCTATTAAAATGGTAAAAAATTTCACCAAATTGATTTTTTCATGCTTTATATGAAATGATGATCAATATTCATCACATACTTTAAAGAATCACTATTTCTGTCGTTTTTTTACTAGATGCTATCATCTTCTATAGAAATAAAATCATTTCAATACATAGGAAGATGATATTATTATAATGGTAGATGATATTATTCCAATGACATATTTTATTTTGACTCAATGATATATGATAATTTTCAAATAAAAGATGTTATTAGATCCTGAATAGTTTATGATATTCATCCAATGATAGATGTTATTATGGAATAATTGGTATATGATATTAAAGCCTCAATGGTAGAGGAAATAGTCTGTCAACAATAGATATATTCTAATGGATCATCTCCTCCATACCAAAAGCATACATTCTAATTGTATTGATCCAAAAATTAGGGATCCTAAATAAAGGGTTCATCAATCATAATTTTAATCAAAAGTAGGGTTGAACAACCATAATATTAACCTCAAAATTAGGGTTCCCCAGAATAAGGGTTATCATCATTGGTTTGTTATTTATTAATTTATCAAAATATATAAAACAAACTCTCATTCACATGCACCATCATATTTAAATTTTCTACTTGTTTTTGGATGATATTTATATTTCTATAATTATAATATAAATTCTTTTAATTATTATGAAACTAATTGAAATATGTTTCATTTTTTAAAACATGTTTTAATGAAGATCAATATTCCTTTTACTATAATTCATAAAACATACGGTT
The DNA here is from genome assembly GCA_963277665.1 of Viscum album. Classification (NCBI taxonomy): domain Eukaryota; kingdom Viridiplantae; phylum Streptophyta; class Magnoliopsida; order Santalales; family Viscaceae; genus Viscum; species Viscum album. The sequence goes on from OY728143.1 coordinate 1,316,609,318, forward strand.
TGAATCTCAAAAAACATTCTCTTGTTTTGTTGTTGTTCTCTTCACTTTTATTATTTTCAAAATAATATTAGATAATGTTAAACTGTTTCATAATTATTTGAATTTCTCTAATGTAGTTTCATTAATTTTTTTTAATAATGGAAATTTGAATGATATTTTTCAATTGGTCATTTTATGAATTTTATATTTCAAATTAAAAAATGTGATTTTTTAGAATTAACTAATTATGATTTATGGTAATAGTTTTAGAGATTTAATATTATTTTCTTATTCTAATTATTCCAATAATTATATTTAATTTATTTTGAATTCCTCTATTTGTTTAAAATATATTATGTTAGATTAATTTTTGACATTGTCATTATTATATTTATTACATATAAAAATTACAACAATATGTCCTTGGATAATTTTTTATTTGAAGATAATTATATAATTGGGAATTATTGATAAATCAAGGAGACATTATAACATTTTTGACATTTTCTTTGTTTAAGAAAAATTATGAACATTTAGCGTTGTGTAAAATATTTAAAATCCATTGCAATTCTCTATTTTATGTTATGGAAAATCTCTCATGTGATTTATTACATCATCTTCTACTTCCACATCCCTAAAAAGATAATATTATCCAATAATAAATAAAAAGTACTTATTTTTTATTTTTCTTCTATTTACAATAACTATTTTCATGTGTCAATAATACTATTTACTACCATTAATGTACATTATTTTACAATTTAGGCTTTTATATTCAAAATTTTTTCTCCCCCTCTTCCTTGATTTGTGACTCGTGGATATTAAAATTTATACTATTTGGCTTTGGAATTATTTTTTCTAAATCCTTGTGTTATAATTGGGCTATGAGTCCCCATATTATAGTTAGTGTTTAATGGTTATCCCTCCAATAGATTAGGATATTTTAAATAGGTTATGATGCCCCCTTGAAATATAGTTTACTCTACATGTGTCTCTTACTTAGTATAAGGGTATTAGATCAGACTAGCTACAGCTCAAATAAGACCATTAAAAAAATCCTTATGTTAATTTTTTATTTCCAATTAATACTAAAAATCTTATTTTATATTTAATAATGTGTTTAGACCATCAATATATTTCATTAAAAAGTTTATGATTGTTTATTCAACCCTTCTATATCATCATTCATTTTCATTTTCAGACAAACAATTTGAACATTATATAATAGCTAAATAGATTTATCAATTTCATGAATAATAGTTTTGGATATAACCTAAAATTATAAATAATATTTTTCCAAATTTTTGATAAATGTAGAGATATAACTATAAAAACCAGAATAACCTTATTTTTCAACATACCCAATTGTCAACTTTAAATAAAGGTTATTCCAAAAACCTATCAGCTAGAAACTATTTTCTATGTATCATGTAATACAAAATTAGAATTTATTTAACCCTCAAATTTGAACTAAAATAATGTGGACCATTTAAAAAAATCATGCATGGAACATCCATACATTTTACATCGATAAAAAAATGATGTAAGAGAATATAAGTAAATAATTACCCAGAAAAATGGAATCCAATAAAATGAATCAATTCCTTTACATAATCATTTCTCATCATCAAATGAATCCATACATGACATGTTACTATCGATAGTATCCTAATAAAAATAAAGGAAAACTATTTTTTTAGAATGTAATTTTTGAAATATTGTTGAAATGATTATATATGAATATATTTTTATTATAATTATTAAAAATGGCACCAAATTCAATTTTATATTTAATTAATTATAAAAAATATATTTTTTTAATTTTTTATAAAGACTATATATATTACTCATTAATAAAAAGGCATAATGAATTCTTAATTTTTTTAGTTAATTGTTAAAAAATTAAGTTCTTTCATTATTTTTCAAAATAAAAATTTTGAAATTTATTATGTAATAAAATTTATAAACACTATGTTGTAGACCGTACTATACCTGTTATCTCCCACAAGACGTAAAACCAAGTGAGTTTTTATATAGACCATATGTATTATATATGTTTTATGTTTCATTTAATATATTATATCTCTTCATTGGGTTGAATTTGGATGAATTGGGTTATGGTTAGAACGTTAGGATTTCATATAAGAGACCTTGTGTGTTGGGTTGGGATTATTATTAGGATATCGGGGTATTAACCAAAAAACATTTTTTGTTTAATATTATAGTTTGATAAAATAAATGTCACTTTGACAATATATAAAATATTTATAAATTATTTGAGACATTGTATTTGATGTCACCATTTTTTATATATTATATATATATATATCTTATTTTCTCATTTCTCTTAAAGACATCCAATGTACAAACTCTCCATTAATAATTTTTTTCTAACTATACAACGTCTTTTAAATTTTATTTCATTGAGATTTATTAAAAAAGTTTTATTCCGTGATTATTTGGTTGTAGATTACTTCTTATTGGAATCAATAATTTCATTTTCCCCTATTCAAAAAATTAGGTCGGTGACATGGTAAATCATATTGGGAATGTTTGTTACCTATGGTATCGAGTCCATGGTATTTAAAATGCCTTGTATATTGAAAAAATATCATGATATTTTGGGACATTATTGGTATGAAGATTATTCTGTTCACAATCGAGATGTAGATGTGGGGACAGTCTAGCTAGCACTATCTTGTCAATAACATCATGTTTTTAGCAGTAGTTTTTTCCAATTTCTTGGATGGTTATAATTTCTTCGGATTGGATATGATTTATTATATTACAAGGGTAAAATATTTAAATCCATAATGAGTTATGTATGTTATTTTGGGGGACCTCGAGATATTTTAGATGAAAGTGGGATACTATTAAGAGCATCATAATTAGTATAAACAAGATTGATAAAGATAGTGGAGAACACTTAGAGGGTTTTAAGAAAGTCAAAGATGTTGTTGTATATATTTAAAATGGTGTAACAATCCTTGTGGAGAAACCATATGAAGCTATTTATCCTTGAAATATATATTGTTTCAACCTACATTGATTTTGGATTTCTCTTTCATTTGTTTCTATATGTTAGAGATGCATTATAGAAGGGTTTTACTTATATTAGGATGTAATTATAAAGGGTAGGTCAGTGGATGATGGATTATTATTTAAATATTCTAAATTCTATAATTTTTTTTTGTGAAAATGATAATTTTATAAAATGAGTGATTATCAATCCTATTTTATTCTATTTGAGAAAATATAAATTCATTAGTTCTTTATGTATTTTCCCATGTTTTTTAATTAGTGTTTAAATTGTCCAATTTTTTGATTTGTCATCTCAAGGCCTCTATAGGGGTAAAATATATTGTTTATGCTAGTGTATTGTAAAATCAATTTTAGGATTCTATTAGCTCTGTATTTTTGGTTTTACATAAAGGGTTAACCTAAAGTGAAAAAACAAAATATTCATTGGTTTGAAAATAATATAAAAAGATTATAATATTTAAAGGTGTTCCTCAGAGTTTATTTAGTAAATATTGATCTATTGCAAAATAGATTTGGTATGGGAATATCGACACAACTACTAATCCATGAATGGGATTTCTACCAAAGGATTTTCATTGGATTGATTCTCAATTGCTTCTATGGTGTTCCCGAGGCATTAACTACTGTAAAATTTTAATTATAATATATTAATTATATAAATAAATTTATATTTAACATATTTTCATCAATATAATCCATGTGTGATGGATTTTTATATATATCCAATATTTTCAATCAATTACCTATGATTTGGAGGATATTTGGAGAACATCGTGGATGAATAAAAGGATTAAGGAGTGGAATCAGATATGTGATGACGTCTATGGAAGGAATTTTAACATGAAAATGAATGATGATATGGTATTGATAATATGTTAATGTATATATGAATCTCTGACAATGGTTTTATTTATTATTTTTTTATCTATTTTTATTCATGCTGGGGACATATATTTAATCTTCCAATTTTATAATGATAATCACATGATACCCATGGAATTGTCATTTTTTTATTTCATATTTTAATTTATTTTGTTTATTTTCACTACAATAATTGTTTAATAATTACATTATATTTGTAAATTATAAATGAATAGAGATGCTATTTTATCTTTATTCTTAACCATTTTATTGTCTCATTGGATTTCCCCCTCCATTCTTCATGTGTTTATATATCGGGTTTTCACTTTTCTTATGATTTGGGATTTTCAATGGGTATTCAACGGTCTCAATTAACTTATAAGATTATGGATCCTTATTATGTGTTAATTGTGTAGGATTTTTCTTCCATGTCTATGGATGTGAGATGACTATATATCACCATGTGGTATAAAATATTTTCAATACATTTATTAATGAGAACTATAGTTTAATCAAAACTGTAGTATGTTCATAAGAAAATTGGTGTACCAAATTATTATACGATGATGTTGGGTCGAAGTAAAATACATTTGATTAAGGATATTAATGAAACAAAAATGAATAATAAATATCACGAATGAATCTTATCATGAGTCGAGGCATGTGGCTGAATTAAAAAATGACGGTTTTTATTTTTTCAAGAAACTGGTTGGTGGATTTTATCGAATTATAATAATATAAGTGCGAGTGATATGTTTTTCTGATTTTAGGAAAATGATTTATAACTATTTTTGTATTAGGAAACAGAAGAGTGTTAACATTGAATAGGAAGACATTATAAAAAATTATTGAATTCATGATTTTTTGTATAGAGGAGGAAAATTCATCTATATTGAGTTGTGTAAGAAGGTTATCTGATGAGTTAAATATCACATGGGCCTAGGTCTAGTCTCATCCATCATTTGATTCAGGATGACTAGTTTTGTGTGTAAAAAATATAGGTCCTCAAGTAACCATATATCCACACATGCGGTGTGAGTTCAGGTACCCCCCATATATATTTAGAAGAACACTCTCTAAGAAGAATGGTCAGGTTCTATGTGTCTATGTAGACAATGAAATCTCAGGAACCCCTTATACACAAAATTTATTTAGGATAATACATTATATGATTATTGAATGAAAATAAACTAGTATAAATTTAGGGATAACAAGAAGAATTCCAAACTAAAAAACTATACAGTTCCTCTAGACAAGACAAATTATATTTAGTTATGGATTTTCCCGTTATAATTCCTTATTGAATATGGTTTTTGACAAGTTAGTACTAGTATCCCCTTTAAGATTCATTTTTTATCAAATTTGAACAAGGATGGGATCTATCACCAGTTGATTATGATATAGATTGATTTTTCACCTACATTCCATGGAAGGGTTCCAATTTCAATTGAGTGTAATTTTACCAATTTATGTAGAATAAATTGGATAATGATATTCCAACAAAATAGAATGATTAAAAACCATAAATTTTTAAAGGGATGAAGATCCACCACTAGAGGTAGGTATTTGACACATAGTCATGGGATGTAGATCATCTACCATAATATGATGGATTGATCATGTATGTTAATTCATAATTCAGACTTGATATATGGGAATATGAAGATTAGTTCACTGTTTATATGTTTTAGGACTATACCTAATGTCTTGAGATTATGTGGAACACTATAGTCTAAATATGATATATTATATTATGGTTGTGTATCAATGTTAGGATAATTGGATTAATCAATTTCATTATCACCAACACCAAACCAAAGATAATGTATTTTGAGGATTGAAACTTTGCTGACCATGGCCTCTCAGTATCCCGAGGTTATGTATTTTTATGAATAAATATTTTATCTTCTCAAATTCTATTCATGTACTATTTGAATTTTAGATCCATGTTAAAACTTATTTACTATATTTCTTAAATTCCACTTATTTATCCATACAGATATATTAGTTGAGTTGATTTTTTTATTCTCCCTTATGGGTTTTGATTCATCCTTTGGAATATGTTTATAAAAACCCATCAATGGTCCTTGGGATGACATGTTTTTTTATCGGTGAATATGACATACTTGTAATATATGGATTTTTGTGTGCGGGTATAATTATTTTCATTTAGTGTTCAAGCATGGAGACCGTGGAAAAAATGTGCTTTCTTTGTATTGGTGGTACCATGTTTTTATAGTAGATGAATAAATATATGTTTTTCTAAGGTTGTAGTTGGGTCCTCTTTACCACTACAATTTATCATTTTCTAGGATGTTGGGTCAGTACTTTGTGATTTTTTATAATATATGTTTTATTATTGTCATATTTTGGATCTTTGTAAAAATATCATACATGTGTTATATTAAATTTAGTTTATTTAATATGTATATAATGTACTAATGTTTTTTTCATACATTTTTTGTAGGATAAATATAAATGATTCGTTTTATGAAAGGATAACACCTCACAAGTGTGTGATATTCCTATGAAATAATAATAAAACATCCCCTTTTTCATTATTATCGGGTTTGGGTTGTGACATATGAAACCTTGTGGGCCATGGTGAGTCCCTTGAATGTATGGATGCGACATAGATGTATCTATATATGTCAATCCAAATGTTATTTATTGCGTTTTTCATTTATTTTGGGATTAGATTTTAGAATTCTGGGAATGTTATTAAGGTGTCTTGATTTTAATTAATAGACATGTAAACTATTATAGGTTTTGATGAAGACGTATCCTAAATATATGAATCTCGTAACCTATTTGTAATCCCAAAACCATATGAGATTAGTTATTAGGTAAAAGCATGTTTCTAAAAGTATCATATAGTTGTCAGTTATGATTACACATGTATTTCATGTTTCATCTCATCTAGATATTCTCACATCATTATTGGTAAGACCTAAGGGATACAGAGTTATATCCACATATGGACATCATGTTTATGGAGGAATGGATGTGATTATATCATTCATATAGTTATTCATTATTCCATGTGACATTGGTTGTCAATGGATTGTTTCTTGAGACATTTTTGAGCGATTCTCTTACCCCATGATTTATGTGTGTAATCAACCCCTACGCTTGATGTTAATCGTTCATATGGGAAAGTAGTTAGTTTCTATTGGGAAGGATGATACTAAATATATATCAGCTATAATATTCTTATTTGATGATATAGGCATCCTGAGTTTGTATGATGGGCATTAATGATTGGTTATTAGATACCAGGTCAAGTTAGAGAATAAATATATCATATGGTTAATACTTTACTTTGAAATGATGGTTCATGTTTTGAACATTCAATATAAAACCAAAATACCTTAGTAGAAGATGCATTTATAGACTACCTTATGAGACTACTTTAACAAAACAAGATTGTGATATATTTTTTATAATTGAGTTTATATTTGAGGACATTGAAAAATTTTCAGAATAGTGTGATGGTGTTAGGTTCACATTGAAGAATGTGATATTACTGAGGTGTTCTATAGTCTTGTTCAGTGGAGTGATTTTGTAATCTTGGTGGTCTAGTAAGAGTATGGATGAAAATTTTAGGGGATGTGGATAAGAATTAATGACATTAAAATTATATCAAACTCTACCATATGAAAAATAAAATATAAGGATGATTATGGAATTACAAAATTTCTATATAATTGGGAAATAGGTTCACCTAATGATGGATAATATTGTGTTGATGGTGTGTGCTATGTGTGAATATTTCATATCATGATAGGGGGATAAAGGTATATCGACATTGAAGAGCCACATAATTTCCAATATTTTGTCAATGTAGCATAATGTGGAGTTCTATATACATATGTGATAGGTAATACACAAATTTTAAACTAAATCAAGGATATAATATAAGTGAACTCGAGTGTGACATATGTTTTCCTCTTGTAGACTATCATGTTATTTTTTTGGCATGAATTTTCCACCCAGTGTGATGTATTTATGAGTTGTATACAACAAAGGATATTGGTGTTGTATCATGTTCCGCCAAAAATCATCATTTTATGTCGAGAATTATCAACTGTACACACTAGTAGAGTAGTTTTACATCTTGTAGAGAAAGGAATTTTTTTATAATAAATTTTTTGTAGAGAGGATGTGTGATTGTTCTGAATTGATTTTGAGAAAATTGACCTATTTGGGAAACAAAAACATTTTAAATTTAACTGAATGTGAAATTTTATATCCATAATGGTGTTAAAGACTGTCATATGTGATAATAATAACAAACCATTTAGATGTTGATTCTAATTCTAAACAATTAGTGATAGTTGGTTTATATGAAATATGTTTATAAATTACAATACCTTCTTTTTATTTTCATGAAATTTATGGGGTCTTGAGTTTTGTGATATATAAATGACATTCATCCAAAAATTGGTGTATTCAGTAACCTGCATATTAAGAATTTTGAATACCTTTTTGGAGTTGTAAATTATTGAATGAAATATCACAATGAGGTTGTTCATTAGTGAGATTATCATGACATCAAATTATAGAATAATAAAACATGTATTCATTATGTGGACTGGGAATTAAAAATATGTGCCTTTAGACATTTAGGATATTATATTTGAATGTATATAGAAAAGACTTTTACATTCTCTATAAAATGAATATATGTGTGAGGAATCATGATATTTTAAGAGTATTTTTTGTTTGGTGGTTCATTGAATCCATAATGTTTTATGATTTTTACAATGGATTGATAATGAAATACATAAACCATTATCGTATACGAGGGACTCTATGTGTGTGATATTTACTTGTTCTCATGTGTGATAGAATGTTCATATAAAACAATCTAGAAGGGTTTTCCTATACGGTATTAAGAACTCTATATCCCTCTTTATGTATATAAATATCCATACATAGTGGACCTAATGTGTATTAAAATTGTAATATAAAAAATAATAACCCATTACCTTGGGAACCTATTTATATTTAGGTGGATGTTCCCTTTGGGTTTGTTAATGTTCTTCAGTCATGGAGATTGATTATTTGGTTTTATTGCTGATAGGGAAGAGCTATCATAATGGTTAGGATCATCTGGTTTGGTTAATGGAAGACTTGGTCACTTGAAGAGCAGATAAGAAATGATTATTTGTAATCAATTATAGTTTTGGATAAAAATGATATCCTTAAGGTATTTGAAAAATAAATGACGATAACCCTATAAATATATATTTGACTAAGGATGTGATTTGGTTCTAGATCAGAACCCATAATATGGGAATGATAGAGAATAATGGATTTCAGGTTAAAATGGATGAAAATGATTCCCTTAGGCTAAAATCTAGTGATGATTCTATTTTTTCTCTTATTTATAGTTTTGGTATAGATTGTTGGGTTGTATCCTTAAAAGCTTACTACCTTGATTTTTTTTCAATGTTGGAATGGATTATTAGTTACGTTCATGCTTTAGTTGTATGTCATAGATATGTTTCCATCTATAAATACTATCTTGAATTATAAATATCAATTTGGAGCATGGTTCTCCCAACATTTTTTATCTTAGTTGTGATATTTTGGGGGATGATAGTCTTGTACATTCATGATTTATCTTTTCCCTTTAGGTGAAAAAATACCATAAAAAACAGAGGTTGATAATATCATATTAGGGACAGAATCATGCCTATATGTATTTTTTAAATCATGATGGGGTGACTATATTTTATTAAAAATTGATTCTGTATGGTCCAATAGAGATCAGAATTTGAATTGGGGTGGTATTTTTTGTAAGGGTGGTGATTCCATAAAATCTCAACCCAGATCCTTTATGTTACTCAACAATAGTTTTGTTCTCCATTGAGAATAAATTTTTTAATGGGAGACTAAAAAATCCATCAGTTTTTACTTATCTGAGACTAAAATTAATTTTTAATGTTGAAATATCAACAGATATATAAGGGTAAATTTTATTTTTTACTATTAATCCAATTTTGTTAGGCTTTTATAAGATTTGGAAAGTGTATCATACAATTGAATAAAATTATTAATGAGATGGCCAATTTCATAGAGCATTGAAAAAAATATAATAAAAATATTATATTATTTTAATGTGTGTGTGTTCGGATTTAATGAAACATTGATCTCTCCTCCACATATCATAAAATTGGAATATCATGACTACTTTTGTGTTCTTAATATAGTTTTCAAACATGATGTGACATTACTTATATATTTTATGAGTTTTTTTGTGTTCTAAAGACACTCTTGTTTTTAATTAGTTGTGTGAATTAAACTATAAAAATAATTATATTAATATTTGAAAAAAATTCAGAAGTTTATTCTTACATAGGAATACTCTATTAGTGTATCCTTATTATTATTGTAGAACCATATAGGGAGACGTGGGATGTTGAACATGGGGGTGGTGATGATGAATCGCGGAGAAGAGGATAATTTATTGTGAAATATAAAGATGCAATTATAATATCATTCAAAAATGATATTCTTGATATGAAAATAGATCAATGAATTAATTATTCATTAATGATATATGTCTTTTTTACTATTGGTTTATATCCAATACGATTAATGTCATGGATCAGTTTTTCATATTTCCAAAAAAAATCACTTATAATTCAACTCACACGGCATTAAAACATTTTATTTCTAAATAAAATTTTTAATTGACATTGTTAATATTAAATTTTGTCATTACTTATTGAATCTATCCTATTTTCCATATTATACATAGACTAATCATGTGTGATCTTCCATGTCTTACATTTTTTCATGTATTTTTATCTACATTCATTACATATTCATATTTAACATTTAGTCTTAGATAATTATTTATATTTCTCCAAGTAAAAGGGGCTAGTAGAACATTATTATTGAGATATCTTAGATTACTGTTGGGAAAAAAGGGCTAGTAGAACATTATTATTGATTTATTGATTCACATAATAGGAGAATCATGATGAAAGTCCATGAAATTGATTAAGAATGAATGAAATCATTTTTTGGTGAAGGTGGATTTTAAGAAGGAACAATTGGAGGGGAATTATATTTAGAAAATGAAGAATAATAAAAATCTGATGAAGAATCATGAGTGCGGGGATTCAAAAAATGAGGCTTGTGGGTGATCATGTGATGATATAGATTTATTTTCATAGAATACGGTGGTTTGAATCTTGAAATAAATGATGTTGTTGATTATAAATTTTATTGACTCATTTTTCATAATATTCACAAAGTTTATATAAAGTTTTTAAAGAAGCAGAGACATATGAAATGGGGGAACATTTTATAAAAGTCAAAACTAAAAGTTTTGTAGTTTCAATGAACACACACCATGTGTATCACATTCAATTGATAGGGGTTCAAGATGACATACATATCACATGGTAGTTTGATAGGTAAAACTATTCATATGATTCAAGATGACTAGATCTATGCATAATAGATATAGAGACCCATGTAATCATGTATCACCATATGTTAGGGGTCATGGAGCACACCCCATGTATCATTGGAAGAATAGAACTGGGGAATTTAAGAACATTTTGTGTGCCTCTGTTGAAAAATTATATGTCACATGAACCTTATATCAATCATGAACAAATAATGAGACATGTAATATGGAATAATAAAATAAAACCAAGCGTACCAAAATGGATAAAGCAATATGTACCGCTATAAAATGTCATTTAATTGATCATGAACCCAGATACATTAGTCAGTCCTTTATTTTCCAATCATAAATTCATTGTAATGCTGATATTTTACCCATTTGGATTGGAATCCTCTTTTAGATTTATTATTTTCTAATAATGTTTACGAGGATGAGATTGTTACAATAGTGGAATCAGATATAATTGAGTATTTTACCAATATTTTAAGTGCATGGATTCTATATATATGGAGTAGAATTACTCTCATCTATGGAGATAAAATGGGATTAAGATCCTCTATCAGAGTACAATTTCCCATATTTATAATAGTATTGTGGGATATGGATTCTCTATTATAGTTAGGTATTTCACCCAAAATCATGGAGAAGGTTCATCCAGTATCATATAATGGAATGACTTCATCTGTAACATGATACTTTTGACTCGAGTAACAGGAATAAAGATATCTGGTTTTATTAAATATGTTATAAGACCTTATTAGATGGGTTATGATTCCATCTAACTCTATTTATTTTATTCAATAAATTCAGTGTGTTGTATTTTAGGATTAGAGCATTGATAACAATGACATCTCATCTTACATGGGTTATCTAGCCTCAGAGAATATTTACACACTCCTAATTAATATTCTATTATCTACTCCATAGTGTTGTGAACTTAAGAAGAAATAATTTCGTGAATCACTTTCTATCCACCTCAATGAAGAAACATATTCTATATATTTATTCATTTATATCTTATTCGACCATTTATAGGTTTTAGGGATTTTAATAGAGAATGTTTATAGTCTCATCTACATGGGCCTTGACCAATAGAGGTTGTGTCAATGCAGCTGATTCTTTAGATAGAGATAGAATCTTGATGTTGAAAATAAAATTTCATATTTAGCTATATGTCCTTATGGTCATGATGGATTATATTTTTTATATGTATCAATGATATTTGGAGTTGTTAGCAGTAGGAGATATTAAATATTTCTTCTAGGTTGCAATGGGATCCTCTTCATAATGGCGGGTTATGAATATCATATCTATGTGTTTGGTATATATTTTTACCTTTTTTATATTATATTATTCATAATGGTTAACTGATCGATAACAATAGAAATATCATTCATGTGTTATAATCAAATAAATTGGTTTCATTTATATATATATCCTTATACTATTAATGCATTCTTTTTTCATCATATATTTGTAGCTATGGAATGCTATTCTAAATTATTGCATCTATTTTTTATGATATTCATAATTTTTTATTTTCATCTCCCCTTTACCAATAGATGTGGTCATGGGTTGTCACTGTTAGAATTCCAATAGAACGAGATGGGCCATGGTACGTAGTTTTTTATATATATTAGTATTCTAGTAGGTTTCTCCATAGGATGTTGATTGGAATTGTTAGTATAGTGTGTATTAGATTAGAAAAAATGAGAAAGAATGTTATGTGAGTCTTTTTATTGATTAATATTATTAGAAAACTGGAAGTGGTTGGTTATTTAATGTATCTTTTTTCCAAGACCACTATTATGTTCCAATCCTCTCAAAACACTACTATATAATTTTATTGGTATAATTATGTCAGTACATGCATCATATAGTTGTCGGTTATGAAATTTCATGTCCTTATTATGTTTTCTCATCAAGATATGCTTTATATTTCTTATATATAACATTCTATTTTGAGTGTACCACATTACCATTAACCTTTTGTATATATTGAAATGGTTTTGATGAGATTGTGTTGGTTATTAGTCCACTCTCTGATTCACTGTGGGAAATGAAAGGTTTTTCCTAGATATATGGTAAATTGGTTTTATCACCACGTGATTAGGGGGGATATTCATATTCTATTGATGTGTATTCTCCTCATGGCAAGGATGGTAGATTTGATTGGGTTTTATGAGGCTACTGGTAGATTTCTTGAAATATATGCATTTTATTACATATATCTCATTAGTTTTTAATAAATGAATGGACCATAAGATATATGGGATTATCCATAGTCTAGGATTATGTAGAGACCCTAAATTTTTTTCAAGAGATATCACATATTAAATACTGATTATTAATTTTAAAACATAAAAATCCATGCCAAAATAACATGATTCTAGTACATTTCGAAAAATGGAGACATAAACAATGAGTCTATTAGTGAACTACATCATCTCCCCCTATTGTATTCATAAAAAGGACCATTCTTAGACATATCATACATAATACCTTCTTTCATCACTCAGGGAAAGTAATCATATGAAATTGTGATATTAGATGACCATTAAGTGTAAAAATTGGTCTTATCATTCATTTATCATATGAAATCATATTGTAATTATATTGATGTGAGATCATGAATATAACACACAAAAATCATACAAAATGTATTATTTCATGGTAACATGTTTTATGATATAAAGAAATATACTGTCAAAAAGAATGAATATTAATAATAATAAACCATCATAAATTAATCATGAACCATGAGTTAATGTCATATATGTGATGAACCATCATATGTATAGTATTGTTTTAGTTTTTCATGATATATAATTGAGACCATAAATTTATGTGGGTAATGTATCCCAACCAATTTCCCTTATCATAATAGTTCAAGAATTAGCAACTATTTCCTACAATGGATAAACTAAATCAACTTTCATGCCATAGTGTATCAAGAAAATCAACTTGTTTCCCATAGAGAATCATGTAAATCATTTTTTTCCTATAGTGGATAAATAACAATGACTATTTTACAATAATTATTTCATAAAATGTAATAATTTACCTAGTAAATTAGTGGGATATATAATTTTGGAACACTAATGATTCTGTAAAAAAATTCTGTGACATAAGATCATTAATAATTAATCATATAATCATATCATATCATTATTTAAATTATTTTCATTAACATTTCACCAATAAATCTTATGATAACCCAAGTAAAATGATTGGGTTTCATAATCATATCATCATCATAATTATAAAACATCTATATAAAAATGATCATGTTACCATTTGATAAATAACCAAATATATCATAAGGAATGCTAGTGGTTGATTTTTATTCATTAATATAAGTTCAATAAAAAATTATTAAATAATTGGTGATGATTATATCTATTCCATTTATATATCATATCATTTAAATGTATGTTACACTTTTATGAACTCCATTACTCCTCTATTGATCATTTTTTTGGGTTTCGTTTAATGGTAATTCAGGTGAAGATTTGGATATTTTTTGATGTTCTTTGGATTTGGATGGTTAGAGCATAGTTTTCACAAACTATACATTAATATCTTGGATATCATGAAACCCCATATAGTGGGGGTTTTCAGGGTTGGATCATAATTTGAAACCCAATTTACATACCCAATATTAACCTAGTACCACCCCAAATACGTTCACATTTAATGTGCATGATTGTTCTAAATGTGAAACCATGTCCTACTAACTATGCATAAAAAAAATTAATTCTAATTTCTTTAAGTCCAAAATGCATAGTTTTAACTTCCAAATAGTCCCATTTGACCCTAAAATTATTTATTCTTCCTTGGAGGCTCCGAATGGTCTAATTTTTTATCATCCAAACCCTTTCCAAAATGGATTGCTGGAAGGTAAATGTAATTCGTTCTCTCCACAGTATGAGTTACTCACTGGTTCTCTATCTCTAAATCTATTTATCTGTCTTCATAATGGTTTGTTAGATCTCAATATTTTTTATGATATAAAATCCTTTTTTACACTGAATATAGTTTTTATTCTTAGATATTGATTTCTAGTATTCTTCCTTAGAGATTCTTTTTTTTGCATCATCATTATTGATCTTGTGTACTACGGTATTCCATTCCACATAATATTTTACAATAAATTTAACCAAAAATTTTATTATGGTTTTAAATTTCATTCAATTAAAATTTTAATATTAAATTTTTTATTTGTATTTTTAAATTGATTTGGAAAAAAATTGGGGGATATTCATAATTCTAGTGAATTAGGTTGATATTAAGATTTGATAAAAACGTTTAGAATTTGATTTGAGGAAATTCTATTTTGAAATGGATGTCTAGAAAACAAATTAATTTATATTCAGAAGACCCCATTTATTTTATCCTGTAAAATGGTATGAATTGTTAAAAAACCCATGTATTGGTATTTTAAATTAAATTTCAATATTAAAATATAAAATGGGTAAATTTAATTTTGAATGTTTTTTATATAATTTTCCCACAATTGATTGTTGTTTGAGAACATACCTAAAAAAGTAGTTTGTGGGTTATTTGGGACAAATATTCTAGGTTGTAATTTCCCAAGCATTAAAATAATGCACTAAATCAAAAAAACTTATTGGTAGAACATGTCCACATTGGGATGTTGGTCAGCCTTCTTTGGACATTTTCAGAGAGAAATGTATACACATTTACATTATCATCATATGAGTGTGTGGGGATACCATAACCAAGGACTATCATACCACTTATACTATGACCATGATTCTCATTTGTGTTTATATATATATATATATTCCATTTTTTAAAACATATATATAAATTCCATGTATACTTATACGAAATATTTTATTTAAAATATTTATTATGATATTGTTTTGATATATTTTCAAAAATTGAAATGGATATCCTGATTTCATTAAAAATTATTTTGTATTTCAATGACTCTTTATTTAAAATTGAAATAATTATTTGGTTAATTAATGTTTTATATTATTTGGGAATACCTAGTGAGACCCTACTATTCTTTTAGGTGACACCCTACTTGTGCCATAAAGTGTCTGAATATTATCTTCCTCTAGGTTCAAGAAAGGATAAACCGCCAGATAGAGATAGTTATTATTATTAATCCAAAGGATATGAAGATATTTTATCATTTATACATGGAGTATTTATCTTTAAATTTATGGTACATTGTGGTAGTACATTGGGTTTATACATGTTAGACTTCAGTTACCATTCTCTCTATGAAGTTTTATTTTCATCATGCGGGCTTGATTCCATTTCTTCCACTATTTTTGAGGAAAAACATTCCATATTTATATTGTATTATGATATTTTAATATCATCAAACCAATGGGGATAAATAACTCACTTGGTTCAATGTAAGGATCAACTCTCAAGTGTCAGGGTAATAGGTTATGAGGACCAGTTGGTGAAAAAGATAAATCAAAGGTGTAGGTTAATAATCATGAGTTGATATAAGTATGTAGTTGTGTATTGTTGTTGGGACATAAGTTGTAGTTTTGATTCTGTGTCTAGAAAAATATCACCATAATGAATCGTATGTTAGAAAGGGTGGTTTAGACAACAGGGTTAATTATTATTTATGTAATCTGCCTTGTTATTTATTTAGTATGATTAAATATAAATCAATTTATCAATACGATTGGGTAAATTTTCATTTCTATATATTTTAGTGTTAATCTGTTGTCATCAATGTGGTATGGTAATGTTTTGTAGCATCATTCATCTTCAAAGTCATGAGAATATGATATATTAGGATGTATATGATGAACCACAGTGAGAAAATCCCCCCATGGACCAAAATATGTTTGAGGTTATTATGCATGATCCCTAATCTCTTGGACATGCACCTACCCCCATTCACATTCAGGACCCAGATATAGAACCTAAATGGAACATTTTATAGAATTGATCTTGTGAGTTTCTTGAATAGAATCCTATAATGTTCCAAGCCTCAAAGGTTCCTTAACTAGATGAGGACTGGTTTGGAAATATTGAGCTTTTATTCCAGTCATTGGGAATTCTAGAAAAATGTGACGTAAAATGATCCACCTTTAAAATAGAGCGACCAAGATAGATATTGTGGGACATGATTGTAAAGACCCGGAAATTTCAAGGAAAATTTTTTGTTAATTTTCTTTGGAATTTTATGAGTCCGCAGTTTCTGACGGCACCTGATTCCGAGGCCCGGAGTGCCCGGAATTAATTTCCGAAGTTTGGCTCGGGTACGTTCAGTGAACGAACGAGCGGGATTTCCTAACTTTTGATCCGGTGCTCGGAATTGAAATCCGAGGACACCGATGAACTCGTAGCGCCGATATTCGCTTAAGGAGACCTTTCCCGAAGTTGCGTTTACACGAGGGGAGTTGTAAAAATAAATTTGTGAATGTTAAAATAAAAATTTAACTTCAATTTTTATTTTTATCTTCCTAAAGTGTTTTTATCCTTTGGATGGAAGTTGGGTGACAACCCAACTTCCCTTGGGAGGTTAAGAGGCTGGTGGGGCCCACACGAACCCCACCCCTTCATATTCTCTAACCCCCCCCCCCCAACTCACAATTAATTATGTAAACTTAGGTTATAACTTATGTCATTAATAAGTGAGTTTAATTAATGTTTTGAAATTCAAACTCTTGAATTTCAAAGGACTTACGTTGTGTTGTGTTAATTTGTAAAGTCATGCTTTAATTTTAATAAACTTAAGTTATAACTTAAGTTTTAATTGTGGGGAATTAAATGAAGAGGTTTGAATTTCAAACCTTTGAAATTCCAAACCCTTCTATTTAATTCAGTTTTTAGTTTCCTTTGCGGGTTGGCGTTTGCTGTGCGGAGAGGAAAAGAGGGAGGCTTCTTGTGAGTTCTTCCTCCACGACGAAGAACGCGACGTCCTTCTTCCACGACGTCGGACCGCAACGCGTTGGATTTCCTCCACGACGCCGCAACGCATCCTCTCCGCGACGTGCTTTCCGCGACGTGCCTCTCGCGGCGAACCCACGTCCGTCTACCGCGACGCCATAACCGCGCTGCCGACGACGTCTTCTTCCGTGACGTCCGACCTCCGCGACGCTTGTCCTTCGCGGATCGTTGATGAGCTCCGCGATCTTCCTTCGAGGTAGGGGTTGTTGAATATTGTTAATTTATTCCTTTTCTTGAACGTGGATCTCGCTTGTCTAACATGAGGCCTGAATGTTTAATTTGAGTTATTTATTTAACGTGAGGGGGGGCCGGATCGCATGAACACGGCCGAACCCCCTCCATCGTTTATGTTGATTTATCTTGCGGGTAGAAGTAAAGTGGCGTGGTACCGTCGCACCACGCGGACATTCGTGCTATTATTTTACGCGGTGCCGTCGCGCTACGCCGAGGAGAATCTTCAAGAACGCGACGCCGTCGCGCCACGTTGAATGGAATCAAGACACGGCGAAGGGGCGCGGTGCCGTCGCACCGCGCCGGATGACGAACGTCGCGGCCGGTTCCGGGCCGCGGCGGGACGAGGAGACCGCGGCCGGTTCCGGGCCGCGGCGGGAAGAGAAGACCGGCGGCCGGGCCGCCGGCGTCGGAAGCCGAAGGGGGGACCGGAATTTCTGGTCCCGTTAGAGAAAACCGGCCGGCCAGCTGGCCGGCCGGATACCTTTAAAACCGGGGGAATTAATCCCCCGGCCATCTTACAAACCCCCCTCTTAATGAGGGGGGCGGTTCTTTAAAGGAGGGGGGGCAGCAGCCCCCCGGTTCGTGTCCAGCCGGCCCCCACGTGCGGGGGCCGTTTCATTCAAATGGCGCGACACAAGGCCGCGCCGCTTCACAAAATCAGCGGGGGCTTGCCCCCCGCGTTCCGACCACGTGCGGCGCCAGCCGCGGCCTGCCGCGCCGCCTCAGCGCACCGCCGCGCCGCCGCGCCGCCTCCGCGCGCCGCCGCGCCGCCCAGGGGGGGGGGGGGGTCGGGCCGGGTCGGCCCGGACCCGGACCCCCCCGTTTCGAACACGAATTGGTTTTTGGCCCATAACTTGAGCCTCGGACCTCCGATCAACGAACCGTCAGCGGCAACGCGATCCTTGGATCGAGACGGTCGTTTCGGTATATTGCACTCAAAGTTTCGGGTTACTTTGAGTTCGGCCGGGTTGGTTCGTTCACGAAACCAACCGGGCCTTCGGAGCGGAAACGCTCATATCTTGAGCTACGAACGTCTGATTGACTCGCCGTTAGTCGCGTTGTGTTCCTCTTAGTGAGACGGATCTTTTGGCATACTCCGCCCGAGGTTTGGACACAGGTGGAGTACGGCCGGGTTGGTTCGTTCACGAAACCAACCGGGCCCTCGGAGCGGAAACGCTCATATCTTGAGTTCCGGACATCCGATTGACGTGCCATCGATTTTGATGGAATCCTCTAAGTGAGACGGATCTTTTGGAATACTCCGCCCGAGGTTTGGATGCAGGTGTAGTACGGTCGGGTTGGTTTTGCCTTAAAAACCAACCGGGCCCCGGGAACGAAAATGCCAATAACTCTCAGACCAGACGTCCGATCGACGCGCCGTCTGTTGCGTTGAGTTCCTGTTGACGATACGGAACTTTTGGATACATCAACTCTGGTCTTTGTGACAGTTGATGTATCAGCCTCTCGGCTCGTGGAGCGGACCCTCCGAACGAGTTTGCTGTGTGCGGGAACCCTAGTGCTGGCTGCGACTGTTACTGTGACGACTACTACTACTGCTACTGTGACTGCGACGACGACAGTACAGAGATCCTGTGTGGATTCGACGACGACGACTACAGCACTCAGCGATCCTACGTGGAACAGTGCTACCGAACCTGTGTGAGCTGAATCTTCTGTTTACCTTGGGCGGTGTAGCGCTTGGGTGTAGCGGCGGACCCGTGGTACTTGACAGTGGTGGTGCGCTTGGATGCAGCAGCAGACCCTTGGCGGTGGAGCGCTTGGTTGTAGTGGCGGACCCGCGATACTCTACGGAGTGTGTGCGCTTGGTTGTAGCGACAGACCCGCGACGATGGAGACGTGCGTGCGGAGTACGGAGACCGTGTAAATGACTGAGACCTGACGACTGCTTGACCAACTCGACTTGGAGTGAGTCGACTAGCCCAGTGGACGGAGCGCCCGGTATTTGGCGGCAGACCCACGGCGGACGGAGCGCCTGGTAGATGGCAGCAATCCCGCGGTACTCGACAGGAGGAGTACCTCAGTAGGCTATTTGGGTGAGCGCCCGGTATTTGGCAGCAGACCCTCAGCGGACGGAGCGCCCGGTAGTTGGCAGCAGACCCGCGGTACTCGACAGGAGGAGTACATCAGTAGTCTTAGGTTAGTGAGCGGCGGCCTCAGAGTCGTGACATGACCACTGTAAACTCTAGAGACGGAGCTCTTCAGTAGCTACGGTTTCGTTAATAAAAATCCTGGTTTGAGCTGAGTCAATGATCTTTGTGTTTCCTCATGATTGAGATGGACCGCTTGATAACTTAGGTATATGTATGGGCATATACCTGGGTAATAGTTATCCGTTGATTTCATAAACTTATTATAAACCGTGTGGACTTGTACTGTTATCCTATGTGGATTTTACTGTTTACTCTTCTTTGTGGATTGGATTGTTCTTGGGCTCGTGTTGGAGCCGAACGGAAATTGGTGACATAGGTATATGTATGGGCATATACCTAATCAATACTGGATGTTACTTCGTGATTGTTACTTTTCTTCGTGGTTTATCCTTTGTGGATTTGATAGACCTTCAGGGGTCTCGGGGTCCCTACTGAGTAGCTTATACTCACCCCTGCACGGGCTTTGCCCGCACCTCGTTGTGTTGGTTGCAGACGACGGACAGTGCTGACTGTGGATGAGGCTTTCGGAGTAGGTCGGTACCCGGAGGAGGACCACTGAGCGGGACGTGCTCGGAGCGGACAGTTGGACCCGAGGAGTTGTGAGCTATCTGTACCTACCCTTCAGGTAGGATCCGTGGTGGACGATCCATGAGCTGAGCCATCTGTACCTACCCTTCAGGTAGGAATCGAGGAGGACGTCCCAGGAGCCGCTTGTACTTTCAGTTATTGTTTTCCCTTTCGAGTTGTACTTTACTTTCAGTTGGGCTTGTATTCCGGCCCCCTTTACTTTTCTGCACTTGTAGTTACTTTCCGCTTGCTGACTCTGTCGTGGTTGTTACTTTATTAAGGCAATGCCTTCCCTTTTTACTGGGATTTTACGCCTTGGTGCTAGTCGCCAGCCCCTAGCCTATGGAAGGCGGGCTTGGGGTAGTCACGACACGGGCCCCGAGGGCGGGTCGTGACAAATTGGTATCAGAGGGGTTCGGTTCTACCGCAAACTCTGATCTTTTCTATGTGAAGCAATAATGTTTAGCGTATTGAGTGTGGTTATCAGTCCAGGGAGTCCAGTGTTGGTGCGGCGGCCGACGTATCCGTACACCAGGACCCTGACTTCTGATTTCCGACTTAATGCACGAAAACATTGATTGCGTGTGTGTTTCCCAAAAGGTTTAAAGTCAGCTCAAACCAGGTCAGCTCACCAGGTATAAATCGTTGACCGTGACGCAACTGTTCAGGATGTCACCATGCAGATAGTTAGCTGGAGTTCCGAGAGAGTTCTCGATGATGGCCCACCGAGCAGTGAGACTCCGGTGCATGGCCCTTTTTCAGTGTTGGCTCCTTCGGGTGGTGTACCAGCAGCACCACCACCCGTTAGGCAGCAGATGCCACTAGCTGACTGTGCACGCTAGCAGAGCGCGATGCACGAGTTCCAGCAGTAGAGGCCTCTGAGGATACGAGGCGAGACAGATTTCCCAGGCAGTAGTGGACTGGATGGAGGCGGTTGCTAGAGTTCTACGCCTAGCTTGGATACTAGTAGAGCGGATGATGATCTTAGCACCTGGTGTTTCCAGTGAGTAACCATGAGGTTGGTCCTTATAGTAATGAGGCTTCGGTACGCGAACCGATACCTGGGATAGTACCTACGGGTAGTGCGCAAGCTATGTCACTACATGTTGGTCAGCAGAGAATCACAGGCTTAGTGCCTTACATATGTTTTAGCACCAGATATCCCTCAAGTTTCGAAGTGAGCCTGACTCGTAGGCGGCTGAGGACTGGCTTGAGGAGGTGGTTGTGAATTTTCTGGAGCTAATACAGCTTCGACAGTATGACATGTCGGAAGCAGAGCACTCAATGTGGCTTACCAATCAATCTTGGTACTCGTTGGTTACGTTGTGATCAGATCTTTAGACTCGAACTTCTGAGCGAAGTGTGTCTAAAGGACATCCGAACCATTACTTTTCCTCTATGCATTTCTACCTATGCTAGGATGCTAGAGAGAACCTTTGTGGTTGTGAACGTTAGCAGTGAAAGGCAGGAAACTAGCGCCAGTCTCAGAGACTCGGGCATGTAAAATGTTTCAGGAGGAGGAAGAGCTAAGGACAGATGAATCTGCAGGGTAGCAGACGTGGAAGCGGAGCTTAGAGAGCAGCATGTGGTGGTGTACATTTCGACATGTTACGACCACCCGACTTAGTAGTCCCCGCCAGGCTCAGGGAGTAGGAGGGCTGGGGAGGAGAGTAGCTGCATTGCGGTCATGGAGTGTGACCCAGGAGCTCTAAGAATGATTCGGGGTACGAATTATGTCTACTACGAGCTGCCATATCTATAGACATAAGAACCAATCATTCTACCCTTCCACGAATCATGTCCCAGACCTAGAGGTTACGGGTAAGCCGTAGACTTGACCCTCACGTCTGGAGATACCTTTGGGAGGAGACTCAATAATCACGCTTACGCCGACGGTGTGATTTGACCTTGAGGCGAGAGTTTCGGTTGGAATCTCTTGGTGGCAGCGTAGAGGCCTTACGACGTTGATCTGGGTATGGTTTTGATTCACAAATCATACCCCGGTTGACTGTTTTAGGCAAACGTCGGAATGGGTTTTCCTTGGTCGGCGAAAAGGAAACCCTGGGCAGCACATGTTAAACTTTGGCATAAGAGGGTGTGGCCGATCACTCTTGAGTTGGTCAACCCTACCCTTGTGGCAGCAGGAGTTTTGAGTTTCAGTTCTAACCTAAAAAGGGAAACCTCTTGAGTTCGAGGGTGACGAACACGTTCTTATACGGTCTCACCCCGATGAGGTTTCGGAGATGTGGCCGAGGCGGCATGTTATCTCCGAAGTTCGATGGACCATTTTGATCTTCAGCAGCGTAGACGAAGAGGTTTACCGCTTGAACCTACCACCTCAGTCGCACCGGGTGCATAATGTCCACCACGTGTCTCAGCTGTGGAGATACGTGTATGTTTCTTCACACGTCATCGACCCCGGGGAGTTGGACGTCGATGACAGGGCGACAAGCACAGAGGTTCTAGTAGAGATCGAGGATCGACATGAGCAGGATCTACGTGAACGGTTGCTTCCTCTGGGGTGCTTCTCGGGTAGCACGAGATCTTCAGGTGAGCATATGGGAGCGTAAAGCTCAGTTGCGTGCTCAGTACTGCTTGTTTCCCTTAAGTGTGAGTTGAAGCTTTACGGGGACGTAAAGCCCTGAGGTGGGAGTAATGTAAAGACCCGGAAATTTCAAGGAAATTTTTTTGTTAATTTTCTTTGGAATTTTATGAGTCCGCAGTTTCTGACGGCACCTGATTCCGAGGCCCGGAGTGCCCGGAATTAATTTCCGAAGTTTGGCTGGGGTACGTTCAGTGAACGAACGAGCGGGATTTCCTAACTTTTGATCCGGTGCTCGGAATTGAAATCCGAGGACACCGATGAACTCGTAGCGCCGATATTCGCTTAAGGAGACCTTTCCCGAAGTTGCGTTTACACGAGGGGAGTTGTAAAAATAAATTTTTGAATGTTAAAATAAAAATTTAACTTCAATTTTTATTTTTATCTTCCTTAAGTGTTTTTATCATTTGGGTGGAAGTTGGGTGACAACCCAACTTCCCTTGGGAGGTTAAGTGGGTGGTGGGGCCCACACGAACCCCACCCCTTCATATTCTCTAACCCCCCCCCCCCAACTCACAATTAATGATGTAATCTTAGGTTATAACTTATGTCATTAATAAGTGAGTTTAATTAAAGTTTTGAAATTCAAACTCTTGAATTTCAAAGGACTTACGTTGTGTTGTGTTAAGTTGTAAAGTCATGCTTTAATTTTAATAAACTTAAGTTATAACTTAAGTTTTAATTGTGGGGAATTAAATGAAGAGGTTTGAATTTCAAACCTTTGAAATTCCAAACCCTTCTATTTAATTCAGTTTTTAGTTTCCTTTGCGGGTTGGTGTTTGCTGTGCGGAGAGGAAAAGAGGGAGGCTTATTGTGAGTTCTTCCTCCACGACGAAGAACGCGGCGTCCTTCTTCCACGACGTCGGACCGCAACGCGTTGGATTTCCTCCACGACGCCGCAATGCATCCTCTCCGCGACGTGCTTTCCGCGACGTGCCTCTCGCGGCGAACCCACGTCCGTCTACCGCGACGCCATAACCGCGCTGCCGACGACGTCTTCTTCCGTGACGTCCGACCTCCGCGACGCTCGTCCTTCGCGGATCGTTGATGAGCTCCGCGAGCTTCCTTCGAGGTAGGGGTTGTTGAATATTGTTAATTTATTCCTTTTCTTGAACGTGGATCTCGCTTGTCTAACATGAGGCTTGAATGTTTAATTTGAGTTATTTATTTAACGTGAGGGGGGGCCGGATCGCATGAACACGGCCGAACCCCCCTCCATCGTTTATGTTGATTTATCTTGCGGGTAGAAGTAAAGTGGCGTGGTACCGTCGCACCACGCGGACATTCGTGCTATTATTTTACGCGGCGCCGTCGCGCTACGCCGAGGAGAATCTTCAAGAACGCGACGCCGTCGCGCCGCGTTGAATGGAATCAAGACACGGCGAAGGGGCGCGGTGCCGTCGCACCGCGCCAGATGACGAACGCCGCGGCCGGTTCGGGGCCGCGGCGGGACGAGGAGACCGCGTCCGGTTCCGGGCCGCAGCGGGAAGAGAAGACCGGCGGCCGGGCCGCCGGCGTCGGAAGCCGAAGGGGGGACCGGAATTTCCGGTCCCGTTAGAGAAAACCGGCCGGCCAGCTGGCCGAACGGATACCTTTAAAACTGGGGGAATTAATCCCACGGCCATCTTACAAACCCCCCTCTTAATGAGGGGGGCAGTTCTTTAAAGGAGGGGGGGCAGCAGCCCCCCGGTTCGTGTCCATCCGGCCCCCACGTGCGGGGGCCGTTTCATTCAAATGGCGCGGCACAAGGCCGCGCCGCTTCACAAAATCAGCGGGGGATTGCCCCCCGCGTGCCGACCACGTGCGGCGCCAGCCGCGGCCTGCCGCGCGGCCTCAGCGCACCGCCGCGCCGCCGCGCCGCCTCCGCGCGCCGCCGCGCCGCCTCGCGCACCACCGCGCCGCCCAGGGGGGGGTCGGGCCGGGTCGGCCCGGACCCGGACCCCCCCGTTTCGAACCAGAATTGGTTTTTGGCCCATAACTTGAGCCTCAGACCTCTGATCGACGAACCGTCAGCGGCAACGCGATCCTTGGATCGAGACGGTCGTTTCGGTATATTGCACTCAAAGTTTCGGGTTACTTTGAGTTCGGCCGGGTTGGTTCGTTCACGAAACCAACCGGGCCTTCGGAGCGGAAACGCTCATATCTTGAGCTACGAACGTCCGATTGACGCGCCGTCAGTCGCGTTGTGTTCCTCTTAGTGAGACGGATCTTTTGGCATACTCTGCCCGAGGTTTGGACACAGGTGGAGTACGGCCGGGTTGGTTCGTTCACGAAACCAACCGGGCCCTCGGAGCGGAAACGCTCATATCTTGAGTTCCGGACGTCCGATTGACGTGCCGTCGATTTTGATGGAATCCTCTAAGTGAGACGGATCTTTTGGCATACTCCGCCCGAGGTTTGGACGCAGGTGGAGTACGGTCGGGTTGGTTTTTCCTTAAAAACCAACCGGGCCCCGGGAACGAAAATGCCAATAACTCTCAGACCGGACGTCCGATCGACGCGCCGTCTGTTGCGTTGAGTTCCTGTTGACGATACGGAACTTTTGGATACATCAACTCTGGTCTTTGTGACAGTTGATGTATCAGCCTCTCGGCTCGTGGAGCGGACCCTCCGAACGAGTTTGCTGTGTGCGGGAACCCTAGTGCTGGCTGCGACTGTTACTGTGACGACTACTACTACTGCTACTGTGACTGCGACGACAACAGTACAGAGATCCTGTGTGGATTCGACGACGACGACTACAGCACTCAGCGATCCTACGTGGAACAGTGCTACCGAACCTGTGTGAGCTGAATCTTCTGTTTACCTTGGGCGGTGTAGCGCTTGGGTGTAGCGGCGGACCCGTGGTACTTGACAGTGGTGGTGCGCTTGGATGCAGCAGCAGACCCTTGGCGGTGGAGCGCTTGGTTGTAGCGGCGGACCCGCGATACTCTACGGAGTGTGTGCGCTTGGTTGTAGCGACAGACCCGCGACGGTGGAGACGTGCGTGCGGAGTACGGAGACCGTGTAGATGACTGAGACCTGACGACTGCTTGACCAACTCGACTTGGAGTGAGTCGACTAGCCCAGTGGACGGAGCGCCCGGTATTTGGCGGCAGACCCACGGCGGACGGAGCGCCTGGTAGATGGCAGCAAACCCGCGGTACTCGACAGGAGGAGTACCTCAGTAGGCTATTTGGGTGAGCGCCCGGTATTTGGCAGCAGACCCTCAGCGGACGGAGCGCCCGGTAGTTGGCAGCAGACCCGCGGTACTCGACAGGAGGAGTACTTCAGCAGTCTTAGGTTAGTGAGCGGCGGCCTCGGAGTCGTGACAGGACCACTGTACACTCTAGAGACGGAGCTCTTCAGTAGCTACGGTTTCGATAATAAAAATCCTGGTTTGAGCTGAGTCAATGATCTTTGTGTTTCCTCATGATTGAGATGGACCGCTTGATAACTTAGGTATATGTATGGGCATATACCTGGGTAATAGTTATCCGTTGATTTCATAAACTTCTTATAAACCGTGTGGACTTGTACTGTTATCCTATGTGGATTTTACTGTTTACTCTTCTTTGTGGATTGGATTGTTCTTGGGCTCGTGTTGGAGCCGAACGGAAATTGGTGACATAGGTATATGTATGGGCATATACCTAATCAATACTGGATGTTACTTCGTGATTGTTACTTTTCTTCGTGGTTTATCCTTTGTGGATTTGAGAGACCTTCAGGGGTCTCGGGGTCCCTACTGAGTAGCTTATACTCACCCCTGCACGGGCTTTGCCCACACCTCGTTGTGTTTGTTGCAGACGACGGACAGTGCTGACTGTGGATGAGGCTTTCGGAGTAGGTCGGTACCCGGAGGAGGACCACTGAGCGGGACGTGCTCGGAGCGGACAGTTGGACCCGAGGAGTTGTGAGCTATCTGTACCTACCCTTCAGGTAGGATCCGTGGTGGACGATCCAGGAGCTGAGCCATCTGTACCTACCCTTCAGGTAGGAATCGAGGAGGACGTCCCAGGAGCCGCTTGTACTTTCAGTTGCTGTTTTCCCTTTCGAGTTGTACTTTACTTTCAGTTGGGCTTGTATTCCGGCCCCCTTTACTTTTCTGCACTTGTAGTTACTTTCCGCTTGCTGACTCTGTGGTGGTTGTTACTTTATTAAGGCAATGCCTTCCCTTTTTACTGGGATTTTACGCCTTGGTGCTAGTCTCCAGCCCCTAGCCTATGGAAGGCGGGCTTGGGGTAGTCACGGCACGGGCCCCGAGGGCGGGTCGTGACAATGATGGTGAAAATGAACCATAAAGAATAATTAAAATATAAATACGTTAATTTTATTTTCATAGAAATTCTCTATCTAGGTTTAATGGTGTTCATCAAGGCTATATAGTTTTTTAAATCGAGATGAATGAAAATACTATGACAGAATATGAAAATCAGTTTTTGATGTTTTTTAGTTTGAAAATTATATTATATATAACGAGAAGATAAATATTTTATTATTAAATATGGGACATTGATTGGATATTAGTTCTCATGATTTATTTCTTATGCATTAATTTTATACTCATTAGATTGATAGAGTGTTAATGGATTTAATGGACATGGATGATATGTCAAGTTTGATAGAATATACTATTTCTATTAGTGAATGTTATTTGAATTCCATTAAAGGAAGGAATATTAATTATTATTTTCATGTCTTTTCATGATATAATGTTTTTTATAGACCTGCATATGTGCCTAGAGGAGGACGTTTGATATGTCATAGGTGTTGAAATCCTAAGCACTCAAACATGTTTTCATTAAGGAACCCTAATTTTTTTGTTCTTTATTATGCTTATATCAATTTAATAAGTTATTCCATTTATATTGTACTCCATGTAGTAGAATGGGATCATCAGTAACAAATAAAATTATTCTAAAATTAGTTACTTCATGAACAAAGGGGATCCAACCACAGTATCTATAATAAAGCTTCATCATATAGTGGTAGATTACTTGGAGGAAGAAGATATGGGTCCGACAATAGTGAGAGACACCATCACAATTTTTTAGATCATTAGTGAATACATTATTTTATACTAGTTAATCTCATTAATTTAGTTCAACTAGTGTTATGTGTCTTCTAAAAATTAATAAGGAGCATTATAATTATGTGATTGATATTACTACACCAAATATAATGAAGAGAGAATCAGTTCTACACATCCCAACATGCATTTTATCTTTATCAGATATAAATCCTTATTGGTATTTTTTGGTTCTCAACATGAATCCTCTTAACTTCATGTAAGGGATGGATTGGATCACTTATAATAAATCATGAATTGTTTTTATCATTGTTGGTTCTCTTTTACTACACCTGATAGGGTGTTCTATTTCATTTAGGGAGAGTGGGACCCTAGGTCATGTATAGAGGGACCTTCATATACAAATTTTTAGAATGTAATATTAGTATTTTAATTCTTATCTGTAGTGATAATCATTTAGTGGTGATCTTCCAATATTTTTCATATTGCTTCGCAACATTTTTTATTCTAATATCTCTGGTTTTCAACTAGTAAGGGAGGTAGAGTTTTATGTTATCATAATTCATAGTACTCAACTAGTGTCAATTTATTATTATCACATAAAACCAGCTCAAATGGAAGGGTTAAATTTTTATTTTGATGATCTTTTATTGAATGGTTTATATGCATGAGTCTGTTAGCATGGGTGGCTCTAGTTTTAATTTTTAAATAAAAAATAGAAAATATCACATCTGTATTGATTAATGGAAAAACAATCATTGAACTAGGAAGATAAGGTATTTATTTATATGAATATATGATCTATTTTACATGTTGAAATTGGTGGAGTGGTTCTTGAAGATTGATATTTTATTTGGTTATCATCATTTGAGAATAAAATAATATAAAATTCAACAAAATATCATTCAAAGTAGGTGTGGACATTATGAGTACCAATTCCATCCATTAGGTCTAACTTATTCACATTCATTATTTATGGATTAAATGAATAGAATTTCCTATGAGTATCTTGATACATTTTTTGTGTTATTTTGGTATGAAAAACTTGTTTACTCTATGTTTGGGGAGGATAATGTGATTCATTTTATAACAGTTATGGAATTTCTTAAAAATCCATGAAATTATACAATGATATCAAAATTAGATTTTTGGATTTTGGAATTGATGATTTTGGGACATATGGTGCTAGAATATGGAATCTCATTTGACCTTAAAAATATGAATATTGTTATAAAATGAATAACAACACAGAAATGCTTTCATGATTTAACGATTGTTGGGTTTGGATAGGATTTTTCATTGATTTGTAAAGGGATTAGTAATGATAGCTTATACAGGGAATTATCTAAATTATAAGGCTATAATGTTTTATAAGGATGGTAAATTTCAGAGTTATTTTTTTGATATGAAATTTCTATTGATTATTGCACTGTTGTTGACTCTTTTAAAGGCTAGGCATGGCTATGTAATCTTTTGTAACACATCATCTTTAGTTTTGGGATACGTTCTTGTGTAGGGTGATCATGTTGTTGACTATGTCCCTAAATATCTTATTCCACATGAGAATCCTTATATGACCAAATACCTTGAACTTGTATATGTTAGTCATGCACATAAGAGTTTAATACACTAAATTATTATAGAATGATTTACAGTGTATTCCAACCACAAGATAATAATATATATCTTAACTCAAAAATATTCTAATATCCACCAGAGTTGTTGGGGGGAATACATATAGTATTTTGAAATTTAAATTTTTGAAAAACTAGGGAATGTTTATTTCATCAGATATTTTTTAAGAAAGAAACCTCCATTCTAGTCCATGAATAAATAATTAGAAGGGTAGAACTTGATGAACATTTTTCATAGTTTATTATTATAGTTCTTCAATCAAGAGTCAATGTTTTCATGTCCATTTTCTATTAACATATATAATACTATTGTTTATTCTTTAGAAAAAACATTATGATTATAAATTCCGTAGAAGAAAGAACTCTTTTTAAGGAGGGGAGACTATTTCTAAGTTTTTTTTCAACATAGAGTTTTATAGGTTTATAGAACATGTATAAAATACCATTTCCACTTATAAAATACATTATTTTGGATTTCATAGTTCCTAGTGGTATGGTACCTAGGAACCAAAAATATGTTCTATGACATGTGGTGATGATTTTGGTGTCTATATACGATATGGTGAACTGCTGATTTTTTTTATTGTTATATTTGCTAATAGGTCATGGTTGTCACCAAAAAACTTTGCATTTTCATCAACTACTCCCAATGAGGACATGAACATAGGATTATAACATTATGGACCCTATGTTGGGGTTTAGTCATACCTATAAAAAGAAGAATGATATATGGTTTGTGATCAGTTGGCTGACTAAATCATCTCAATTCATTCCAGTTGATGATACAAAAAAAGTTGGGGAGTTGGTAAAAATATCTTTGAATGTGATTTTTCATTATAATGGTTTTCTATATAATATAGTCTCTAATAGATTTCCCTATTTTACATCCCTATTATGGATAGATTTTTAAGAGGAACTAGGATCCTAGGTATGTTTGAGTTTGAAAATACATCTGTAGTCGGGTTCCAAGATGTATAGACATATACAGATTCATGGGAACCTTCTTTATAGTTGCATCCCTGATTTTAAAGGATCTTGCGATGACCATTTTGGGGGTGTGTAGTTTTATTATAACAATAGTTAATCATTTGCGATCAAGACGTACCCTTTTGTGGAATTGTATAGTTTTCTTTGTAAATCTCAATTATGTTTCTCAGAAACTGGTGAATGTTCTTTACTTGGATAGATATTTCATTAGGATACATTAAAAAATATTTATTTGAATATTTGTTGAATGTTTATGGAATAGATCTAGTTTATGTATTTTTCTTAGCTTCATCACATTCCATTAGAATTTTCAGTTGATGACCAGGTTTTCACTACTATTTCACCTCATTTGGGTCATCCATGTATTTTATGGAAAGGGAAATGTGTTCCTTATTTTTTTGAGACAATTTTGGAATTTTGATTATGTGGATAATGTTTATTTTTAGTTACCTAATCCCAGAAGCCTGGAGCCGGTGCATTAATTTATTTCATAGGAATGATTACAAGTAATCGAATCCCGATGGAATGATTAGTTTAGTAGTTTTGAATATACTAGACACATACATGTAACTCATGATACATTTTGATGGTAACAAAATAAAATGTCTAAGGAAAACTAATAAACTGCATCCATGAGAAATCAATAAATGGTCTCCACTTCATAACATGTGGAATGAAAAAAATGAAAGGGGTGAGCTCTAATGCTCTATATGGGGTAAAAATAGTGGAATCATGAATCAAAAATACTTGAATCATAAACAAATTGGTGTAGTCAATATTGAATAGTGAATAAATCCAAACCACATGTCATTAATAATCTAAGAATGAAAATGCATCCATAAATTTTGTCATAATTAAAAAATCATGGATAATAAAGCTATAAATGAATAAAGAGAATGATTATTAATTATACATATTGTATCTAGAATATGATACAACTATACCATCGAAACAGTTTCTCTCTATGGATATATACTCACCTGATTTTATTTCTAAAAAAACTGATGGTTTTTTCACCAAATGTTTTTTCTCTTTAGACCTATCCACGAATAGAGGGGCTATAGAGAGCCCCAACCATCAACACAATTCTAGAGAATTCACCATATATATATTAAAAAAATTATTGTGCCTTATCAATATCTATATAGAGTAGATGATAAAGAATAATTATTATTTCCATAGTCAAAACAACATTCCATGTAAACATAGTATGTAAAAAAGTATAAGACTTAATACAATAATCATATCCATGAAACCGAAATATGGGTATATAAAATATTTACAATTGCAAATGAGAAATGATCTCTAAGGGGAAATAATTACAACACATAAGAACTAGTAGGTGCACAATACTATGTAAATCACAATGAAATGAAAAATGAAACAAACTCCACTACGACATTGTTATCATTCAAGTTAATAATCATCAAGACAATTTATAAATACCATTAATATAAAGAGAATCATGATATTATATATCAAATGTTTGTAAAAATACACCACATACAAGAAAAAATTTGCGAACATTGGGAATCTCCTGGTAACAAAAGTGAGATATAAAACCCCTTACAATTATCATATCATTATAGTGAGGATGAATCCATGAAATAATTATGTGGAAAAAATATAAACCCACACAATACATGTGTATATATGGTATAAAATAATCAGAGGCCATTAACACATATCATTGAAAAAACATAACCAAAGACCAAGATGTTTAACTCAATGAATGTAAATTGATTTTAGTTACCCCTTACCTTATGTCCATAGATTTTCTCAATAGATCTTAATGTCACAATTAATAAATGTTATCCCCGTTAATTTATAATTATAGACCCTCATCTATGATTAATTTATTTATTACATCATTATTTAGTTCAGTCATTTCCTTTTTTATGGGTTTAAGAGGATCACCATTATTTTTTCGGAAGCATTTCCTTCCATGGTTATCATGATTGATTTACTCATATTCATGAAGGGAAGTTAATTTGAAATGTGGTTAATATACAAGAATTGTTAATATATTGTTTTAGTAAAATTATAGATATATAAATGATATTATAATGATTTCGGTTATATACCTTTAGGATGACTCATTAGATACATGTTTATTAAAAAATCCTTGATTAACTTGCCAGTTCAGTTCACAATGAACGTGTTTTGTAAGATTATTTTATATTATACGTGTGTAAGGATTAAAGAATATTTAATAAGTTAAAATAAATATATTATGATCGTATTTATCAATTTAAAAGGTTTTAGGAAATGTCCAAAAGATAGTAATAGTAATTGAAAACCCGTCATTTATGAATGTGATAAATCATCACATCTCAGACGATGTTTAATTTTTAGTATAAGAGGAGGGGGAAAAGAGAAGATGATGAAATATTCCATTAGAAAAATAAAAAACCAGTTAATTTAAGGTAATATAATTATCATATAATTTGTATGGGGGAGGTGATGATATACCAACACAATATTGGAACTTGTAAAATAAGATGAAAGAAAAAGGAAGAGGTGTTCACCTCTTTAGTACTCTTCCCTGAGAATCTCTTTAACGACTTTGTTTTTGACCTTTTCATGAGACCAAAATGTTATGGATGTGGGGGGAGGTCTTGGGATTATTATTTGTAAGAACATATTTATGGCTCAAATAATGAGTGGTTTGGGAGGAAGAGGGGCTGATGGGTGGGTTATATAGTGGAGAGGAGGAGCATTTTGTTAATATTTCAATAATTAGTTAATTATTTTAACCCATTGATATAAATAGTGATGATTACTAGACCAAAAATATTAGTAAGTTCATGTGAGTTCATACCATGTGTGATTACCTCAATAAAAAATCATTCATGATTCATCAAATAATGAATTTGGCATTTATCATAATTTATCATTTTATACAATTCACTGAAAGATTAAGCATTTCAAAAAAATCCCAAAAAATCTCCCTAATAATTTTTTCACTGTAAAATCCAAAAATGATCACCATTTTTTAAAAATAATTATCTAAATATGATAAATTTAATTTTTAATTATATTAATCAATTATTATAAAAATATAAACACTTAAAATATTAATCTTCTTTTTTAAGGTACCTAAATTTAATTTACACTTTCATGGGTAAGGTTACCAATCATAAGGGTGATATTACTATTAATAAGGTTATGATACTATTCATAATGGTGTTACAGTATTCATAAGCATCAGTTACTATTCACCGAAAATTAACACGATTCTATTAGACTCCAATTATCACCCTGATCGTAACTGTGTTTGTATGTTTTTGAATTTCAAAATATAAAGGTGTAATATTTAAATTTAATAGCTAGGTTATGACCATATCATATAAAAAACTATGTATTATTTGATAGAGACTAGGTGTTTCATGCAATGTAGATTGTCTAATAAATTGAATCAATTTTTTCTAAATCATCTCTTAAAATGTTTGGGGTCTTATATTATTACCTCCTTCAGAAATTTCATCCTTCAATGTTATCAAGTATATTTCTCCCTAAAATGACATGGGTGGTTCTTCATCATAAAATTCTCAGTTTCACTCAAATCCTCTTCTTTTTTATTGTTTCTATAAAGAACCATAACTAGAGGAGTCATCTGATTTACCAATACATGCTCCCTGGTATCAGGAATCTCGATAGGCTCTTCAAAGTATGAAAAATTTGGTTCTAGATCTATTTATTCCTAGGTGAGTATATTCATTGCGTATGTTATGTATTTCTTCAAAAACAACACATGTAACACATTATGAAATTTAGAGAGACATGGTGGAATTACTTAACTGAAATCTACATCTCTTATTCATTGAATAAATTTAAACGTTCTGATATTCATGTGCCTCAGTTTCCCTTTCTTATCGAACCCTAAGACAGCCATGCATGAACATAGTTTTAGAAAGACATGATATCCTACTTTAAATTCCAAATACTTTCTCTATTTTTCATTATAACTTTTTTTCTACTTTGGGCTTCTTTAATATGGTCCCAAACATTATTCACATTTTCAGTTGTCTCATTGAAATGTTCTGGGCCTATACGTTTCTTCCAGCCAACATCCTCTCAACATATGTGTGTTCAGAACCTCTTACCATAAAATTCTACATATGGAACCATTTTAATTATATAATGTAAATAATTATTTTTTGAAAATTCCACAAAAAGAATTTATTAATCCCATATACCCTAAATGTATAGAGAGAATGATCTCAACATGACTTCTAGTGTTTGAATAATCCTTTTAGACGATCTATCGGTATGGAGGTGATAAAAAGTACTCATATGAAGCTCAGTATCCAAATCATTGTATAGATGTTTCTAGAATTTTGATGTAAATCAGGGATCTTTATCATACACAATCTATATAGTTTCACCATGAAGACTTACAACTGATAGACCCTAGAACACCTAGAGAGGGGGTGAATGAGGGTGTCAACATTTTATCGTCTTTACAGGTACTTATTGCCATGTTAATAAGAATTGTTTAAACCATTATGATGGAAATCTGCAGTAATTAATAAAATCATATGTAGAAGGACAACACAACAATTTTACTCAGTTCACCACTGTGGGCTACATACATGGACTTTATGATGATATGTTTCCAATCGTACCATATTCCACTAATCTCCACTAGATGTGGATTACAAATATTCGGGCATGGTCACTCTATCATAGGATCGCTGCGTAAATGTTTAGGTATAGATCACCGATTCCCTTGGATGAATTCTGTAGACTCCCCTTGTCTCACTTCCTTGAGAGAGGTTGCAACCAGTTTATCAACATGAAGGACTCTTCAATTGATTTACATGAATGTCCTTATCTCTGTTCATCAGGAGACACTGCTTGCATAAATGTCCCTAATTGATGCACATTTATATTATGTTTTCTCATTTATTGCAATTTCTAAATTCACTATAACTACTTATTATTTTCTCTAGAATCACAAACTCTTTTTATAATGTTTCTGCATCCGAGAGCTATCCCTGATTCTGTGGAATATCTCTGATTTGTGTACCGTGCCTCCTTTGTGTACCACACATTCTTTGTGCATCGCGGCCACTCTGTACACCACTCTTTCTCCACATACTGCTCCTGATCCACGTATAGTTCCTTCTCAACATACCATGACGGATCCTTGCACTACACCTAATCCATGTACTGTGCCTACTCCACATAATGCCAGCTCCATGCCAGCTCCGTGTACTGCCTACACGTACCACCTATGCATATTGCCTCTTCATACCACCTTCGCATACCACCTTCACCTACTGATATCTTTTACCACCTATGTGTTCCACCTTTGCATACAATTTTTTCCATTCGCAGACTTATTCTTAAAATTTTACAAATTATTTCACCTCCTATATACCACATTTTCCTATGAAAATTCTCTTCGGTGGGCTACTCTTTCCAATTTCATGAACTATTTCATCATTCACATACCACATCCTCCTACAGAGAATCCCTCCAGCATACTGATTTTGTACATATAAGAGTTCTTCCACAGTGATGATATTTTATTAGAAAATTCTCTCTCCCATAATAATAGGATTAGGACTCCTTATATATAAAAATAACATTGCAAATTTAACTAATCTCTTTTACTAAAATTTTCAATGTGGAAAAAACTTCACTTCATACTAAACTCCACTTGTATACTATAATCCTTTTACATGTTCTACGATCCTTTACTGTGTACCATTTACCTTCTGTGTACCATAATCATGTCAGTTCGTATACTGCATCTCTTCAATAATTGACTATCCATCCTATTCACTCTAACTCCATCACCCACAAACCATTTTCAGTATTGTGATCCATTCTATGTACCTTTCCCAGTATATGTTATGCAACATAAAACTATTTCTAGTGATGGTACATGCTCCATGTTTTGAGGTATGCAGTTTTCTTCCACTATTGATTTCCTTCACCATTCTACATTTCATTCACTCCTATTTAAAAATCCTTCTATATTTCGAAAATGCTAGCAAATGGAACCACCAAAAAACTTTTATTTAGAAAGAACACCCATGAATCATCATGGCCATCTGGCATCTTCAATAGTCAGCAGCTTTCATCAAGAACTCCTTCCACTGTGATATATACTCTTTGAACGATCAATTTCAGCATTATCAGATTCTCCGGGAAAATTACCATAACTTCCAAACATTCCTATCTTCTAAAAACATCAGCCTTTCCAGTCAACACAAAATATGCATGGAATCATCTACATATATTTTAGTATCATTCTCAATTATTAAAATCTCAACATGATCCCTCATGTAATAATTCATTTCCTCTAAAGTAGGATCATTCATGGTCTCTTTGAATAGTAAGATGGTGAATGATCACATTATAACTTCAAGCACTTTAAAAATATGAAAAATGGTTTCATTATTGTAGGAAATGTATCACTATTTATATATGTACTTTTAACATAGGATCAATTCAAAAATTATTTGAATTCCTACTCTAAATAACAATGTATTTTTTCGTTATCTCCTCCTTTATTTTTTATATTCAATGCCAACTATTGAAAACCATTACAACATTATACCCAATTTGGCTCCAACAATCCCCCATTTGTTTTTTGTTGTCAATACCATAAATTCCTCCTCAAATTAGTGTGTCAATTTAAATATGGGAATCTTCTCTCTCTCCTCTTACTTTTTCTTTATTTCCCCCTTTTGAACATTCATTTAACATTCTATCCCACTTACTGAAAAGAAATACAATGTTTATTGGAAAAGGGTATCAATCCTTTCTTATGAAAATTTTCACCAATCATTTCACTATTTTTCCATTTGATCAATGCTTGATGTAGAAACCAGAGTATTTGATTTAGACCAAAAGGATTTCCATTATGCATTGATCATGATACCTCAAAATTTGATAAATAATATTCTTGTTTCCAAGGGATTTCCACATTCATTCCAAGATGAAGGTATTAAATGTTATATGGAATAATCAAACAAGAACTCATAAACTCACTTCATCAAATAGATTGAAAACATTCAAGTCCAATTATCAAAATAAGTTACCATATAGCACATCTATTATTCTTATGTCATTAATTAATTTAGTTACTCTCCCCTTGTAAACTGGTCTTCTTACTGAGTAACCAAGGATGAGATTTTGGGAAATTACATACCATTTCCAATGACATGTTCTTCATGAAATTTACAGAGTAACTAAATTAGATACTAACGAATGTTGAAACTGATTAAGATAACCACTCTCGAAGCTTATTAATTTTTCTTCCCCTCAAGGGAAACAATCCTAATAATCTTCACCAAGAGTGGTCCCTCAAAATTTTAATCATTGAATATAAAATTAATAATATTCCAAGGATGGAAACTTCTTCAGATTAGATTTGAAGAGTTGAAAACATTCATTACTTCTTAGGTTCCCCCAATAGAGAATTCCTCACCTTCAATTCCAAACATTATCCGCACAAATAGAATATAAAAATGACTAAGGGAATAAAGTGGTTCCTTTTTGATTCATCAATATGAGATGCATGGTTGAGCCTTTTTTCTAAATAATGATCCCCCATTTAATCTAGTCTTCATGCTTGCACATATGAATATATGTTGTGATCTATGTTGATGTGGCATGGATCTCTTCACACTCTCATCAGCTTTGTGTGTATAATTGTTCTTCTTAACAACAATCATGAATGATACATTCTTACTCTTATTTTGGTTTTCTTATTTCTCTGGTCATATGGTTAGACATCCTTTTTCAATGTGACCATTTTCTTGAATCTATCACATAGACCATCTTTAAAAAATGTGTTTCTCTCTATTTTCAATACCTTAGTCACTTTATATTCATCATGTGAATGTTTTTCCATTTACCACCAAAATTGATCTGTTTATTTTAAATTTTCATTATTCAATCCATTTTTCTTGGACAGATGACCATGATGTCATTTGGAAGAATCGTAGTAGGTCTGGCTCTTCCACACGGGTTAATCTAAGTGTCATACCTCTTAGTTTCTCTTCTGGATGAATTTCCCTTCAGTTTAATAGATCTAAAAACTAGGGTCTTCTCAACATCCCAACTTGTTATATTATTGGGGAAATTGTTATTTATAGTATTATTCTACTTTATTCCAAAAGATTCCTTTTTATTATTAGTCTGCTTCTATGGTCTTCTATTCTTATCTTCTTTTGATTCACTTTGAGATGAGCACATACTAACCTTGTAACCACATGCATAGCTGCATCACATATTTTGTCAAGAATTTTAAATATCTTTGTAGTATACATATTATTCTAAATATGTGGATGTGGCATCTTTCTATCAGGATTTATCCCCCTTGTGATGGATTAAATTTGTATTTTTTTATTTTGATTATTATACCAAAAATCTAATAAACAATGCCCAAACCAATTGTCGTACCAACATTGGCCCACACATCTTTACTACATGAAATTTTCTGGGTATGGTTTTTGGGTATTCTTCTTGATTTGTTGTGATCTCTATGAGGAACCGTCATCCAAATTTTTTTTCTTCCTATCCACCCTAGCCATTATGGTAGTTATGTCATCACCATTCATCATCCATACTTTTTTGAAAATCTCTTTCAGCCAACACTCCTTTTAGAAACCTCTATAAAAACATGAGTACATGATGGATTGGAAGGTACATTATTCATAATAACTTATGGTGGTATATCACTGAATGATGTCATGTTCTTATTATAAAATGTTGGAGTTCATTTCATTTTAGGTTCTTCCTGTGAGCATTGAGTAGCAACACACACAATTTCTTGATAGAAGTCATCAAAAAAAGTCATGATCTTCATATAACATGTTATAGGTATTTTAGTTTTATAATCCTTTAGTGGACACAAAGGAAAAATAGAATGTGTTTTCTTCTTTCTCAAAGGGTCAATATGGGTCTTATCAAGATTGGACAATTGATCTTCCAATTTTAGACTTTCTATATTGAGAATGATCTTCTTATCTTCATCCATGATCATCTTCTCATCACAAGTCTTATTCAATCATTCAACATCATCATCATGCATCATAACAATATTTTTCAAAGAATATTCGAGTTCCATGATCTTCATTGAAATTTAATTCAAATATAATCTTTTTTCATCTTTGATATTCATTATCTCATATTTTGTTGGATGGATCATTTATTCCAGAGTCATGTTGAATGCTTATTTCTTTTAAATAGCTTCAATCTGTATGGAGAGATTCTATCATTTTGAAATTTTTACTATGACGATATTTTCTATATTTTCATCTTCTCTTTCTAGTCATGTGATCTCAACCATAATGGACTTAAATATTCTATAAATTGCGACAATTATTTCTTCAGAAATATCATGCAGATAGGTTTTTAATTTTTTAGGATTAATTGGAAGCTTGTTTGACGTTAAAATGTAGTCAACGTCCCCACCTTATATGGATTCCAAATGTTTGGTGGAAACATGTTCCACATTATCTTTACTTTCGAAGACATATATTTCTTCATTAGTGGAATGGTCTGGATAACTAAAAACATTATCTTCTTTATATAATTGGTACTAGTTCAATTGTCTCTTCAATTTGTTTTTTCTGTTCATCCTAGTGTTACTGGGTATAGAATTATACTTAGAGTTAACTAATCTCTCATCAAGACTACTCATCATTATTAACATTGGAAAGAAAACTCAAATCCCTTGATAAATAGAATTAACCAATATTATCCTACAAACGTAAACCTGTTCCCAATGATACAAATTGAAGGACTCTATACATCCTTGGGAGGGGGTGAATCAGGTGGTAAACATGTTCTATTCATTATTGGATATTGTTCCAAAGTGGGATGGATGTTATTTAAACCTATTTGATAGATATGTGTAGTAATTAAAAAATTCACACATTGAATGAAATCACATCACTATTACATGGTCTACCACTAAGGTATACGTTTAGGGATCATATTCCAAAAGGTTGCATGTCGTACATAAATCCACTAATCTGCACTAGTTGTGGTTTACAAAGATTCAGGCACGATCACTCTATCCCATGAACACTGCTTTAAGGATCATGGATAGCTCACTGATCTCATTGGATCACATCCATAGACTCTCCCAAGATCACTTCCTTGGGAGAGGCCTCACTCAGTTTATCAACATGAAGGTCTCTTCAACAGATTGGCATTAAAATCTATATCTCCACTCATAATGAGACACTTATTACATCGAAGTCCAAAATTGTTGATTTTATATATTATTTTCTATCCTTTAGTGTAATTACTGAATTCACTAAAACATCTTCTTCTTTTCTCTAGAATGAAAAAACCCCCAATATAATGTTTCTGCATCTGTGAACTGTCCCTAA
Source organism: Viscum album (assembly GCA_963277665.1). NCBI lineage: Eukaryota > Viridiplantae > Streptophyta > Magnoliopsida > Santalales > Viscaceae > Viscum > Viscum album. Next base: position 1,316,651,153 of record OY728143.1, read on the forward strand.
TTCTGTGGATTGTCTCTGATTTTAATACCACACCTATTCCACCAACTACTGTTGCTCTATGTACTGCACCTGCTCCGCGCACCATGCCTAACTGTTGTAGTATTCCCACTCTACATATGGTAGTGGCTCCATGTAGAACACCTTCTATGCACACCATGATTTCATAACGTACCACGCCTATTAAACACACCATGCATTATCCATGTTCTACCTCTATATACCAAATCCATGTACCAACTCTGCTTGTCACCTTTAGGTGCTGCCTTTGCATACCGCCTCTGTGTTCAACCTTTATGTACCGTTTCATCCATCTGCGTACCTCTTCTTTAAATATACAAAATATTTCATCCCCAGCATACCACTTTTTACTACAAAAAATTTCATCCAAAGACTACTCTTCCAATTTCATGAACCATTTAGTCTTTTCATACCAATTTATCCTATAAGGAATATCTCCGATATAACACATTCTGAATTAGGTGATTTCTTCCATAGAGATGCAATTTTATTATCAAATTTTCTCACCTTAATGATGGGATTAAAACTCTGTATATTAGAAAATAACTCCGAAAATATATCTAATCCATTTTACCCAAATTAACTAGGTGGGAAAAACATCACTGCATACAAGACTCCAACGATGTATTATAATCCGCCATTATGTACTATAATCCAATACCACAAACCATTAACATTTTGCACACTATAAGCCTTCCAATCCACATATTGTATATCTTCCGCCCACAACGAGCCATCCTGTGAACCACATCTCTGTCCACCACAAACCATTTTTTGTACCATGAACTATTTTTCGAACTGTTCTGCATACATTTACAACTACATGGAATGCAACCTTAAACCATTCCCAAACATTGTATGCAACCAATGTTCTAAGGTGCACTGTTTGCTTCCATTTCTGATTTCGTCTTCTATTCTGTATGTTGTTCAATCCTCTACAGAAATCATTTCATATTTGGAAAACATTGGGAAACAGAACCACAATAATTATCTTTTTCAGAAAGAACACCAATTCTTCATAAAAGTCATTTTTCTTTCTCAACAGTTTGTGTCTTTAATCACAAACTCCTTCCACCATGATATATTCTCTTTGAACGATCAGTTTCAGCATCATCAGATTATTTACAATGATTTCTACAACTTCCCAACTTCTCTATCTTCTAACAATATCAATCATTCATGTCAACAATGAATATTACTGGCATCAAATTATCATATTTTTATAATCATTCGTAAATAATAGAATATACACATGATTCCTCATGCAATAATGCATGTCTATTCAAGTAGTCTTTTGCAATGAGTCTTTGAAAAGTGAGATGTTTCATGATTAGTTTATAACATCAATCCTTTCAATACTATCTGAGATAGTTTCATTATTGTAGACAATGTATCACCTATTATACATGTACGTTGAACTTTAGATCAGTTCAATGATCGTTTAAATTAACAATCTCATTAATGTTGGAGTTCTTCGTCATATCCTTTTTCATTTTTTGTTCTCCATTGACTACTATTGACAGTAAATACATCCTTATACACCATGTGTCCACAAAAAAATCTTCATTAATATAACGTATTTCTAGGCTCTCAATTGGTAAATTTTTTCTTAATGAATCCAAATATGCTCATTCTGTGAGACAATCAACAATTACCTTTATGGCATCATTTTTTATAGTTTTCCTCAATATTCATGTGACAAATTCTTTCATAATTCCATCCCAATTACACATAGGAATAGGTATATTTTTCATTAACCGTCTAGGATGTTGTCTCGTGGACTTCACTTGTTGACAAACTAAACACCTTGGAACATAGTCTACAATTTTTCACTTCATGTTATCGCACAAAAAATGTTTTTTCAAATATCAATAAATCATACTACTAGTAGGTTTTATAGAAGAATTTTATCTATGAGCATCGTCCAATAGTTTCATTTTTAGCTAAATTACTAATAGAACACATAAACTCAACCAAAATTTCAATACTCCATCCTTATACATGCAGTCTTCCAATCATCCATCCTGAATAGCTTTAATTTTCTTCTTTAGATTAGAATCATTATTTGATAGCTTTTTATCTTCTGTAATAATGATGGTTTTGCAATCATATAAAAGAGGAATGAATTTTCTCCTTCATTAATAATTCCCATATCCATATTTTTTAGATCCATAAATATAGTATCTATCTTAATCCACATTTGTGTCAGAAGTCCATGTTCTTTCCTCCATAATGCATCAACGACCATGTTTTCCTTTACTAGGTGGTAGTGCATTAAAAAATCATAATCTTTGAGAAACTCAGTCTATCATCTTTGTCTCATGATGAGTTATGTCTGTGTAAAAATGTATTTCAAAATCCTATGATATGTATATATAACACATATCACAACAAAGAGATAATGTTTCTATATTTTCATAGAAATGATTTTGGATACTAACTCATGATCATGAGTTGGGTAATTTTTCTCATGTGTAATCAAATTATTTTATGCATAAGAAATATAATTGTGTTTTTTCATAATAAAACAACCCAACCCATTCATTAATGCATCACTGTATATCAAAAATCCATCATTTCGTTATGGAAGATTAAAAATTACAAAAATGACCAATATTATTTCCAATTATTTATTGAATTCAGGACATTTTTTAATCCATACAAACTTAACCCCTTTATATGTGAGCATAGTTGGTGTTTTACCTAATCAGGAAAAATATTGAGCAATGAGCCGATAATAACATGCTAATCCAATAAAAAAATGTATGTCATATATGTTCATTAGCATGGGACGTTCATGGATTTCCTTTTTCATTGAATGATCAACTAAGATTCCATCCATAGAGACAATTTGGCCATGAAAATAAACTAATTGAAGTCAAAATATACACTTGCTAAACTTCGCACTAATTCATTTCATATATGAGTTCTCAGAATAAACCATATGTGATTCTCATGGTATTCGTATCTTTTAATGTATACTAGGATACCATCGATAACTACACAAATAAATTCATCAAGATATTCCTCAAAAACTCTATTCATTAGATCCATGAAAAGAGAAGGTTTATTAGTTAGTCCAAAAGAAATTACAGTAAACATGTAATACCAATACTTTGTACAAAATTTTTTATTTTAAATAACTGTCTTTCCCAAACATAGCTGATGTTATCCAGGTCAAAGGCCAATCATAGAAAAATATTGGAATTCTTGAAGATGATCAAATGAATCGTCAATTATTTTTAGGGGTTACTTTTTCATTATTGTAATATCATTCATTTCCCTATAATAAATTCATAGCATCATGGATCCATATTTCTTCAAGAAAAACAGGATAGGGGATCTCCAGTGAGAAAATCTTTGTTGAAAGAATCCTATGTCACTTAATTAATCTAGTTTTCCCTCTAGATCCACTAATTTCACAGTACCCATTATATTGGGAGTCATTGAAATAGGTGTTTCACCAAGGATTAAATCAATAAATATCTCATATTCTAGATATGGAGGATGTCCTGGTAGATCCTATGGAAATACATCAATGTATTCTGGAATTATAGAAACATCATCAATTGAAAGATTTCATTCCTCCCCATAGATATTATGTTCTATTTATCTAAGAAAAATTCATTCATCAGAGCTACTGGGGGTGGATATATATAATAATCATATGTAAAGGATTCATTTCTAAATATAAGGGATTCTACACCATTCTAAAAAATTGTATATTAATTATTCTTACAATAGATATTCACATCATAATTTGATATTCAATTTATAAAGAGAATTATATCAAAGTAAATAATTGGTTGATGATAAGGTTAGCAACTAAAACAAGTTTATGTTTCATGGGGGGACTAATTGACACATCATGGTTGCAATGATACATCCCAAATGGGTTTTGATTGAAAAAACTTTATTAAATCAAATTGGACATGTCTAATTTTCATGGAAAACAGGGAATATATAAATGAATGTGATGATCTAGAATCAAATAAAGAATTTGATTTTTTTTAGAAAACAATTAATTTACCTTCCACCAAATCATTAGGAACATCAACCTCTATGGTTGTATTTGCATAAGCATTCACTTTCTCTCATGGCCTTTTTTGAAGCATGTTTCATTGGTTCCTAGGACACTAATTTGAAAAGTGTCCAATATATCTAAATATGTAGAATTTATCGTCTTTGACATGTCTTATCCTAATTTATTCACTAGATAGTTTAACCATTTCTCTACACATATATCAAAATCCCATGCATTTCAAGAATTTCCAAGCCTGATTCTTTCCATAGTTCTTGTATAATATAAATTACTTCATTCTATTCCACATCATTGGAGCTTCATCTTTTCCATGGTTACTAAATTGCATATTATTATAATGATTTCCCATAAAAAAATTTAATCTTGAAAATTCATCCTCTGTTTTGATGTCACGCATTATAATTTCACCATATAATGAAAATGTTTGAGTATCCAATGCTCCTCAATGAAATTTTTTAAGACCTTCAAAGAAATTATCAATGTTTTCTTCTGAATAATGTACGCAATCTATAGGATACTTATCCAATCTAGTGAAGGTAGAAAAATAATCTACAAAACTCTCTTCTTACCATATGCACAATCACTAAATAATGAAATACACTAAATTTGAACATAGTTCATAATTTTTTTTCTACTAAACGTTTATGTTAATCTAAAAATTCTTGGTCTACTAATCTCATAATCCTGGAAATTCTCTATATTTTATATCAAATCCTTTATAATGGGGTTTAATGTATATGTGAATTTTACTAAGCATATCACATGTTATTTTAAAACCAGGTGTCAGCTAATGATAGTTATTATGTACCAGGATACCTTGAGTCAAGCCCGAAAAACCTTGTCGGAGTTGTTACTCCTAGGTACATATGTGCCAGAACCACATCCACTTTTAGTTTCTAGAAAATGATATATTATCTAGTAAGACCCCTATAATAGCTACATAACTAAAATTACAATATTTGATTCTATTATTATCATCAATATCTATCTTATGGTTATGTCCTATAAATTATATTTCCTAAATCTAGTTTTCAGGGTTGCTACTAAAGTTCATCTGATACCATCTATAACACCCTGATCCAAGAATCCCGGAGCCACTGCATTATATTATTACATTGTCATGATTTGAAGGAATAAAATCCAAAATTAATGATTAGATTATTATTATTTAAAAAACTAGATACAAACATGTAACTAATATTATATTGGTAAAGGTAACAATATACAATACATAACAAAAACTAATAAACTGCATCCACGAGAACTAAATAAATGGTCTCTTCTTCGTAAACTAATGAAGGTAAAAAATTGAAAGGGATAGAACAAATTCTTTGTAAGGGGTACAAATAGGCCAATCATGATTTAAAAATAATTTAAACACAAAAAATTGTCATATTCAATATATAATGGTGAATAAATCAAAAAAAACACTCTATTAATAAACTGAGAATGAAACGATGTCTATTGAATTTTTCATAGTGAAAAACACATAAATAATAAAAATTTTAAATGAATAAATATAACTATTATTAATTGGTACTGATATATCTAGCACATGATACCATTTTACCATCAAAACATTTTTCTTCTATGGGTAGATACCGATCTAATTCCCTTTTGGAATGAAACTCAATGGTATTTTCACCAAATGATTTGTCTCATATTCCCCATAAATACATAGAGTGGATATAGCATGCCCCACCCATAAATAAAATCCCAAATATTTATTTTTACATATTATTAAACCATGGATAATACGACTTCTAAATATTCGTATAATGTAGATGATACATATTCATCAATATTTCAATAGTTAAAACAACATTAAAAATAAACACACTGTTTAAACCGGTATACAAATTAAGAATATAATCACATCGATGAATCTATAATATGGATATATAATATATTTAAAATTTCAATATAAAAAGATTCTCAACGGGGAATTTTTTAATCTACATTTGAATGATTATGTGCACAATACAAAGTATATCACAATAAAATGGAAACTGAAACAAAGTCCCTTACAATATAGCACTTAGTCAAGATAATAATCCTCAATTGAATCCCTGAATAACAAGAATATAAGAAGAATAATTTTATTATATATCAAATGGTAGTAAATAGAAAACACATACAAAAAAAGTAGCAACCCATGGAAATATCACATAAGTAAAAGTGAGATAAAAAATACTAACAATGATCATATCATTAGAGTAAGGACGAATCAATGACCTAATTATGTGTGAAAAATATAAAACAACACAATACATGAGTATATATAGTATAAAAAAATTAGTGTACATTCACACATATCCTTGGATAATCATAACCAATGGGAATGATGTTTAACTCAATGAACGAAAAACGAGTTATGATATCCCTTACCTTATGCATGACAGTGTTCTCAGTTGATCATAATGATTTGGATAATACAATTTATCATGATTAATTGATAATTACATAACCTAAAATATGTGTAATTTTTTATTATAACCTTTTAATAAAAATTCATATACTTTTTTATGGGTTTAAGAGGTTCAATTCTATTGCTTTAGAATCATTTTCTTCTTTTGTTTTCATGAACAGTTTACTTGTATTCATGAATGAATGTTCTTTTGAAATGTTTTTAAACATCCAAAATTGTTAATATATATTATTAGTGAACTTATATAAATATAAATGATCATATAATTTTATTATTCTATGAGGATGACTTATTAGTTAAATGATAACGATAAACACATGGATTAACGTGGTGGTTTTTCCACAATGAATTTGTTTCATGTTATTATTATATGTAATGAATGTGTAAGGATTACATAAAATTTCATAAGATAAAATAAGTATATTATGATATAGTTCTACCATTAAAAATGATCCATGACAATTCTTGAAGATAATAATATAAATTAAAAACTACTCATCCTTGAACGTGAAAAATTAACACATCTTAGATAATGTTTTTATTTTTAGTAAAATATTAGTGGGGAAAGAGATATAATGATGAAATATTCCATTAGAATAATAAATTTATAGTTCATGTAATGTAATATAATTATCATATCATTTGGATAAGGTTATGTGAGTATAGAGCAACATAAGAATGGAACTTGTAAAAGATGTTGAAAGAAAAATGTAGAGAGGTTCACCTCTTGAGTACTCCTCCTCGAGAATCACCTTAAGGCCATTATTTTGGACCATTGGTGAGACGATTAGGTCTTGGATGTGTGTGGGGGTGGGGATGAGGAAGTGTATTTTGAAGAACATTGGTAAGGCTCGTAGATTGAGTGGTGTGGGAGGAAGAGGGGGTGACGACTGGTTTATATAGTGGAGGGGCGGAGGGTTTTTTAATATTTTTATAAATATTTTATTATTTTTAAATAATACAATAAATAGGGATGATTCCATGACAAAAAAATTAATAAGTTCATGTAATTTTGAACCATGTGTTCTTACCTCAACAAGACATCATTCGTGACTCATCAAATCATGAATTTTTCATTTAGCATAATTTATCTTATTTTACTATCCACCAAAAATAAATTTATTTGTAGAAAAACCCCAAAAAACACCCTTAATAGTTCATGATCTATAGAATCCAAAAATTAACTCCATTTTTCCAAAATAATTTTTAAGGAAGAATAAATTTAATTTTGAATTAAAATACTCATTTTATAGAAAAATACCAACACTTAAACTACTCTTCTTCATTTTAAGGTACCAAAATTTTATTTACACATCCATGGGAAATGTTACCATTCATAAGGGCCATAATACTATTTATTAAGGTATGTTTCTATTCATAATGGCATGTTACTATTCACATGGGTAAGTTACTATTCACCAAAAATTAACTTCATTCTATCATACTCCAATTATCACCATGATCACAACCGTGTATGTCTATTTATGAAATTGAAAATTTTCAAGTGGAAAATATAAATTTAATGGCTTTGTTATGATGAAATATTATAAATAAACATTTGTTGTTTCATACAGACTCAATGCCTCATGAAAAAATGGATGCCTAATAAAAGGAATGTATTTATGAGAAACATACCATATAATATTTGGGGTGTTATTTTATTATTTCCTAGAACATACTCCAAAGATGGCATCGATATAGATAACATTCCTTGGATCCCATATATTAATATATATTTCTAATCCAACTCAGGTTCTGACCTGGGGTGATCTTGATATCGAGCCTGATTAATCCATGAATGATCATCCAATTAGGATAATTGATCCTAAAAACAAGGTACTTCATGGGATGATGATACCTTTCGTTTAAGTTCTATGGAATCAAAATTTTGATACTCATTAGACAAGGGATAAAGCTGCACTGATGAGTGAGAAGTCACCTCATCTATTTTACATGGAAAATTCTTGATTGGATTTCTAGGGACATACTATTTCTATATAGGAGAGGTAGTGACATCATGTTAATATTTTAAGTTACACTTCATCCCATATTATCATCATGGTTTGGTTGTGTTTTATTTTTGGGGCGATTTAGGGAAATTGTTTTCAAATTTTATTAGGATTTCTAGGTTGGGAAATATTTGTGAAAATTTTCCAAAACCGTGCTCCCTCACACTGGAAACTATGAAAATCCATAAAGTGATTATTTTCATGGTTGGTATGTGGCTTGAAAAATCACCCACTCGCATATTAGAAATCATGACACCATGAAATGGGTATTTTGTTTGAATTTTCATAGTTAGGATCTATGTATTACTGAGAGTTGGAGGGGATGAATCAGTGACATATTTTTCTTTTATGTTTTCTTCTTTTTGAAAAAAACATTTTCATCCTATTAAAGAGTTCATTCCATTCAGAACACAAACGAAAAACACATCCTCACATACACAAGAATTTACAAGGTTCACTACTGAGAAAGAGTAACCGCGTCCGTGGTATGTTATGAAAACAATCCAATACCACACAATCTACAAGAAAATAATACTTTAATGTGGAGTACATTGAGTAGGATATACTCTTAAACTCATATAGAACATTGAAAAAAATCCAGTAGTGTGTGATCCCTCTTACCACAAATATAGTAAATTAATGTTATTTTAATTCTTGATAAACATTAAAAAATATCTTAAAACAATTAACCACTTTCCTACCGAGAAGCTAGTAAGATCCTCATGGTGAAAATAGCTTTCTCGTCACTCTCTTCTTCAGCACCTCCCCACTTTCACTCCTCCATGATTTAATTACACTAACTACATTCACACTAGTATTGTGCACAACTCACAATTTTGGAAACTCTAATGGATTTATACACAACACACTTCATTCATAGAACTACCTTTATTCACACAACAGAAAACTTGCACCCCAATTCTTCTTGCATGCCACTCTTATGCATAACATGCAACCTGTGTGACACTCCAGCTTACATGCCACTTTCTACTAATTCCGCGTGTAATTCTCAAATTTGAATTTTTTTTAATAATATATTAAATGATTTGGGTATCAATCTATTTTGTAGTCAATTTGGTGATCATGTGTGTAAGGTATGAGACTTATCTTGCTCGCCACTCCCTGAATTGGGAACCACAAACACCTGTGCACCATTCTGACTTGTTTGCCACTTATACATACAGACAAAGTCCTACCTGTGAGAAACTCATCAACTTGTGCACCATATTCTTTCAATTTTCATATTTTTAGTTGATTATTTTGCAATATTACATTCATGCACAATACAATTTCATTCCCCTAACACTTGCTTGACACTCCCTTTCTATTTCCAACAACACATATTTACTCTCCCTATCATTCATAATTATTGCATCCTAATTTAACCAAACTTATGATATTTGTGAAATAAAAATCATAAAATCATCCTCATAGTTTCCAAGACATTTTACAAAGTGAATTGATTTATGTTCTTCTACAACAAAATTCGGCACCTTCATTAGCCAACTTGGTCCCAAAAATATCCCCTTTGGATTTTGATGTCAACCAAGATTCATAAATTATAGAACGTTTTAATCTCATGAAATGGATTATTTATCCACAATTATAAGATTGTGTGAGGTAAATAACTATAGGAATCATGAATTATTAACCAAAAAAATATTTTATCCAAAAGGAGTGACTATGAAACCTCTTAGCCTTTTCATTCATGGCCTTAACTCCTCACCAAAACATTTACATATTTTTTCTGTATCCTTGTAGTTGAGTTATATTTCTCAAGATTCTCTAATGTATTAACATTCCACGAATAAATATAATGCCTTCTATAACCAATCCAAAAAATAGTTAGAATAGTTCACACACATACATGTTGGATTATCGACATACCCATAACTCTACCATTATGCATGCTTCCATAAGGATATATTTATTAAAAAATTATCACCTTTAGAACAAAATAAAAAGGTAATATGAGAGAGAGGATAGAAAAACATTCATCAAGATTTAATAGAATATGGTTGGACACCAATGTTCAACCTCGATTTACAAAATGGTTACATTGTAATTGTTTTGTACAAATTCTAGCAACTTGTTCTAATTTAATAACGTACTCCAACAATAATTTATTCTTCTCCAAATCTTCATTGATGTAGTGGTACATTCTGTAAATGTCTTTTTATCAATAATTTTATAGATGATTTTTTATAAGATTGATTGCACACTGATTATTACATCTCAGTAGCAAGGTTTTCTTCACTTAAATAAGTAAGCCTTTCAACTAAGAATTAATCCACATAAGTTGTGTTTTAGCTTGATTATCATCAGCATGCTCAGCATCAGTCATGATAAGAATTACTGAAAGCTATTTTTTGTATGCCAACTAACAAAGATTTTCCATAGATAGTAAACTCTAACATATCATGATCTTTTATCATTAATATTTCTTACAAAATCTATATTTTAATTCCCAATCAAATCAAAATATTTTACACCATCCTAAATGATTCCAAAGTTTTTTTTCATTTTATCTACTTGAGAATACTATTTTCAAAAATTACTTGTGGTTCTTTGAGAGTACTCTGAATCCTTGCACAAGATGTAACCACAAAAACAATGTCGAGTCATGAGGGAGTCAAATATAATAAACTTCCAATCAGCTTTTGGAACTCTCTCTAATCAACATCCAGACAATCTCCATCTTTAAACAACTATTCTCCCACTGATATCAGTGTAAAAAATTGTTTCAAATTTTCCATTCCAAACATCTTTAGATGTTCTTTATCATTATTTTCCCGAGAATGAAAAATGAGTTTCTAATTCTATAATATACGTAACCCAAGAATGTAGTTCATTTATCCCAGTTCAGAAATATCAAAAAAACATCTTCATCTCTTTAGAAAATCTTTCAAAAGATCTCTAATCATTTCCAACAATGATAAAATAATCAACATAAAAAATTACGATAATAGAATACTCCTGACATTCTTTTATATAATGATTTCAACTCATCCTTTATTGAAACACATATTCTTTAAGAACATATCTAGTTTTGAATACAATTCCCTTGGATCATGTTTTATCACAAAAAAGGATTACTTCATCATTCACACATAACTTTCATCATTAACAACAAAAAATCCACAAGGTTGTTCAATGTAAAATTCTTGATCATGATTTCCATAATGAAATGCATACTACACATCCATTTAAAACAATTTTTAACCACATTGTACAACAATAATAAGAAATACTCTAACAATTTCCAATCTATCCACAAAAGAAAAAGTCTCATAAATATAAACCCCTTCAATATATGAGGAACATTTACACACTAATATTTAATTGTTATTTATAAATTCTACTTCTTCGTTCATATTGTTTCGGAAAATCCATTTTGTACCAATATCATTTTTTATCTGGCTTGTGTATGAGTTCCCAAGTATCATTCTTCTCTATCAGAAAATGATCTTCATTTAGAGCATGAGGACATTCTAGTTCTTAAAAACCATCATTCACATCATTTGGATCTACTTTTGAATACAAAGAAGTATGTGTGACAAAAAAATCTTCTTGTATAAACCCTCTGATGTTGATTACAAAAGAAATGTTTTGATCCGACACATTCTTCCACATCATAGGATGAGTTGTTCGATTTTCATCCTCATCACATGAAATTGTTAATTCTGATTCTTCTTATTGATTGGAATTACCATTATGTGTAGAATATCAGAATCATTAACAAAAGTTTCAATGTCCTTCCAATCGTTTATATTTGAAAAAGTATACTTTTCTTTCTCTATATTTAAAAAAAATTACATTAGTATAATAAAATATTCTTCATGTTTTTTTATTGAAATATCCATATCCACTTACTTCTGGAGAATATCTAATAAACATTCCATCATCTCCTATTTGTTTAAACATTTGAAGGTTTCCACCCTTTTTATTTTTGATGTATGGATGCCTATTTACAATTAAGTGTTTCAATCTTGGCATTTTTTCATGAAACTATTAATATGGAGTCATACATGAATATGGTCTAGAAAAAAATCAATTTTTAATGTACACAATAGTACCCAAGGCTTTCCCCTAATAGTAATGAGGGAAACCATGTTTAGGAAACATAGTTCACCCCTTTTCCACCAAACATCTATTCTTTCATTTCGAAACCCCACTTTATTGAGGTATTTATGGTGAAAATAACACATTCCAAATTCTATTTTTCTCAATATAATTTTCGAATTCTTAATTCTTGTATTCAACACCATTATTAGTTCTCAACATGTTCACTCAAGACATACATTCCTTCACTTCTTTCATGTGAAAACTCTTTAACATTTTCCAATCATCGGACTTATGTCACATGTACATAACATAATTATTGAGATTGAAGTCATAAATGAAGGTGATGAAGTACTTATCTATATTTTTTGATTACATTCCCATTGTCCCACAAATATCATAATTAATATGTTCTAGGGGTCGATTTGAACTAATGTCAAATTTCTTATGCACCTAATTTGTAATCGTCCCTTTTTGACAAATAGTGCAAGACAAATCTCTTCTTCATTACATATCATAAATATCTAGGATACTATATTTTTTGATATCTTTGTCATGTTTCAATGACACATGTGTCTTATCCTTCTATTATACAAAATCTTTTCTTCCACCATACCCATGTAACATGAGTTTGTATTTCACCAACATGAAACAATATTCTTTAAGTTCATTGGCCTCTTGTAACCATCTTTACATATTTATCATTTTTCTAAAAAAACCTTCTACACTAAAGATATATTTTTTACCCTCAACATATAGTTTTGAAACACTCATAGGGTTGTTCTTTATCCCATCAACATATAATGTTTTCTTGGATTTTATCTTTTCTTTCACAATGATGGTTGATCCAACAATATTGATCCTATCGGATTTATCATTTAATAATATCCAATTTACTTCTTTGAATTTGTTAAAATTTTTCAATAAATTATGTATCTGATCATATGAGAAGAACAACAACAATCAATAATCCATGGATATTCCCCTTTTGATGCTTCAATGCTATTTCAACAATAAAATATTTTTGTTCTTCATTTTCATTCTTCACCTATAGATTCAAATTTTGGTGAATAAGAATTTTCTATGCTACATACAAAACAAGTCGTCCCTTATAACATGATGTCTAAGTTGTTCAAATATTTTACATATAGTTCCTAATGGTTGGAACCTATTTTCATCTTTTACACCTGCCTTCTCAGATTTCTTCTGAATATATTTCTCATACTTATTCTTTTGACAGTTTTGAATCCCCCTCAAACCTAATCTTTTATAACTCATGGAATATTAGTAATGATTCTGGTTAAACCAACACATATATTTCATGTGTCTAAATCCACCACAACACTAGTAATACAAATAGAATGAATATTTCTATCTGAAACAACCATACCGACCATAGTTGAGAATGTGATTGTCAACACTCTTCTTAACAGAACTATGATGACCATAAAACGTCATGTTTTAAATTGTAAATTTCTTCTTGAGCTCAAATTTCTATTTATACATATCAGAACCAAAATTATTAGAAATATTTATGAACATAGTATTTTTAGATACATCTGATTTTTCATCATTTCTATCTTTATCCACAAACATATCCTTTCCATATTTGTTCGTATTAGAACTATTTTTATCTTTCATCTCAAAATTTTATATTAAATTTTGTTGATACTTTATTGGTTTATTATAAGTAAAACATTCACCTGCTTAAGATATATTGTTTTTGAAACTTTTATTTCATTCATCATCTTTTGAAAGTGTTAATTGGACAAGATCCAATTGTTATTCTTTTTTTCTTTTAGAATTTCCTCCAGATATTCATTATGATTGTTTTCACTCTCAACATAATTCATCAAATCATCAATCTCCTTTTCAAACATGAATTTATCATTAGTAAAACTCTATTTATTGTTTGATAATGAATCATCATTTATCAACTTCTTATTTTCCATCTCAAGGCTTCTGATCTTTCTCAATTTTTTTTCAACACTATTTTTAGATGATATTTAAGTTGATTTTTTCTTCATCAAAACTACTACTCTCATAATATTGATTAATCATAACTTCAATAAGGATATTCTATCCATTTTTCTCAGAAAATGTGTTTTACGATTTTGTTTCAATATCCTCTTATTTATCATCATTGGAAAAAATCCTTCTTATTTTGGATTTGAATAACATTTTAATTTTCCCACTGGCAGAAAATATATCATTATCACTGTTTTTCTCCCACGACCATCATGGCATTCTATCTTCTTCATCACATTCTCCATCTTTCCATTGTTAAATGAAATTTTTAGTAATGTGGGAAACAAATCCACATCCAAAACATTTCAATGGAAGCTTCCCCTTATATTTCTCTATACCTATTTTCACAAACATAGAAATTAAGTACAAAATTTCATCAAAATTATTACATACCTCGTATTCATAATAAGATTCACCAGATTCATCTACAATGTGATTCTTCTTTGAGTTCTTTTTATTTAAAACCATGAAATACATTTCTCTATCATATTTTGTGTTTCTATTCATAGTTTTCTCCCTTCTCATTTCATAATTGGTGAGAGTACTATGGAAATCATCCAGAGATAATTTTTTAGGATATCTATCACCATGAGATGAATCTTTAGCATCAAAATTTTCAAGCTTAATTCTCAAGATCTTTTTAACAACTATAGAATCCTTCAAATTTTCACTAAGACATCTGATTGTTCGGAAAATTCCATTTACTCAGGAATAGAATCCCCAATAGATTCAGAATAACAAATTTTCATGTATCCATATTTCAACGTCCAAATTTGTAGTTTTTTATTCTTCACTTCTGTATTTCCTTAATAGATGCTCTTCGGCTTATCAAAGATGCCATTAGCAATAGTGAGACCTTTCAAAATTAAAAAACCATGATAATAAAAAGATGAGAGAAATTAATTTTTAGCACTTCCATCACTCTATAAATTCTTCTTATCACTAAAAATAAGAGGATCATTAACATCAATAGAAGGAAATCAATCTATTATATATCCAAAATCTTTATACCCAAGAGACATATGATAAGGTATCATTATATCATTACAAATATAATATTTACTCCCAGAAAATATCAAAATCCATTTTAATTTTCATGAAATTTGGATTTTCAATCATAACTTCTCTTTAAAACATTAACAATGAACAAACAACGGAAACCTATCACACTGATAACAATTTATGTTTCCCGATAAGGATCCATGTATCACATATAGGGGGAGGGTTTAAATAAGTGATATCTTTTTCTTTAATATCTTACACTTTTTTAAAAAACCATTGAATCCTATTATAAATTTCATTCCATGCTGAACTACAACCAAAAACACATCCAATGGAACAAAAAAATTTACATGGTTCACTATTTAACAATAGTATCTATTTTCCTGGTATTGTATGGAAACAATATAATACCACACAATCAAATAAAAAAAATCCTTTTATGTGGAATAAAATAGGTAGGATATACCCTTACACTCATTTAACACAATGAAAAAAATCAAATAGAATATGTGCTCCCTCTTAGTAAAAATATGGTAAAACTATTTTCCTGTGCTTCTTGGAAAACATAAATAAAATCAAATCTCTCAAAAATATTATTCACTATTCTCCCTAGAAGCTAATATGAACATCCAAGTGCAAATATATATCACGTCACTCCATGCTTGTGCACCTCCCTCCTTGAATGCCTCCCTTATTGCGCACCCCTAACTACTTGTGTGCCACTATTGTACATAAATCACATTTTTTCACACTAATTATAGATTTATACACAACACACTTCTTTCACATAAATCTCTTCTTGCACGAAACATACAACAAGCACACCACGTTTGATTTCATTCCACTGTTGTAGATAACACAAAACATGTGTGAAACTTCATTTTTCAATCCACTTTGGTGCATAACACACAACATGTGTGACACTTCATCTTACATTCCAATTTCTACTAGTTATATGAGAAAAGAATAAATTTTCTCTTCAGTGTTGAAAATATCTAAAATTAGGATGGTATCCATCAATTTATACTAATTTTGGAGACCCTGCACTTGAGGCATGAAAATCATCCAGTGCACCACTCCATGACAAGCACACAACATACACTATTGTTCCATTCATGCTTGGGTGCAACTTATACTTTTGCACCAATTCCAACTTGTGTTCCACTATTTAAAATTCCTTCCAAATTATTTCATCTTTCATACTTTTATGTGTTGTTTTTAAAATCTGACATGTGAGCAATATACACTTGTGTGCCACTTATACTTCCGCACCACTTCAATTTCTTTGTCAAAAACACTTTTTTACTCCCTATACTTCATAATACTTTAATACATGTTCTCTAAACATATGATGTTTTTGAAAAACAAATAAAAAAATTATCTTTATAGTTTATATAACCTTTAACAATGTTAAATGATTTAACTTTTTGGAATATAAAAGAAAACATCTTCTCTAGCCAACTTGGTCCCAACATGGTTAGGGTACATTGTTTCTCTATCCATGAGGCGCAACCTAGATAAATTTGTATACGAGAATGTTTAATTCCATGATAATGTTTTAATCTTTTAATGCCCTTTTTTATTTGATTGTGAAGCCCATTTTACCCTAGCAAGATTTATTCTTCCGTTGAGGCTCTTATGTGTTCATTATTTTTCCTCCGAACCATTTACAAAGAGGATCAAATCTAAGATTACTTTGTTCAATATCTCCGTAGTAAGATTTATTCTCTCATTACATATATCATAATCTCTTTCTTTATCACCCTTATATTTTCGATATATTTCCATATTGTTGGAGGATCTAATATTTTATTTATTATATTTGCAATATAGGTTCCATTCATGGTTAATTATTTCTGAAAATATTTATTGGAGTTTCCCTTTGTGGGTGTTGTGAATTGGAATACTGTGATCCCATGGTATGCGGTTCTATATAGGATTGGACAATAAATTTAGCCTAGATTTTCATTATTTTTTATATTGTTTTAAACTAAATTTGAAATAAAAAATTCAGTGTGATTTGGGATTTAAAATTGATTTGGACTGAAATTTGGGAAAACCCAAAATTCTAGGGAATTTTCGGGAGATTATAATTTGAATAAAATTATTGAATTTTATTTGTGGAAATTGAAGTGTGAAATTGATTTAAAAAAGGGATTAATTTGTTTTTGATAATTAGAAATTTTTTTATCATAGAAATATGAATGAATTGATTAAAAACGAATATATTGGTTTTAAAAAAATAAATTTTCATATTGAAATATAAAATAGAGTAATTGCATTTTGGAATTATTTGAGATCATTTTCCCATTTTTGGTTTTTGTTTGATAACATGAAAACCTTGGGAGTTAGTATGTTATTTGGGACAAAAATCATGGATATAATTTCCCTAGCATCATATTAACACTTTAAAACTCTACCAAAATCATATTTGATGATCATATACTCATAGGGATTTTTATTAGTCTTCATTGTCTAGTGTTATAGAAATGCCTATTCACATTTCTATTATAATTGTATGAGTGTGTGAGGATCCCTTAACATGGAAATATCATACCTCTTAGAAGATTACAATGATTTTTTCAATTTTGATATATATATGCATTAAATTATTTATATTACTTCTTTACATATGACTAGGGAGTTTATATAATTTTTTTATTAAGAAATTGTTTTAAAATATTTACATCAAATTGAAAATAAAGATTGATTTTTTGATTAATTTATATCGGTGCTAATGATAATATTTGTGTGAGCTATGGATATGTATTAGTTCATGTTTCATAATTTGAACTCTTATAGGTGTGTCTGTAACATCCATTTATTGAATCTGGCCAAGGATGATTCATGATATTTAGAATCATGTCCATAATTATTTAATGATATTTATTATAAATGGACCTGTCATTGGATGGTCAATATGAAATTTGGATATACAATGTAATTGGGTGTCATTATTTCCAGATTCAATAGTGAATGACAATTATGATTTCATTTGTGCTATCAGATGGATTATGTACATTAGGATATGGATATATATTATTTAAATGAGATCCTAGTAGTTTTCAGATCAGTGGTTTATTTATAGGGAGTTGAAATGATGTATATTTTTTGTTGGTTTAGTACCCAACCATTGAATCTCACAGAGATTTTGTTGATGTTTGGATGATAAATAAAAATTTATCACATAATACTGAATGTTTTTAAGAAATATTAATTGGGTACTCAATTGAGTGTTATTTGGAGAAGATTATTGAATTCATGATGGGTTATCATACAGTGGTTTTACCAATGGGGATATGTGTAATTGGATTTGGTGGGTTAGAAACCACATTTATCATGACATATTTGATAAAAAGAACATTATTATTATGGGTAGAATATTTTGTAGAAAAAATGACATCTTTGGGGAAAGACACTGATGAAAGAGAATCATCCTTTTAGTTTTATAATTTTAAATAATAATTTTTACAGTCTTTAGAATGGTTTTTTCATGTGTGAACTCGTGTTGTAAATTTGATACCACACATAGAACATTGATAGAACATGGGATGCATATTTGTTTAGGTGATCCCACTTGTTGGAAGTTCCAGGTGTTGAGATTTTATATTGAATTCTATATACTTTAGTAGTGATAAAAACTTCCAAATACGTAATTGGATGATGAAATATGGATATCCTGGGATAGATGGGAACCATATAGTTTTTTATGATTATTGAGGATGATATAATCATTAGTTTCAGATTTTTATAATTCAACAAATTAATTTTTGACATTCTTTATGGATGAAAAATTAGTTTTTAGTGATGGATATCGACTATATGAATGATAATTATAGATCATGATTGGTAGAGATTTATGTTCAGATTCTCATTGAGTCTTCATAAGGATGAGTTGTGATCTGGTAGGTATACTATGATTTATTAGAGTATTGGAATTTAAAATGATCATCATATAGCATTTATTTATTATATTATCTAAAAAATATTTTTATATTTGATCATCCTATAATTTCATCATCATTTTTTCACTTTATAGATTCTATGTTTTATATTATTAAAATTTGATAGGTTTTATTTATCATGTGGACATTTTGTTTATAATATATATATATATGACACTTATTTACTTTATTTATTATATCACAAATTGTTTAGGGGGTATATTGAACCGATTTTATGACCCCAGACCCTCAGTACTAGTCAGTAACCCCTGAAATAGAAGTATGAGTTCTGTAACATGTAATGTCTCCGATATTCCATGTATTTTTTTAAATATTATGTGGTATTTTTTTGAGACCATACCTTTTTATGGCGTGTGATTTCGAGGCCCGGAGTGCCTATAATAAATGTTTAAAATAAATTGAAATTTTAAATGGAACACATAAGCAGTTTTCATGTAAAAGTGGAATATGTTTTATATTGGTGCTTGGATCAGATATATGAGGGCACAGTTGCATTCAGAGCATTGACTTTACCTTAGTCACGGGCTAACATCAATCGACGTAGGTCAGCATCGAGAGAAAGGTTTGGACATTTAATGAAAATAAAATAAAACAATAGTTTGTTTTATTTAAAAGTTTACTTTTTTGTGAAATGACATAATTAATCCATTTTTAAATACATGCTTATGGAAAGTTCGCAGGGTTGCTTCATAACCCTACAAATTGAGGGAGAGGTGCTTGGATCTTGGGAGGAGAACCCGTTGGTGGACGACGAAGACACATCTCAATTCCGACAAACCTCGCCAATGAATGTGATGTGGCGATCATTCTTCAACCGGATCGAGGTAGGGGTTGTTATTTTCATTCTTCTTTCCCCATTTTTGGATTAAGAGATGAACTCAGATCAATCAAGAACATGTTGATCCATTAATCATAGGTTCTTGTAAGAGGGTGTTATTTTCAGTTATCTTCGGGGATTGATTCGGGAATTTTTAATTGGGATATTTTTTGGATAATTTTTTTGATTCTGCTCCGTTTAATCTAACTAATAGAAGAATATCAATGCCATGAAGAACGGTGGTGGAGGTTCATTCCATGATTCTCCTTTTTTACATCATTCCATTTTTATCCCATGAGTTCTTTGCATTCATTGTGGGGTGATGAATAACGGATCGTTGCATATCCATTTTGTGATTCAACGATTCCAAATTAGAGATCCAACATCATGGAGATCTAGAGGAGTTACGGCGACGATGGCGATAGAAAAATCACCATGGTTTGAGAATAATTGTTCTATTACCATTCTTCATGGTGATTATCAAAAAAATTGGGGCTGATCGGAGGCCCAAAAAAGATGGAATCAGCTTTATAGGGATCGGGCGACAAAAAACCATGAGATTCGTAGTGATAAGATGGCAGGATTGAGGAACGGGGTAGCACTGGAGGCGCGAAAGTGGAGGTTCATGATTCTGAAATTTTTTGAAGAACATGACATGTATTATCAATGAACATGCCATGTGGTACCAGTTCAACAGCAGCTAGGGTTTCGTGAGGCACGAATCGATGAAATGGAATGTTCATCGATGAACAAGACATGTGGGTCCTTAAGCGGGAATTAGTGTGTATCTCGAGTGATATGCAATCATGAGATAGAGTTCACGGCTGTGTACTCAACCACACGGCCAGACTGGGTCAGCTACAAGGGTTACCCCATGTACCGGTTACACTGGATGAAACAAACTAGATAAACCCTTGTACATGCACACGACGACATCCACAGAGTCGACCCCATCTACTAAAACATGGCATGTGATCTGTACTACAAACCATGTATTGCCTTTCCTACAAGACCATCATTGCGACATAGTCCATAGTACACGGGTAGTACCCGGGGTGAGAAAAGATGATGTGTGACATTTCAACACACTGTGTACTTCTCATTAAATGGCTTGATCTGGTTGTCCACCGTATCATGGATAGGTTTTGTTAGGGTTACTTCCCCTTTTTATCGTTCCCCCAAAGGTCATGTATAATTTTCTACTATAGGTGTATGATCCCTTTAGCAGGAAATTCTGAGATAGAGTGAATTATCCCTCTGAGAGGACATAAAAAATATCATATATCCTTTCTCAACCCAACGTAGAGTTAGGTATCGACGTAAAAACATCTACAGTTTTTCGACCCTTTAACTAGAAGGAGAATTATGATGAGTTGTTGTATCCTCCAAGGCACTGGTAGTGATCCTCATATGTGTATCATGATCATTTCCCAACTCAATAGTGTGTTCTCTCAGAATGAGTGCATCAATCTATTGTGACCTTTCTTGACAGACAGAACTTCTCAGATGGATGTCATCAGAGCTATCAGACTCATGGAGAGATTTCTCCTGCATGAGTGGATTGTGGAATCATTTACCTGAATCCCTAGTGGTGGTATATTATTGAGTTAATTTCCATTATACTATAGGATTAGGATTTGAGTATATCATGTTTGTGTTCTCCAATTATATTTTCAGTAGAAATATAATGTGTAGAGATGACTATGCATTTCCTTTGTGTATAGCTATAGGGTTTTCATGGTCCTCTACTGAGTATTCTTATTCTCACCCCTGCACAAGATTTTCCTATACGTGTCATGTCTTGTGCAGATGAGAAGCATTTTGAAAGAGTGTAGGGTGGACCCGGTCAGGATCGAGCTTTCTGAGGTCCCTAGAGGCCGAGGTGTTCCTACGACTATGATAAAAAGTCAATGTACCTCTTTTTGTTTATAGGATGGACATTGTATTTTTCAGACTCTTGTTTTTTATCGGATTGTATTCTAGCTCAGTTTAATTTCAGAACATTACATTCTATCATACTCTGTTTGTTGATTTTCGTTCTATCCATGCATTTTTATCCTGGTGTTTTTCATTACATTTTAGTATTAGGGTCTTAGATATATATATATATATCTGTGTGTGTGTGTGCAGTAACTTAGTAAATTCCTTCCATGTTATTAATATGCATACTTGGTGCTACTCACCAGCCCCTAGCCTATTGAATGTGGGGTTAGGGAGTCGCGGCGTGGGCCCCCTTGGGATTGGTCGTGATATAGTGGTATCATAGGTGTTATGTTATACCTTAGGAATAAGATTTTATGAGGTGGATTTGGGTAAAATATGTTATGTTTTTCATTCTTAACATCCAAGCCATAGACTCCACTGTTGGTGTGGGCGGTTGATGTATCCATACACCCAGACACTGATAACTTTTTTTTTCATCATGGTACATGAAAACACTCATTTTGGTGAAATAAAAGAAAGGTATATTCATTATATAAGAATGGGTTTTGTTTTCCATTAACATAGTTTCAACTATCCAGATATACTCGTTAACCATGGTGCATCTTGTGTCCTTACGGGATGCCTCTGTGACGCATAGCCACTAGGATTCAGCAGCACGATCACGAGGATGACCCCCTCAGTGATGAGGCTTCGGTACAGGGACTCGTTCTCCATGCATTACCACTAGGTGGTGCACCTGCTATACCACCAATACTTGAGCCACCCGTTATACCTGCTGTACAAACCGACGAGTAGTGTGGGCTGAGCGCAATCCATGAGTTCCAAAGAGATACCTCTTAGGTTATGAGGTGAGCCCGACCCTCAGGCGGTTGAGGACTGGATTGAGGCAATGACTAGAGTTTTCTATCTAGTGAGGACACTAGCGAACCAGATGGTGATCCTAGGAGAGAGAATTCTTCAAGGTTCGGAAGGGCGATGGTGGAGTCTATCCACATAGACACATGACTAGAAGACTCTTTCATGGGCGAAGTTTGAGAAATGATTCAACGAATATTTCGCTCGGGTTACGCTAAGATAAGTGCGCATTCAGAATCATCTTCAACTCTGGGAGAGCAGTTTGACGGTAGATGACTATTCATTGAGGTTCACCGACCTCACTAGGTAATTGATGGATATGGTCAGGGATCAATAATTCCGAGATCATTCCTTCAAGAATGGTCGATGAAGGGACATCCGATCTGGTGTCATGACTCTATTCAATTCTACATATGATGTAGTTCTCGAGTGAGCCTTGGTGATCGAGAGATTTTTAGTAGAGTAGTAATAGTCGATGGCAGTCAGCAGCAGGTAGACTGGTGCGGAGACCCTGGCAGTATGGAGTAGATGTCAGGTACATGGATCAAGATGTGGTATATGTCATAGGAGGAAACATGACAAGGGATCGATAGTCCATGGATCTCTTGCTTGATCCAATCATCCCAGAGAGAGGTGGTGCTACTCGTGCGACGGTAGGGGACATCTTTCTAGAGATTGTCCAACCTGTCAACCTGCGGTTAGGGAGGTGGTGGATCGACCACCGAGGAATAGGGAGTGAGTGGTGAAGATAGTCTCGTTAGGGGGCAGATGTGGAAGAAGAACATGGAGAGCTATAGGTGGGGCTAGATGCTTTGATCTACTTCCACCACCACCTCAAGAGGTCTGCACCAGGCTCCATGATCTACCAGATAGGGGAGGGTTCAATAACATTTTTTTGAGGAGTAAAAACCAGAGACTCTAGAGATGATTCAAGGTACGATATTTATCTTTTCTACCTTAGAAATCATGGTTATAGACATAGGTTCCAATCATTCCTTCATCACCACATGTCTAGTGCAAAACCATGAGATTCTGGTAATGCTGTTGACTCAATCCCTAATCCTGGAGCCACCTATGAGAGGAGGCTGGATGGTCACACACCTTTGCAGATAGTGTGATCATACCCTTATCAACGAGTGTTTCAGATGGAACTTATCAGTGGTAGTGTTGAGGCCATACAATGTCATTTCCATCATGGATTGGTTATCTTCGGTCCATTCCCTGATTGGCTGCTTTAGGAGAAGGGTGTGGTGTTCCTACAGTGATGGGATGGTGTTTTCTATTGATAGAGAAATGGTGACATAGGTAGCACAGATTGGGCTCATGTATAAGAGGGTGCATCCGATCACTCATGAATTGGCTAGCCTTTCCCTCAGAGCATTAGATGTTACAATCTCCCAGTTCCCATTAGTAGTGGTGGAGTACAAGGATGTCTTTCATAAAGATGTTCCATGACTACATCCCTATCAGGAAATAGAATCATGCATCGACTTACACCCCAAAATAGCACTAATATCCTCACCAACATATTGTATGGCTTTCGTAGAGCTTCGCGAGCTGAGGGTGTTGTTGGAGGATTTGTAGAGCAAGGGTTTAGTAAGACCGAGTGTTTCAACCTAGGCGACCCCATCCTTGTTTTCCAAGAAGGAATACAAGTGTTTGAGGTTTTGTGTGGATTACCGACACATGAATCAGGTAACAATGAAGAATAATTATCCAATACCAATAATTGACAACCTGCTTGATCAGCTAAGAGAGGCACAATGGTTCTCGAAGGCGACCTTCGATCAGATTATCACCAGTTACGAGTACAGTACGAGGATATACCAAAGTCAAATATCAGATGCCGCTATGGCCACTATGAGTAATTGGTGATTCCCTTCGGCGTGACAGACACCCCCATAATGTTCATGGGACTGATTAACCAGATCGTCCATCTTAACATAGATCAGTTCATAGTGGTATTCATTGATGACATCCTTCTCTACTCGGCGTCAAGGGAGGATCACATGAGAAACCAACAGATGGTTCTAGGTGTAAACTATCAAAGCCCACTTTATGGGATGCTCTCAAAGATCCAGTGCTGGAATTTGGAAGTCCCATTTCTAGGATATTTTATCTCAGCAGATGGTGTACCAATGGTCCCAACCATGGTTCATGCAATGTTATTATGGGAGCAACCTCAGAGTGTGATGGAGGTGCAGAGATTCCTTGGGAAGGCACGATATTACCAAAGATTCATTCCTGAATTATCACAAATTTCAGCACCTCTGACAGCCTTGACCAGGAAGGTACAAAACTCCTTATAGAAGAACAAGTGTCAGAAGGCTTTAAATTAGTTGAGGCAGAGATTGATGAGCACCTCGATATTGATATTACAGGAGGAGGGTGTCAGGTGTGTCATTTTCTGTGAAGCATCCGGGACCAGGATTCGGTGTGTCCTGATGCAGAGATGGGGTGTTATTTCTTATGGTTCACGCCATATTAGGCTACATGATAAGAACAATGGAACCCCCGATCTCGATTTGGCAGCGTTAGTCTTCACGTTGAAGATGTGGCGACACTACCTTGTGGGAAAGCAGTTTATCATCTACTCTGACCACAAGATCCTCATATAAATTTTCTCATAGAAGGATCTAAATATGAGGAGGAGGTGTTGGCTAGTATTCCTCCACAATTATGATTTTGGGATCATCTATACTTCTGGGAAGGTGAACATGGTGGAAGATTCTCTTAGCAAAAGGTCGAGCTCGTAGTTTTTGAGTGAGAAGACAAAGCAGTTAAAAACGTTGCAGTTATCCTTCATGGAGAGAGAGGATTAATCTTACCATTAGTAGATGGTTTTCACGCCTTCACTGTTACATCGAGATATGGAGGCGTATCATGGGGATGTCTACTATGAGGTTTTACATGGTCAGTTATCCACATGACATGTGCCTGATGGATATTATTAAGGTGGGGAGAAAATACTTATTTTTAGGGGATGCACTATTTTACCAGTGGCGTTGTGGGAAGAGGTTTTGATGAAGTTTCATACATCCCCTTTGGTGGTAAATCATGGAGTTGCGAAGATGTACCAAAATCTCTGACAATAGTTCTGTTGTTAAGGCATAAAGTGGGCAGTAGCATAGTTCATTTCTCGTTTCATTTCATGCCATCACATGAATTCTGAGCACTAGGTTTCAACGGGATTAGATGACCCTGGGAAGTTCCAGTGTGAATGTGGGATGAAATATTGATGGACTTTGTGACAGGCTTACCACAGACATCCAAGGGGCATGATTCCATCGAGGTGATCATGGACCGAATCACCATGTCATACCTCTTCTTAGATAACTTAGAATAGTGTTCCATAGAGAGCTTGGGATTCCACTATATGTAAGTTATATTTGGGCTTCATGGTGTCCCTCTGACAGTAGTCTTGGATCGAGATTCCCGCTTCACATACCCGTGGTGGAAGGGATTTCAGGAGGATTTTGGGACTCAGTTACGCTTGAGTACGACGTTCCTCCCCTAGACAGATGGTCAGATAGAGAGGACCATACAGGTTTTTGAGGTTTTGTTGCGGGCTTGTATCTTGGCCTTTGGACACATTTTGGAGGACCACCTACCACTAGTGGAGTTTCCGTACAACAACAGCTACCACTTCACCAATAGTATAACTCTTTTGGAGGATTTATATGTGAGACCTTGTCAGTCACCGCTTCACTTGACTGACCCCAATGATTCAGCACTCATGGGTCCAGAGTTGATATAATCTACTATCGCGAAGCTTTAGATCATCCAGGAGAAGATAAAGACAGCACAGAACTATTAGAAGTCTTATCCTGATAGGAAACTTAGACCTCTATAGTTCGAGGAGGGATACCATGTCTTTCTCTAGGTGTCACCTCGACGGGGTTTATGGATATTTTTCTAGGGCGACAAGATATCTCTGAGGTTCATAGGACCTTTATAAATACTATGTTGAGAAGGTGAGGTGGCATACCGCCTTGCTCTACCGCCAAATTTTCATTAGGTACAAGATGATTCCACGTGTCGTAGCCGAGGAGGTACGTGCATGATCCATCGCACATCATAGACTGGGGTGAGCTGGACATCGAGGATGGATTGAACTTTACTGAAATATTGGTGGAGATTGAGGATCAGTAAGAGAGGGTCATTCATGGGTGATCAATTCACTTGATGCGTGTTCGGTGGAAACATAGTAATTTTTAGGATAACCCGTGGGAGTAGGAGACTCATATTCATGCCCAGTACCCGCATCTTTTTTGGTAGCCATTGTTTTGGTATTTCTAGGATGAAAATCCCCAAGGTGAGGAGAATGTAATGTCCTAGCTTTTCTTATGTATTATTATTTTTAAATATTATATGGAATTATTTCGAGACCAGAAACTTAATCGGTGTGGGATTCCGAGGCCCAGAGTGCCCAGAATAAATGTTTGAAAGAATATAAAATTCTACATAGCGCGAGTCAGGGGTTTTCCTGTAAAAGTGAAATATCTTTTAAACAGGTTCCCGGAATATAAATATGAGGACACATTTGCATTCAGAGCAACGAATTTACCCTAGGCGAGGCCTAACATTGATCAACACATGTCATCTGTGAGAGTTAGTTTTAGAGTTTTAATGAAAGTAAAATAAAATAACAGTTTATTTTATTTAAAAGTTTTCATGTTGTGAAGTGACCTAATTAATCCTTTTTTAAATTCCTACTTATGGAAAGGTTGCCAGGATATCCTCATAACCTTGAGAATTAAGAGAGTGGATCCTATAGATTTGGAGGAAAACCTGTTGGCAGACAACAACAGAACATCTCAGATACGAAGAACCTAACCAACGAATGTGACGAAGTGAACGTTCTTCAACTGAATCTAGGTAGGGGTTGTTTTTTTAATTCTTCTTTCCTTGTTTTTTGATTTAATGATGAACACAGATCTACCACAAAAATTATGATCCCAAGATATTTCATTCTTTCGATAGGGTGTTATTTTCCATTTCCTTCATGGTTTGATTAATGGATTTTTAATTGTGAAAATTGTTGTATTATTGTATTGATTCTACTCCGTTTAATCCTACTGAAGGGAGAAGATCAATGCCATGATGAACAAAGGTGGAGGTTCATTACTTGATTTGATTTTGGACTTATTTCCCTTTATTCTCTCATGCGTTATTCACATTCATCATAGGGCGACGAAAAACAGATTTTTGCGCATCCGATTTGCGCCGCAATGATCCAAAAATTGGAGATTTTAAATCGTGGAGACCAAGATGAGGTGAGACGGTGACAGAGGAAGATGAAATAAAAAGGTATTGGAATATTATTTCTTCGACTGTTCGTCATGAGGATGATCATAACACATTTTCAGGGCAGATTAGAGGTCTGAATCCAATGGAATCGGCCTCATATGGATCGGGCGACCTATAACATTGAGTTTAATGGCAATAAGATCACTGAATCGAAGAAAAGGGAAGCATGAGAGGCGAGATAGAATATGTTCACGATTTTGGGATTTTCTAAAGAATACATCATCTATTCCCAAAGAACCCTCCATGTGGTACTGGCTGAGTAGGGACTAAGGTTTCGTGAGGCACGATGCAATGACATGGTGTGTTTTCTCATGAACATGACGTGCTTCTCCTTACGTGGGAATCAGCATGTATCTCGAGTGATACACAGACACGTGATGAAGTATAGGGTCATGTAATCCACCACACAGCTAGACCAGGACAACTACACACGTTACCCCATTTACTAGTTACATGAGATTTCAAAAATGTGATAAAGCCATGTAAATAAACACAACCACATAAAAAGAGCTGACCCAGCTACTCAGGGACAAAAGGTGATCTGTACTACACACCATGTAGAAAATTTACTACACGACCATATTTGTGACACGGGTCGTAGTACACAGGCTGCGATTGGGGTCATAAAACACGGCATGTAAAATATATAAACATTGTGTACTTCTTAGTACATGGCTTGATATTCTTGTCCAACGTATCATATACTTGTTTTTTTGGGTAAATTCCCATTTTTCTCGTTCCCTTGTAGGTCAGGTATCATTTCTTACTAAATGAGTATGATCCCTTTAGCAGGACATTCCGAGATAGAGTCTGGTATCCCTCTATGTGTCTCAAATAAAGTTCCTCTTTCCATTCTCGACCCAATATAGAGTCCGGTATCGACACGACCAAATCCATAGGGAACTGATCCTCTACCTAGAAGATAAATCTATATTAGTCATGGTATCCTCCAACTATCTTGAAGTGATCCTCATATATGTATCATGATCTTTTCCCCACATAGTAGTGTGTTCTCCTAGAATGAGTGCATATATCTCTCATGACCATTCCCGATGGACAGTACTTCTCAGGAAGTTGTCATAAAAGCAATCAGAATTGTGGAGTGAGTTCTCCCGGACATGTACTTCGTGGAATATTCAAACGAAATCCCTAGTAGGGGTATGTTGTTCAGTGACTTTCCCCAAGACTACAGGTTTGGGATTTTAGTATATTTGGATTGTGTTCTACTGTTATATGTTTTGTAGACATATAATGTGTTGAGATGACTATGCATTTCTTTTGTGTATTTCTTTTTGGTTTTCAGGGACCTTTTCTGAGTATTGTTATAATCACTCCATCATGGCCTTTTCTAGTATGTTTCATGTCTTATGTAGAAGAGCATCCTTTTTACAGAGTCCATGGAGGACCAGGACATGACTGAGCTTTCTGAGTTCCCTGTAGGACAAGGTGTTACTACAAATACAAGCAGCAGTCCCAGTACCTCTTTGTGATTACAAGTTGGACTTTGTAGTTTTCAGACCCTTTTTTTGTGGGATTGTATTCTATACTAGTTTCTTTTCATTACATTACTTTCCATCGTATTCTATTGGTTGGGTTTATTTGTATGCTTGTATTTCTGTTTCCTGGTTTTTTATTTACATTTCATCTTTGTTGGAATAGTGATGTGTGTGTGTACAAGTACTTAGGCAATTCCTGCAATGATTTTAACATGCCTACTCGGTGCTAGTCACTAGCACTTGGCCTATTGGAGGCGGGCATGAGGAGTCGCATCACGGGCCCCACATAGACAGGTCATGACATAACTCATTTGTAGAACCTATAAGTCGAATTAATCATGTACCCTACTATAGAGGATTTTATAGGGAAATAACTAGTAGATATCATATTTGGGTTTATGTTTACATGTGTCGTTCTTCTCAGAACCATACTTCTAATTGTGTTGTGAAGATACATCTTGTGTGTGTCTAGTGTAGAGATGATGGAATTTCTAATAAATAATATCTAAAATCTCCAAGAAATTAACTTTATTCTATCCATTTAAGACACCTTCAGAGGAAATATAACTTATTCTTTTAAAAAATAACTATAATATAGTGGGGATTGAGGTGTTTTTTTTGTTCTTTAGTCTTCTAGTTTCACTAATGTATTTGAAATTGATTATATAATTTGGAAAAAAATTAGATAGTTCGTGGTGGTTTATTATTTCAAGTATCAGTTTATTTTTTCTTGATGATGGTTATTTAAATTTTTTAATTTAATATTTTTATTTCATGTATATTATATTTTTCTATCATGAAATATATTTTGTCCAATTTGAGATTTTTGATTTGATGAAAATCTATATCATTAGAAATATTATTAGAAAATCCAAAAGGAAGTTACATTAATTTTTTTCTCATATGTGGGAGTTTTAGTTTTTTAAGGTTTCATCATGATATTGTGTTCTATTCTTGTGTATATAGATCAATCTTTTAGGGTGATGTGATCTTGGTCCGAATCACATGTTGGTTTTTTATGATACATGTGTTGTTTGATTTCTACTTCACCACATGATTGGGTGACATTGGTGAGGTTTTTTTGGATTCTATATTGTTGATTACATTTTTGTGTTAGGTATCATGTTCCTTGGTGGTATTTGTATTCTTATAAGTTTGAATCCCCTGGGTTTCCCCATTTAAGTAGTACATAAAATTCTGTGGAGAGCCATGCTCTGTATCAATTCTTATATAATCTATATGTTATTTTTGGTTTTTCTAGGATTTGTTGGATTATATTTTCAGGACATGTGGTTCTATTATATTTATTTTTTTGGGTTATCTACTGATCCACTTTAAATTGACCCTCTCTTTTACTTTCCTAATTATCCCATCACATATATTACAGTTTCTAGGTTTTAGTATTTGCAATACATTTTTACTAAAAAATGCATTTCATAGGTACACATGTGTTTTGGTAAAGAGAATTGTGGCACCCTCATGTCAAAGATATTTTTTAAACAATTTAGTATAGAATATTTGTGTTCCATCAAGTTATATTTGTTTAGATTTAGTGAATAATCCCCATGGAGTTTTTTCTCTAGTAGACCATGGAACATCCTAGGGAGGTCACACAACATTATCTAGCCTACGAGCCCTTAGAACATATGAATAAAGCCTTATGTGTGAATGATGTTGTATTTTTTATATTTGTTGGTATAATGAAAGATCTATTGACATGTTATAGTGGGAAACAATGTAATAGGTAGAAAGATTACAAGCCTTGACCCTTACATTTTTGGAACCAACACACTACAATAATGGGAACCACAATTTAGAGCTTATTATAAACGAACACCACACCATAACCAATACAACCATGTCTATGTATAACCATCTAATTTTAAAATATTGAAGTCACCTCACATCCACTCACCATGTTAACCAGATTTTATTCTCCATGATTCCTCATTGCACATGATTGATCCTATATGAATCCCTTTGGAAATTTCCCTC
The DNA here is from genome assembly GCA_963277665.1 of Viscum album. Classification (NCBI taxonomy): domain Eukaryota; kingdom Viridiplantae; phylum Streptophyta; class Magnoliopsida; order Santalales; family Viscaceae; genus Viscum; species Viscum album. Next base: position 1,316,683,124 of record OY728143.1, read on the forward strand.
CTCCTAAAAGATATAGGCCTATATGTTCCATATTTCAGGTTAATTCAATGTAATATATATATTTTATTTCTCTTATCCTAACACAACCTTTCAATATCTTCTAGAAAATTTGGACCATAGAGACCCAAAAAAAAGAATATATGGATTTGTTGATTTGGGTTGGTTTGGACCTTGTGATTTTTTCGTTATGTTATTATAAAGAGTAGTTAATTACATTTTTGGGTGTTCTATTTACAATATGACAAATTTTGAAATTATTCTTCTACATTAAGGGTTGTTGTGGTTGTGATCTTGAATTATGTAGTAATTTAGTAAGTTCATGGATAATAAAAATACATTGTTAATGTAAACATGAATATGTATTAAATCAATGATAGAATTCAAAAAAAATATAGTTAATAATGGTTCGGAACAAAAAATAAATTATTGGTATTTATTTTTTCTTTTATATTTAATTTATTTTGAAATTAATATCCTTTGAAAATTAAAATGTGTCTTTATGAAACGTCTTTGAGGAAAATGTGAGGAATTATCTAGTTTATATTTCTCAATATATGAAACTGATATAAAATTGGTTTTTTTAATAAGGGGATATAATCTAAATTGTATCAAAGAGATAATTGAATGATTTATTTATATGAAATGTAAATAATGGGACATGAATTGCTAGATTTTGTTATAGGCCTTTTTGAAAAACCTAAATCAAATGGTGTTGTGACCAATGTGATCTAGGATTGTTTTTGATGAAGATACTTAGATTTCTAAAAACCGAATCTTATGTTGATCAATGTGATTTAATTTCTTGGAATAACAGTTCTTCAAAAATTTTATTCTAGTGATGTAATTGAAGATAAATATTGAAATATTTTTTTATTAATTTATATTAAAACACTATTTGATAAAACATATAGGTTTTGTAGTTGTTTAATAAATGTGTCATGAAAAATAATGAGTTTTCCCATATAAAATATTTAACTTACATGTGAGTGTGTGTTGACTATATAAGAAATATATAGATCACACATGTATTATATTGAATGGGATCACATAAATTAGGTTTTCAGTATGTTGACCACATAAAGATTTTATGAAACATATGACACCATGAGATGTCCGAATATTGTTTTTGTGGATATATGTGAAGTTATAAATAGTTTTGCTGGTATGTTTTTAGTGTCGAAATTGAGATTTTATCATGTATTTAATTAAATAATGACCTAGAAATGAGTGTATTCTATGTAAAAGGGATTTGATAAATATTATATTACATTCGTAGGAAATTAATTTAAATATTATTATCAGTGATATTTTCGATGAATGTTTCATATAAATGCCCCAATAATCCACTCATTGGGTATAGATCATTAGAAAAATTGATCTAAGAATTATATAGTTGATTATAGTTAACATGAATCATATGTGATATTGGATACATAGAGTTAGTATGGTTGGACTAGATCATAATGATAGTGTGTGAGAAAAAAGTCTGTAATTTTTTATGAGGAGGCATTGTCCTTAAAGTAAGTTCTTATTGATCATTTTTCAATGTTTTATCATGAATCACAATAATAATAAAGTATTTTGGTAAGGGGTGGATAAACAAGAATCTAGTTCCTCTTAGAAACACTATTAGTACACATTTTAGGGGAAATAATTAACTTAAGATCGGATAAACATAGTTCACGTGTTTATAATGTGGTGAATATTGTTTCATGTGGTTACATAACCAATGTTATATTCGTGTAGTTATTTTCACATGAAAATATCATGTGGGTATTTTTTAGACTATGTAGTACATTGGTGCTTCATATTAATTCTAAAATGATGAAAAGAAAATCATACACTCTATACAAAATAGAATAGCCCTTCCTCATATTAATTTTTGGAAGACATCATATAGCTCTGTGAACAAGGAGGATGAGTCCAATGTCATATATGGTAGGTAGTTAATATCTCCGAAATAATTATTATGAATTTTATCTTGGAATGAAGTTACCATTGATAATAAATAATAATCCAAAAAAATCAGATTTTGTTTAGAAGAGTTTTTTTATAATAAACACATAATCATCCCATTGTAACTGGAATGGAAATTTTTGGTGAACATATTAAAAATTATTATTTTCTTATCTATTTCATAATTATTGTGTTCAGTGAATGATCCAAGCAATATAATATTATTAAAATGTTTCTAACATTATAAGGATAAGAATAATGAAATGAAAAAGAAAATTTTGACACCTTGATTCATCCTTCCTCTCTCAATGATTCCCATGGATACAAGAAATTTTATGAGTCATTTGTGACACTCTTGATTTACCTATATTCTTATCTATCCCCATTAATGGTTTTTTATGTTTATATGTTTTTATATACTTATAATGGGGATATTATATGTAATGATGATTGTAGTGAGGTGTAATTATTTCCTTAGTTGTTTTTTATGCTATTAAATTTCTTTTTTTGCATAAACCCACATTGTTTATGTAGTAGAAAACCATGTTACTAAGTTGACAACATTGATTTATGTTAGAATATATCATATAACTCATGGTATAGTTCCCCTTAATATGTTTTATAAGTCTAGGTGTGTAGTATCATTGGCGATGTTACAGTTTGATTAATTGTTGTATTGTGATTTTATTTGTAAATAATATTTACTGACTATCAGCCTCTTATGGTTATGTATTTTTAGGGTCATATATCATTAAAACATAGTAATGTTTCCCACTACACATGTTCAATTTTTTATGAATTGTTATTGGTGATTTAAAATTAATTTATTCTTATATCCCATGTTAAATATTTTTTTATTAAAAGAATTTACATTTACGAGTTTACTATTTTATATTACCCTATTATTGTAGTTCTAGTTATGTTGTTATTTTAATCATTTATATCTATTGATTTTCACATAAATAATTTTATAAATTAGTTTTAGAATATTATTTTATATAAAAGTAAAATCCAATATTTATAAGAAAAATATTCTGAAATATTATCTATACAAATATATATATCTTTTATTTCATACATCTTCATGGATATTATTTAAATTTTTAATGAACACTAACAAAAAAGAGAGAATCTATTTAACTTTTTATAAAATGTATAACTGTAGTCATTATGAAATAAGGGATAATGTTTGGATTCTTTTATCTCACTAAAAATATAAGTCATGATATTTATCTTATATTTTTAAATAGGCTTTTTGAATTAATTCATTTAAGGAATTACATACACTCCATGGTGAGTACCTACATGACATGTTATCTTATACCCTACATGCAAACCCATGTTTCTCTGTGGGTGATTTTTTTATTTATGGGTTAAAATTTTCATTTTAGTTTTCTTATAAAATAATTGGTCATAGCTCGACGAGTATGGGTGTGAAAAGAAACAATATGAATCATAGAGGGGTTATCATGGGTTGTTTTTATATTTTTAATGGTGTTTTAGTATCAACCAACAAAACCAATCTTTTGTTGATATTTGATTTCATTTTATTTTTAGATGATGGTTGAAATTGTTAAAAATGAGTTGATTATAATTATTTTATAGTACTCATTTCATTTATTTATTATTTTTCATTCTTATTTCATTTTTCATGGATATATAAGATAGGTATAATCCATTGAATATATTTTTTAAAAGTATATAGTAAATTTTTATTATAATTTGAGGGGTATATTATTAGAAGTAGTGTATTTTTTATTCAAACGATCTAGTTTCTATACCATGGGGATTATGAATCCCCTTCATGACTAGTAGTTATTCAGGACGTGCAATGTTGTAGGACATCTATGACAAGTTTTTCCAGTCTTTAATTATATAGCCTTATCATAACCATCAATTTTATATAAATTCTATTTTCCCTTTTGAAACAACAGTTATGTGTTTTTTAACTTTTCAAATTTAATTGAAATTTTCCATTCATGATTCTCCAATATTCAAACTTTTGAAGCAATATTCACCGTAAGATGTCTGCTATCATCATGATAATTGTGACAACCCATTTTCCCGAAACCCAAAATTAGTAGATATATTATATTTTTTAGATAATATAACAATTCTATATGGGTGCTAGAAATTAGTTTTCTTATAATTAAAGATAATTTTATATTTTTCAAATTATAGTTGATAACATTTATATATAGAAAAAAATAAAAATAATAAAATTATATATTCAATAAATTCTTATAAAATTATAAAAAATAATATTTTTGGTTTCCTAATGAATTGAATGAAAACAAATGTGAGAATAGATTATCAATAAGTATAATAGTGTAATGGAATATATAAAAGCATATGTATGGAATTAATTTTATTAATAAATAATCATATTAAAAGAATAACCAAAAAATCACAGTGTATTAAATATCCAAGAAAATAAATAAAAACATTGATAACAATTACTTATCTCTTTCTGATGGAATAAAAAATGTCAGACATCATAAATAGGCCATCTAGCCATTGGGATATGACATAATACATACATTTATATGGAATATTATAGTACTATTAGAAATTATTGACCTTCTAACTACTAATTTATCCAAAGGATAAATTTATCGGCTCCAACCCATAACATATTATGTTTAATTCAATCATAAAATGAGATATAATGTCATTTAATTTGATTAATGAAGGAATATATTTATTAGGAAAGGAAATTAAAATACAATTTGTATTAAATAATAATTGTAAAAAACCAAATATTTCCACATGAAAAGTTATAATGTTGTCATTAATGAGAATATCCTGAAATAACTTTAAAAACTATAGGGTATTCTCAATGTAATATAAATTACCCTCATGAATTAGATAAATATAAGGTTGTTTGTAGTGTACATTATATGAAATTGTTTTGAAATATAAGTTATAAATTTAGTCTAGTATTTCATAATTATAAGAGATCATATAAATGTTCGTAAAATATATCATTATAGTTCGTAAATATCTTGTGAATTATCTAATGCATATACCATGGGAGTGTCTCGCTAGTTGTGTAATCATGGGCAAACTCATCATTCTCCAATTTATGATTTAGATTGTACTCAACCAACATTATTCAGTATTATCACAACTACGCAAGTCTATGATATAATCACATCCAAATTCTTATATCCAGACACAGATCTAATTTCTAAGAAAAACCTTAACTATATAAATTCAAAAAAAATTGGGTTTTAGGGATTATGATGGCATAGGTAACATCTCAATGATATCCCCATGGAATAATAGATCATGTAATTGATCATGAACTAACATAAATAATTTAAAGTTCAATATATAATATATCATATTGGAAGTATATACAACATATATTTTATATTATGTGAACAATAAAAAGAATACTCTCATGAATATAAATTTAGTATAATTCTCCTTGAAAAACATAAAATACATCATGTAAAAATTAATTGAAGGATTTAAATTCAATTAGAAACTTACAAAAAATGAATAATTCATGGATAATAATACAATATATAAATTTGGTAGTAGATACACCAAATATTAAATGGAAAAAGTATATGAAATATTTTCCACATGGGGAAAATTTTGGTCAAGAAACTCTTTGCATAATTCCAAACATCCAATAATTCAATTGATGAGATTTTATTAAAAAAATATTATTAATAGATTTAATATAATTTTCACATTGAAACTCATTTATGAGCAGTATTTATTATTATTCTCAATATCTATATTAGTTTAGTTATAATATATTTTCTATATATTATATAAGTTAAAATAAATATTCTAGCTTCGTATTAAAATAATAGTGTTTTTATTTATTCTTCTTCTGATTTTTATCATTCCCATATCACACATGTTGTGGTAATTTTGTCAAAAGATTCTGGCAGGGCCCTCTTATTGACAATGAAAAAACAATACAACAAGGAGTTGGAAGGGAACATACAAGCATCATGCCATCAAGCCAATAAACTAGAGAACATCACAAGTCATAATCAAACTGATAGTAATCATCATAATAATCATACCAATCGAAGTCAACTAAGGGACCATGAGTCCTGGTGACTATAGTCAGCTTGAGATAGGAATAGTCATTCCTCTGTCTCGCTTTCCTAGGAGGAACAGGTTGGAAGTCATCCACAACAGTAGTTTTCCCATTCGATAATACCTGACTATATGATGATTTTTTGGTGAATCATCCTTGATATCATCCCACCTTCCATGGATCCCCTCAATTTCACTTAATTAATTGATTTCTTCTTGAATCCTTGAAATGTTACCATCACCCAAATTTTGCTGCCCTTCAATTGCATGATTATATTTTTTCTCCGAAGACACAATTATTCCTTCATCCATTTGGATCTCCGGGGCCATCACCCGTGACGTATGAATCTCTGGTGTCAACTCCTAAGTCACCCCATCAATTATCTGAACATTACCTTTGTCAGGAGTGGATTGTGTAACTGAATCCAGATTATTCTGTGTTGACTGCATCCTGAATTTATTTCTACAATAAGTATTAGGATTCCCTATTGAGGAGAAAAATGATCAAACCACAGACTTGTGGAAATTATCGTTGACATGACCTATCATTTGGCACTCTGAAAAAATGTCAGGAAGACATTCATATTCCACTTTTTGTGGAATATAATCATTTTATGCTGACAAAACAACATTACAGATCAAGCTAGTGCTCAAGTCAACCTCGACCAAAACCCTAGCATAGTGACCAAATATGACATTCTCAGTATTCCTATACATCTTAATCAGGATCCCCACAACAGATGAAATATCAAACAAGATTTTAAGATGCCACAAAATCCAATTAAGGACAGTAATCTGGATCCAAACATGGGCATTAGTATTTCTTATAGTGAAAGGATTAAACCCAAAATCCCACTCTTGAATTCATAACATACCTTGATTTAAGGCGATTGAGCCAATCCTCCATGACCTTTGCTTTAGATCTTCTAAAGGAAATGTGATATGAAAATACCACCGAACCAAGGGAATACATCTCCATCCAAAAAAACCCCATATAGATGTCGTCTTTCGAACTAAATAGACAATTTTACTAGGATTTACTCCTGTGGGAAGAACGATCCTAGTGATTATAGAGTGTTCATAAAATTTGAATCTGTCAAGAATCCCCTCTCTACTACCAGTCACGCGAGTTGTGTCACCTTTATTGACCATTCTCTCTAGAGCATCATCCTCAATGTGATCAATGTGTATTTTTCTCATGTCAGATTTCTTAGCCCCATGAGATGGGCGCTCAGCAACAGCACCATCTTTCTCAGCCTCCACTAATGAAGGCCTCAGGATGCCCATACCTGCAACTTTAGTAGTCACATCTACTGCTATAGGTCTACAGACCTGGTCCGTTCCATTGGGATTCGCCTCAGACAACAAATGGGTCATATGCACGAAAGTCACGCCACAAGCACCAGGCAACACTACCATACATGCATCACCATTCTTCACAACTACCTCACTGCCCTGGCCATTCACAATGGCCATCACTGTCTCTGCAGCACAAGACACCATCGGCACGCCACCTACACCATCTGTGATGGCCACCACCACCCTCGAGACAATAGACAACACTGCCATCATGCCTCCCATGCCATCTGCACCGTTGACCACTGCTGAAGTCACACCATCAGCTACATTAGTTTCCTCCACCGTGGCTCTGCATGCCCCCAGGCTCCCACCGCTCACACCACTCGTCGCCATAGCAAATCGATAACATTAAAATCGACACTGAGGAAGGAGATCAGCACCTAATTGTGGAATCTCCATACCAAGAAACCCTAGATGCGCCAAGATTTAAAGAGAGAACATCCCTATTCTCTCATCCTGCCTCTTGTGGTAATTTATGAATTATGAATCATTACAATCTTATAATTACAATTTATGGGATGATTTTCTAGAATCATAAATACAAAAATAGTAATGGCCGTTATTGAAATATTTTTAACAAGTAATAATTTATATAATAAATAATGAGTATATAATTAACGTTACCATTTGTGAACTAAAATTATATAATTATTTACTTATATATATATTGTTTTAAAAATCCCTAAAATCATATATGATATATATTTATATAAGTTTTGATGTTGGTGGTTAAATGGACCAAACCAAGAACATACCATAAGACATGGATGATTGTGAAATTATTTAGGCATAATATCTTTATACTATAACTATAATTCCCATTTTAGTGTTCGTTATTGTGATATATTTAAATTTTTAATAATTATGAATATATGATAACCTATATGAAGTTATTAAAATGTATTAATAAATAAATTTTTTCTCATAAAATTTTATTTAGTTGGTGTAAATTATGCATGTCTTTTGTTATTCGTGATATTATTAATAGGCTGTCAAATTGAATTAATAGAAAATTTATTATTATATTAAAATATTAATTATACAACAAACCCATTATCATGATCATAATTGAAAAGTAGTGACAATAAAATATAAATCAATAGTTCCATTAATATATTACTCAACATGTATAAAGAGCATCATGAATAGACCAAAGTCCTTAATTTTTTTTATTTGTATGGAAAATCCCCTTTTTAACTAGGTTGAGAGGGAACACTACATGGAATGTAGTCCAAGGGGAACATAGCCCAGTACAAGACATGATGTCCTAGAAGAATAATTCCCAATACGTTACTTGAAGTCACAACCAATGAACATAAGAACATCCCCACCCCACCATCTTCATCAGGGAAAGTACCTAGCAACCCACCCCGCATCACTGATCAGATATAATTTCCCCTAGCATATCTTCACGTCGTCTAGTAGCAATGGATATTTCCATAACCACTATTTATTCCTATCATGTCATCTCTAGTCAATTGGTTGATACTTATAATGAATCTTATACTAAGGAATATTCAATATATTTTTCTTATGTTAATCCATGGTCTTTTTTGGCCTATATTCCTTATGGCTCAAAGGTATTTGGTGGCCCAATGGCCTTAAGGAAATTTTGGAAAACTGGTGGCCCAAAGGCCCACACAGATCAATAGTTCTAGATGCTACATTTCCACTATTGTAAACATGAAATATTTATTAACTATGATTTGATCCTGGGATTCATGAAGGCTTATGAAGATTGTTAACCACTCGACTACCACTCTAACTACCATTTAAATTATTTTAATAATTATATTTTCCATAGAAAAAGTGAGATCAACAATATGTTTTAGAATTTTAAATTATATTATATCTTAAAAATTTTTTATTGTTTGTTAAAATCTAGATTATTTCCATCTATATGGTAGATATGGAAAAATAATCATGGCATTTCATGAAGGGTGAAATCCACACACACCTATTAATGTTGGTTTTGTTTTACTTGTGGTTAAAGGGGAATGTTGGATAATTGTTATATATTTAAAATAAAATAATTTATTGTATAAAAAATACTTAATTATTTATATTATGAAGTGAATGTAGAATTTTACATGTAATATAGAAAATAAATTAAATTAAGGAAACTTAGGACTCACACCGAAGACATAGGCTTTACCATTGGGTGGACTCTATGGAATGTGAGGTCATATGTTAATCACATGTGAACTAAATTATAATAGGGTTAACAAATTCTAGTTTGGTAAATAATTGTATTGTTATTAAATTATACTAAAATTTTCAATTTTATAGAAATGGTGGGGATAATGACCTTTTATAGGTTGTGAGAGTTGATATTTTGTAATTATTTCAAGTTAATAAAATGAGGGGTCATACTTAACATGTAGTGAATCCAAAAACAAAAAAAAATGTTTGAGTTTCTATATAATGTAGATAACTCATCAATTTTTTTGTTACCAATGTTTAAACAGTTTTTTATTCCCATTACTCTTTATATTTTAAATTTTTTATATTTTTGGTTTTACTATGGTTATGATTTTTTTACCTGGGATATTTAATATTAAATACTTATAATAAAATTGAATATATTACATAATTATGAAATTCTATTAAAAAATTTAAAATTATTTTATTCTAATATCATTTATATATTTTTAAAAAATAAATTTTATCATTACTGATCATATTGTGTGAAAAAACGCCTTTTTGGAAAAAAAATATTTTAGCCATAAAATATATGAGTTTGATAAAATTACCAATGAATTTAATCTTAAAAATATAAAATTGTTTATTAAGAAAAGAAAAAAGCTATACAGATATAAATATAATTCAAACCTGAATTTCACTACAATAGTATATAATTAAATTGACGAAAACAATTTTTTTTGTAAATTATTACTTAACTTCATGAAATGTTAATAATATGTAATCTAAATACAAAATATTAATTTGATGAAAAATTTATTTATATATTAAAAAATATTTTCAGTGACATTATTTTATATATTTATTCGTATTTCTTATCAAATAATAATTTTCTAAATTTAATAATTTTGAGAAAAACGTTTTCCACTATTTAAATAAAAAACAACAATTTTTGTAAATTTATAAAGAAATGTATTAATCTAATATTTTCATTATATATAAAAAATCATTTTATTTGTTTTAATTATAATTTATAATTTAAATTTAAGTAATTAATGAATAATTTTTCTTTATACTGTGTGTTATGTACAATTTTGTGATAAAGTGTTCACATTTTATGGTCGGATCCTCAGTATTACATAATAAACATCCCTAAATAATACCATACAAAAATTGGATACATGTCAGCAACATGTGTTATAGCTGAGACCTCTATGGTCTATTATTTTGTAAAAATATGACATTTGAGGAGTTTTTGGAGGTCGAGGTGACTCATTTAATCACATTTAAAAATTTCCACAATTCCCATGTTCTCCAATGGTGGATCACACTAGCAGCATCTCACCATGGAAGTGAGTAGTTGGTGGTGTCTTGTTGGAAGTGGCACTATGAGGGTGATTCTCTGGAGATGTCTTACTAACAGAAGATCGCTGGTGGTCACTTGATGGTGGTGGCTCGCTGACGTTCAATCGTCCATCGTCGCCTCATACAACTGTGTCTCTCCTCATAGTGAACCACAGTCAGTGGTGGGAATTTCATATGATGATCGCGCACCATGTTGTTACATATCTATCAGTGTCTTACAAGATGTGCCTCATCGTGTGGTTCATCATATAATGGTACCTCGCGAATAGTGCCTAACGAATAGTGCCTCGTCGAATATTTACTCATCCAATAGTGGCTCATAAACTATGTTTTGACATCCAATTTTCCCCAGTTTTGTTTTTTATTTTATTTGAACTAAAATTAATTCGTTGTTTCAAGGGATTTGAGAATGATTCAATGTCCATAAATTCTGGCATTAAATTCTTAATGGTTTGTAGGCTTTTACTTGGGCAAAACATATTATATTGACTAAATCGACCTTAAATGAAAATGTAAAAAATATATGAAAACTACAAATCTATTCAGATATTTCTAAAGTCGAGATACCTTTCTTCCTTGCATTTTAATCTTTCTTTTCTGTGGTATGAGATTTCTTGTAACCTATTCCCTTCAGAATTTAGTAAGCTGATATAGATTTTGGTTCATGTTTTCCCTTGTGTTTTACTACTATATGTGCACCCTTATTTTGTTGAAAAAGTTTCGATCACATGTTCATACAAGTAGCATTAAATTTTATTTCGTAATTTTTTATTATGTGTGGGGCGTATATGAATATTTTCCTTTGTGATTATGGATGAGTACCAATTAACAAAGATAATTGATCCAATATAAAATCAATATATGGGGTTTGTGAACAATATCAAATGACCATGCTCTGTTTGATAATATTTGTTGATATTGTGAATATAATTGGCTAAATAACCACTAAGACCCCTATCTGTTGGGGTCATCATCTTCACATATAATAGTTTAGGGTATTCATGTTGTTTTTTCTCTATATAATGGCTATTATGAAATTTTTTTAACAACATATACTATGTTAATGATTGGATAACCCATGACCATACTGTTTCTGTGATATCCACTAAATTAACAAGTGGAATTTAAGAAGGAATGTCTTGTTAAATATGGATATCTATATATTTGTTTTGTTCTGTGATGTTTTTTTAATCATAGTTGTATATATTATATTGGTTCTATAGATATGGTATTCAGGGAATGGTATGCTTGTGTATTAGAGCTACAAAACTAGTTGCGATTTAATATGTTTCTGAATGTGGTTGTGGGTTGGGGTTTGTTTTTGTTGGATGTATAGATTGCATGGGATGAATTTGATTAAGTATCGTAGTTATTCATCATGAGAACCTATAGGATCTGGATATCATGTTATGATGTATCATTAATGTGAAGTGCATTATTTAAAAAAAATTCAACCCCCTGATGGCTATGAATTACATTTACTATGTTACATATTTTGTATTTTTCTTTTTAGTTTCATAGGAAGATATGGAATTAATAATTTAATTGTTTAATACACAATGGTTTTGGATAAATTGAATTGGTTGGGGATAAGAAATTGGTATTTTGGTTAGTTTAGTGTTGTTGTACATTTAGAGTCACCAGATAAGTTTTAAATTATTTGGTTTTGTGGTTTTTATTGGAATCCACAAGTTGGGATTGAGTGTTTGGTATAATATATGTATAGAATTTTATTTTCATGTGACTTATATACACACCCCACCTTAGTTGATAACTCTGTTCCGAACATGACCATCATCATGTGAAAGTCTACCTTTCCTAGCAACTAGTGTGGAGTAGAGATGGTTGAGTATCCAATATTTTGTGCTCTATCTTCTTGGTGAGGTAGGTATGACATAAGATATCATTTTTGTAGGTCTTATAGATACTTAATATGTTGGTTTTGATAGAACAGGTGTCTCTAGGTTAGATGTGATGGCCCTTGTGTCTTTGGGTGAGGTGGGATTCACTTTTCATAGGTTTCTTTAGGATGAGAGGTTATTTCTTTCCTAGTTATCTTTGGGATGATATATGATGAGATGTTTTGTGTGTAATAGGTGTGTACATGTGGTTGTGAAATGTTCTGTGGGGTTAGGTGTGTGCGTCCATGTTGTGATTTTGTTTGTGAGCCCTAGGTGTGTGCGGGTAGGTTGTGGTGTGGTTCTTATGCCGATTGAGTACGGTTGGGATGTGTTGTTATGTACAGATGGGTTGGGAGCACCAGGATACACGATTATATAAAATAAAAGAAAAACCAATCGTAAAATTGTGCGGGGTACCCAATAATTTAAGTGATTTATATTATATTACATGACCATAACTATTTGATAATTGTGATTTTGTGATGTTGGGTTGGTTAGTATACATTCTTAGGTGATGTTTGGTTCTTCTGTTTTCAAAAATGAGTGTTAGCAGTCCTCCTTAACATGACAATGAGAGAATTAGGTTTTCATTCTAGGTATAATTGTATGATCAACCGACGTAGATAAAATAGTTTTTTGGCTTCTAGGAATATTTTGCAGACCATGTCGGACCTTACAATCAGGGATCCTAATAGTGTCTATGTGTTTATGGAACTTTTCTTTTGGTATTTCCTCTAGATACTTATATATTGTAAAAGTTTTATTTTACACATGAATACGTAATAGAATTTGGATTCCTTTTATTACATTGTTTCATGTATTTGCAGTGTGGATGATTTATCTTATCTCCCATTATTGTTTTTCTTCATAGGGTAATGCCTCCAATATTAAGAAATTTGTACACCCTTGGTGCTAACTGCCAACCCGGAGCCTAATAGAGGTGGGAATCAGGGACCATTATCTACTTTTTACCGTTTCCATCCCAAGAGTGTTATGTGTTTTGGGAGGGGGTTGTGATAAGAGGTAGGAGAAACTATCCCTCTAATAGGAAAGTATTATGGTGAGGGAGATTGGGATCAAGTTCAACGATCTTTTTCATTTTCCCCCTAATATCATTCTAGAAAATGAGTCTCATGCAATATATCTTGATGAGGAACTTTTTCCCTCTATCTAGAATAGTATTAATCTATTTACATGGACAACGTATCTGGAGGTTCATATAAAGGTGAAGTTAACTAATCGGATGCACTCCCAAGGAAGTTTATCACGATATGGGAGAAAATAGTGTTCTTTAAGGGATTTTTTTCTCACATGCAGGTCATAGGTGACCAGACCATTGAGGTTTCAACTGGTAGCGAGTTAGCCTTGTTAGTTTCCTTTATAAAATCCAAGTGCTAGTGGTCATCATGATTTTTATGGGTGACTTGTGCAAGTTTATTGGTTGTGTTGTTTTCGGTCATGGACATAGCCAGTGCTCGGTGGTCCCCGAAGCTCAGTTTTGTTTGGGTGGACACGTTCAACACCACCCTCAGTTGTACTTTCCAGTGAGACCGTTCTAGTAGTAGGGGTATCACGTTTTAGCTCTGTTGAGGGATGATGGATCAGGTAGAGTATATCATTTGAATGTTTCTATTACGAAGGGACTATGACCAGAGCCTAGATAAAATAGTGGTCATCAGCAGATAAGAGCAGGTTCTTGGTGAGGATAGTTGCACATAATAGAATCCTCTGTTCTAGTAGGGCCAGATGTCGTTAGAGGTACGATCAGTTTTTTTAGTAAAAATTATTACACCTTTTTGGATATAGAAGATTAGTACTTATTTATTGCACATACTCTATCCCATGATCTAGGAGTAGATTAATAGAGGCCTCTCATTCAACTATGGTTGATTACACCATTAAGAGGTTAGACTAGATTTTTTGACATGTGTTGAAGATTTATAATAATTATGGGACCACATTAGTCTCATTTAGATCTATTCATTTTTAGACTCATCCATTAAATTTCATCATCAAAATCTAATGGTTGTATTATATTATTTCTATTATCAAATGATTCTGAAGTAGAGTCATGTTTTCAGATATGGATAACGAACATTTGGGTTTTCTTGGTGAGCAGGGTTGTGAGGTGGGAAGTCAGTGTGTGGAGCCCTATAATTTTTTTTCTGATCTATTATTATAATAATTTTTTGTTGAGATTGTGGAGGTTCCCATGGTCTTTAGGGAGTTCCTAGAATTATTCCTCGAGGAGTTTGTGATGTTACCCCCTCAATGTGATGTTTATATTGGGATAGATTTATAGCACCATGATTCTTTAATTTCCATGGATCCTTATCTACTAACACATTTTGAGTTGTGGGAGTTGAGTATTCAAATAGATGATCTAATTAAGAAGGGTTTTTTCTATCATAGTGTGTCATCATAGGTTTATCTAGTCTTATTTTCACTAAAGGCAGACATCCTTCTGAGTTTGTGCATAGACTAGTGGAATATGAATTAGGGGATTGTAAAAATAGTTACCCTCTTCCAAGGATATATGATATTTTTACCTATTGATAGGGGAGAGTTTGTTTTATAAGATTGATTTATGGCCTGAATAACACCATTTAAGGGTGAATAGGGTGATATCATGAATACATCCTTCAGATGCAGGTGTGAGAACATCAAGATCATGGTCATGTCGTTTGGTGTTATGAACTCACCAACTGTGTTCATGGGGCTTATGAACAACATTTTTTTTCATGAGTTCCTAGATGGGATTGTCACCATGATCATCAGTGACATCCTTGTTTACTCAATGTCGTAGGTGGAACATGATGAGTATCTCAGAACTATCTTGTAGGTTTTTCGATGCCACCCAATCTATGAAACATTTTCCAAGATCAGGTTTTTGACTTGGGTGGGGAATTTCTAGGGTTATGTGGTTTCATAGAATGGTTTATATGTAGTCATGTTGATGGTTGGAGTAGTTATTTCTTTGGAATACCCATGAAAGCGGTATAAGATCATAGTATGCATGGTCATGTAGGATATAATTGGTTGTTTGTAGCCTATTTCTCTTGATTTATAGAACTGTTGACATCATTTAATAATAATAAACATCCATTTATGTTGAAAGATCAGTTCTAGGAAGAGTTTTGTTACCTAAAGGGGGGTTTTCATAGTGCTTCAATGCTCCATTTTCAAGAGGAAGGGGTGATGTTTGATGTGTTCTTTGATGCTTCATGTCTGGGGTTGGGATGTGTTCTGATGTAGCATCGACCAATGATTTATTATGGGTCTAGGATGTTATGTCCCAAAGAAAATAAAAATTCCACCCATGATCTATAGTTCAAAATAGTTGTTTTTTCATTGATGTTGTGGATGAATTACCTCATTAAAAAGTGTTTTGTAGTATTTGTGGATCACAATATCATTTCATATATCTTTTCCCTCTGTGACCTGAATCTACAAGAGTAAAGGTTGATGGAGTTACTTTAGGACTATGATTTTCAGGTCTCATAAACCTCATCAAATAGAGATGTCACGGTTGATGCTTTGAGAAATATGTCTTGAAAAAAGGATGTTCGAGACTCTGTGTATGCATGGAGGGAAATGTAGGATTTTTCCGCTTCACATAGATGAATGAGTGGAAGGTGTATAAAGATGTTTCATTTATATGATTGTATAGTCTTTTCTGATGTAAGAGATAAAGGAGTATCTGTGAAAAAACATAGAGGTAGAGGTGATGTGTGACCGTGTTGTTCAAAATGATGCTCTATATGGATGGTAAGAGGATATTCAAAACAAGATGTTGTTTCCCAGAATGTAGTTTGTTTCTATAGAAATGCATTGTTGAGTCTCTCAAGAGATAAATATTTCACCCTTGTAGGTATATACATGTGGTGACATGATGAATCATGGCTGGAAGATGTAGTTTTTGGGTCCTGAGACTAAATAAGCTAGTGGTGGCGTTTTTGGCGTAGTGCTTGGATTTGTAGCCGTTAAAGGCTAATCACCATATTCCTGGTGGGATTTTATATATCTTGGATTTTTCTAAGTAGAAATGGGATGCCATATCAATGGATTTATTCATATTTTCACCCAAATCATAAGGAGGATGGGATGATATATGGGTGGTAGAGGATCTTTTGATGAAATCAACCTACTTCTAAGAGATCAAGAATTTGGGCATAGTGGATTCCTTGGTGAATAATTATGTGGATGAGGTGGTGTAGTTTCATGGAATTATAAGGTCAATTATCTCAAGTTGAATGGGTAGGTTTACCTCATTAGTATGGATGAAAATGTAATAGGATTATGGAACCCAACTATGCCTGACCAGTACCTTCCACCCTTAGAATGTTGGACAGGTAGATAAGATTATCCATACATTGGAGGTTATAATTTGGGAATGCATCATTAAAATTGGTGGATCTTCAGTTTGACACTTGTCTTTGGTGGAGTTCTATTACAATAATAGACATCACTCATCTATTTTCATGACTCTGTTTGAGTATTTTTATAGATGACAATGGCATTCATTGTTGTGTTGAACGATTTTAGGGAAGAAAACTACTCTTAGTCTCAATGTAGTGTATAACATGACTGAGAATATTCACCTTGTTTCTGAGCGGATGAAATAAAAACATGATCTATATAAGCGTTATCATGATCAAATGGGGAGACCCTTTGAGTTTGGGGGATTGGAAGAAATTTTTTTTGAAGGTCACCCCTCAGAAGGGGAAGTAGAGGCTTGGTAGAAGGAGTAATATTTCTCCTGGGTCTATTGGGCCCTTTGTGGTGTTGGGTGAGTTGGTGAGGAGGCACAATAGTTGGCCTTTCCAAACCAAATGTAGAGGATCCAAAAAAACTTCCACATTTATCAGCTTCATCGATATCATCACGATGACTCCCATTTCATTTACTTTGTAGAGTTAGATATCAAGGAAGACACATCCTTTGTGGTGCAGCAAGAAGAGATCAAGGATTTTTGGGAAAAGGAACTAAGTGGGAAGACCATTCCATTGGATTTTGTGACGTACAAACATGATGGTTAGGAAGAGAGTACATGAGATTGGGATATGAAGATCCATTCCTAACACCTAGAGTTGTTTTGAGTTTTTCATTTTTATCATTTTCATTATGATGATATGTTTGAACCTTGTTAATTATGAGTTGATTTTTTCCCATGGTCTATGATGTTTGTGGTGTGATTACAGATTAATTTTTTATATATGAAAAAAATAAATACCTGATTCCTAATCTATACCCATTAAATATGTTGTATTTAAACATGTCTGGGAGTGTTATTTCCAAATATAAGTGACAATATCTTAACATGGAGGATGAAATTCACAAATTCGTGTGTTCAGGAGAGTGTAGTTCTTACTTATTTCTAATGTGTTTAGTGGATGTTCAGGTTGGAATATCAACACCTATGTAGAAAAATCATACTTTTCCAATGTCATATGTGGTTCTATTGGATATCTATGATTCCACTCTATATTACGAATAACACATTGTGGTTTATCGTAGAACATTGATGTTTTTAGTTTATTGTAGTGTTTTAATTGGAGAAAAATCATTGAGTTGTATCTCAAGGAATGATTGTTCAAAAAATTAATCAATTTTCTTTTTGGGTTGGTTTTGAATTCATGAGGGTGAGAATAGTTTGTGAGGTATCCGATATAATGGTTTGGACCACTCCATTATATTAAATTTATTAAAATATGTATATTGAGGTGTTCTGGGAGGTTGAGCTGACTCATTTCATCAATTTTCAAAATTTCACTGTTTTCTACATTTTCCAATGGTGGATCACCCTCGAAGTACCTCACCCAAGTGGTGGATTAACCTGATTGTTACTTACTAGTGGCGGCTCATTGGCAGTTTCTCACTAGAGGTGACTCACTTGTGGTGACTCGCTCATAGTGACTCACCGGCAGTGACATGCTCGTGGTGACTTACTAATAGTAGATTGCTGGTCATCACTCTATGGTGGGGGATCATTGACAGTCGATCAACCAATGGTGCCTTATCTAGTGGTGTCTCATCTCTCAGTTACCAACTAATGGTGGCATGCATTTCATTTGGAGGTTACTCACCGAGTAGTGCCTCGCATAACGATGGCTCGAAAGTGGTGATTATGTGAGTGCAACATAACCTAACTATGACTCATGAGTGGTTCCTCACAGAGTGGTTCTTCATCCAATGACCTATAATGAAAATTGATTCCATCTATAGTTTTACCCTTTAACATTTTTTTCATGAAAATTTATTTTAATTCTTTTTTTAAAGGTATTCAATACCGATTCAATGAAATTATATCCTATCATTTAATTCCTATGGTATGTGGGCTTTCAATTTGTCAAAACATATTATGTTGACCATATCAAACTACATTGGAAAATCAATAACATATCTATATTGAGACTTTTTTTAGATCATTCATAAGATGAGATTCCATTCTACCTTTTTATCCCTTATTACATTTTCTTGCTATGAGGAACCCCAAACACTTATTCCCTTTAGAATAGAGAAAGATGTTTTAGATTTTGGTTTAGGTTTTTCAGGGAATTTTTACTATTGTATGAACTCCCTAGTTTTGGTGCAACAAGTTCTATCTCTTGTTCTTCCAAGTAGGTTTCTTTGACTTTATTAATTTTTTATCATGTGGGATGTGTAACTGATTTTTTTTAGAATATTGTTAAATAAAAATTAACAAATAAAATAAAATAATTTTAAATGAATATATGGTGGTTGTGAATAGTAATGAATGAACATTCTTTGTTTGATTGTATTGTATATATTATTATTAGAATGGACCAACATCCCACTAAAAATGTTTGTCTTTTTGGGTCTTTATTTATGCATAGAGTAGTTTATGTAATTATTGATGTTTTTTTTCTATTGAATGGATTAATGAAAAATCATTAACTAAATATACTCGAACAACGAGTTGATTCCCCATGATCATATTATCTTTATGATAAAATGTGAATTAACGAGTGGAATTAAATAAGTAATACCATGTTAATTGTGAATATGGATTTATTTGGATAGTGTGGTGATGTGGTTGTGGGAACAGTTGAGAATATGGGGGTGGTTTTATTGATATAGTTGTCATGGTGTGTTAATCTTGTGCAGTAGGGATGCAGAACTAGTTGTGGTTTAATGTGTTTTTGAATGTGGTTGGGAGTTGGAGGTTATTTTCGACGAATGCATGGATTAGGAGGGTTGACTTTGAAGAAGGATGACATTACTTCACACGGTGTTCCCCACGTATTTGGAGATCATGGTATGATGTATCATTAATGTAAAGTGCATTAATTTGACATATATTTTTATCACTATTATAGATATAAATAATTTTTACAATGATTTTGTGTTTGTTGTGATTAGTAGTTTCATGGTAAGTGATGTGGTGGATAAATAAATTTTTTATAAAAATGATTTTGGATAAATTAAATTGGTTGGGAATGTGAATTGGGTTTTTTTCATTGTTTTGGGGGGTTTTAAATTTAGGGACACAATAAAATGTGGAATTGTTGTGGTTTGGTGGGTTTCATAGTAACCCATATGTTGGGATTGAGTTATTGTTATCATATTTGTATACACATTTATATTCTCATGATTTGTTTTTTCAATGCACCCTAGTTGAGAACTATGTGTTGAACACCCCCATCATTACGAGGGAGAGCATCATTCCGAACACCTTGTGAGGAGTATGGATGGATGTGTACCAGCTCATTCTAAAATATCATCCATGAGAGGTGGGTATGACACAATATGTGATGACCAAATTTTTGTTAGTTACATAAGATGGTGGTTGTGATAACCCATGTGCCTTCAAAAAAGAGGTGATGGCATAGGTGTCTTTAGTCGAGGTGGCTTTCAATTTTCCCCATATTATTTTGGATGAGTGGTGACATTATTTCCCATGTGTCTTTGGGTTTATATTTTATGTGATGTGTTGTGGGGACCATGTGTGTGTGGGATGGCTGTGTTGCTATTTTTGAGGCCCAAGTGTGTAAGGGAAGTTTTTGATATGGGTTTCCCATACTAGGTTTGTCTAGGTGAGTTGTGATATGGTTTCCGGCCTAGGTGTGTGCAAGAAGGTGTGTTTGTGAGGGATTAAAGGGATAGGAGAACCAATATATTAAATGTTGGAAAAGAGTGTAATGAACAATTAAAAAGTGGTGTGGGATACCCTATGATCAATGTGTTTATAATATTTTACATTGCATGAATTATTTGGTTAGAAATATGTAGTGATGTTTGCTATGTTAGTATGCCTTTTTAGGTGTTTTCTGGAGCTACTATTTTCACATAGAGAATATGTATGCCAATTTCAAATGTGAATGAGATAATTAGGTTCATCTACTAAGTATAGTAGTATTATCACCCTGTTTATATAAAAATATTTTAATGTTTCCAAGAGGGCTTCGAAGAATTTGTTGGTCCTTACTCACTCGGATATTGACAACTATTATGTTTCTTATTAGCATTGCTTTTGGTATTTACTTTTGAAACATTTATAGTGAAAATTTTTTATTTCACACATTCATGTGGGATGGAATTTGGATTGTTTTTTTACATTATTTCATGGAATTTTATTGTAGATGATTCATCTTATATCCTGATCTTGTTTTTCTGAAAAGGTTAATTACTCCCATGTTGTGATATTTGTATGCCCTTGGTGGCAGTCTCAAACATGGGGCCTACAGGAGGCTGGAATCAGGGTCATTATATACCTTTTCCATTTCCAAAATAGTAGGGGAATCCTCGGTGGGAGGGGATTGTGATAAAATGAAATGTGAAAACCACAAAATTTCATAGATATATATTTATTTTTTTATTAACATTAATTACATTACACAAACACACGCCTTGGGATCATAAATAAATAACACATTTAGAAATTTGGAAATATAAATAATTGGTTGAAATGTGAAATACCAAAAATCCCACAATATCATTCCTAACTAGAACCCTTTTTAGGAAAATCACATATGATATATTTCTTAAAAACCTAGACAAAATAAACATAAGAATGGGTGATCATAGATGCTCTGTAAGGGTGGAAAAGGGAATATATAAAAATAAAATGATTTGAAGCATATTAGAACCTAAGCATAAATTTTTAAAACCACACCCAATGATAAAAAAATTGCGATCTTTGATCAAGAAATAAATATTTTAAATTTATAATACATGGATAAAAATGGAATCAGAGAACCTGAACCATTCCATCTTATCAATGGAATAATACATTCAATTGTTGATTACATATTGATGTTCTTAAGGATATATTGAACCAATGATAATGGGAGAGTTGAATAAATAACTTTTTTTATAATATCTCGTTATTTTATAAGGTAATATATTTTAGACAATTAAAAAATTATTCACTCTTATGATTTCCCACCCACTCCAGAATGTATTAAAAACAAATAGAAATAGGGGAATATATTATTACAATGATTAGTTGTAATGTGATACTACTCTTTTATATGGTTGGCTAGAATCCATAATCAAATATTCTCTCATATTTACCTCATACCATACTTATACATCTAGACTCAATATATGATTTCCAATTTTATAATTGAACAACAATTTGAAACATCCTAAATAAAAAATCGAACACAAAAAACCCTATAAAACTCAATTATAAATGTTACGTTATCATTTAAATTTTAACAAAGATATATTTTTTATACTTTAAAATAATTAGTATAGAATAATCAATTCTTCAATGTTACTATCATGTGACAAATTTGGCCACATACCCTATTATCTTGTTGACTATATTCTAATCATCTCACATATCAATTTCACCTATTTTGTTTTAAGACAATTCTATTATTTTACATTTAATAATGTGTTCTATTTTCACTATTAAATCACCCCGTGAAATAACTCAGAGTGTCATGATATGATCAGGTAAACATTTAATGGTTTCAAGCAACCTTTATCTCATGACTCATTTACGTGGCCAGGTAGGGATTAAGTGAGGTTTCCTCTATCAAGTACATTATTATTATGTAATCCTAGAGAGGTTATTGATTTCTTATACTATTTCAGGAGTAGATATCATATGATATCCCACTATCTCTATGTGTGTGCTTTATGTGACTAAAGCACTATTAGTGGGTTGCTTCATTTGAAATGTAGTATTTCTGCAGATTCCATCATGTGAAAAAAGGTCTAACGAGGGTGAATTTCTTGTGACACTGGTTCTGTCTATAGGTGTTTCCTTTATTAATATTGATAACTATGGTGGGTTCTTATGGTTTAATTCTCTCATTCATGTGACTAGCTTACTTCTAGGATGGCCATCATACGATCACATAACTCATGATATTTTTATTCTTGTAAATGAATCGCATGAATATTCTATATTTTATGAGGTATATATGTGTATTCCGGGAAACAATGACCATAAAATTTATCCAAACCTTGGTATTTATAGGGGAGTCTCAAATATAAAATCTAAAATTTTTATTCCATAATTATGGAATATTCGATGATCTATAGTAATCTCAGGATCAAATCACTTCTAAAACAATCTAATTCATTATGCCTTATGCATCATTGGAGAGATCATGTGATTCATGAGATCTCTTTTCATGGTCACTTCATTTACTATACAATACCTCATTGGACATATTCCTCAAAAAACCAGATTAATTAATGAAATAATAACAAAAAAAATATCAAGAATCATTCTATCAATTATACACACATCATCAGGGGAAAAAAATTACATGTTGAATTTTTTCATGTAAATATGAAATAATGAAACATTTCTTGTTATAACAATTGATATATTATATTCATAATTCAGTATAATCATCTAATGATCATCAGATGAAGGCTTCATGTAATTGTTATTGGTTCTTCTGATATCATTATGTGACTACTTCACCAATTGTCACTATTATTCATAAAATAAAAATTGATGATGAAAAACTTGAATCCAAGTATTTTTTTAGACATTATATAAATATTTTAAATGAAGAGTTGATAAGGTTGTTGGTCTAGATCTTCTATGGATATTATTTAAAGGACACATAATTAGGATGAAATCAATGGATGGGGATTTATTGGATATCAAATTTGTGGGATTCTGTAGATGACATAGATCTGACAGTCACATGACATTAATTATTTACATATCATTAACATGAGGATGAGAATTATATGTAATCATATATATCACCTAAAAAATGTTGAATTCATTTTCATTATGTGAAAATCATAATCTTATATCTACTAGTCGTGAGTATATTGTTTACTCCCAGCCTATATTCCTTGTCACGCCACTGAACTGTGGTGTGTCTTAGTTCCCTTTATAGATTAATACACTGACATAACATGTGGGACTTATACTTGTGCCCTCCCTCAACTACCTATATGGATTCAGTTGTTTGGTAATGATCCCACATGGGCTTTATTCCCTTGTCTTGTTGAGCATGCCAACTTGTGCATCATGATTGGAATCATTTTTTGGGTAACACATAGAATTGCATATGTTTAATTTCCACCTTCTATAACCAAAAAAATCACCCTTGGCATATATTTGGTGAAAATATTATCAACCTGATGTTTGGGAGAAAGGTATTGTAGATTGATATATCCTCTTTTAACCTTTTCATTGATAAAGTGATATTTGATATCAATATTCTTAGATATTTAATGATGAGCATGATTTTTATACAACACTATAACACATCAAATGTCACATTAATTTTGAGTGAAATATAATTTTCAATATAAAAATCTTTTAACTGTAGTTACATTGAAATAATTTTCATATATGAATTTTTATCTACAATTTATTATCCCTCATTAATTTTTTGTGTCACTGAGTAATTTTTCTTCTTATAAAAACTATATATTATCACCTAAATAAAGAATGATCTTGTTGAATATTGTCTTCTATATATACAATAACAAACCAATCATCCTCTATAAATCCAAATAACATCAAATACAGAATGTTTACGTATAGTAGCACATAGATCAAATTTATTTCATGTATCATAATATATTCTTAGATGAAAAAAGTGGTACCCTTTAGGATCTATATAAACTATGGTACAAAAAATCAAAAACATAGTTATATTTTTTCATGATGAATTTAGAGATAGTAGAAATCAAATAATTCTTATGAATTGTTTTTCTTAAAACTATCTATAGCTTAAAATTTACATAATTTATATCCCACAAAAATTGGGGTTGAAACATATTTTTAATTTTATTTTCCAATAAATTTTAGAAATTACCTAGATTGTTTTTCTTGAGGTATAAAAATTTAAATCCGTTTTTGGTCATTAAAAATACAGTAAATTATATCATTTTACTAAGCAAGGACATTTAAAATTATTTTATATCTTCTCTGAAAAATATTGACATATACATTCCTTGTATCCAGAAAATATAAATCCATCCACATAAAAAATTACTATGAGAGTATCATTTTACTTCTATTTGAAATAATGGTTACTATATTCTTTATTATTTTATAAATTTAATACACCTTAAACAACCATCTAATAAAAAAATAGGCAATATGGGCCTATTTTTTAATCATTGAAATATTTATTTAATACTCATAGAATTTTCTGTTATTATATAAGACAAACCCATCATGTAATTCAACCAACACTTCTTCGTCAACATCAAAATTTGAAAATTAATATTTTAAATCCATTTCATTACATTTATACATTTTTTATGCTACAAATAATATGAATATTATAAAATTTTCAAGTATTCTAAACAATTTTTTTTCATATTCGATTAATTTCATTATATAATATCCATTGAAAACCAGCCTAGATATTTTACTTGATACCTCATCTTTCCAATTCTGCATATCTTTGGAAACAAAATTGGTTCTATTTAAAATTTTATTTTAGGACATGGATACAAATCCAATTTGAGGTTACACTAAATCTTCTCAAGTTCTTCATTTATAGATTTTATCCAATGTTTATTATCAACTTCTTATTCCACTATATTGGGTTCAATTTGAGGAATATGTTTAGTTTGAAACTAAAATATCAATATTTTTTGTTTTAAATAGATTCTATTAACTCATTGATATGATTTAGTTTCAATATAATTCTCCAATTTGTTATCATATTTTATCTTATTTACTTTATAATCATATTAACAACTGATTTATTCATAGTTAATATTATTAGTTTTTTAATAATTCTCAGTAACATCATCATTTATATGCTCTATTATCATGCAATTTTATATTAAAAGATCAAAATCTATATGAACTAAGATATTTTTTTTTTCATTTTTTCATATAATTATTACATCACTATAGTCCACAAGTTTGTGTATAAATTTTTTCCAATGTTGGTATCAACTACTATTTTTTATAAATTGAATTATAATTCTTATATTGAATTTTTCTTCAAATTTACACATATTGAGGTTCCTGATCTTTATAATGAATGGAATTATAAAAATTGTGATGTATTTTTATTTTGTATTTTATATTTTACAAATTTAAAATAATTCATTTTTTTATTCTGGTCTAAGTAGAAACCTATTATGTTCATGTATTGTATGATATATATCTTATCTCTTGAAATACATTGAGATGCTGTGTTCAACAAACATAGTTATTCCCTTTTAGACTATTCTCTTATTAATCCTTTCAACTAACCCATTTTTTATAGTATATGGTGTTTTAGACTGATTCTTGATTATAGGAACTAAACGAAAAATTTCAGTAGGGTCACATTTACACTCTTTACATTAATTGATATTAGTTTCCTGAATAGATACCCATCTCCTTCTAATCATGCATTCAAAAAGATTTAATGATTTTAATTTCCTCTAACATGTGTTCGATGAAAATAAATTTTTTTAATTGATTATAATTATAATTAAAGTTAATTAAATTCAAATCACCTATGGTATATATTTTTTTCATTGGAACACATCAATAAGATTTAATACATTCATGAGTTCTAAATGATAGAGTATGCACTCTCTAATATAACTCTTGAACCAATTTCCTCTTCTGTAGGTCTCAATGATTTCATCTCAGCGTCTCATTCTCTTGGTAATTTATGTTTTCATATCATGCTTCAATATTTTAATTATACACTTTTTACTAACATGACCAAGCATTATACACCATAATTTATATTCATCATTGTCATTCAATTAAGATGAATTGGTAGAATAACTAATTAAAAATATAATCCCATTTGTTCTATTCCACTGAGTAATTGGAATTTTATAAATTTTGACTAAACTGATCCATTAATCCTTTTATAATAACACTTTATATACATCATCTCAATTTTGGTTGAAACTATGAATATTTAACTTTTTCTCTTCAATAAAACATGTAATTATAAATTATTGATGTTGGGATTTAAGATCTTGTTTTCTAACTCCATTTGTTTTTAGGAAATTATCATTTGAAAATTTTACTACTTTTACATCATAATTCAAAATATTTCTTAACATTTCCATGTAACCATCATGTATGATGAAAATACACAATAAATAATAGATAACATTGTTATTCTACAATCATTAAAACCAACTTCTTTGTAATATGATTTTTCCTAATTCCAAATTTTTCAATCCCTATCCATTTTCACATTGAATATTTTTCTAGGAAGGCTACTCTGGAAATTTTTAGTAATATGTTATATCATATCACCACTTCCATAATTGTTTTTTAAAAACCATATATCTATTTTGTATCTTAATACCATTAATTACTCATAACTTGTTTCACTCTATGTTTTTTTTTTACCTTTTCATAGAGTATATCCCCCTCGATACATGTCTCATCTATGGAAGAGACATTTTATAATAGAACGAGTATTATTTCTTCTCAAACACTCTATAAGACCATAATTTTCTTTTGAACCATGATCTACCCAACTGAGAATATAATTTTCAGGACAATTTATTCATATTATCATTCCATATGTTAATATTGTGTCACATATGGGGGAAATTTTCATCATTAAGAAATCTATTTATTAATTTGAATTAGAAGTGGATTTATCGCAAGTCTATAAGGTCCATAATAATAAATCGTTTATTTTAGGACTTTCATTGAATGTGATAAAATATTTATCTTATAATTCATAGTTCTGAATGAACTGACTTTTTTTGAACCTGCCTTTTATCCTGTTTGTGATGATTATTCCATGAAATCAATTGAGTTCATAAAACATATCTAATATATGTCATTATATTTTATAAATTGTGAAATTTATATAAATTCTTGGTTTATTATTCTTCATAGAGGTGATATTTTTTATCATGTTCATTTCTATGTTTTCATTTCCAACCACTTCTTGTTTGTGCCTTTCAATTTTTTAAATGTTATAAATATATTTCTCTTCACATTATTTCATAACCTATTACATATTCTAATTTTATATCAGTAACTGTATCTTCCCCTTCATTAACATTGGGAGTTTCTATATATAAAATTCATATTTTTTCAATAAGTTCTCTAGATATGTTTATTCACCTTCATATTCTTTTGTGTTGATGATTTTAACAACATTTTAAAAATGATCAATGAAAATAGATTAATCTATTGATTGGGAAATTGATCTGGACTTCTGTTCATCTTATTTTCTTCACCAACATTCATATATTACGTTTCATGAATTTATCCATTCATCCATCAAATTTGGTTGTGCCATTTCATTTTTTTCCATCACTTTTTTGTGGTCTCTCATTGTCTATCTCTGGTTCTATAGAATTCTTCTTCAGAAAATTTAATGAAATGTTTCTAATTTCACTTTTGTTGTAAAAACATAGTGGTAATTTAACTTTACCATTAATAATTTTCTTCTTGAATATATTAGACACATAAGATATTATTATATATGATTACTCATATTATTTTCTTCATTTGATTCACATGACCCTGAAATAGAATCATCTTTAATTTTTGTCTTTGTAATGTCCTTATTAGATATATCAACATTGGAAATCTTCTTTAAGGCTTTCATCTTTTAAATTTTATATTATATTTCAAATTTAGATAATTTATATATGGAACTATCTGTAGGAACCATGGACAATCTATACTAGAAATGGATTATGGTTTTTGTTTTTTTTTCAATCATCAATAGAAGTTCAGAATGTTTTCCATGAAAGGGATCATATAGTTCAAGAGAAGATATGTATTTGAGGTTGTGTCATTTCCTAGTACATTCCAAATTTTTTCCCCTGAAAATCAAAAAATTGAGAAATATATGTTTTGAAAAGGGAGTTTCTCCCAAGAATAAAGGGTGTTTATAAATTTTTTTGAAATGCCTTTTTTTGGGATCAATGCATCAAAATATGGAAAAAAGAAAAAAGTGCACGCAATAAATAAATGCACGTGGAATATTAGGATGCGTAGAAGAATCTTAAGTGACCAATGCGACGTCAAAAGGGGGGTTTCACGCTCAAGAATGATCTTGGGTGCACCACCAAAGACACATCAGATTTATTCGCATAGGGCCATCAATGCCTATAAATAGCCATCTACCCCAATAAAATACCTAAAAATTTTACAAAATAAAATCATGTTGCCTAGCCATGTGAAAGATTTGCACACAAAATATTGGTAGAGTGTTAGTCTTGAACTCAAGCAGTTATTTTATTCTGAGAAGACCAAGTGAACCATTGAGTGTAGTGGAGCGAAAGATATGTGTAGCACAAAATGTAGGTGTTCTGGGAATGTCATATTTCACGATAATTCCAAAATCATGAATGTAGGATGAGGTATTGCATACAGGTGTTATTTTATGCATCTGATAGGCTTATGAATACCCATTTTAGTGTTTCAGTGATTTCAAGTTCATTAATTCTGCACTTCGATGCAAGTAGTGTGTCATGCATAACCTAGATAAATATTTTAATTCAAATATATTGAAAAAACCTTCATTTTGATACTGACTGAAAATTATATTTCTATTTGATTTTGGAATTCCACTTTTTTGTAAAATCCAGATTCAAACGGGATGCCAACCATGAGCTGTCCATGACGCAGACCATGGCACACCCACCAACCCAAACCCATCATCACCGACTGAATGAGAAATGCCCATTGAAGATAGTCATCCACATCATTGGAACCACTGAATCAATCCCACAAACACACTATCTTCATAGACACCAAAAATATAATCAACCAACACAAACCGGATAAAAGAAATTCTCAAAACTTCACCGTTATCAACACCATCAGTGTAGACTGTAATACAGTATGAAAAACAGAAATACGCAAAAGAGAAAAACTTCACCAAGCGAGTATAAATCACACACAATAGATCACCCGAAACGAGAATGTGATTCAAAAACCAAGGAGGGAAATACATCACCAAAATTGAAGCCAACTGAATTCCATACCATGATAGAAGAAAGGAACTGTCAAAAGTTAGATCCACAAATCCATCACCGACTTCACGACCACACTCGAATACTGTAGCGAACCTCCCAATGCTCCCACAGCCGGTGTAGAAAGAAGGCTTAAACTCTCAGACCGCAAAGGTGGAACTCAACCATGAACTCACCGCACTATCGTGAGAAACCCTCTCTATATCGGATGATAGGGCATGAAAATTGGCCAGTAATAAATTCCAAGAGAAGATCCCATGAAGTTGTAGAAAGAGAACTGCACACCACGATCACATCGAGAAGAGAAGACAACGAGAGGAGAGACCGCCGCCCTGAGATAGAGAAGAGGAAGGCAGCGATAGAGGGAAACATAGTGATGTAGAGCCCCTTACGGGCACATTACTGTCAACCTTCATGTTGATAATCAGTGTTTGAATTCTATCAATAACATGAACTTGGGGGAGTCGAGGGATATGATCTAAGGGACACAGTGAGATATCCCTGAACAATTTAAATGGTAGTGTTCTAGGCATAGAGTGACTGTGACTAAATCTTATAATCCTAAAACTAGTGAGGATTAACGAATTTAGGAACAACCAACACACTGTCAGCGTATGCTCTTTGTAAGTGGTTAACCATTTTATAGTGTTGCGCCATATCCCTACATTCATTTGATTGACAAATTTAACAAGTTTTTACCAATGTGGTAACATGATACATAATATTAAAATGAAAAAGATGACACCCTAATTCACCCCTCACTTCTCATGGTGTTTTGAGATCCATTAATATCATCATGACCTTCTAATGAAAAAACATTATGGTCAATCACTATAAGAAATTTTATCATCAATTTTTTTTTTTGAAAATAGTTGAATCATCAAGGTTTTCTCCAAAACCATTTAATATTACTAAAAATTTCATTAAGTTTTATAAAGTATCCATCTTCATTTTATTTTTTAATAATATTTATATCCTGGAATATTATTTTATTAATTTTTTATTTAATACCTATGAATTAAAAATTTCTTTCATGAAAAGTATCCAATTTATTTAATATTCCAATGTCACCTTTATGAACTGTAACCTTTATATAAATGTTTTCTGAAAGAGAAATAAAAATATGTTTTTTATAATTTCCATAAACATACTTATTTATATTATCAATAAAATTCAATATTATATATTTAGTAATATGTGGTAATATTTTATATATTTCATCTATAATATCTTGTCAAAGAGATAGAATGTAATGAAAAATCATATTCATGAAACTATAATAGTTCATTCCATTATGAATATGAAGACCCATTTTGTTAATAGAATTAATATTATCCATCTTCAGTACCTTATATATCTTAAAAGAGGGAAACTAGTGAATTGATATATATTAATGTTAACAAAGAGATATTTTACCACTAAGATGTGGGAATTTAATTATTAATACTTTTAAACGTTTTCATTATTTTAAAAAATAATATTTTTTTTCTGGTTAGAATACAATCCACACTTAAGATTTTTTAATCAATTTAAAATAATGTAAAAATAAATATCCTAAGAGGAAAATATTTTTACAAGGTACAATAACAATGTGAACTTTCTACTACATGTGATTGGTTAGAATCCCCAATCAGTTATTTTGTATTATAATCACAAGATATTACCATATATAATTTGTAAATATCATATAGTCTCCATTTCATTAAATATTTTCATATGCACAATAGCTTAACATTACAAGAGTCAAAAAACAAACTTTAAGACAAAATAATAATCACTTATGAATATTTCTTACTCTTATAAATTGTGATGAATACCGTTCATTTTTTGGGATCAAGAAAATTTTAATAGAAAATTCTCACATATTCAGTATTCTTAACCCGAACTAGATTCTGTCTTATACACTATCTTCCTAGTCACTATCCTCAAATCATGTCATAACAAAATTATAACTCATTCAGTAAAATATAATTATTTTATATTCCATATTCTAATATGTTAACTATATACTATTATACCACTCTAAAATTAACTCACATTGTCTTGCGAAGCACATGTAAGAATATATTGGTTTCAAAAATCATTTTTATCCTTCCTCCTTCATGTGATCATATAGGATTCATGATAGGTGTACTCCATCTTCTATACTATTATAAATAATTAATATATAGGATCATTCATGAATATCATCCCTCACATAAAGAGATCATGATATATCCCACTTCCTTCATGTATGTGATTGATGATACCAAATAACTATTGGTGTGTTACTTCGCATGATATGAGGTATAATTGCAGGTTAATTTTTATGAAAATAAGTGTTCTCAAAAAATATTTTTTTTGTGATAATGGTTGTGTAGATGGGAGTCTCATCCACTTATTCATTTAAGAAAGGAGGGTGTCTTTAGGTTTTGTCTCTACTTCATGTGACTGGGATAGTTCCCAGATGTCATTCAGATGAACAAATCATTTAAAGTTTTCTTCATCACATGAATAAATCATAAAAATTCCTCATTTTCAAGGGGGTTGTCTATAAAATATGAGTTGAAGTGACACTGAAAATCTTACACTTGTCAATATTTATAGTGGTGGTTAGTTTGTAATATATCACACAACTAGTTCATGAGAAGTACTTATTCAAATATTTCTGATGAAATCAAGATATCAAATAATCAAAAACTCTTGGATTATTTGTTCCTCATGCAATGATAGAGTGATCTCAGGATTCATGTGATTACTTATCATGATCATATCCTTGATCATGTGATTCCTCAATGGAAATGTTCATAAAAACCTTATTAATTCATTTGATAAAACCTTTAAAATGTGGGAGGTTTATGCCATTGATGATACATTTCTCTTAATAGGATAACATCATGTGATGTCTTGGTGTTTGTCTAATTTCCAAAATAAAATAATGCATGTTCCCATGATATCTCCTTGTTTATATCCATTTAGTCATGTGATATTATGATCATCACATGATTTCATCATGAAATTGTCATTGGTTATTAAAAAAATATTCATTCAATGAACTCAGACATTTTCAATGTTCATTAAAAAATATAGATTCATGAAAAATGAATTAGAATTTATAGCTTCGGTTGACTATAACTTTTCTCAATACTTCTACATGATGATTGGATTGTCTATAATTCTTAAAATCTAATTAACAACTATCAATGGGTGAAAGATGATGATGATGTCTAAAAATGAGGGTTATATGATTATATGAAGCATGATATTTAATGGAATTCATGCATCTAAAATTTGGATGGAAATTATTATTTTATTTTAATTAAATGGAAAATTAATTGTGTGTGGAATCATTCATCACACATAAAAAATATGAAGTGACTATTCCCCTTTCCATATGGAAAATTATGTGCTATGATGGCCATTTTTGATTTTGGGGTCCGCTCTAAGCATATATCACTTTACATGATGCCAACAAACAGTTTGTCACATATGCAATTGTGAGACCATACATAGCCTACAGATACAAGCAATACACCTAGAAATATTATCACACTCCAATATAGACTCCCTTTTGTGGGTTCACTACCATGTGGGCATGGTTCCCATATGTAGTCAAACTTTCCTCATAATGATCAATATTTCACCAAATTTTTTGGTATCACTAAGAATTCTATAAGTATAAAATTGACATCATAAAATAATAAAATTCAACAACAAATATATTTTATAATATCATATTATGTCTAAAATATCTACTATAAATTGATATGTATTTTTTTCCATGTCCTTAAATAAAATCCTCATATTTATACATGTTTTAATCAAAGGGTATTTTTTCTAATTTAGTATCCACATGTAAAAAAATATAATGATTAGTGCCAAATTCATCATATATAAACAAGAATAATTTCAGGAGAGTGAAATCAAATGACATAACATAAATCCATAAAAATTCTATACGAAACAATACTTCATCAGACATAACACATATTGACTAATGTATCGAAAATAAATCAAACACTTGGGATACTTACACGTCATAAAATAAAATAATTTACATAGTTTGGAAGGATAATTTACATGTCTATCACATTGAAATTTTTTTACTCCATAAACCTTTGTAGTATCCAAGGTTCACTTTCTAAAATACCATAGTTGAAAAATCCAGTTTTTAAACATGGATGAATCCCCTTTCCAATCCTGTTTATCTCATTATATTTTAATCATTTCCCAATTCAATACAAGGAGGTATAGTATAAACTCATCACATAAAGAATATCATAAAAATGTGACCAATAATATAATACACAATTCATCATATTATAATACACAAAATGAAATCAATTTCATTAAAAATTCATTATATCATATCCCTTGAAAATAAATGGGTTTCATATAAAATTTTATCTTATTAATACCCATTGAAAAGAAATGGGAATATAAAATATGTTTTAATCATAAATATAACACATCTAGAAAATTAATAAATATGGTATCTTTGGATAAAATCCCTGAAAATTGTTACATAACTCTAAAAGATTCCATCTTATATTAAAAATAATTTTAAATCAAAATTAACATTGATAAATTTCTCATGAAAAATATAAATTCATTGAAAATAATAGATTTAAAATTTCATTTAATTTTTTTTTTGAAAATAAGAAAATTTTTGTAAATACATGAAGAATTATAAATAATATTTTAATTAAAATAGACTCCATGATGGTGGGAAATTATTTTCACTCCCTACACATTAATAATAATGATTTCTTTCACATTATCACTAAAATCCATATAGTTATTGTTTGTAAAAAGAAATAACAATTAATATGAAAATAAATTTTAGAATATAAAACATATTATTATAATTAATTTAATATAATATTTGGTGAATTATAAAAAAAATTGAAAATGTTTTAGTCTTAATGGTTATGTGAAAAAAGGTTTTTTTTGAATAATGATAGAAACAAATGGTGACATTATAAAATATATTTGGTTACAATATTTTATATATTAATAGAGACAGATAAAATTCAAATAATATTCACCATTAAATAACCATTGGATAATATATTTCATGATTATTTCGATAAATATATCATACTAATTCATTATAAAAACATGATCATAAACAATCTTGATAAATTATAAGATTATAACATAAAAGCCTCACCACTATGGATTGTTATAAATTAGATGACTTAATAATAATAACATTCATTGAAACATTATTTTCAAATTGGATTTTAAATTTATTCCATTGTTTCAAAACTTCTTCGTTTCTTAGTTTTTCTCTGGGATCTGGGTGTTCCGACACTAAATTTTTTGTTTTGAGTGTTCCTGAAATAAATCTTTAGTGATGGATGTTTTGGATTTTGTTTGGAATTTTTTCGTGTTTGTGGGAAGGTATGAGTTGGATGTGGCTTGTAAAATGTGTTTGTAACACCCCTCATGCCACACTTTTATGTTGTATTCATGTTGGGTGGTTTATTCCATCGTCTTAGATTAGTTTTTGGGTGAAAAGAGTGATTTTGGTGGACTTTTTCCAGGTCACACTATTTGGGCGCATAGTTTGTCTAACCATGCAATAAGTCTGCAGGGGGGTTGCACGGTTTTCAAATAGTTTAACAAACAATTATTATTATGTTTTCAACCCATACAGAACTAGACAACAGAATATTTTAAGGTATACAGAAGGTTTTTCAACCCATGTGAGCTGACTATGGAATCCGCTCGTAAAATTCTATTTTGGGTTTTTTCTATCTTTTTAATTGTGGAATCTTCACATAGCTTCCCCCATTAAAACCCTCTAACCAAAATGCTTCCCATAATGGTTTTTGTCAACTCAAATCCCCTACATATCAGATTCATGTGGATTTATTAGTTATTCTTCACCAAGATCAAAAGGTTGGGGCTTTTTTCTTCGCATCCCTTTATTTTTTTCAATTTTATTCTTATTACCTAAACCTAGTGTACATTTCTGTCAATTTACATGGCTACGGTTTCTCGATTTTTGGATTTTTTTCCTAGTGATCCTCGAGGATGTACATAGCATCCCTGAGATGTGGTTGCGCTGTGGTTTTAGTTTCACAACATATTCTGGAAGATCTTTAATGTGATATTGGTGGTTTAAACAATTAACATTATTTGATAAGTTTGTTTTCTTATTTAATTTATTTAGCATGTTCTTTGATTCATGTATTGCGTGAATTTTTTTAAATATATTAACATTTTATTTATTTTTATACTACATGTATATGTGAAATGGGGGTTTATTTATATAAACCCATTTGGTATCATTTTGTGGTGTTTTACAAGTAGTGTAATTTGTTTATTGAATGATCCAAAGGATGAAAATTCAATTTTTTCGGTATAAACATGCTTTTGATTCTAAAAATTGGAAGTTATACTTTATTTTTTGTGTACAGACTTGTAGTTCTTCATGGATTTGTTTTATGAATTTTCAAATTGGTTTATCAAATGATGTAAGATGTGGGAAGAAAGTGAGAAAAATATTTTGGTGGGCGAATGATTTCAGAATGGTTTCTTTTGAAGTAAAAGGGTTGTTTTCTAATGTGTACCTCTTTTAAAAAGACATCTAAAATTTTTATAATGAGTAATTAAATTTTGAAATAGATGTGATTCATGTTTTTAAGATGTTTGGAGTGGGTATGAGTTTTAAATGGAATGTAAATGTGAGGATTGTATTTGTATAACATGTGAAACATGATTGAGAACAAAAGGGAAGCCATAGTACTGAGGTTGGTGGGATCGGACTAGTATTCCCGTGATCCAGTGCTGCAGTCATACATATTTCAATTATGAATATTGATTATGACAACACTAACTTAACTATGATGATGTTTGTGTACTAAAATTCCATTAGGGATTCCCCTCCTAGTGGATCGTGCACGAGAGCATTATTGATTATATTTATTTTTACATCAAGATATTATGTACCTAGGGCCCCATAATTAGTCAGTACATAAGATAATTTCCCATGACCAGTCATCATGCATTATATTGTACATACCATCGTTATACTATGTGTTTGGTTGGTAATTTTTGCAAAAGGTCTGTTTTCAATAAAATTGTACATTATTTAAAGTATCCCTCTTTGAAGCTATTTTATTTAATTTTTACGCCTTTTTTAAATTGTCACAATATTTTCTTATTTATGAAAAATTGAAATTTTATTGTCTTATAATATTTATATCATGGATCCTTCTTTGGTGGAATACTTCTGTGATTAGGCTGACGCCCTACTTACACACTTAGGTGTAAAAATACATGGTAATGTTTATTGGTAATATGGGTAATGATTTTAGAGGAATCTATTTTGGTTCAAGCGGACTATCATGATGATCTAGATTAGAGATGTCTTGAAGGTGATTCCCCATTACATGAGGTGGTTCTTGGGATATTCTTTTTTGATATCATCCCTTTTCGTAGTGTTTGGGAGTATTATAATCCTTAAAATTCAATTATGATTTTTTTAAGGCATGTGTGGTTTAAATTTTTAGATTCTGTTTTTTAGTATTGTCATTTTTTATGTCTATAAATATGGGTAAACCATTCCCTACCATTATTTATGATACTCAGGCACTTATGTCAGTCTGTATAGTTTTGAAATGCCCTTTGTGCCATGTCACCAACTGGATCAGGTGTTGGGTCGGATGTCGACCCGACATGGTTTGGGACACATTGAATATCATGAAAATATGGATATTAAAAATATAATATTAAAATGGATAATAATATACCCCTCATATTTAACGATTGGTTCATAAC
The DNA here is from genome assembly GCA_963277665.1 of Viscum album. NCBI lineage: Eukaryota > Viridiplantae > Streptophyta > Magnoliopsida > Santalales > Viscaceae > Viscum > Viscum album. Next base: position 1,316,721,064 of record OY728143.1, read on the forward strand.
AGAACTTATGTCCCAAAGAAGAAAATTTGAGATAAATATTCCTTACCATATGTCTCGAAATCACATTTTCACGTTATAAAATCATATATATTTAATATTTTTATATTAAATATCAATTTAAAAAATAATTATAAATATAATACATTAATTTAATTACTTATGAGCAATTTTTACATTTTTATCAATAATACGATGTTGAAATAACATTTTGAGTAATAACAACTTTGTTTTCTGTGTATATATTTATTTTTTATTTTTAGGAATCTTAAATTTATAATGGTTACATAATATCTATATTTTTATAGATGATATAAATTTAATTTATATTAATTGTATTTAAGAAATTATAGTAATACAAAAAAATTAAATGTATAAAATGAAATACACCATTTATGGGGATAGTAGCTATACATATTCATTAAGAATGTTTCCATTTTTATAGGATTAATAAAAAAGGTAAATAATATATTATGATTCTTGTTTCAGTTTTATAATATATATATATATATATATATAAATCACATATATTTATTATTTTTATCCTTATTTCCATTAATTCATAGCATCAGTGAAAAATGAAGTTGTTTCATGAGGCACTAGTCTATTGTATAGAAGAATGACGTTATAGTATTCTCTTAAAAATGTAATGTAAAAAAGATATATATGATATTTTAATTCCATAATTATTATTATATCATAATTATCATTTATATAAATTATAAAATTCATTATATCTCATCATGATAAGCATTAATAGAAAAAAAATCATCTATTCCAAAGGTGGTAGTCTTCTGTACAAATGATAACTAGTCTTTTTCCATTTGATGGAGTGGGAAATGATTTTACATCATTAATGTAACATAAAAAATCATTATATTTAATATATTTATTTTTTATATAATATTTTATAATATTATTTTAATGATTTTTAGTGAGAAATAAAATAAAAAGATCAATTAAAAATGTTAACTATTTTTAGAAAACATATTTTAATATTCACCAAAATCATTCATATGATGGATTATTGACCATTAAATAACATTAAGAATATTTATGACAATTATGGATGTTTTTTTGGGAGTTAATGTCCAATATAACTATTTTTGGAATTGTGGTGATGAGAGAAGTGGAGTGATCTTTTTTAAGTTGGGAAGGGGAATCACTTATATTTTTTGAAATGAAATTGTTGTACCCTTGATTTTATTAGGAAAAAAGGCACCAAATTGGACGATTATCAAGAATATTATTGATATGATATATATAAGGAAAAAATATTTGTTTTGGACATGTTTCCTTGTCATTTTACATTTTACCATTTTTTTTATCCACCTAGTAAACCAATTTTTACCACTAATGGTGTAATTTATTTTTATGGATATTACTATTTATAATAGTTAAAAATAGTGATTATATTATCAAATATTATAAAATATTTTGAGGAAATATATGGGATACATTTTTCCCATTTCAATGTGTGGGTAAATTTCTTATAAAATTTTACTTGTACATACAATACAAAGTCTGGTTTTCAATGAGATATGATTTTAAACATGAAAACATGTTTATATCATAAAACATTAAAAATCTTACTCTGATAGAATATATTGATTTAATTAAAATATAATTTTAATAATTTTAATTTATAAATGATTTTAACATATTATTTTATCTTATAAATTCTATAACATAAAATGAAGTTCTCAATAAAATCATTTATAACTATTAATAGAAAATATAATCATTTCATTAAAATCCCAAAAAATTCACAATAATATAATTTTTACATTTTAATTCAAAATATTAGAATTATATATTGAAATAATTTTATTAAAAGTATTAAAAATTACATTTAATATTTGTTCACCGTAATTATTAATAGTATTTTTTAGAATGTGGTATTTCAAAAAAATATAAATATTTTTCAAAAATTAAGTATAATTTTATAAATATGTTCTATTATTAGAAAAATAATATAAATTGTATTTAAAATGGGGTTATTACTATTCATACTAATAATTTTAGTAGGTATTCCATAACAACCACGTTATAAAATAATATAAATAGTATATTTCGGTTCATCAAAACTTGGTGTTTCTTGAAGAACCAATTATCGAATAAATTATGTTTAATAGAAACCAATTCCTAATCTATTTGGGTGATAAATTATAAACACTAAAAAATAATATATCAATTTAAATTTAATTACTTTTGAACAAGAAAAATAGGATACGTAAACCTTATTACATCCTCTAGTTCCCACATGTCGTCATCAAACTAGAGGATTTTCAACAAAAAATTGACTATGTTAGTGGAATTGTTTACGGGAAATTTATATATACAGTATAGAATCTACATAAATTTTTCCCCTAATAAATATTTTTTTATAGTGATACTACTTCTAAAATCATTACATGTGATCGATTACTTATATAATTTTTCAAGAGAGATACATGGATAAAATTGTGAATGTGTTAGAGGTTTGTTGGAAGCTCTAACATATAGGGTAATTTCTGAATATGATAAATAATTTAAACGGGAATTATATACCCATGAATTATATTTAATTTATTATAAACTCAATTATCGTTATTCTATATATAAATTAATAAAAAACGTTGTCTTTAACTTAAAGTTCAACATCACATTAATGATTATCCGCACAACTTTTCTCTTGTTTTTTTCACCCTTATGTGTTTTTGAATGGATCTAAAATTCTCTATAAATAATTAATCTATCTCAATAAAAAATAAATTTATTTCTTTAACATCATTCTATCATGTTCAAGATATACACTTACTTCCTTTGATGTATTCATAAGAAGTGATCTTAATAATTAATTGGAATATGATTCTTTTTGAAAACACAACTAAATAAATGTGATTATTCAAAAAACATTTGAACATTATAGAACATGATATCAACATATTATCTTGGTTTTGAATCTTGGATTGGACATCAATCAGAGGATTATAGTTAATTATACAACCTTGATATATATCAAGAGCATACTAATGACTTCTGTAGAATATTAAGATAAGAATCATAACATAATCTGGGAAATGTAATGCTATACTACATGTATTTTTACAATATCCTTAATGTATATACTAGAAAGGTGTTCTAATAATTAATAATTTCATATACGGATAAAGTTAAATTACATTGAAAGGTGATCAACAACATCCCAGAAAATATTTATCACATTAGAGAATTTATGGAGTCTGATGTCTAAATACATAATAATGTTGTGCCATATCTATTTTAATATCTTTATTGAATGTATTATCCCCTTACGATTTTTTCTCCTAGCCTTAACATGAGGACATACCATGTATCAACACAAAATCCATTATTATAACACTATTCATTCATCCCCCTCTCAAATAGTCATTCAAATCTCTATATATCTTCTTACATCTTTGACAAATAAAGAATTTATCTCTATGATCCTACTCTTAAAACACCATCACCAAATATGGAATGGTATGAAAACATACCCAGATCAAGAATCTTATCATTATATAACAATCAATATTGAACATAAAATTATTTCTCATCAACCTATGAAACTCTATATAATAATAGTGTTCCTCTCCATTCATCACAATGATATATTGTTGAACATTAATTTTGGAAAGATATTGTTTCTCTCATTCCATTTGTAATAATAGATCCATCCTTTTTAAATTAAAAAATATTACAAATTTTTCAATCCTCATCATCTATAAGGTAACATGATCCTATTACTCACATCATTTTCCACTTGTTATCTTTCCCAAGGTGGTAATGTATTAAGAAGTCATAATCATTAATTACCTATAACCACGTATTTAAAGGAATATTCAACTCCTTCTATGAGAATATATTCTTTAAACCATATTTATTAGTATATGTATCACACAATTCCCTGTATAGATAATTATTTCATATCAAAAATAAAAAAATATCATAGATAACACCAAATCATGAGATACTTATTTGCTTCACGATCTTTCAATTGTCAGGAGGTGAAATCTATATCCATGTATTTATAAAAAATAAAATAACCCAGTATCTTATTTATTGTATCACTAAATATTATAAATCATTCTACACTATAAGGAAATATATGAACATGTGAACTGACTAATCTTTTCTTTTAGTCCTTGTAATATTTCTCATATTAATCTTTCAAATAAGAACATTGATCCTTTAACTGAAAACAAGGGGAGTGGATTACATATTCATGATATATTATTAAGACACTACTTATAATATAAATTAAAGACATGAAATCATTAGATCTTAGTCACAATGGTTATTCTGGTAATCATTAAGATGACTTCATTGTTGATGTATCCACTATTATACCCTCACATTTGATTATATGAATAATAAATGGATACGTTTATAACCAAAATTCAGTCATCATAAATTTGAAATAAATTTTTTCTATACATAGGGTATTTAGTATAATTTTAAATTTATCTCCATTATCTACCTTTCCCATTAAATATATAAAAATATTTTTAATATATAATACCACAAAATGATCAAGGTAGTCTCTAATGAATTTTCCATAAATCGATAAAGTTATGAGGTGAATTATAAGAATAAATAGAATCACTCTATGGAAATTGTTTCCATACATTGTATAGAATGTAGACATCGGTGTATCCTCATTCGGGAACCACAATTGGTGAAATCTATATTAGATTTTAATTTTATAATATTATTGAGCTCTTTTGTGTTGATGAAGAATGTCATCATTATTGGTTATTAGAAAATTTTCTTCGATTTTGATCATGTTTAATTCTAGATAGTCAATTCAATTCCACAACATTCCATATTTTTTTTTGAAAAAGTAAGTAACTACTCCCCAAGGTGTCACACATGGCCAAATTAATCCATGATCATGTTTCTCCTTTAGTTTTTTCTTTAACTCATACAACTAAAAATGGTTATTCTATAATGTGTCTTTGAAATAGTCATGGAACCGGTTTTGAGTTTTATTGAAAAAACATTCTTATTTTATGTTAGTATATCAAACTAATAATAAAATACATCAAATAAACTCTATTACACCTATAATTTCATCAATTTTTAGTTTCAACCAAGTAATCTTATATAAATTACTAATTTTATTGTGATTTAAAACACATAAAATTGATTTTATGTTCATACAAATTTTATATTTATCGTCGCATTGATATATGATCATAGGTATATTTGGAATATCAAATGTGAAATATCATCCGTGTCAATTGATGTGGGATTAATATTGAAAAATTCAATCCATGCCTTAGACAATGTAATATTCCACCAGAGGTAGAAGTATACAATTTACCCGAATCGAATTCCAATAAACATTTATTTCTGAGGAATGAATGAATTGAGATGTGATCATCATTACATTTTGGGGGGAATATTAATAATACAATTAATAAAGTGGGTGGAATTTTTATATACTTACAAAATACTCTAGATCTAAAATAATGGGTATATATATATTCAAATAAGACATTATCAGGTCTATATTTTTTGGTATCTTTACCATTTATTATGTTTTCATCACACCCCTCATGAGAAATATTGATTGCATATGATTCCACCATATACCACATCATAAAATGACGATGGTATAAATCATCATAAATAACCATATTCTTTATGATGTGGTTAGCACAGTTACCATATAGCTTGAATTTGATACACTGTATTATGGGTATTGCATTCAATGTTGATTTTTGTCTTTTATCATAATTTGATAACTACACTCAATTATTTCATAATTCAATTTATTAATGGAATTACCTTCCAGAATCAACACATTTAACAATCCCAATAGTAAAAATTCCTTCTGATTTTATATCACACTTTGAGCATGAAATAAATTTCATCTTCGTCTCTGCATGGTTCATAGTTCCTTCCTTGATATATATCATTCCATTCTTGTTATACCCATGTGATTGGATGATATGACCAATCTCTCTTTCCACCATCAGTTCATATCAAATAATTAAAATAGCTACTAATGTCCCTTATGTATAAATACCTTCATTGAATTTGGATTAATTCAATGATGACTCGATCAACCATAAATTCAGGTTCTATAATAATTCTATAAGTATACATTTCATGTCTTGTAAAATTTTCCTCATAGGTACCCACAAATTCATTATGATTAATATTTATCTCATTGAATTATTTTTCTATAATTTTATTAAATATCCTAGAGATGTACCTATATAAAAATATTATTTTTAACTTATCGCACTCCATGGAGTGCATTTCATCTTGTTTCTACATATTCTTGATGAGATTCCACCATTGATTCTCTTTATCTTCCAAATGATAGAAATCCCAAATGACTTTTCACATTCTAAGAACTAGTGAATATAAAAAACATTCATAGTAGAATTGATTAATTTCTAAAACAATAAAGTATATGTGAAACTAGTAAAATTTAGTGGATGGTGGCTCGTGATGGACATAATGGAATATTGTTACCTCCTTCACTCGGTTGAATGTTTAGAATTTTTTTTGTATCTTTAAAACTCTTTTTGAGTACATAAACATGTTTTTTAATTCCATATCACATTACATTATATTTCTATGGAGAAAAAATTGTATAATATGGTTCATTTACCATTAAAAATGTTCATTTTGGTTCCAACGACCGACTAAAACTAAAAAACATTTTGGGAAAACACATAGTCTTGGGAAATAATTTATATGATGTGTAAATCATGATTAGTTTTAAAAAATATATAGATCCTACAGTTTTTGGTAAATTATTCCTTGTGATAATATAATCATTTCCTTAATGATTTATTTTAATGTAAATTTAAATTGGCAATATCATATACCTTACGATATTTATAATGGGTGCACAATAATGCAAAATTTCATTTATCATGTAATGCTTGAGTTAAGCCAGAAGTCCCTATTTGGAGTACATTAATTTAGGTACATCTATTCCAAAATTGGATCCACATGTAGCATATAGATAGGGATTCATTACTTAGAAAACCAAAAAATATCCTCATTACCAAAACACTTTGATGTAACCTAAATACATAGTCTTATCATAAGGATTTTTAGAACTATTGAAACATAAAAGTTCCCAATGGTTATCTAAACCAATTCATTGATAACATTTAAAAATACCTAGGATTTTCATACATAGATATTACTTTTTTCATTATCATTCCTTATAATATAAAAAACACCCACTTGAAGATTGTAATGTTATAGAGCCTCGAGAAAAAAGGAATCATTATTAATTATACTATTTTTGAAATACATAATCATACATTATGTTTTTCCTAAATAGAAAATTTCCTAAAAAATTATACATGATATATTTAATCATAACTACCAAAAAGGGATCCTAAAAAATCATCATATCATATTCTCACTAATTTTAATAAAAACAGTTACATGACAATTATATGAGAAAAGTGGTCTTAGAACATTAGATAATAAATTTGAAAACCAGACCATAAATATCAAATATTACAATCATGGGTTATGGAAAAAATATTTTAAATTCATATTACAATCATTATAAGGTAATAAAATAACATAACCCCTTAGAAAATATTATTTTGATAATACATGGAATTTGTGGAATAAATTTAATAATAAAAAAAATTCCATAGTATTTAAATAATATTACCCTGTATATCAAAGATGATTGTGATCACTACCTATGCAATAATTTTTGTCAATTTTCACTTCTATTACTATCATAGTGGACAAATTCCCTTAATAAACTAGGTTCAATCATAATTCCAATCCCTTTTTTCACTTGAGATTACAATATTTTCTGAATGAATTGGTAGGGGATATAGTTACCACCAATCACATAATGAAAATCATACCCATGTGAGATATAATATAATAAAACAATCAACATATCATAACCCTTGAAAATAAATGTGTTCTAAAAATCATTCATCAAATCAGAACCCATGAAAACAAATGGGATTCATAGAGCATTTCATCATAACATAACACTTGGAAAATAAACACGGTTGACTAACCTCTTGAAAACATAATCATAAACAATTCAAATAACAAATAAAAATGATATCATTAGATTATATCCCCATTATAGATTATGTAATATCAAAGGTGTTCATATTAGATAGAAATTTATTCTTAAATAAAAAACACCATGAATATATCATTATAATACAAAGTTATTTCAGAATCATATTTTTAAAACTAAATATTCATAATATATTTTCAAAATAAATTACTATTAAAATCACCATTTAAAATATATATTATACCGAAATAAAAACAATGGTTATTAATATGGAAAATTATCATGTTGATGAACATATTAAAACAAATATTCTACTCACATTTGAGATAAAATCCAAATAGTTTTTGTTGGGAAAATGACTTGACGATTCAATTTGAATAACCTTGTAGAAAAGTAAAACGTGATGAAAATTTATTTCATAAATACATAGGATATTGACAGTGGAAATTTTTATTTTTTTATAAATAATTTATATGGAATAAAAATTGATTTTAACCAAAGAGATAGATAATGATGGTTGTTCATAACAATATAATTTTTCTATGTTGAGAAAAAAGTGACAAAAACGAAATTAATACATCTATTATAAAAAAATTTAAATAGCAGAATAAAATTAATTATTTTATTAGAAAATATTTCATAATATTACATCATTTAAATCATTATCATAAGAAATAATTATAAATAATGAGATTTTAATTTTAATTCTTTTCAAATTTAATATATTTCCAATCGTGTTCTCCGTTCAAGAATAAAAAAAGAAACTATTTATAGGGCCCCAGCCTTAAACCTTACTTAATATTGAATTAAATGAATAATTCACATTGAGGATCTTTTCATGTTTATAGATTTAGAGAATTAGAACATAACTATTACATCTTAAAAGATTACAAAGTAGACACTTCTACTAAGTCTCCATAAAATAAAAAATCGTAAAAAGAAAGATATCTAGTTCCATGTTTTATATAGCATGAAATTCCCTTGATCCCATCCTTGACCTTATTCCACATTAAGTCCTGTGAAAAACATTTCAAAGAAAACTTGGGATGAGCATAAAAAGCTCAGTAAGGGATACAAAGAGAATGGAAACTATTAGTTTTTCAAACATCAAGTAAACAGTGTATACTATATCAAAGTAATACCTTCACCTTCATGAAGTAGTAAAAAAAATATTCACTTAAAAAAATTATCATTACTTACCTTTTTGTAACCAAAGGATTACCATAAAACCCATATAAAGAACACATAGAATATATAAAGGTAACTTGGGACATAAACATACTTAAGTGGAATAACCATACGGTTGACTTCCACACATATCACTTAATGGAATAGCTATATGACCAATTTCCATACATACATAATGGAATAGCCATACGGCCGACTTCCATACCCAATGCATTGGAGGTTATAACGTAACCACCCGTCCTGGTATTCACGGCACCACCCGTCATATGGTTTATAACGTAACCACCCGTTAAAATGTCCAAGTACCAATATAAAATCATAAAACATAAAACCAATATAAAGGAATGATAACATTTCCACATTTCAATCATAATATAACATAAATATATTGACATAATATAATCCTTTATCAAAACCATTTTCAATACCAAAATACATAAAAGAGTATATGGTATTTATTTTATTCTAAAAAAAATACGGCTTGTTGAGGAAGCCAAAGACCAAATAATACTCGCGGTGGCGGAAAAGGTCGTTGTCGGCGTGTACGTTAAAAGAAAAATTCTTTTTTGTCGTTTTGTACAATGCTTCATAGAAAAAAGATTCCTTTTGTATAAAAGTAAAAGTCAAAGGGTTTTATACACCGTATAAAAGAAAGTTGTGTATAAAATAAAATATGCCTCAATGAAAGGAGATTGAGACGAAGTCCCTTACAAAGATCCTTTTTAAAATAAAATAGATCTACTATGTGTATTCACTATAAGTACACATAAAGAAAGTAAAAATACAAGATAGGATATAATAATATCATGACATAATTTGAAAGTAGGAGATTAACCCAAAGAATGGAAATTGGGTTAAGAAATTCCCTTACCTCGGGTCCGACTTGACATGATCGTTCTTTAACGTCCTGAATAATAAACTTGAGTTAATTTATACCTGATTAAGAACATTTTTAAAGTTCATTATTCATTTTATATCACTTATTTCCATGTTATAAACATTATGTAACCATTTAAGTTAATAATGTTTGTTTTCTCAATATTTGGTTCTTAAGTCGAAAGTTGACTTCTTACAATTACATGTTGTTCATGTGGTCAAAAGTTCTTTATATCCAGAATGAAATTAATGATTTGGATATCATATATATCATATATATCCAGAATATAAATGTATTTATAATATTACATAATCATTTAGAGGTAAGAAATTAAATTCACCGTTCATGGAGACGGTAAGCCGTACGTACGCATGAACGCTACTTTCATTTCTTTGTCATATTAATGGAATTAAAAATAAATGATATGTATGTATATTTTAATTCCATAATTATATTCATCATTTAGATATATCATTAATTATATATATCCATTATATACATGTACTTTTAATAGTACATTACATTTGGGGATAAGAAATGAAATGCACCGTTCATGGAGACGGTAAGCCGTACGTACGCATGAACGCTACTTTCATTTCTATCTCATACTTTAATGGAAAGAAATAAAAATGATATAGAGGTATATTATAATTCCAGTATAACATCATATATAATAACTTTAAATCCAACCTTTACACGTCCCACATATGGCATTAACGAATCACATCACTTTTAGGGGGCGGTAGTCCGCACTTCCTTAAATGAAGATATCGTGTTTACCCATAATGGAAACCATAAAGGTATTCCAAAAATGAAAAATACATAAGCTTAAAGAAAACATAAACATATTATATATCATATATAAATATAGTGACATCATAATGTCCACCCTTGAAGGTGTTAAATGAGTATTGAACAATCATCGTTTCGGGAGGCAGAATTTCGCCATCCACGGAAACCGTATGTTCTTTAACCATTTGATGTAGTTGTGTGATATTATAGCTCAAATAAATATTATAAAAACATCCTAGTATATTGAAGATACTGGTGTTGTTACAAAATAAGTAAATAAAAAGAGTTTAGGGGGTTGGAGAAGCAAAATAAAACAAATGAACAAGAGAGAATGAATTACCTTTAAAAGTGTAACTCCCTTTTGATTTGAGCCTAAAGGCTTCCTTTGAAAGGATTCTTCACAAAGGGAATCCTCTAGGATGAGACGAGAGATGTGGAGAGAGTAAATGGGCAGGTTTTGTCCGAGCCAAAGGCTTGAGAAGTGTGTGAAATGAGGTAGAGGTGGGGGCCTTTTATAAGAGGAGAGGAGGGGCGCTTTTGGAAAGTAAAGAAATATTACTTTATTTGAAAATGTGTTACGGTTTTAAAAGGTCCCACATTGATATAATTAGTGGATAAGGTGATAAGGGTTTTAAATCCACTCATACAATTGGTTTTGGACATGTGTAGTTCATAGATTTTAAATTATCTTTCCATTTTATTTAAATCGTCAAATAATGATGTCATCGCTGCATCATTATTATGTCATATATAATTTAATTTATTTAATGTCTAAAAATTATGAAAAAAATACTATGATGTAGGAAATATTTTTAGCTTTCCAATGAATATTTATAATCAAAATGCGGACTTGTATAACCCCACTCAAAAATTATTTTAGTAAAACAATTTATGTTAGTGTCATTTTCACTTTAACATTAAATAAAAATATATTAATGTCATTTTCCAACTAAAGTGGCTCCATGGGGTCCCCAAGTTGGCCCATGGATTGTCTTGGTCGGCCATGACTCACCCAATAGGTTTAGGACAAGTTTCATGGTGTTTTCACATTCTTATAATACCATTTTTACCTTAAACTACACTAATTACCTCTAATCGCGATTAATGAAAAAAAGTTACTATTCACCAAAAAATTATTTTAATCTCATTGAACCACATTTTACTTCTTAATGACAACCATGTATGTCGGATTTTCAAAATTCAATACACATTAGTGGTAAACTTTCATTTAACTGAAAAATCAGTTTGCTTGATTACCACTTAGTGGTTTCACTATTCATCAAAAATTGAAGTTTTTCAGAAAATTACCAAAAATTCCCTTAAGCTATATTTGATATTCCGAATTCAAAAATGAAGTCCATTTTAAAAAATTCAAAACATATAAGTCAAATTAATTAATTTAATAATTAAATCCCGCTGTCATGACAAATAGCGTGTTTTTGTGAAACAATAAGTATCAAAAGATTGACACCAGTTTAAGTCCAATTTCAAAGTGAAATTGATTCCAATGACCACCATTGGATTAACTGGTAAAAATATTTTCTAATTTCACTTTAAAACCAATTAAAATAATAATATAATCATATAAATAATTTAGATTAAAAATAGGTTTTGAATTAAAATACAACATTTTACACTATTCATAAAAAAATGAACTTTATCAGAAAGGTACCAAGAATTTACACAAAGTAAATTTTGATGTCCCGATTATAAAGAAGAGTTATATTTGGTCCAAAATAAAGTATAAGAGTGATCAAAACTATATATAATGACGGTTCACCATTAAAAGGTGATAAGTGAACCTTTAGTGAAAATTAGAGTATATATGCCCTAAAATTGAACTCTTTCCGTATTTTAAGCCATTATCTTTTATTGGGTAAATGTATAAACATTTAAAAACATATCTAATCATATTTTAGTTATTTCTATCCATTCCCGCCAGTACAACGACTACTTGTTAACTATCATTTAAAATAATATTATTTTATTACTAGTGTGCTACGTAAGTTTCAAAGAAACTCATCGTTGCGTATCGGGTACGCTATCGAACATAGAAACCCCTTTAAAATAAAATTAATATCTAATTCGTAAATATTAATAAATATGAAAATTATTTATTCTTTATTTACCTGGGATGTTACATCCTTCCCCCCTTTTGGGAATTGCGTCCTCGCAATTTTATTCACTTATCAAACTAAGTGGGGGTATTTATCCCTCATTGTGTTTTCAGATTCCCACGTTGCCTCTTAAATCACATGGGTTTTTCCACAAAACCTTTACCTGATGAATCACCTTATTCAGTAACACTTGCTCCCTGTGGTCAAGAATCTGGACCGGTTGTTCCTCATAAGATAAGTTCTCTTCCAGCTGAACTACCTCTGGACTGAAAACATGAGATGGATCTGGCATATACATTCTCAACATCGAAACGTGAAAAACATTGTGTACCTGAGATAAACTCGGAGGTAAAGCCACTCGGTATGCAACTGGTCCAAGTCTTTCCAGAATTTCGTATGGTCCAACCAACCATGGACTCAACTTTCCTTTCTTACCAAATCTCATCACACTTTTCCAAGGAGAAACCTTGAAAAAAGCATGATCACCTACCTCAAAAGATAGATCCTTCCTCCGGTTATCCGCATAACTCTTCTGCCTACTCTGAGCTGTTCTCATGTGTTTTCTGAATCAACTGAACTTTTTCTGCCATCTCTTCTACCAATTCTAGTCCCATCAGCTTCCTTTCACCCACTTCATTCCAAAATGCTGGAGTTCGACACCGCTTCCCATATAATGCCTAAAATGGTGCCATCTGTATACTGAATTGAAAACTGTTATTATAAGAAAACTCAACCAAAGAAAGATGTTGGTCCCAACTTCCCTAATAATCCATCGAACAAGCTCGTAGCATATCCTCCAATGTCTGAATTGTTCGTTCTGACTGCCCATCTGATTGATGATGAAAAGCTGTACTAAAATTTAATTCAGTACCCAACGACTTCTAAAGGCCTTTCCAAAAGTTAGAAGTAAACCTGGGATCACGATCCGATACAATGGAGAGAGGTACTCCATGTAACCTGACTATCTCTTTAAGATACAAACGGGAAAGTTGATCAAGAGTGAAAGTATCTCGGATAGAAAGGAAATGAGCAGATTTGGTCAAGCGATCAACAATAACCCAGATTGCATTATTACCTCGAGATGTCCTCAGTAATCCCACAACAAAGTCCATGGATATGTTTTCCCATTTCCGCTCTGGCACTGGTAAAGGCTGAAGCATCCCTTTCGGTAATTGCCGCTCTGCTTTAACCTGTTGACATGTTAAACACATCACAGTAAAATCAGCAATATCTCTTTTCATTTCATCCCACCAGTAATACTCCCGCAGATCTCTGTATATCTTAGTACTGCCAGGATGAACTGAAAACGGAGAACTATGAGCCTCACATAACAACTCATTCTTCAACTGTGAATCACAAGGCACACATAATCTCTTCCCAAACCTCAAAACACAAAGACAAACTTATCCAAGAACTCATGGAAAATTTTATTCATAAGGTCCATGAATACAGCAGGTGCATTGGTTAACCTAAAAGGCATAACTACAAATTCATAATGGCCATATCTAGTACGGAACGCAGTCTTCAGACCGTCTGCTTCTTTTACTTTCAACTAATGGTACCCCGACCTCAAGTCAATCTTTGAAAAATACTGAGCTCCCTGGAGCTGATACCACTTCATTCGGTGGCCCAACATCTGCTGAAGTTGTTGCGAATGATTTTACCACCCTTTCTACTTGTAGTCTAGATGCATTCCCCCAGTTGAGTTCTTTGTTGGACACTCATTTTCATAATGACCAATTTCATTACACTTAAAACATCTTACTGTAGGCTTTTCATTTCCTGCGTGATCATCTTCCTTACAGTTACGAGCAATATGACCAGACTTACCACATCGAAAGCACTTACCAGACCTGGATAAACATTCTCCAGGATGCATTTTACCACACTTCTCACAGGATGGATATTTGGTTTTCATACCTCCTTGCTTCTTTGATGAATTCTTACCCTTTTCCTGCCAACTAGACCTCTTATTCTGTTGTTTTTCATAGAACACCGGATCATCGGCAAACTCCATTTCTACCTTCTCCGCACATCGAACAAGTTTTCCATAACTTTTGAATTTACGAGAAGCTAAAGCCCTTCGATACTTTGGCTTTAACCATGAGTAAAAATGGTTTATTTTACTATCAAGATCTCGTATGAAGTTTGGAGCATACCTTGCCAATCGAGTGAACTGTTCTTTATAAGCATCCACTGAATCATCCTCCTGCCTCAATTATAGGAACTGTTTTTCCATCCTACGAAGAACCACCTTAGGAAAATATTTCTCAAGAAACATACCTTTGAATTCGTCCTAGTGAAGATCCTCAATCTCATCATTATCCCTTATATTTTTCACCATCGCCCACCACTGATCAGCTTCACCTTCAAAACGGTAAACAGCAAGACTAACCTTTTGATGCTCTGAACACCCCATGACATCAAAAATCTTCTCCAGTGCTTTAATCCACCCTTCAGCTTGCACAGGGTCAGATGATCCTATGAATGATGGGGGATGTTGCCTCATGAAATGTTCCACCACTGACATGTTCCTCTGCGGTTGATCTGGCTGATCTCGTGCATGAATACCACCACCATTTATAGCCTGAGTCAACTGTGCCATCACTGCAACAAACTGTTCAGTTCCGATTCCGACCATCTCAGGTTGCTGATTTGGAAGGTTATCTTCCTCCTGATGTCGTCCCAATATAGCTTCTTTGTTTCCTCTGCGGAAAACCATTCTGAACACAGAAATATCTTAGGCGAAGCAACATGGTAATCCGTAAATGCTATATCATTTCAATCATATTATAATATAACACTTTTCTAACTCCTAAAGTTGTCCAAACCGACCTCTGATACCAACTATAAGGCCCCATCCTTAAACCTTACTTAATATTGAATTAAATGAATAATTCACATTGAGGATATTTTCAGGTTTAGAGTTTTAGAGAATTAGAACATAACTATTACATCTTAAAAGATTACAAAGTAGACACTTCTACTAAGTCTCCATAAAATAAAAACTCTTAAAAAGAAAGATGTCTAGTTCCATGTTTTATATAGCATGACATTCCCTTGATCCCATCCTTGACCTTATTCCACATTAAGTCCTGTGAAAAAAATTTCAAAGAAAACTTGGGATGAGCATAAAAAGCTCAGTAAGGGATGCAAAGAGAATGAAAACTGTTAGTTTTTCAAACATCAAGTAAACCATGTATACTATATCAAAGTAATAACTTCACCTTCATGAAGTAGTAAAAAAAATCTTCACTGAAAAAAAGTATCATTACTTACCTTTTTGTAACCAAAGGATTACCTTAAAACCCATATAATGAACACATATAATATATAAAGGTAACATGGGACATAAACATACTTAAGTGGAATAACCATACGGTTGACTTCCACACATATCACTTAATGGAATAGCCATACGGCCATTTTCCATACATACATAATGGAATAGCCATACGGCCGACTTCCATACCCAATGCATTGGAGGTTATAACGTAACCACCCATCCTGGTATTCACGGCACCACCCGTCATATGGTTTATAACGTAACCACCCGTTAAAATGTCCAAGTACCAATATAAAATCATAAAACATAAAACCAATATAAAGGAATGATAACATTTCCACATTTCAATCATAAATTAACATAAATATATTGACATAATAGAATCCTTTATCAAAACCATTTTCAATACCAAAATACATTAAAGAGTATATGGTATTTATTTTATTCTAAAAACAATACGGCTTGTTGAGGAAGCCAAAGACCAAATAATACTCGCGGTGGCGGAAAAGGTCGTTGTCGCCGCGTACGTTAAAAGAAACATTCATTTTTGTCGTTTTGTACAACGCTTTGTAGAAAAAAGATTCCTTTTGTATAAAAGTAAAAGTCAAAGGGTTTTATACACCGTATAAAAGAAAGTTGTGTATAAAATAAAATATGCCTCAGTGAAAGGAGATTGAGACGAAGTCCCTTACAAAGATCCTTTTTAAAATAAAATAGATCTACTATGTGTATTCACTATATGTAGACATAAAGAAAGTACAAATACAAGATAGGACATAATAATATCATGACATAATTTGAATGTAGGAGATTAACCCAAATAATGGAAATTGGGTTAAGAAATTCCCTTACCTCGGGTCCGACTTGACATGATCGTTCTTTAACGTCCTGAATAATAAACTTGAGTTAATTTATACCTGATTAAGAACATTTTTAAAGTTCTTTATTCCTTTTATATCACTTATTGCCATGTTATAAACATTATGTAACCATTTAAGTTAATAATGTTTGTTTTCTCAATATTTGGTTCTTAAGTCGAAAGTTGACTTCTTACAATTACATGTTGTTCATGTGGTCAAAAGTTCTTTATATCCAGAATGTAATTCATGATTTGGATATCATATATATCATATATATCCATAATATAAATGTATTTATAATATTACATAATCATTTAGAGGTAAGAAATGAAATGCACCGTTCATGGAGACGGTAAGCCGTACGTACGAATGAACGCTACTTTCATTTCTTTGTCATATTAATGGAATTAAAAATAAATGAGATGTATGTATATTTTAATTCCATAATTATATTAATAATTTAGATATATCATTAATTATATATATCCATTATATACATGTACTTTTAATAGTACATTACATTTGGGGATAATAAATGAAATGCACCGTTCATGGAGACGGTAAGCCGTATGTACGCATGAACGCTACTTTCATTTCTATCTCATACCTTAATGGAAAGAAATAATAATGATATAGAGCTATATTATAATTCCATTATAACATCATATATAATAACTTTAAATCCATCCTTTACACGTCCCACATATGGCATTAACGAATCAAATCACTTTTAGGGGGCGGTAGTACGCACTTCCTTAAATGAAGATATCGTGTTTACCCATAATGGAAACCATAAAGGTATGCCAAAAATGAAAAATACAGAAGCTTAAAGAAAACATAAACATATTATATATCATATATAAAAATAGTGACATCATAATGGCCACCCTTGAAGGTGTTAAATGAGTATTGAACAATCATCGTTTCGGGAGGCAGAATTTCGCCATCCACGGAAACCGTTTGTTGTTTAACCATTTGATGTAGTTGTGTGAGATTGGAGCTCAAATAAATATCATAACAACATCCTAGTATATTGAAGATACTGGTTTTGTTACAAAAGAAGTAAATAAAAAGAGTTTAGGGGGTTGGAGAAGCAAAATAAAACAAATGAACAAGAGAGAATGAATTACCTTTAAAAGTGTAACTCCCTTTTGATTTGAGCCTAAAGGCTTCCTTTGAAAGGCTTCTTCCCAATGGGAATCCTCTAGGATGAGAATAGGGATGTGGAGAGAGTAAATGGGCAGGGTTTGGCCGAGCCAAAGGCTTGATAAGTGTGTGAAATGAGGTAGAGGTGGGGGCCTTTTATAAGAGGAGAGGAGAGGCACTTTTGGAAAGTAAAGAAATATTACTTTATTTGAAAATGTGTTTTGGTTTTAAAAGGTCCCACATTGATATAATTCGTGTATAAGGTGATAAGGGTTCGAAATACACTCATCCAATTGGTTTTGGACATGTGTAGTTCATAGATTTTAAATTATCTTTCCATTTTATTTAAATCGTCAAATAATGATGTCATCGCTGCATCATTATTATGTCATATATAATTTAATTTATTTAATGTCTAAAAATTATGAAAAAAATACTATGATGTAGTAAATCTTTTTATCTTTCCAATTACAATTTATAATCAAAATGTGGACTTGTATAACCCCACTCAAAAATTATTTTAGTAAAACAATTTATGTTAGTGTCATTTTCACTTTAACATTAAATAAAAATATATTAATGTCATTTTCCAACTAAAGTGGCTCCATGGGGTCCCCAAGTTGTCCCATGGCTTGTATTTTTCGGCCATGACTCACCCAATAGGTGTAGGACAAGTGTCATGGTGTTTTCACATTCTTATAATACCATTTTTCCCTTAAACTACACTAATTACCTCTAATCGCGATTAATGAAAAAAAGTTACTATTCACCAAAAAATTATTTTAATCTCATTGAACCACATTTTAATTATTAATGACAACCATGTATGTCAGATTTTCAAAATTCAATACACATTAGTGGTAAACTTTCATTTAACTGAAAAATCAGTTTGCTTGATTACCACTTAGTGGTTTCACTATTCATCAAAAATTGAAGTTTTTCAGAAAATTACCAAAAATTCACCTTAAGCTATATTTGATATTCCGAATTCAAAAATGAAGTCCATTTTAAAAAATTCAAAATATATAAGTCAAATTAATTAATTTAATAATCAATTCCTGCTGTCATGACAAATAGCGTGTTTTTGTTAAACAATAAGTATCAAAAGATTGACACCAGTTTAAGTCCAATTTCAAAGTGAAATTGATTCCAATGACCACCATTGGATTAAATGGTAAAAATATTTTCTAATTTCACTTTAAAACCAATTAAAATAATAATATAATCAAATAAATAATTTAGATTAAAAAGAGGTTTTGAATTAAAATACAACATTTTACACTATTCTTAAAAAAATGAACTTTATCAGAAAGGTACCAAGAATTTACACAAAGTAAATTTTGATGTCCCGATTCTAAAGAAGAGTTATATTTGGTCCAAAATAAAGTATAAGAGTGATCAAAACTATATTTAATGACGGTTCACCATTAAATGGTGATAAGTGAACCTTTAGTGAAAATTAGAGTATATATGCCCTAAAATGGAACTCTTTCCGTATTTTAAGCCTTTATCTTTTATTGGGTAAATGTATAAACATTTATAAACATATCTAATCATATTTTTGTTATTTCTATCCATTCCCACTAGTACAACGGCTACTTGTTAACTAACATTTAAAATAATATTATTTTATTACTAGTGTGCTACGTAAGTTTCAAAGAAACTCATCGTTGCGTATCGGGTACGCTATCGAACATATCAACCCCTTTAAAATAAAATTAATATTTAATTAGTAAATATTAATAAATACGAAAATTCTTTATTCTTTATTTACCTGGGATGTTACACTATTAATATCTTAAAGTCAACTATATTCATGATATAATATTTCTAATGGTTATTATATAGAGATCATGTAATAATATAAGTTTATAACATAACTTATGTCCTAAATAAAACAAAATTAAGAGAAAAATCACATACCTCAAATCTAGAAATCATTTATACATGTTTTAAAATCATGTATAATAAATATAAATTTATTATACATACATTATAAAAACATACTTATATATATTTTCCAATATTTGAATTACTTATGACCCTTTATTTCACATTTATTAATACTTAAATATAAAAAAACATTTCGAGTAAAAACTATATTTTCATGTATGTTTGATTTTTTTTGGTTTTCATACATTTATCATTTCAAAGTCATATCCATAATGTTAAAAATGTTATAAATATAATATATATTCACTATATATTTATTTACATTAATGAATAAAAGATAGATATCAAAAATTAAATACACCACATTAAGAGATTATAGGTATAACGACTGAGGATTCCCACACATGGAAATTACATCCTTTAAGATACAAGTAGAATACATTAAACACACAAACCGTGGAGCCATATTAGTTTAGTGCCTTTGAAAACAAAGAAAAAAATATTATTAAATAAATAAATATCTTCAATATCTCTCATAAATATCAACCCCTTTTAGAACTATTCACAAATATACCCTTCTTTAGTATATTCATCATAACCCATGGAAAGGAAACATAATAATTGGTGATCTTAGATGCCCAATATGGGAAAATAATGGATATACATAAGAATACAATCCTGAAATATATATGATAACTTGAGTATAATATTTTAATATCATACCGTAAATATAAAAGTTCATAGTCATGTGTCCTTGGATAATGATTAGTTGTTCAAAAGATATAAATGATATTGAAAAAAGTGAATAATCTAATAGAGAATAAAATTTGAATAATAATATATTCTTGGAATGAAATTAAGAATTGAAAATAATATCTATAGTATTCATGGCTCACTTACAAGGCCATTATAGTGAAATGGGTTAACCCCCTAAACCTTTATTGATTTCAATGATCACTCCCAAGGACAAAATAGCTAAAGAGCCCCTTAACAAACCAGTTTAACCCCTATTTAAGTTATATATATCTCATTAGATATAAATACTAGAGAATACATTTTAGAAAGATATAGGTCCCACACATCACATTTTGAAAATCGTACAATAGTTTACCAAATGATAAAAATTCATTCCTCATATCATGACCCATGAAATGAAGTGGGATTCATAAATATTTCATGAGATCATAAGATGATGAAATGTGATAGTTTTCATAATCATTTAATAACTTCATTTTTGCATAAAACAAGAAAAAAATTTAGTTTCAGAAGAGCTATATTATGGTATAACATGTGGAATGGAAATGAGTTTTATAAACATCATATCATCATAAACATAATCTATTTATAAAAATAATAAAAATGTTATCTTTGGATTACATCGCCAACAAATAAATAGTATCCTAATAAAATATCAAATTATATGGAGAATGATTTTGATAAAAAATTTCATGAAATTCTTATTGATGAAAATAGACATTCATTGAAAATCACTTTTTAAAAATATGTAATAAAATATTTATGAAATAATTTTCATTAAAAAAACATGGAATCATTTAGAGGAATATGTCAAAATAATTTATAAAATTTCATTACAAAATTAAAATTTCCACTATGAAATATATTTTTTACAAATATAAAAATTTACAAAAAATCCCATTTGAAAATAAAAAAAATGATAATAGAAAATTCAATGAGAATAATGTTCATGACAATGAGAAATTCTATTCAGGATATATACAATGATTATGTTGAAATTTTCTGTAGAATAAAAATTATTATTACTTTTGTAAATGAAATGAAGATTATTTTTATAAAATTATTTAAACATTTAAACATGGGGTATAATGTTTTTAATAAATAATTTTCAAAAAATCATAATTTTTATAAAACCATATTTAGAAAACATATTTTTGAATGAAAAAAATGGTTTGATCAGAAATAATTATTTTTGAAAATATTTTTTACCTCTTAAATAAATAAATATATGAAAATAAATCGAAAACATTGATGTTGTGAAATAACCATAAAATATGTAAACTAATTATTTTTGTGAGATATGGATCATAATATTCTATAATCAATATAATAATAATAAATAATCCTTGTAAGAGATGAGATTTTAATATAAAATATTTCCTACTTTGTTAACATCGAAACATATGTCTCAAAAAGGAATTTAATTAAATGAATCTCATAATACCAGGAATATAATTAAATTCACAATATTTCTATGGGGATGTAAATATATAACTTATAAAAATATACGTGCATAACCATATAATATTTCCCAATGAAGGAAAATTGAGACAAAAATCATTTAGGGATTTCATAAAATTTGAATTGTAAAACGAATGAAAATTATATACTAGAATGGATATATAAATAAAAACATTTTTATGAAATATCACCATAAAATAAATTCATTGGTGTTAAATAAATGATATCATAGAAACATTTTTTGAATATGAAATGTTTCTCGAAGAAAGTAACAGTTTGACCGAAATCCATTACCTTATGTGTCAAAATCCATGATAAAATTATATCCACTTATATAATTAATTTATTTTTCTTATAAATATAATATAGTACCATATATATATCATAAAATATAATATTTACATATACCCTCTTATTATACATTTATTGAAAATTCCATGTTAATGCCATTTTTATGTAATAAGTTCTTCCATTTTTGTATATGTTTTGATTTTATAAAATTCATATTATAACATTGATCATTGTTATGTTATAAAAATAATTATAAACATGAAATTATTATCATATTTATATATTTATTATAACATAAATACCTATCATGAATGATTCATTTTAAAATTAATTACGTTACTTTCAAGGAAATGATAGACCGTACACATGCATGAGTAATGTTTCCAATTTTCCATGATTGTTATAGAAATTAGTCAAGTAATATTTTTTACTTACATAATAATAAAAATATAATTAATATAATATTATAAATTTTAACAATAATTATAAATATCATATAAGTGGCGTGGTTATGAAATTAGTGGGTCACGTCACTTCGTAAAGGCAACTATCCATATATACATTAATAACGTTATCACCTTTTAGGGATTGAAAATTTATGAATGAAATTGAAATATTATCATCTAAGAATGATTAATATGTCATGAAAATTATAATTATTTCATTTTAATAAAACATATTTATTATATATTACATTATTATTTTCCATGAAAATCATTTGTGAATATGAGTCACATTACGTCATGGGGCGGTAGTCCACCGTACACATGAGAAATGTTAGCATATCCCATACGGAATAGATATGAAAAAAGTATAAATATTATAATGAAAACATAGGTATAAATATTTTATAAATAATACACATACACTTTATATTCAGTATAATACCCAGTTGCAAAAGGATGAAATGGAATGACAAATGACATTAATTCGTGAGGTTGTACTCCACCTTAAACCAAAATAATTATTTTGTAACCCATTTTAAAGAATTGGATATGGTTTACATCATGTAAGTAACATAAAAATATATGAATATCTATTTTAGATACATTGTTATTTAATAATGGTATAATAGTAATTTATGGTTGTTTAGGTAGATATAAAACCAAAAAACTCATCGATGAATGTTACCTCTTAACCGGGTATCCTACTTTATTTTTCAACAAATTCCATAAATGGATGTTTTAATTTCAAAAAATAAGACTTCTAGGATGTAATGAATGATTTTGGGAGGTGATTATTTTTGGAATTTTTTTACCCAAGAGTGTTTTGTGTTTTGAATTGTAGAGGATAAGGGGTTGACTTTTACAACTATGGTGACTGACAAACTTGTAATTTTTTGAAAGAATGCATTTCATCCAAGTTTTTTTATGTCAAATGTTTCCAATAAAAGACCATTTATGAAAATTGAATTGATTATGCATAAATATTTCATTTCAATGTGTTTGTGACATTTTTATGTGTTTTTTTTAATTTAATCATTTTATATTGACCACCATCCATCAATAAAAATAAAGCAATTTTCAGATTTACCATGGTATACAATTTAAATTGTTTTTTTACTATTAATTATGGTCATATAATAGATTTCAAACTAATAGATTGTATAAATTATGATGATTAAATATATTTAATAAATTTTTTATAGTTAAATTCACATATGTGTAAATTCCGACAAGGGGAATGTAAAAGTCTATTACTCATAACCCGAGTCAACTTCCCCAAAACAGATATAATGAAATTAGTTCTAGCTACATATCCTTATCTAACATTATTATAATTCCCATGATTGAAATTCCAACAAGCTGAATGTGCATTGATACAATTACACTTCCATCCACTATGTTACTTTAATTAACAATTTAATAAACTATATTAAATCACAACAATATGAAAAATAATGTATCATCCCAATAATACTTATAAAATTATAATAAATTTATACATTTATTCATATAAAATTTCATAATCATTAACATGATTTCTTTTTGAAGATTTTAAAATAAATAAAATATTTTCCAATCCTTCATGATGGGTTGTAAAGAACATGTAATATAATAAAATTGTAACCCTATTTAGTGTTTGATAAGTTTCACATGAAGTCACATTTTCATGTACTTATGTATCATATGATTAATTAATGATTAACCCTTTTCAATGTTATTAACCCTAGCTATATCTGTTCCAAAACCACATCATATAGTAATATCCAGATAGGGACATATATATTGGAAAACCACAAAGTCTCTCCATTACTAAATCATCATGATGTCATCCTATAGGTAAACGTATCATTAATGTGTGTCATGGTGTTATATTATATAGCCTATGTTTAAAAAAATATAGTTTCCATGATTTCTACAAAACCTCATATGATACCAATTGGAATGACCCTGACCCCAGTAGCCTGGATTCGGTGGTTATATTATTACATTTGCATAAGATACATGGAATAACGTTATAAAAATGAATATTTTAATATTCATGTTAAAACAGATATGTACATGAAATAAAAATCAAATTATAAAACATAAAATATTCAAAAGTGTTTTTATAATTCCGTTATTTCCCTTTTCATATCCCTATATATCAATTATAGGACATATTATGGTATCCCGGTGTAATTAAATCATCTGAAAGTGGGTGATATTATATTCCGAGTTTGGTTAAGAATATTATGTATTGTATCTCATGAACCTAGAATAATCAATATAGAATGGTAAATAACTAGAAGAAATTAAATTTTACCAATAAAATTTGGATAATATGGAAAAAATAAATTTTGATAGAACTTCCACTTAGATATTAACATGATCATGAAAATTATACCTGGATCTTATAAAAATAAATATAATGTATTGGGAATCAATAATTGATATCATGATGTGGGAATCCATAATCCTAGAAATTGGAAATAATCCATCAATACCATTGATAAGATAGTTACAATATTTAGGTAAAATCCAATCTAAATTGGAAAAGTTATTTGTCTCAAGAGGTTTGTTGTCACATTTAGGGGATATCTATAACAAGTCCCCACCCAATCACGTACTATTTTAATTTCATTCCACATATGAAATGAGTGGTAAATATGAAATATAAACATTATTATTGAAAATAAAACATATGAAATTTTAATAATAACCCCAATCAAATAGTCATAATTATAAACCATCAAAAGTAATATGGTGAATGTTAATAAAAATATAAATTCAATGAAAATATCCTAAAAAACAATCCAATGAATAGAAAATGATGATATTTATATAATATGAACTCAATGGATCTAATAAAAATATATAGTTGATTTTATGAATGAAAAAAATACCATTAATGTTTCATTAAAAACAGTTTTTTATAAAAATAACCATTTTTATATTTAATTTTTTTATAATGAATTTTTTAAAAAATATTTTAAATTATGATTTTTTTGAAAAAAAATTGAAAAATTGAAAAATAATAATTAAAAATTGACTTTTTAGGATGGCATAAAATTATTATCATTCTATACATGTTTATAGAATGACTCCTTCAAAAAATTATATAAAATCCAATGGGTCCTTGTTTTGAAAATAACATGAATATTACATTAAAAAAAGATATTGAACCATAAAAGGGTAAATTTTTTATTAAATAATTTAAAAAATGTTAAAAAAATATAGAGACATTTTTTGAAAATATAAATCTTGATTAAAATTTGTCTTCTATTGAAGAAAAAAAACAATTTATAATTTTCTTAGAAAAATTCAAATCATTTAAAGTGAGTGTAAAAATGGTACTTTTACATGAAATAATACATGAATAACTACATGATAATAAAATTAAATTTTAAAAATATATAAATATAAAATAATTCCTCTAAGGTAGACATTAACAGAAAAATAGTCCCATATAATGTTAAGGTTATGATATAAACTCTTACCAATTTGGTGACTTTTGAATCATAATCCCCCATAAAAATAACTTCTATTAAAAATAAAATACAAACACTAAAAAAATATTCTTGATATAACATATTCAAATAGGATGCACATTTAATAATCAAATGAATAAGTTATTCATATGTTTTTTGTCTTATAGATTAACAAGTCTGACCATAAGCCCTTAACTCATGTTGGCCTTTTTTGTAGGTGCATGAACCTCATGTATAAAAAACTTATTATATACTAAAAAATCATATTAATATAATTCAATCCATATAATATTTAAATATAGTTATTTATCACCCATTTATTAAATACTATTTTAAAAACATTTTTTTGGGAGATAATTTCATTGTTTTGTATGTATGATTTAGTACTGTAAATTTATAAATTTTTATTTGATCATGGTTAAAACAAACCCAAAAAATTAAAAAGGATATATAAATAATATATATTAAATCTATATTTATTTATATTAATATATAAAATTTATATGTAGATAATGGATAACAGCATTTTTTGGAAACTCTAGGCCATATGTACGCATGAACTATGATTCAATTTTTATCAATGGATTAAAATAATGTAATGTAAATATTAATAAATCATTTCAAAATAACAATTATATAAAATAAATTATTTTATTAATGAAATACATACTTGTTACCATTAATATATAAATCAAATGAATAATTATACAAATATCTATGTAAAGGCCATACTCTATAGGTATAAAGAGGGGACATTATTTTTTTCCAAAATATTAGATGGATAAAAGTTTGATGTGATATAGTATTTTCAAAATTTTGATAGATCATAAATATCACACATATTCATTACTCTCTGATTTAATACATGTCTTTTGAATCTTATGAAAAATGATTCACAACGCATCAAGAGGTGTTAGTCTATCGTTCACACGATTGATGTTATTTTATCTCACCTTGAATGGATTATAAGAAGGTATATGAATATCATATATCATTTTATATAATATTATAATAAATATCATAAACATATATTAAATTTATCATAATATCTATTCTATAAATGTGGTTAGGAAAAAAATTGCATCAGTTCATGAGGAGATAGACCATTGTACACACAATTGAGTTTTTGGTTTCCCAATTGAAGGATGTGGAGATATATCTTGATTTTCAATGCACATAAGAGATACCTAGGTTTTTATATTATAATATTGATGAATATTTTATGGATTGGTATGAATAAATAAATCATATATTAACATTTATGTAATTTTCCTAGACTTCAAAGAGTATCTATTGATTTATAACTAATTCCCTCATACAAGACTTCCTAATCAAACTATGGAATCTATTATAATAATATGTTTTTTTGTGTAATATTTTATGGTAATATTTTTAATATATTTGATATTTCTCTATACATGAATCACCCATTCGAGCTTTCATTACACATAACATTGAGTTTTTCTATAATTACATGTAACGCAATTTTTAAATGATAAAAGACATAATAATAAATATTATTATTTAATTTGAAACTTTTCACCTTCCCTATTAGAATATTGTGTATGTATAGTATAATAAAAATTATGAAAATATCATTTATTTCATGGGAATATAAAATTATTAATTTTTTTAAAAATTAATTAGAAATGAATATAGAAACTATTTCTGAAAAAAATTCACACAAACATATCTTAAAATAATAAATTCCAAAAAATATTTTTTTTCTGAATCATTTTAATTATATATATATATATATATTAACATAAATATAATTGTTAAAAATAATATCATATTTTTTTCTATACAATATATATTGATAAAACCAAATTTACAGTTAATGACTGTATTTTGTTTTTAAATGGCATCATCACCTTTTTAGAAAAAAAATTTAAATTAAAATTTTCCCTTTTTAGAAATTATAATATTAAAAATTACGCCAAATTTTTTAATCAGGATGTCAAAATTATCATAGTATGAAAATATGATAATTTTTGAAGAAGGTAATTATTAAAATGACTATTCAAAAAACTTGTATTTATTTTTAATATTCATTTATATTAAATAATTTTAAATAATAAAAATTGTTATAATATGGTTTTAGAAGATAAATTTGTTAAATTTTATTTATATTTATATGATTTAGTTAATTTTAACCAATTTACTATTTAATTGTGATATAAAAACATCTCATTTTTATTAATATTATCTCTTTGGAAAACATTTTATCATCATGTATGTGAGTTTAACTTTAAATAAAATTTTTTCCATTTTTAGGAAAATAATTAAAAATTATGGGTTAAATATTTTGAGTCATCATATTTTATATTTTTTTTGATATGGTCATATATATTTTATAATATTATGAACAATCATTTAAAAAATTAGTCATTGTAGATAACATGAAAATGGATTTATGAGAGGATAAACTAGAAATATAATACATAAAAGTGACTAGAAACATATCCAAAACCCATTGCATGGAATTATTGCACCCTTATTACCATTATTATTATATAATTATCCATTTTCAAGCTTTTTTATATGTTAAAAACGTGGGTATACATTTTTCTATCCAAAAATTAGATTTTTTCTATTGAACTCACTTTTAAAAGACCGCCCCATATCCACTACACTAATTAATTAAGAAACCCATTTGACTAACACTAACATCCAAAATATTTAAATTAATTCACTAATATATTCCTAGAATACTTATATTTTTCATAAATTCATCCCATGAATTTGTTTTTCTATAAAACAAAAGATGTTGTCTGATGAAGATGTAATGCCTCATAGCATGCATTTTAAATTTTTTATCATCCACAACATCATTCAATTATTTTTTAAACATGATGATATAATAAACAATGAATAATAAATAAAGTTTTATATTATTATATTTATTTAATAACTTATATACCTCTCCAAGTTTATCAAAGGGGTTACAAATTCATCCTTCATTTGCATGATGAACTACAACCTCATGAAC
The DNA here is from genome assembly GCA_963277665.1 of Viscum album. Taxonomy (NCBI): domain Eukaryota; kingdom Viridiplantae; phylum Streptophyta; class Magnoliopsida; order Santalales; family Viscaceae; genus Viscum; species Viscum album. Next base: position 1,316,750,671 of record OY728143.1, read on the forward strand.
TGATGATATTAATCTTACATTACCACCTATCATAGAATAATATAATGATGTATTTAATATTTATATATGATATTTTTGAAACTATTATAAATATTTAATTATAATACTTAATATTAAAATTTCCATCCCATCATGTAGGAAAAAAATTGTCGCTTGTCTGTACATTAAACTACCACTGAGTGAATCAATGTGATGGGGTTTTCAATGAGGTTTATCTTGGATGTTAATAAATATAGATTATATAAATATTTTTTATTTTGGGAACATATTTAAACATCATTATTTTAGTATATCTTATATATCTCATTACATTCCATTTTTGTGTATACAATTACATCGCTCATGTGTATGGAAGACTACAACCTCATGAATCGATGTGATTCGTGTACACATTACATGTATTATAATAAATTACAGGTAAAAAAATATATGAGATATATATATATATATATATATATATATATAAAATGATTATTTAGTATTTATATATTTTTATAATTTTTTTAACATTATCCCCCAAAGAAATAGAAACATCATTCATGCATACATACATATTACAGTCTCTATGAACTACATATTTTGTTATTAATCTCTAACTACTATAGTTTACTCTAAATAAATATACAAAAAAATAAATTTTATTTATATCACTAAAAATATATATATAATTTTAATATAGTATCAATTTAATAAGAAATAAAATAATAAATCAAAACATACATGGAATACAAAGTAGTTAATACAAGAAATGTGATTTAAACAAGTAATGGTTATAATACAGTTAATAAAATGTCATATGTAAATTGTATATGTAATGATATATATACATATGGTTCGAAAATATATGTTCAATAAACTAATTTTTATTTTACATGAGTAATAAACATATATGATGCAATTCACGAAATGTGGTAATGGATTTCTGTATCACTTTTTTACTATTGTGAGACAAATGACACATTCACAACATATTTTATTTATGTGGTGTATATATAGACAAATAATTTATTTTAAGATTATTTTTATTAAAATTATGTTAATTAACAAATAAAATTTATGAAAAATATATCATAAGGTTTATTATTTAATGTTACCCAAGAATTAATTTATTTATTTTTTCTTAATTTACCTTCTTTAAGAATTCTATTATCATTTTAATATACCTCCATTTTAAGTGTATATTCTTACACCTTGGAAATGAAATATCACGATTTTATCTATACTCATGATATTATATGTTTAGTTTAATTATAATATTTACTGGGGAATAGGATTTAATGTTACCAAAGTGTTATGGATTTATGTTACATTTTCATTGTTTATATGGATTATTCCGAATATTGATTCCAATGATGAAATATTATAATATATCTCATAAGATACTCATGTATTGTTTAATCATATGATTATGTGAGTAGAATAAATGTTTTCCTATATTTTTCTATTTCATTATATACTTAAATTTTTAAATATTATTTAAAAATAAAATTTTATTTTATTTATCTCTTTGAAAAAAAAATCAATTTTCTTCCAAAATTATGATTTCTTGAAATTTTTTCAAAAATGATTATAAAATTTTCCAAAATATTTGTTAAATATATTTTAACTAATGTTATAAATTTAATTAAATATTTTAAGAAAATAATCATTTCATTTTTTAAACATTTATCATTTGTCAATTATATAAAATGAGAATAAAATATTTTTTAAAAGTGAAATGATAGAAAATTATTTTTTGATTTCGTGAACAATAAATGTTTTAATTATTCCATTATGTGTTTCAAATGATATTTCCCCTCAAAAGTTTTTTGATTGTTTTCATAATTCATTTCTATTTGGTAATGATATTTTTCACAAAAACTTTTTAAATGATCTTTGAGGATTCTATTATATGTTTTCAATGTTATATTTAAGAAAAATAAATTCGAAAATGTTTTATGTTGTAAAAAATGTTTTCTAATGTCTATTGGATATTTTACTCATTATATGCTCTATGAAATATTTGAAAACCATTTTCCATTTACAATGACATGATTTTATTTTTAATATTCATTACATGTTACATGATATAATGAAACTATTATTAATAATTCTCTAATTGGATTTTGTTTATGATGAAAAGAATATTATGAAACCTGTTTCTCTTCTATAGTATATACCGTAATGCAATTTTTTTGAAACAAAATGTTATTACATGGTATCTAATGAGATAAAATGATGTAATTATTATTAAACCTATTTCATTCCTTCTGGATATTCTTTTATGAATTTTTTATGAAACCAATTTCATTTCATGTATTCTGTTATGAAGTAATTTTTTAAAAAACCTTTTCTTTTCATGGGTTCTATTAGGATAAATTGTTAATAAATCAAATTTCACTTCATGGTTTAATTTATATAGATTTATTTGTGTACTTTTAGTAAACATATGTATGGTTTTTATTATGTGATGTGTGAAAACTATATATCCATCCAATGAAATTGGTAATGATAGATATCTCAAGTGATATATAGTGCTGGAATGGGTAGTAACCCTAGTATTATAAGGGTATTTTTCGACTATGATAGACATAGGAGTGATCTTTGAATACTATGATTTTTTGGGTGAGTGAACCAATTACACTATGTTTTTCATGCTAATGAGATTTCAATAACTATGGAAATTATTTTCTATGATTCTTAATGTGCTAAAAACTTTTCCCTTATGCTAACAGTATGGCCTCATTGTTGATTTTAATTGATTTTAAAAATATTCTTTTGAAAAGAACTAAAATAATTTACTCCCTGGATTATGTTTATTCGATGATATTCATTGTATGGTTTTCTAATGCTATTCCAATGGAATAATGCGATTTTCGCAATATATTTTGATATCTCCATTTTTTACACCTATTGATCACCATATATTATCCTTAAATTAGTTTCCTCTATCAATGTTATGATGATTGGTATTATGTATGATATGAATAAGAAGGGTAATAGTTATATATAAAAATGTTGTATATGATCTATCTCACATATAGAAAAGATTATTATGTTTTCTAACATCCAATAGTAATATAAATTTTTGATCATAAGGAATGGGTTTTTTACTATAATGTATTATCATCTAAAAATATATACTATCTATATTTCAAAAATCAGGTTAATTACTATTTGTATCATAAGATATGTTTTTTAATCATTTAGAAACATGGATAGGGAAACATTTATGAGATAACTGGGGATATATCTTTGGGAAATTCTAGGGATTCTCTAGGGATAAGTATAAGTATTATTCATGATATAAGAAATTTTCCTAGGAATTTTTTAAAGGATGGATTGAGTAGTTTTATTGAAATTATATACCTGTCTAGAAATAAAAAAATTATGTGGCTTTGTAAAAGAGGTAAATAGGGATAATAACTCAATAGAGAATGGTCTATTATGTTGTATGGGATAGTCACTTCATGAAAAACAATGACTCGAGTTGTGTACTTTGTTTGACACTCACATGGGATAATATATGACAATTCAATCTATCATTATGAACTGTGAAGAATGTTATAAATAGATGATAACTATGAATGATAATGGATAAACCTATTATTTCATTGATTAAAAAGTGGGTCTCTAGATTCAGACATCATATAAGTGAATTTTCAGGATTCATTGGTTTCCTAAAATCATTATTTATGTTTACACAACTTTTTTTGTTTTTATTTAATGGTTGAACATGAATGAACCATGTTAATGTTGAGTGTGATAAAAAATAAAATTATTGTCCTCCCAAGTAGCCAAAGGTTATGGGGACTTAATTGAAAATTCATTTTTCTATTCTAAAACATGATTCTATGGATATGAATCATAATGATCTAACAGATGAGAATATGATAGAACAATATTCTGTTGAGTACTTCATGAAACAATATCGAACATATTTGGGAGGTTCTTCTAATACACCATTTTATGAGAAATTGATTGACACCACTGAGAATATATTTCCAATTCCATATTTTTCAAAGCATAAAAAATTAATTTTGGAAACCAGAGTTTTATTTGATGAAGAAAACTAGTGCTGGAATCTCAACATGTATACCAGGTTACCTAATAAGATTTACACCATTTTTATGGATGAGTATAAAAATTTGATTTTCAATAAATATTGTCATTATACTCATCAAAAAAAAATAGTTACAGAATTAATTTGGTTAATGAAGATGGATAGTGAATCCATTTGAACCTATGTAAAAAATTTCAAGACTACCGAGGTATGCCTTTTGCATTACCATCAAAAATGAATTTGAGGTTGATAGATTTTTTAATGGATGAAAATGAATTCGTCAAATTGAACTATCGATAATAGACTTCATTATCTATTATAAAATCATTCATGTTTACCTCTTAATAAAAATGTATATTGTATTTACTGATCAATAACATGGTATTGAAAATAAAAGAAAGGTAAAATATATTGGAAACTCTAAAAATAATGTGTTATAGAATGTTATATTTCCGTTATTTTCAATGTGTGGAAGGAAAACGGTGTAATTTTTTGAAATAGACTACTAAATGTTTTATATATGGGAATTAATGTCATTTGGAAACTAATTGATGGTGTGATGGGAACATGTTAGATAATGATGTGAAAAGAGATAAATCTACAATGAATACACCACAAACATTCTAGTGTTTCAAAAGAAAGGTGTAAGGGAATTATGTGATTTAATTACCCAATGTAGTGCCTAATGAGGAGAATAAGAAATAACAAACATTGGATACAAATTATAAATTGTAAATAATATTAAATCAAAATGGTTGAAGCTAATAATAACAATTAGGGCTCTTTTATCCACTCCCTATTTGGAAATTTCATGTTTGATTTTTTTTTGAATTTTTAATGTGAAAATATTATTATTCATCCATTAATGAAACTTGATGTCATTTTCATCATTTATTATCTTCCTCTTCATAGATTATAAAATAATTTATTAACATTTTAAACATTATCAGTTGAAGGATGAACCCAAGTATCTCCTGTTATTTTTTTTGAATATGAAAAGAGATTATTTAAAGAATAAAGGGTTAATTTTTTTTAGAAAATAAAATTTTTAGTTAAGATTAATATACCAATTATGAATTACATCATAAGATTATGATATTTTGGTTGATCACATCTTCATATTCTTTTACACAAATGTTTAGTTTTAATGTGATCAGGTTTTATCATGATTAATGATATTTTATATGAAATTTATTGAAATATAATTATTCAACATTGTATATTTTATAATGATAAATTTATTTAATGTGGAATTACATTATACTTTGTGGAAATTTGATTAACTGTAGAAAAAAATTTATTTTTTATATTATATTCATTGTTGAAGTAATTATGGGTTATAGTCTATCCCATTACAAATTAACTACCATTAATTACTATATGGTAATATTTTAATCTAGATCTGCATTCCATAATATACATTAAATAGGTTTTTAGATACCATTAATAACCACATTTAATTTAATTTGATCAAGATACACTGATTACCTCTATTTTTTTTGGAATAGTCTTCAGAAAGATTTGGATATCTTGATGAGATTCAGCACAATATATAATCCAATGATACATTTTTAGTCCGTGAGAACAATTCAAAACCTTGGGGATATCATAATTCATTGTTTAATGTATTTTAAAATGTGATTGGCAACACCTTCCTATAGTTTTATTTTTAATAAATAATATTTTATATTCGGGAGTTCATATACCATATTTTTAAGCCCTTTATAGAATTAGGCATAAAACTTCAACATTATATTATCATTTTACAGAAATTAAGATATTGGTGAATCATATAGTTCATTAAATGGAATATAATGATACATCTATTTTCAACACAACAGGGAATTAAAATGTTGACCAAAATAATATAATGATAATCTTCTATGCGATCAATAAATTGAAGCTGGTTATAAGGTGTTTTTTTGATTTTATCTCGAGAATAATTAAGGGAATACGAAGGCTAAGGTATATTGTTCTCATTGAAATTAATGATCATATATAGACAATGTATTTTTAATTGGAGCTTCCACTAATCGTATATCAAGCTCCCAATGTGTTCTATGAATCTCTTTAAATGGAGTACATTCCTGATACATCACATACTCTAAATAAAATGTCTTTACTACAAGGGAATGATATTTATAATTAGTATCCACATGTGGATATTTTTTATCATACATTGAAAATTATATAGAAAAAAAACACTCTCTTGGTAAACGTTATTTGAAAAAACAACCATGTTGTTCAAGATATATGAGAACATCAAGATATAATGAGAAAGAAATATCCATTGTTTTTAATTATAGCATGATTAACATTGAGGGAAAATTAAATTTTATAGGGATATAATATAATATCCTATGATTTTGTGAAATATTTTTTTAAAAAAATTTCTCATTTTAGATATTTATTTTTGCACAAAACCTCATTATTTTATATGATTACATCTTACAATGAGCTTATCTTGTATTATAGTAAACTGAGAGTTCAAATGTAACGTGAAATACTTGTAAATATTTTTAGTTAAAAAGCTATTTATCACATATAAATTTCAGTTGTGGGTATTAATATGTTTAATTAAATTAAAGAAATATATAGTTTATACTTTTATATAAAATTTTTTCTTCAATGAACAATTAATTAGAGTCGAAAATAAAAACACTTTTCGGAAAACTATGTTTACACACACAAACATGTTTTATTATAATAAAGACAAAAAATCATGTTTTGGTTGATGATTTTAATTTAATTTATATGTTTTATATTAAATCAAAAAAAATCAAATCAAATAATTTATTTTTGTGAAATTATATAAGAAAAATATTATTTTATGCTTAAATACTGTATTTTTCTAAACAATGATTTCTCTCCTATTGTGTACTTATTATAATTATCTTATTTCGTAATTCTAGAGAATTTATTTGATTATATTAAATTCATTATTAAAATCACAATGTATAAATATTCTTTGGGTAAATTTAATTTGAAAATTTATATGAAGATAAATTTTTTTATGAAGAGTTAAAAATATAGGTTTTTTATCAGGAAATTTTTTTTGCATTAAATAATTTAAAAACATATAAAATTATAAAATATCTATTTCATGGTAGAGGTTGTACAATTATATAAAAATTAATCCTTTATATGTAATTTTAATTAATTTCATATACAATTTTAATAGAAAATTATTTTAATATTTTTGATGATTTTTCCTTAAGAAAATATTTTTCACCACTTTTATTGATTTAATATTAAATTGAAATTTACTACACAGGATAATTGAATTTATAAAAATTAATTTCATATATTCAATTAGTATGACAGACATTTTCTAATAAGTTCAACATAAATTTATTCCATTATTTAATGTCAAAGTCATTAAAAATTATTACCTTGGATGAAGAGAAAATAGGATTGTTGGGAGATTAAACTAAAAAAAGAAGGGTTAATATTGACCTCAAACATCTATAACACCTATTTTCAAGGAATATTTCTATATTATCACTTCTTGGTTTCAATAGTGATCTATATTGAAGTCTTGTGGCTTGAAAAACAGCATGGGTACATGTGTAAATTTGGTTTTTCATTTAAACTTTTTGAATATTAATAAGAATTTAATAAAAACTATGTGGTATGTCTTAATGGAATTTTGTGGCCCAAAGATATTTATTAAAGTGATATTAATTATATTATACAGGTTGTATGTTTCATATGGATTTTTCTGTAATGATGTAATAACATCATATCAGAGTTTTGATAGAACATCTATTACAAAAATTGAGTTCAAATAATGTGTTTTACAATAGGCACAATGTAGAATTTTTCATCATCTAGAACCCAGTAATATATGGCCATTGGAAGAGTGTAAAATGAACGATTATAAATTTAATTAAATTCAATTAATTAACCTACCCTCCCCCTTTGCAACCCACTATTGGTAGATAATAAAAGGTATACTCTCTGGATGTGATGGAAAAACTGTGAAGACATGAGGGTATGCTAAAATCCAATCACGAAAGGTAACAATACTAGATTAATTTGAAACAACTTTAGAGAATGGATATCAAATCATGTAATTAGTGTTTCACCAAAAGTTATTTTTTTAGTGACCAAAGTACTAATCAATGTAATATTTTTTATTGTTTTTATACCTATAATGGTTGCTATAGATATATTGAGGGTTGTTCCCAATTTTATTTTTTGAAATAGTGTTTCAAATTAATATTAGGGTCATTCAATTTGGAAATACCAATAACAATCTTTATATCATAAGAGTACACACCATGTTATCTCCTTATTTGGGAATGATTATTTTTATGACTTCAAGACGTGCATTGGGGACGCAGGATATATATTGGACCTTAGTCGTGTGGCTGAGGGAATGGGATGAAATTATATGTTAAGGGACACTTTCGTGTAGTATAATATTACCAAAGGACTTGGGAGGGGACATGTGTAATTTCAGGGATTTTTAGTTTGTTATTTTTCGATATTATTTGGATTATTTTTTAGACCATGTGGGAGGTAGTGTTGATTTCTAGGGCACATTTGCCAAAAATAAATGGTTAAAATATATTAAATATATTAAATATCTCACTTATGTAATTTTCTTAAAAAAAGAATAACTTCTAAATGATTCTTGAATTTGGAGTCCATGGATGCCATTGAGTTCAAAATGTGGGTTTAATGCTAGTCATGACTTTCAATTAGTTAGTGTGGGTTGTTTATAGAAAATTCAATGTAATAAAAAAAATTAAAAAATTAAAAAATTAATTTATTTCATTTTTATTGATTCAGTTATTAAAAATAATTTAATTGGTGAATATTTCATATTTCTAGTGATATCTATATAATCCTATTGATGTTGTAGAACCCTTAAATAGACTATTGGATAATTTTTTCTGGAAAATGATGACATGAGCATGGGTCAATGATCAATTCAAATTATATTCAAAGGATATATCCAATGAACATTAAAAAATTTATTCCTCATTAATGATAAAACAAATTTGAAGAAGGGAATGTTTTTTGAATTTATTCCCCCCTGTTCTTGATTTTTACCAAGATCACAGACTGATCAAAAAACAAAATATTCTATTATTTGATAATCTGGCACGATGGGCATATTTTTGGGGTTTTTATGGAGAACAAACTTTGTAATATGTTTATATTTTTTTTATTTATAACAAATACACATTCATATTGAAACAAATACCATTCAAGGTATGTTCTTTCATTTTGTTCTCTATATTTTCTACCCCAATTCATCATTCACTATGGTCATTATTCATTTGGTCTACAGATCAACACATCCTGATCAATTGATAATTTCGTACTTGATTGATAACACAATGATCTGATATAATAGATCTAGAATCAAAATCAATTTCCAAATATTCAAAAATAGAGATAGAGAAATTTAGATGATGATGGATATCAAAATTTTTATTCTTCATTATTCTTTATCATAAAACAATGAATGAAAATTTGATCCATTTTTTGAGTAGATAAGATGACAAAATTTATTTTTTCAATTATAAATGAATTTCACTAGTTTTAATCATCAATTTCAAGGGAAAAAGACTACAAAATCGAGGGATGGAGGCACTTGATCGAATGCAGATAGAAAATTTGGAATTCTATAATATTTATTGATACATGTCATGTTATATGGATATATAAGTTTTGTGGGTCCCCTTATGTGGTAGATACTATCTAGGAAATATGTTAAATATCAAATAGATATTGGATTACCCTACACAACCTGTGGATCCTCCATGGATACGCAACGTTTACTTTAGAAAGTACACAGACATGAGATAGAGTACGGAAGTTACCTACATGACGTGTACTCCCACACATGGACATGGATTGGATGATGTACACGATCTATGCCATGTTTTGTTTAATAGACATGGGTATATGGGATGACGTCATGACTTGTACATGGGTACCGTACATGGGATCACTCTATGGTGTGTATTATTACATGAACGTAGCATGATGACACATTCTATTTACACAAGAAAAATCTAGGGGTTCAAGAGACATAATGTGTGTAACCTACTACACATTATGCACTCTTTTATACCTAGATTGAATATACATTCCACTGTATCATGGACATTATTCGCTATAGTATTATCTTACTATCTATTTCCTCGGGGATAGTCTAGAATCTTTTCTAATTCCAATCACTATAATCCATTTAGAAATACTTCTTAGATAGAATCATTAGAATATCTCTACGAGGCCCGAAGAGATATCCTCTAGTCATCTTCATGCTATAGGTAAAGTTCTTGGTATCATCGAGACAAACATTCCACAAGCATCGATCATTTAAATAGAAGGTCAATCTAGATTTAGTTTTTGGTAACCCTCCATGCCTATAGTAGTGATTCTCATATATGTATCATGTCATATTTAAATGAACATCATATTCTTTCTCATGATGAGACCCTAGTATCATTAACTATTAGACGGATTTCATCAGTTCAATTAGACTCAGTAGTGCGCTCTACCAGATGGTTGCTTTGTTGAATCTTCATGATGGAATCCTATGTTGGGTATACTACAATTGTGACTTAATTATAATCTATGTGTCTTTGTTCGGTATATATTGGAATTATTCAAATATGTATTGAAGACATATATCTATGTAAAGATGACTATATTTAATTTTTTATTCATTGTGGGTTTGGGGTGTCCAACTAAGTATTATTATAATGAACCATGCATATTTTTTCCCAGACGTGTTGTGTCATATGCCTGTGATCCACCTTTCTATAATACCCTTGGTGGTCCAAGACAAGATGGTGTTTAGTGAGACATAAAATTATGGGTTGTGTTTCTAAAATGATTAGACAACATTCCATATACATTCATATGGTACATGTCTTAAAGACATTCATGAGGGATTATATTTTTCTTTTTTTTAGTTTCTTTGACATCCCATCGTACTCTGGATACAATATTTTTATGTATTCTTACATGGTTGTTTATTCATTTTTAAATTTCAGAGTTGTAAGGGATTGTATATGTGTGCATTTGTAAAAGTAAATATGCTATGACCTCCCATATTAGTGATATGTATTCTCAAAACTATTCCCCTACCCCTAGCCTATTAGAGGCGTTCATGTGGAGTCATAGCACGAGCTCCAAATGGCCAGATCATGAAATAATGGAATCATAGGTTTGAGTTATACTAGAAGACTTGGAGTCTATTAAATTGGTTTGGGGAAATAATGTTATGTTCTTCAGGTTTTAATTTCAAGACATGGACTCTAGTGTTGATGTTACAGCAAACGTATCCATAAACATGGACTCTCATCAGCTTCTTTTGGACTCAGTGCATGAGAAATTGGTTGTAGAAAAATCAATGGTATATGTATCTTATAGGAATGGATTTTCATTTCATGTGCTTCATGATTCCACTCTCTAGATATACTCATTGACCATGATACATATTTTTTACTTTTGGGATTCCTCCACAATGTATTACTGATAGGATTCCTCGTGATCAGGAGGATGATTCCTTCATTAATGAGGTGATGATATAGGGACCAGTTCTCATGATGTTACATCCATGTGGTAAAGCATTCATACCACCACCTCTAGTGAAACATGTGCTACCTGAAATTCTAGTGGATGAGTTTTGCAGGTTGAGCATGATTGACATAATTCAATCAGAGAGACACCTATGTTTCTAAGGTGATTTTGACCCTCAGGTAGTTGAGAACTATAATGAGGCAGTAACCCATGTTTTTCATTTTGGAATGACAACATGAGATCATATGGTGGTAAAAACAGTGAGCCTTTTTCTAAAATCAACTAAGAGATGGCGGTGATTAGTTACCATAGATTATTATGAGTTTAATATTTCATAAATGGAGATTTAATTTCATTCTAGAAATTAGTTCACACTAGCTACAATGATGGACGTGCTTATCTAGAAGCTACTACATCTATAGATGTGTAGAGTGACAGTAGTTGAGTATTCAATGAGGCTGACCAACCTATCCAGGAAGTCGATAAATATGGTTCAAGATCAGTTGTTCAAGGATCAGGATTTCATGTGAGATATTCATCGATACATCTGATCTAGTGTTCTCCCTTTATAAAATCATACATATGCTAGGGTGACTAAGAAATAGTTAGAGGTTGATAGTGTCATTGCAGAGCAGTTATTATCAGAAGAGATGTATAGTGAGAAAACCATAGTAGACACGCCAACATGAGGGATTTGAAATCAGTCATGGGGACCTGGGTGTGTTAAATGATTCATGAGGAATTGAAAAAACATATTATCTAGAGTTAAGGGCTCACATGATCAGACCAGTTATCACAATGATTGATGCAGTTAATCATGATACATAAGGGGATAACATGCACAAGGTTATCAGACCTCTCATACTGCTGATATAGACACCATTTTTGTACCACTGAGGAAGATAAAATGAATAAATAAGATTTGATTTTAGGGTGGAAGACATGGTAGAGGAGAAGAAAGAGAAGTAGGATTTTGTAAATATTTTGACCTGTTACCACCTCCAACCCTAGGTGGTGGACACCATGATTAGGGTGATGGAGGATAAGTGCGAGGATTGATGGATCTGGATAAATATTATGACCCATAGGCTCCTGAAAGAATTCAAGGTATGAACATTGTTGATTGTACCATATCTATAGTACTGATAGATAGATGTGATTGTTATTACAAAATTTCCACATACCATTTACGAGACCTACAGATTCTGGTTGACCCTTTATCTTGACCGTTATAATTAGAGACTCCTATAGAACAATCCTCAATGATCACTCACTTGTTCTGATAGTGTGAACAAAATATTGAAGGTGGTAGTTTCTATAATATTATCTTTATAGAAGAATCAATTCCTTACAATGTCTTTATTGGTATAGATATATTAAAAATATTTAATGTTTAGAAAGAATTTTTTCAGTGAAGGGTGTGGTGTGTCTTCTATTATATAACCAGGTTCAACCTTGTCATTTTAATAGAACCCCTATAATTGTAAGATAGACTCATGCATTGGAGGTAGCATCTGATTACTAATTTGTTAGGTAGCAAAAACCATAGTGTAGTGGATGTTGTGAGTTACCGGTTTCTTTATGTGGTGGAGGAGTATGAGGTTGCCATCCTCGTAGATAATTTAGTATTAACTCACTACTGAGATATATAATTCTATAGTGATATATACCTTCAGATGACAACAGAATTTTCACCAGTATATCGGATGGATCCCATAAATATTTGTGATACATGGGTGAAGTTGTAGGAATAGGAGGGGAATGGATTTTTTAGACCCAATTTCTAACCATAAGTAGCCTTATTCATGTTTTCCAACAAGTTATAATGGATATTTTGGTTTGTTTTTTGAATATCAAATCTTGATCTCTGTAACAATGAAGAAAAATTATCCCATATTGAGGGTCGGTGACCTATTTTATTAGTTGATTGGGGAACTATGGTTCTAAAAGGTTAACCTTAGACCAAGCTATCACCATCTACGAGTACTTGATGAGGATATAAAAAAAATATTTTGGTATTTCTATAGTCACTATGAGTACTTGGGGATTCAATATGGAATAATAATTCCCCAAAAGTGTTTATGGGACTCATGAACAAGATCTTTCATCCATACATATACATGTTCGTGGTAGTGTTCATCGATTCCATGTGTACTTGACATCTGTGGAGTAACATGATAGACTCTTGTGGGTAGTTCTAGATGTACTCTGATAGAACCATCATTATGATATTTTATAAATTTTTTTGTTATGGATTTTGGAATTCTACATTCTGATACATGTTATCTCGGTGTATGGAGTGGCAGTCGACCCAGCCAAAGTTGAAGTAGTGGTATCTTGGGATCCATAATAGAGCATGATGGAGGAGTAGTGTATCATTGGGTTATAAGGAAATTAATGGAAATTAATATTTTTTATACATAGGATATCCATACCCATTTAGTCATTTAATTTTAAGGGGAATAATTTTTTTTGATGGAGAAGTTACATCTAGATTTTTCACAGTTTAGGTAGAGTTTGACAAGCCCTACCCTCTTTAGATTTCTGAAGGATTGTGTTGAGTACATAATGTTCTATGATGCATTAGGAACTGATAATTGTTTAATATGATGAAAAGGTATGTGATGATTTCATTTTGTAAATATTAGTTCAGACAACATGATAAGATTTGCATGACCCATGATATTTTTCTACTAGTGGTTGTTGTTTCTTTGATGATGTGTTGAAAATACCTGATGGATGAGCGGTTTATCGAATACATTGATCACAAGAGTCTCATGTATATATTCTATCAGAAGGATGTAAAATTTAGTTAGGGTATATGGATTGAGTTCCTCCAATATTAGTAATTTGATAATTTCTATACTCATGTGGAGGGTAATATGGTAGGATACTCTCTCAGTGGAATAACTTGTTTGTAGTTACTGAATGTGGTGTTAGAGCTATGGGAATCATTTTTTATATCACTTGTTGATAGAGATGGATAATAAAACCAATAATAGATGGTTTCTACCCCTCAACTATTGTAGTTAGTAAGGGAGGAAGAGCTTGGGGACAATAACTACAAGACCCTACACAAAGAGATATCCACTGGACAAGATCCTGATAGATTTTCTATGGGGGTAATTTCATTATTTTTAGAGGACGTACAATGGTACCAGTGATGTTCTAGGAGGATGTTCGATGGGTGTTTCATACATATTAATTGGAAATAGATCGTAGTTTTCATTAAAAGTAATGGGACTTTTAAACTAATTTATCATGGCTAGGGATGAAGAAAGGTGGTTTATAGTATGTATCCATGTTCCTTACATGTCCGCAATTAAAATATGAGCACCATGATCCATCGAGTTTCTCCCAAAACCTTGAGGTTCCATAGTGGATGTGGGATGAAATATCTTTGTACATTTGGATGGTATTATCCCTTATGTCTAAGTGAAATTATTCTATATGGGTGATAGTTGACCAGATCCCCATTTTTTTCCACTTCTTATAAATACAATAACCAAGTTTAGTTGGTAGCATGGGATGCCTCTACATTTAGGACATAGTATTAATCCATGAAGTTCTTTCAATGGTTGTTTCTGATATTGATGCTCACATTAAATCTTGGTTGTGGAAGGTAGTACATTGGAGGTCAGGACCCAAATACTCGTGATTGAATCATTTCAACCTTAAACTAATGTTCAAATTAACCCGACCATTTAGGCTATGAAGGACGTTCTATGGGAATTCATGTTAGACTATGGACCTATACGAGAGTTTCATCTACATGTAGTGTATTTTTCATATAAAAATATATATCCTTCAACCAATTGAGTTGCACTATATGATGATTTTTACATGCAATCCTTTAAGAAACCAATTTGATGGGATGACCCTAGAGAGTAAACACTCATTGGTCTATAGTGGGTGAAAGGTATAAAAGATAAGTTACAGATCATATAAGAGTAGATGAATACTTCAAAGATCCATCAGAGTTATTATTTTAAACTGATAAAAGGGACCTTAGAGTAAGTGGACGATGAACATGTGATCATATGGGTGTGACCGTGACTTCGATAATGAAGATTTTGCAGGGGAGGTAAGCTATCTTGAAATTTCATTAGACATTTAAAAATAATATGTAGAGTATGAAAATGGAATACCACTTATGTATACAACTATAGATAGATTGGGTACATGACATCATCGATGATTCATTTCTAAGGAGGTACATGAATGACCCATAACATGTTATCAACTGGGGTGAGCTAGACATCGAGGTTTGATCTACCATTGTTGAGAACCCCATAATGACTGAGGATTCGTAGGAGACGATCCTCCATGAGAAATAGATTCCTTTAGTGTGTGTCCGGTGTAGGAACATGAATATATAGGATAGAATATGAGATAAGGATACTCATATTCATTCTCAATACCCACATATTTTTGAGTAACCATTGTTTTTCATTTTTTAGGATGTACATAACCATGGTGGGGAGAATTTAATATCTTTGATTTTTTGTGTATTATTTTGGTGAATTATATGGATTATTTTTCATCCCAAGAGCTGAGATGGTGTTCTAATTCGAGGACCGATGTTCCGTAATTAAATGGTTGAAATATATCGAATATATTTATTAGCACATTTGAATGGTTTTCATGAAATAGTTAAAAAACATCTAAATGGTTACCCATAACATAAATACAAAGGAACAATTGGGTTTTGAATTTGAGTTGTATCCTAGGCGTGTCTTAAAATTTGTTGATGTTGGTTGTTTGGGGAATAGACATTATGGGTACAAAAATGAATAAAAAATTAAAAAAAATTATTTCATTTCATTTGTATTGATGAAGAGATTAAGCAAAAGAGACTAAGCCAAGTTGGTGAGGAATTGACTAGTGTATCCAAGATACGCGAGATCAAATCAAAGAAGAGGGATAATTTACAAAGTACTATAGTAGTGGTATAGCGGTTACTATAGTGGGTACTGGAGAAGTTACTATTCAGTGTTGTAGCCGCTTGAACAATTCATATGTTTGGGCCATCAGGCAGCCCGTTTGGTCTTCGGGCCCTAAAAGGCCATCGGGTCAGCCAAGGATTTCATGCTAGTAAGCCTTTCGTTCCACCACAAGGATTTCAGGCCACATCATGGACTTTAGGACACATGATCTATACAGTTTTCTATGAAATACTCTACAAAAAAGAAGCATCCCCATGGGAGGATTCATAGCGGGCACACCCACTAAAGCTGAACTAATGGATTTGGAAGAATGAGAAGGTATAGAAATTCCATCAGGACCATCCTATTCTTGCATGGAAATCTTATCCAGACAACCATGTGATGATGGAGCGCTACCATCATGATGCATATGTTGGTGAGGGAAGATCCTTGTAGATACAGTCTGGTTGAATTCCTTAAGGACCTTCAGGTCATGTAATGACTCAGAAGCCAATAATCCATGTAATTTCAAAGCCAATGGGCCTTGTAAGGGTCCCCCTTATCCATTGAAAGGGATATTATCAAAAATCAATAATAAAAAGTAAGACATCAGGCTATTTGGGCATGAAGAGATTAGAAATATCTAAAATATATTGTTATGTCACAATTCTAGTGTTATCTGCATAACCCTAATGATTTTGAGGACACATTATAAGGACTGTTGGATAATTATATCAGTCAAAATATGATAGGATAATAGATTGATGATAAATACACATAATATTTGTTGGATATCATCAATGAAAATGACATAGCATTATTCTTCATCAAAAATCGAAATGAATTAAGGTATTTAATTTGATTTTAATTTATTCTCCCTCATTCGTGATTTAAAAAATGAACATGGACCAGTATATTAGTAGATTGAACTTCAATTTTATCATCTTGTGGTGTGGACATATTTATAGGGAATTTATTGGAGAATTCTATTTGTGATTTGATAATTTTTATTTACATTATAATATAAACTGATCTATATCAATATAAAAACAATTCACGACTTTCTTTTAATATGTTCCGGTTATTTCTCCCCCTGTTCAGACTTCATCATAGGTGTTATTTTTTTGGACCAGGACATAGAAAATCTTGATCAATATATTGTTATGAATAAAAATTATGGAAAAATGATTTATTTTCATAGACCTATGAATGAAAAAACAATAAATAGTTGTGGTGATAGATATTTTTCTATTTAGATGATGAGGGATACCCCAATCCACATTCTTTGTCATTATTCAAAAAACACTAAAGAATTCCAATTTGATCAATTTTCTGAGTAGACCTAAAAACACATTTTTTTGACGAAATGACTCGAAAAAGTTTGGATCGTCAATATAATAGTGAAAGTATCACTGTATCGAAGATCGGAGCTTCCAGATAGAACATAGATAACATATCATGGAATCTTGAGAATAACACAATACATGACGTGTGATTTACATTTACATGCTGTGTGGATCCCATAAACTAGGATTTAGGGTTTCTAGAGGAAGTTAAATATCATATTTCATGTGTATAAACATACATGTCATGTGGTCCCTCCCTGAATACTCAATGTACTCTTTCAAAAATACAAGAACATAGGGTGAAGTACATGAGATGCATTATTGTCTTGTGCTCCCTGACACATATAGGGGTTGGACCAAGTACATGGGATAGGGAATGTAATGTTACATAGATATGGGTACACAAAATTAATCCATGTACTAACACATGGGTAGAGTAATCATGATGACTACATGGTGTGTACTACTACTTAGACATGACTTGATGAGATGAATCATTTAAAGAGGTGGCATCAGGGGTCAAGGGACACGGCGTGTGACCCATAATACATGTCGTGTACTATTTTATACATGGATTTGACATATTTTCATCCATATCTTGGATAAATTTGATTTAGGTTCATTCTCATTATCCATTCCTTATGTTTTAGTATGTTATCTTTTCATATTCATAGGACTATTATCCCTTCAGTAGGACTTTTGGGACAGAGTCATTGAGTTCCCTCTAAGACACCCTTAATGATATCATCTATTCATAATCATTCCCAAGGTATTGTTCTTGGTATATTTGTGAAAACAATACATGGGAGTTGACGCACAACATAGAGGGTTAATGAATATTTAGTTGTTTCTATAACCCCATGTATTTGGCACCGATAATAATTTTTCTTCATAATCCCATTTATACTATCAAAAAGTTCATTCTCATGATGAGAACCAACGAGTAGTACCTCTCAGACGAATGCCATCAATGCTATAAGACTCAAGAGTATGTTATACCAGATGACTGATTTGTGGAATCTTCAAGCTGGAATCCTAGGCTAGGTATACTGTGGTTTAAAAAAAACTCTTGACTTAGTGTCTTTGTTTAGAATATCAGTATATTCTTGTTAATTTTTTTGTTGATATATACCATTGTAGAGATTGATATATTTCTTTTATTGGACATTTTTTTGGTTTTTGGTTGTCCCATAGGGTATTGTTATACTCACCCCTACACAAGCTTTTACAGTATAAGGAATTCCTTATGTAGATGAATCACTCTTTGATGGAGTCTTTGGTAGACACGAAATAGATGAAACTTATTAAGAATAGACGTAATGAGGTGTGTTATTGCTTCTTTCAGACTTTAGTTTCTTTAAATTTACATTGGTTTTGTGTCATATAAATTTGGGTGGGCTAATATTTTTCCATGTTTAATTTCTATTACTTACTATCAAACTCTAGTTATAGGATTTAGATAGTGTCATTCGTGTTTGTTCTGTTGTTTTTAAATTTAAACATTGTATTGGCTTGGACATATGTGTATGTGTATATGTACATAGGCTAAGGCCTCCCTTGTCAGAGAGAATACTTTTGGGAACTAGTCTCCAGCCCATGGCCTATTGGAGGTGGTCTTCAAGTGTCCTGGTACATTCCCCATTGGGATGGTACGTGACAACATGTCTAGACCAGCCAACTAAGAGAGCACATGACAATGGATAAGGTGACACAATACATTCTTTATAGACCACAAACACATAAAATATGATAACATGTCCATACAATTCATATAGTATAGGACATGGTGGGGTGTGATTTAAGGGTCACAAACCATGTGAATCCTTGTACATGATTTTTACATTTCATGGAGATTTTATCCTTGGATGAATATTTCTTCAAGACTAAATTTTAGGTCATCATGTATCCTATCCTGAGAATCTATCCATGTAGATATAAATGGAACTCTTAGAATTTCATTGGGAGATATTACATGTAATGAATAAATAAATATGAAAATCAATTGTTTCTTGACCATGTTTTGTTATTAGGATGTATCATTGTATATATCTCATAGTCAGTAACTATCTCTATTACACTAGGATATAGACTCCTAGACACTTTATGCAAATATAGTGGTGACACCCTTATTCTAGGTTACATGTTGTGTATCTATGATATTGATAATTATTGATTCAAGATGAGTGATATTATCGATTCAATAAAACATGACCGATGACAACGATCATTTTCGTTTTTTCTAGAGATGCAGATACCATTACACACATGTCATAGAATACTGTGGGTATCCCATGCCTCTTGAACCCATAGAAATGGTACTATCCAACATAAATTGTGTTTCATATACCCATGGATTTTTTTCATTTGGATTGTACCAAATTATATAATTTGAGTGAGGTTACTCTGTAGACTTTATATAGGTAGAGATGGTACACCCCTACACTCTTGTCTGGGTCCTCTATTTATGGAGTGGTACTCCCTTGTCACCATACTCTTGAAGGGAGTGGGTCCTCCATGGGAGTTAGATATCCATTAGTTAAAGATCATAGTTGTGATGAGCGGTTCCCACCACATGTTTCATGTGATACATGGTTATGAGTTAGTTTTCCCATAATGTGGAGATGTTCATAACTCTCTATATAATATCTTCATATTTTTTTCATGATGGTTATGTGTTTTTAATCCAATGGAAATGGGGTTGATGAGTGGTTTGGTCCCCTGCATTTTTAATCATGAGAGGTTTAACATGGGGCTTATGTTGGTGTTACATCTCCCACTATAGTGAGAGTACTGACAAAGAGAGGGCCTCTTCACTTGGGTTATTTTGATCATTCATGTGTCCCATGAAAATTGAGAAATGATATACGATGATATGAAATGGAGTCATACCTAGGTAATTTTAAGAGGATTCATCATTCAGTATCTGGATATGGTTATATACATCCCTTTCATCTATCATTTTGTTTTTTTAGCATTCCAGAAATTATTTTAATTTATAAACTAATAAATGTCTGGGTTTAGTGGTTGGTGGATTATTTGAAAGTTCCTCACCTTTTTTGGGGCTTTGGGGTACCTAATGGGTAAGTCTTTACTCATCCATACATGGTATTTTCCCACACAAGTTGATTATTATTTAGATGAAATTCATTCTTGTGTTTATATCGGTTGTCTCAGATACATATAAGTATAAAAGATCAGGGAAATGATGAGTATGATTATATTAATAGATATTATATCAATGAACACTTCTTGTTTAATTGTTTTAAGGTTTTAGTTATATTGGGAATATGTCCTAGTCTTTTGTTTATTTTTACCTTTTTAAGTAGTATAAAGATTTTGTATTTAGATGTTTTCCAAGAGACTGTATGCACATAGTTTACTCCCGAGTTGTTTCAGTACTTTTATTCATCTACACTTTTTCAAGGAGATTATGTGTGCTTGTGTGTAGTAATATAAGATATATAATCCCATTTTAGTTAAATGTTCTTGTCACAATTAGACAACACCTAACCTACTGTAGATGGTGTTTGGGCCATTATGGGAAGGCCGTCCACTATCATGGTGGTCCCCAAGGGTCCATGTCATGATAGAGTAGTATCATAGTAGTTCATTACCTGGGATTTTGTTCATATATATCCCATTATGTTGGTAAATGGAGACATATTGAAATATTGTCAGAGTTATTCGAGTGTGGCATTCATTCCAGGGAACCCATTTTTGATGCAACAGTTGATGAATCCAATCACCAAGACTCTGAATACCTTCAATTTTCCATGATATATAGATACATATGTTTTAGGGATCATTGGTACATATATAATAAAGTATTGAGTCTTTAGACTATGTTTCTGGAGTGTCCTGCCTATATATAATCATCTTACCATGGAACATGATGATATATTTCTGGGTTCCTCCATGACAATAGAATATTATGATTCGTATATCAGATCATGATGATGATATATTATGTAATTAGGCTTTGATTAATGTACCCTAGATAAGGAGTTTCCTCTATGTGGGAATACATCATTGTTTTTTTCCTATCAGGAAGTGCATAGATTCACCTCTAGTGGAGCAAGAAGATGACAGACATTGAATTGTGCAGATGATAGTTCCTCACCAATGGGTGAGTAAAATTCACATATGATTAGAATGTTTAATTATATATAGGGATAAATACCAATTAAGTTATGTGAACATACATACCCTTAGGTAGAAGTGTACTGGATCGAGCTTTTTATTTTTGTTTTTAGGCTAGTCTGATCAGATGGTTTTTCTTGTAGTCGTACTTCTTGTTAGAGACATAAAGAACTAGAGTAGTATAATGATACTGAACCATGATGATATTTTTATTACATGCTTATAAATCATGAATAATTTTTTTGATGAGTAAAACCATTCAAGATTGAACTCCCTGGAAATTTCAGAGCTCCTCAAGCTGCAACATTTCGATATGTCCATTGTTGAGTTCACCGTGTAGTTCACTATCCTTATGAATCACACAATAATCATTATTGGAAGGGATAATTACATTAAAAAATGTTTAATTAGGTCCTATATATAGTCATATTAACATTCATTAGATCCTTGTGTAATCCCATATATATAAGAGTTATGGTGTGGGATTCGATGTCAGAGAGAATCTAGGTGGATGTATGAGATGAAGGTGCTGATAGTTCATATCAGGGGAATGGGTCATATGAAGATGATAGAAGATGATAGTTGAAATGATTATGGTATATGAGGCACAAACATTCCTAGACTCTGACACGTGGGTCTTCAGCATTTGATTAGTTCCAAGGATCAAGTCAACTTGGTGAGAAGGGAATTTATTATTTTGATCGGAGTTGTCACGTAGAATATGACTTCTCAAACCTCAATAAATTATAAGGATGTATATTATTGGATGAATCTTTTTGATATATGAATCATGTTTTAGGTTTCTATCGGGTGTGGTATGGGTAGACTATAGGGAGGAAGATCTGGTATAAGAGAAGGAGTGGTGGATCCCAATATGGATGAGATACTGGTGGTTGGAGACGATATAAGCTACTTCCACCACCTTCAATTGGTGGGAAACATTTGGAACAGGGAGATATTGATTGATACTACATATTGTTACATGCAATGGATGGATATGAACATGTCGGAATTGAGATGATTTGAGGTATGTTGTGTCTTTATAATTTTTTTACAGTACAAGTTGACATAAACACAATTTGTTTTCTTTATATCTCGATCCCTTTTAAATTCTATGGTGTTTATCATATGTAATATTACATATTTCAAGAAGATCAAGGTTCTTTCTTGGGAATGTTATTGTATACCATACATTTACCAATGATTATAGTTTAAATTAAGGTGGGAGAGTCAGAGAGGATTGGATTATTGAGGGAATTAATAGACCTATGTGTCAAATTATTTTGAAGAGATTATAAAAATAAAAGGAATTGATATGTTTCCACCAACATTACATGTTCTTTATGATGTGATTAAAACAAATAGGGATAGTTAGTGAAACTGAACATGGTCAATGTCTTGGTGTGGTCGATGTGTTCTGTCATGTTTTTTGTTTGAGGTCACTAGTTTGACTGAGTTCATTGTGGGATAGTAAGATCACTATGATGAATATTTTTGATATTTTCTATAGCATTGTATTTTTTTGTGGTCCATGCCTCGGTATAATTTCATCAATGGATAATTGGATTTCTATATGTGGGGGAATTTTCTTCTCTATAATTAGTGAGAGAGTCCTTGTGGTGGAGCATTGTTGAAGAGCCTTCAAGAAATGGATTCTATGGTAGACCAATAATTCTATGTTGAGTCTACTTGTGTTATTGATCGAGTGTGTATTGTTTACTGATGCATCTGGAGAAAGATATATTTTGTGTTTTGGTTTAAAGGATGGAGACCATCGCTTCTGGGTTGATATAGTTGAGGTTCGATGAGTATTAAAAATAGGCTAATTAAACCATGTTAGTGGAACACATTTTTGCTATATGAATTTAGATGAGTTGATTATGTTGATGGATTCATTATATTTAATCCTACAAGAAGGGGGTGTGGTTTTTCTGTAGTCATCGGTTATTGATCATATATATCCTAAGAATGTGAGTGAGTATTAGTTTGGTGACATTATCTACGTGGTGTCATATGAATAGTCATCCATAGGATATTCTCAAGATGTATTCCAGAATAATGGGAGAACATATTCTTTTTACATGGATGAAAAATTTATTATTAATGTTATCAAAATAATGTGAAGATATGGTATTTCAAATCTACATTTATATAATTCTTGTCTATAAAATATGTACAAGGATCTTCTTATATAGGTTTATTGGGATAGAATGAAAATGGTTTCTTTGACAGAGATTCCATTTATAGTTAGGGGGTTTCTAGAAATATCATGAGGTCACATTTCCATCTTAGTGGTTATAGTTTAACGGCATTGGTCATCATGATATTATTCCATCAATGTGCATAGTTTGTTATTGGGAACAAGGAGGTTATTTATTCCGGAGATCATATCGATTCGTGGGTTTTTTAAAATTACCATCTATATTAATTATTGATGGTTCATATCAGGGATGTGAAAGAACATGAAAGATTATTTTGGGAAATAGTTATAGAGAATGGTGTTTCACCCCAGGTGGATTGGATGGATCAGTGGTATATCTAGGTGTTAAAAAGTATTCTAAGGGTATTTGTTTCTTAGAAATCATCCATAGTATAGAGGAAAACCTATATTTACCTTGAAGATGAGTTTACTTCTATAGTAGCACATGAGATCTAGATGTGAGCATTATATCCACTCCATTCTATGTTTTATGGCCTTTTTCTTATAGAAATCCTTGATGGATGAAATATTGTAGCAATATGGTTTTCCTCTATAAGAATTTATAATTTTACGAAAAATATTTCTGATTTTAATCATCAAGTTTTCATTTATTTATAAGGCATGTATCTCCTAAATGTATATATATTAGAAATATTAAATAAATTCCATCACACAAACCTAGTTTTTTTATAAAAGTTATAATAAAAATCGATTAGTGTATCAAATCAAGAATAAGTGGACATGTTTTAATTTAAAATATTGGTTTTACCCAGGGAAAGATATACTGTTTGTGATTATTGGGAACATTATTGGAGGCTACCATTTTGTCTATGCTAGTTGGAGGATTATAAATTTAATGATATTAAATTGACAAACCTTCCCTTCCAACTTTGAAACCCATTATATAAAGTGGAAGGGAAGATTTCATTAATGCATCATGGGGTGAAGTGAGGAGATAATATGTTATTCTAGAATATGTGGTTTATGGCGATCTGTACCAGATAATGGTGTAATGTTTTTAGAGTGTGGATCTAGAATTGATGCTCTAGCGCATCTCTATGAGGAATCGTATTTTGTTTTTTAGAATCTGAATCCCATTAAAATATCAATTTTATGTTTTCAGATACCTATTTAGATTTTTGAAGATCCCATGGGGGTTTATCCTAGGGATATTTGGATAACAAGGGGCTTAGGAAAATTAAAAGTATTTTCCATTCATACATCATGATCATATGGATAATAAGGTAGGATATCATGTGATCTGTTCTTCACATTTTGGGTACACAATCACTATGTATTAAAAATCATGTAATTGGGAAGATGATATGTAGTTAACCATATATATGTGAAATCTGGAATGGGAAGACATGTCATGCAATGTGTAGTGTCTATGTAGTCGTACGAGACAAGAGGAAATGGGCAGGGGATGCCTATATGGGTAAAGATGTGAATACCTCGACAAATTCCCTATGTTAATGGACATGTATTTTACCAGGGGTACATAAAATATATATCGACATAGGGATCCAAATAATGTAGGAATAGATATGACCATGGCCTTGGTGAGGCAACACATAATGTGTGAAAAATATAAAAGATTTGGAAGACCACATGGCCATCCAAACCTTGAATGGGAGGACATAATGTGGTGTCCATTTGGGGTCCAATGAAATGTGAACCGTAGAACACACTGTGACCTTTTCATGGTGAATTAATCCTTTCATATCCCCTTCCATAAGACTGCTAAAAAGGAAACTTTACTAGCCTATCTTAATAAATTTCTTATGTAGACGATGATGGTATCAATCATAGTGGCTTTAGTGAGATGACATTGAAAGATTCAAGAAATATAATTTATCACTGGTTTGTGACCATTTTTTGTGATCAAGATGGGTCAATAAATATATTTTATGGTTGGTAACATTCCAAATTATTCTTGGAGGAAGTACCCCTAGTATAATTATGCTTTTAAAATGGATCTCCCATTTTTCCAGGTTTTGGGTCCTCAATCAGTGACAGTAAAATGATACATTGCATGGTAATATAGACAATCCTTCAAGTAAAACTTGACTATTTTATGAGAATGGTTCAATTGATTAGAGATATGGTAGTACCATTTCTACATTTTCGTAATTGGGTACATGTTTACCATATATATCAGAAAGGTTAAGACAGAACCATCCCAAACTGGGCATGGGTCATCTACATACAATGTAGGTCACCCATTGTCATAACTCCATTAGTGACTCAATTGTTGTGTCACAATTATATTTAATATATGCTGGGATAATACGATCATACACTCATGTGTTAGTAATCTATCTATGAAGCGGTACTCCCCCATCTTTGAGCTCAGGTGGGGAGCAGGCCCTCCAATGGAGTTGGAGCTCCCATGAATATGGAGTGAAGTTATGAAGAGTGGGACCCAATTTTTTTTTCATGATACCTAGTTGGGATATTGTTATCCCTCTATAAAGAGACATAAATTAAACTATATACAGGTTCTTCAAAGGAATCTAATGATGATTAATAGTTAGTACTCCTTCTATAGTGTGGCACTGAAGGGGAGTAGCTCCCTACATTATCTCTCCTAATATGTTGCAATTTTTCTTAAGTTATAGTATCTTCTCCCTTGATTATGATAGAAATGATGAGTAATGTGCTTCTAAAAATTGTTTCTCATATAATTACATGAGGAAAAAGATATATGATAGAGGAACTATAGTTATAGGCACTAGAGTCAGACATGAAGAGCTATAGACTGACACAACAGTCTTAGTTGTGATATAAAGAAATAGATTATTTTCAATTAAAAATCAAGATTCATTGAGAGTATCTCTCTTGGTATTATTTTACCATAAATAATATTTCATGTTTATCTTTTGATGGATTGCATGATAGTCACCCCCCCTTATTTTCGGTTTTGGGGTCCTGATGAGTATGTTGGTAATCACAAATGCATTGAAACTACATTAATGCATAGTGTATTATATATAATATAGTAAATTAAGTGGTTATATTTATGATATTTTATAAAATAGAGATAGAGTCTCTAAGAGCTGACTATGCATAGATTTCATCATGGAGAATGGAGTCTATCTATCTTGAACATTCCATGATTTCGTATTATTGTGAGGATCAAAAAAAATTATAGTTGAGTATTTTTTCCCTTGTTAATTTGTACTATAATGTTCCATTATGATGTTTTTAGAGATGATTTACATGTATGGTTTACACTGTAGATTCCTTAACACTTGTAAACATGTGTACTTTTGACTTGATATTTTGTGTGTGTGTATACATATACATAGGATAAGGCATCACATAGCAATTTTTTTTTCATAGAGTGAGTCATTAACCCATAAAAAATAGGTACTAGGCTTAGGGTAGTTTTATCTTTCCCTTCCTCCTGCAATGTTTTCCTGGTGGGTTGGATTTGGAAAATAAATGGGTTTTTTTCAAAAAATTATAATTTTTCCACTCACCACACTTGTAAACAGCCACCACCTACCCTCTTCTCTTAATTATTTAAAAAATAATAGTCTCAGTAAATCCAAACCTAAATAACATCATTAATTCACTAATATCAACATAAATGCTTAATTGTTTCATAATTATATCTTATGATTTCGTTCGGTCCAAATCAATTGAATATTTATAAAGGATAGGTAACATACCTTGCAGAGTGGTTTAATTTATTTCTTCCTCCACCAACATAATTTTTAATTAAAATATTAAGAAATAATATCCTCAATAATATATATATACTGATATATATTTTTTTATTATCATGACCAATATCCTTATTCTCTTTCGTTAAATTGGATTTAAAATAATCATTCTTATGTATCATGGATTATCAACTTGTTTACAGATGTTATTCCTTATCCATATCCACCACACATGGATATATGTATATAATTATGGATTTAATGTTTATATAATATATTTATAATATTATTATACATTTTAAATTAATATACCAATTATAACTTCATACATTCAAAACAATTGAAAAAATAACGTTCCTAGTGTGTAATACAGATTACAACCTAACAAATTGTTTATATCTGATATTTATTTTTATTCTTAAATGGATAGTAATAAGTATATATTCATTTATTATAATTGATATTTGTAATATATTTATAATTTTGAATTATGATATCACATATACTACTATGCTTTCCACTATGTGGAAATAGAAGAATGTTACTTGTGTGAATGACAGACTATTGCCTCACGAAGAAATCTGATTCATTCACAATTTAAATTTAATGTAATAAATATTATATTAATGAAAATATGTGGTATATCTGAAAAAAAATGTCTCCATTTGTGATATTGTTTAATTTTACTTTCTTTTTTCATCCTCTAAAGAAATGGAATCAATATTCATTCATATATTTGACTTACCATCTCCATGAATGACGTACAAAATTTTCTGTGAATAACTTTTGTATATTACTATATATAAATATATAATGAATATATATAAACTTATAATATAGAATTACATTTCTTAAAATAATTATCTATGATCAATATATTGAGGATTAAAATAAAAAATCCAAAAATTCACAAAAATCGAATTTTTTATTACCTGAAACATGATTTTACCAAGGAATTATAAATAATTGGTAATAAATGGTCCTAAGTAGATGATTTATGTTATTATATATAGATTTATTGTTATAAAAAATGTGTATAATAAAAATAGTTTTATTATACACGATTTTATAACATGTTCAAAGGTGGTCAAGACTTATGGTAAGGTATTTCTATCTCACTTGTTACTTTTTCCAGATACAAACCACATGGTCAAATTAGTTGATTTGGGTAATGAATATAATACCCATGAATGATATTTTTTTAAAATTATCCTAAATTTTATATTTAATTATCCATCCATTTTAGTATATATATTTCAATGTGATTATAATGTAATGTTACTAAAGAGAGATTCTACATTTATCTATATTTTACTTTATTTAAATATGTGATATGTTATACAACTATCTTATTTTATGAGGTGTATATACAAATTCATAAAAATGTAATATAATAATTTTTTTATTTTAATGATATTATATTTTTCATTTAGTTGTATTATTTTACATGGAATACGAATAAATATTTCATTGGAGTAAGAGGTTTATTTTACAATTTTATAATTCTTTTGGGTTTTTTTTTTCAATTATGCTTACAATATTGAAATATAAAGATCTATATCTCAAGAAACACGTTCATTTTTTAATTATATATTTATTTTATGAGAATATAATTTTTAACGATATTTTACTCCCTTTATTTACTCAATATTTTATTTTTAAGGAAATAATATATTATTTTCTCTCATTGGTTAAAATAAATTTTTTCAATAATCATTTTTTTTCTAAAAATTTATAAAGAATATTTTACCCATGATTGATATGTTTTAATTTTTTTAGAATGATTATTTATGTCATTTTACAAAACTGGATCTTTTATATTTTATATAAAATTTGTAAGGAATCATTGTTTTAATGCTTAGAACAAAACTATATTTCCCACAACCTTGACTATTAATTTTTTTAAAGAATCATTTATATGACCCACAAAAAAATTTTAAAAATAATAATTTTTAAAATTTTATAATTATCCATTTCAATGTGTCATATATACTATTCTCAATAAATTTGTTATATTATCTTTATGAAATCCTTTATAATTTTCAAAAATTATTTTCAATTAATATAATTTCAAAAATATTCTATGTTTTAATATTTTTCGTATTAAAATAGTTAGTTTTCTAAAGATATGTTCCATGTAATATTTCAAAACAATTTTCCTTCTCATATGTAATTCATCAATGTAAAATCTTCTTTGTTATAGATATGATCCAAGTGAACTACTACTATTCTTTATTTGAATGGATTTTTTAGGATGAAAAGTTTTTTATGAAACATATTTATATTTTACATTTTATAACAATAAATAATTTTTTTTTGTTTATGGTACTATTAAAAATATAATTATTATTAAAAAATTGTCTTTTACACAATTTATTCTATAAT
Source organism: Viscum album (assembly GCA_963277665.1). Lineage (NCBI taxonomy): Eukaryota > Viridiplantae > Streptophyta > Magnoliopsida > Santalales > Viscaceae > Viscum > Viscum album. The sequence continues at coordinate 1,316,780,928 of OY728143.1, forward strand.
GACCTTTTCATGAAGACTATTTCTTTTAATTGGTTAATTTATAATCAAATGTATATAAAATTGATTTCTTTTCATGTGATATATTACGATGAAATGTTTATGAGGACTATTTCATTTGATGGGATATGATATCAATAATAATTTACGATAATATGGAATAAAATGTTTATATATAATTATATGATGGTTGAATCCTATATATCCCTCCAATAAATTAAGAAAAATTAAAATCATATGACTTAAACGTGTAATTAATATGTAGTGAAACTATTTCATTTTGGGGCTTTTTCTACTATAAAATCCTTGGATTTAATCATTAGTGATACTATTTATTGGGATGTGGACTTCTTCCACTATGATATTGTTGAAAATTATAGTTTAACTACTAAGGAAAATATTTTCTATGATTATATTTATGCCATAAATCAATTTCTTATGATAATGGTAGGTTATTATTGTTTATGTTGATTGATAACATTATTATTTGTGTCTTATTAACTACCATGTTCAATTCAATTGAAATAATTTATGATCTATTATTTGTAGGGTTTGGTTTTAAAAAGTTATTATGTTTTTATCATACCCTTATTCTCATGACATGTTGATATCTCCCTTGTTTACCCTTACTGAACTTCTTAGCTAACCATGCATGAAATATCCTTTCCCAAGTTTATAATGAAAGGATCTATGTGTGATAAGTCTATGATGGTTCTAAGGTATGACAATAAACTGGTCAGTATAATTCAACTCACATATAATCTAGTTTATTATGCGTACATATTTCTAAAGACATTATAAATGTAGGATCCACATGCATGTGTTTATGTAATGTACTGTATATTCAACTAAAATGATGCCATATCAATGTATGAGAAGATAGGTATTTTACGTCTAGTATTTGGATAGGAAGTAAGGATTGGATTTGATAAGGTCTTGGATGTTTAAAATCATTTGTATATGTTAACATGGGATGAGAGGTGATAAATGTTTTAATTGGAGGGGAGCACATAGATGCAATTTTAAAAAGAATAAATCTATAGTCATGTTTTTATAATTAAAAAGCCACAAAAATTGGTCATTTTAAATATATAAATATTATAAGGTCAAAATATGTCATTAAAATTGTTTTCATACATGTTGGAATGTCATTGTTTACCCTTAAATTTTATGATAGACCCCAATAAAAACTCGTTTTTCCTTAACCAGGTAATTAGTTTTTTTAATGTTTTCACAATCATTTATGGCCAAATATTACATTAAAAATATTAAAAAATATATGTTATCCTTATTCAAAATATTTATTCCATTATTTGAAATCCAATTCACAATAATGTAAGTATTCAATTTAAAAGTAAACCACATTCATGATGAAACTGTAGTTTTCCAATGTTAAAATTATCACAAGTATTGAATTTTTTAACATAATGATTTAATATGAAATTAATTAAAATGATGAAAATTTGTTAAATTTGAATATAAATTAACTAATATTATATACAAAAAATTAAAAATATAATTTAATTATTTAATTATTATATATAAATAGGATATTTTTAAAAATAAATAATTTTTACTATTTTTTCACAAAATAAATCTTTTTCAGAATATTCTATGAGAATCACGTGAAGATAATTTCGACAGCTAAGTTAAAAATATATATTATTTATTTGGAAATTAATTTTCTAAAATGGTTAAAATTAAATATTAAATTGTGTTTGAAATGTGTGACAAGTCATTATTTATAAAAATATAGTTGTTTAGAAAACATTTCCTTTTCATTAAAATTGTTCTTATATTATGTGTAATAAATATATAATCATTTAATGTTTTCCATACATATTCAATCCATATAATTTTATAAACTCCATTATTAATATTAATATCCACCAACATAATGAAATTATTATAATAGTGATGTTTATATAATAATATTTTAAAAGCTTATCAAATTTCATTTAAATATAGTGATACATGTTACACAAGATATCCATGAAAATCAATTTTTTTAAAAAAAATGTATATATTTGTAAATTAAAGTCTTGAGTGTTACATTTTAATATAATATTAGTGTTTCATGTCATATATTTTATCAAAAATAATTCATCTTCAAAAATATCGAGGTGTTTCCCGTATTTCATTACAAATGATCCCAAATGCATTTTTTTAGAAAAATATCGTGAAATAAATTTATGACTAAACCATATTAATTTATACACACAATGAAAAAAATAATTAAAAGGGCATAACAAAAGCCATGGAAAACATTCCCTCATATCACAAGACCAATCATGACTCTTATATGTTTTCCCAAACCCAGAGGATATCCTAGCTAAGTGGTCTAAATATAAAAAACCTGAGTTCCATGATGATTCAAAAAAATATCTACATTTTTAAGGACACATTTCAACAATTCATTGGTTATTAGAGTGTCTATAGAGTAATTTGTTTTTTTCATTTTAATATTTTATCCATACAAACCAATCTATGGTGTTTAATTCATTTTTGATCACCCTATCGAAAGATAACATTCAACACCTGGTGAAACTCACTATACCATATGGTATTAAAAATCCACATCCATAGTCACCAACAAAAATCCAAAAAAAATAATGATATAAAAATTAACACCCAATTACCTTGGAAACGTGAGAATGAGAGAGATATGAGTTAACAAAACTCTCCCTCACCTCCATCCCAAGTCCCATAACACTAATTTCTATAAATCCGTGATCGAAATTAGAATAGGATTGTCTAAGGGATTATGAATCTATTGAAAATATGTACATAATAAAATGATAATAAATGTAACTAATAGTTCATAGTTGTCCATAAAATGAATCTTAAAACTGACCTTCCACTAGCATGATGGGAAATCCTAATCCGCATGAGGTGTTATAAGTTACAAGGAATAATTGAAAACCACATATGAATATTTTTTTAAATGAATAATAAGGAACAAATTATTATGAAAATAAATAAAAGTAAAACATGATTTTTTTTTAAAATGGTTTTTACTCCAGGGAAATAATATCTAAAAACAATATAATATCACAAAATTCTAGTAGTAAATAACTTAAACCACCAAAATCCTTTCTTACCCCACTGGTCACCCTTTATGATAAGGAACAAGGACCCATAAAAGTTTTTATAATTGACCAAAATATCATCACTAAGTATCCATACATTGAAAGAGATTAAATCATAATATAAAGAGTATCATTCTTAACATATGGAGATATTACAAAATTTTAGATGAATATTTCACACATTAAATAATCATATTCCCATGGAAAATAATAGTTTAGAGTATTTGGAAATGTGAAAAAAAAATTCTATCATGATAAAAGATCATAAAAATCTCTAATAGGCATCTCAACCTTTAGTAATTCTTCATATAACTATTCTTCAAAACATAGATAAAGGAAAAATTATAAAGGGGTGATATTAGATGCTTAGTAAGGGTATATAAAGGAAATGTGTAAGCATAACCTGAACTAAATGGTATGGAACAGGATAATAAAAGTATAGGAACATACCCATCATATTAGAGAACGCAATAATGATTGGAAATTAATAAGGAAAAGATCCTAAGATAATTAATATCATAACTCCTGAAATAATAACATCTGAAAAAGACCTGGAATTTGTGGAATGAATTTTAGAATATAAAATCATATGTCATGGTTTCCTACCAAGACATTAATTATATGTTACTCTTGGAAGATGACCTAGACACCTACCTAGAAATTGTGTTAATAACCCATCTACCCTATTACTTTTAGGATCGAGCTATAACCAATCCACCATCACGTTTTTGGGCATCACCTAAATCCCTCATATCATATTAATTTTTTTGGGGTATTACCCATGTTCCTTCTTGTTTTAATTATTGGGGTACAACCTATATACCCTCTTACATTTAGTTTTTGGATACAACCCTTGTACCTTAGTATTTTCGGGCATTGGATAGAACCAAAGTACCTTTTGATCTCATATAAACATTATTATAACCCAATTAATTTGAGAGAGATATATGTTCCACTAATATCACAATAATATCATCCATACATGTTAAACAATATAATAATCTTTTTATCATATCATGACCCAAAAAAAGAGATTGGGTTTATGAACATAAAATAATATCCCATGATCTGAAATAGTTTTAATTAACATTTCATAACATCATTACCTATGAAAATCTATAGGTTTCAAAATCACTTTATAAAATCATAACCCATGAAAAGAAGAAGGTTTTAAATGCATAAAACTTGTTGAGGTGAAATGGAAGCCTAAATCATTATTCAATAAAAATATAAACCATTCTAAAAAAATGTTTTATGGTACCTCAATATAATTTACTATAAGGGAATGAGTAAAATATACTAATTTTATATTATATGGAGAATAATTTAGAATGATATTTTGAAAAAAAAAATCATGACCTAAATATACTTTCTTTGTTGAAAATGGATTATTAAAACAAAAACAATTTTAAAAACAATTTTCCTAAAAAATATATAAATAATCTTCAAAACTGTTTGCAAAAAACATCAAAATTTATTTTATTATTTATTTTTAAAAATAATCTTATTAAAAATAAAATAAAATAATCAATGAATTGACTGTGGTTAAATACTTTCTTGTAGTACGAGGTAAAAATAACATTATTTTTTAAGGGTAAAAAATATTAGAAAAATGAATCGTTAAGAAAGGGACAAGAATATTCTGTTTAAATAATTGGTAAATTAAAAAATGTGTAATAATATATTACAAATATTTATGGATAATAATAGAATATTCTAGATTCACTTTTTTGAAAACATAGATTTCCAACCAAAGAGTGGGTAAAGATGAGCATTCCTAAAAATAATATACTAACTATATTAAGTACCAAAGAGTATATATAAGTTATCAATACATGAAAATATCCTTAATATCCAGAGTGATATAAATATCATTATTTTTCTTCAGATATTGATCATTTCATCAATGGAAACATAAATATAAGCAATCTTGAAAAGTGATGATATTTTTTCAATAAACACATGTCATCTGGTAACATGTTATCACACTCTACATGTAGAAAATTGAAATAAAATTAATCTTATAATATCATGAAAATATATAAATTCACTATGTTTATTATATAATGTTACTATATATAACTCAAAATTTATTTAACTGTATAACAAAACATCAGTCCCAATGAAAGAAAATAGAGACCATACTAACTCACCAATTTTTGAACATTTGGAAAATAAGACCCATGAAATAAATGTCATATAGTCGATATGTAAATAAAAATAAATTTAATTATATAAATCATTTGATACATCAATTTTAGTTATTAACACCACCCAAAATTAATGGGTGGTGAATAAAGCATGTATCCAAGAAAATACAATGTAAGATGTAATCACCTTACCTTGTATCTTAACTCCCTTCATACTCCTACAAAAAACCTATTTAAAAAATATAAATTTATTATAAATATTTTTCATAGACATATTATTATATCTGATCCCATATATTTTATTATTATTTACTTATATTACTCTCATGTTAAAAATAAAATGTTAAGGTTTCACTTTGGGTGATATCTGCTTTGTTCTCTGCATGTGTCTTAATTTATTATATCTTCGGACATTATAATTATATAACCATTTAATAATGTAAAACATGATATAAATATCATTTATATTATTTATATTTGTATTATAATATTGTATCGAATATATAAGATTTAACTAGATTACGCCGTTCATGGAGACGATAATCCTTTAGCCCTAATGACCATTGTTTCAATTATATATATTATATTGAATGAAAGAATGAAAATGAACTATATGTATATATTTATATAATATTATTAAAGTATCATTATAGTTTAATATATATTATATATGTTTAAAAATCCAATCTTTAATAAATTATATGTTGTTCGTGAAATAATCTCATCTCCTTGATGGGGAGGTATTCCAAACTTCCTTAAAACAAAATTATTGTATTAATAATAAATAGAATGTAAAAAAGATAAATTATTTAAAATTATTAAATAATATTAAATATATAATAATTATAATATATAAAAAGTATAAATATAATATCAATAATTATTTATAACATGTGAGGCGGTAAATAAGTAAAGAATAATGATGATTTAGTGAGGTGGTAGTTCGGCATACACGTAATCAATATATTCATTTCCCATTAGATGTTGGTGTGTGTACGTTTAGGTATAAACAATAGCATAAAACATGATATTATATTCGAGATACTTGTTTTGTTATAAAATCAGGGATAAAAGAGAGTGCATGTGGGTGGATAAGGAGAATAAAAGAAAGGAGCCTGAGAGAAGGCATTTCCTCTTAATAGGGTAGCTCATTTTGGTTCATGCAGAAAGGATTACTTGGAAGAATTTCCTACAAAAGGGAGGATTCCAAAATTATTTTATGAATTTTGGTAAGTGGATTGAGAATAAATTAGATGATCATAATTTATTTCTTATGTGTCAAAAAGTGTGATACATGACTTCCTTTTATAGGGATAGAGGAGGGGCACTCTTGTAAATATTTGAAGAGATATTTACACCCACATTTTCTTGTTTAATGTGGATCTAATAATGATAAAATTTAATCCAAGGAAGGATAAGGTCACAATATACACATCTAATAGCTTCTAAATAAGTTTATTGTTTATTTAGGGCCATAATGTTATGGTTTATTCCTTTATTAAGCTTAATTTAAATTCAATCAATTTAATTATAATTAATCACATTTAGTAAACTTTTTTGTCAAAAATAAAGTTAAAGTATTTATGAATTATAAATTTTTATTATTCAAAATACGTAATCCATTTTACAAATTAAAATCACATATTTTTATGAAATTAATTTAAAATTTATCCCATAGTTTTGTTGAGAATGTGAGTTTTTAAAGTAAAAAAATTGAAAAGATTAATGTGTTTTTATACATAAATTTAGGGTGATAATGAAATCAATGACCACAATTTTATTAATTGATAAAAATATTATGAAATTATACTTTTTAACCAATTTTAAATATAATTTATACTTATATGTAAATTAGATTAAAAATCTATTTTGAACTAAAATTAATTATTTTTAACTATTCATTAAAAATTATACTTACTAAAAAAAACAAAAAAAAATTATAATAACATATATTTAGTGTTTCTATTAAAATTATTTTTTACATATAATGCATATAATAGTTCCAAAATTTATATTTAAAATTTTTTCTCCATTTAATGGTGGTAAAACTAAATATATTAAAATATACATTTTAATATTAAATTGGGTTCTAATATAATCTTTTGTGTATCAAATACATTGACAGAATATCAAAAATTGTTTATTGAATATAAAACATATACAATAAATAATATTTCTGACTAATTTAATTTAATTTATTTAATTATGGTAAAAAAACTTTGTAACCATAAAAATTATAATATTTTCGTTTACATTCAATCGGTTTTCATATTCAAATATAATTAATTGCTAACATAAGAATAAATATTTTATTTTGTAAACCAAATATTTTCATAAATTATTTAATTATATTCCAAACCTATAATATAATGTCAGGTCTATATATTATTATATAAAATAGTCATTATATAATAATATAGTAATGTTCCATAATCCACGGTCTCGTGTGGCAGGAAAGACATCAAGGAATGTAATTATTGTGTATAACTCAAGATAACCTTGGTGTTCAATATAGATGAAGACAATTTTTATGTTGTTTGTATTGCACATGTTAAATTATGTTACGTATAACGCAATCCAAATATATTGATTTAATAAAAATAAGAAATTTTTAGTGTTTCTTGAAATGAAAATATTAAAAAGAGTAAATTCATTCAAAAAACATTCAAATAATCATAGGTTGTTACATTTTACCCCATTAAAATTAGTTCTCCCTCAAAATTCATCAACATCATAAAAGGTTTAATCTCTAAAAGTTTAATTCATATAAACCTATATTGTAAAAATAAATATTAATACTTCCATAAGAAATAAAATGTTTCAACCATAATGGTTATTAGTAGTAACATATGACAATATTTCCATATAGGGTAACATATATAGTAAGTTAAAACATGGAAATGGAAGAAAAATACAACAATCAAGATTTGATGGATTGTGATAGAGAATAGAGTATGATTAAAGTTGACAATCAGAAAGCTAGAAATTATGCATGAACTAAAGGACATTCAGATTCATCAGAAACATAGGAAAGAGGATAAATTCTTTGGATTCAAGATCATTTTAATTATGGTTGAATAATTTTCAAGAACATATATACTTTCATTATTTCATTATAATTTCCCCCTTTGTTTTTCATTGATCCACTTAACATCATTCTCTAAAAATCAAGCTGAACTTTTCATTCATGAAATACTAATTGATCATGATATCCATGTTATGCCATTCCATTTTACATTATTTTTTATGAGCACTATGTAGTTTGAAAAAGTTATCGAATATGCCTGGATCATTAGATAGAGAGATAATACTTTACTCTAACTAACTACATCTGAGAATTAACATAAAATTTATATAAATGGTTAACCTTATTAAACTTATGAACGTTAAAAATTCAACACTTCAGATGGAATTTCATGAAATCAGTTTATCATTGATAACCCATATAAAACAATGTACCAATTATTTTGTTTGTTCTAAACATATAAATATCTGAAATCATATATTCCCTTGAAACATGGTAACAACATTAATGATAATAAATAATTTTACCAAATGTGTATTCATCATTATAGTAATTATTAATGGATGTATATTTTAAATCCATATGTTTGTAAACTTCATCATTGATGACATAAAACTCTTTTTTTAGTAATAATTTCTTCGTTAATATGATCCTCTCAATTTACTTATTTATATCCATCATATATTTACCCATTCATCATTATCTCAACATCAGGAATTAATTAAGGGTTTCATTTATTTATTATTAATATCACATTTCTATGAAATAAATTTCTTATTCCTTCATCACCATTTGAATTTTCCTTCTCAGTTATTAATAAAAAACTATTAAAGATATTACATATATATGAAATGATTCATATAATTGAATCTCTTAATTCCAAAACATAAATACATCATTCAATGAACATAGTTCATAAACCATTACTCATGCTTCATCAACTTATTCCTTAAAAAATCATTCCAAAAATATGAAATATGAATAATGTCTTATTATTCAACAACCCAAATATAATCATTCATCATATGATTAATGTAAAAAATATTAGAATAAAGTCACTTACATTTTAAAAGTCATTTAATCCTCTTTATCATCATAAGTGTTGCTAATTCTCCCACCACCTTCCTTATTCTATTTATGAGACTTCCACTTGAGAAATTGATTCACATGATGCCCATAAATTTCATATCTGAAATAATAAATTTAAACAATGTTCCATTGTGTTCACTCTATTGACTAATACCATAATGAATAGTATGAGAAACATTTATCATATTGCGATACCATATAACAATGAAACAAATACTTATAGGGGTGACTAAATCAAGGCTCATAATTCCTAAATATATTCCACCATAGGTTTATAATATTTTAATCATAGAAATCATATATTTAAATCCTTCATGATGGTTCATAAATATTTTTTGATTTCCAAATAATACACCCCATTGGTATCAGTTAGGGTTTGCAGCAAGGCCCACTACCGTGTACCATATTAAAATAAGTGAGTACTGAGAAATCATATTAGAGTTGTTATCCTAGGTACATCCATACTAAAACCTCATCCACTAGTAGTATTTACAAAAGTAGGTATTTCTACAATACCACTAAATATATCCTTTACCAAAATTAAAGGACATTTTCCCAAATGATGATTCATCCTTATTAATCACTTTAGAGACATCTGTGCACTTATCCTTAGAAACATACCTAGGGATATCACTAAATATTTCCCATTCATGTCTCCAAAGGTTGAATAAACCGTTCCATTGATAAAAAATATAGTGACCTTGAATTATCATACATGGATATTACATAATTTTAGGCGATTATATTTTACATTTAGAAAATACATGCTTGAGGACCGTAAAAGATTAGTGTCTTTAGAAACGTATAAAAAAATACTATTTCATAGTGAAATATCTTCAACGTCTCCCACAAACATCTACACATTTATTACTTCAACCTAAAACCATTATTCATATCATGGGGAGAGGAATCATATGATATAGGTGAGATTAGATGTCCAGTTATGCAAACTAAGAGAACGACATAAGAATTACATGGACAAAATGATATGGATCATGAGTATGACAATTTAATATCAATCCCTGTATATTACAAATCATAATAAGTATTTTCATTTCATAATAAATAGATCATATGAGAACTAAGAGAACATGTCGTGAAATAATAATATCAAAATAGGAAATTGAATCTGTTTCATGTATATAATAATATAATATCTTATGTCAAGGATAGATACCAATAACATTATAATATGTTAGGATTTGTATACAACCTGGTACCTACTTTAATATTTGGTTAACAACCTGTATACCCTCTTACATTTATGATCAGTCTGCTACTATTATAACATCTTATTTTTGTATATTGATATAACCTTTTCACCCACATACTTTTAGTCATGGACTACAACCCATGTAACTTCTTTGTTTTGGTCATAGTATTCATCTTGTGTACCCTTTTACATTTACGCTTGTACAACAACCCAAGTACATTCTTGTTTTTGATCCTTGGAAATAAATCATGTACCATTGGAGATCATATATATGTAATCATTACCCAAGGTATTGTTGGGAGATATAGATCCCACCCAGATCAGAATAAAATCATCCATACATGTGCCACAAAAAAATAAAACTGTCATCATATCATGCACCATAAAAGGAAAAGGGTTTATAAACAGCCAATAATATCTATTGAAATTAAATGTGTATCATTAAGGTTTAATAAAATCATAAACTATGAAAATATATATGTTTTATAATCTCTTAATAGAAGAATATCCCATAAAAATAATTAGGTTTCAAAAGTATATAACATATAGAAGTGAAACAAGTGTCTTAAGAAACATTCAGAAAAATATAAACCATTAAATAATGAATATTAATGGAACATTTGGATAACATCCTAGAAGGGAATGAGTAACATCAGTGAATGTTTTCTTGGATGAAAATTAAATTTGAAGAATATTTTGAAAACATTTTATTACTTAAATATTCATTCTTCTATGAAAAAAATTATTGAAACATAAAATCTTTGGAAAACCATTTTAATTAAAAACAAATAAGAAAATCGGGAAAACATTTAAAAACCCTTTTCTTTAGAATATATTAAAAAAATATTAAAATTTACCTTTTTAAACCTGAAGATAAATCTTCAAATAATAGATAGTTGGTAAATTTTTACATGTGGTACGACGTAAAAATAATAATCATTTTTCATAGTAAAAACGTTAGAAAATGAATTATTCCTAATGGGAAATAAATATCCCATTGAAAAAATTTGAAAACTAAAAAACATGTTAAAATGTATTTTTATTATTTAAGGATTACTATATAATATTCATGGAACCCTTTTTTGAAAAAATATATTTCTAACCGGAGAGAGGGTAAATTCGGGATTTCAGAAAAATACATTTTTTTACAATTTTATATCCCAATGAAATTAAATGTGGTTACAATACATGAATATATAGAGAACAAAAAAAGGAGAATAAATTTTATAAATGTTCTTGAGAAATGGTTTTTAATATTTCATCAACGGAAGCAAAAACCATAAAAATCGTTAATGGTGATGAGACTGCTTCAATAAAATATTATCACTTGGTAACATGGGACAATACTCTCCATTTAAGAAATGGAATTTAAATTACTCATAGAATATCATAAAAATATGTATAAACATGATATATCATTTAAAATTGAAGTATATACACATCAAAATAAATTAAATCTTACAACAAAAATGTTAATCAAGTAATGAAAATTGAGACAAAACAAATTTAACGATATGATAACTTTTGAAACATAAACCCCATGAAATAATAGAAATTTAATGGTTATGTAAAAAGAACTACATTTTATAATAATAATAATTTAATACATTTATGTTTATTATACACACCATAGTGAAGGAATGGTGGTGAATAAAGCATATATCTCATGAAAATAAAATGTGAGATGAAATCCCCTAACCTTGTGTCTTGACTCCTTTCATACTCATTCAATCCACCTATATAATAAGTAAAAATTCATTATATATATTTTATAAAACCATATCTTTATATCTAATACCACATATGGTTTTATTATGACCATATTAACATTCTATTAACAATCAGATGCTAATGTTTCAATTTGATAAATATCCCCTTTGTTATTCAAACGTGTCTTAATTTTTTATATCTTTGATCCTTAAACATATATCATGATTATAGAATTTAAAACCCGAGATAAATATAATTTAAAATAATAATAATAATTATTATTATAATTTATAGATTATATGATTATTAAATGGAATACACCTTCATGGTGACGGTAAGCCATACATATTCATGAACATTGTTTCATTTTTTTGATTTCATATTTAAATATATAAATAAAAAAGAATATATATATATACATGTATAAAATATAAATACATAAATATTAAAACAATATATGTAAATATATATCATATAATATCACCAAACCCATCCATAATGCATTAGTTGTATGTGAACAAATCACATCGTTTTGAGGGGAAATAGTCCAAACATCCTCAAATACAAATATCATAATTACACTAAATGGAATGTAAAATGATATGTGTTTTAAAATTAATAAATAACAATAAATTCTAAAAAATATAATATATAACATATATAAACAAATTTTTTATCACATTATCCTCCAGGATTAATCGTAATTAAAAAATGAACAATCATTGTTTTGCGAGGCGGTAGTTCTCCACACACATAAACAGTGGTTTCATTACCCATTATATAGAAGAGTATGGAAGTTTAAGTATAAAAATTAGCATATAAAATAACAGTATATGGGGATTCTATTTTTTATACGACCATGAAATGAATAATATGGGTGGGATGTATAAGAAGACAAATATAATGTAGTTTGAGGGATCGTGTTACATGTTAATTGAGTAACTCCTTTTGGTTAGTCACAGAAAGAGTCCTTGTAAGACTTTTTGACCAAGAAAAGGCTTCATCGAAGAAAATAGGTATTTTGGTATGGTTATTGGTGTATTTTATCGTATCCTATGTGATCCTAAATTTTTTAAGAAGTAGGATAGGTGGTTGACTTTGCCATAAGGTTTAGGAAGCAGGAAGAAACCTTCTCCCATTAACATTAATAACTGAAGAAGAAAACAATATAGTACATCTCAAGAACAAGTAGATTTGTAAAGCCTTGAGTATAGAACCCCATTCCTATCATTGCTACTCAAATCATCACAATAGAAAGGCAATACAAACGACCATCTGGAACTGACCTCCACAATGGCCCTTTTAGATTGATCATCAGCGACCTGGTTGGGTTCACGATATGCATGAGAGACATCAAGACGTAAGACGTCGGCAAGCCTAAGACAGGAGATCTAATCAGGCATTATCCTCCATGGAACATTTCGAGACCTATCCATCAATATCATCACAACAAGAGATGAATTCGACTTCAACCATATTCTATGCCTACCAAAACGAACTGCATACCTGATAGATTTGATTATCGCCAATAGCTCAGCATCAATAGCATGAGCATAACCAATTTAGTGGAAAAACATCCTTTCACAAAGCCCCGATGAGTTCTGAAAATTCCACAAAATCCAGCAGGATCCGGCGCACTGTCAGCCGACCCATCAACATTCACGTTCATCCACTCTAGAATTGGTGGAATCCACCTAATATATTTGACCATTTTATGCCTTCGCTCCCTGCCACTGACACCAAGGGATCTCAAGATGAAAAAGTCAGAAATATCATTATGCATAGATCCAGTTTGGATCCTAGAATCAGAGGCAATATTTCGGTGTATAAGAAGAACATCGTCCCGGAATGATGGCTTTTCATTGTAAAAAAAAACAGAATTCTGAGCTTTCCATATGTAGGAAAAAACAGAAGTAATAACAGAAGTAAACAAGGAATGCATTTTATAACTGAACACGATCCTCAAGGGAGATCTTAGCACCGATTCAAGAGAATAACAATCAAGACAGCAGTAAAAAATTGAAGCCACATAATTTCATAAACGCACATAAAAATTGTAGTGAAGGAACAGGTGTGGAAGGGACTCATCTCCCCTGAAACAGAAGTAGCATACCGAGGCCAGGTTGAGTCCAGAATGTTGAAGCACACATTGAATTGGAATTCTGTTCTTCCAGATCCTCCACATCAGCATAGCATCGCTGGGAGAGATGTATGGTTGATGAAAACCTACCAGCCAAGAAGGAATTCCAGAGAGAGTGCCATACTACATACAGTAATAATTCCTGCTGGAAAAATCACCACAAAGGGCAGGTTTTTAGATCAAAATATCACTATCATCGTAAATATAAATGACAATTTCTATTCGCAGATTATTTTGAATAAGCTAATGAGCAATCAAGTTTTCCTGCATATCAGAAATGGAGAGATTTCACAGGGAGGGGGTAATATTAACATGATCTTTCAAAGGAGAGGACAACCATGGTGTGTTCCAGTAGTTCAGCTGAGAGTCAGAAGAAAACAACCAAATTGACTGAGACATAATAGACGAAAAATCACTCTTAATTGAAGGCTAGATAGAAGATTTCAGAAATCTGCACCTACTGTTTTGCAGTTTTTCCACAAACCTGCCAACCCGAAAATCAAGAGAAAATCCAGGATTAGAGAGAAGCCTCCAAGTGATATTCTGAAGAAGCACGTTATTAAAAATTCTAGAATCCTTGATCCCCATCCCTCCCATTTTGAGTGTCTTTATACACTCCTTCCATGCAACAGTAACAAGATTCATCTGATGAATAGATCCAGTCCAAATGAAATTTTGAATCTTTCCAGTCAATTCCTTTAGAAGCAGAGCCGACCAGCTATACACAGAAAAAGAGTAGACAAACATAGATGTAATAACAGAATTGACAAGGAAAACTCTAACAGCCTGAGGCATTGTCTTCCCTTTCCATCTTGCTAACTGATTGGTAATTTTTAATGCAATGTCCTCTAAATGGGAATGTTTCACCCTTCCCCAAATTAAGGGAACCCCAATATAATTAAAGGGCAGTGTGCCTCTTCTTACACCGAGCCTACGAGCAACCCTATTTTTCTTTGATATTCTAATTCCTTCCCCAAAGACGAAAAATGATTTATTCCAGCTGATCACCTGACCTGAAACCTCTTCATAGTGTGAGAAGATACTTTTGATGCACAAAATTGTCTTCCTGTCGGCCTTACAAAATAGAAGTATATCATCAGCACAGAATAAATGCGATGGGGAAAACAAATTCTTACTTTCCCTAATTCTTTGATAAATACCATTGTTGACAAGATCATGAAGACAAATACTCAGGTAGTCCTCCGCCATGGAAAACAGAAGCCCAGATAAAGGATCCCCTTACCTGACCCCTCTTGTGCATCGAAAGATGCCCCTGGGGGAGCCATTAATAAGAATGTATAGTCGAGCAGTTTTCAAAATGGCATGAACCAAAGTAATGAACTTCTCTGAGAAGCCATGCATCTTAGGAATTGAAAAAATAAAGTCCCACCTTATAGTGTCAAAGGAATTTGCAATATCAATCTTCACGGCCATGTTACCATGTGGAACTTTGTTTCTCATGATGTCAATGCATTCTGAAGCGGTGAAGAGACAATTTTTAATCCTTCTTTCAGGTATAAAGACAAACTGATTATCAGAGACAAGACTTTTAGCAACATCACCTAATCAGGTAGCCATGATTTTGCTGATTACTTTTGGAATCGTATTCAC
Organism: Viscum album; assembly: GCA_963277665.1. Taxonomy (NCBI): domain Eukaryota; kingdom Viridiplantae; phylum Streptophyta; class Magnoliopsida; order Santalales; family Viscaceae; genus Viscum; species Viscum album. The sequence goes on from OY728143.1 coordinate 1,316,796,952, forward strand.
AATGGCAACAGGCCTGAAACCTTTAATATCCAAGGAATTATCCTTTTTAGAGATTAATGCAATAAAGTTAGAATTCATCACAAATAGAATATAGGAGTGAAGAACGAATTCCTTGACAGCACTAATTACTTCCATGTAAATAATATCCCAGTAGAACATAAAGAACGTTATTGTGAAGCCATTAGGGCCAGAAGTACTGTCCATATTTAATGAGAAGAGGGAATTATGAATTTTCTTTTGGGAAGGTGTCTCAATAAGATTTTTGTTCTGATTATCATCAACACTGGATTCAACACATCTGATAATCTTATCAAGGTTGTTCACACCAGAGCCAGAGTATAAATTTTCAAAATAGGAAGTCACACCATTGACAATGTAATTCTCAGAAGTCAACATATTACCATAAATATTTAAGGCCATGCGATTTCTTCTACCCTTTTTCTCTTTGTGCATACAACGAAAGAATTTTGAGTTTCTATCCCCATCATTGAGCCACTTCACATTGACCTGATTTCGGTCATGATTCTCCTTATGGGACAAGAGACTATCAAGATTTGAAGTGGCTTCCACATCATCTTTTGATGGACTTTCCTGCTGCATGTTCCTCTTTTGACAGCTCAACAGATGAGACTCAGCTTCTTTAATATCATTATCAATGTTGGAGATGTTCAATTTACTCCACTCTTTGAGTCTGGATTTCACAATTTTCAGCTTAGCATTCAGGATGAACAACGAACAACCTATGACATCTGTTTTCCAAGCCTATGAGATTGTTTCCCTCTATCCAGGCACAACCAGCCAAGCATTATTGAACTTGAAGGGTAAGGGTGAAGACCTTCGACAACTGAAACATATATCAACCAGAATGGGATTATGATCCGAATGAGTCCTGGGAAGAGTCACCCCAGAGACTTCCATCATGTCACTGCTGTCATCCAACTTAATTAGACATCTTTCTAACTTACTTGCCTTCCTACCTTTCAGAGTATACCGGCTCCAGGTAAATTAGACACCTAAGATTGGGACTTCATGCATCCTACATTGATCAATACAGGCGGAGAAATCTTTAGCTGAAACTATTCAAAAGTTTCTCCCTATTTTTTCCTCTGGCCTCAGAATGGTATTGAAATCTCCAATCAGAATACATCTAGAATACATGCTATTAGAGATAGTAGTAAGTGATTCCCATAAAGTTATCCTTCTAATATACTGATTGAAATCATACACAAAGGACACACAAAAACTATTCTCCTGAAAACAACAATATAATGTAACTGATTGTTGATCAATCTGAACGGAATCAAAGCTATCACTATTGTGTTTTAGAACCCATAAAGTTTCATTCCCATTCACATGCTGATTAGCCGAAAAAAGTCAGTTGCCTATATTACTCCACTTAAAAGCCATCCATATTTCAAAATTCATTCTTGGATCAGAAATACCTACTAAAATAGGTTTTTTGGTCATAATAATATACATCAGAGTTCTGACCGTGGGAAAGTTCCCAAGACCCTGGCAGTTCGAGAAAATAATCTTCATTGATTAGAAGACATCTATCTAGTGCAGGGTCCAGCATATCTTGAAGCTAAGCATTCTTTAGGGTCTAACTTATTCCCATCTATTGTATCATTAGACTCATCACCAACTCCATAATCATCATCATCAGAGATAGAGGTAAAGCTATTTTCTGAATCAATAGGCCTTGAAAAAGATGTCGGTAACTTCCTTCTTGCCGCTTTAGAAGAAGGTACTTGTGAGAAATTTCCATCTAAGCCCACAGTGGGCTGTTCCATCAGACTTCCACCCACAGAGGAATCATGAATCACTATGTCAGTTATAGTCTGAGAACTAGAGCCCTCATCCACATAAGGACAACCCATCTCTGCATGTTTTCGTTTACCAGAAGAATCTTGTTTAATAACCACCTGACTAGCAGGCACATCACCCTCATGATGAGGGTCCAGACTTTTACTCAGTTCATTGGAAATCTGAGCACTAGAGCCCTCATTCGCAGATGGAATGCCCTTCCCTTCTTGTGTTTGTATACCAGTAGAGTAATGTTCAATAGCCACCTGACCAGCAGGCACATCACCCTCATGCTGAGGGTCCAGACTTTTACTCATTTCATTGGCAGTGTGAGTATCAGCCATTGTGGTCACCTCCTGTACAGAATTCACCACCTTTACAATGGACACCTCCTGTAGTGGGTTATCAAGACTATGATTCCTTTCTTCATCAGAAGGTGCAGCATGAACATTAGATCTCTGAGAAATTACCTTATCAACCGCTTCCTGTCCAATGATAGTGACAGTGTCGAGTTTTGATTGACCCTGATCAGCTGTCCTTCTTCGACAACTCCCAGCATCATGCCGTCTATAGTTACAAGAGGAACAAATCATATTTTTGTTACATTCCGAAATTAAATTCAAAATGAATTTACAATTGAGGCAGAATTTTGGCTTTCTCTTATAAACAATTTCAAGATTGATGTTATCACCCCTAGTAGTAAAGACTATCTCTTCCACTAAGGTAGCTGACATGTCGACCTCCACTAAAATCTAAGAAAAGTGCCCAAAGTTAGGGTTTTCCGTTTGTTTATCATGTCTAATAGGGTTACCAACAGAGGAAGCAATATCCCACAGAATTTGTGGATGCCAATAAAGCCAACATAACTTATGGATACATATCCATACCTGGGTAAAGGTGTTTTTAACCAAGATGGGTTCAATGTTACGATCCCACTCATGAACCCGAAGTAATCCAGGATACAGAGGAATAGAGCCCAAGATCCAAGCACGCCTTTTACATTCATTAGAGGGAAAGACCACATGATAAATGTCTCTACCCATGGATGTCATCTTCCAGTCACTGAAGCACAAAATCTCAGCCAACCTGCATGAGAGGTCATGAAATTTCCAAGGTCGTACCCCTTTTGGAACCACATCCCGTGCAATAATAGAAAATTTACACAATTTTACCCTTTCTTTAACAACGTCTTGATTGGCCGATACATGTGCAACACGACCCTTTCGTATGATTCTTCCTGAGCCCCCAGCGTTACCATCCATGAAGGAGAAACCTCGAGCTTGTTTAGCCACATCCGCAAACCTCCTCCAGTAATCAGAGACATCATTCAGCATCACCTTATGAAATTTTTGTTTAGCACAGAGAATGAAGAGCTCATAATGTCCGAAGTGATCCTCATCCTTATCCCTGGAATTCTCCACATCATCACCCTGATTAGGGTTTACACCTTCACCCACGAGGTCACCTTCACGATCCACCATCTATCACCAAATCGGTGGTGGAATTTTACCGGTACGAATGAGTGACACTTTTGTAAATATTTGAAGAAAGAATTACACCCACGTTTTTCATGTTTTGAGTGGATAAAATATTGATACAATGTATAAAAAAGGGAATATATTATATAATATGTTGTTAAAATGGATTTTTGACAAGTTTATATGGATATTCAGGCCTTAATGTTATGGTATTATTCCTTATTAGGCATAATTTAACCATAACTGATTTAATTAATTTTAATAACATTCACTAATTATTTTGGAAAAAACAAAATTTAAATATTTATACAATATAAATTATTATTATTACAAATATAGAATACATTTTTTCAAATTCTATAAAAATTAGAGGAAGAAATTAATTAAAATGTTATCTGATAGTCAGGTTGACAATGTGGTTTTTTAAACTATAAACAATCCAATGTTTACTATGTTCTTATAACCATTCGAAAGAAAAATTGATCTCAATGTCCTAAATTTTATTAATTAATAAAAATATTATCTAATTAATATTTTTAAACAATTTGAAATATAATTTATTCTTATAAATAAATTAGTTTAAAATGATGTTCTGAATTAAATTTCAGTATTTATAACTATTCATTTAAAAAATGAGACCATACTAAAAAATAAAAAAAATTAGTCAATCCTTATTTCTTTGTTTATATTTAAAATATAATGTTTCTTTTGACATATTATTGTTATATGTTTCCAAAATTTGTATTTAAAATTGCTTCTCCATTAAATGGCGGTAATATTTATAAAATTATAGATTTTATCTATAAAATTGAGTTTATTCTTATCTTATATCTATAAAATATATTGAATAAACATATAAACCATTTTATTGATTATTTAAAATTTATATAAAATTAATATCACTTACTAATATTATTTAATTTATCTTATTTCAATAAAATTTATTTTCTACCATAAAAATAATAATATTTCATAATACACACAATCATATTTAATATTAATTTATAATTAATTGGTCACATATGAATTCGTCATATATTGTTTAAATAGTTTATTTTCATAAAAAGTTAATAATTTTACAAAATCCCTAATTTAACATACAGTTTATATTGTATTATATTAAATAATTATATTTCAATAATATATTATAGTTCGGTAAACCTCTGTCTTGCATGTTACGCAAGCCATTGGGGAAATCCATTTTTGTGTATAAGGAAAGAAAACTTTGGTTTTCCATTTAGAGATATGTAATATTTATAATTAATGTAGTTCACAATTTACAGAGTGTTACATATAATTAAATTAAAACATTGGGATTTAATATATAAAAAATAAACTTCAATGTAACATTAAAAGATAAATAAAAAACTGATTAAATTAATTCAAATAGAATAATTCAAAAAATATTAGGGTGTTATATATTTCACTGGGAAAATAATTAAAAAGGTAAACCCTTATAGAATACAAGGAATGTTAAAGTGGTTTATAACAAAATCATTTCAAATAAACACTCGATAAATATGATAACAATAATGACTCCCCTAATATACCAATAAAAGAACATTATTATTGTAAATAAAAAACAACATAATAATTATAAAAAGTCTATAGTTTTTACATACGTATGGTTGATGATTTTATTTTTTATAGAATGATAGAAATTTATAATATATTTTATCATTTATTAATAATAAATATTTTTTAAATATCATTAATTTTTTTTAAATTCATCATTAGTGAATTATATGTATGTTATTTATGGAAAATTATATGTGATGCTTTATAGATGTGGTCATCAACACACATGATTGAATAACATTTTTCTCCTTAATGAAAAAATGGATAGATAGATAATAGTAATTCCTCTTGAATAATATGATTCATTATATAAAAAATTAGCTCTTTATTTTTATAATAATTGGAAAAACATTTAAAACCATAACAATTAAGAAATAAAAATAAATGGAAATTAGTACAAACATTGAAGGCACAAGATTAACCTAGGAGGAATTAATATAAATTGAGGAATTAGAAAAATAAGTTTCTAACTAGAAGCCTCGTACTATGAAATAGGATTTTATGGGAATGAATAATAATGGTTTTTCAATAAGGATTTAATTATTTATTGAGTATGTGGTGAAATACCCCTTTTATTAGTGTCGTGAAGGAGGGGTTGTTAATATTTCGACATAATATAAAAGATAATGTTATTCAGATATGATGGGATGTTATAAATGTATCATAAATGGGTTTGGTATGAGATATGGTTGAGAATCCATAAACTATTCCTTTTTTGAATGGTTTTAAACCTTTGTATTCCCATTACACATTGAAATTTCACTTATACCAATTTCAGATTTATTGTGGTAAATAAATATTACCTAGTTAATTTAGAATTAATTCCTAAAACTAAAACAAAAATTATTACTTAATATGAATATATTTATTCCAAATATGAAATCCATGTAATTAGATTTAATTACAATGCGAGTGAAAGATAAATTTTAATATTAGCATGTGTAATGCGTAATAATAAATTTTAAAAAATGTATATTTTTAAAATTTACATGGATGATAAAAAAAATATCATTTATTATATTTCAAAAATTCCATTCTTGTATGGGAAAAATATTATGTATATATCAAATGAATTAGAAAATGAATTTTACATAAATAATATTCAATTAAAAACAAAAAAAATTAAAAAATATATATCTTCTGTTAATAAATTGTTCAACAAAGGTTTTGTAAATTCATAATTAGTTTATAATTTTTTTAACAATTTGAATTAATATTTTATCAATTTATAATTTATCCTTACTTATAGGAATTCATCAAAAAATAATATTTTCATCAATGTTATAGATTAAAAAAATATATCTTTAACAATTCTCCACAAACCAACTACTGATTAAAATTCATATAAAAATAATATTATTCAAGGATTTTATTTTAAATCAAAATTTGATGTTAATTTTGTTATGTTCTGATTATCATTTTATTTTTTAAAATACATCATTAATAATTACACTTCAAAGGGTACACTTTATAATATTTTTGTGATTTAGTGCTCAATTGCAACCGTAGGGGATTATTTATTACAAATATCATCATAATTATCATTAATAAAATAATTTTTACTGATTAATATCTAATTATAATTTTGTAAAGCTATTATTTCACTTTCAAGCTGAGTTATTCATTTTAATATGTCGTCATGTTCAATTATTAGTATTTTTTCTACGTGGTTTTATTCTCCTCCTTCTTCGCTACATTATTTATCATCAATCCAATCAATATGATCCATGAAGTTGGTTATAACACCATAATATTTTGAAATCTATTTTTTCTATAAATTAAAAATATTATTGGTATAATATTTCTTAAAGAACCCCAAAATAATTTTAGTAATGAAATAAAAAATAAATATATTTATAAAATTATATAAATAATAAAATATATTAAAATAAAAGTATTATAATAAATTAAAAATTTCTACATAATAATATTAAAAACAAACAATTTTAATGAATTTTTTATTTAATCAAAATATCATTCTTTATATATTATATATTCATTTAAAAGATAATATTATGAATTTTTTAATATTAAATTTTAAAAATTATGTTAATTTTTAAATTCATCATGTAAATATTATCTTACTTTCATTTTTATTATGTATTTTAAATAAAGCCTTCTACAAATAGTGAAATTGTATTTATTTCCAAATATTACGTATTTAATGAATTTGTCAACATAACAAAGAAATAGAAATATATTAAAATTTTTATTTAATCCACAATTTATTTAAGGTGTAAAATTATTAATTTAAATATTATTATTAATGTATAAAAGATATATTTAATATATAAAACATATGTACCTTTTATTAAAATTAATAATAGTTTTTTTAAATTTATTTTAAATAACATTTTTTATCTTATACAATTTTTTATTATTTGAATGAAGTCAAAAAAATTAGAGTCCTTTATAATAATTCTATTTATTTCTTGGAAAATAGTAACATTGATAATTTTTAAATCCAAATAATTATATTCATCATAAAAAATTGTTTGAAAATATTATTTATATATATCATGTGAGTATATTTTGAAGTCAATATTAATAATATATAGTTATTATTTAATGAAAAAATGTTTTCATATTTAAAATAAGTATGTTAAAATTATAAAATTAGGATGAACTAATTTTTTCTCAAATAATAATTATTTATGTAAAGAATATTAGTTTCTTTGATAAAAGAAAAATAAATAAAAACTGTTCTACTAAGTTTAAAAGTACCAAATCATTAATTATCATACCAAAAAGTGTGTGGATGAGGTTTTTATCAAATTACCCTTCACCCTATATTATTTAAATCATTTATTAGTTTTCTCACTTGAGTTGTGACAAACAATTATTGAACTATTTTGGGTATTTCCAAAATTACACTTCTCACTAATTATGATAGTAGATATTATTCACCACTCTATTCTACCCATATATATTATAAAATAATTATAAATACATTTATTATGTATTCCTATATAATAATCTTTCATTTTTATAAGAACGTGGTATCAAATAGTATGTTTAATACCTCCACATCCAAGGATATTTAGAGGGGGAATCCTAAAGACATCATTATGTATATTAATTATTCCTTATTTCATTTATTTTATAGCATATGTTTATAAATATAATTTTACCATTACAATATATTATAATATATATTGTGCATTTAATAAATTATATTTTACTATGATAAAATTAAATAACAAATTTCCCATATTCCATTATGAAAAATGATTACTTTATTCATGTCTTTGGATGGAAAACATCTTATATGAAGAGATGTCTTCCATTTTTACCACAACCAATATTAGGACACAAATTTGATGTATTTGATTAATTAATTTGAAATATATAATATAATAATTATTATTAATATAAATATTATATTTTACCCCTATTCTCTTTCACTCATTGAGAAATAAAAATGGTATCAATGTGTTTATGTGGGACTATACATCCCAAAGCATCATACCAAATATTGTTTTAAGTTTTATTTATTTATAATCAAAAATAAAATAAGATTTAACATCATTAAAATATCTATATAATATAATTGTACTTCTTTAATAAAAATATTATTCTAAAATAAAACACTATCATAACCATAGTCATCCATTAACTATGGTATGTTCAAGTTTGGGTTGATCTAAGAACATATATGAAAAATGAAAAATAACAATATCATTGTCGAAAATGATCCCATAATGATTGATAATATATTATATAAATAATTAAAAACTAACTTTATGGTGGTTATAAAATAGAATTTGTTTGTTGAAATCATTAATTACTATACCAATGTATTGTCATTAAAAACCAATAAAACATTATCATCACTGAATTTAGATTTAGATATCATAACAAAAAATCCCATATAAAGGGATTATAAAATTTTAAATAATTATAGTGAATATTTTTTGATTCATTTATGATATAATAATAATGAACTTTGGATAATAATGAATAAAAAACTTATAATTTGAAATTAGTTTGAAATGTTAAATATTACTCACAAATTCATTCTAAAATATATAATGACTAACAGATATAAATAAAGATAAAACTATAAATATAGTTTATATAATGACAAAAAATTGAATAGGGATATTAAATAAGTTATTTATGAAAATTTCATTGTAAAGGATATTCAAGAACATTAGTTGATGTTATGAATTATGGAAAGGTGTTATTTATCTAAAATATAATTTCATCAGAATGATTTCTTATTACGATCTGTCATAATATTTTAATATTTTATTAACAAAATAATTATTTTTTTAAACATATTCACATAATCATTGAAATTTTATAATCCATGCCACATTTTTCGTTTATATACCTATCAATTAAAAAAAATAAAAAAGTCATATGGTATTTTTTAACAAATATTCCACCACTGAGTTCAAAAGTTTCTTTATAAACATCATTATTATACAGTATGTTTCCTCCACATTGAGATTTATTTCATTAAATTTTATCTTCCTATAATATGTTAAATTAAATATTATTTTTTAAAATTTTCCAATTCATTATTTATTTCTTAAAAATTATATATCTTTTGAGAATAATTTTCATCTATTTAATTATTAATTCTACAAATTTCCTATATTTTCTTTATATATACTATTATCATTTAAATACTGAAAACCAATTATATGTTATCTAATGTGACAATTATTATTACATGTTCCTATTATTAAATTAATGTATTTCCATTAATTTTAATGATTTAGTTTTCTGTTAAGATATTTTAAATTGTAATCATTTCTTTATAAAATATATAATTTTTGAAAACATATTTTATTTATATAATAATAATTTATTTTGAGTTATTCATTTTTTAATGTTAATTTCATGAAGAAAATTTATGATGTTTTCATATTACCTTTTTTAAAAATATATTAATAATTTTAACATTGATATTTTGATTTATGAAAATGTTAAACATTATTTCCTGTAATAATATTTATAATTTCCCTTAAATTTTTATATTTACCTAATAATATTTATTTCATTGAAAATTTCCATTAATGAGTAACTATCAAAATTATATTACTCTCTTTTGGAGTAATAACCACATAGAAATTCATTACTATAATTATCTTTATAATTCATTAAAAATTTATGTTTTTTCAATGTATCTCCTCTATAAATAAACTATATTTACTACCATTGAAGGAATGGTGTTCAATAAGTTCCATACATCAATAGATTTGGAAATTATTGACTTCCCCATATAGCCTTTCCCTACAAAGTGTAAATACCATATTTTTAATTACCATTATTCAATGTTATTTAATAAGAATGTTACTGAATATCATTGGATAACTATTTATTTTACTTTTGTATATCATTTTACAGTTTTATATGTTATTATAATGTTTTAATTATAATAAGATATTTTGAAAGTGTAGGAAACCCGCTTATTTCCATTTTTATATGAAATGAACAATGATTGATTTGAAGTGGAACTAAAAAGTATGGATGATGATGACTGAGTTCTAATATCACCTTCCAATGGGTTTATATTTTTTTGTCTCATGATATAGTAATGCATGGAGATATTAAGTTTTTCATAATTTTGGGAGAATACTGAGTTTTATCAAATTTTTAATTCATATGGATAATTAGATGGTTGACAATGTCATGGGAATAATGGATGTGATCAAACAGTTTCTAATTTATTTGATTATTCCACCACTGAAAGTATTTTTCATTTTAGGCAAGGTTAAATTTTATATTTCAATCTACTTTCATTGGTACTCCTAACCATTATGAAATTCTTCCATCATATCGGATTAATTTATTATACATTAATTAAATGCAGTAATTGTTTCTCCACATTGATATGAAAAATGTTCATGACATGTTCTTAAATGTTTCCCCAAATTATTCCATTATCTATGATTTTATAGGTATACCATTTTTATGTATCCTGATTATACTCGTATTTATATATTATATGCACTTAGGGCCTTGGAATAAAATTAGTTAGTATTTATAATAATGTTCATAAAATCCTAACTAATTAATATTTTTCATTTTTTTGGGCTTTGAATAAAATTATAACATATGATATTTATAGAAGTTTATCCTTTTTTAGAAATATTTATAGATATTCAATAATTATTATGGATTAATAATCTTATTATATATTGTGATAATTAACTTTGGATTAAAATTAATTTTTTATATAATATTTAATTCATAATTATTGAAAATAATAATCCTAAAAGAGCTTGAAAATGTGTTATATTGAGAAAAATTCATTATATAATGCAATTAGGAGATGTTCAAATATGTGGGATTTCATGGTATGAATTAGATAATGATTTAAATGATATTAGAGGATAATATTTTAGAGTTCAAGTAAGTAAATTACACCATTAGGTGATCTGATATGGTAGAAAACAACAACAATGGTATATGTTTCCCTATAGGTATGTTGAGGTAATATTTAATATTTCGTTATAAATATAAGGAAACATTAGTGAAATAACTAGCAATATGTCTAGTTTAATAATATCATCCTTGTGTTTAGAAAAATATATATTTTGGGGTTTTCATGTATAATCCATTTATGTATTAACATAGAACTGCTGATTTAGATGTCAGAAAGGCGCTCTAAGGAAAAATCACCCTAAAAAAATCTAGTTGTGTTTTATCTCAATCTTTACTCTGTTACATGATGTTCAACCATACACATCACATATTTTAATATACGCTCATTGGATATACATTAGATAATCACATTATACAAATAGGGAATTTAGATTGATTTATAATTTTATGGAATCAAGTTAATGAATATGAGATAACAGAACGTAATGATTCATAGATTGATCTGGGTTTTATTTAGATTGATGTTTTTGATAAAAGATTTTTTTAAATGTGTAATATTTATTAATGATCATATTTATGTATTTACCTTTAAATAAATTTATTATAATGTTAATTATTTATCACACATTGTTAAATATTTCTAGTTTTTGTAATTGATGATTCCTAAAGTAATAAATATATAAAATTATGTCATGCGTAATGTGAAAATTTTACATTTTAGCAATTTACTAGGATAATTCATTTTAGGATTAATGTTATAGTTATTCGAAATCATTTATCATTAATTATGATAAATACAGTGAATTTAATTTATTTTTAAAACACACACAATATGAGATAAGTGTATTCTCATGGATGTATAGCTAATTAAGTTGATTTGGAAGGAATATTATATTTCCTTTTGGTAAAAAAAATTTAGTTACAATAAAAAAATTGGTATCTCTTAAAGGATTTAACATATTTTATATTTTCGGAAGGAAAATAATATATATTATAATGATAAAGAAAAAAAAATTTATAATAAAAATAGTCGAATGAAATATATTTCACTTAGATGTATCATTAAAAAATAAATATATATTAAATTGTAATCATTTTATAATTAATATACATATAAAACTAATAGATAAAAAACACTTTCCAAAAAAATGATTTTCAGATCTAATGTGTGATAATTAGGAAATTAATTTTTCTAAACCATTGAAAATATATTTTATTTAAAGATTTTTATTTTTTTATATATTAATAATCAAAATATGAAATATTAATAATAGTAATTTTAGTCACGAAAATTAATTCCCTATATTAAAAACAATTGAAACCTATACAAAATTAAAATGGGTGAAGTGAGTTTTACAAAGTATAAGTGGCATAAAAAATTAAAAAAAATTAATAAAAGTATGTTAATCAATTAAAGATCATCCAAACAATATTCTTACAATTAATTTAATCCTTCTATTCCTTTTACCATTAAATTATTTCAGTCCATTTTTGTGATGTAATGTGATCTTCCAAAATTACCTATCTCATCACTTTGGAAATAGTATCCCATAAAAAATTTATTATACACCTATAACATATAATATCATACCTACACTCTTCAATTATTACCTTTCTCAAATCCAATCTCATGTTTATAGGCCTCATGTTTCAATTGGTTAGATAATATCCACTTTTTCCAAATATATTTCCATGATAAATCCCGTGTTCACATTTGGAGTCATAATCTTTCTCTACTAATTTATTTCATAATTACATTTCAAAATATGATTTTCTCAGTATTATATGATAAAACTAGTATGATTTTTTTTCTTTATAATATTATTTAATTTAATAATCAATAACAATAATTTCTCTTTTTCATTTAGAATTATGTACACTTCAATGATTCGTTTGTGTGGACCACCACCACCAAGTAGTGATGTATTCCATATTTTTCTACCAACTATTAGTTTCTTATAAGATTATTAAATATTAACCAATTTAAATATTATAATACCATTATTATTTTGAAGTGTAAAATTATAACCCACTTTCATCACTCACATTTTTCAAGAAAAGAAAAACACTAACTATGATTAAATGGGAATTACCACCTCTATGAAGTAATGTAACCAATTTTCATATATTTTAATTAATAATTATTTAAAAATAATAATATATTAATCAAAACCATATTAATATTATAATTATTTTACTATTATCATTTTGTAATGTTATGACTCCTAGAGAACCACCTTTCATAACCATACTCATTTATTTATTATAGTATGCTAAATTTAAGGTCGATCTATCTGAAAACACGAATAATGATAAAAATATTATAATTTATGAATATTAGAACATAATTAATGTATGTAAATTATTAAAATAATTATTTAATAGTAATTTTTTAAATTTAACATTAATCCCAATCTCATTAATTATTCTGTTAACGTCGGTTCATTAAAAACAATCAAACCATGTTAATTTAGAAATTTCTCATTAAATATTATAACTAAAACACCCATATAATGAAATTATACTATTATAAATTACTATAATTTTTTAATTTTAATTTCATTTATGGTATGATAATGGTGAACGTTGATATATGAAAATTCCCAACTGTTATGAAAAAAGTTAAAAATGTTGAATATTACTCACACCATATCATGAAATATGATATAACTAACTAAAATATAGTTTGAGAATAATTTTAAATGATTATTTTGAAATTATATACTTATGAATATGTTCATTATATTTTTATATAAAATCTTATTTTATTTATATTGATTATTTATGTCCATAAGTGGATGCCAGATGTTATGGTATGGGGTTATATGTATCAAAATTTATTTCTTGTGAAATATATTTTATTGTCAATTAAAATTGAATTATTATGGTATAATTATAAAATAATTAATTTTGATTTACCATATTCATTTAATTCAAATGTCTTTTATCTATATCATTTTTTTCATTAAATGGATTTAGATTAAATTGTTAGCAATGTTGTAAGGGTTTTGTTATCTCAACATTATTTATTGGGTTATCATACATCATCTTGAACTGATTTCTTACATTAGTTCTTTCTTCCACATTAATATATTTTATTTTCAAACATTATTTTAATTTAAGGAAGAAAACAAATTATTAATTCAAATCATTAACCTTGATAATTTTTTCTTAAAAAATGTATCATTATTGAGATTAAATCCTAGATATTATAATAAGCATTTCACCTGCATATCTATATATTATTTGAAAATAGTGTTATAATTTATATTTTTTGTAATAAATTACTTGTTTCCTCTTTCGAATATTAATTATATTTTTCACTTTTAGAATGTTTTATTATGATTCTTTTTCATTAATTTTTTTAATAATTTATTTTTAATGGTTTGAATATGTATATTATTTATTTTAATTAGTAAATAAATTTTAAATTAAAAATTATTTATGAATTTTCAACAACCCACTACTTATTATTTTTATAAATATAATGTTTTAGATTTTATCCACAAACATTCTGATGAAATTATTTTTAAAAAATAAACTATTGTAAAGACCTAGAATTTCATTCAAATTTTTTTTAAATACATGAAAATTTTATGAGTCTGAGAAAATTGACATAGCATGATTCTGAGGCCCGGTGTAAGCAGAATCAATTTTTTATGTTTTTTTGGGTACATTCAGTAAACGTATGATCAGGATTTTATAAATTTTGAAACAGTGCTTGGAATTGAAATCTGAGGGCACCGTTGAACTCGCAGCACATGTATTCTCCTAGGAAGACATTCATCTCGATGGCAGTGGGCCAAGATTAAAAGATTGTTTTTGGATTTTGGTGGAATGTAATAAAATAAATTGAGCTTCACTTTATTTTTATTTGAGCTTCAATATAGTTGTTTGGTGGTTGAAACATCTTCATGGAAGTTGGAGTTGGGACCACCACACCATAACCTCAAATGAAAGGTTATCGTGGAGGGGCCCACCCGAACAATACCTCTTGCGAGAGGTTACGACTTGGGGGGGAAACATAGGGATAAACCCCCTATTGATGGAGGGGTGTAAAACCTCTAAACTCTCCCTCATTGATGAGGGAGATCCTCTTGACCTCCCCTTTAATTAATTGGTTCCAACTCCTCTAATTAATTTTTTCCAACACTCATGCATTAATTAGGACAGTCTAATTAAATTTAATTCACCAATTTGAATTTTTTTCCAACAACTAAAATAATATACAATATATTATTTTTGGTTGGAAATTCTCATTTGGTGGAGCTTGGGAAGAGAACAGCTTTGGAGAAATTCTCCCAATGAAGAACAAAGAACACCGGTGAGGGGAAAATTCGAATTTCTTCATTGGATTCTACTGACATAGAGCATTTTCCACAACCGACCTACCCTCTACATCATCGTCAACGAGATGACGTAGCTTGGGATTGGGAGTGCGGGGCAGACGTGACAAACGACGAACTCCTTCAGCTTCTTCTCACGACATCAATGTTGACGACCAATTATCAATGGTGGGGGGTTTATTTTTTGTAACATTTTTTTTATTTTTCTCTTCTTCATATTGGAAAGGAATCAATGATTAATTGTAATAAAATTGTTGTTCATCTTTCTTACTCTTTGATGAGCCACATGTTACCACCCAAAACGCGGAGGGTTCTGGCCAAACCAACATGGACCGACCTCTCTGTTGTTCTTGTTTGTGTTGTTTCTCATCATGGAGATGATGCAACATTAAAGGAGATGAAGGCAAATGAAAATGTGGAGCTTCCCATGGATTCCGCAAACAGCATGGCCCTCGCATCGTTCTGGTGCCCCGACCGAGCTGGCTCCACTGGCGAACCACCGCCAGCCTCCCGCATGCCCGACCGCACTGTCGCCAGCCTCCCACATGCCCCAGCTGAACCCCACTGGGCAGCGCCGACACAAACTATGTCGGCCCCGGCTCCTAGCCTCTCAGCCACCTACCTACTGGGACGCGCCCTACCTGGCCACCCACCAGCCTGCCTGGCATCCTACCCAGCCGCGTGCTCGCCTGGCCGCGCCCTGCCCGGCTGCCTCCTGCCCGCCCTGCCTGGCCTCTTGCCCGCCTAGCCGCACCCTACTCGACTGCCTCCCGGCCGCCCGACCTTCCGAACCGGCAAGCGTCCCCCCTCGCGATGCACTAAACGAACAATCTTGGTCGTGCCCTCACGACGCTCGGGGGCGTACTTCCCACGTGGCCTGCAGGGCTGGGCCCCTCGTTCCAGGCCAAAACTAACAGGATGTCCCGCCCAATGTGTCGGGCCAGACTCAATAGGTCTGACCGGGTTGACCCAGACTCAGTTAGACCAGAGTAAGTCGAGCCGGGTGAGTCCGATCGGGTCAGACTGGACCTGGGCCCATTAGCGACCCTTTATATTTTTTGGCCATAAAATTGGCACCAGATGACCATTTGAATAACCATTATTGGCGTGGGTTTTCTTGAAGCACAATGGTCTCTTTTAGTTTACCCCATTGATCTTTGGGGTATAATGAAATTTTTTCACGTTGGATCGTACACGAAAACAATCGGTCCTAGAGACTAAAATTCTAATAACTCACAGAATGGGCATTAGATCGATGCGCCATCAGTTGCGTTGATACCCCTATAACATGGAAGATCATTGAGATACTTCATCTTGGTACATAGTGATAGTTGGAGTATCGACCAGTAGCTCATGGAGTGGATCATCCTGGAGACGAGCGAGCAAAGCGCAGAGACCTAGGAGCTGGCTGAGACCTGACGACTGCTGATCGATTCGACATGGAGTGACTCGACTAGCCCAGTGTGAAGTTCCTTGGTGTCGCGGTAGACCCATAGTGGGGAGTGCCTCTGTGTGACATGGCAGACCCACAATAATCGATAAGAAGAGTTCCTCAGCAGGCTGTGAGGGGGAGCGCCTCTGTGTTACGTGGCAGACCCATGGTGGGGAGCACCTCTGTGTGACGTGACAGACCCACAGTACTCAAGATGAGGAATACCATAACAGTCCAAGGATAGTGGAAAGTTCCTTGGTGTCACGGAAGGCCCATAATACTCGATAGAGGAGGATTTCTCATGTATTCATGGTTTTGAAATTGTGACTGGGGATGTTACTTGATTCTACCCCTAGAATAAAATTCTCATTTGAGTTGAGTAATTATATTTTTCCATTAACTCATAATTGAGATGGATTAATTGATAACATAGGTATATCTATGGGCATATACCTAATTGAGGTTATCTGTTGAATTAATACATTGTGGTTTATCCTTTTTGGATTTTGTGAGACCATTATCATTATTCTCACACCTGCACTGGCTATGCCCGCACCTCGTTGTGTTGGAAACTGATGACGGACAACACTGACTAAGGCAGAGACTTGCAGGACTAGACGATATTAGAAGTTAGACCTTATGACGAGTCGGTAAATGGAGGAGAATGAATGATGTGGAGTATTTAGGAGGCTATCTGTAATGACCCTTCAGGTAGGAATCCTGAAGGATAACCCAGTAGTTGTTTTACCTTTTTTCTGTTGTACTAGTTTTTCAGTTGTACTTGTAATTTTTATATTGGGCTAGTATTCTGGTCCCTTTACATTCAGCACCCTCTTTTGGTTCTACATTTTTCTCAGTGTTTCTTATCCAGCTATGTGCACTGTTGTGTGTGTTTACACATTATAAAGGCAATGCCTTCCCAGTATTAGGGAATAAATCCTTAGGTGCAAGTCACCAGTCCCTTTCCGATGGAAGGAGGGCTTAGGGTAGTCCCAACACGGGTCCCGAGGGATGGGTCGTGAAAAATTGGTATCATAGGATTCGGTTCTACCGCAGAACATAGGACTCTGATCTTTTCTGTGAATAAATTGTGTTAAGGGTATTGAGTGTGGTTTACAGTATAGGGAGTCTAGTGTTGGTGCGGCAGCCGATGTATCCATACACCAGGCCCCAGACTGCTAATTTATGAGTCAGTGCATGAAAAAAATGATTACATGTGTGTTTACAAACGTTTTCTTTAAGTCATCTCAACCAGGTCACCTCACCAGGTATAATCTTTTTACCATGTTGGATTTGTTTCATTCAGGATGTCTCCCCACAGATGACCATTGACACTCCCAAGAGTATTATGCATATATATCCCACTGATCAATGAGGCCTTTGGGAATGGCCCTTTTCCAGCAGAGGCACCAGCATTACTACTTCCCGTTGGGACACCGATGCCACCAGCCCCAGCAGCAGACGATGCACGATGCTTGAGCGCGTTGCATGAGTTCCAGCGCCAGAGGCCTCCTATGTTAATGGGAGAGACATACCCGTAGGTAGCTGAGGATTGGCTGGAGGTTGTGGTTAGATTCTTCATACTGATATGGACACCAACAGATCTTTTGGTGATCCTTTCCATGAGTCTCCTTTAGGATAGAGTAGGAAGATAGTTGAGTCTGATGCTTCAGGTCCATGACGAGGCGACACTTCTTTGGGAAGACTATGAGAGCCTGTTTAGGGTATATATTGTCCCATACACCCTATGTTCAGTACAGATAAAGGATCTACATAACCTGCAACACGACATCATTGTGGTGGCATAATACTCCTCAAGGTTCAACGACCCCTCACGCTACTCCACCGATATGGTACGAGACCCATTCTTCAGGGCCCAGAACATCATGTAGGGGTTCAGGAGAGATATTAGAGCTTCTATGATCTCACTCAACATCCTGATGAAAGCGAGGGTTCTTGAGATATCCCTCTTGGTGGAGAGTTTCCTTGCTGAGCAGTCTTCATCATTGAGATCCAACACTAGTCGACATGCAACAGAGTCTTCTACAACTGCTAGTAGTCATATGTCACAGAGGTCCAAGAAGTCCAGACCCACAGGTGGATGACCGAATGACTCAATATCATTTGTGTGGGGCACCCAGGGAAATGACATACATTTTAGGAGTGGGTGATGTTACTCATGCGGTAGTCAGGGTCACAAGGACGTGACAGTCCGACTCGCCAATCGGATGATCAGCAGACGGTCAAAGGACCGTCCAGCAAGAGACAAAGATTCGATCAGGGCGGTCTGCAGGGAGCATGAGGACATGGCAGAGGAGATGGTTGAGTATCTGGCGGTGGGTGACATTTTGAGGTGTTACAACAACCACCACCAGGAGGTCCACCCTGACCGCAGGGAGTAGGTGGACCAGCGAGAGCTCAGGATCAGGGAGCTGAAGAATATAACCATGGAACCCTAGAGATGATTCGAGGTACGATATTTGTCTACTCTACCTTAGTTAAACTACTTGTAGACACATGTGCTTGTCACTCTTTCATTGCCACTGCCCTCTTTCGGTGCTTGTAAATTCTGACGGAGCTGTTGGCTCGACCCATACGGCTAGATAATTATATATGAGTAGACTTGACGATTACGCACTAGTGCTGGAAGTGTGAGCATACCATAGGATGCTAGATTTTCGGTTGGGACTTCCTAGTAGTGGTGTCGTGACCTTACAACATAATATTGGGTATGGACTGGTTATCTATAGCCCGTACTCAGATTGACTGTATTAGGTGCAATGTGTGGTGTGTCCGTGTTGATGGAACCATATTTACCTTCACCGGAAATATGGGATCCTTTTCGGCACATGATAGACTTACTCAGAAGAGGGTGTAGCCAATCACTCATCAGTTGTCCCACCTTACCCTCGTTGCAGTTTGTGTGGAGAGTCTGAGCTATCATGTAGCGGTGGACTAGTATACAGATTTTTTCCCTGATGATGTTCTAGGACTACCACCCCAAAGAGAGGTAGACTTCTATATTGACATGTACCCAGGGATGACACTAATATCTACTCCAGAATATCATATGGCTTCCACTGAGCTTCATGAGTTGTGGTACAACTGGGGGACTAGCAGGGGAAGGGATTCATCCAGCCCAGTGTTTCTCCCTAGGTAGCCCAGATTTTGTTTTCCAAGATGGTGGATGTGATCTTGAGGCTCTATGTCGACTACCGTCAGCTAAACTAGGTGAACGTGGAGAACAAGTACCCAATCCCAAGGATTTAATACCTCTTTGAACAGCTAAAGGGAGCATGGATGTTCTCGAAGATAAAACATAGATCAGGCTATCTCTGGCTCATAGTTCAAGATGGGGATTTGCAGAAGATGACTTTCAGTTGTCGGTATGGCCACTACGAGTTGTTGGTTTTTCCATTTTCCGTAACAAATACTCTAATAGTGTTCATGGTACTCGTGAACATGATCTTCCATCCGTACCTCGATCTCTTTTTTGCAGTCTTCATCGACTACATTCTGATCTACTCGACTAATGAGGAGGAACATGCCTACCATTTTTAGGTAGTATAAGACACACTCCGAGAGCACCAAAATTATTGTAAGCTCTAAATGTTCCAGTTTTGTATCTAAGAGGTTAAATTTTTGGGACATGTCATCTTGGAGGCTGTAGATGTTGTAGATCCAGTGAAGATTGAAGTGGTACTTTAATGGGAGCCACCCGTGAGTGTGGTAGATGTACGAAGTATCCTTGGTTTGGCTGGGTATTACCAGAGGTTTGTTTAAGACTTTACCAGTATTACAACTCCCCTATCATCCTTGACGAAGAAGGGGAAACCCTTCATATGGTTAGAGAGATGCCAACAGAGCTTTCAGGAGATGAGGTAGAGGATGACTAGTGCCCCAATATTGAGGCTTCCGGATGAAGGCATTGGATATGTATTTTACTGCAACACATTTGGGACCAGACTTACATATGTACTGATTCAAGAGTGAGCATTGATCCCATATGGTTCTCGGCAGTTGAGACAGCACGAGTAGAACTACGCAACCCATTAACTAGAGTTAGTTGTAGTGGTCTTCACCGTGAAGATGTGGCGACACTATCTGATGGGTGAACATTTTACTATTTAATCTTATCACAAGATCCACAGGTATATATTATCTCAGAAGGGATTGCACATGGGTCCAAAGTGTTGGCTTGAGTTCCTCTAGGAATTTGACTTTGAGATAGTCTATACTCATGGGAAGGGTATCGGTGTGGCAGATGCACTCAGTAGGAGTTCCAGTATACAGTTTCTAGGCTTGGTCATATAGAGGCTAGATTCTTTATAGATTTTTTTTATGGATAGAGATGGGGAAGCATTTCTTTAGTCTCTTATAGTCACTCCCCCACTTCTACAACGAGTCAGAAAGGCACATCATGGAGACTCTAACTAAGAGACATTGTGTGATCATATATCTATAGGGCAGAAACCTAATGGATTTTCTAATGGTGGGGAGCATGTCATCATCTTCAGAGAACGTACTATGGTACAAGTATCACTTCAAGAGGATGTGTTGAGGGAGTTCCACTCACCCCCTCTAGTTGTACATCCAAGAGTGGTGAAGATGTTATAGGGCCTTCAATAACAACACTGGTGGCTAGGTATGAAGAAAGCAGTATAAGAGTTTGTGTCTTGATGACTCACTTGTCAACAAGTGAAGGTAGAGCACCAGTTACCAGCTGGCTTGGTTAAGCCTTTAGAATTCCCATAGTGGACGTGGGTTGGCATATCCATGGACTTAGTGACAAGTATTCCACGTATATCGAGTGTTCATGACTCGATTTTGGTGATCATTGACTGACTCACAATGTTGGCCCACTTCCTACCGATCAGAGAGCATGGTATTAGCACTACATTCCATCCTCAGATGGATTTCTAGACTGGGCGGACCATACAAAACCTCGAGGACATGCCGCGTGCTTGTGTCCTTGACTTTGTTCATAGCTGGGATGATCACATAACTTTGGTGGAGTTTGCCTACAACAACAGCTATCACTTACCATTATGATGACACCATTTGAGGTATTGTACGTGAGACCTTGCAGATCACCCTTGTGCTAGAAGAAACTAGGGGAGTTAGCAATGGTGGGACCAGAGATGGTACGATATACCACAGAGAAGGTGTAGATCTTCTAGGAGAGAATGAGGACAGCACAGACTAGGCAAATGTCATATGCTGATAGGAGACAGAGACCTCTCTAGTTAGAGGATGACGACCACATCGTTCTAGGATTCTCACCTTGAAAATGTCTACAGATATTTGGACGATGTGGCATGTTACCTCTGAGGTTAATCAGAACTTTCTAGGTCCTCAGTAGAGTTGGCGAGGTGGCTTTCCTCTTAGTTTTTATACCTTAGTTTCATCGGGTGCCTGAAATCATCCATGTATCCTAGCTGAGGAGATACGTGAACAACCCTTCTGACATCATCGACCATAGAGTGGTGGATGTCGAGGATGAGACAAATTTTAATGAGGTTAATATGGAGATTGAGTATCGAAAAGATCATGTCCTACATGGACAGTTGATACCTCTGTTGTGCGTTTGTTGGCATCACAAGATCCTTTAGGAGAGCACATAGGAGTTTGAGGATTAGAGGCATTTTTAGTACCCCTACTTGTTCCCTTAGTTCGAGTTGTAGCTTACGGGGACATAAAGCCTTGATGTGGGGGGAATTTAAAGACCCGAAATTTTCAAGAAATATTGTTTTAATATACATTGCAATTTTACGAGTATGTGAAAATTGAAAGCGCATGATTCTAAGACACTGTGTGCTCGCAATGAATTTTTGCAGATTTCTTCGGGTACATTCAACAAACGTATGAGCGGGGATTTATAAATTTTGAACCTATAATTGGAACTAAAATCTGAGGGCACTATTGAACTCACACTGCCAGTATTCACTTAGGAATACTTTCATCTCGACAATAGTGGGTCAATTATAAAAGATAGTTTTTGGGTTTTCGTGGATAATAATAAAATAAAGTGATCTTGACATTATTTTTATTTGAGCCTCCATGTGGGTGTTTGGTGGTTAAAACCTCCTCATGGATGTTTTGGGGTCGGACCACCAAACCTCAACCTCCAATAAGAGGTTATGGTGGTGGGGCCCACCCGAACCTAACCTCTCGTGTGTGGTTATGATGGTGGGACCACACGAGTCTAAAACCCCTTATTGATGGAGGGGATTAAAACTTCTCAACTCTCCCTCATTAATGAGGGATAGTCTCTTAACCTCCACATTAAATAATTGGTGCCAACTCCTCTAATTAATTTGTGCCAACAATCATACATAAATTATGCGGGTCCAATTAAATTTAATTCACCAATTTATATTTTGTTCCAACAACTAAAATAATAGGCAATCAATTATTTTTGGATGTCATTTATCATTTGGTGGAGATTGGGAAGAGAAGAGTTTGGGAGAAAAT
Organism: Viscum album; assembly: GCA_963277665.1. Lineage (NCBI taxonomy): Eukaryota > Viridiplantae > Streptophyta > Magnoliopsida > Santalales > Viscaceae > Viscum > Viscum album. Next base: position 1,316,820,405 of record OY728143.1, read on the forward strand.
ATCCCAATGAAGAACAATTAATGCCTACAATGACAGACTTAGACTTCCTTCCTCAGATCCTACCGACGTTGAGGAATTTCCATAACCGACCAAACCTCTGCATCATCGTCAATGAGACAACACAACTTGGGATTGGGAGTGTGTGGTGGACACGACGAACGATGAAATCCTTTGTCTTATTCCCATGGATTCAACATCGACGACCGACTATCAAAGGTAGAGGGATTATTTTGTGTAATATTTCATTTTTTTCTCTTCTTTGGATTGTAAAGGAATCATTCCGAGGTTGTAAAAAGATTGTTGTTCAACCTTCTTATACATTGATGAGAAATGTGTTACTACCCTAAATGCGGAGGGTGTGTCCCAAACCAACATGGCATGACCCCTCCGCTGTTTGTGTTTGTGTTATTTCTCGGCATGGCGATGAAGCGGTGTTGAAGGAGAAGAAGGCATCGGTAATGTTCGTGCTTCCTGCAAAATCCACGAACTGCACCACCCCCACAGTGTTCATGTTCCCCATACGAGCCAGCTCCACGAGTCAAACCACCACCACCCTCTCGCGTTTCCGGCCGCACCACGGTCTGCCTACCACGTGCCCGGACTAAACCCCGCCAGCCTGAGCTCGCTTGAACCACACCTCCCTAGCCTCTCGTAATCTCGGCCGCCAGCCTGCATGCTAGGGGCCCAACCTGGCCGCCCACCGGCCTGCCTGGTACTCGCCTGGCTACGCCCTATACGGCTGCCCAACTTCCCATACTGTCCTGCGACCCCGCACATGATGCCCTATTAGAACAGGCCCAGCTGCTCCCTCCCTTCTAGGCCGAGTAGGTCCACGCCCTCGCGACTCTCCAGGATAAACCGGACCTGAGCCTGGGCCGAACCGCCCGCACGTCCTACTATGCTGGGCCATGTGGGCTAGGCCTAACCTAACAGGCTGGCCCACCAAATGGGCCAGGGTAGACCCAACAAGTATGACCGGGTTGACCCAAACTAGGTTATCCTAGACAAAGTCGACATGGGTCGTTCCGACCAGCTCAGACTGAACCTAGGCCCATTATCAACCCTTTACCTTCGTTGGACATAACATTGGCACCATTCAACCATTTGACGAACCATTAGTAGCACTGGTTTTCATGAATCATGATGTTCCCATTAAGTGTACCCCACTAGAGTTCAGGGTAGTGATGAGATATGGTCAGGTTGGATCGTACATGAATTCAACTAGGCCCCCAGGTCTAAATGGCTAATAAATCACAGACCGAGCATCCGATTGTTGCAGAGTCAGTTTCATTGAGACCCTGATGACATGGAAGACCTTTGAGTTAATTATTAGTGGGAATTCATGATAGTTGGAGTATCGACCATTAGATCGTGGAGCGGATCTTTCTAGAGACGAGCAAGCATAGAGCAGAGAACTAGTAGCTGGATGAGACCTGATGACTGCTGAATGATTCAACTCGAGTGGCTCCACTAGCCTCCTGGGGAGCGCCTTGGTGTCGTAGCAGACCCACAATGGAGAGTGACTCTGTGTGACATGGCAGACCCATGATACTCAACAGGAGGAGTAACTCAGCAGGCTACAAAGGGGAGCGCCTCTGTGTGACGCAGAAGACCAATGGTGGGGAGCACCTCTCTGTCACATGACAGACCCACGGTACTCAACAAGAGAATTACCTCAGCAGTCCAATGTTAGTGGGAAGCGCCTTGGTGTCATGGCAGACCCACTGTACTCGCTAGAGGAGGATATCTCCAGCAGCTGTGGTTTTGAAAATTTTATTTTCGATGTTACCTGATTCTACCCCTAGAATAAAATCCTAGTTTTAGATGAGTCATTAAATTTTGTGTTTAGCTCATAATTGAGATGGATTACCTGATAACATAGGTATATGTATGAGAATATACATAAGTGAAGTTATTTTTTGAATTCATACTTTGTGGTATATCCTAGTTGGATTCTGTGAGACATTGAGGTTCTCGGGGTTCTTAATAAGTATTGTTATACACAACCTTGCACGGGATATGCCCTCACCTCATTGTTATGGATGGATATGATGGACAATGCTGATTGAGGTTGAGACTAATAGGACTGGATGGTACCTGAAAGAGGACCTTACAACAAGTTAGTACACGGAGGAGACTGACGGACGTGGAGTACTGAGGAGGCTATCTCTACCTACCCTTCAGGTAGGAATCCCAGAGGATGATATGTGAAGGGGTTGTGAAATAGGTTATTGATAATTTTACCTATAGTTTTGCATAGTAGTAGAGGACTGAGGATGCATTCAGGAAGCATGTGGATGAGATTTTGTAATTTTTAAACATATTATATTGAATAAAAGTATACAAGCTCCCATGTTAACCATTTTATATAACCTAATTCCATGCATCTTGTATTGAAATGTCTATATAGGCTTCTTATTATATTTCAGTTGTTGGTATTTAATTTAGCCTTTTGGTACGTATCTTATTATTCATATTTTTCATACATGTCTCATCTACCTATGTTTTTATTGGTTATTTATGTGGTGACATTCTAATAAGAGGTTATTGTATCCACACTATAGCACCGCCAAACTATCACTACTACTCGACAGCCTCTGCCATATATGATGGTGTGATTAATCTTTGTTACCAACCAGTAAGGGATAAATGTTATGTGAAACATATGTCAAGATGATAAAAAGTAGTATTAGAACCTTACGTATTTAATTTTTTAAAAATTTTAAGATATATATTGGATATTTGGAATTAAAGGGATTTTAAATATACCCAGTGCTTGAATGTATCTAACCCACGTGTAGGGGAGAACCTAATTTCCTAGAATGGGTAATTACATTTCTTTATTCTTCTCATTATGGATGATAATCCTTCACCGTTGGGAAACACAATTTTTTATGAAATTATTATTATTGATAGATACTTATGTTAAATTTCATTATAATGTCCCTATAAAATGAAGCTAATGTATTACACCGATCATTGTATGCACAATATAAATAATTTTTCCATGAATTTTTCCAAGTCATGTGTTTTCCATTTTTAATTTTCCTGATACATAGTGATAGTTCCTTGAACATGTATTGAATTGTGATGAAACTTCTTGTAGGTGTTTGAAAACACAATTAATACTTAATTTCACTACCTTAATATAACATTATTCCCAAATGGGTAAAACCAAACACCATAATCAATCAATTATTGAACATTGATCCATTGAACATTGGTCACATGAGCGAGAAAATCTAATGGTCAGAGTATGTTGATTATATATTTTTTATCATAATTTTTATTGTACAATATGGATTGGAAAATGTAATTCATTCAATTAAAACATTTTATGCGATTAAAATATTTAGAAAAAACAACAATTTAAAATTTATTTGAATTATAATGTAAGAACATATATCTTATATAAATCAATAACTTAGACTGAGACCTGAACTAGGCCATAGTAGTTTGTAGTGTATATCTTTTATGTTCTTATGGAATTTTATGGTATTTTGTATGGCATGGTCCATGATTTTGGGGTTGGAAGAGGGTAATGGTATTTTATATAGGAATTAATTTTAACTATACTAATTTATATCTACAATCTTCTTAATTTCATAAATATATTCAAAGGTTTTTGTTTTGTATTATAAGATTATTCCATAATGACGACCTCTTGTAACTTGTTAGATAGGTTGTGATCTCCATTCTGATGAGGCGGCTGACCCTATGCCAGAAATGATTTCTCATAAAGGTCCACCCTAAGAATCTCTTTATTTACCTCACATGGGGAACAATTCCTAGTACTCAGGTGGATTTATATGTAAGCTTTTGAATATACATGGTGTCATTCTACTAGACTCATGTATTGTAGAGTTAGATTAGGAATTCCAATGGAATAATCCTCCCATATTTATTGGGATGGGTGACCTTTTACGGCTAATTCTAGGATCGAATCTATCTTATATATAATCGAGGATCTAGAGGTGACTCCAAAGTGGAGGTTCAAACTAGTAGCGAATATACTAGAGGATTCAACCTAGTGGTGGTGTGATATAATCACATAGTATACTTAGTATAGTTTCATAGTCAAGAAAGAATTCAAGATGGTATTCTCTTACTAGTTAATTCCATATACTATTACGGATAACATATATAAGGAATTCATGAACATATATCCTTTGGAAATATATCTTATCGAAGATTCTACCCATTCTAGAATGGGTGTGTTTACACGTACCAATTGCAAGTGAATGTAATAATGTCGACTGCATTTTTGAAATCATCGACAATTCTCTAATGATATATTGAAATATGAGGGATGATGAAGATGCAATTATAGAGGATCGATACCAAGGGATTTCAATGGTTATATTTTGGAGAGAAATATTTTTTTGAGGATACTCATGGAGGTATAAGTATTCATGATCATTTTGAATATAGTTTTCTTATAATTAAAAAGTTCAAGAGGCCATCATAGATATAATATTATTATTTATGGGATATAGTCAAGAGAAGATGTTGTGGAAGGATGGGGAATATCCATAGCTTATGTAGGTCATTAACTTTAATTCCAAGATAGTCAGGATCTGCATGTACTCCTTGGTTAGGTAGAGGTCCAATAGTGTTATGTCAGGAAAGTAGTTGTAATACCACTTGGAGATCAGGATGATGTGATGGTTGAGGTAGAGGCAATCTGGCTGAAAATTCATAGCACTAGCAGAGTGGAATTTATAAAAAAAGTTAGGTTGTGACATAGGACCATGTTATTGGCCAGTTATATGAATTACATCCAATTCTAGATGAGTAGAGCACATACCTTATAATTTATAAGCTACTCTTCTAGTAACATCCACATTTGTGTCCGCATTAATTTACATGTTCACATATCTCTCTTTCAAATATGGGACTATAATGTGAATTCATGGCCTCATGATCAAGCATTATCATGGAGTTATGAAACAAAAAACCCCATTAGGTATCCAACCCGGGGGTTTTAGACATTTTATAGATTACACAATTTAGATATTTTGATATATATTCATGTGTAATCTTATCATCCTCGACATCACAAGATTTGTTGGGATAATTTGAATGGACTAGTCAGTTTCCAATCGTATTCATATTTACTTCTATCATAATAAGATGATGTTTACATTATTAGAAGGTTTTATACATGTTCATAAAGAATAATGAAATATTAGTTCAACAAGATGTGGTCTTGAAAAGTAGATGATGTGTAGTGTGACTACTTATATCTCTAGTATTTTTTGAGATTATAAAATGTTATGACCTCCTTCATTACCTCATATTGTGGTGTGTCTCAAAGATGTATTTCTAGATGAATTCTATTTTTATCTCTATTTTTAGAGTTAGATTTCACTATTGACCATATTCTTGCACCAGAACTAGTGGCGATTCATCCTTATAGGATGCAATATAATGTTCTTTTAGAGGTGAAGAATAAATTAGAGTGCATAAAGGCTAAATGATTTATATGGACCCATAATTTTAATTAGGGTTCACAAAACCATTATTCAATGAAGGATAATGGTACCCTTTGAATTTTCATGGATTTCCTTCATTTGAACCAGCTCATAGTGAATAAATGGTATCCCCTACCAATAATAGATAACTAAGTTGATCTAATCTAAGGAGAGAATGTGTTTTCCATGATAGATATGAGGTAGAGATATCACCATATGTGCGTTAGGTCCTTATATATACCTATCAAAGAATTCAAGGGAAGTGTTATCATTACATCTTCATATTTATTTCATTACTACATATGATCACACCTCTTGTCATAATAGATCTTATGAATCATTTTTTATACCCATATTTGGATTCATTTGTGGTTCTCATTGGTGATGATACAATTGTGTATTCATTATCAAGATATGACCAAAAATCCAAAATTAAGATCATGATGAATATATTAATGGAGTATTATATCTTTTCTAATATAAGCAAATTCAACTTTTGAGTTGACATATTCCACTTCATTGTACAAGTTATATAGGAGTTATAAGTTTTAGTAGACCTAGAGAAAGTGGGAGATATAGTTTCATAGTTGAAAATCAATTAATTCATTGATATTTATAATTTCATGGGGTAAAGTATATATTAAATATGATTTATCTAGGATTTCTCACACCTTGCAGCACGTCAAAAAATCATGAAAAGGATGAGTGTCAAATTCATATGTTCAGAATCATCTGATGCTTCTATTCAGGAGTTGGAGGGACATTTGAATTAATCATTTATACTGATGCTGATAGGGCCAATAATGTTCTATCATATAAATTTTGACACATAAAGTATCAGTCTGGGAGATGTTCAAATGCATGATGAGTGAGTAGTTGGGTATGGTTCTTGTAATTTGATGCTTCATTGGTAGGATTTCATGACCAATAACCTCAATCATGCTGATGTAATTATTTCCTTACACTATATGAGTGACTATATACTTTGAGATTGTTTTTCAGTGTTGATAGATCACAAAATCCCCATGTACATATTTAAATAGTGATATATGAATCTTTACTAAAAGGGTTTCTAGATTGACATCAGTCATTTGATTTCAATATTGACTACACTCCAGGTAATGGATATTTAGTAACCAATGCTATGAGTCAATAAAATCACACACAGGTGGTTCAGGACTTCTATGGTGAATGGTATCTTATTGAATTTTTCTCATAGATTCATATAATGGTTTATGAGTATCATATTCCAATAGACCTCTCAGCCTTAACAGTTACTTATACTATTCTGTAATCGTTTGACAATGAGGCAAATATCTGATCCTGAAGGAATTTTCCAAAGGGGAAGCATCTCAGATGATGATACATATTCATGTAGGACCAGGGTTGGGGATTATACCTTATTGTTATATGAGAGTGTATGAGTCTAAGAAGACATCATAGTTGATATGATATTGGAATTCCTTGCCTCGTCATTGGATATCCACCCCGATGTCAACAAAGTGTATTGAGATTTATAGTTCCAATATTGGTGTCCATGTAGGAGATGAAATATTTGTATCTTTATCACTCGGTGTTACACTAGTTAGTAGGTGATGGCGGAACATCTATGATAAAAAATTATTTTAGAAACATTTCCCATTCTGGAGTTGAATAGGGATAATTTTTCGAGGGATATCAAGACTTGTTTACATAGATAACCTCACAGAAACAATATCATGTGGGTTTTAATTAATCATTTTTCAATGGTTTCAAACTTTCTAATTGTGCGAGAAAACTTATTGGTAGACAATATATGATGGATATATGTTAGAGAGGATGTAAATATTCATGGAGATTGGCATTATAATGATTCTAATAGTGGGAATAATTTTTTTTCAGGGTTCTAACATGCATTGTAGAAGGCCTTGGGTACACATGTGCTTTTATGTATAGTCTACCACCCATATATAGATGGACAGATAGATGAAAGTCATCAGGTTCTAGTGGATATACTCCAGGCTTGTGTAATTAACATTTGAGGTTTCATAAATTAACATATTACCCTCATGTAGTTTTATTATAATAACATATTTTAAGATTCCATCGTGATGTATCCTTATGATTCCTTTTATAGAAGGCCTCTCTTCTCACCTATGTGAAAATTAGAGGTAGGGATGCAACTATGAATGGAACACATTTTGTGATGGAGACTACAGATTAGTTATAGATGATAAAAAAGTACATGATTATAGTTTAGTCTAGAATTTTGTCCTCTACTAACAGACTCATGTGACCACTCATGATTGATGTCAGATATAGATTTTTCTAGAGAGTCTCACCCAGGTTGGGACGTAGGTGAATATGGATGTATGGATCCCTATAACTGAGCTTTTATATACCCTTAAATGTTGTGACGTTGACCAGAATAGTGTCTTACTAGTTGTAACATCTTCATAGATATCATTCAATGCTGGATGAAATCCAAGTATCTCATTTTCACTTATAGTATTTAGATCTGAAATAGGTATTTCAAGCTAATGGGTATGAAATGAATGTAGGTGATTCCTTCATGTAGTATTCCATTAGTATTGTGGATCGGTGCATTAAGAAACTCTAAGGCAGGTCACTTCCATTAGTGCGGGTGCAATGGCTTCATGAATAATAATAAGATGGTGTTAGGAAAAAAGTAACTAATATATGAGATCAGTGGTTAGAACACTTCACTAATGAAACCTATTTAACCACAGAAGGCCAACTCAGGGACTGGTTTCCTTAAGGAGGTGTGGTTGTAATAACCCAACTATTCACAAAGGAATATATATTGATTTTTCTATTTTTAATTCATTTAATGAATCAAATAGGATTTATAATTAATATAAGGAGGTATAGAGTGCATTCACAGTTCATTAAGAGCCTATATCCCTAAAATGGGGAGAAATATTATGCCGTAAGATTTGTTTTAAAACTACGAATCCTAGAGATAATGTTTTTGAGATTGATTAGAGATCTAGAGAATAACCTTTTATCGTGATTTTTTTAAAGGATATTCAAATAGTGCACCTAATCATGCGATGTTCCCATGTATAGTAGTATCCAGCACATTATTTTTCTGCTATTTTCAAACCATGTTCTTAAACTATAAATCCATTTATTTTTTCAGGTGAAAATTATATTTTCCCTTATATATGATTTTAATATCATTTTTATTACCTCATTGTTCTGGTAGTGGATATTATTGTTTTTCCTCTCTTGTGAGCTCAAAATCATCCCAACACTAGAATCAATGTAACATTCGCATATGATGTCTAAATCATGTTCTTTCATATGTATTGAATCTATATCAGTAGGATATCATAGTGTTCAACATTATTTTAAATTTTATCTTATAATCCATCGTGATATTTAAGTGAAATCCCTATTTAATATTATTTGGGTGTTGGACCATTTCTCAGATATATTTAAACATAATATGAATCTGAGGCCAATATCGAGTGAGGAGTCACATATAGAATTTAGGTCAGTGGTCACATCATATTAACATTAATTTTTGTGTCTTCATAGCTATACTTTTGTTCCACATGCCGGATTTTTCTGACCACCCCGTTGAATGTAGTACTTCAAATCTTGTGGTTCATTTCCCCTAGACATAGAACCTTTACTCTATTTTTAGAATCATAGAGGGTTATTATAAAATTTATCGACAAACATTGGGTGTTATAATAATAATTCCTCCTTTTTGATAAATTAATGTAGGTATGGATTTCAAATTTAGCTTCTAAATTTGACGTAAAATGGGTTTTAATTGTTGTATGAATGTTTAAATTACCCAATGTGACACTTAGTTGTTTGGATCAATCTATGCTTGAAATTTACAATTTATAACATTTCCTATTGACCAAAAAACCATTCCATGTTACCCCATTAGCTAATTAAATTATAATTACACGTTGATTGAATTAAATGTATTGGATTACAATATATATATCCTTCATGATGATGGATTCCTTTTAATTAATTGAATATATGAAATGGGTTAATAATGTAAAATGTATTAGACATGGTGAAATAGATTATTAATTTGATTTGTAGGTATTAGATGGAATGGTTAATTATGGGAGGTAAGACCACACCAATTGTTATTATTTTTTTGTAATGGAACATGGTAAATAAAATGTATATGATGTATTTACATATTTATTATATTATAAATACAATTACGCCTCGATTAAAGGATATGATATGTGGGAAATGGATTATCGAGCATGGTAGTATCATGTTCCCTTACCTCAAATTTTGAGAATGATGTCTCACGCTAAAATTAATATTAGGACTTTAGGCTTTACGCAACATGTTTTTTGATGAGGTGATTCCATTATCGATTACTTACAACCCTGAGTGTCATTCATGACATGTCAAACTATAGAAGGGATATAGGGTATGTACCCTATTTCATGAAGTTATTGGATCATTAAACTAGTCATGGATTCTTATTTTATGGTCTTGTTCAGCCAACAGACCTATTATAGGGGTATGGAAACATAGGTCCACATTTAAATAGTTTATATATATTGATGAAATATATGTAATTATGATATATATATATATATATATATTATTAATCTATATATGGAGAGTGTTCAGAAATTCCTCCCCAGTACTGAGGCAATGAATGTAGAAATGGTAGGTGTACTTAAAGAACATGAGTTGTTGGTTATCTATTATTGGGCTTGTTAATTAATTATTTATGATTTCATATTTTTTAGAAATGAGCACTACTTGGATTACAAGAAGAAACAGATGGTGATGGCCTAATGATATTTTAATCTCACACCCTACCCTGGTATCCTTTAGAAACCGAGACATTTATCTGTCTGTGGGTAATGATAAGGGAAGAATTATTAATACCAGTTCATGATATTCTTACCTATAGTTGGAGCATGGTATCATATGATAATTAATTCACTCAATATTCTAGTGGAGAAGAAGTTTTTATTGTGTTTTTATATTTTGTATAGTATTATTATATTTATGTTCCCTTATTCCCATTTGTATATCATAATTTCATGCATCATATATTGACACTACCATAAATGATCTGATTATATTTCAATTGTTAAATTATTAATCAGTCATCCACTAATAATATTATTATTTGATTGATTCATATATTCTCCTACTACAGATCTATTTTTATTGGATACATTTGTGGTTACCTTATGATAAGAGGGTATGGCCTCCCCAACGTACCACCTTTAAAAACTCACCACTAGTTGACAATATCTAGAATATGGGGATCATTTATTGAGGCCAGGTGACACATTGTCATGGGGATCAAGTTATTTGGACCCCGAGATGGGACATTAAAACAAACATAGATAATAAACTCTTATGCTTACCCATTATAAGTATCCTCCCCTTAAACATTACATATTCTTTATCTTTACTCTAAAAATTACATTCTTTTACATGCTGGATCCTTTCAGGTTTATCATTTAAGAGAATTACTCCATAACTCATTCATAAAAAACCTTACAATACAATGGGGTCACTTCCAAATAATATAAATTTTCCCATAATATAAAAATAGAACATAATGAATCAATGATATTCTTTGAAATTATCTATAACTGTTGAATTTATATATTCATTTCCATTACAAATCCATAAACCCTAAGAATACATTTAAAAAAAATTTATGATAAAAAAAATATCAGTAACAGATATATAAAGAAATTTAACTGACCATTCAATAGAAAAATGAAAAATCATATAATGATTACATTTATCATTGTAGATCTTTGAGAAGATAGAATAAAAATGTTTCTGTTGAAATATACACAGACATTTTTCTCAAATAAATATCATTAAAACACACAGAAGTAAATTAATCCCCATTTATGTGAAGTAGATCACCAAATTCATATAACTATCTCAAACCCCTTTCAATTGGGATAAATATTGGGCCAACATCCAAAATTATCATTACCCAATGTATTTGCGATCAATAATGGGAACCACCCATTCTATAACCTATATTAGGCTCAATGATGAACTATGATGGCACTCTACCCTTCAAATAATCAATATCGTGCTCACCCATTTTTTTCATGAGCTATAATGGGGACCTACCCTTTATATATGCTATATTGGTCTCACCCTTGTGGTATAATGGTGCTCAAACATTCATATAAGATGTATTTGGATAACCAAATTCATATAATGATGAATTAGTATATTATTTGTAAATAACTATCATCATGTAACCCTTAAAAATGATTCTTACACACATATGAAACTTATTATGATGATAATACCCTTTTCTTTTGAGAATATATTTTCAATACCAAATCTCTGTTTTGTTTGCAAAAAAAATTCATCACCAAAATACCAAAATATTGATGATGGTTTTTCATTTAGAAATACTTGAAATCTTTAAAAGTAATCCAGTAATAGAATTAAGGACATAATGGTGGAGAAGTCTTTATCACAATATACATTAAGAACAGAACATTCATTTTTTCGTTTGTTAATACTTGTTGTATAAAACAAATTAAATATTCATTACTTGGAAAAACCATTAAATGAAATTCATGATAAAAATGAAATATAATTTATTATAATTTTAAATAAAGGAACGTATAAAACAATATTAGGATATGGAGTAGTCTATTTTCTAATTATATCATTAAACATTTAAAAATTGATTTTCATTCAATGTGACCCATAATAATTTAGATATATTAATAATAAAAATAAATACATAATAACATTATGAAATAATAAATGTCATTTTAGTACAAAAAATTAATGACATACATGTAACTCTTTGGGATTTTTTGAATTATTTTTTTTCAAGTTTATTTATTTTTTTAAATTTTTTTCACTTCACACAACACTAAAAATTATTTCTTCCTAAGTGAATTGCTACATTTATATAGATCCAACTTGGAATATGTTACAGGGAATCGAAAATTAGTGTAAATTACACAAAAAAACAAGGTTAGTATAGAACATGAGGCTCATCCCAGTTGGTGAGGACTCTTCAGGTGCATCCACGAGATCCATGTTCCAATATGAGTGGAGGCATATTTTAGGGGTAGTATATCAGTACTATAGTAGGTTTGGTAGCATGTACTATTTGGTACTATAATTTTCAGAACTATTCACCTTAGGGTTTCTGGTTTGGTCTTAGATTATCTATGTACTTTGGTCCAAATAGGCCTTTGGGTCAGTAAGTATGTTTGGCAACCTTCTGACCATCGAGCCAATTTAAGGTTTTTTGGCCATCAATGTTATAGATGAAAAAAAAACAAAATCTATAAGAAACATGCTCCATAGGAGCACTCTGAGCAAGGAACATTCATGAGAGGGGAGATATCAAATTTGGAAGAATCATATGGTATAAAAAATTTCTTCAGAACTAAGACCATGCATCCTTTCAAATGAATGTTAGGCGAATATCTATGCAAATTTGGACATATGATCATGAGGAAAATTTTGGGGATTGGTAGTTTCAAGTAGTCATTTATTGGGATGTATATCCTTAAGACCATTGATTCCTATAATGATATGAATCATATTGTTAATTTAATGATAGGATTTTCATTCAACCCTTAAAATGGGGAATATCAAAAATGAATAAAAAGTTAAGGCTCTCAGGTCATTCAAGAAAACATAGTTAGCATACTTTTCACGCATGCTTGACCTTCCTCGATGGCATTCGTAACATGAAAGACTGAGTTCTACCTAACTATAATATATATTTTTTAAAAGAATATTAGAATGAGATATATCCAAGAATGTATGTTGATGGATCTAAATAGTATGATCTAAATTATTAACACTTGTGGTTTATAAAAATATAAGATAAATTCATATGTTATCAAATTAATGAATATGAAAATCAATCACTTATTAAAGAAACATATTATTATAGTCGCAATTATATATAAACCTAGTAAAATAAACTAATTAAAATTGATAGGTAGTATTAATTTAATAAATATATTATATATTCAAAAAAATAAATTTTTTATTCCACTAATATATTCAATATAAATAATATAATAGAGACCCAAATTTTATGATGAAAAACATGTATTTTGATTATGGAATTTTTACCACCTTTTAACATAGAATCATTTTTATATCCAATTTTTTGAGATTTTATATATTTAATATATCAAAATAAAACTCCAACTTTTAAAACATACATTAATATTATCTTAGTAAAATGTTTTGATATTTTTATGAATGGTTTTATCTATTAATGAATTTTTAAAAATACTGAATTTTAATTCAAACATTCTTTTTAATATAATATATTTATAAGGATAATTTATATTTTTAACTGATTTAATAGTTTAATTATATAAAAGCTTAACCAATTCATCCAATATAGGTAATTGGAACAAATTTTACATTGAAATTTGATAAAAACATATCAATATTATGGATGTTTTTACATTAAAAACCCACAGTGTTATCCGGTCAGAGAGATTAATTTAAAATAAATTATTTACACTTATGTTATTAGAATTTCAAAAAATGGATTCTATATTTGGAATTAGAATAAATTATAATTTATAATAATGTCAATATTATTTTTTATAGAGATGATTAGTGAAACTGATTAAAATTAACCACATCAGTTAAGAGAGAACATTAGGTTAATAAGGTAATAAAAAATTAATATAAGACCCAAAATGACCTAGACACAAGTCCAAAATACATTTTATGTCCATAAATCAGAAAAACATCAATTATTTAGTTTTTTTAATAGGTATTATTTTGGATGATAAGAACATTTTCACAACTAAGTTGTTTCTAAAAATACCATGTGAGTCCTTTTCTATCTCTATAAAAGGCCCCCACCTCTACCCATTCTTAAAACCTCTCTAACCATTTATAATTGGAAACGACAATCCCAATACACTTCTAAAAAATCATCCCTTCGACCACGAGGCCTCAATTTTTGATGAAATCCTAAAAAAGAATCCTTTTCATGCAACCCAAAATGAGTTATCAGATTTACAGGTAATGTTATATCTCAACCTCCTTTACATTATTTTCTTTATTCATGAAATCCAATATATTTATTAAATTATTGATTGATGAAACTATTATTACACATAAAAAAATGTGTTTATGATAATTTTTCTACTTTCCCTTACACACACCTCTATTTAATGGGTATCAAACATACTATTTCTATGTACGGTGAACTATTTCCTCACGAAATGATGTTTGTTCATTTCTCTACTACCTCTAAGCATAGTGGAAATTATGTTAGACATATATTTTATATATTATTTTTATTATTATTTTTCATATTTTTTATTCATTTTTTAACACACAGCTTTTTACTTTTCCATATGGTGTAGTTAAGATAATTTCTTTTGCGTAAGTGTGGACTACCACCCACTGAAAGCGATATGATGCGTTCATATAATAAATGAAATGTATAAAGGATGATTTCAGTGAAATTATTCGAAATATATATATATATATATAACATTATAATTATACTCTAATAATATTACATACATATATGGTTTTATATCTTTCTCTTATTTTCAATATGAAAATTAAAACAGAAACCAAGATCATGCCTACATATGGCTGACCGTCTCAATGAATAGTGTATTCAATTTCATAACTCATTATGCTTTGGATTATTATAATATAAATATAATGGATAACAATATGATATTAATATATTATTTAAATTATGTAAATTGTGAAATAAGTAAAAGGACCAATGGTATAACAAATTAATACTCATGTAAAGAACAATGCAATTATTACCTGATGGGAATCATTAACATAAGATCATTAACAAGTGGGTAATATAAGGTAAAAATAACAACATATATGGTATTATATATAATAATATGGTTCTGTAAAATATTTATAATGAATTTATAATTATTATAGTAGGATTTTTTATGAGTATGAAGGGAGGTAAGAAACATGGTTAGTGGATTTCATCATACTATTCATTTATGTGGGATACATGTTAGGTTCACCACTCATTCATTTGGTGTAATGTATGTACTACCCGTGATTTTGTTATATTTATATTAGACATAAATTTATCTATTTTTATATTCCAATTATGTGATACATATTTCATGGGTTTTATTTGTCACAATTTACCAAATTGTTTTATTTGTTTTGTATCAATTTTCCTTTTTTAAACTAATGTTTTATTATGAAACTAAAATCATTCATAGAGGTGTATATACATTTATTTTACATGCTATATACTGAATCAAAATATTTTCAAGATATTTTATGCTTCATTTAATTTCATATCATACATGGAGTGTTTGATCCCGAGTCACCTTGTTATAAGAATTTATTGTGACAATGTCACCAGTTTTCAAGATTATTTATGAATATAATTAATTTGATGATATCATTAGATCTATAGTTAAATTAAATTAATGAATTTAATTATTCTACAATTATATATGATATAATCATGAATTGCTTGTTTTTTTTCGAATATGTTTCTCCAAAATATGGATAAGAAAGTGTTTTTAATAAATCCTGACATTAAACACCCTTCTTTATGAAATCTATGTTTTTTAAAATGGCTTCCCATCAATATTATAACATTATTCTATAATATATAAAATAAATCATAACAAATTTTTATTTTACAAATATCTTCAATGGACTGTTTTGTAATTTTAGGAATTAATCATTTATTATGACTTTTTTAATGTTATGAAGGAATAATCCTTTTACCTCGTTTAACATGCATGGAATTACCCACATCCATTCCTTTAATGATTAATTTGAATTTTGAAAATGGAAATCCTTAATAAATTGTTTTTAAAAGTAATTTTCAACGAAAAAGAGTTTAAGATGTTATTTCATGTCTACCTTATAATATATAAAGAAATTTTATAAGAAATATTTTTAATTTGTTTTTTGTTCCATAGATATACATTCTATGAATGAATAATAGTTAATTTCATGTCCTTATTGAAACATGATTACCATTCTAAGGTTAAATGTTTTTTATATTTGTTTCTCAGTCATCATTTGTATGTTTAGGAAATATATTTCAATTTAATGTGTTATTCTATAAAAAATGTGTATGAAATATATCTATTTTCCGTAGATTATTATGTGATAAAATTGTAGTTATACTTTCACCATTTTATGGGTTTTGATTTCAATTTTACAAATCCATATATTTTTGTGGGTCAGGACATGATAAATGTTTTTTTATCTTGTGGTGCATGTGTGAATTATTTTTACTATTAAATGGGGGGAACTCATATCTCCCTCCAATGGATTTGGTAGTTATATTTTTAATATTATTTCAAATGGAATACCAGTTGTATCCCATGACTAAAAAGAAATAGGGTATACAAAATTGAAGCCCAATCCTGAAATGAATGCGGGTTTACAAGTTATAGAATAATACCCAGCAGAATGAGGGTATACAGGTTGTAGCCCAAACTCAATAATAATGAGCATGTATGGGTTATAGCCCAATAATAAATAAAATATGGTACATGGGTAGCATCTCATGCCCGAAAATACAAAGGGACATTGGTTATAGCCCACGACTAAGTGAAAGAGGGTTCACAGGTTGTAGCGCAAGACTAAAAACAAGAATGTATATTGGTTGTAGCCCTATCTAAAAAAATGTTGGCACACCAGTAGCTACCCCAAGTATGATGTAGGTACATGGGTCATATCCCATGTCTAACTAGGTATAAAGATGGTAACCTTTATATAAATTATTCTATTCTAATATGTATGACACAAATTCTATGTCTTATTCCATAGTTATCATTTCATGGATCATGATGTCTATTTTCGTCAATTTCATGTATGATGAACTGTAATGATTTATCCCATATCTCATGTTTATAACATTTTATATGAAGGTTATGATCTTCAAATGTTAAATTTTTTTTATCACAACATAATGTTCATGAATATGCATACATGTCTCTATTGTTTTCCTTTACTAAACTTCTAATCTCTCCCCTTTCATATGTTTCCATTCTATATGTATTGAAGAATTATTTTAGGTTGAAGTATTAAAGGTATAGATATTTATGGGTGATATTGAAGATCTTTCACAAGGATACTAAATTTTGTTTTTATGTTTTTAATGATACTAAACTGTTACAGTCATCTGGAATGTATTTTTGTAATGTATAAAATATTCATCTAAAATTATTTAACATCCATATATGTTAAGCATTGTTCGATATAGTTGTTATCTATGGAATGGTTTATTCAGCCTTTGGATCCTAGGATTAGATGACTTTAGTGAGATCTGTATGTATACAGATAAAGATATGTATAGGGATATCTCTAAGGATAAGTATAAGGATGAGTTAAGGATAAGGAAAATGTCCTGGAATATTCATAAAGGATCGAGTGTGTGGTTTCTTATAAATGAATCACTATATGGATACTACAAGTATATATGGATCTATCATAGATGTACCTAGCAGTAACACCTCTTAAAAGTTGTTCTGGGCCTGACATGGGGTAATCTCTGACATCAAAACGGGCCTTGCTGCACACCTTGTTTGACACTCCTAGGGCTTATGAATTTGGAGTTGAAAAATACATCATGAACCACTGTGATTTATTTTAATATAATTCAGGTATGAAAAATAATAGGATAAACCGATGGAGTAGTTGATTAAAGAGACATGATTTAGACATCATAATAGTTATTCTTTTTTGAACTATGTGGTTTTATTCTATGACAAATAAATCTCTCATTATGCTTCTTGTTTTAGCCAATGGTGGGAACCAAAATAAACGGGATTAATGTTGAATTAGATTAATGATTTTTTGATGTGATGAAAAGTGGGATGATCACTAGAGTGGAAGATGTATTGACCATTCCTAATTAGTTTTCATGAAACATGATTAAGAACGTGTATCTTAACAAAAACTCAGACCCCCCATGGATGAGAATGATGGAGTTCTCTATGTTTTTGGGTAATGGAGGCCAAGGGAGACATAATATTAAGTTTCCTTTATATAATCTTTTTTAAATAACCACCTAAGTGAATGTCTTAGAGTAATAATAAAATTTTTTCACTATGGATAAGAAAGACACAAAGAAAGTGACTACATGGGAAAATTGAGGATTTCAGTTAACATAATTGATGGGAATGAGGGAATTCATAATGTATTATCACATGAATAAGAAATTATATAGGGAAATTATGGGTATTATGAAAATCAATTTCCTATGTGGAAGGCTCATGAAGAGAATAATAAAGGTTGTACTAGTGATGTTTTTTCTACTGATAATGAGGAGATAACAAATAAAATGTGAATGGAATATAATGTTCTTCATGTATTGTATACATTAATAATAAAAATAATGATTAGATTTACATTGAGTAACCATAATACATGATTTATATTTCTAATTATAGTAATTTGTTATTAAGAAATATATTTATCATACACGAGTATTGGATTAAGAATAATTTTGGATGAATGAAGTATTCAAAAATTATATTATATGAATCAGGAAATATATAAGTATTTTTAGTATATTATTTTCACATTAAGTATTTAGGAGAATATTTTGAATGATTAGTAAGACATAGAAAAGTTTTTTCATTTAATGATGATTAAGGGAAGGTAACCCTTTATTAATGCCTGACATTGAGATAATGATGTTTGGATAATTATATGATGGATAAGAATAAGTAAATTTGCGGGCTAGGTTTACACTCGTATTGGTTACTGAAAAATTATTCTATGTCATCATAGATAATGGTTACCACATCTTGGATTTAATGGATGTATCCAGTAATCATTTGAATAAGTAACCATTCATGTTTTCCTAAAGGAATTATGGTAATTAATATTTTTATCATGTTTCAATGGAATATATGATGATATTATTCACATGTTTGGAATTTGGAAATAATGTGGTACATGTTGATACATGGGGGATCAAATTTAAAATTATTTCATGACATTATTACTATGGATTTGAATTATCATCATTTAGATGGGTTATAAGGATAACTATTTATGGAATGTTTAAGATAAACATCAGATGATGTAAGTATGATTAGAGTGTTATCTCTATATATGAGGATTTATTTGTAGTGGATATCGTATTAAAACGAACATGTATTGATGGTAAATAAGGTTAAATGCGATGACATATGATGCGTCTTAAGATCTGTTAGTACATCATGAATGAAAAAATTAAACATCTATTTTAGAGAATGAGGTGATGTGGATAAATGTCATAAAAGGGGATACATTTCTTAGAATCACGGATATATATATTTTCATGAAAATTCATTTACAGTATGAAAACGTATATTCAGGACAAAGTTGTTGTCATTGTGAATTCATTTTTGCAGAATCAAAAGGACCCTTAGTGGATTGCATATTTATTAGTTTTTGATTGTTAACTGTCTCCTGACCTTTTTCTCTATCACTCTTCATCAGAACATTAGTGTATGATTTATTATCCATGTATAAGATTTCACTTCCATCCATTGATATCCTTCATGGGAATCATGTAATGAGATACTTTGGGAAACTGTTATGGTTCTGAACTTACCTTTTTAGTGGAAGATTTAGTATTCATTTTTATGATGTGGATTTCTATGAATGAAAATTTCAAGTATTAATACATTTTTAACCAATACAGATTTTGAGGGTGAAATTCGTTTTAAGAGAGGTTGAATGTAACACCCCCAGATATTGGAAATTACAAATTTTTAATTAATTTATTCTCATGATGCTTTTTTCATACCCTACAACACTAAAAATATCATTTCACTAAGTCAAGAATTCCTTTTACACAGATCCAACATGTGGTATCTTACATGAAATCTCAAAATGGTGTACGTTACATGGAACAACATTCATAACATTGATTTTTTTGAATGATTGATCATCTCGATGGCTTGCATAACATGAAAGACTAAGTGCTAACATACTATAATATATTATTAAAAATATTTTTTTAATGATATATAAAATAGACTTAATGTTGAGGTATATAAATATAATTTACTAAATTATAAAAATATGTGGTGTATAAAAATATATGTTAAATTTATCTGTTATTAATTATGTAATATGAAAACTGATTAAATATAAAGAAAAATATTATTATAGTCAAAATGATAATTTAACCTAGTAATTTAAACTAATTATAATTCTTATTTGATTTTAATTTAATAAATATGTTATATATTAAATAATATTTCTATATTCATTCTATATATTCTATATAAAAAGATAACGACAACCCCAATTTTATGCTTAAAAACCAATATTTTTATTAATCCATTTTACCTCCTCTTAGTAGGTAAAGTTTATTACATCAAATTTTTGGAAATTTTATTGATTTAATATATCAAAATAATTAGAATAATATTAATAGATATATATAAAAAATTACGTAATTTTTTTGGCATTTTTATTAATGGATTCATATTTTAATTAATATTTAAATATAATAGATTTTAATTTAATATCACTTTTTCATATAATTTATATATAAGGATAAATTATGTTTTAAAATTTTTTTAATAGATTATTTAGATAATAATGTTACCATTTAATCCAATTTAAGTTATTATAACCAATTTCAAATTGAAATTTGATGTAAAAAATTATCAATAATTTAGACGTTTTTACTTTAAAAACCCACAGTGTCGTCCCCTTAGCGGGATTTGTTTTAAAAATATTTATGAAAAATATTTTATTATAATATGGAAAAATGTATTCCATATTTGGAATAATAATAATTTATAATTTATAATAAGTTAAATGTGTTTATTTTAAAAAAACATTATTGAAGTTGGTTACAATAAATTACATCTGTTAAGAGGAAAATAAGGTTAATAAAGTACTAATCCAAACATATATGACCAAAAAAATTCTAATACACATGTAAAAAACATTATATTTCCATATTCCATCCATAATGCATATCTTATTGGGTGTTTTGGGTTTTGATAACCTTTTTATTTTAGATCATGTGCACCACTAACTTGTTTTCAAACATCCCATGTAAATCATTTTCCTTTTTTATAAAGGCCACCACCTCTACCAATAACTCAAACCTCAAAAATATATTATGTTCATCCAATACCCGACCAATGTAGTTACAAACAATACTTCCTTCAATATTGATGATTCCCTTTGGGAATAATTCTTATCAATGAAGCCTTTTGGTAAAAAATGAGTAAAATACCTAATTTAGTGGTGATTTCTTCTCTCAAGCATCTTTCCAATATTTTACTTATTCAACCCATAAACACTATTTATTACAATATTGTGACAAAAAATTATTAATCATATACTACTATTTTTTTATTCCGATAGTTCTACCTACACTTACACACACCTCTATCTAATGAATATCAAACATATTATTTCTGTGAATGGTGAGCTACTGCCTCACGAAAAGACGATTTTTCATTTCCCCATTAACATAAATCATGGTAGAAATTATGATATACACTATGTTTATATGTATAATATATTATATTTATTATGTCTTTAATCTTTTTTATTCCCTTTTCAATTCACATGTATTTAACATTCCATTTATTATAATTATGACAATATCTTTTGAGGAAGTGTTGACCACAATCCAGTCAATGAAAAATGATTCATTCATATACAACATGAAATTTATAAAGGATGGGTTTAGTGAAATTATCTGATATATATAACAATATAATGATACAATAATGTTATTATATACATACACACATATATTTAATTCTCTTTTTTAATATAAAAATTAAAATGGAAACACCATTCAACCGTACATATGGCTTGCCATCTCTAGAAGGAATGTATTCCATTTCATACCTATTTATTCTATAGATTATTATAATATAAATATAATGGATATTATTGATATAAATATCATTATTTAAATTCATTAAATCATGAAATAAATATAATGTCCAATAATATAACAAATTAAGACTCAGGAAAAGAATAAATCGAATATTACCCAAAGTGTAACTGTAACATATGATCAGTAACAAGATGGTAATATATGGTCATAATAAATATATATTTTGAAATATATATTTTAATATTTTTATATAGGTTATTTATTATAAATTTACATTTATTGAACATGTGGTTTGAAGGAGTATGAATAGAGTCAGGACACACGGTTAGGGGATTTCATCTCACTTTTAATTTATGTGAGATACATGTCATTATTTCCACAAATTCATTTTGTGTGGTTTATGTACACAAAATGATTTTATTTTATTTATATTATAAATTAATATTTCTGTGTTCTTATTACCATTTTATTATCCTTATTTCATGGGGTTTATGTTTCAAAAGTTACCAAATTGGTAAAATAGTTTTGTCTCAGCATTCCTTATTTGATACTCATGGTTTATATGAACCTAAACACATTATTCGTGGTGTATATACTTCAATTTAACATGTTATATAATTAAAATAAATATGTGAATTTTATTTTAATATTAATTTCATTTCATTTATTACGTGGATAATATAATACCACGTCACCAGGTTATAAGATTTTATTAACACAATCTCATCACATTTCGATATTGTTTATGATTATACTTGATTTGATGAAATATTATAATCCAAATCTAATGTAAATTAATGGTTTTTATTCTAGTATGGTTATCCATTATATGATAAATTATTTGTACCATTTTTATATTTATTTTTCCAAATTATGGATAAGAATGTGTTTGTAATAAATACGGACATTACCATCAATTTATTGTGAAATCAATGTTTTCTCGAAGGGTTTACAAGAATATTTTACCATTTTCCTATAAGAATTAAAATAAATTTTCACCCTTTTTGATTAACAAACATCTTAAATGGAATCATATTATCACTTTCCAAACAATATATTCATTATAAAATTTTTTAATTGTATACATAATGATCTTTTAACCACCTATGACATGTATGGATTTACCCACCATCATTCCTTTAAAGATTCATTTTAATTTTTAAAATTATAATCTTTAAGAAATTGTATTTTAAATAAATTTTAAAGGAAAAAGGTATTAAAAAATTATTTCAGGTCTTATTTTTATGTTTTCATGTTATTTTTAATGAAAAATATTTTCTATGGTTTTAAGTAACAAAAATATTTTTTTCAAGAAATAAGTTATATTTTTTGCAAAACAGTTTTCAAAAGATATTTCAATACTATTTTCAAAAAAATATGACATCCATTAATGTTACTCATTCTATTTTATGAAACTATTTAAATGTTCCATTCATATACTTTTTATTAATGGGTAAACCGTAAATCTATGGTCATTAGGATACCTGTTTCTCTTTCACCAGTAATATGTTTATGATATATAGTTTTTCATTCATGGGTTATATATTTATGAAATCCATTTATCATTAAAGGGAAATGTTTTGATGAAATGGTTATGAAAACTATATATTTTTCATAGGTTAGGATGTGATGGAATGTTAATGATACCCATTTCATTTTACGGGTTCTGATTTGATGTTTATGAGACCTATATCCTGTTATTGGTCATTAAATTATGAATGTTTTATTATATTGTGACACAAGTGTGAATAATTATATGGGTGGAGCCATTATCCCCCTCAAATTTATTAGTTAATAATAAGATTTATATGAGTTCAAATGGTACATAGTTTATATGCCAAGGCAGTATGGAAAGAGGATGTATGAGTTTTAGCACATGCATGAAAAGAAAGATGGTTTATGGATTTTAGCCAAATATAGAAATGAAGGAGGGAATATGGGTTATATCACAAGACCAAAAATAAAGAGTTTGTACGAGTTTTATCCCATTCCTAAATGAATGAGGGTATATGTGTAGTATCCGAAGCCTATAAATAAGATGTTACGTGGGATGTAGAGTAAGTATAAATGAATGACGGTACACGGGTTGTAGTCCAAGACCAAAAAAAGGTACATGGGTTGTATCCCAAGAATAAAAGAACTTGGGTACACCTATTGATATCCCAATATCGATGTAGTTAAACATGTCCTAACACATTCCTAACATGTTAAAATGATGGTATCATTGATATAAAAGATTCTATTCATTTATCAATGCCACGAAATCTTTTCCTTATTCCTTAGTTATGATTTCATATCTCATAATATTTATTTAATTATGTTTCATGTATCATGAACATCCATGATTTATCATATAAGCCATGTTTATGACCTTTGATATAGATGGTATGATCTCTTTATGTTACTATCATGTTATCATACCCCTATGTTCATTTTTAGGCTTACATGTCTCCCTTGTTTACCCTTATTGGGAATCTATGCTCAGCCATTTCTTATATTTCCTTTCTACAAGTTAAAAAGATATATTTTATGTATATGTAAAATTGGTGGAGATCTTGATAGGAGATATTGAAGATCTTTCACAGGGATTGAATATTTTGTTTCCATGTTTCTAAATATACTAAACAATTACAGTCTTCTGGTATGTATTTTCTAATGTAATGATTATTAATATAAAATGATATGATATCCACATATGTGAATCCCATGTTTCTATAATAAATGTAAATTGATATGTATAAAATCCTTATAAAATAATAAATATGTGTAACATCAACATATTTCTCAAGGAATGGAGAGTTAAATGAATCCCCTTACCTTGAGTCAGATATATCATGTGTTTCACGATCCTCCGAAATAATAAACTTTTTTTTAATGTTTAAAATGATTTATAATTTTTTCAAGTTAATAATTATATGTATTTCAATTATTATAATTATTTATACAATTTGGTAATCAATTAAATTTATGTTTTGGGTTTTCTCCATATTTAGATTATTTGTCAAAAAAGTCATTGGTAAGTAAAATACGGTCAATGGGGTCATTATTAATAAATATAAATAATAATACTTTATAAATATAAATAATAATACTTTATAAATATTTATCATATTTATACATAAATTATACTTTTTAAACCATATCATTAATTATGGTTATGAAAACTAAATCAATTTTACAATCACAGAGACAGTAGGTCATACTTATGCATTAGTAATATTTAAATTTTTCAATGATTATTATGGAAAAAAGGAAAGTAAAATTTATCATTAATGAATGGTATAATTATCATAAAACTATATTATTTAATCATATATACTTATAAATATAATTCTAGTGATGTAAAAGGAATCATATCGCTTTTAGGAGGCTATATTCCACGCATCCATGATTGACATTATCTTATTTAAATGCATGAAAATGTGTATAAGAAAATGTTCTATTATATTAAAAAAAGATAATTATTTAAAATATAACAAATATATTTCATGTATATAATATATTTTTAATTAAACCCATCTTCAATACATTCCATGTAATGTCTGACTGTATAACATCACTCTGAAGAGGTAGTATACCACACATACAAAAACCATGTTATTAGTTTTATATAAAATGGAAACCACCAAGTTATGTGTAATAAAAAAATTATAGAATTATGATAAATATTAAATATTATTTATATCATATAAAAAGAGAAATTCCAATATAATATGCAAATTTTATATTTGATAATGGATGAATATACAACATTGATTCTTGAGGCTGTAGTCTTCCATACACCAGAATGATGATTTCAAATCCCATTAGACAGAAGTTTTTATATGTGTAGTTATAAAACATAACATAAAAATTATAATTATATTGTGCATAGTAATGTTTTTATATAATAATTAAATAAAAATAATTTATGTGGTATAGAAATAAAGAAAACTAAAGTGCTCTTTGTAGAATTACACATCTTCATAATGTAACTCCTTTTGGTTTTCACCAAAGGGAATCATAGGATTTATGTTTGTAAAAATTGAGATTTATAAGAGGATGGTTGGGATTTTTTTAATCTACTTGGGATGTTTATGAGTGATAAAAATGGTTTTAGAGATGCGAACATGTGAGTACATGTGGAGTCCATTTATAATAGTAGAAAATGATTCATTGGATGATCATGATAATATTTGAGTTCCCACCACATTTTAGTCATCAAAAATGGGTAAAAATTGACAATTTTAGATATCTAGAAGTTTTATGTTATAATAATGGTAATGTAAAAATTTTAATACAATTTTATAGACCATTATGCACCATATATTTTATTCTTAATAATTAATTAATCTGGTTTTAAAATTAATCACTAAAATTAATTTTAATTAATTTAAATAGTATATTTATTAAAAAACTATTTCTTTTATAATAAATAATATAAATTATTCTGAATCCAAATATTGATATCATTTTTCAAAATTTCAACTACAGAAATAGAAAAAATTAATTTAAATTCATTCTCGTAGATGGGACATTAAATTGCAATTTTTTAAAGTGAATATGATCAAACATTTTATAATTTTCTTCTCTCTCAATTAAATATGAAAAGGATTAAAATAAAATAATTTATATTAATATTTATAAAATTGAACTACTTATTACATTAAACAAAATCAAAATATAATTTTACTATATGAATAAATTAGATGAAAAAATGGTTTGCAATTAAAATTCAGTATTATTTAGTAATCTTCAAAATAAAAAACTTATTATAAAAATAGAAATATTTTCCCAAGGATAAATTTGAAATTATGATTTCAAAAATTATGTTAAATTCTTAGAAAAAAATATAGAAAATTTTAAAAAATTATTTTTTAACATGTTGTTCAATTAAAAGTTGGTAAAACAACTTTTTAAAAAATATATAGTATTTTATGAAAAATATTGGATTTATTTGTCTCTTAATCTTATCAAACGTATTCGATAAAATTAAAAACCTTTTATTACTAATATTTTTTGAATTTTCATAAATATGTTTCACTAATATTGATTAATTTTATTTATTAGATAATGAACCATTTTTTTAAAAACAATTTGCCTAAAAAACATCTTTTATATTTAATTAGTCATTAATTTAATTTACATTAAATTACTAAACAATGAATTAATTTTATAAATTAATGTGTAATGTAGTTTCATATTTAGATAATATCATTCATTCACATCACTGTAATTGACAGAACATAATAATCATAAAACAATTAATAGAATATTATTGTCCCATAAGACATGATCTTGTGTATAACATATGTCATCAATGGAACATGATGTTTCATGAAAAAATTAAACAATTTTTTTAGTGTTTGATGAAATCTAAACAATTTATTTCATGTAAAACAATATATTAAATATTTTAAATTAATTAAAAAATATGATTTATAAAATATCTGTATGTTGTATCCAACCCCTATAAATTGAGTTTCTCCCTCGAAATTAATCTTGTTTTTCAAAAGATTATCATTTATATAATTTATTTATTTAAACCAAAATTTTAATAACAGCTTATAAAATATAATATTAATAATAAACAAAAGGATGTATGAATGTCATCTAGAACGAGACATTCTAGATTTTCCAAATAAGAGAACGTAGATAGAAATAGAGGGGAAATTAAAATTATTATGAAGAGTGTATGAGTTCATTGATCAAAAAAAGTGTATGATTAATTGAAATAAAATGATAAAAAAAACCCAAATTTTTTATAGTAAATAAATAAAATATGTTTATAATAATTGAATGTATTATATTTTTTTAATGATGGCCCAATATCAATCTTTGATGTATAAATTGATTTCACTATACATTTATATTATAATAATGATGATTTCCACCCAGAGTAAGTTCGTCTAAAAAAATATCAGAATCCTATTCCAATACATTGTACCAGAATCATATATTTTTTGCCTAGATATTTCATGACCTAGAAATAATGTGGAATTGTTTTTCTTAAATACATGGGATTTTAATGAGTCCATGAAAATTGAAGGCATTTAATTCCCAGGCCCGGTGTCCCCGGAATCAATTTCTGAAATTTTTTCTGGGTACATTCAGTAAAAGAATGAGCAGGTTTATATAACATTTGAGATGGTGCTCAGAACTGAAATTTGAGGGCACCATTGAACTCGCAAAGTTGGTATTCACTTATGATGACTTTCACCTCGATGGAAATTGGACAAAAATAAAAGTTATATTTTGGATTTTTATAAAAAAATAATAAAATAAAATACAACACTTTATTTTATTTTTAAGCTTCCATTTGTTGAGTTTGTTGGTTAAGACCTCCCCATAAGAGTTGGTGGTGGGACCGCCACACTCTATCATCTCACGAGAGGTTATGGGGGTTTGGCCCACCCGATAATAACATCCCATGTGATGATAATTGATGTGGGGACCACCTGTGCCGCATAACCTCCCTATTAATGATAGGGGTGGGGACAACCCGACCCCTATTGATTGTGGAGGATAAAACCTCTCCACTCTCCATCATTAATTAGGGAGAGCCTCTTGACCTCCCTGCATAATTAATTACACCAACGCATATGATTTATTAAGGAGGGCCTCTTGGAATCCTCCAATTTAATGTGACAGAACTTGTTCATTTAAATTGGTGGGGCTGTGTTTTTATTTCTTTTTTTTTGAATTGGTGTGGCAACGTAATATTAGATAACTAATCTAATATTATTTCATTGGCATTTCTATTTTTGTGTAATTGAGAGGATCATGGGAGAAATATGCTCCCAATGAAGAATGAAGAACGCCAAGAACACTGTATTTCTTCTTCGACTTCTTTTCTCGAATCCAACCGACGTGGAGCACCTTCCACACCTGACTCAACTCGGGATTCAGAGAGCATAGAGGACGCGAAGAACGACGAATTATTTTGTCTTCTTCCCGCAACTTCAAACATCAACAAAAAAAATGACAAATAATAAATTATGGGGTTATTTCATGTTTATTATCCACTTTTCTTTCTCTCATCACTGAATTAAAATTTGATAAAAAGTGTTGTAATTAATTGTTGATCTTCATTATGATGAGCCAATTGATATCAACTCTAAATGTGGAGGGTGCCTTCCAAACTAACATGGCCCGAATCCCTCAGCTGTTCTTTCGTAATGATTCTTCACCATGGATATGAGGTGAGGGAAATGAAGGCGGAAACGATGAAGGTCGTGCTACCCGCGGCCTCCGAGAATCGCACCGCCCCGACGGCACACCTATACCTATGGCTGAACAACACTGCACCCTACTGCTTGAACTGTGGCGTACACTCGTGCTACCCCGCCCGCCGCTGTGCCCTATGCCGTTACGCCCCACGCAGCCTGCCTGCACGCTGTCCTTCCCTGCGCCGCCTAACTGGGCACCCTGCACACTTCATGTCTTCGTCGAGTGTGGGAGCATCTTCTGTGATCTCCTTGTAGTGGCTTCAAGGCCTTATGACATCATCATGGGTATGGACTGGTTATCTACATTCTATGCCTAGATCGACTGTATTATGCACAAACAGTGCTGTTTCTACATGGATGGGACCAGTTTCACCTTCACCAGAGATAATGGAACCATAGAAGCACAGTAAGGACATTCTAGGTGGATGGTATAGCCTATCCCTCACCAGTTGGCTTGCCATACCCTCAGAAAAGTTGATGTGGAGAGTCATATTTTACCTATAGTGGTGGACCAGTATGGAAATGTTTTCCCTGACGATGTTCCAGGACTACCTCCTCATAGATATGTGGACTTCTACATTGACCTATACACGGAGACGACACCGATATCTACACCATCATATTGGATGGCTCCTGCTGAGCATCGTGAGCTGCGTGTAGAGATAGATGACTTGGAGGGGAAGGTATTCAACCAACCCAGTGGTTCTCCCTGGGCTGCCCCGATTCTGTTCGCTAAGAAGGAAGATGGGGGCTTGAGGCTCTGTGTTGACTACCGTTTCCTGAACCAGGTGACCATAAAGAACAAGTAACCACTCCCAAGGATTGACGACCACTTTGATTAGCTTAAGGGAGCATGATGGTTCTTGACGATAGACCTCACATAAGTCATTCACATTCTCAATGTTTTTGATGAGGATGTGCAGAAGACGACCTTTTGGTGTCGATACAACCACTACAGTGTTATTGGTTATGGCCCTTGGAATAACCAACACTCCATCAGTGTTCATGAGTCTAATGAACATGATCTTCCATCCCTACCGTGATTGCTTTGTTGTAGTCTTCATTGACGACATTTTGATCTACTAGACTACTGAGGAGGAGCATTCCTACCATTTATGGGTAGTACTGGACACAATCCGATTGCACCAGCATTATGGTAAGATCTCGATGTTCTTGTTCATGATATGAGAGGTTCACTTATTGGGACATGTTATCATAAAGGCAGGATTTGCACTAGATCCAGCAATAATCGGGGTGGTACTTGCTTGGGAGACACCCAAGAGTGTGACAAAAGTATGGAGTTTCCTGTGATTTTCTGGCTACTATCGGATATTCTTTCCAGACTTCTCTTGATATGAAACACCACTATCAGCCTTGATGAGGATGGGGAAACCCTTAATGTGGTCGGAGAGATTCCAGTAGATATTTTAAGAGCTGTGGAAGATGCTAACTAATGTACCCCATCTTGAGCCTTCTAGAGGAAGGCATTGGTTGCGTAGTTTATTATGACGCATCAGGGACTAGACTTGGGTGTGTCCTGATACAGGACTGAGTAAAGATTTCATATAGTTCTCGATAGCTGAGACAGTATGAGCAGAACTATGCTACTCATGACCTGGAGCTAGCATTAGTGGTCCTCACCATGAAGATTCCGTGAAACTATATTATGAGCGAACATTTTACCGTGTACTCTGATCTCAGGAGTCTCAGATATATCATCTCTCTGAAGCACCTAAATCTGAGGCAGCGACTTTGGATTGAGTTTATCCAGGACTATGACATTGATATATTCTATAATCTTGGGGAGGAAACCATTATATTATATGCACTCAGCAGGAGGACTAGTACACAACTTCTAGGAGAGGCGACAGAGCAGCTGGCTACCTTGTAGATAGCCTTGGTGGATAGATATGAAGTATCCTATCTATAGTCCCTTACAATCACTCCCCCTCTACTTCAGCGAGTCCGGGAGGTGAATCATGGGGACACTGACTGTGAGACACGATGTGCCTAGATATCCATATGGTAGGCACTTGATGGATTTTCTGAAGGTGGGGAGCATGTCATCATTTTCAAAGGATGTACCATGGTACTAGTAGAACATCAGGAGGAAGTGTTTAGTACTTCCACACTTCCCCTCTAGAGGTACATCCATGAGTGGTGAAGATGTACTAGCACCTTTGACGACAGCACTGGTGGCCAGGTATGAAGAAGGCAATAGTTGAGTTTGTCTCACGATGCCTCACTTGTCAGCAAGAGAAGGAAGAGCACCATGTACCAGTAGGATTGGTTCAGCCCTTAGAGTTCCTAGAGTGTAAGTGGTATGATATATCCATGGACTTAGTGATGGGTCTTCCACATACATCCAGGGGTCATGAATTGATTTTGGGGATCATCGACCGACTCTTTATGTCAGCCCACTTCCAACCGATCAGAGAGAAGGGCTCAGTAGAGAGTTGGGGATGACTTTATGTGCAGTATATTGTGCAGATACATAGAGTACCTTGATCTATTTTCTCTAATCCTGACCCATGATTTACTTCCCAACTATGGAATGGGTTGCAAGGAGCTTTTGGGACACAACTTAGCTTGATCACCGCCTTCCATCCTTATACTGATGGTCATACCGAGCAGACCATCCAGACCCTCGAGGACATGCTTCATGCATGTATCATTGAATTAGGTCATAGTAAGGAGGAACATTTACCTTTGGTGGAGTTTTCATTCAACAACAACTATCAGTCCACTATCGACATGGCACCTTTTGAGGCCTTGTATGGTCGACCTTGTAGATCACCACTATGCTTGATAGACCCAATAGACTCAGTACTAGTGGGGCCAGAGATCGTACAAGCTACCACAAAGAAGATACAGACCATCTAGGAGTGGTTGAATACTCCACAGAGAAGACAGAAGTTGTATGCTTACAAGAGACGGAGACCTCTGGAGTTTGAGGATGGCGACCCCATCTTTCTACGAGTCTCACCTCGTTGAGGTCTACAGAGAGTTTGCCAAGGTGGTATGTAATCTTCACGATTCATCGGACCTTTCCTGGTCCACAAAAAATTAGGTGAGGGGGATTAACGCTTAGCTCTTCCAACTCAGTTGCACTGGGTGCATGAATTTATCCACGAATCTCAGCTAGGGAGATACGTGCACGACCAATCCCACATCATCGGCCATGGGGATCTGAAGATTGATGATGTGGTGACATTCACAGAGGTTCCTGTAGAGATTGAGGACTGACATAAGTAGGTCCTATGCGGATTTTTGATACCATTGGTGCACGTTCACTGGCAGCAAATGAACCTCCAGGAGAGCACGTGGGAGTGGGAGTCTCAGATGCGTCCTTAGTACCCCCATATGATTCCTTAGTTCGAGTTGTAGTTTATAGGTACATAAATCCCTAAGGATGGGAGAATGTAAAGACCCAGAAATTATGTGGAAATTTTTTTTCATAAATAAATGGAATTTTTACGAGTCCACGAAAATTGAAGGCACTTGATTATGAGTCCTGGTGCTCCCAGAATCAATTTCTGAAGTTTTGTTCAGGTACGTTCCGTAAATGTATGAGCGGGTTTATATAACATTTGAGTCGGTGCTTGGAACTGAAATCTGAGGGCACCATTGAACTCACATCACCAGTATTCGCTTAAGAAGACTTTTACTCGATGGATGTTGGTCGAGAATAAAAGTTGGATTTTGGTTTTTTTAAAAACACTATAAAATAAAGTTAAACACTATATTTTATTTTTAAGTTGTCATGTGTTTAGTGTGTTGGTTAAGAACTCCCCTTGGGAGTAGGTGGTGGGATCGCAAGACCCTAACCTCCCATGAGAGGTTATGGTGGTGGGCCCACCCGAGCATAACCTCCAATGGGAAGATAATTGCGGTGAGGACCACCCGAGCCGCATAATCGCCCTATTAACAATAGGGGAGGGGACCACCTGACCCCTATTAATGGTGGAGAATCAAACCTCTCCACTCTCCCTCATTATTGAGGGAGAGCCTCTTGACCTCCCTGCGCAATTAATTTTTCCAACACATGTGTTTTATTATGTAAATCCTTTTGGAATCCTCCAATTTAATGTGACAACACTTGTGCATTTAATTTGGTGGAGCCGGGTTTTTAACTATTTTTTCAATTGGAGTGACAATGTAATATTAGATCAATAATATAATATTATTTAATTGGCATTTCTCTTTTGGTGGAATTGAGAGGAGCTTGGGAGAAAATTTCTCCCAATGAAGAACACTCCTCCTAACGAAGAACGAAGAACGCGAAGAACGTGAGATTTCTTTTTTGACTTCTTTCCTCGAATCCTACTGATGTAGAGCTTCTTCTGTGACTGACTCAACTCGGGATTTGGTGAGATTGGCAGACGTGATGAATGATGAGTTCTTTCCACTTCTTCCCGCGAATTCAAATGTCAATGAAAGACGAAAAACATATAATATTGTAGGGGGTTATTTCTTGTTGATGCTTTCCTTTCCTTTCTCTCTCAATCGAATAAAAAATTGATACAATTTTTTGTAATTTACTATTATGCTTAATTCATATGATCCAATTGATATCTTCTCTAAACGCATAGGGAGCGGGAAAAACTAACATGGCCCGAATCCCTCGGCTGTTCATTGGTAATGATTTTTCGGCATGGCGATAAGGCGACGACAACGAAGCCGGAAACGACGAAGGGCATGCTACCCGTGACCTCCATGAATCGCACTATCCCTGTGGCACAACTATACATCTGGAAAAACACCTCCGTGCCCTATCAAACGCACCATGGATTACCCACACGCTACTCGTGCACTACCACAACACGCCTCCCATGCCTGCATGCCGTCGCGCCCCCCGTCGCTTGCCCGCATGCCACTGCGGGCCTCGCCGCCTGCCCGCACGCCCCCGTGCCTCGAGTATCATACCTACGTGCGACCATGTCTTGTGCCGCCTACCTTCATTCCCCGCACGCATCCCTTCTTTACCAGCACCCTACACTGGGCCCCCGTGCCGCCTGTCTGCGACCCCGCGCCCTGCGCGGCGCCCCCGCGCCCTGCCAGGTGCCACCACGCCCTGCCCAGCGCACCCGCAGCCAGCCCAGTCTACCTGATGGCCACCTGACCACTGAACTCTTGAGTGGTTCCCCTCGTGGCACTGGCTAAACCAGCCCCGGGCATCAGGCCGAGCAGCCTGAATGGCGACATCCGGGTCGTACCGCACTCGCAGTCCGCTAGGCCGGGCCCAACATACCGGGGCTAACATAGCGGGATGACCCACCCAACGGGCTAGGTCAGAACCATTGGATCTGTTCAAGTTAACCAAGATCGGGATATCTCAGACTACGTGGGACCGAGTCAGTCCGACTGGGTCGAACCTGACCCATGCCCACTACCGAACCCCATTACATAATTTGGCCATATCTGTGGAACTAGAAGTCCATTTGACGAGACGTCAGCAGTGCTGGAAATCTCGATGGGAGACGTTCCCTTTGAGTATACCCCACTGGTGTTCGGGGTATAGTTGAGATACTGTCACTTTGATTTGAACACAAATCCAACCGGGCCACCGGGACTAAAAATATAATAACTCACAGACTGTGCATCCGATTGACGCGCCCTTTATTATGTTGAGACCCCAATGACATGGTGGTCCTTTGAGATACATCTATGTGAGACTTTGAGAAACATGGAGTATCGATCAGTAGCTCATGAAGCAGATCCTTCTGGTGACGAACAGGAAGTGTAGGAAAACCTAATAGCTGGCTGAGATTTGATGACTACATGATAGATTCGATTTGGAGTGACTCGACTAGCCCAGTGGGGAGTGCCTCTGTGTGAAAAGGTAGACCCATAGAAGAGAAGCACCTCTATGTGAGAACGACAGACCCATGGTACTCGACAAGAGGAGTACCTCTGCAGGATATTAGGGGGAGCACCTCTGTGTGACATGACATACCCATAGTGGGGAGAGCCTCTTTGTGACACATCACACCCACAATACTCGACAAGAGGAATGCCTTAGTAGTGAAATGATCGTGGGAAGAGCCTCTATGTGATGCGGAAGGCCCACTATACTCGATAAGGAAGGAGTACTCCACCAGCCATGGTTCCGATAATAAAAATCATGTTTTGAGCTGAGTCTTTGGGTTTTGTGTTTCCTCATGATTGAGATGGGTTACTAGATAAAATAAGTATTTGTATGGGAAAATACCTAATTAATGGTTATCCATTGATTTCATAATTTTTTATTTTTCCTTGTTGGTTTTGGTGATACCATTATGTTCTTAGGGTCTTTACTGAGTATTGTAATACTCACCCCTACATGGGCTATGACCGCACCTCATTGTGTTGGATGCAGATGATAGACAGTGCTGACGGAGGCAGAGAGAGCCAGGACTGGACAGTACCCGGAGGTGGACCATAAAACGAGTCGGTGGATAGAGGGGTCTGACGGACGTGGAGTGATGAGGTGGTAATTTGTACCTACCCTTTAGGTAGGAACCCCGGAGGACGATCCAAGAGCTTCTGTTTACCTTTCACCTATTTGTCTCTTTTTTAGTTGTACTTGTTCTTTACAGTTGGGCTTGTATTTCGGGACCCTATTACATTCCAACACACTTTATTTAGATAGTTTTTACTTAGTTTTTTGCTTCCAGTTGTGTACTCTGATGGGTTTGTTTGTAGTTATAAGTGCAATGCAATCCCAGTTTAGGGATATACACCTTTGGTGCTAGTCACCAGCTCCTGGCCTATGGAAGCCAGGCTTGGGGTAGTTACGACACAGGCCCCGGGGGATGGGTCTTGACCAGATATTTATTATCTCATTGTTGGATTTTTATGTATCGTATTCTTTGTAGTCCTATGAACTAAAAAACATTAGTAATGTCCCATTAATTTTGACATAAATTTGAAAAATGTATTTTTAACACACTTGTAACATGTTATCTGATTACGAAGATAATTATTGGTTGGTGTTTTATCATTTTCCTTCATGATTTATTATTTATTTTGCTTAACATTTCATTGATCAAAATTGTTGGAAATCTACATTATAAATTTTGTAACACACTGAAAAACATTATAATAAATATTAAATTCTAAAGAGGCCCAATCTCGTTATAAACATGGTTTCAATCCCCTGTAAAATAATATAACTTTATTTTCAATGTCTTAAATATAATATGGAATATACATAAAAAATAATATGAGTTTTTATTCATACACATACATCTAATAATTCTACGTTTTATTTACTTCCAAGAATTTTTTCTCCAACTTATACCGAACTAACTTTTAAAAATATTTATCAAGGAAGACATCCTTGAATTTTTTCTTTTTTACGTTGAATCAATATCATATTTATATCTAATATTCGTAATCATTGACCACCGTCTATCCACTATAATTTGAAATTGATAAATAGAAAGAGTTTCCTTTTGACGTTCTGAAAAACTTATGACAATAGATATCCTCTCCATCATATTGATCTATTATTCAACTAAAACCGGGACATATCATCAAATCATTTATGGTGGTTGTTTCGTCGGGATATTCTACACTATAGAAATGTTACTCCATAGATTATCAGATTCGTCTATAGCATAGATAACAACATAATTTATAGCTTGTGTCAACATATCCATTACTATAACAAATTTTTTATTTCTAATTCAAACTATATCAAGATGATAATTTGGAAGAATATTTCCCACTAGAATCCTTCCCAATACATATTTATTATTTCCAATTTAGAAAACCGTTATTAATAAAGATAATTTAAATGAATCAACATTGTAATCTTAAACTGATATATCATTTCAACATTACAATAAATTAAAATATTCAAGGGGAATGAAATTGAAAATTTCCAATCCTCTAAAGTATATTTAAACCTTTCCTTTTATACCAACAATAAGGATATAAATATCAATTTTAAATAATATTGATTTCTTTTCATGATGTTAACTTCCTTTACATTGGTGACCTTTTTAGGTTTTTCGTTTTAGATTTTGAGGTTATAACTATTACATTAAAAACAAAAAAATAAAAATTTGTCACATCTAATCAGTAGAAATTATTTTCATAATATAAAACATTTAAATAATGAAAGAATTGTTTTCCTATATAATCTCCAAGACTACAATCATGACATCACT
Organism: Viscum album; assembly: GCA_963277665.1. Lineage (NCBI taxonomy): Eukaryota > Viridiplantae > Streptophyta > Magnoliopsida > Santalales > Viscaceae > Viscum > Viscum album. Next base: position 1,316,858,080 of record OY728143.1, read on the forward strand.
ATTTCCATTACCCATACTTAAATATTTGAAAACATTATAAAAACATTATATGATAAAAACAACTCATTAAGGGATACATAATTAAATGAAACAATTTTTTTGATAAAAAAACAATGAAATGATATAAAACATACATTCATATTAAATGATATTTTATAATATGAAAAAAATAAACATGAAAAATGAAGAAGTAGTTTGCTCCAAAATAAATCATTATTACCCATATGAAGTAATTAAACCATAATTAGGTGACATAGATCATCACATTAAAAAAATCATTCAAAAAGATTTTAATTGGAAAAACAACATCTTATGGTTCCATTATTATCATTACATAGTGAATTAGAGATCAATAATATAAACCATACTTCGTATAATATACTTTTTTTCACTTGATTCTCAAGTGAAATAATTAGGAATAATGCTTCATATAGGATTTATCAGTCTTACCCTTGATCTATAATGGGAATTAACCCTTCATATAATTTGTATTGAGATTAGTAGTTTTATATAATTATGAAGAACCATATAAATATTAAAACACACTCATAATAAATAGATTTAAAAACATTTTAAACCCAATATGAATCCAAATATATATTAAAATAACCATTTATTTTGTGACCCAATTTTCATTACCAAAATACCACTTTATTTGTCAAAAGTTCAATAAAAAATACACAAAAAGATATAGATGCTTTTAAATTTAAGGGAACAAAAAAATATTACAAAACAATCCATAAATATTATAATGGCCATGGAGTTAGTATATTAACTATAGATATGTATTTTGAGAATAGAAAATTCATTTTTGTTGTTTGTGAAAATATTTTGAGTAATACATGAAAAATTTACCATTTTATAAAAAATGAATTAAATTTAAAATAGATGTAAAATTTTCTTTTGTACTAATTTTATATAAAATAACATTTTAAATAATATCATTTTTATTTTGAAAAAAAAATTTATATTTAATCTTAAACAATGTAAAAAGGTCTTTTTAAATCAATTTTTCTTTTACCACATTGAAATATTTGAATAAAAAAAGTCCTTGATGAATAAAATTAAGAGAAATTAAATATCATGATAATATATAAAATTCACTCTATAAATGTTAATATTTATATATATACCTTATAAAATAATAAATTTATATATCCTCACGATACGCCTCATTGAAAAGATATTGAGGTGAAGTCCTTTAACTTGAGTCTGATATGTCACATGTTTCTTTAACATCATGAATAATAACATTATGTAACTTGTTTAATTGATTGATAACATTTTTCATGTCTATTGTATCTTTTATTTTACATATTATTTTGTAATATATAATTACATGAACAATTATTTTTATGTTGGTTGTTTTGACCATATTCATTTAATGTGTCAATATAAGTTCGTTAGGTCAACTATGCTATAAGGAGAAATTGTTATTATATATAAAGAATAATAATAACTAAATATTTATCATATTTATAATTCAATTCAACATTTATAATAACTCATGATTTTTTTTATAAAAATGAACCAACTTTAAAATCAAGGAGTGGTTAGGATGTATGTACGCCCGAGTAACATCCACACGTTTCAATGATTGCTATGGAAACATGGTATGTAAAAAATTTTATTAAACAATTATCATTATATCATAAAATTAATTTAATTTAATCATATATATTTATAAATATAATTATTTCTATGTTAAAGGAATCAAATTTCTTTATGGAGGAGATAATCCAGATTTCCACAAACAACATTATCACTTTTTAACGATGTGAAAATTTGTTAATGAAAATGATAAATTATATTACCAAAAAGAAAATTATTTCATAAATATTTTTTAGATTTAATTTACCTAAAATATTTCAATTAAATATATTCTTAATGCATTCCATGTAATGCTTTATTGTATCAGATCGCTTTGAGGTGGTAGTCCACATGTCCACAAACGAAGTTATCCAAATGGAATACATGGAAAATAAGATGGTTTGTATTATATAGAAACTATATAAGCATGAATGTATATTTAATGGTATATATATCATGTAGAAATCTATTTCAATCTTTATTTCAAAATTCGATATATATTAATGGAAGATCAAACGATATCGGTTTGCTTTGCTATAGTCCTCTATATAAACAAATAATGACTGTATATCCCATTTGATGGAATTGTTTATAGGTGTTGGTAAAATAATTAATACAAAAACATATAAATATATTTAATATACTTTTTAATTTATATAATAATTATATATTAAGAATTTATGTATTTGATAAATTATTAAAACAAAATTTCTCATCGAAGAAATGTAAACTCAACTCAAGGTAAGTCATTTTGGTTCAGACCAATGGGCATCCATTTTTTTCATTGTCATTAATTTTAGGATTCTCAGATTAAGAGATGTATGTTTGTATGATATTTGGAAATGTTTTGGATTTGAAAAAATTATTGATATGTGTGAATAAGTGAATAAAGAAGTTGGAATTTTATGACAAGGAAAAAGGACACATTCGATATTCATGAAAATATTTAAGTTCTCCACATGTTTTACTTGCCTAAAAAGGTTACATTGTCCACCATATTAGAAAATTAGATTTTAAACAGTATAAATAGGTCCTAAATAGTTTTTATACATTCTTGGAACAATATACACCTTATATTCTATATCTACGAATTCATTTATATATGTTTTTACCTTAATCAATGAAATTAGTTTTACTTATTTTCAATAATATTTTTTGAAAAAAAACATGATTTTCATTATAGAAAATTATAAATAATGTTTATTCCATATAATTAACCTATTTTCAAATTTATAAATACAGAGGTTGTAGAAATTAATTTATAATTAATCTAATAGATGAGACGTCAAATCAGAATTTAAAATTGAACATGATAAAATGTTTTCTAAATTATTATATCTAAATACAATACAAAAATGAAATAAATGACCCAAATTTCATAAATATTTTTATCATTGAAGAATTTATTTTTTAGAAAAAATTAAAAAAGTAATCTAACTATATAAATAAATTAAAAGTAGAAGAATTTTTTAAATAAAATTCATTATTATTTACAAGTCATCAATATTTGAAACATCATAGAATAACAAAAAACATTATCCCATGGATAATTTTTATATTAATAATTCAAATATGATGTTTATTTTTTCAAATTAATATTATCAACGAAAAAAATATTTTTTTAAATTACTGATACATTAAATTTCAAAAAAAAATAAAATATCCAGTTTTTTAGCTTAAATTTTCGTTTTTTATTAAGCCTATACAATATATTCATTGAATTTAAAAGCAGTTTATAAATATATAACACATAAAACAATATATATATATATATATTTCATTAATAGTTAATAATTTAATTTTATTATGTTGAAATTCCATTGTAGTCCTAAAAAGAGTTTTTCAGAAAAACATATCATTATAATAAATGTGTGTTTATTTTCATTTTTAATAATTAGGTAACAAGTGAATTGATTTTATAAACATGTGAAATAAATAATTTCAGAATTTACATGACCTCAACTATTACATTCATTAAAAAGTTTTGGAGATTACACCATAATAATGATATCAATATGTTGTTGTTTGGTAAGAGCTTGTCTTGTGAATAACAAAAGTCGTCTATTGAATTTGATGTTATGTGAAATACAATAAAAACATTGAGTTATGTGTAATAAAAGACAAAATATATATTCCATGTGATGAAATATATTCAATTATTTAAATTATGATGATAAAAAAATTTGAATAAATTATATGGACGTTACAAAAATATAATGAATCTATGTTTACCCATTTCTTATATAAACATTTCCATTTTTTAAGAAAAGTTATTATAATTATTTTTCAATAATATTATCTTTTATTGATAATTTTGGGAACATCATTAAGAATTATTACTAATCAATAGGTTTTATATATTGTAGAAAAATAATCATTAGTTGAAAAAGGTATTGGATTTAGTAGTTATTTTTTTACTATTTCTCTATTAATATAGACATTATAGATCACAGTTATATATTATAATGTAATATTTATATAATTTAATGTAATAATGATTAGGATATGTCTGGGTTATATCATATTTATTGTTTTCTAGAATATTAAAATTTGGAATCAGTACTAAAATAGTGTATTAAATTTCCTTTTTATTATGTGTGCTTTTGTTCCTTGTTTGTAGAATTTACATTCTATATTCTATTGTATTCATATGAAATATAACAAATCATCCTATTAAACATCATTTACGATTATTTTTATCCAACTAATCATAATATTCCACATAAATTTCTTGGTAAAAACATCCAATAACGTTTCCAATCCAATGACAATTGATTCAGTATAGTGGGAATTTTGCTTTAATTTTTCAATTTTATTCAATATATTTATTCAAATAAAAACATAATAATCTTGAAATTATCATAAATATTATAATAGTAACAATAATCACTTGATTAATCATAATTCTTTTCTTGGACCTTAATCTGGTGAATGTATTTGAATATATACTCTTTTTTTCGTTTTTTCATAAAAACTAGTTCATTTATTTTCTTATAATTAAGAATATTATTATGTAATTCATTACAGATATAGTCTCAAAATTAATACATGTCTAAAATATTTATACATAATATACTTAGATAATTTATCAATTTTTCATAATAGTTGAATTATCTAACTTGCCTATAAATCTGTTGACATGCCTTAATATATCATTCAACCTTGTAAAATAGTTATCAATCCTAATACATTACAACTTTCATATTTCTACAAACATATTCCAAAAATAAAAATGTTAGATTCATTTATATTAATATTTTCCTCATAATTTTTTTGTATCTTTTCCTACAAATATTTAGTATACATGAGCCCCCTAAATTTAGGATATATATTTTCTAAGAACTAATATAAAATTGGAATTATAGATTTTCCATCTATCACTTAATTAATTTTTTCCACAAATTTAATTACTGAATATATTATAGAATGTGTTAAAAACTATAATATTATCCAAAAACCATAATAATACTTATTTTATATTGGTAATTGTTTTATTTGTATTACTATAAAAATTAATTCTTTAAAAATTGGTAACACAATGATATTAACAGAATTCATATTCTCCATTCTCTATGATTATAATATCATAGAGGGAATGTTACAGGACTAATTATTTCCAAACTCAGAGGGTATATCTTAATACGTGGTATAAATATTACAAATTCATTTCAAATAAAACAATTATGACTTATTAAGGTGTTGTTCCACTCAGTATAAACACTCTCATCTAGTTTGTATGTTCCTAAATAAGGATGAATTTCACATTAGGATTTTGAATTGACTAACCTAATTGTGAGAGTCTACTCCATTCCATGTTTTACTCTTGTTAGGATATGTATTTTATAAAGATACTTATATTATAGTGGAAAAAAATATGATACAACATTCAAATAGTAGTTTTGGATGGTATCAACTACTTATGATGGCCATTATCACTCACTACTATAATATGTTTTTAGTGATTTTTTCTAAAACCACAAATATACATTATTTTAAATGTAATTATTGATTTTAAACATTTATTTAGTAATTAACCATATTCACCAACAAAAAATATATAATATTCCAATAAAATGATTATAAATCCTAAAAAAATTCAATGAATCAGCATTAAAATTTCATATCCTCCTAAATTCATAAAACTAATTAAATTATTTATTACACAATTTATAAAAAATATTATGGTATTCCTTCTCTAGAAAAATCTCAAACATTTCCATGCAACATAACAACATTACTAAAAATAGTCATAAATCAGATACATAATAATATTCAATCACATTAAATCATTATGTCCATTAAATATAAACTCTATAGTGAACCACGTTTTAGGATCACTGATAAGTAAAATTAAAAAACATTTATATATTTTTTTCTCCACATTATTTCATAAAATGATCGAAATTTATATTTTATATTATATTAATTGAAATTCAATTCATTTTATAAGGATTCAATTTTTATAGTGCATAATTTTATTAAAAAATCATCTCTAATCATGAATAATAATTACAATCATTTGAATTCAAAATATTAATTAAATTTTCAATATGATCATCTCAATTAATCATTATTAAAATATAAGAGAACAATTTATTGGATGAAAAATTTTATCAATGGCTTTTATATTTTCTAATTCATGTGAAATGATAAATCCTTTGATTTAAATGTTGCAAAGGGCATTCTCAAACATTTTTCTATGAATCTAAACCTTATGATGTTCAACATTCCCACATAAAAATAAAATTTAATGATCATTTGGCCTCTAAAAACACATTATAACGGTCATTATTTTTGTATCATATTTATATACACAATTAAAATTAATTGGGATCACCTTATTGTCATTAAAATCAACATTACATAATTTTATTTATTAAAATCTAATAATCACATTATGAAAATCATATAACATTGTAAAAATATAACATTCAATGTACTATTCTCAATGTGGTGTTATTAATTTTATTAATATGTTATAGAACTTAATTTCTATGTATAAATATAGAATACAATGTTCAAGAAATGTATATTTTGACTTATACAATTGTTTTCAAGAATATATAAAATAATCATTGATTCTATTTGATTCATTTATAGTAATATAATAGTATCTCAAAACAAGTTAAATGTTTTCTCAATAATTATTCTCATGATTTTCAAAATATAATAAAAACACTTTAATTAATTCAATTTGGTGTATTAGAAATTATTTAATTAATTTTTTCCATATTTTTGACATCATTGCCTTCTTAGATTCTTCACATACAAAAATAGAAGACTCTTATTGATATGTGTAAATCATAGATATTATATTCATTTTGAGATTGTTCTCAATTTTTTATAAAATATATCTACTAAAAATGTATTCTAGATATTGTATTCTTCTTCCATAGAGGATATAATAATTAATTGGATCACTAAGTTGAAGAAGATTTCCAATTGTTCTTTCAGATTTAGTAATGATTATTCCATTAATTATTCTATTGATCATGAAACAATATCATCTGATAGTACTATAGTTTCCATCAATGTATAGTCAATATATATATATATAGATATCATAATTTTATTGATCCCCTCAACCAGAAATATATTTTCAAATTCTAACATCATAAGTTCGATTTCTAAAATAATATTTTTTAATCATCAATGACATTCATTAAAAAAAGTGACAACAAAAATATTTTTACTTAAATGTTATTAAGGATATTTATATATATATTCATATGTGATAGAAAAACAAAATCATTAATCATGGGGTTTCAACTCATGATGTCATTGAGGGGTACTTCAAAAGGAAATTAAATATTCTTATATTTTTCTTCTTTAGGTTATCCTATCTGATGAGATAGTTCATAATATTAGGGATTTGGGGTTATACTTTCTGAAAATATATATCATTATTTGACCAAGAATAATTAATAAAATTTATATAATAATTTTTTATCATTATTTTATAGATATAAATTTATATTTTATTAGTAATATTTATCTAAATTTCTCCTCGTAATAATTATAAATATCCAAATATATTCAATGATAAATTAATTCAATTGTATGTAATTTTTTTAATATAACACATTTTATTTTTATCAAATAATCCAAAACACAAACATTAATAATCATTATAAGTTATTTCAAAACACTATTTTCTGTATAACCTAATTCTATGTTACTATTTCAGAACATAACTATCCTCTTTTTATATTTAATTCATATATTTTCCCCTTTTAGGATTTTTGAGTTTCCTTTTATATTAAATTTAGAGGATTAATCTACCAAAGAATTCCTATATATTCTCTTGAAAAGCGAACATTTATTTTATACCTATTTATAATTTTTTTCATCGTTTCTATTATCCCCTATGGTTTTTATAGTATTTCATAGTAGCTTGAGGTGAATCAAGATTATTTCCAAAAAATTTATCACAAATATCTCCTATTTTTAATGGATTCTACGACTCTCGACATGCTATATATAACATGTTTGTCTCATTATCCTTTTAATGGATGTTCTTCCAAAAAACCTAAAATATAGTATCGTAGTGAGAAACATTTAATTTTATATGGAATATTTCTTAAAAAGAGAAATTCTATTTTACGTTAAAATTTATTTTATATTCAACTAAAAACTTTAAACTCCCTATTTAAGATTATTATTTCCATCTTATATTGCATGTTCATTCCTGGAATCACATCATTCATTGATTTCAGTAATTTATCTATATAAATATTTTATATTTATACTACATTTGAAGAATATTTACAATATCTTTAATCATTATACTTGAATTTTAATAAAATTACAAAATAAAATTCTTAAAATTAATACATTACATAGATTTGGAATCATTTTACTTAAAAAACATGTTTCTCAATTTCACGTTGTAACATTATATCTATTATCTGAATACATAAGAATCTTTTTAGAACTTATTCCCCTCTTAATTAATATGATACATTCCACATATATATATTCCAAAATTTTCCTTATTTTTAAATGAGAAATATTGTATCAAATTTCACTACACATAGCATACTTAGCTGAAATTATTCATATATAGATTCTAATTTACCATTTCATGTTTATAGATATAAGATCAATTAACTTATTTTATTATCCAAATTTTTTTCAATGTTCATAATATTTAATGAATATTTCAGTATCTGTATCCACAATCGATATTTAAATCATGGTTGTAAAATAAATTTACACACATTACATAATTTTGAAGAAATGATATTAAATAAAAAAAATTTGGGAGTTTTTTAATAAATTATATATGGATGACACATATTTTTCTTCTCCGAACAAAATTATAGGAGATTTTTTTGTAAAATATAGTCTTAATTTCGTTAAAACAATTTTAGCCTTCAATGGTATCTCAAAAGACAAAAAAATTGATCAATATATCATAATCTATATTGAAATTTTATTCAATTGTCGTATCCTTAGCCATTATGACTTATTAAAATTTAGATCATAGAATTTTAAGTTTATCTATATTGACATTAATATTTCATTCATATATAATCTCATGAATGTCCCACATTTCCTTGGCTACTTCAAGTCACATTATATTCACATATACAGCTTGAATCATGGAAAAATAGTTTTAAACCCTTTATATTTATCACATTATATATCTTAAATTTAAATTTTATTAGATAAACTCTTTCACTATGTGTAAATCCGAATGTCATAGAATCTATAACTTTTTGGGGTTAACATAAGATATTTGGCATCATTATGTTCTTCCAACCATGAATACTTAAGAGATCATATTTTTTATCACCCATGAAATTTAGATAGTTAATATTATTATTACATAACCATTTTTAGAGTAGTATCTCTTAGGATACATAAATAACATTTATACAACTTGAATATCCCAGGTTAATCAATATAAAAATAAGATGGAAGAGGTGAATTAACTTAATATTTTTATAATTTATTTTGTGATATAAAACTATATGAAAAATTATGGCTATGATAAATAGTTTTTATCATTTCATCTACTATAGTAACTATATTGATCGTGAAAAGAACAAATAAGTTTGGACAATGTTATCATCTATTGCGTAACACTACTCATTGATATGAACATCTGGTTTCTATGATAGGGAAGATACGATCAGATGAATATTTTTCATGTTTATATAAATCAAAGGATTTTTTTTGGTATGATTCATCCACTTCTCTATGTTGGTATCATACAATTCCTATATTAATAATTTTACCATTTATATTATGGACACAAATTGAAAAAGTTATCTTCTAATATTTAGTAGAATAATAATCTCTGGTGTGTTTATAAAGGTATCTATATTGAAAATACAATCTTATTATACTCGATAGATCATTATCCTCTAACGAGGAATATATATTTTTATATGTTTGATCACATTACATATCATGACTAAATAATTGTTGTACTATGTAATTTAGTTTGGAAATAATTAATGATCATCACCATATACAAAACTAGGACACAAATTTATCATTATTATTTCCAGAACCCAATTGATGAATTAAACTGTTGTTCATAATATTCATCTTCTTCTTCCACACTCTATCATAAAATTATTTTATAATTTCATGAACTAATAACTTCAAAAATATATATTCAATATCATTTACAAACCATTATTCACATTGATCCATTTATACACAATAAATATTCATGAATCAAATTACAATTCCCTTTGATAAATTTCATTATTATAAATAAGAATACAATCACTTCTCAACAACCAAAATATATATCTCATGTTTTACAGTGAAAAATAATTAAAAATAATTATATTTAAAATGTAAAAAAATTATCATTATATACTCTTTCAAACATCCTCAATTAGCTGGTTAAATCATCGATTGACCAATGGACTACAATATCATTATATATCAATTCACTCTAAGAATTGTAAGATTTATAATATAAGAAATAATTTATATAAACAATTTCATCTCCACAATTCTTCTAAGAGACCATCCATCAAAAAATAATTTTATCATATTTTCATAAGATTAATATCAATCTTATTATTTCCAATTAATTCCATATATTTTCAATTTTTTAAACTCAAATGATATTTTATAAGATTAAATGGATTTTGAAAAATGTAAATGACACATATTATATGTAAGATAATCTTAATAAACAATCTAATATCATTATTAAATGTAAATGAATATGACTAAATTCTCCCTTATTTATACAAAATATCTAGGTATCAATTAAAAAAATAAAGGACTCTTATAATTCTCATAGACCATAATTACTTTGACGATATTTTAATTTTGAATAAAATTATTCTTATTGTCGATTACATTGTAAATTTCATCTCCAATTCGAGTCCATGTAATTGAAATATTTTTTCTTCAAAACCATCATATCAATATTAATATATCATCGAATACTTAAAAAACTTCACCCAAACACTAGTGAAAAAACGTAACCAACTGCTTCATTTGATTTTTATCGGTTGTTGAAATTAAATATAGACTTATTCGACAGTTCTATATTCTTATTAACTAATAATCTAGTACCATAATTATAGAAGTATTTCTTAGCTATGTGTAACAATCAGGAACCAAATAGGGATACCTCCTAACTAAGAACATGATCTGGTTTACAATATGGCGTAAATAGAATTCTTAATTAAAAGTTGCTAGAAACTACCGCCTAAGAATGAAGGAAAAAAAATTAAAAATGGGTTTTCCCAAATAATATTTTCAATACAAGGATCCAAACTAAGAACATATAAGTTAATCTCGACGTAATGTTTGGTCATGATGAAAAATATAAATAATAATAATAATATAATAACATGAAATACGTCAGAAAATCAATGAAAATTTCTAAAAAATGTAACAACCTAGAAACACATTCAGAAAAAACTATAATTTAATAATTAATTAAGTGAGATAAAAAAATTGTTTTGATAGTACATAATAATGCATATTAATATTATAGTTTCATCAAAATAACCAATAAATTAAAAACACAATTTTACACATTTATAATTGAAATGAGGGAATTCACCCATAATGTATTATCCATAGTAGAGTATCTTAAAATTGAGAACCTGTGAAATCTATGTGGAACACTTCCATTTAATATTTTATATAAATCATGGTCATTGAAAAACCAAATAATATATACATTATGTGATAATATCAATCAGAGTGGGATCCCACTTTGTGTTCTATATACAGACATTCTTATAAAGACTAAAACATTTGATTTAAATTTCATACATGATAATAGATTTTAAATTTCTTGTTAAAACAATATTTATTGTAAATAACCTTTATCAACTATAAATAATGACGATTCCATAAAAATGATCCTTACTAATATGGAAAATGTGTGTATAATTTATCATATCTACAGATATGATCCCTGAGTAGAATGAATTCATTAATTAGTGAATACCCATTATTATTTTTGATATATATTACTGATTTCAAAATATATTTGGGATTTATTAGTTATTATATAAATAGTTAGTGAAAAAATACTTTTGGGAAGGGATATTTATCCAATTTAGGATTTCCTACAATAAAAAAATATAGTTTATAAATGAAATTTATTATTCATCAAGACGCATATTGAAGCCGAAAATAATTTATTTCATTAATTTAAATCATTACATTAATCAGAAAAAGCACCATGATAATGAATAAAATATACAATGGAAGAAAAAAATAAAAACTAGTAAATATTAAATGAGTAAATATAGATCATCCCAATCTTCTTGAATCACTACCCCCACAACCAATACTAATGAAGTGAAACAAAATATATGTAAACAAATTAATTTTTTTTTTAAAATTTAAATATAAAACCATCAAAGTAATTTTGGTGAATTTTTAATTAATTATTTGTGTTATATTTATTGGATGTAATATGATCATTCAAATATAAATTTTACCATCCGAATAGAAACATGAGCATTGGGAAATTAAATCTGATAGTTGTAAATTATAACCTTAATACTAATAATATCAAAATGATTGTTGGAATTTTTATCTATCCTAAAAATAATATTTTTTTATATTAATAATATCAATAATTAACAATTTATGTAAATATAAATTTTTTCATTCTATTTATCAAATGTCAGGATTAAAATCACAAAGGATATATAAACACATTTTAAATTATCTGTATTTTTAATATTTCATTAATATAAAACAAGACTATATTAAAAATTAAAATAACCCAGGTAACCATTTTTTTAAAATAATCAATTTTTTTGAAGTCATCGCACCAAACGTTTGAGTATCACATTAGACACATATTTTATTCAATATTTCATTCTCAAATTAACTCTCCACACATGTAAAAATAAGACCACATCCTACCATTAATAACCCACCTCACATCCACATAAGGAAGAAAAACATGATACCAAATAATATCTCTTATTATCCTTATAATAATCACTATTGTCTTAGTGTATTCAAATTTTTTTATTTCAATATGTCAATGGTCATAGATAAAGATCTACATCAAGAGTGGTAATATATTTTCATTCATTTATTATGTTTTCCTTTACTTTCGACCACTATATTCAAATTAAATCTTTTTTAAACCAAATATACATTATGATAAAATGGTATTTATATAGTTAATATACTATAAAAATGATATTTTTCTATAAAAAAAATATAATACATCTCACACAACCTATTTGGAAAATTTGCTGTTAACAGTTGGTTAACCACCAAAAAACAATTCCCCATTTAAAAAATTATCAAAAACCTTATATTTTGTTTTTTTTTATATGTAAATAAATAAATATATTATTTTTATTATTTTTAAATTAATTCAACAAATGTAAAATTGATGTTGAAGAGAAATTATGAAATCAATGAGAAGTGGTATATTTTTTGGAAACCATGATAAGTAAATTCAATACAATTAACAATGGGAATTATTAAGTTTATTGAAATTACTATAGATTATAAATAGTGTCAAAATTAAAATATAATCTCATCTGCTTTAATATTTTAATAAACCAATATTTATTATTCAGTACATAGAAAAAAGAAAAATTAATTTGGGAATTAAGTCATGTGGAATCTCAAACCCAAAATATTTATTGGAAATCTCATATTTCAATTGTGTGTTAGTAACAATGTTCCCCTATTATCAAAAATATTTCAATTAATTTTTTTCTCCTTCAGTTATGGGGTATACATGAATCTACACTTCAAAAAAAAATTCAAATACATTTACTTTTTTTAAAATACTACAATTTCAAAAAACATCTATGGAATCGACTAGATTTGATTCTCCCAAAAAAGAATAATATGGTATTTTATGACAATGTGTAATCTCACTTATTCATTTAGGAACCCTAATGTTTGTTTATAATTTATATGATATGTGTAATATTTTACAAATCACATTCTATTCAATGTGTAATTTCATGACTAACAATGTTGTTCTTGAATATAGAATTCATGACTATGATCATTTTCTGATTTTAATGGTCGTGAAATAATTATATTCTCCCTTAATCCATTGGGTAATTTTATATATCTCATGATATTGTGTTTATAATGAATTAAAAGGATTATAGAATTTTTCATGATAATGGTGTAATCATTTTAGAACATTTGGATAGTGTTTACATGAATTTGACCTTTTACACTACTATGTGTTGTATTCGATCACTATGCTTTATGTTACATTATTATACATGTGACACATTCTATGACTTAATAAAATGATCCCATGATGATTTTATTGATGTTACTATTCTTGTGAGATATTTATAATGATTATTCTTACCAAATTATATTTGATTCATGTCCTTTATTCCACCTCTTACTCGATTATTAGTTATCCTTTTTTGATGTGTATCACAATGTCACTTCATAAACTAAGGCGATCATTTGTTATTTATAATGATAATTAAGAAAAATATAAATAAATATTATATTTTGTTTTACACAAGTGTTGTATATGAAAAAAATCCAATGGAGAAAATCCTTTGGATCCGATACTCAAATACTATAATTTTTGGAATAAATAAATATTTAATATTTATGTTAGGAAATTCGATATCAAAATAGTTGATGTTATAGAAATATTTAATTTATTTGAGATCTAGATCTATAAAACACCATTAATAACCTATAGTATACCTCTATGTATAGGTAAACATCATTGAATAATTATTTGATAAAATGTTAAAAATATAAATATCATTTAATTTATGAATATAAAGATAATTATAACATAAAAAAAGTCTATTTATTCCAGATTATTTGTCGCAATCTTTGTATACTAAATCATTGTTTTATAAATTTTTTGAAACCATGACAAGGCATGCCCACGACCATCATGATGTAAAATGAAACAATTTTACAAATGAGATTCCCAGTTCAATGGTAGGTGGAGTTCATAATATATGGGTGATATATATTAGATTTACCCAAAATTTCAATTATTACCAAATACATGTAGAGAATCTACCTTCACCCAAGAATGAAAAACATAATATTTATTACATCTTGAAGAATTTTTAATTGAATATTAGTGGTTATTAATATTTTATTTTCATTGAAATGTTTTTAACTAATATGTTAGGTCCTTTTCCACGCAACATTTATTATGAATGTGGAGCTGACTCAATCAGTATATTCCTTTAGGAAATAATATTATCAAATAATGCTGATGAAAAAAACACCTTGAGGATGGATGAAATGTAAGAGATATAATGGGAGGATTAAAAACAATATATCTTAATTAGTATTTCCCAAGATCTATTTATACAAATATAAACACATAATTATTTGGGATTAAGAGAATGGAAGGTGAATCTGTTATATTTTACGAGGTAAACTACTCATGAATTGGAGGATATTCCTTGAAATTTTTTTAAACAATGAAAATAAAATTGATTAAATAATTTTCTCTTTAAAACAACCCCTTAAAAATGATATATCCATAAAAAACATCGATATTTATAAATAAATAGTTAGATTAGAACTCTATATAGATATATAGTTCGGGGAATAGTACAATTTTAATAAAGATAAGAATAGAAGAATGGAGTTTAATATTGATTGTTAAATGACATATGAGAAATGAGGATCCATCCACATACATGTCAGAAATGAGGGAATAATAATCATAGGAACTATATCCAAGGTATGTATATGTTCTTCAAGTGTGGTATATAAGCACACTATGATCATGAATATCTAAGAGTCAGGTAAAATCCATCCAACATGATGGATGAAATGAATGAACACCATAATACACTACCCATGGTTCACTAGATCAACTATATAGAGTAAGAAGACTATACAAGACGACACAGTTGACCATGAGTCCTTGAGGGTAATAATCATAAGAAAACACCAATGACATTAGGGAATGGGAAAAACAATACCACCACTACTACTAAAGTAGCCCAAGAAAATGATATTGTAAAAGGTACACATCATATTCATGACATAATAGAAAATGACATTTTAAATTCTATTTATACACATTATTTTTTATCTATTATCATTTGTAGAACTATTGATTTGAATCCTTGATTTATTAATGTAGATAATATGTGTTAAATACAACTAGTAGTTTGATCATTATAAATCATGTTTTGCAAACATATCATATAATTATTAGGAGGATGATACTTCTACCAAATATCAAAATCTATCAGCTTCTGCAATTTGATCATATACCTGGAAAGTATTGTATATCATAAAATGGAGTACATGACAATGTTTGGTAGCACATAATCAATTTCTACATTCTGAACTATGTAATATTTTTTTACAAATGAAATGAAGATAATTAATATCCTATGAGAATCCATCAATGGTGCTGGTGTTGATACACTATGAAGGATCATAAATTCCCCAAATGGATGAGTCAACTGAATGTATTAACCTTGTGGAAATTAACACTTTAAAGAAATATTATTATATATTTCCTGAAGAGATTCCCATACCTTATGAAGATAGTGTGGTAGTGTTTTCAATAGATCATATAACTGGAGACACTCTAATCCCCAAATGAACCTTTAGGATGGATCCTTTCAAAATGGATATAAAAAAGAAGCCACTATAAGAGAATTTGGACAAATGATTCATATGCCCTAGTGAAATAAAGAAAAATATGAATCAATGTTGTTGTGTATATATTATTATGAGATGAACATGATCAGTATAAAGAAAAAGAATATTATACAAGGATTCATTAATTTTTCAATAGACTAGGACAAGCTCAGTACATCTCAATTGTGGATAATTATTTATGATAAAATCAAATGATGTAAAAGAAGGAAATATTCATAGGATATCCATATTTACAAGGAATATACATTAAAAGTTTATAGTTATACCTTTGGGACATAATAATACCATTTTAGTCATCATAGATTTAATAAATAGAGTCTTTAGAGACTACATTTAATTTTTTTAAACAATTTATCAATCCTATTATAATTTTATGTAATTGAAGGGTTGAAGATAGAGATTTTCCAATAATTCTTATTGATACATTGTGATATGATAAAATGTATGATATGTTCATCATGTCTGATTTTTTGATACAACAAATCAATTTATTGGTAAACATGATTACAAGTAAAGGAATTTATATGTACCCATCAAAGGACAAAATAATTATATAATATCCAAAAACACAATTGTTTTGATAATCCATTATTTTCTTGTCTTATTAAGTTACTATAGTCGTTTTATGATATATTTCTCATGATTTATAGCATAATAACTATGTTGACATGGAAATTTGTAATCCATATCTAGATAAATAATTGTGAGGAACGATTTATGGGTATAAACAATAAGCTAATCAATGAACCAGATCTAAAACAACCATTAGGTGTTGATAGTTCTATGATATAAAGTGATGATTTAAGAAATTATTTTGTTGTTTACTCATGGATAATTATAATATGATGTTATATTCTTCATTATTTTTAATGATCATTGAGTTGAAATAGAATACACATGGTCTGGAGATATTATTTGTGATCTTCACCTTTATAGTTTGGTGATATTACCGATATGCCGATATGTGTGACATATATGAAAATCATAACCATCCAATGTTTATATTCTTACATAAGGTTCTCAAAATTAAAAAATGAATATGGTTAGAGATAATCAATGTAAAAGATTTATATATATGCTACCATTTTGTAAAGGATAATAAGTTAGTTGATGTTATTAAAATAAATGTACCTATTACACCATCCATGTGGGGAATTAGATGGACTCTATCATCATCGTTATATATAATGGTTATATATGGGATTCTTAATGTATGAATTTAAATCATAAATTTCCATGATTATTTACGAACAAAAAATACAAGATATGATCAATGAGGAGCCAAGGGATGATATAGAACATCAAAAAATTGATAAATTAGTAATTTTAGGGAACCATCATGAATTATATAATGATGATGATGGTGTAGTTTGGTTTCATGTAGACATTATATGCCTTCATCAATTGAGATAAAAAGGGATGTATTAAATAATGTTCACATCTAATTTTTTCTTTTGCATACTATAATAAATAATATATATTTTGATATCCAATAGAACAGATGGTTTGGAAATATGAAGACATATATCACTAATTACACATAAAATTTATTGGTATTTTAAGAAGTTAGAAAGAAGATATAAAAGTCTAGGGGATTATGAAACCATTACCCATACCCACATGTAAACAAGAAAACATCACCATCACCTTTATCAGAGGTCTCATGATGAAATCTTTATAATGAAATGTGATATGGGATGTGGTGGATTGATTCAAAAATAATTCCCATATCATATATATTTGGGGAGATTTCTCACATGAATAACATACTATGATATATGTAATGTAAGTGGAATACCTTTATGGAATTCTACAATTGTTTTTATATGATGTTGATCCATTGTTTAAATATAAATTGGAGATATGTATTCATTATTTTATGAATAATAAATTAAATTTCCTCATGTGATATAAACCCTAAGCTGATGGACAATTTAAATTTAATTTTTTTGGCACATAACGACATTCTAGGAGCCTACTCAATGGAATTTTAAGGAAGATGAGATCTACCTCTCTAATTAGTTGAGTTCTCACACAATAATTTTTTTTAATAGATAATAAAATGTATCTGTATGAATCTCATTATTGAAAGTTATTTTGAAATATTAATTTTTGGGATAGTATTGGGTATCTAAAGGTACATGGTCATAATATTATTAAAGAGAAGACAAATAGGGTACTAGCTAACCAAATAAATAAATAAAAATTCCCGAGTCATCAAAAAAACTTTTCTAACAAGAGTATAAGGTATTTTTTGAAAATGTAGTGAATTTTTTCATTTCATATCACAATGGAATAGAGTTATATGGTTTTTAAAGAAATAGTTTCTTCAACCTAGTTATTTTTCCAAATTCATATCATTGATCAAATAACAGATGTGACCTATTATCTTGAAAACCCACAAATATGGATCAATTTTATGAGGTTTTTCATGTATCTCTCACAAGGATGTATATACACGATAACTCACTTGTACAACAACAATAGTTTGTACAAATAGAGAATAAAAACCCTTTTATGTGTATCAATTAAATATCCAAGAATTTAGAGACACTGTTATACAAAACAAGATAACATATCCTGTTGAACTATTATAGTAGAACCATTAATATGAATAGGTTATGTGGGTACCAAAGAAAATAATGAACCCCAAGTATCATCAAATATTATCAAAATAGAATGTTATTAAAAACGTGGGGATGAATGTTCTAAATAGGGGAATAATTTAAAAATATTTATATTTAAAATGAAAAATGATATACATATAAAACACATATTGAAATAGAAAAAAACATATTTCATTATTTTATATTATTAAATTAATCATCTAGTAAACCAATTAAATTTCAAAATTAATACATTTATATAAAAATTTAAATTGGAGAAATTAAAATGGGAAATTATAGACAACCACAATTATCTAGAATTAACACATCCAAGACAAAAAATGTAGAAATGCAACAAAATATTTGTAAACCTATATAAATTTTACAAGAAAATAATATAGAACAACCTGTTCAATATTGATAAATAATTAACCAAATAATGAAGGTGTATTTATATGAGGAAATATGAAAACATGAATAGTAATGTTATCATTGGGAATGTAACCTGACCATTTGGAAACAATATTTTAATTAATATAATCCTATATTTAGGAAACAATATTTTAATTAATGAAACAAAAATCCTTATTTTATATTATAAATTAAAATTACCCATTATATATTACTATATTCAAAAAATTTATGTCATTTTTTGAACAAGTATGTTGAAATATTCTAGTGGTTCTTTTTTAAAATTTTCATAAATAAATCAATTATTAGGAGAATAGATCAAATTCATTTTATTCATAGAGATTGTTTTTTAATTCATTAATGATTTAATAATAACATAATAAATTAAAGAAAACATTAAATGAAAAAAGAAAAATTATATTTTATAAATGGTACATTTAAATTATTGAAACATGTTTTCTAAAAATTAAGAATTAATTTCCAATGTCTAAATAATAATGTATTATTGTAAAATTATTTTTTAATTTTTTCCAATTTCATTATTAATAAATTTATATTTTCAAATTATAATCGGTTTTAATTACATAAAACCTGTAAAATATATTTATATATGATTAATTATATAAAAATTATCAATATTACAAGAATTACTATGGTTATTGTATTTTATTCAATAGTTCATTCAAAAAATACACTTGTACTCCATTATAAATTACTCATTACGTTCCCCTTGGAAAAAAACATAACATCAACATTCCTAATACAAATATCTAGTAAATCACCTCTCATAATCTACAATAAACCATTAGGTTTATTTATGTCAATAAAATTATAATCATTCTAGTTTTTATGTCAAATGAAAAGGAACTACTTCAAGAAAAGTGTAATTTATATTCATTCTATTATTTGGTTTCCATTTCATGTCCACATTTAATTTTATAATTATAATTAAAATAAAAAAATATTCCACTTTTTATCAATATATTTATAATGAAAATATTTTATAAAATTTTTATTTTTTATAAATAAGCATATATTATACATCTTGCGCATCTCCTTTGTATAATGTCCTTATAATAATTATTTTAACCTACAATAATGATGATTATAATTAATTTCATATAAAAAACCATGTAGATTTTTATAAAAAATTATTTATTAATTATTAAATATTAAATAATTTTTTTCTTTCAAAATTAATTTTACATAGATATAAATAACTTTTAACAAAAATAGATAGATCGAAGATAAAAATTAATTTTTTCAAGAAAAAAAGATTTCAAAATTACTTCAATTTAAACAATGGAATTAATAATTATTATATAATTATTTTAATTTATAAATAGTGTAAAAAAATAAAGCAAATCACTATTTGTAAAAAAATTGATAGACGTATTTTTACAACATAAGCATTTGAATAATGATGAAATAAAGAAAGATTTATGGTGTGGGGGTATTCAAATCAAAAACATTCTATTACGTTATCTCAAATTTCACATTGATTTTATTATGAATGTTCGTATAATATCCAAAATGTTTTGATAATAAAAATTATCTCTTTTTTTGAGAGATACATTTTTCTACCCACCCAATGTTTTTTCTAAATCTTTTAACATTGTTTTTTATAGGGATTGAATTTACCAAATATATGTTGAATCACCTTGATTTTATTCTTCATTCCAAAAAACATTATCCTTTTGACCAATGTAATATCTCTATTACTAATTTTTTTGATCTTAAAGTTCATTTAATTATGTTTTATATATGATATATATTATCAAACACATTCCATTCCATGGGTGATTTCAACACTGTGATTATTATCCATCAATGTGAATTGCATGACTTTGAGAATATAATGATGTTATGGATGGAATGTGAATTATAAATCCCTCCAACACATTGGGTAATATGATATATCAAATGTGATACTTTTTATTCAGTGTAAATATTATTATATATTTGGTTACAATGATGATGTAATTTTTTACCCACATATGTTATGTGTGGATATGATATTAACTTTTTCATAATTTTTTCTAGTATTTGGCCACTATGTATTGATGTTTCTTTAGTAATCTTATTCCACATTCCATGCATTTATCAAAATTTTCCCTCAAGATTTTGATGATGTTTAAATTATTATTAAATGAGGATGATAATAACACACATCGATTTAATGTAGATTCTTTTCCAATATTTTGTTCTTTACTAGGCATTAACTGACATTTTTATTTGATTCATAATATTAAATCAATTAATGTACTATAAATATTAAGTGATATTTAGTAGGGTAAAAAAATAATTTTTATAATTTTTATGTTTTAATATGTACCCGTTTTTTTATTCTCCTTTTTTGAATACAAAAAACAACTGGATCAAGGATTGTTTTACATCACTGTAATTTACATTAAAAATGATAAATAAATATCTAAATAAAATTTAGGTTTTCCAAAAAACCCAAGTATTTAGATATTCCGAATAGGTTTAACTATTTTAATAACTATTCTAAATATATATACAATATATTTTCTCTAATAATTCATTATTCTACATGAAATATCCATTAAAAATAACTCAAATAAATTTTAAATAAAAAATGAACATTGAGATAAATGATATATGTAACATAATATATATATAAAATCCTTTGAAATGATAAAATGTGTTTAATAAATTACATTTTACAATTAATATCATAAAATTTTCAATTAAAATATTGAGAATACATAAACACCATAAAAATTCCATTTTGAAAACATGATGATTATGAAAACCCACTATTAATGGATGAATAACCAAAATAAGAAACTAAGATGACCGATAAATTAAATCAGAATACATAAATGTCCATTATAAGAAAAGATAGGTTATGTTGAATTTATGGTAGAATGAATAAAATAAATGATTGTAGAATTATCTCAATCATGAAGAAATAGAGAACTTAATTGATGGTAAATTTTAAGAAATGCGATGGAGGCCCATGAAAATACACCCCTAAGGTAGGGGGAGTCAATCTCAATAGAGGGGAATTTAGTATTATAATGGGGTGATAATGAGGGTCTTAAATTTTTTATGGGAAAATAGAAGTTATTATTATTACATTTATTAAAATATCAGTTGGATAAATAGTTTGGACACATAGTTCTCCCAAAAAAATAACATTAAATGTATGTTTCAGTAAAAGAAATTTAAATTCAAATGATTCTATGAATATTTTACTAAAATCTGTTGAAAACATAAAAATCACCAATGAAATAAAATCACAGATTTTTTATTATTAGAGATAAGATTATCATTAAACATGTGAAAACCATTAAAAAATTTGTATCCACATAATTCTGAAATATATAATTGAAATACATAATGATTAATGATAAGTATGAAAACCATTAATAAAAACATTTTATACCAAAAATATATATCGTGGGTAAATAAATTATCATACTTTAATAATTATTGCATCAATAAATATCCTCTTAATTTTTTGATCAACATATAACAATGTAATCATATCTAATATAATCATTTCCCACTATATGGTCCCCTGTGTTCAATTTTCATGATTCCACAAGACCTAAAAAAAAGGTTATCCACCCCATAATGTATATTATCATATGATTCAATTATTTGAACTATTATTCTAGTCAATGATAAATCTGATTAGACTGAAATAACATCATAAAATAATTCATGAGATGGTTGGGATCGATATATTTTCATTTTAGAAAAATGGAAAATAACATGATTCATCGAAAAAAAATATTTTGGCTAACTGAAATGGTTTAATTTATATTCATGATCTCGAAGGGTCACTCATATATTAAAGAATACTCCAACTACATCTCCAACCAATGGTGAACTAATTTTTATGATAATAATTGAATCAATCACTCACTAAATGATAATTCCAAATGATTATGATATAAATATTATAAAGTAATATATAGTGATTATGGGCTTTACTAATTACATTCAAATTTTTTAAATTCATTCGGTTGTCTCTTAAACTAGTTTTAGACCCAAATGAAATCCATCACCGACCATTATATATATAATATGGAATAAAAAGTTTAGTAATCTATGTTATTAAATTAAATAATCTTTATATATTACTTGTAGAATTTATTGTTTGAAAATATAACTATTTACAAATTATTATCCTACGATCCATAGAAATGTAATACACATAACTGAAGAATTTATTCTTTGATATTAATTAATCTCATTATCTATATATATATATTTGAGGGTGGTAGGTCATAATAAATTTAATTTAAGGTCTCATTGACTTTAAAGGTCCAACCAAAATTGATATGTAAACCATGTGACACCATCAGAAATGATATTTTAGGTAACACCATGAATTTCCATACACTCTACTCTATATTTCCTCCTTGGATCCTCCATCTTCATGTTATACTTTATTGGTATAAAATATTTTATATATGATAACTTATAATTGATAAAAATGTTTAAATTATATATATGTGTGTTAATATCTTAAATAATGGTATTTCTCATTGAAAACCCCTTCCAAATATAATATGGGACATGAAGGAGATAATGGTAGAAAAATAACCTCCCCTTCATAAAATTGAAATGATGGATGGGGTAATCAAAAGATATATAATATGAAATTTTATTCATCAATCCATTTAATAGTTTCTAATCATTAATATCAAAATACATGTATGTGGGAATTAAAATATTGACTAAATGAAAATGGTGTAATTCTTCTACCACCACATACCTTATGGATGAGAGAACCTCAAACGTGATCCTAAATAGAAATATTACCATTGAATTGAGAGACCTATTAGTTGTTTTCTCCCTACCATATATTTTGTTTATGTGATAGCATTTCATTCTCCATCAACCTTATATTTATGAAAAAATATGCTCAATCAGAGAAATGGGAAACAACACAAAATCTAGAGACACATCTCACTTCTTTGGAATTAAATCTAGATCCAAATGTAAGAAATGATTATGTTAATCCATTCCTATGTTGATTATGTCAATTTTTATGTTGAAATCGTATGTATATAAAATAAATTTCAAACCCTACTAATTTATAATGTATTTTTCTTTAAATAAAATTCAAGGTTTTGTTATCTTAGTTTATAGGAAACCTCTCTTCTATATGATTTGTGATGTAGAAAATTATTATAATGACATTTTTTAATTATATTTATGAATATTAATAACAAGTTTAGTAAAAAATATATTTAATAGTTTTTTAATAATTAATATTTTTTAATTAATACATAACTAATATGAACTCAAATATAGATAATATCAATTTATGGTTAAAAATGTGATTTATTCAATAATGTTTTTATTATATTTTAATTAAATGGAAATTATAAATAATTTTGTGAATGTCTAATTTTTTTTTCATTTAATTTATTTTCATTAATCATAATATCAATATTATATTTGGCTAAATTTTTTTGATTTTATTAAATAAAATTATTTCAGTGAATAAGGAATGTTATGTTAAAAAAATTCCATTTATATTTAATTAAATAATGAAGAACGTTTTAATATAATATATATATTGACATATTTTTAAAATAATTATATATAATCTAATTATTCATATAGTAATCAATATTATAATAGATTAAGGTAAAAAACAATTTTTAGCCTATAAAATCATTTTACTAAAAAATGTTATCATGCGTTTAATAGGTTGTTATCATAATTATTTAAATAAATATATATTTAGAAATTTTATTAATTAAAGTTCGATATAATATGATCAATAATAAATTTATACATTAATTATATTTTATATAAGGAATGGAATGCATTTTAAGTACGTTTTATTCTTAATGATTCATTTTTCTAAAACAAGTTTTCATTTTCGGATGCATTCATATGTAAAAATTATATCCATATAGTTAATGATATTTAATCACATTAAATGTAAGGAATATTTTTAATCTGAATAATTAATAATATATAATACGGACATCCTAATTTCTTATCATATTCAAGAGTAAAAATAGAATCTTTTACCAATAACAACTAAAGTTAAAAATACATTACTTAGGGTTAAACTAAGTTATATCTGTAAGATAGCCACCCAATCAAATATAATTCATATTTAATAAATATAATTAAACATTAGGTTATCAAATCATCAAATAAATTTATACTTGTATCCACTTTCCTGCAAATGTGAGCATATGTAATTAAAATAATTTAAGAAATTCCATGTATGTCCCTCCAATAACATAAAAAAGGAAACCAATCCAGCCACATTATTCAAAACATTTGATCATTTATATTTTGGACCTTCCTACCCTAAAAAGTATTATAATACATCTATAAATCGTAGATACTTTTTCCATATTTAAAGATAAATCCTTCAAGGATTGTGGTGTACGCAAAGAGGGATTTCTCAAAGAAGATGTATTGATTTATACCAAGTTCTTATAATTTTAGTTCTTCATATACATCCTAAAAATATTTTTCATAATTTATAAAATTAGAATCAAATTTCATAAAATATATTTATATATTCTTATGATTATATAAAAACCACATACCACCACATATCAACTAAAGGGGCGATGAATGTATCTCCTGTGAGATTATTTGGACTACCTTCTCTACATGTCAATCTAAATTATCTTCCTCAAACTCATTAATGTAATTTTATTATGTTTTTTAATTTTTAAATATGATATTTAAGTTATAATTATTTTAATATAATTATAATATACGTTCTACCATCTTATCTTTCAATCATATTGAAAACAATAACGCATCATGCTTTAATGTGCAGACAACATCCTCTATGATGTAATGGGTTTAATTTTTTCTTTTTTTGTATAATTTTATGCTAATAAGGAAATACATAATGTATATATTTTATCTTAATAAGCTAAAATTATTATTTAGAGAAAAATTATCTTATACCGTTATTTTGTTCTACCCACAAAAAAGTGGAATCATCAATCAGATCTACATACGGATTATCATCATCACCAAGTGAAATAATCAATTTTTCATAACCACCATGTATTAATCATAATTAATTATTATATAATGAATATATATGATATTTTTATCATGGATAAAATTTTCTAGATGTATAAACCATGAAAAATGTTTGATGATCATAATTTTTTAATTATATAATAAATAAAAAATTAGTCCACACTGAAATAATAGCATTAATTTGTCATTTTTTATAAAAGGGTATTGACATGATATAAGTAAATAACATATCATAATATAAATGTAAATATTATTTTTATTCTTTTATAATATATATTAGTTTGATATATATGATTTTAGAAAATATAAAATTATGATGAACTATAGGTAAGTGTCTCACCTCAATTTCCATTGACTGAAACATTTTCTATTATTATAATCCATTTTTTAATTTATATGGAATTAATAATCCAAATAATGGTATTTGGATATTATTTATTATTTAATTCGATATATTTTATGAACTGTATATTTTTTATGATTTGAATATCAATAATTTTAAAAATAAATAAATCCATCAGGATTCTTCATCAAAAAGTTATTTTTTTGATAAGTGATTGATGTAATACTCCTATCGTATATTATGAAATGTACACACTTCTCCATTAATAATATTCATCAGGTTTATCCAAATGATCGTGATATATAATATTTTAGTTTATTTTATTACTTTCATTAGTGGTATGAACCAATGGTTATTCGTAACAACCAAATACTAGGAGCCTAAAACCATTTCATAATATTATTACATTAGTATATAAACAAGGAAGATTGGACCTGAATAGCCAAATAGTTTAATATCATTTGAAAACCAAAATGCACACATATGTCCAACATTACATCTTGATATGAAATCCATCATAGAAACTCGTTTTGAAACACTCTTATTCTCCATGATTATATTTAAATGTCATTCATAATATTAATAGTGGAATCATTGAAAAAATATTCATATGAAAGGGGTGATCAAAAATTCTCAGTAAGGGTAAATATTATAACAGAAGAATAAATAATAATGCATGATGAATAACTAAATAATATGTGACGTGAAAACAAAATCTTGAGCATAATATAGTAAGAATAAAATTTGAATAAATAATTCCATAATAATTCATAATCATGAATATTCTACTTGTTGAATAATCACATGGGAAAATAATTTATTTTTTTATAATGATGGAATTCATAATGATGGACATTGTCACAGACCAATATGGGTCGACCCTGAACTGGTCACCCGAGCTGGTCTGCGACATGGCCCGAGAGGCGTTCTCAATCCTCCCGAGCCGACGAGAAGCACCAGGGTATCAAAAGAGAGTAATAATGAATGATTTCACCTGATAAAATAAATAAAGAAGTGGAAATAAAAATGAACAATGCAATGTATCAAAAAAAACATGAATAAAGAAAGAGTGACCAACAATAACGAACTAACCTAACCATGACCAAAATTCCTCGTGACCTCGAGAGTCACTCTCCAAACCCCAACCCAGTCTCACCCACGGGAAACAAGCTCATGTCAAACCTGCAACAAAACTAAAAATAGGAAAACACTATAGGCGTGAGTATTAAAACTCAGTATGTAGGCTAGACTAATTTTATTCCCAACACACATACCATTAAATAATGAATGCTTTAATTCCATATTTGAACTAAATGATATAAAATATTGGTTCCCACACACACTTTCATTTTTAAAACAAGTAACAATCCATTTCCCTTTTTAGTTCAAAAACAAGTTTAATGTTTGAATGCAACATGTGCATTTCATCTTAAAAATAATTTATCAAACAATTTAGAAATACAATTTTTAGTTGTTAGTCAAAAGGAAAACCACACACAACACACAACACACACTAAGGGAAATGGAGAAAGTGGAACACATGGGACAACAACCAAACTAGACCTCTCAATCGCCCACCACATACAAACAAACACTAATGAAAACATGGGTCGAACCTTGGAGATTGTGAAAAATACAGAACATACAACATATGTGACTCATCCTGGAGGCATGCTCTAACTCGATGAAGTCATTACACCCTAATTCTCAGCATATACCTACATGTACTAACCGAGGGGCCCAATCCCGATAGTAGCAATAACACAGTATTCCCCTCCAATGGTGCCACTAGCCAGTGCGTCATCTAAACTACTACAACAATTATTCTCAGAAGATTCACTCACTATGCCAGGTTCCCATGTCAACATAGACAACAAAAAGAATTTGGTTAGACAACAAAGTAAATCATGTATCAAAAACATCACACACAACATATGAAGCAAACGTACCCTAAGTCACCCCTAAGTCACCCCAATGATAGTTTCTCAAAATAATTTATTTTTATTAAATTTCCAAACGGGCCTTCACCAACATTAATGAAAAAACATTATTTCTCAAGAAAACCCAAAACACGGGTTCAGAAGAAACCATTAATCTTTCAAACATGAACTACATTTGAAATTCCGAGAATTATGTATAAAGGTCAAACTGTCATTCTTTCACTACTGGGTTTCTGCTCGTCATGAAAATATTGTAAGAGTCGTGTATAAAAAAATGTCTCTTTTTACACAAAATAATCATTTAAAATTTATCATATTATATCATCTTCTATTTATTAAAATTAATAAAATATCAATCGATTAATAAATTCTAAATTTAATGGTTAGTGTAGTGGGGCACCTACCTTGACTCATAGTCCAGTCACGACGATGCGACACACCTCGCACGAGCGCGCAAGAACACACAAGCTGACGATCATCAGAACGTGGAAAAACCGTGTGAACACGCTACAACCACAATGATAACTAAAATACATGTCAATAGACCTAAACAACCCAAAATAACAACCATAATAAAAGAACTACCTCTGCCTATTTTCAAAACACAGTACGCACCATATACACTATTTAATAAACCACATTAAAAATTATTAAAATCTAAAGAGAAACCTGCGACTTTAAACACAAAAAACCTGTTCAAAATCTCTCCTTATAATTAAATAAGAACACAAAACACACCAAAAACACACTTGATCCCACATAAATATGACACTCTATAACCAAACGCACAACACAACCACACCAAAACAGGTTTTTCATTACTCAACTATTTAAAATTTAAATTCAAAATCGCACATGTTCAATAAGACAAAATAACATAATTTTCCTTAAAACAACATTTTTATACACCTACACCTTAATTTCTTTGGAAAACATTTCACACTCTCCAATACAAGGCCTGATACACTTTTTAAAAAAACTGCAATATGATACGCATGACATAAAATAATTTATTTGAAATAAAAGAAATTCATTTCAAACACAACCACATATTAAATTTTTTCTAAAACATACTTTTTACATGAAAAAAATTAATTGAATGTTTCAAAAAATTCTCACAATAAGACCCATATGATAAACATAATAAATTCTAATAGAAGACTCAATTCCATCACACATACATATCAAAATATTCACAGAACACATTTCTCACCACCAAAATTAATCACAAAACATGCTAAATAAATTAGTCCTAAAAAATCCATCATCAAACAAAAATTATAAGCAGAACCACTTAACTTGAGATGGTGATGGATCGACAAAGGTTAATCAACACATTTAACCATTAAAATTGGAGGTTGAAACATGGACCAATGTTTCCCAAGATACCCTTTTCATATCGTAAAACAAAATGAAAACCCAAATTCATAGTTAAAACTAAACCCTAGGTTTGTCTAGTTAATACTGGGTGGTGGAAAAAGGGAATTGCAGTTGTGAAAAAAATAATAGAGCAAAAAATAACCTCACCTCAGGGAATTTGATGCACATTGTGGGATGATCCGGTAAGATTGGTGATCGAAGAGGGAGGTCCAAAAGGGGGTGTTACACTAGTAAAGGTAGATGTGGTTAGGGTGCTGGGTGTGCCACGTAGCTAGGGCTTCGTGAGGCAGGAAGGAAGGGAGGAGTGTCTTCGGAAGAAGACGTCGCTGCCGAGTTACGCATGTCGAAGATGTGGGCTGTCAGAGGTTCGCAGCCGTCCGGAGCTGCTACGCACAAGGGATCCCATCGGACTGGGGAGGCACTGTTGGGGTTGCACTGGTTAGGTCGCGCCAGTGAGGCGGGAGAGGTGAGGGCTACGAGAGTGGTTCATGCCATGATGGGTTCTGGCCGGAGGTGGAGGGCAGGGAGGAGCGCATCCGGCAGCCGAAGCTGGAATGGAGGCGCACTAGGCTGGGTTATGTGATTCAGTGGGAGGAAAACACGAGGGGGGGGGGGGGGGTGCGCTATGCACTATAACAAAAGAGGTGGGAGCCTTCTGGACGGGACGTGGGTAACCCTAAAAAAAACAAAAAATAATAATGATAAAAACAAAACAAAATTAAAATAAATCAAATTAATAAAAACAATAAAAATAATAATAGTAATAATAAGAATAAAATATTAATAATAATAATAAAACTTTGATAACAATAATAATAGTAATTTTAAATCTTTAATAATATTAAAAATTTATTTTAAGACATTATTTATACTAATAATTTTATTCATACTTTAATAAAAATAATAATAATAACAAATATTTATAATGCATTCACTGATAATATATATATATATATATATTTATATGAATTTTCATGTTTAATGGTTTCGTTACATCGTCATCTATCCAACTAATTTAATTAACCTTATGGGTGAGCAGTTGTGAGGTCGCCCTTCACGGCTCAACTGACCATGTGTGGGTCATGCGATGGCCCCTGCTCACTTCAGCAGTGACTGTACGAGTAATCAAACTATGTGCACAACTTCCAATATGATATACAGTGTTCGTACACTGGCCTAGAACCCATAAACATCTCCAATCTTAAAAAAATTGGATCTGGACTCACTGGAACATTGGAAAAAACACCTGAAAACAAGATAAAAATAAGGAATAAAATCTTTTGAAAAAGCCCGGTATGACAGACATCATAATCATACCATTAATTCCTTGAACAAGACACCACCCAAAATGTTTAAAACCCATCCCAGATTGTCTTAATATACTTATTAATGCATTGAGGAAATATAGAAGGTCAAATCTATCATATACTATGTTTATTTCATTCCTAATATAAATGGGTATGACAATAGTCAAAATATACTCTCATATTGAAACTATCATATAAAATGTAAATAAATTTCTCCAATACGGAGACATAAACACAAACCATTTAATGTAATATGGGGAACAATATCAAGATTGAACATCCACAGTCAAAAAACCATACACGTTTCAGTAAAATATTGTAGATTATATAATAAAATATTACTCCCTATTAAATAAATTAATAAACAAGAGTTTTTAAATATATTTATATACCCTTATAAAATCATCTATTAAGACTTGAAATATATATTATTTTACAATCCAAAGAAGTGTTCTTTGAGACAAATATTTGTATAACCTCTGAAGTGAACTAAGGTAGATTTTTAACAATAAAAGTTTTTATTTCATATAAATAAATTATTTTTAAAATAGATTATATAGTGAAATAATAAATAGGTATGAATTTGAGTAGTTCCCCTGAATTGGGTAGGTTTATTGTGATGAACATGAAAAACAACCTTTTAAAACATGTTACTACACATAAAATAAAGAAGGATTGTGATTTGTACATATAGAATGAACATCCAGAATTAATTTATTAGGAGTAAATAATAATAATTAAGAATTTAATTGGGGTAAATTGAGAATAAGAGTAACCCAAAGGAAAAAAAGAGAAGTTTGGGTAGAAAACCCTTACCTTATGTTAAAATGTTTTCTCCACATGATATTAATGTCTGAGTTAATCAAGTTAAATTAATTAGATAATTAATTAATAACCTTATCTATAATTATAGTATTCATAATAATTTTATACGGTCCATTTATTTCTTTATTGATGAGTTATAGATTTTAATTTCATCGTATGGGGTCATTCTTTTTATTGTTTATCATGATTAGTTCCCTTGTTTATAAGTAATGGAATTCATGTAAAATGGTTATAATTATTTAGCTTTTGTATTCAATGTTTTTAATTATAATTTTTTTAATTGTTATATTTATAATATGGATATATGTTATAAGGATGAATAATTAGATAATACATTTAGTGAAAATCATTTAGATTATTACGGTGATATTTCGATCAAGACAAACTAGTTTTGTTGTATAAATTAATATTATGTATATACACTGGTTCTATAAAATTAATTAGGTTAAAATAAATATTTTCAGTAATTTTTTAACCAAAATTTTTTTATCATGAACATCCTTTATGAAGAAATTTAATAACGAAAGTTTGTCATCTTTGAATGTTGTTAATCGACACCTCCAATACGATTATTTCGTTTTTAAAATAAAAGAGAGAGGGAGAGAGTAATGATATTTATGATGGATATTACATAAACATTAATTAATTAGAGCATATATGTTACATTAGAGTTATCATGATCATTTTTATAGATGAGATGAGGGTATTATAATAAAACAGTAAACTTGAAATTAAAAATAAATGAAAAGAAAGAAGATTTTACTTCTTGAATACCCCTCCTTGATAACATACCAAATGAATGGGATTTTAGATTTTTGGTTAGAACAAGAGGTACTGGACATTAGGATATTATAGGGAATAGTATTTCAGTACATCTTTGAAAATATTCATGTATTAGAAGAGTGATGAAAAGAGGGGGTGATGGGTGGTTTTTATAGTGGGGTGAGGGGTGGCTTCTCATTTTTATATTCATTATTTAATTTTATTTCTCAATACAAGAAATATTATTTATTAATATGAAAATAATACATTAATAATTGTGTGTGAGTTAGAATAAATCGTACTTATTGTAACACCCCAAGCTTCAACGGTACGTTTCACTTTGAATAATGCAATGGAATGCATTGTACGCAACTTCGATATTCTAACACACCACAACCAATCAAACTAGCCGTTAGGAATAGTAATACCTACTTTTTGAAATTATATAAATTCTATCTCTCAAAATGGACTTAATTTTTGGATTCAGAATATCAAAATTATCCTAGGGTGAAATTTTGGTACTTTTCAGATAACTTTCATATTTTGATGAATAGTGAAAATTACTAAATTTTAATTAAAAACAACTTTTTTAATGAAAATAATTAATATTGATAAATTATGAATTTGAGTGGTTTTAAAGTATATGTAGAATATATTATTAACATTTAATTCAATGTTTCTCATTAGACATAATTTCACAATTAAACCAGACATAAACAAGTACCAATCTTTTGATAGTTATTATCTATTAAAAACACGCTTTTTGTTTTAAGAACAGGAATTAATTTTAAATTAATTTCTTCCACTTCTGTGTTTTGAATTTGTAAATATGGATTCCATATTTGGAATCAGGATTTCCAAATTGTGTAAATAGGTAACTTTTATTGTTATACATTTTGAATAATTATTTACCATGGTTAAAGGGTAAATTCGGTAAATAAGGGTTAACAAATAATATTATAATAATACTAAATTACCCTAAAACATGTCCAAACCTTATTTTTGGACACATGTCCGACCATGGGAATCATTGGGTTGATTTTGGGACCCCATGGAGCCACTTGTAAGAGATAATGACAATTTATATTAATTGAGTTAAAATAAATACAAAAATGACATAAGCATATAACATTTAAAAAAACATTTTTTACATTGGGTTATATATTTTGGATTTTCTATTATAAACATTAATTAGAAATATAAAAATATTTCATACATAATAAGGTTTTATTTATTATTTTTAGACAACAAATAATGTAATTTATCTATGACACAATGATGATGCAGTAACTACCATAATAGTGAAAAATTAAAATAATTAATATTATAAATACCCAAATAAATATAATATGAGACTTTTTATGAATTAAACTAATTTTATAGGTTAATATAACATGTTAGGAATGCTTTAAGTAACTTTTTTAGAAGTAATCACGCTGTTATAATTTTTACAAAAATGAATTATTGAATAGTGTCAAAATTGACATAAAAGAGATTTTAAAAAAAGATTATATTATTAATTGACATTAAATTACTAAAAATATATGGCTCGGATAGGAGACTTATATCATGATATTTTTATCATTAATGGACCACTTATGGGTCGCTTGGATGTATATAGAATGTTTATTAACCATATAATATAAAAATACAAAGAGACATTGTAAAAGTGAAACTAAATAACTAAGAGTTAATACTTAAAGACAAGGTTAATATAGTTACCCAAACCTGTATAAATCCTATTGGTTGAGTGGTTTTAGACCTATCCCCACTTAAACGTTAAATAATACACTTTGGATCCATTATAAATCGAATATTAATTTATTATAAAATAATATTTCTAGCTTTTCCAAAGGTGCCCCTCACCCCTCTTATAAAAGGGAACTCCCACTTCTAATTATTTCAAACTTTCAAAGCCTTTTGTTCGGCCATCCCCTACCCAAATACTCTCTAAAAATCCCTCAATTTATCCTAGAGGCATTCCTTTAGTCAGAAAGCCAACCTATGGATCCCTTTAGATCAAATCAAAAAGAAGAACCTGAAGAAGAGGTAATAATTTCACTACCCTTTTCAAGTTCCATTCTTCTTCCACTTATTCATTATTTTTTATTACTATTCTAAAATAATTACTCCAGTATCTTATATATATCATGATGTCATTATAAATATTGTACAACCATATTCTGTATTCCACTCATCCTTTTAATGGCATGTCACCATACCTGCGTACGTATGGCTTACCATCTCCACGTCGTGGTGTAATTGTCATTCAATAAATTATTATTTGGATGGGTATAATAATGATGTTTAATTAAAATAAATAATACATATAACATGATAATTATTATTTCTATATGATATAGCATCCAATTATATACTATTTTAACATCAAAAGAATGATATTGTCCCTCGTGCGTACGTACGGACAACCGTCTCCACGAACGCGATGAGTTTAATTCTCCATCGTATCCATTCAAGTATAATTCTCATTTGATGATTAAAAATAATTTTTAAGGACATGATGTAATTCTAGATATGAATAAGATAAAACCTATCCATAACAAACATGACTTATATAAAAATGAATATAAAGGAAAACGAGTAAGTTAACACCCGAAATGACGATAATACTAAAATATTATTAACAAATCAATGTTAAAAGATAATATATGATATAATATTAATGTAAATGATTATTTTATAATTAAATAAAAATTATTTCACCATTATACATGAGGTTAACCTACCTTCGACCAAGGAAAAAGAAAAAACTAAGGGGTTTCTTTTCTCACTCTTAATTTCGTTAGAATTCCATTGTTCTCCACTTATTTATTGAATGTGGTGTATTTGTACTTCCCATGATTGTATTCATTGTGTAATATACATAAATTTATGGGTATTTACATCATCATTGTATGATCCTTCTTTCATGGGTGTATGTTTCATAAGTTACCTAATCGATAAGGGAAATTGAAATTTCAATTTCCATTTATTCAGCTTTACACAAATTTCATTGATTATTTTTCTCCGAGATTATGTGTGGAATCACTATTCATTTGATTATGTCATAGTTTCCACTCCCCTGTTCTATGGATATACATTTGATACACATAATCACTCCATTGATAATTTCTCCAGTCATCGATATGAATTTGATAATATTAATTTTTACTCATTCTCGATTTGTTGAGTTAATCATCCAATTCATTGGTGTTGTTTTTACAAGATTATGTGTAGATGTCCTTTGATTGTTTTACATAGAATATCCAATAACATTTAGTGTATTTGTATTTATCGCACAAAAATATGTCTTTGATTTATCCTTAACCTAAGGATACAGCCTTTATGAGAGAATTCATCTCAATTTATATTCCATTGAGACTTCGTTGTTGTTATACACCAAATCACTTTTATGTGGTGTATATAATGTACTTTGACATAGTATATCATTAATCTATTTATTCTCAGGATATAAAAATGTTTTTATTACCTCAATTATATACATTCAAGTTTCTCTCTTTTGGATAGAAACTCTAACTAAAATACCATTTTTAAATGATTTAAACACTTATTCTTAGAAATCTTTCTCTTTAATGATCATGTTTTAAAAAACTTTTTTGAGGATTTATTTATATGGACATCAATGTTTTTAAATTAAAAATCCTTTTAAATGTTTCAAAGTGGAATGGGACACATTGATTCAAAAATCTATTTTAAATGGCTTCTTAACAAATAGTGTGACTTTTAAATGTTTTCACGAAAATGGGGATATTTCTCTCAAATTGTTTTGATAGATATTTTCATCTATGTCAATATCATTCATTATTATCGATTGAGGTTAATATGATACAATACAATCATCCATATTATATCGAATGAGTTATGTATGACTGTGGATGTGTTATTTTTATACCATTCATGGTTTATGGTTAAAGTATTGACATTTTGTATGCTAGTTTTAATACGAATGTTTATGTTATGTTTAAACATGTTCATATGAGGAATGCATTGGACATAGTATGTGATGGGTGGAGCCTGCTATAGATCTTCGATGCATCGGTAGGTCTAATGAGACAAACTAGTTACTTGGCACAAGGACATGAAAAAATATTATTTGTAGTCCTGACACAAGGACTTGAGAAAATCTTATTTTTAGTCTTGGCACGAGGCCTTGGCTATGTGGTTATGATAGACTGGAATTATGAATTCTATCATTATGAAAGTGGTTATTGATATTGAATGTGATTATTCGTTTAGTAGAATATCTATGTGAATAAGTAAATGGAATTATTTCATTTTATTTATTTCATACTATTTTTAAGTTCAAGTTTAAAATGCTATTGTTTTAGTTATACATTTCCTTTAATGTTTTTTCTTATTTATGAATGTTTATGATATATTGTTATCCTTACTGGGCATTTGAGCTCACCCCATTTTTATGTTTTATTTTTTCCAAGATGTGAAGAAGTAAATTATGAATGACCTGCAGGGATAGTATGAGGGGATAATAGTGTGGACTATGTAGACTATGTTGTTGTAGTTTTAATTTTTATGATGTAATGTAAACCTTTATGAATGTATCTACTTATTCCAAGGATAGTAAACTAATCGGTCATTCGAGACTTGATCATTCTTGTGATCATGACAATGTTATGTAATAATGCACCGACTCTGGGTAACTAGGGTTGGGGCGTTACAATTGGTATCAGAGGAAGTCTAGTACAAACCTTGGAAACTAGATTTAGATAAACTCTAATTAGAGCACATAGACCTAAGATGAACATTGAGGATTAGTATAGATGAAATTCCTAGAATTTTGGTATTGTAGAGATTTTGTGAGTTTTCAGAGCACTACATCCCTATCTGGATACGAGAAGGTAGAGCCGGCTCTGGAACAGATGTACCTAGGGGTAAAGACCGAAAACACCGCTTTGATCTAGACTTGAACAGGAACTGGTGCATGAAAACGGGCATTACTACACTCTTGGTTACGACACTCCTGGGGGATTTGCTCAGGATAATTTACATTTTCTTTACAAACCGATTTGAATTATTATATATATAAGATGAGAGTAAATGACCTTGGTTAATCCTAATGTGTTTCAAATTGAGAATATGGTGACATGTTAATCTCTAAATGATTTTATGACTACTGTTACTCACACAACGCTTTCTGGTTTACGATAATGGATCGATTCGAAGAAAGTTATAGTGACTTTGTGAATGATGTACATGGTGGCAACGATGGTGGAAATGAGCAACAAAATGGAATGTTGAAAGGTGTAAAAGATATCGTCTTTATGCCAAATCAATTTTCCAAAAATATGATCAACAATATATATATTAACCAATTCCCAAAATCAACAAATAAGAGTATGGTGATGAATGATAAGAGCTCCAGTATTGGAGACCATGGAGAATGAAATCCTTAATTTCCATCATGTAAGAAATGTGGAAGGAGACACCCTGAAAAGTGTCTAAATGGGACAAAGAAAATCTTTACGTGTGGGAAGAAAGGACATAAAGTGAAGAATTGCTGAAGAAAAATTAAGAGTACTATGGAAGAAGATAAAAATGGTCCCAAGAATCCATTTACAGTCATTTTCCGTAAATGTAGGGGACCTGGCCATTACCCGAGTGAATGCCCTATTATATAGGATATTTTCTTGGACAAAGAATATGTTATGTGGAAATAAATGGTTGGATAAATGTTTAAAAAATTTTAGTGCACCTTGTTGATGGGTTTACTTTGGAATAATTTTTTCATGTATTTGTATCCCTAATGTTTACCATGTGAGAATGATATTTTATGAATAATTATATTTTCTCTTGTGGATATAGTTATAAATAACCATTTGGTTTTATATGAGCATTGGGTTTCAGGAAATTACATGTTATTATAATTTGGGATGAAAATGCAAGGTATGAGATAACATTTTTTGTTAAATTATGTTACGGATATTTTGAGGAAATTATCTCATTTTGGTAATGTTGTACAATATGGTTTTTGAAAAATGACAACACACAGACTGTGTGACAACATTTTGTGTCGGACAAAGCTGTGGGAATCTAACCCACAACCAAAGTGCGACTGGGATTTATCGCCTACCACTGGACTACGTGAAGTCCCTAGTTAATGTGACTATTAGTTTTAGTTAAATTATTTTATTGATCAATAATAATTTTATTTGGGATCTTATTTCATATCATGTGAATACCCATAGTATAGGAGAATGATTTGGTGATTAAGTGATAAATTTTATTTTGGATGTTGTTCGCTCTGTTAGGGACACTATATGCCCAACAAAAATAGAATACTCTAGGATTTCATTTGAGGATTAATGGTGGATTTTTATCTATGTTTTTATAGTGGATTTATAGTGATTTGGATTATTAATGGAAATTATTAACCTGTAATATAGAATATTTGATTACGTTAATTACTTTTAAGTATGTGACTTTTAGAGTAATTGATGTCATTTTGAGATACCATTTTATGTGGAAGACTACATAACCAAACTCTTCAATGTTTTAAGTTTCAATATTATTTTGGATTTTATTAAAGGATGTTAAGGAAAATTATTTATTGGATGTTATTTATTTAACTTTTGTGTATTTTTGGTTTAATTTTACAAATTAAGATTACTGTTTCTTTCTCTAATGGAATATCCTTTTGGGGGATCCACAGATATTACAGTAACGATTTTGGTTTTAATTAATCTCTAAAGACAAGGTAAATATATAGCTTATCCTTCATGGATCATGTGATTCTATAAGAAGTTTATTCTATCTCTCCCATTGTGACGAAGTCTTGTTGAATTCCCATCGTTTAAAAATGAATTAATAATATGAATTTATTAAAGAACTAAAATTTACAAAAAAGTATATCTCTTTATGTTTTTAGTCAATCTCAAAAATGAATTCTTAATCATTATGTAATGTATATTTAAAAAAATTATAAATATGTTGTCCATTTACTTTTTGTACTAGGAAACTAATGACTGTTTGTCCTATCACAAGTTTATGGGTATCTTATTGTTAACTTTCTCTAGATCATGTTTTCTATCCCTCTCCATCAGAAAATGACACTTATTTTATCATCCATATCCTTGTTTTTCTACATTTAATCATAGTATAGGTTATCTCAGGTAGCCTTTGTACTTCTCTTTCTTTCTTTTAAAGTGATAGTTTTATTGACTCTTTTTATCGATGTGGGACTTTCCATTATATTCTCAAGCCCAATTTTAAAAAAATTTCGAGGACAAAATTTATTGAAGGAGGGTAGAATGTAACACCCCAAGATTCCACGGTACATTTCCCTTTGAATAATGCAATGGCATGCATTGTACGCAACTTCGAGATTCTAACACGCCACAACCAATCAAACTAGCCATTATGAATAGTTATACCTACTTTTTGAAATTTTATAAATTCTATCTATTAAACTGGACTTCATTTTTGGATTCAGAATAACGAAATTATCCTAGGGATACATTTTGGTACTTTTTGGATAACTTTCATATTTTGATGAATAGTTAAAATTACTAAATTTTAATTAAAAACAACTTTTTTAATTGAAATAATTAATATTGATAAATTATGAATTTGAGTGGTTTTAAAGTATATTTATAATATATTTTTACCATTTAATTCAATGTTTTTCATTGGACATAATTTCACAATTAAACCAAACATAAACAAGTGTCAATCTTTTGATAGTTATTATCTCTTAAAAACACGCTTTTTGTTTTAACAATGGGAATTAATTTGAAATTATTTTCTACCACTTATGTGTTTTGAATTTGGAAAAATGGATTCCATATTTGGAATCATGATTTCCAAATTATGTAAATAGGTAACTTTTATTTTTAGTCATTTTGAATAATTACTTCGGTAAAATTTTATTTACTATGGTTAAAGGGTAAATTCGGTAAATAAGCGTTAAAAAATAATATAATAATAATAATAAATTACTCTAAAACGTGTCCAAACCATATTTTTGGATACAATTCCAACCATGGTAATCTTTGGGTTGATTTTGGGACCCCATGGAGCCACTTGTAAGTGATAATAACAATTTATATTAAATAAGTTAAAATAAATACAAAAATGACATAAGCATATATCTTTTAGAAAAACATTTTTTACATTGGGATATATATGTTGAATTTTTTATTATAATTATTAATTAGAAATATAAAATTATTTATTGCATAATAAAATTTTATTTATATTTTTTAGACAAAAAATAATTTAATTTATTTATGACACAATGTTGATGCAATAATTACCATAATAGTGAAAAAATAAAACAATTGATATTATAAATACGTAAATAAATATAATTTGAGACTAATTATGATTTAAACTAATTTTATAGGTTAATATGACAAGGTCGGAATGATTTATGTAACTTTTTTCAAAGTAATAATTCTGTTATGATTTTTACAAAAATCAATTATTGAATAGTGTCAAAATTGACATAAAAGAGTCTTTAAAACAAATATTATATTATTAATTGATATAATATTCTTAAAAATATAAGTTTCATCTAAGAGGCTTATATCATGATAGTTGTATAATTAATTTACCACTTGGGGGTCTCTTGGATGTATATATTACGTTTATTGACCATATAATATAAAAATACTAAGAAACATTGTATAAGTGAAACTAAAAAACTAAGAGTTAATACTTAAAGATATGGTCAATATAGTAACCCAAACCGGTCTAAATCTTATTGGTTGAGATAATTTATAACTATCCCTTCATAAACATTAAATAATCTACTTTTGATCCATTAGAAACCGAATATTAATTTTTTATAAAATAATATTTCTAGCTTTTCCAATGGTGACCCTCACCCCTCTTATAAAAGGGCACTCCACCTTCTCATTAATTCACACCATCAAATACATTTGGTTCGGCAATAC
The DNA here is from genome assembly GCA_963277665.1 of Viscum album. Lineage (NCBI taxonomy): Eukaryota > Viridiplantae > Streptophyta > Magnoliopsida > Santalales > Viscaceae > Viscum > Viscum album. The sequence continues at coordinate 1,316,900,302 of OY728143.1, forward strand.
CCTGCCCAAATAATCTCTCAAATTCCCTCACTTCATCCTATAGGACTTAATTTATTCATAAATCCAACCTAATGAGCCCTTTTGATCAAATCAAAAGGAAGAACCCGAAGAAGAGGTAACAATTTCACCACCCTTTTTCAAGTTCCTTTCTTCTTCCACTTCTTATTTATTTGTTATTTCTATTCTAAAATAATAACTCCAGTATCTTATATATATTGTGATGTTATTATAAATATGGTACAACCATATTCAGTATTCTATCCATCCATTGAATGACATGTCACCATACGTGCGTACGAACGGCTTACCGTCTCCACGTCGTGGTGTAATTGTCATTCAATAAATTATTATTTGGATGGGTATAATAATGATCGGTAATTCAATTAAATAATAAATATAATATAATAATTATTCTGTATACATGATATACCATTCAATTATATATTATTTTAACATCAAATGAATGATATTGTCACTCGTGCGTATGTACGGACTACCATCTCCACGAACGCGAGGAGATTCTTTCTCCATCGTATCCATTCAATTATAATTCTCCTTTGATGGATAAAAATAATTTTTAAGGACATGATGTAATTCTGTAGATGAATAAGATAAAATCTATGCATAAAAAACACAGCTTACGTAACAAAGATTATAAAGGAAAACAAGTAAGTTAACACCCGAAATGACGATAATTATAAAATATTATTATCAAATCAATGTTAAAAGATCATATATGATATCATATTAATGTAAATGATTCATGTATAATTAAATAACAATTATTTCACCATTATACAGTATTTTAACCTACCGTTTACCAAGGAAAAAGAAAAATGTAAGGGGTTTCTTATCTCACTCTTAATTTCGTAGGAATTCCATTGTTCACCACTTATTTATTGCATGTGTTGTATGTGTACTGCCCATGATTGTATTCATTGTGTAATATAATTTAATTTATGGGTATTTACATCATCATTGTATGATCCTTCTTTCATGGGTGTATGTTTCATAAGTTACCTAATCGATAAGGGAATTTGAAATTTCAATTTCCATTTATTCGGCTTTACGCATACATTATTGATTATTTTACTCTGAGATTATGTGTCGAATAACTATTCATTTGCTTATGTCATAATTTCCACTCCCCTTTATGTGGATATACTTTTGATACACATAATCACTCTATTGATAATTTCTCAAGTCATTGATATGAGATTGATAAGAGTAATTTTAACTCATTCTCAATTTGTTGAGTTAAACATCCAATTCATTGGTGTTGTTTTTACAAGATTATGTGTGAATGTCCATTGATTGTTTTATAGTGAATATCCAATCACATTTAGTTTATTTATATTTTTCACACATAAATATGTCGTTGATTTATCCTTGACCTATGGATACACCCTTTATGAGAGAATTCATCTCAATTTACATTCCATTGAGACTTATTTGTTTTTATACACCAAATCACTTTTATGTGGTATATATAATGGACTTTGACATAATATATCATTAATACCTTTATTCACATGATATTAAAATATTTTTATTACCTCAATTATTTGTACTCAACTGTCTCTCTTTTGGTAAGACACTCTAACTAAAATACGATTTTTAAATGTTTTAAAGGCTTATTATTCTAAATCATTCACATTAATGTCCATGTTTTAAAAAATAGTTTTAAGGATTTATTTATTTGGACATCAAAGTTTTAAAATTAAAACACCTTTTAAATGTTTAAAAGTGTTATGGGACACTTTTATTCAAAAATCTATTTTTAAATGGCTTCTTGACAAATAGTGTGACTTTTAAATGATTACAAGAAAAGGGGGATATTTCTCTCAAATAGTTTTGATGGTTATTTTCATCTATGTCAATATCATTTATTATTTTCAATTGAGGTTAATATGATACAATACAATCTTCCATATTGTATCGAATGAGTTGTGTTTGACTGTGGATGTGCTATTTTTATATAATTCATGGTTTGTGGTTAAATTATTGACATTTCGTATGCTAGTTTTAATACAAATGTTTAGGTTATGTTTAAACATGTTTATATGAGGAATGCATTGGATTTATTAAGTGACGGGTGGAGCCTGCTATAGCTCCTCGATGCATCGGTATGTCTCATGAGACAAACTAGTGTCTTGGAAAAAGGCCTTGACAAAATCTTATTTATAATCTTGGCATGATGCCTTGGCTATGTGGTTATGATAGTCTGTAATTATTTATTCTATCATTATGAAAGTTTTTATTTATATTGCATGTGATTATTCGTTTAGTATAATGTCCATGTGAATAAGTAAATGGCATTATTTCATTTTATTTTTTCCATACAATGTTGAAGTTCAAGTTTAAATGGCTTTTGTTTATTTATACATTTCCTTAAATGTTAATTCTTATTTATGAAAGTTTCCGCTATATTGTTATTCTTACTGGGCATTCGAGCTCACCCCTTTTCTATGTTTTATATTTCCCAGGATATGAAGAAGTAAATTATGAATGACCTGCAGGAATAGTATGAGGGGATAAGAGTGTGGACTATGGAGACTATATTGTTTTAGTTTTCATTTTTATGATGTAATGTAAAACATTATGAATGTATCTAGTTATTCCAAGGTTACTAGACTAATCAGCCTTTCGAGACTTGATCATTCTTGTGATCATGAAAATGTTATGTAATAATGCACCGACTCTGCGAAACTGGGGTCTGGGCGTTACACTCACCACATCCTCACATCAAAAATGAGTAAGAAAATCTTATATTAAAGATTTATCATAAATTATCTTATATTACCATTCACGAAATAATCAAATATTATAGGAAAAAAAATTTAAACTAAAATTCTTTGATGTGAATAATTCAAAAATTAAATCCTTTTTTATTAAAATTATATATATATATATATATGATATATTTAAATTTTATTTAAAATCATTATTTACAAGAAAAATATATTTTTTAAAAATTTAACTTATTTTATAACATGAAAATTAACTAAGGTTTAATTAAATTAACCAAATACTATAAGAAAAAAAATAATTATAAATACATTTTATGAAAAATAATTTTTTATGAAATCAATTTATTAAGTATATAATAGTAATTAAAAATATACCCACTCTTAATTATTAATTTATAAATTATTCAATTACTTATACCATCATATCATTCAAAAATTTATGAGTTGCCTAAATTTAATGTATATATTCATGTGTGAGGTTAATATTCATAATTATTATATTACATTCATAGTTGTAATAATTCTATTCAAAAGGGTCAATTTACTATTCTCAAAAAATAATTAGAATTATATTATCAAAATTTAAATTTCACACTAATCGCAAGTAGGTATTTCCATTTTTATAAATTCAAATCCTAGAAGTAGAAAAAGATATGTTTCATTGATAGGTTATTACTATATTGTTTAAATAATTATAATAACACTGTGTTGTGTCACATAAAAGAAGTGTTGTGTGCACAACATTCTTTATTATATATATTTGTAAATCCTTCGGGTGTTATATTTTCCCCCAATCAAATTATTTTTTCCTAGAAATTACCTTAATGTTACCTTATAAAATCATTTGGGAAGAACTTCTTCGAATGTTACTTAGGACCCAATATCACCTATTCAATATTATGGTTTTTCCATTGTACCATTACAAGGTGAGTCATCCAATTCCTCAACACATATTCTTTACAACCCAAAATTATGATTGGGTCGTCACTGTATGATAAATCAGGTTCCAAATCAATTCCTTAAAAAGTGAGGACATGCATTGGGTTTAGCATATATTATCAATCAATAAAAGGTGGATCACATTGTGAATTTTAGAAATCCTAGTATGAATCATCAAATGAAAGTCACCAACTCATACTATTCCTTGAATTTTAAAAGAACCAATGTACATGGGGCTCATTTTCCCTTTCTTCCCATATATTATATCATCCTTCCATGGAGATACTTTTCAGAAAACATGATATCTACCTTGAAATTCAAAATCATTCCATCAATTATAAGAATATATAATTTATCAAATTTGAGATTATTTGATATTAGTTTGAATTTTCTTTACATTGGTTGTTGTTTCATACAATATATCTGGTCCTAAATGGTTTCATTCAACAACTTCATCCTATAATGTCTATGTATGACATCTATTTCTATAAAATTCTTAATATGATGGATTTTAAAAACATGAATGGAAACTATTATTCCATGAAAATGCTTACAAAAGAAAATATTGATCTTACGTACCCTTAAAATCAAATGGGAACGTTCTCAGCTTGTCTTTTAAGTATAGATTTTCAATTCTAACTACACATTAGATTGAGAGTGATAAGAAGTAATCAAATTAATCTCAGTATCACAAACATTCTAAAAACATTTCTAATATTTTTTAAATGAAATTTGGTTTATTATTGGACAAAATTGAGAGGGATGCTCCATGATGTTTTAGAGAATCAATAATATAGAAGAATGCAAGGTCACCTAGTGGAAAATCCAACCTTATACAATGTCAATGTTCAGATTTGTTAAGTTGATCTACAATTAACTATATTATATCATTATTTCATGGATTTTTGGCTAATCCATTTTGAAAATCCATAATAATTTAATAAAATTTCCGTGTAGGAATAATATATTTTTTCATGCATCCCAATGGATGTTGTATTTTAGCCTTACCTTTTTGAAGAACTATACATCTTAATACATCATCAACTTCAAACATTATATTGTCCCACAATATGTGTTCTTTCAAATCCATATACATATTAGTTTTATCATGGTGTATAGAGAATAATGATCTATTTGAATAATACATTAACTCTCTTTTTAGCTCGAGTACAGAGGGAACACATAGCCTCCCAAAATATTTTATAATACCATCTTCATACATTATGTAAGCCAACTTCCATTCAATGACAAAATAAATTTTCATGTGAATATTCATATCATATATTAGAGAACATTTAATCCTTTCTAATAAAGATATTTGGGAATCTAAATGAAAACGTTATGATGATTCACCTTATTATATAATTCCCATATCTAACCTTGATAGATCAATGTACATATGATCATTTTTAATCCTCATTTAATTTATAACATAATGACCCCTCTACTCAATTCATCAACTACATTATTTTTCTTACCAGGTTGATAATGTATTTAATATTCCTAATCCTTAAGAAACATGAGCCATCTACTTTTCCTCCTGTTTAATTATTTTAGTGAGAAAATATATTTCACTTAATTGTGATCTATATTTATCTCACACCATTCACCATAGAGTAAATTATTCTATATCTATAGATAAAATATTAATGTTTCTTACTCAATATGATGAGTTGGATTGTTCATTCCAAGAGTTCATAAAAACCTTGATAGATGTCCATCAACTATAAAATTTTTCATAAGAATATAACCTAGTCCCTCAATTTAGGCCTCACTAGAAATAAAAAATCTATCATTTCCCATTGGTAAATTCATGATTGGAGCATTAACTAACCTCTAATTAAATTATTAAAATAATTCATCACATATTTTCCCATATGAACTTAACCCATTACGGGTAATCATGGTTAATGAGTTATCTTATTGGTTTATGTTATGAATGCAATACCGATAATAACCATATAAACAAATAAAACTATGTACATAATTTATGTTCGTTGGGGTAGTACATTCATTATATTACTTTTACATTATAGGATCAACTATGATTCCATCTGAAGAGATTGTATTTCCATGAAAAGAAATCATTTTATGACAGAATTCACATTTTTTAAAAACCTCATATAACTTATTACTTCTATGAAGCATCAGAACAATGAAAAAAATATTATCATCATCTTTGATGATTTTTTATTAAACCAAGATTTAATAAACAAATACCACAATAAATTTATCATGATATTCCTTGAAAACCCAATTCATTAAATACAGAAAATATATGGTGCATTAGACTGTCCAAAAGGCATTACTATAAACATGTAAGGCCCACACCTAGTTCAAAATTCTATATTTGTAATATCTTTCTTCCTAAAAAACAACTATTGATATCAAGATCGATTTTTGATCTTCAAAAAGTATTGATATCCATGAATATTGTCAAATAAATCATCAATGAGAGTCAAGGGATATGTTTTCTTTATAGTAACAATATCGATATCTAAAGAAGCTGTTCACATCCCCATGGAAGTATCTTTCATCTTGACAAATACAATAGGGGCTCCCCATAGAGAAACAAAATAGAGAATATATCCTTTTTCAATAAATACCTATAATTATTTCATCAGTTCTACCAATTATATAGTTTCGATTCTATAAAGAGTCATATATATATATATGTCATAAACCATTAATTAAATCAATAATGATCTCAAATTACCACTCCAATGGATGTACATTAAAATTCTCTAGAAATACATTGATTTATTCATACACAATTGTCACATTCTAAATTTTATGATTTTGTTCCTCGCAAATAGATATTTTATTCTAATACTCTTTAATAATTTCATTCAATAGAGATACTAGGTGTGGATCTAGATAAAATTCATATGGTTTTGTGTCTTATCTATAGATAATTAATTTATTCATCATTATAAAAATTGTAACATGTTTCTGCTTGAATTTTTTTTTCATAAAAATATGAAATCCAATCCTAACCCACTATTTAAATAAAATCAACAACTTGTAAGATGATTAGTTTAGAAAGTAAAAAAATATTTATGTGTCATAAAGGATATAGATCGACACATATTTGTTTCAATGATTCTCCCCTTAGATGTTTTGACAGAATACTCTTTTATTAAATAAAAAGGCAAAGGTATAATATGCATAAAAAATTGGGAATATATAAAAAAATGTGATGATCTAGATTCAAATAAATAATTTGTTATGTTTGAGGAAATGATTATATTAACTAGGACTACAACCTTAGAAACTTCCACGTCAGTAGTTGTGACTGGATATGCTTGGAATTATTTGGTGAGTGATTCCATAACACATTGGAAAATAATTTTCATATTTTTGCATATATTTTCAATTTGACCATTTAACATTGGAAGATAATTTTTTCCCATAAGTATCACGGGCTTGGTGTATTTATCCTCCACACATGAAACAATCACCCATACCCTTCAAGAACTACAATTTTCATAGGATGGGAAATTAATTATTCCATTCTATGCATTTTCATTATATATTTTTACAGAGTGTTCAATATCCCTCTACTTCTCTATCATTAATTTAAGGTCACAAGTCTTATAGAATTAATTTTCCATCTTAGTGTCACGTGAGAAAATATCATCGTATGGTGAGAAATTTTGGGACAACAGTTACCTTTGGAGAAATTTTTTTAACCAAACAATGAATCAATAAATATCTATCTTTGTGTAACATATGTATTTGAAAACAACAATTACCAAACATGTGTTGTTGGATTCATACATTTCAATGTTTTCATCCTCTCTTTGGCTCAGATAGAATAATTTCCCTTCCATATTCTCTTGTTGTTCTTGTGAAATATTTTTTTCAATGAAAATTTTGACAAAATTCAACCATTCCTTATTTTTAATTTCTTTCTCCCCATTTATGTTTTTATTTAACAACCATTACATAAACACATATCTTGATAGGTGATAAACATTCATGAAACCCATCTCTCTTTCATTTATTCACAAAGTGAAACATTTCTTTCTTTAAGAACAAATCCCCTTCAATGCTATGAATGGGTTTGTAGACCCATTAAATGATGAAGGCTATTATCGAATAAAGAATTCTTACACTACTCCTCCATGTTATAGATTGGGATGCTCTATATGGGTATGATTATTGTTCATAACCATAGTTATGTGTCCCTATGTAGTTATAATTTCTCTACACTATCCGTAGTTATAGAACCAACATCATTTTTTACAATGGAGGGAAATCCCTTCATTAGATACGAGCATTCATGTGGTTTATATTCCTTCCTATAGGATCCATTTCTAAATAAAGTAATGTACATGATTATTTTATGAATCATAATATATATTGTCAATATATAAGAACGATTATCATAAATTTATATTTTATACATGTGTAATTTCATAATTATAAGTATGGTTTCTTTGTGGACATAGTTAAATTTAAATACTTCAAAATGTGTAGTAAATAAATTGTTAATGATCTTACGAATGTCACCTTGTAATATAAAACTAGGTTTACATTTATTCATTTTTTCATATACCATTTCACCCCATGTTTTGCTTAGAACACCTTTTCAGAGTTTTTACTATTAGGGTTATCGGTGCCAAAACAAGATCCACTTATTGTAAAAAGAAATTTATGTATATTCTAGTATGTTAAAAAATTTATATACCTTACAAAAAATTCTATGTTGTTATTTTATTCATATAAATAAATTATATCTTACAGTTATTTTCCTGATCGATTTTTTCTAAATATAGTTGTTAAGGATTCTATTAAACTTCCTCTAATATAAACTATACCACCCTTACCAAAGAATCCCAAATGAAGTTTATTATTTTATTAGGTTGGTATATAAGAAAGGAATTATCATCCAAAAGAAACAAATAGTTTAGTATCTTGGACAAACCAAATACATACAAAATATCAACATTAAAACATGAAATGAAATACATTATAGAAACTCCTTTGGAAACACACTTATTCTTTTAAGTTAAATTTAATGTCATTAATAAATTTAATCATGGAATGTTGGGGAAAATAAACATAATAAATGGGTGATCACATATAATTTATATGGGTAAATAATACAACATATGCATAAATAATATGACATAATGGATAATTAAAGAACATGTTCCGTAAAAAAATATTTAGCATAATATAGAAAGAATAAAAGAATAATAAATAATAATAGAATAAAACATAAATTGTATATTCAAATAGTTAAATAATACCTTTTAATATCAATTACTAGTTTCATAATGAGGGAATGAAAAAAATCCAGATTTCATAATGATAAGGTCAAATCCTCATCCAATACACTATACATAAAGGGTAACACCCAGTAATAGTTTTTATCATGATACCCATCGATGCATCGAGAAGATAATATAATCCCAAACCATTTCCCACATTTCCCAATTAATTAATAATATTATATGGAAGAAACCTAATCATAATATACATAAATATTGAATCAAACATATTAAATGTAAATAACATTCCCCAATCACTAAAAATAATCACAAATTATTAGAGTAATATGGTGAATAATATCAAGAAAGGGCATCCACAATCAAACTAATGATAAACCATTTAATAAAATATTTTAATTGAAATAATAAAATTTTAATTCTAATTAAACATAATAATCAATAAGAGTGTTAAAATATATTAAAATCATCTTTTAAAATTATCGAGTAATATTTGAGATAAATAATATTTCACTTTGGAAAGAAGAGTTATTTTTTAAAAGTCTTTGTATAAAACATAAAGTGAACGAATGTAGTTTATTAATAATAAAATTATAACTTTTGGAAAACTATATGTGTATTAAAATAGCTTATATAGTGCACAATAAAATATGAATGAATATATATGTTCAATGAATTGGGTTTGTTTATCATGAACAACATGAGAAAGATCCTTTTAAAACATGTAAATCCACATCAAAGAATGACAGATTTTTATTGGTAAATATATATTGAAAATTAAAACATACATTATGGGGATTATATATTTATAATTAACTAATTGATTGGGGTAATGACATAAAATGTGTAGCCCTGAAGAAAATCGAGGTTCGGGTAGAAAACCCTTGCCTTCTGTCTGAATATGTTATGCAGTTGATCTTAACATCATTGATTGTAAAATTAAATAAATAAATTCATTAATTTACAACCTTTTATATATTTATTTTAATAATTTTATTTTTATTAAGATCATTTATATACTTACTTATAGTTATTTATTTTCATTGCATTATTCGGGAGTGTTTGTCTTTTTGGTTTTCATGATAAGTTCAATTTTTTATTTGTAATAGAGTTCATGTTAAATTTATATAATTATATAGAATTTAATTTCATGTTATTAATTCGAAACTATAATTTTAAATGGTTAAATATATCATATGTTTACATATAATTAGTATGAATCATTTGATAATACATTTACAGATATTCATTTAGATTATTACGTTGTAATTCGAATCAATGTTTTGCAATAATAATTATTATTATGTAAATATTAAATATACAAATCATTAAATAAGATATAATAAATATATTATAGTTTTTTTAATAATAAATTTTTTCTAATAACTAGACATTAATAATAAATTTAATAGCCAAAGTTCATCTTCTACGATTGTTGTAAATCGGCACCTCCCAGACAAAGATTTCATTTTAAAATATGAGAGAGAGAGAGAGAGAGTAAGGATTTTGATATTGGATATTCCATTAACATGATATAATAACATTTTATATATATAACTATATTTATAATGATCATTTTTATAGATGAGGTTATGATAGTATAATAATATAATCATTTTTAAAAGAAAATAAAACGAAATGAAAGATGTTTTTACCTCTTGAAAACTCCTCCTTGAGAACCTCTTTATGGAAAGGGGTTATTCTTTTGGTGTGTCCAGGATCTATTGAACGTGGGGAAAGACTAGGAAATTTATTTGGAAATAACTTTTATAGGATTCCATGATTATATGAGTGAGGAGAAGAGGGGGTGAGGGGTTTTTCTTATTGATGGAGATTGGAGATTTATCATTATTTTATTCAATATTTTATTATTTTTTTTTCCAGAAAATCAATTTTTGTGATTTATGTGACAAATATTATTGAATATGTGTATGTGATTTTGAACTAATTTTTTTTACCACATACTTATATCAATAATGACCCAAAAAATAATATATCTAACATTTATCCCAAATTATCATATTTTACTATTCACCAAAAAATTAATGTATTTTAGAAAAAAAAAATTCACCATAACCCTTTCAGAACATGTTTAACTAAAAAATGAACTCCACAATATGAAAAACAATTAAAGATAGGATAAATTAAATTTTTAATGGAAATAATGATTTACAAATAAAATTTAGTTTTTTAATTCATAATTGATTTAATAACACCTTGAAATATTTACTAATGAATAATTATATTTTCATAAAATATTAAAATATATAAATATTTATTTTTGAATATATTCTATGAAAGTTAGTTTTATTTTAAATACATTTACTAATTATATTATTGTAATTAAATATATACCAATACATAATAATGAATTTTTAATGATTTCAATAACTTATACAATTTGATCATACATTGATTTATATAGTGCTTAAATTTTATTTATACATTCATCAGTGAGGTTACTATTAATAATTTTTATAATTCCATTAATAATGGTAACATTAATATTTCTATGGGAATGTTACTATTAACTATAAAATTAGGATGATCTTATCAGACACTAAATTTATTACAGATCACGCCTGTGTATATCTGTTTTTTTATTCAAATCTCCGAAGTGGAAATTTTTTGTTACATTTCTAGGACATTACAGTGTTGTTTAAATAACTATAATATAAAATTTTTGTTTTACAAATACTCAGTTTTTTGCATTTCATTCTTTTTTAAATTTATTTTTAAGTCCATTGGGTGTAACATTATTATATCTGTAAGGTTTTTATTTTAAAATCTATTTTTTAACCATGATTGTTGATTTATTTTTTATTATGTTTCTAAAATTTTATAGTTAAATAATGAAAATATTGTCTATTTTTTACTAGTCAAGATATTTTAGTATATTTATTGATTTCCTTAATTTTTCATCCTTTATATTTTCATGGGATGGAAAGAATGTTTTAATAAAAACCTTACTTTATTTCTCATTTTGGACATGAGCGTTTTCATCAATTACCAATTATGGATAATGTTTCTTAAATATATTTACTATTCTACAAATACAATTTATAATTATATTTATGTTTATTTTACTTTCCTCACAATGGTTTAAAATATAATTTTATTATCATCATCGAAACATTATACCTTTTTTACTGTAAATATGTATGTAAATATATGTTCAACATACACCACATGAAACAATTTATTTACCATCATGAGAAATATTTTATTTAATGATTCCAATATATGATTAATTTTTTTATATAGTGTACAATTTCCTATATTTTTTTATAATATAATAATAAAATTAATAAAATTTTAATAAAAATGAATTTTTCCTGATGAAATGTTATATTGATCACTTTAGGGTTATTTTTATCTATAAAAACATCCTTTGATGTTTCTTATAATTTTTTTTGAGGATATGATTGAATTTTACCGAAATTATTCTTTCACTGGATGGTTTGTTAATATGTTGATGAAATTTTTATTAAACTCAAACCATTTCTATGTGTTCTGATTTATATACATAGTGAATGTTTTTTATATTTTAGAATTAACTTGTATGTTATTCATTTTGTGGGATGTGGTCATGGAATTATATATCCCTATAATTAATTAAGTATATACGGATATCACAAGAGTTAATAAAGAAAAAAATAAGGTGTGAACCATGATTAGTATGATACCTTTTACAATATGTTATTCTTGTGAGTAAACATTGACTTTGAAAATAATGGAATTAGGAGTGAACCTTATCTACTATTATAGTTTTGAAGGTAAATTTTTAAAAAGAAAAAGATTTTATATCAATAAATGTTTCAAAAATATATATTTCATATACTTGTGATATGTTATAATGGATTATGAAAAATTGTTGATGATATCCCACTCTAATTTCTTATATATTAGGATTGAAAGAATTTTTTTTCATTTTTCATTACTATAATCTACTAATTGATTTGTATTATTTTGAATTTAAAAGATTTTTATCTAATAAACTTATAGTTATCTTATGTTGATTAATTAATTTCTAATTTGTTTTCCCAAATGATAAATATGGGACCACCCCTTCTTATATATCAATTCCCATTATTATTATGAAAATTTTCATGTATGATTTTTCTATGAAGGCTTGTAGTTTTGTAGAATAAAATTGTAAATGTGGTAGATAATCTATGTACCATTTTTTTATTTATCAATGATAAAAAATATACAAAAATATTATCTTAATGGTTTAGATCATATTTACATGTAATGAACATTAATCAAAGAAGTAGTATTTATATATATGAAATAATTAGATATATATTATTTATTTATACATTCCAAAAAATAGTATTATTAACTAGATCAAAAAACACATAGATATACTACACCTAACACAAATTATTGATGTTTAAATCATGTTGAGAGAAAATATAGACATAAAATTTATTTTCAATGTACACTAACAATTTCACATAGAAAAAATAATTTGTCGAAGAGTTATGTGCATGAATAACTGAAAACATTACATGTTATGGGTCAAATTATTCTTGTAATGTGGATGATTTTCAAAGAATCCATTATCAACAACAAGATTAAAATATGTGGGTAGACATCCCAGCCTTAAACAAAATTAATTATAGAATAACATATAACACTAAAAGAGTACTAGAAGAATTAGGATTGTAATCAATATTCAAAAATTATTTTTCTCTTCTTGTATGGCTAAAAATTATACTCTCCCTGTAAAAAAATTCCTTTCCCAGTGATTGTATCCATATAAGATGTAGGACATTGGAAAAATGAAGATTCATTGGTATTGTCCTGATAAAAATCATAATTTGAAGACGTTAATTGAATCTATCTAATACATATTAACCATATATTTATATGAATCAGTCAAAATGTGATATTTTAATAAAAATATCCCCAACAACATAACATCATATATCTGTAAAGTATACTTGTATAAATTAGAAAAATAATGATGATATCATTTAAATACAAATATAATCCTCAAATGTCTTCTAATCTCCACATCAGTCATATATTGAACCAGAATATTTTCCATGATAACGATGAGGATAGTGTCTTGGAATTGATTTAATAACATGTTAATTGTATCCATAAACTCCCTAGAAACATCATCTATTCACATATTCATCTAAATATATTCATAATGGCCATATATTATATAAATAAAGTTGTATGAATATTTACATCTATCACTCTGAGATGATGATGACCTTATCAATGATTTATTTTGAGATTACTACCATCCACATTATTCTAGGAAAATAAATCATTCATGTGGGATTATGATTCATATTCATGGATTCAATCCTATTAAATAATTAATAAAAAACATAATCATATAGTTTGGTCTATTTTTTTTTGTAAAAATCTATATAGAAGGCCATGGGGGCACACATAAAAAAATAAATTCAACAAACTCATTATCATTGTTTCTATAATTTTACTTATTTAATTTAGCTTCTTCCATTTGATACGAAGGCATCAGTGTAGGTTGGTTCCTTAAATCTATGTTGATATCAAAACACTACCTTTTAAATACATTGAATCCTGAATAAATAATGTGGAAATATGATTTAAAATTCTACTAATATAAGAGGAAACTAACTTGTAGATATCCCTTTGTTAGCATCCAATAAGGGGGATTATACTTAGCATATGAGCCTATTAACATTAGTAATAAGATTCCATACTTACCAATATCAGGAGCCTCAAACCCCTTGAAATTAAATGAAACAACCATAATGGTTAGTGAATGATATCGAACAATGATAATGATCAATATGATATTTATAATTTAAAAATAGTACATCCAAATGATTATTTCAATATAGTTGATTTTACATATAATAAAATTTATATATATATATCCACCTTAAAAAATATATATGAATCATGAATGTCACTAAAACCCATGTTCTTTCATCCTCATAATATGTGTGGACATCTCTCTCATATAGTTCTTAAGACCCGATGAATGATTAAATAACTCAAGAACACATTTAAAAATAATTTTTTTGAATCATATTTATAATATACTAAAATATCTATTAGTGACGAAAAAATCATTCTACTTATCACTGTAAATTGTACAATGTCAAATTAAATGGAAACTATGTTAATGTCAAGAAAATATATATTCTTAGCATGGTTATGGGGCTTAATATTATACTTTTTCAATAGTCTAAACTCACTCTAGTAATTTGATTTTTTTCTTCTATATCTAAAACAATGATGATGGGACCTTGTTTCATGGGATTAATAGATTTTCTTTTGAGATATGTTTCCAACTGAAAGATCAATTCCACTATTTCATGGAGGATAATATAATTCAACCTCATTATATGTTCCATTGGCCCTATAACACCACAATATTTTAAATCATATTTCCTTTATGTATTTTTATTTCATTTATGGATTGCATTATGCAGATCATAAAGTTAAAGAAAACAATGAAAAATTGATGATATATTATATTTTGAAGTGATAATTATAAAAAATATATTAATTTGGGGGTTATGAATATTATTATCTAAATTATTAAATATTTATATTAATTTCCTACTCAATATAAATGTATTTATCAATTGATAGCAGATAATCAATTCATTTTTTAACAATGGTATTTAATTCTATAAATATACATTTTGTCTAAATTTGTTTTTTCTGATGTTTAAACTTTATACTTTTATTTAAATATATCATAAAATATTTATAGACAATCTAAATTTCATTTTTTATATTCATCATGTAAAAAAATACTATAATGATTTCTAGATAATTTTCTGAAAATAATGATTTTTCTTCAAATTGAAAACAATAATGATATTTATTGAAAAAATTAAATTATTTGAAAGTATATATAATGTAAAATTATTTTATAGATTCATTTTAAAATTCTATTAGTTCATTTTTATTTTAAAAAAATATACAATTAAGGGTTTTCAATGGATTTTTTACTTAATTTGATAAAAATACATTTTATATTATAAAATTTTTTTATGAAAAAACCATTCTCATTATGTTTTTTTATTTAAGGTTATATTATGATCGGAATTTAACATTACCTATATTTTGGTAAATTGTTTCCATTAATTTAATTAGGAGGTATAGATTTTTTTAATTAGGTCTTTTTAATTTTTGGACAATATCAATAGTAAAAAAGTTATTTTTTATATCATGGTAATGGGTATATTTAGTATGTCATAGTTCAACCTAAAAAGACTAAAACATTTAAATAATGAAAATTTTACTAAATTTTTCTTGGATGAGTATATATCACCCATAAATATCCATCCATCAAATTTATAACATTTTGGTGCCACTCGGATATGATTATGGCCCTTATAATAATTTATTTAATAAAAATCGAAACTTGTCATAGTCTTATTTTTAATAAGTGAAATAATTTAGATATGTGGTTATATATAATATTTGAAAAACCTATAAATATTATAAAAATATATGAGTTATTTTTATATATCATGGTATTTATTATAATTTTTCTAATAAATAATTACATTAAATTCTTTCACAATGTTAATTAATGTATTATTTAATTAATGGAATAATCAAATAAAGGATACTAAAAAATTTTACATTAAAATAATATGAGATATTTATGGTGATTCAAAAAATTTATATATGTTAATTATTTATTAATGATATAATAAAAAAGATTTTTCAAATTTGACTTGTTGTCTTGATGTTTTTAATGTCCATGTTATGAATAATATAACATGATAATAATGATATTTTATGAGATTAATATTTAAATAAATTATATAAAACCATAGATATCATAAATAAGTAATAATGGATTATTATTTGGTTTATCATGTCCCATTATGTGAATTCATATTCCATTTACATGTATTTTTCTATAAAATGTTCTTAATATAATTTTGTCTTATGATACATTCACATAGTTCCCCTCACATCATTTAAAACAATGCTCATCATCCCTTGCATTTTACATCACTTTTAGTCTTCAATCTAAAATATACGATGACAAATTCACTTCTAACATAATTACACATATTATGTAGCTTTTAGACTTATAAATAAACTAACCAATGATACCTTAAGATGATACTTAAATGAGTCATTTTGGAAAATAAGTAATTTATCAAATCGATCACTTATTTTTTTAATATATAGATAATCCTATAAATAAAAAATAATCTTCATAAAATAATAACTTCAGTATCATAAATATTCTAAAATTTTATTATGATTTTGAATGAACCATTATACAGTCTATTTCTACCAAATAAGAACTGAAATCATCACAAGTGAATACCTACATATGTGCATTTCCATGTGGTCATAGAATTAAATTTGATTTTCATCATTTTATAGATTATTATTGTGATGGGTTTAAATTTAATATATTATACTTATAACTTAATTATTTTTATTTTATTAAAATACAATATCATCATTCTTGCCTTCAAGGTTGTGGAAAATGATAATGTCTCATGTGAGTATGTGTGGACTACAACAACCATGAATAGATGTGATTACCTTTCCATTTCTATTTAAAATTGATTTTATGATAGTTCGATTTTATTAATTTAAATAAGACAAATGATGAAATAATATTTTTTTGTGTTCATTTATTATTAACCATTATTTCATTCCCCATTTCAATAAGTGAATAAAACATTCTTGCCCACATATGGCCTAATGACTCATTGAATGGATTAATTATTTTTTTTCTACTATTTATGAATGATTATATATATATATATAATCAATATATACTATCTATGTTCCAAAATTAACATTCAGTATATTGTGAGATCTTGATATAAATATATATAATAAGACATCCAAACTGAATGATGATTGGAAAACAATGTAGTTATCATTCTGAAAACGGATCTTGAAAAAACAAATTATAATTAAATGAATGAATATATGTTTCAAATAAATCATAATTGTTAGGAAAGATATTTATATGGTAAATTTATAAATTTATAACAAACAAATACTTTACATATATGAGTTTTTAAGGTGAACAAATTATGGTGATACATGAGATAAGGGTTTTCTCATCCAATGTTTTTTGTGATATTTATGTTGTATTCAACAATTATTTTATAATTTAATGATTATAATACCCATGAGATTAGTTTAGGAATATAAAAATGCAAATTATTCTGATTTATCTATCAATTTTTTGGATCTATATTTCACAAGGTTTACGGTTTATAATTCAGGAAATAGGTAATATATTTTCATCTATACTTTTTTTCTGTTGGACACATACAATAGACACTATATGATTATATTTTTTGTTTATATATTTCCCATGGATATATTTTAAGATTATTTGAAGGAAATATTATTTTATATTCATACCCTTTTATGGATATTTTATTCCAGAGGATTATGATTCAATATATATTAATGCTTTATGTATTTATTTCTGAATCTCATAATTATTCAGGATTTTTTATTTTTATGTAATCATGTTGGAATATTTCCTTTCCTTGTCTACGTTTTCTAAATATGTCTTTAAATTTTAGTTCACTATTGTAAGGTCCCAGATTTCTTCATAATGATATTTTCTGGCATATATATCAGTTTTAGTCCTCTATTGTTTTAATTAAACGATTTCCATTGACCTTAAAAAGGAGTATGGGTGTTTTATAGGTTAGGGACATGAAAAAGGTGAAAAATTGGGTGTTCTGGTCATTCCACACTGTTTTCACATGGTTTTGAAAACATGTGGGGGAGATAGGGCATGGAGTGTAAATCTTCAAGGATTGTGCACAGTCTAGAATAAGTTGTGAGAGAGAGGTCATGTGGGTAGTATCCACATAATGTTTTGTGCATGGTTTGTAAAACCATGCGGGTAAACCATACTTCCTTGAATATTCTAAAAATTTACAAAAATTATATTATGCGGGATATAAGGGATGCTTGTAATTTTCCTCTCTTCTTACTCCTTCAACCATATTGATTCCTCAAAATCTCAAAGTGCATCAAATGACCAATATCCCTTATCTTAGGACGTTTTAGAGTGCCTTTAGTTGGGGACTGAATATTTTGGTAATGCTAATCTCACTGTTGTTTTTCTTTTGCGGTTTATGTTTTGTAATTTTTACCCACCCCATATGATGCTCTTAAACCATACTTTTTCATTGATATTTAGGTTAAAGATTTAAGGGTTGGATGAATCGATATCTAAGGCCTCAATGGATAGTGTGTTCGCTAATGGATTCAATGTAGGTTGCTTAAATGTTATATCCCTTGGATTTTATGTATATTATGGAATGTAGGGTTTTAATTCATTCCCTCTTGGGATGAGTTCATGGTGAATTTACCATTATGAGATGTATTGGGTTTCTAAAAAACACAATGAAAACCCCATGATCACCACGGGATGCTTGGTGGACGATGTGACCTATTTTGGGTCCACCCATAATGTGTGCCGATATTTTCTAGACATAGATTTTAGCTAAGCGTAAGATCGTTATGTCAGAAAATAGTGCCCATGATGAAAAGATTAATATTCTTAAAGAATGTGTAATTGGTGTTTAGTAATACACATTTTTTTGGCAATAGCCTAACATGTTGTTTAGAACACATTGGAATGGGTTAAAGGGATTAATGAGAAAATTCCTGGGGACTAGATTTGTACATTTAAATTCATAGTGAGATAGGCATGGGAAATGGTAATGGGTATAAAAGTGTTAAGTAATATAAATGATGAACATGTTACTGGATTGAGGAAAAATGTTAATTTCCAATTTATTGATATTGTTGTGATGTGGTAAATGTTACTGGCTATGTTTTTTGTGATATGGATAATTGTGGTGAATGATAAATATTAATGTGGACAATGCTTGTTTGATTGTGGAATTGCCTTGAGGTTCTATAACCATGGGCTGAGTTCAACAGGGGTTCTAGATCCTTCCCCAAATGGACGGTTTAGGTAAGGGGACAAATTTCTATTTCACTAACGGTTGTATTTTAACTAGACTGTGGCTTTGAGGTTATGATATTGTGATATTATTGATACGGTTTCTAGGAAGATATATCTTCTTTAATTCCCACATGTTGATAAATTTGATCATGCTTAATGAATATAACTCCTTATAAAAGGTAAAATGATTAATGAAATGAATTAGAAATGATCTTTGTGTATTTGGTGGGTTAATTTAAGAGAACCTAATTAAAGAGTGATTTTTGAACTATTTATCTTTAATTTCTTTTATTTATCATTTTCATGCACTATCTACCATACTGGATATTTTTTATACACAACTTGTAGTAGCCTACTGAGTAATAATAACACCCTTCTCTGGCTGTCGTTGGGTACCTGAAAAAATATCAAGCTTTTAGGTTAGTACATGGGAAAGAGACCTATGCTGGGGAGATAAGTTGGACGTTGAACGTGTTTGGGTGAGGTTCCAGATTTATAGTCGGTACCATTTTGGGATTTTACTGTTTTCTTCTTTTGTGTTTTGTTCACTTGAAACTATAGCATGACATGACATATTTAGTATTGTATATGGTTGTACCCTTTTGGGGTTTGGTTATTAGTGCATGTTATGGATTGATCTCTTTTATTTCCACAATTTAAATTTTTATCTATTGTGGCTTACTCTTGTATTGAAGGTATATTCTCCCCACGTGACCTACTAGACCCTTGCTACTATTCGGCAACCTCTGAATACGAGGAGTCATGCTTGAGGTCGTGTAGCGACCAGGATCAATGCACTAGATTAGTGGATCCCATGACGATGATATTAAAAAGTTGTGTTAGAGGATTTATTTTCTCATTCTTAATATTTGGGGATGGTAAAAAGGGGGTTATGAATGTTTTAGGACTTGTAAATGAGCTTTTTCTTGGGTGTATCTAACTGATGTACGAGTGAAAATCCATATCTCCCGGGAATGGGATTGTTGTTATAGTTGTGTGTTGTTATATTTGATTATATTTCACCATTGAGTGATGCACTTGTTTTGTGAGTTGGTAGTTCTGAGATATTTATCATGTGGTTGGAATGTTACGAGTTTGATTATTCATTCATCATTCAAGGCACTTATATAATAACGTGACATGCATCATGATAGGGACACACACAAAATGGGAGTGCAGAATATGGTGGTTTGGATGCATATGTTTTCATAATGTTAATTGAAAAACTGCACCTAATGAGATGGTATAAATGTGTAAAAAGGGATGAGAGAATATTAAGTAGTAATTTAAAAATGGGGTTTACTAATGAAGTAAATGTGAATTAACATATTGTAAGATTAAATTACTATATGGTAATGGTTTTGGATGGGTGTAAAATATAAGGCTTATAACCATGTGATTTGAGTACCTGTGTTTTCCATTGAATTATGAGAGATGGCCAAAGTTAGTGGTCTAGTTGTTAGTAGCCTTGTAGGGTAGTATATGAAAACTAGATTGGTGGTGAGTTATAATAATACCTATATCATTTTATTTTCATAAATGTTCAGTAGTTGCATTCTAAAGAACATGTTTGTCATTATAGTGAAATCCCACCTCGAAGACGTACTCTTATTGAGCGACAAGAGGACATTTCCAAGAACGGTCATCAGTATTAGAGCAATAGGACATTGTGATACAAGGAGACTGGTATGTTTAGATTCCCATTAAATTTTCCCATTTTATTCGTATGATGGAACAAGTCCTAGGGAGGGTTACACAATGTATTTTTGAGCTGATCAGGTAGTTTCAGCTACAGCACCCTCCGACCACTGTAGAAGAGGGTGGGATTGAGGAAGTAGAGTTCTCTATAGAGTCCATACAAACTTTCCTTGACCATTAAGAGAATCCCCTCAAGAATCGAGTCATGTTAGCACCCTATATGTTTAGGGGTAAAGCAAAATGTTGGTGGGCATTATTGTACAGATAGAGGACGATATAGGAATGATGTTTAAATATTTTCAAGAGAAGTTCCATGAGCACTTATACCCATAAATCTTGTGGTATGAGAAGGCTGTATATTTTATGAGGTTCACTCAGGGGGATATGTCGGTGGTCGAATATGAAAGACATTTCACCGATTTGAGATGCTTCATTTCGACGTTGATAGAAGATGAGGCAGTTATGGAGAAACGCTTCTAGGATGGGTATAGGCACTAGATCTGATCAAAGTTGAATTTCTTTCATTTGAAAATGTTTTCCAAAGTGGTGGAACAAGCCGTTATCTCAGAGGGGAACCTAAATAAAGCTTGGGGTAGTGACCTTGTGGAACAAGTAGGAAGAGCAAGTGGTGTGGCCTCTTGAGAGTAGAATGTACCACTTCATATCCTTTAGTAAAGGTTGGAGCGCACATAGCAGTTAGAATATAGGGTCATCTATTCAAGGAAGAGAAGAGGTCCTCTAATATCAGGTCGTTATGCTTGGGAAAAAGAATGAGTAGTGGCCCCTCCCACCTATCATGTGTTGATGCTAAGACAAGTTAGGCCATGTTTAAAGGTTCTTCAGGAACCTGTGATAGTTAGCGAGTGGTGGTGGTTATAGGTAGATGTTTATTGTGGAAAGTGGGATAGTTACCCAATATCATGCATGTAATTGGAGCTCCATGAATAGTACATGTAGGGGCGGTGGACACACTACTCTGGGGAGAGATCACCCTTACCAACAGAGCAGTGTAGTGCAAGGTGGTTATGATAGATCCCGGTGTATAGGCACAAGTCATCTCCATGCAGTGCCAGGTGGTCAGGGTAGAGCCTAGGGTAATGGAACGAGTAATCTCCATGTAGTGAATGCTACACCTGAAGGTGGTGAGGCTATTCTATCTACTATTCGAGGTACGACTATTGTAGCTTCCACAAATTCTTGTGATTTATTTGATATAAGTGCTACACATTCCTTTATTTCCAATTAGTTCTATGTTGTGTTGGGCTTGTCTGTAGAGACCACATGTGGGGTAATGTCACTTGATACTTTTATAGTAGAAAGGGTCGAGGACATCATGCAGTGTAAGGATTGTGCTCTGAATATTGTTGGGTATAATTTTCTGTGGGATCTGTTTGTCCTCGAAATTTTCAGGTTTAACCTAAACATGGGGATAGATTGATTGGTGTCATATTTATCCCATATAGACATTACAATTTTTGGGTAATGTTTACATCTCTCGATGAGAGAACTTATAATTTTCAAGGTGACTGGGATACTCGAGAGGGCCGCACAGGGCCGCTTTCCAAACCGTTGGAATAACTCATAGCCTAGGTGGCATGATTATGCTGGATTATTGGGAGAAGGGAAATCCAATATTCCCTTTCGTTGGGGACTAGTTTCAAGAAGTGTTTCCCAAGAACATCACAGGGTTACCACCCGAGAGGGATGTTTGGTTTATGATCAAATTGTTGTATGTAGCGTAGCCAATTTCCATTACACCTTAGAGAATAGTGCCATAAGAGCTCCAAGAACAAAAGGTTCAGTTATATGAATTGGAATTCGAGGGGATTTTAAGACCTATTAAACCTCCTTGTAAATTTCATGTGATTTTTTCTAAGAATAATGATAAATCCCTAAGTCTATATATCGATTCTAGGATGCTGAACCAGTTGAAAATTATGAACTAATACCCTCTTCCTAGATTCTATGACCTATTTGAATAGATAAGTGGTTACTTAATGTTTTCCATGATCGATTTGAGATCAGGATACCATCAGTTGAGGGTGAGACCTTCTGACATACGATAGAAAAATATTCGAAGTAGGTACAGGTTATATGAATTTCTGTTGATGTTGTTTGGGTTTTCCAAATCACTGACGATGTTAACGGCCATGATGAACCAGATATTCCACCGTTGTCTAGATCATTTTGTAGTTTTATTCATTTATGACATACTGGTGTACTCCAGAACTCATGATGATCATTCAATACATATTGAAATTGTCTTTAATTACACTAAGAGATCATATTCATTACACCAAGCTATCAAAATTTCAATTTTGGTTTGGTGAGGTGCAATTTCTGGGACACATCATTTCTAAGTTAAGTGTGTCATTGGATCTGAAAAAAGAACATGCTATAATGTCTTGGGAGTATCCCAACAACATATCTAATATTTGAACTTTTCTTGGATTGGCTGGTTATTACCGATGGATTATTAGATATTTAACTCGTTTGGTAGCACCGCTCATAGGAATAACTAAGAAGGGGGTTATGTTCGATTGGTTAGAAGATTGAGAGAATGCTTTTCTGGTGTTGAAAATGTGTGTGATTATCACACCGATTATGATCTTACCAGAACCAGGTAAAAGGATCACCTTGTTTTATGATGCATTCAGTGTCAGACTTTAGGAAATGTTGATTCAAGATGACCGAGTTGTATAATATGGGTAGAGACAGTAAAGTCCAAATGGATGGAATAATCCTACTCAGGATATGGAGATTTCTGTTATGGTTCCTTCCTTAAAATGATAGTGACATTACATGTTGGGAGAGCCCTTTTCAGTGTTTACTGTCCAAAAAGGGTCAAATACATCTTATGCCAGGGGGATTTGAATCTTGAAAAATAGTGGTGCATTGATTACCTGTAGTATTTTGATATTGAAATGATATACACAACGGGGAAATGGAATAGTGTCTTTAATGTTCTGAGATAGAAGATTTAAAATCATGTATTTTTTGAATCCAATTCATTGTGGATGATGATGGAATTGTTTACTGAGAAGCATGTGGAGGTACAAAAAGGTCATGGGTAGAAGAGTGATTCATATATAACAATTGAATCTGCACTTATATGGTGAGTTAAATATATTCAGTTGGTGAATCTTTTGTGTTTGTCTATGAAGGAAATCCTTAATGTTGGGGTCACTTTCTGGTTATACCATCAGTGCAGATGGAGTTGCTTATGATCAAGGTTGTGTTTTAATGACAGCTCGTGTATGAGAAGAGTTGATGTTCAAGATCAAAACGTTGATGTGGGAAGTGAATTTGAGCATGAATAATATGTAATTTTATCTTCATAAGATGTTAAGGTGGTCTGGAATGAAGAAAGAAGTTTTATTTTTTGTTGAGTGATGCCTTACCATTCAACATGTGAAGGTAGAACATCAGTGTCTATCTGGGTTATTGTAGTCTTTGACTATTAAATAGTGGATGAGGAATGACATCATGATGGACATCATGGTGGTTCTTCATGAGGATGTCACAGAATAATGATGTAATTTTTTTGGTTGTAGATCGGATGACCAACGTGACCCATTTTATTGATTCAAGAAACGTATACAATCTACTAGTTGGCGGAGTTCTATGTTCAATAAGTAGTATGGATTCATTGCATACTAAGAACTATAGTTTTAAATGATGATCTACAATTACACATGAACTTCTTGATGGGAATACAAAAGTAACTCGTTACCCAAGTGTTTTTAGTACGGTATACCACCCATAGATCAATGGGAAATCTGAGCGTACAATTCAGGTATTAGAAGAAATGTTGAAAGCATGTGTTCTAGATTTTTGTGTTTCATTGGAAACGACCATATCGCTTGTTGAGTTTTCAATTACAATAGTTTCTATTATATATTTCAGATTGATCCCTTCGAGGAACTTTATGGGAGACTGTGTAGATTATCATTGTGTTAGTTAGAGGTTGGGGAGTCTGAGCTATTAGGACCGAGTCATGTGGAGGAGATGTCAGAGAAGGTTCGTTTGATTCAAAAGTGAATGGAAAAATATTAGTGTATGCATATGTCTTAGGATGATCGGTGTCATAAGAATCTTGAGTTCATGGTGGGAGATAGTGTGTTTCATCCGGTGTTGTCAGGGTTGGGTCACTGTCAAATTCAATAGTTGGTCATATTGTCAAATATATATGTGGGGCCATTTGAGATTATGGAGAGGGTCAGACCCATGCCATACCTATTGGATCTTTCACTATGGTATAATGGGAGGCATGATATAGTCCATGTTTCAAAACTCCAATATTATCATCCTCACCCATCCCATTAGATCAATGTCGAGGGTGTTGAGCATGATGATGATGTGTCCTTCGAGGAGAACCTGATTCGTGTTGTGGATCATAGTGAGAATGTCTTACATGGAATGTTTGTACCCTTGGTTGGTTTTTTATGGAAACATGGGAATGTTCTGGAGAAACCATGGAAGCATGAGTCTGATATGTTGGCCCATTGGCCTGACCACTTTGATTAGAAAAACTGATGATTTTTGGAAAGAGCGGCTTAAGGATGAGCCATTATAATGTGGGGAGGTTATATGGTCCCAGATTTCTCTGTTAAGGTTTGATATTGTTAATAATTTAGTTTTATTTTACTTTTACGGTTAATTAAATTACTTCCCATGTCATTAAAAAGTCCTATGTGTATTCTAGGGGTTTGGGACAAGAAAAATGGGGAAAGGGGGTGTTTTAGTTAGTTTGCACAGTTTGCACACAATTTGGAAAACCAGGCAAGGTGAGACCATGCGGGTAGTGAAAATCAGCACAGTTTGCGCATAGTCTGGAAAACTTTTCGAGACAGAGGGTGTGCATGTAGTAACCACCACACAGTCTGTGCATGGTTTTTCAAACAATGTATGTAAACTATGCGTGTTGGAATCTTCTAAAAATTTACAAAAAAGTAATTATGGGGGAAATAAGGGGCACTTCATATTTTCCTCTCTTCTTCCTCCTCCTGACCTAGTGAGACCCAAAAATTTCCTAGATATTATTACTACCAATCTCCATCATCATAGGGACATTTAGAGGGCCATCTGTTGTGGATTAATGAACTGGGAAAGACTTATCAGACCCTTGCTTTCGTTTTCTATTTTCGGGGTTGTATTTATTTTCCATCCCCATCTGAATCTCTCAAACCCTTCTTTTTACTGAGATTTAGTGTCTGTTTTATGGGGTTGTTCAAATCTAAATCCATGTCCTCAGTTGAGAGTGTGTTTGCCAACAGATTCAAGGTAGGTGGTCTACAATTTATATGCATTTAGTTTTATGTATATTTTTACAAGTAAGGTTTCCATTCTTGACTTCTTTTGATTAGTTATTATTTCCTATGACATTATTCAATGTATTGGATGTCTAAATAACCCAATGAAACCCTCATAATATCTATAGTATGCATGGAGGATTGTGTGACCTATTTGAGGGACAGCCATAGGTATTGTCTATATTTTCATGCCTTAGAGATTACCTATGTAAGTGTAACACCATTGTGAGAGGACAGAGATCCAATGATGAACATGTTAATATGATTAAATAATGTGTAATTTTTATTTAATAATACACTTTTCATGGTTATTGGCATAAAAGGTTGTTTGGTTTTCATAAAAAAGGGTTAAAGGATTGATGGGAAAATTCTAAGGGACTAGATTAATGCTTTGAAATGATTTCTGAGATAGGCATGGGAAATGTGAATGGGGATAAAAGGGTTATGTAATATAAATGATGAATGTGGTACTAGATTGAGGATAAAAGTAAATTTCTCATTTATTGACAATTTTTTGATGTTCTAAATGTTATTGTCTATGTTTGTGGTGAAATGGTAAATTGGGGTTATTGATTTATAATCATGTGAATAGGGCTTAGATTAGAGTGGTATTGAAATGAGGTTTGACACCAATAGGGTTATATAGAACTGAGGTTCTAGATCCTCCACCAAATTCATGTGTTAAGGAAGGGGACAGATTTATATTCAACTAATGGTTTCATTCCACCTCGGCCGAGGCATCGAGGTGAGGATATTGGGGATTGATGTGATATGGTTCCAAGCATGGTAGGAATTATTTCCCCTCATATTGATATCATTTAACATGCCTAATCCATTGAACACATGATAAGGGGTGAAATGATAAATGAATTTTTTTTTAAAATGAACTTCGGGTATTTGGTATGGAAACATAAGGGACCCTAAACAAAGATGGATTTGGAACAATTTATCTTTACCTTCCATTATTTATCATTATGATACACTATATACCTTGATGGATATTTTTTAGAAACCACAGGTGGTGTCTAACTATGTTATACTCACACTATGTTGGGCCATCGTTGGGTACCTGAAAAGATTTTATGCTTCCAGGTCAAGAAAATTCCAAGGAGCCTATTCTAGGGAGTTGAGTTGGTCATGTAAAATGTTTGTGTTATGTACCAAATGTGGAGTGTAGACAATTTTAGGGATTAAACTATTTTATTTTTTTGGGGTTTTGGTCACTTGATACTATTGCATAACTTGACATATTTACTATTGTATATGGTTGTGAAATATTGTGGGGATTGGTTTTTTTCATGTTATCGTTTGTTCTCATTTGTTTCTGTTTTTTCAATTATTATCTATTGTGGATTATTTTGGTATTGATGGTACATTATCCCCATATTGCCTACTATAACATCTCTATTATTCTAAAAACATTGGCATAAGGGGAGGTGCGCTTGAGATCATGAAGCGACCCATCTCGAGGGACCTAATTTTTGGCTCCTAGGTCAGTGATGTTATAATTATTCACCTAAAATTGTTCAAAATAATTTTTACCAATGATGAAAAATTTTAAAAAATAGTTTTAATGGAATAATATTCTCAATTTCTAAACAAGGTCATTTGAGAATATATTGAAAAATAATAAACATGCAATTTTTGTTTTACATATTAAAAATGAGTTTATTTTCCCACATTCTGGACTCCTTAATTATTTCAATATTTAATTAAAATAATACAAGCATCTTTTATAATAAAATCTCTTCATAATTTTTATGAAAAATAAAAAAATAAACGATTTCAAAATAAACAGGATATTTTCCTCAATAAAGTTTAATGTTATCAATGAAAATCATATTCTATATAATATTTTTTTAATTTTATATATGGTTTAATAATCCTTTTATTTAAGATTCTATACTGACACATTCAATTGATCATTTATGTTTAGGATGGGATGTCTTTTTTTAAAAAAAATTCAATTACATGGGTTTTTCAATGATGAAATGAATATAAAATCCATTTATATTTATTGGTTCTGATATGATGAAATATATATATTCATCTGGTAAACATATGAATGGTTTTCATTGTGTGAGCCTCAGTACGTATATCACTCTCAAATTCATTGGGTAATGATTTATATATATGAGTTAGAAAAGAAATGTAATGGGGAGTGAACTTTCTTTAGTAACAATCTTCTCCCACTATGATGGTCTTTAGATTGAACAATGAATACAATATTGGGTTGGGTAATAAATTTATTCCACTAAGTGTAAATTTATTCCATTGAGGATGGTGGTGTGTCCATTCTAGTGGGTGTAGCCACCCATTTATTTTATACACTTATGTTTAATCCAGAATTTATTATTTTATAAATATGTTTTATTCTCAATGAAAATGTTATTTACATAATATATGATTAATATATTATGCAATTCCATTAATTATTTCATCACCTTAGTGTGAGATTTTTTATTTATAAGGTAATTTTTTACATTGATATGATTAAGTCTCATAATAATTTCATGACATTATTAAATGATCATTGATATCTCATTTACATACCCTTAGTGAGAATTTGAGAACACTCTATTTATATATATTTTCCCATAGTATATTAAGAATTATGTGTAATAAATTATATAAATACGCATTTGGTTTATAAGATGGAGATGAACTATTTAGAAATAAGAAAATATAGGGATATTGGATGATAATTTTGATAATTATTAGCAAGGTGTTTACAAATCCATGTCGTTATGTGTATTTATGAATAATACAGATCTCTAAAACTAAAAGTTTCAATATATTTAATTGATCTAATATTTCATTTTAATGTTGTAATTATTGTAAAAAATGAAAAAAATTGGTCAACATGAATTGGTATTAAACATAAAAATTAATGGTTTATCCTTTTTCACGGAATCTAGATGTACTAGTTCAGAGCTGTTATAGTTTGTATCATTTTAGGGTTTAGATATCATTATGTATTAGTACGTTTCCAGATAAATATTATTAATAATTATTGATACTACCATGGGTTTTTATTGTTATGTTTGGTAATTTTTTCAATGTCATAGACTCCCCTTTGGGGATTTTATGTTATAAAATGATATGGTGGCTAGTGATAGTTTGGGAGATATATATTTATTAAATATATTTCACCCCATTTAATCATATTGTAAACGTTATTTTAAGAATAATTATCTTCCCATTTTTTTGGATATACATTAATAGGTATAGATGAAATTCTTGGTTTATACGATCTTTTATTTTCAAGAAATTGTGTCTTATAGCATTTTTGGGATGAAAAATCGAGTTTAATGGGATAACATTGAGTTTTAAATTTTTCTTTTATGATGAATATTATTTTGAGTATTTTTCACACTTTTATATGAATTTTATAGGGATTACTGTTTTATAAAAAAAGGAAAACTCATATAGTATTTGACAAGACATCGCGTCGGGAAATGTCGCAGGGTGTGAACTCAAAACTAAAGTGAGATAAAGGTGAATCCCTAACTACTAGCCTGCATTATTTCATGGTGAGTATAGAATTTTAATTTTATTTAAATTATATGGTATATATAATCTATGTAAAATTTGGGGGCATATGTTTTATCGTATTGATGTTCATGGGGATGGAATTTCTTTTGGTGATTGATGTTATTTCTGAAGCTGTCAGCTAATTTCAGAACCCTATCTAATTGATGTAAACATTATATTATGTAATTAATTTTATAATGAATAAGGATTTAATTTTCTTATGTATTCATATGTCTTATAATTTTGTATTTCTTATTATTCATGTTAGTTATTGAAATGGGTAGGATATCAGGGAGAATATATTTTTCAAAAGTATACCATTTAGAATATTAATTTTAAATATATCAGATATTACGATGTGACAAAATAATTAGGATTTTAAAATTTTTCTTATAGGGTATAATATTTCGATTAATTTTAAAAAATGTCAGTTATTAAATGATCTATGATTAACTTTGAGTAATAGTGATGATATTTGATTAATATTATAGTTTTCCTTATATGAAGGGTTGTTCAATATTAGATTCATATTATCACATGATACATATTTATATTATGGTTAATGTTGAAAGACATATTAAATATATTTCCACCCCTTTGTGAAATTATTTGATTCGTGAGAAATTGATTCTACTAGTTCACGCATGGAAAAATCATATTTATTACTTATTGTTTGGAGAAATGGAAGATATTGTCATGGAATATGATTAATGGATGAAATTATACTATTCAATTTATATTTGAATATATTGTCATCATTTCTGGTAAATATGATCCTCAACTATAGAAAAATTATCTTAATAAAAAAATTATGTCCCCTAACATTCAATTCTAATATATTGATGATAATTTTAACATTTATGGTTTAAGATTTTATGACTGTTAAGTTTCCTATGATCATTTACTTTCTTATGATCAATTATCTATGAGAATTACTTTTTTCCATGTAAATATACCAACTTCTCACTACTAAAGTTCATCTATTTTTAAACCTAATACATTAAATCTCATATTACCATTTTTACATCCAATTTCTATCATTACAATAGAATATTTTATTACCCTTATTATAATATGGTTTTCCACAAAAGAATTTTATAAATTCAAACATTTTATTACTGATAATAACTTATAATTTTATGGAAAAAAATTTTAATGGGTGGTGGGGTAGGCATAATATAAAACAATAGATTTTTAAAATCTTTTTTTAAATAATATTATTTCTTCAATGGTATGTGTTACATGTAACATTGATTTTAAACGAACTGTTATACGCTATTAAAATATTATAATTTAATCTGATAATTTTTACCATGATATTAATATAGATTATATGTATGTGATTATCCATTTTTGGATATGTATATATATCCTACTCAATATTAAT
This sequence comes from Viscum album, assembly GCA_963277665.1. NCBI lineage: Eukaryota > Viridiplantae > Streptophyta > Magnoliopsida > Santalales > Viscaceae > Viscum > Viscum album. The sequence goes on from OY728143.1 coordinate 1,316,932,113, forward strand.
TTTAAGATTAGTTATTCTTATGTAGGTATTATATTTTTTTAACGTCTTTTTATGTTTTTTAAATTTATTTTCTCCAGAAAATAGCAATTCACGTGTGTATATATTATAATTAATTTACAAATTCCATCAATGTTTATTTTAAAGGGTTTATTTTAATTTTTAATTCACCATATAAAACTTTTATTGGATGACGTTTTAATATTTTTCTAGATGTAATGATTTTTCATGGAATAAATAAAAAATGATGATCTTATATGATATTTTATTTCAATTCAAATAATATAAAATGTAAAACTATTTTGAACAAGTTAGAAATATTAATTTGTTATAATTTATTTAAATAAATTAAATTATTGTATCTTAAATTGATTTTATACTAGATATTATTATAAAGTTATTTTATATTTTAAAATCCATCTTTCCATAATAAACAAGTTTTTCATTGCGTATTTTCGTTTTATTTAGAAATTAAAAATTAAGAGTTTTGGTATTTGAATGTTTGAAAATAGATTCTATATTTGGAATTAAAACAAAAAAATTTATGAAATAACTATCTTTTAATTTTGGATGACATGAATAGTAGAATGAAATTTTTTCCACTATAGTAAAGGGTGAATCATATAATTAATGGACACAAATAAGCTAATAATAATTTTTAAATGACTCGTATGATTATATAATTCTTATTAGATGAGTAATAATTTATTATAGTCATATAGTTGTCTAATTTAGGGAATTTGTGTGCCACCAAGAAATTATTACTAAATTCAAAATAATTTATTTCATGAAAATTCAAAAATGTCACACTTTTATTTTTAATAATTATATAATTCAAATACGTTGATACCCATAATATTATTTAGATTATAAATATTCTAAAGAAATAACAAACCATTTTCTAAATCATGAAAATTTATCAATAGTTTTTATTGAATAAATAATTTACATAAATGCTTACACAACAATGAAACATATATAATTTAATTAAATAAATAACCCTATAAATGATATCAATAATATTAAAAGAAACATAAAATTTTATATTTACGTTTCAAATAGAATTATATAGATTACCATGACATTTTTAGGATATAATAATATAGTTTATTCTAATTTTAATTTTTATCTTGATGATTTTAAAGTCTATGTAATGAATTGTGTCAAAATTATAAACAATAATATTTTATTGGAAGAAGGTTTTTAATTTTTTTTAATTATAACAAAATATTACATAAGAAATTTGGGGAAATGTCCCATTCAAGAATTTATACTGAAGTAAATTTATAGGAAATTTAGAAGTATTAACCTCTATAATATTATTTATATATTTTAATCTATAAATAAATTTCCAAAGTGCCATGGACCTCAATTATAAAAAACCCTCCTCCCTCACTCCTTAAAACCAGATAAAATCATATATCTGTAACATTACTTAGAAAATTGTCATATGAAAATCTTAATCAATATTATCTTTGTGTTTTTCATCTAAAAAGATCAAATCGTGAACTCATTTAAACATATATAATGGATTCATTTGGTAAAAGTGGTATTTTCTATAACCGATCAATTTCCATTTCTTATATTATTTACCTCATATAAATAAATTGTGTTCATTATAAAATAATAATTTATAATAAAAAAATTCCAAATTGATATAACTATTATGAAAATAATTATATAAACCCTTTTCAAATCCAATAATAAATAAATGTATTGCATGTGAACACAAACGACTTAGCATCACCACATAAAGATGTATTTTTTTTATCATTTTTCATATCAAAAATATTTTTATTGTTATTGGTTTATATTTTATTTTTGATATTTATGAAATTACTACTCTAATTTAATGAAATTATAAAATATAATTTCATACCTTTTATAATGATGGAATATTATAAATTTTCTCATGCGTACATGTGGACTACATCCTCCACGATGTGATGTGATCAATTTATTGTATCTATATTATATTAATATTAAAGAGTATGAATATTAACAATAAATATGAACAATGATATAATAATATTTTGTTCATTGTGAATTATTATTTACATTTCTTTCCTTCCATCATTTATAATGTGAATACTTTATTCGTGCTTATGTATGGCCTACTCTCTCTCTGAACTGTGTAATTATAATTACTATCTGTAATTATTATGATATATATAAAATATTTATATAATGAATATATAATATGTATTTACAATGATTAAAATCTTGGATATTAGGGGATCAAGATCAATATATCATTACAATGACTTCTGAAACGAATCATGCTTTTAAAAGGAAGTAGTTTTCACTAAGAACAGTGATTTTAATAAAAAAATATATTAATTTCTGTGATAAGATGTACTAAAAATCATAAAATATTTTATAGTTATAAACATGGATATAAAGTACAGATATAAAAAACATATTTATTTTTTATTAGGTTTTAATTCGGATGAATAATGGAAATACCTGAGGAAAGGGTTATCTCACCACAATTTTATTTCATTCATATTTAAGACAATTCAAAAAAAAATTATATATTGTTTTTATACATTACTTGAAAATATTTTATGAAACATATAATATAATTAATTGGGATATTAATTGCAAATTTGGGATCTCACATTCATGGGTTTTACAGTTAAAAAGTTAGCAATGTGTTAAGAGACTTAATTCTCACATTTATTTATATGGGAGAGAAGCCTTTTATAATAAATTTATCCTTATTCTTGTATATAAACATTCTATGAAAATACTATATAATTCAAGTTAAGAAATTTATTGTAATTTTATGTCCATATATTTTTCTTTCTATCACTATTCATATTATTTAAATGATATTTATGTGGTATGAATTTAATTCATAATCTCATCATAATTAATGATTCTTTATGATTATTTATTCACTCAAGAATATTTATCTTACATTTCCATATTTTCTAAAATTTATTTCAAAATGGAATTTTCTATCCTCCTATAGTATTTATAATTTTTTTATCATTATTTTAATTTTTTATAAATAGATTAAAATCAATATTGTTTTCATATTCATAATTGGGTTCTTTATGAGGTTTCAAAAAATAAAAATAAAAAAGGTTTTTTTAAACGTATTTGACAAGAGTATATTTTCTTACCATCATGACATCATAATAATTTTATTCTTCCATTGAAATACATCAATATTCTTCTCGATGAAATTTTTTTCTTTATAGATGAAATATATTTTAAAAAATTGAATTCAATATGGGATGAATATTTCCTAAATAATTACTTAATGTGATCATTGATGATAGGTTTCTATATAAAATAAAATAATTTAATGTTACATATGATTTAATAGGGGTATTATCCTAGGATACCATAATTAATTATTTTTTGGTTGATTTATGTTTGTGATGGATTGATATTTATGAAATCTAATTCGTTTTAATGGGTTATAGTATGATGAAATATTTATGAAACCAACTTATTATCATGCGTTCAAATATGATTAGTGATTCATATTCTTTTAAGAGACATATGTATGTTTTTCCATTATGTAATGAATGTGAACTATATATATCTCTAATTCACTGGGTAATGATTAATATCTTATGAGATAGATAGGAATAGAACATGTAGTGAACTTAGATCATTAAGGGACTTTTTCCACTTTGAGGGTCTCCAGAGAGAACAATTATTTCAATAATGGTTTGGAGAGTGAAGAAATTCCACAATGAGGAAACAGATGCCATTGTGGATGGTGGTGTGTCCCTCCCTAGAGGTGTGGAGACACATTTATTTCTTATGAAAATGTATATTGAATAATATAATATTTTCTACATATTTTATATCAACATAGGTCATGTTATTACTTTTTTATGACTAATATCATATAACCTAACAAGAATTATTTGATTAATTACGATTAAGATATTTTATTTTCAAGGTAATTATTTCAATTGATAAGTGAATGTTTCATAACATTTATTTAAATATACTTATATGATCAATAAAATCTAACTTATTTAACATTACGATAAATTTTAGCACACCCTTATGGTGTTTCATATTCACCAGTTTATGAGGAATGATTAGAATGAAGAATATTTATATGGATTCCTCATGAAAAATATTTATTACCTATTTTAAAACAATAAAATATCAGAATAATATGACATAATTTTGATCATTATGGGATAATTTTTTGTGATCCAATGTTCATCAGTATTTTGTGTAATTATCGAAAACTCTAAACCCATAAGGTCACAGTGCATGAAAGTGAACCAATATTTATTTTTGATGTCATAAGAATTATTTGAATGAAAATATTTTGGTCACATCTCTTGATACCAAACCCAAAATATATAATGTTTTTCTTTTTGAAAATGAATATGGAAGCACATGATTGAAATTATTAAAGTCCCACATTAATGGAAGAGCATAAAAGATTCCATGAAATTGGGAATTATATGGATCACTCATGAAAATTTGTTTCCAATTCGATCACTAATTGTCTTGGGGGATAATGTATTAGTTAAAAAAGTTGTCAAGATTAACTACTACATCTGTATATAGAGTCAGACCACTACCTATTTCATTACAACACCAAATCATCACTACCAATATTACATTGTTAATGTGTCAATGATCATATAAAACTATTCTTAATCTATATTCACCTCTAAATATCATTTCACCACTTATGATTAATTCGTTGTCATGTTTAGAAATACAATAGATATAATATTTTATTAGATACACATTTCAAATTGGCGATCTAATAATATATAATTGGATTCAATAACATGTTAATAAGGGATATTCTTTACAGTCTATTTAGAAAACTCTATAATGGCTTGTTAACACTAATGTAGTGAAAAAACTACTAAGATATTCAAATATCATTGTATCATGGTAATACTATCTTGTGAAATTCATTCTATAAGAGATTCACATGATCATTTTTGGCCACTAATTCCAATAACATCCATCTTGGTCATTTAAGAACTAAAAAACATGAATTATCATAAACAAACTAATTATTATTATGAAATATATTGAATTTATCTACATTTAAAAAAATCATCCACATATAAGTGGTTTTTTCTACCTCAAAATTTAATTAAATTTACTTCAGTAAACATAAATCCTTTGTCATTATAAAAAATATGTCTTGGAATTTAAAATTCAGAATAATCCAAACCAACACAGGTTCCTGAATCTATTACTCGGTCTATTCTAAAGACAACATATATATGTTATTTTATCAAACAGAAGTTTCAACCATTGAATATTAGTTATGTCATCATATATAGGTTTATTTGGGGGGGGGGCTTAAATGGGTTTTGAATGAGTTGTGAATAAATTACTAAAAATATGCTTTTAAATTTATTACATTTATTCTATCATCAATAATTAACAGATATATACACCATACAAATAATTGAAATAAATTAAATCATTTATTTTTTATCAAATACAAGGCATGTGATAAAAATATTAAACACATTTTCTAATGTTATAATTTGATATAAATATATAGAAAAACAATTATAGGTCCCAATATCCAATGGTGACTCATTGTTATATATTAATATTTTTGGATGGACACTTTTTTTTCGTACCCATAATATCCCAAGAAATCATATCTCATATCTACAATGAAAACCCAAATATAATTATTAAATAGTAATCATTGATTAAATATTTTCAAAAACCAGTATAATTTACCCATTACAAGGTAACCCGATCTAGTCTAGAAAAATAAATTATGATCATTCCTAATCCCCATGAGATTGAAACATTTACCAAAGAATCAATGTAACAACATTGAGAAAAGGGTTTCCCAAATATTTTTTTAATTTCATTGTTCATATACATGATCCTGATATGATATTTCCATACATAAGATGGACATGAAACTACTCATATAAAAAATAACACACATATCATCATATCTCACTAATTTAACCAATGAATAATTGAACGAGTTAATATAGATATAATGGTATAAAAATATCAATATAAACCATCCTCTAAAAATAAAAAAAATTAGATAACAACTTTACTATATAAAATAAAATGAGGTATACATATATTATAATATAATAAAAATTAAAATAAAACTAAACAAAAAAGATATACTAAAAATATCCATTTGATTTTGGGTCATTCCCTCACTATTTAGCCTTAATAACTATGTAACTCTATCCGAAAAACCTATTTCCATTAACTAAAACCATGACATTAAGTATAAAAAATAATTTTTTTCATATACAACCAATTTTATAGAAAATGATTGAGTATATAGAGATCAAAAGGATTCCACTTTTTTTCTTGTATAACCAATATAAGAAGAACCAAAGCATACAATTTTAAATTAAAAACCAAATCATTGCATTTTATCATATTCTAAAAAAACAATTTATAAAACATTCATTTTTTAAATAAAATTATTTAGGGAACCTCAATATTGGTACCAATAAATATACGACAAGGGGATTTACCTTATGGTAATTAAGGCTATGATCATATATTTTTATGAAATTACTAGTTATTGAAAAACCCTTAACTTGTGTTATAGATATAAATGTTGTAACTATATAGTGATGATTTATTTGAAAATATATCAGTATAGTGGGTAACAAAAATAATAGGTGGGAAAGATATATCAAATATTTTCTGATTTCATAAAAAAAATCCAATGTCTTCTCAACAGGTTTATCCATAATAGAATCATTCTAACAAATAATTTCAATAATACTTTTAAAATTACCATTTATTCCACCTAAAAAACCAATTTAATATGACAGAAATCGTTAATAAATAATTTCCATTAAAAGAATAATAATATATATAATTTTTTTTTCATTCAAACATTTTAAAACAAATTGAATTTATTTGTTTATTTGTTTAAAAATAACAGAATCAAAGGATTAATTAACAAATTGAGAAATAGAACCACAACACATATTACAGTTCGATCACTTTTAGTTGGTGAAGATGTCAAAATAAAAGGAATAAAGAAACCCATAATGAACTTTATATGAATAATATCAAAACCCCCAACATTAATTTAGTTTTAAAGAAACCCTAGATTAATATAAATTCATGGCATAATTAAAATTTTGATAATGTGTTGGATAATCCCAAAATATAAAAAATTAGTCATTTATTTGATTTTTTCCAAACATTAATATGAAAAAACCCCAAGAAATCAGTCCAAGTTGGAGGGATAGATGTATTATCAAAATGGTAGAGAATATTGTGAATTATATCTATTAAAATGTAGCGTTAGGAATGTTAATATTACATGGTGGGGATACAGAGTTAGATATTATGGTTTCCAATCCACACACAAACCATGAAGGAAACCCAAAATACTCCTAAAATTTCACATGGTTTATCCACATAGTAATGTTAACAATGTCCTAATCATGAAAATAATCTCTAATATATAACTATAATTTTTAATAATTAACCAAACAAATATCTCTAAATATGTTCCAAACATACAAATTTTATTGTCCCGAAATTTGGACGATTTTAGTATAAAATTTTTATAAAATGAATTTTTAAGTATAAAATACAATTAATAATAATATTTATAACCACAAAATAACATTTTTGATATTATAGTTACACAAATATAATTTCATAATTGTACCCAATCCAATTCAGGTAATCAATAATTTTCTTACATCACATAAGAAAATCTAGGTGAACCCAACATAACTTAACATTATCCAATTCATTATTGAGGTATTCATAATTATTTAAATTCAAATAAAAATTAAATATAATATAATTTAACTGAATTCAGTTACATCAACATTTTATTAATTTTTTAGGAAATATAATAAAATTCTTACATTTTTAGGTATTTTTTTCTGCCTGTTCAGTGTTTTTGAATTGTTTGTTGAGGTGAAAAGTTTTAGAAATGTTGTGAAAAAATGTATCTTATAAAAGAAACACTAAAAAAGGTTATGGGAAGGTGAACGTTTGATAAATAATTTTCCTAACCATATGCATGGAAGGAGAATGCATGTTTGTTTAGATTGTGGGAGAAGAACAATTAGTTAACTGACTATAAAACCATGTGAAACAACCATGAGAGGTGTTGGTTTAGAGATAAATGAATCATAAATTTGGTACATTAATTTATATTATGCAGTGGAAATTTTCTCATCTCCCAATGTGATGTCAAATATAAGTTTGATTGTTTGGAAAAAAATTTCTAACCATACAACCTAATTTTGATACATGAAATAAATAATTAAAATATTATACATTTATTCAATTTATTTCAATGGTACTATAACTATTATCCATTTCCCATTGTCTCTATAAATCATGATCTCTAATAGTTTTCCGTGGAGATTTACATTATTTTAGAAGTAATTTTTACAAATCAAACTGAGTTTTCTATCTAGAACTGATGATAACTCCTCATTTATTATTGTTCTATATTGATCCCCAATTATTGTATCTGAAGGATCCATAAATATTAAACTTTATTGATATTAATATGTCATCTGTTATGTTTTTTGTGATATCATGTTTTTATTTATAATATGGATGAATTTTCTTATCTATATATAAATAATTCTTTGAATCATTATACGTTTTCGTAATCTATTTAGTGGAAGAAGGGTTCTCTTGCACTATAATAATTTGAGAATATGAGGGAATGTTTATACTATTTTTGTTGAACAGAAAATCATATTTTTGGAATAAAATTATATATTTAAATATTTAGATAAATTAATTTTTTAATACTTTATATGTTTGTTACTAAAATTATCACTTTGGTTTAATGCTAGAATTTTTAATGGTGAAATGTTCCAAATGGTAGAAATGTTTTATTTTTTATAGTTTGATATGATATCTCAAAATACATGGGGGTTTGTTTTCATATAATATGGATTAAATAATATTATTGATCTAAAACCATCCATTATGGATAGAGGATAGTCCTGATGTACCAGCATCAATGTGGTACACCATGTTATTTGTTGGTGATAGAACGACCCATCATTCTTTAGTATAAAGAGATTAGTGAAATTCATGTCATTGTTTTGGTGAATATGGGATATTTATTCTTATTATAATAAATTATAATATGATATTCTTAATTACTTTTTACATAGAAAATGTTTATGGATTTATATAATAATATATATGTATTATTTATTTTATTATATAAATTTTTATAAGAAGTTATTATCATAGAGGCCTATTTTGGGATGTTACTAAAGTTCAATAAAATAGTGTTATACTCAACACATTATTTATAACTTTGGTGAATATATAGATGATACATAAATTTATATTGGAATTGTTTTATAATTATCTAGTGATGCATCTTGCAACCATTTAAAATGAATGTATTGTTTGAGAGGGAGTTTATTTTTGGTGATGCTAGGGATGATGCCACATAGTTTTCTTAAAATATTGTTATCACATAATATAGTTTGATTGATTTATCAAGTATCCATTTTTACTATAATGTTTTTCATATTTTTGGTATTTTTTTTAAAATGTTTTATAATTATACATATCAGTTTTATTTTATTATATTTCTTCTAATTAGTGGATAATTTGATATCATTTATAGAAAGAAAATATTCCCTCAATGGATAGAAAAAACTGTTGACATTATTTTAATAATTTTGTGTCTTGGGAGGGGATATATCTTTAGTGTAACATTTTATCTTTACAAGACAATGGTGAAAGTTGGTATGTTATAAATAGTACCAAACATGGTAACTCAATCAATTTTGGAATGTAGAAAGATGATAGTGATGTTAGAAAATGAAATGATAACCATAAAAACTATTAAATATCATTTTTTATATAAAATTGTGTTACTATAGTTTTTGGGGTGGAAATTTATTATATGAAAAGTATAGTCAAGTTTTCATCTCATCATACTATATTTATCTGATGAGTGGTTCATATCACGAAATATTAGGGGGACTTTGCACTAGGACTTTATTCTTTATATTGTTTCGTATTATTCAATGAAATTTGTGTTGATTGTTTACGTTTTTATTATTTTATAAAATCAAGGAGTTTATTTACCATTTAGTGATTTCTTTTATTAATCTTGTTATTTGAAAAGATAAATAAAAAAAGAAAAAACTATAGAAACCTATATGAATAGACCATGGAAAACACGGTGTAACATGATCTACACGTGGAGAAAAAATATAGTCATAATATTAGAAATTTGTTCAATAATATTTTCAAGGGAAATAAAAAAATAAAAAAATAAAAAACAATATCATTCCATATAGCTTCTGAAACATAATAAACTAATCATTCTGGATAATAATAAAATAGTAATAAAATATTATTGGAAAATATATAATTAATCATATGTTATATTTCCGTAGTACCAATGTTGTGATAATTTTCAATTTATTCATATGCATTCTAAAGGTTATTTCAATATAATTGTTGGATTTATCATTCCATTGTATAGTCAACCAATACCATATTTTGGAGAATATTGATGAATGTTTTGATCAATAATTATATCGATAAAAATTCATGATATCCCAAGACAAATATTTATTTATACTAAAGAAATATAATTTATCAAATATGGATTATGTAACATTGTTTTCACAAAATACATCATTATTATTTATATGTAGCTTCTAGTTAATCCATGAAGGAACACATTATGCTATTTTTTGGAACTATCAATTCATTATATGGTATTTATACACAATATTTCTAATTTCATGGATATGGATAATATAGAGAGTGTATAAAAAGGGACATTATAGTGAATACTATCAGAAGAGGGGTTTATGTCTCCCAAATAAGTTGGTGGAACTCTAATTATTTGGATAATTGGAAGAAGTGAACCTAATTAAATGGTTTTCAGGATCTCATAACTATAATATTTAAACTATTAGCATTTACTTATACCCCAAAATCTATCAGGAATTTTTTCAATATAGTTCACTTGATCATTACATGGGTGGTTTTACAACCTCAGCAAGTGCATGTAAAATTAATAATTAGATTTGATATCTGAAATGATATTGTAGTAGCAATAATAAGTCACTGATAGAGAATACAACACATGTATGTGGGAAAAAAATTCATCAACTATATGATACTATTTAAAAATTATCATTATTAGAATGAAGATTGACATAATGATTATAGAAACACCAAGACTCTTGAAAAAATATATTCACAACATTTAATAAAGGTTCAATGGCGTTTATTATGTAATATAATGACACTGTGTATATGATCATGGAGGATCTGTATGGTTAATTATATATAAAAGGTAAAATTACTCTTTACATATATAATTTTCATGTTCTGTTTGATACTAGTGAACCCAATACATTTATTTATTCATTCATAGTTTATCATATTGTGTTCCATAAAAATATTACTATATAAATCATCAGAATTATGAAACCTCTATATCCGTAAAATTAACGGGGATTTACGTGTTAATTTATTCCTATAAAAATGAATGTGTTATAGTTTTATTAGTATATTTTTATTTTGTACATTAATATCATTTAATTTATTAGAGTAATGGATTTTTTAGTCTCATTTAAAGCCCATATCTAATATTTTGACTGATAGATAATGTCCAAATATCTCAATGGGTCAACGCATCTCTTTAAAAGTTGGTTTGGTGTGAAACTTGTAAAATAAGGGACACATAAACTAATAGATTAAATTATTTCTTCTCATGTAGCACAAATCCTTTAGGGATTAAAGAGATAAGTCATACTAGAAATTTTCCTAACATTGTGTTTTTATATCCTATCATTTATCCAAAAAATATAACTACATATCCTCCTAAGTTGGATTTGGAATTTTCAATTAATCAAATTCTAGGTCTAAACTTTATCTCACTTCTATAATCACAATTATTATTTACACATTTTTTGTCAACAACTATTGGTTATAACTTTAGATAAACCGAAAACCCATTAGGGATATTTAATATCATTATGAATATGTGGAAATTTCTATTATTCATATCGATGCACTGGTTTTATCATTTAATTGATGAATGAACACATTAATTGATATGTGCAGTCCATCGTTATGGATTTTGTGGATGCCATCCTTGTTTATTCGTTAACACAAAATTGACAAGAGAAACATTTATAGACTTTGTTAATCATTTTATAAGACCATCAATTTTATGAAAAATTATATTAGAGTTATTTATCGATAAAAGTATCATATTTCATTGAATATTTTATTTATTAATGATGAGATTGAATAGATCATAAAATCATGGAATCAATTATCGCTTGGAATACACAAATGAATCCCTTAGTGAGGTGAAATTTCCTCATATTAGTAAGGTATTAATAATTACAAGGACATGAAATTTTGAGAATATAATATTTGACGATATATCTGAAGACGAAATGTGTTATTTTCCACTATAGATTTTATTGGAAGAAATCATATAGAGATATGATGTTTCTAATTTTTTAATCACCCATCCTTAAAAGAGTTGCATCATGTTGTTGTTTTGTTGTGTATTTTGATAAATTCATATCTTTTTTTGTGGTGTTTTATCACCCATTGTGATTATGATATATATTATGGGTCATGATAGTTACGGGTTCGTGATTTAAATTATCAAAATATTGATTTGGAGTGATTATTTGGAGTCATTATCATAAAAAAAGTCATTATTATCTCTTTTGTCAAAGTTTTATATTGATGAACAATCATAAGATCATGACACACTACGACTCAAAGATAGATTTATTATAAGTAAATGAATATGTATGGAATACCTTAACATGTTTGACCATATATAGTTGAATAACCCATGTAAAAGAAATTTGTGGAAAATTAATTGAGTATTGATTCATATATTTTGTTCTCTAAAGAGGATTTGGACAATTGAAAACTAATGAATGTCGTAGCTGATATGAATCAGGATTGTACTTATCAAAGAGATAATGTATTTTCCATTCATGTTTTTGTCGTTCATTGGTTGATTGGAACTATTAATGATGATCATAAATCTAATACTCAATCTCCAATAATGATGCCATGACGTGATGGTGGGTAGACAATTATGGTATAAATACTTGAAAAGTTATCATTTTTTTATTTTTGAGTTAAGACTGATGTACCACAGAGGTATAAGGAAAAGATCCATTTTATACTAAAAGTACCCAACCTTAAATGTCACATAATTTATTGTTAAGTCATGAATTCGTATTGAGGATCATTTTAGTATTATAGTGTTAGATAATTAGTACATAATAATTACATAACAACTCAAATATTATAAAGTAGGCACTTCTGCACACTATACATTTTTTTCACAAGATAAAAATCCTTAAAATATTATTTTTATATTGATTGATGTATTTATAAAATTCATCATGACATTTTCATTTCTCTTTCCAATACATATATCCAAAAGAAAAAAATTTCAAAAACATTGGATAAGAACAAAAATATTCGAAAGGGATAGAAAATAATTAATGAAATCATTAGTCCATAAATACTTTAAACTCATGATTTTTTTCCACAAATTCATAATTTTCAAAAATAAAAAACCCATTTATCATTCCACATGAAATAATAAGATTCATGTAAAACTCGTAGAAATCATAAATCACAATGGAAACTTGTGGCATCTATATCATTCATAAATTTTAGATTTCACATTTACATAGGGAGTAACATTAATGGTTATGTTTTGAATACCCATCAAATTATATTCCCTAATTATATTAGGAGAAACCTACCTAGGTAACATTATCTTATTACTAAAACCATTAGAGATCTATCATGGTCTTACCCAACCTAGGTAAATCATTGAACCAACTATATACATAATGAAATTATCAAGAACCATAACATATTAATAACACATAAAACAAGCATAAAGAAAAAATAACATTTTTATAATATAATCACAAGATATAATTTAAAGATATTGATATAATCAATGCATTATTAAAACAAATTTGGATACCAAAATAACTAAATATGGAATACTATAATAATTTTTCTTTTGAAAACATTTTGGTTTGTAGCGGATGCCAAATATCAAATAATAGTCACCATAGTGGAAATGTTTATTTCACCATATAAATTAAAAACATTATTTTTTACTTATTTAAATGATTAATATAAAAAAAATTACTTTTTATGACCTTTAAATGAAATCAAAATTCAATTGGATTTATTATACACCTTATAAAATGATGGTGGTTTATAATATCCAAATATTCCTCAATGAAACGAGACTAAGACGAAGTCCATTACAATTAGTACAATTCATCATGTATAATATTTATACTGATGACAAATAATTTTTTTAATTTATTCTTGCATTATAAACTTTATCATGTTTATTAATATTTTTACATCACTATTTACCATTTTATAAAAATTACATAATTATTTATGTTTACACCGGACGTTTTTTCGATATTCGGTACTTGAGTCGAAATTGAATTTGGAATGATTTCAATAGTCTACATGGTCATAAGACCTTCATCTCTAGAATAATATTAATGATATAATAATAAATTTTATATGTCAATTATACATTTAAATCCATTTATTGAATATGGATATGAAAAATGATCAATGTTACAATCATGTAGACAGTATGCCGTTTGTACAGATGAGTAATGTTTTTCATTCAATTTTTCATTTATCATTATAAAAAACAAAAAAATTATAAGTTTATCATTCCATAAATATAATGACATAAATAATATCATATTAATCATTTAAATTATTTATAAATATCATACAAGTGATGTATTAAATAAAAATGAGTCACATCGCTCTGTGGAGGAGATCATACACATGTAGGCATGAATAACGTAATCATTTTTATGCACATGGAATGTATTATTTTAGTTGATATATTATTACCATATAATTATAAATATTTAATTATTATAATAAAAATTATTTATTTTATAATTACAAAATTTCTTGGGATATGTTAATGAACAAAAAACTATATCAGTTCGCAAGGTCGTAGTCCGCCGTATAGATGAATGAAAAGTTCATTTCCCATTTGATGAAATTGGGGATGGATTTAGGTGATTACATTAACATAATATCATATAGGCATATTTAAGTTATTGGAGTTATTATATATTTATTTTTTGAAGAATATTTGTATGACAACCCTGCTTTTATTACAAACTTAAACATGATTTATTACATAGAACTTCACTAGATACAAAAAAAGATCGAGAGGTTTAGTGTCTTTGGGGATTAGGATCATTACATAAAAATGTAAAACATGAAATACAACATCATTATTGAAAACTTTCTTTACATGACCACTACATTCCCTTGTACTTAGCATTGCATGGGATAACCTGAGTACATGCATAAGAAAAGGATGATCTATAAAGCCCAGTAATGGAGAACACATGTAATTACATGAGGAGTACAACACATGTTATAAAATAGTAATATCAACAATGAATAAGAGAAACCTGAACATAAAGGCATGATAAAGCATGATAATCATAACATGGAAACGTGGAATCAACACTTAACATGGAATTAGCATGAGCCAAAGCTCATTGCACATGGAGCATGGGTAAATCTTTATTGCACATAAAGAAAGTGTAAACCCTTATTGAAAATAAATTATAATGAGTCAACACTTATTTCACAGGACTTATCATGATACTATACTTTACCCAATGCATTGTAGCGCTATATGGGAACACCATTCTTAAACATTTCATTTCATGCATTAGTGTGCCACATGGATCATAATACATGGATTTATAAAACATAATAATTTATTCCACGGCAAAGGAATGATGAATTAATACATGAAACTTTATAATAATTAAGTAAGTGTGTATAAATTTTAATACCCTTGATGGAGAAATAGGCTTGGTATTCACTACACAATGGCATTGGCTTAGAAAATCGGTGTGATTTCAGCAGCGTACCGGCATGACATAAGATTTCATAAAAACGGTTGATGAGAGAGAAAGGGGTTACTCATCATATTAAAATGTAATGGACAGTAAGGAGTTCATATAGATACATGTCCAAAAAATTGTAATGGAATTTAGATTAATGAAAAAAAAGTATTGCTTGAATGTAAATGAGGAGAGAGATGTTCCTTTCAGAATTTCGGCATTGTAATAGGCGTACATAAGAGGCATTTAATGAGAGAGAAAGGGTCTCCCACCATTAAAACATAAATAGAGAAGTATGTGGGAGGTGTGAAACCATACCCAAACATTAATAATTGATATTAAAAGGGAAAAACAACTTAAAGAAAATTGGACAAAAATGAGAAGGGAAGAGAAAACCATTACTTGGAAGTGTGCTTCCAAAGGCTACAAAGAGGCTTGTAAGATGCTTATTAGGAACTTGGGGCACCTTGGGAGGATTCTGAAGAGAGTATGGAATGAGGTTGGAAGAACTCCAAAAGCTTTTATTGAGGAGGAAGTTGGATCTTGGGTGATTTTATATAGGAAAGGTGAGAGAATTCTTTATTATTTATGTTTGGGTCCCCTTACATTATATTAATCCAAACCACAATCCATCCCATGGTTTTTCCCCATGTTTATTAGAAAAGGGAAGTGGAATACAATATTTTATAAGGCCAAAGTCTGATCTTCTTAAAATAATAGGTTTTTATTATGTGGAGGTGAGTCACAATCCCATGGAAATTAATTTCAAACGACAAGGTGTTTAATAAGTCTTGAGGGGCCATTAATGCTTTGAAAAGTAAGTCAAACAAAACCAAAATAACATTATTTAAATGGTAAAATATATATTGGCCAAGCATAAATATTATAGTATTTTATTACATCACAATTGGGTCAATATGATGTCATAAAACACATTTTATATTTACATGGTATTTAATTTTTACCCAAAATTTTGACTATCTCTGAAAATTATGAAAAAATAACAGTTGTACCATTTCGACATCTTGATTCCAGAAATAACCTTTATTTTATCTAAATAATTTTCTAATGAGTTTAATATTCACTTTAAAAAAAAACCAACATTTATCGAAATTTCAAGGGTTTTGACAGAAATGGCTTTCAGACATTAATAAAAATTATAATTTCATTCATAAAATTATAATATCATTTATATTTAATAAAAATTAATTTAATAAAAAAATATTTTATTAATATATTATTTAATTCAAAAATACCTTAATTAAAAAAATATAATTCTTAATTAACTAACAACTAAAAACTATATTTGTACATTAAAAACTATTTACATTGTATCAATAACGAGAATAAGGTATATTTATTATAATATAAAAAAATATTATATATGAACATAGTACTAGCGATTTGTTACATAACCCCTTAAAATAGCCGCATAAGAACTAAGGGTAAGGTGTGTGATGGTGACAGACTATTGGGGTGGCTCAGATAACATCACTTGAGTGGTAATCTCTATCAACTTCCACATCTCCCATACATTTTCCCTTTCGAGCTTGACATGATGAAGTTATGATTGGGCTTGGTCAATAGAAAAGAACAAGGACACCACCTCTTTTTTGAGCTCTGAAAAATGGACATCGTATGGAGAAATTATACTCAATGAGGCCATCGCTTCCTTTGTCTGAGTAAATTTCAATTTTTTAAAGCCCTATATTTATACTAATATTGTGATCATTGTTCAATGGCTATATTATCAACGGTAAAAATTCATAACATAAAACCAAAGAAGTTTACATTTTATATAAACATAAAGATACATTTAATTAGATCAAGAGGGATTTCAATTAATGAAACATTGGTTCGTTACAATATTCCCCCCATAATAAATTTCACCCTAGAAATTTACTTTATCCCACACTAAAACAGATGTGGGTATCTCAGCTTCATCATTTCCTCCGATTCCCAAGTCGCTTTTTTAAACATGGGGTTTCTCCATAACACCTTGACAAAGGGCATTGTCTTATTTCATAGAACCTTTTCTCTACAATATAAGATCTTCACTAGATGCTCCTCATAAGAATGTTAATCTTCTAATTGTACCACCTCATAATAGAGTACATATGGAGGGTCCGGTATGTACTTCTTTAAGAGAATATATGAAAGACATCTTGTACTTTGGCCATGGTAGGTGGAAGTGTTAGTTGATAGGCCACAGCCCCGACACGATCAAGAATCATGATGGGGCCGATGTAACTTGGGCTTAAATTCCCTTTCTTTCAAAACCGCATGTCCTTCTTCCTCCAAGTTATGCGTAGAAGAACCATGTCTCCAACTTTTAACGCAAGGTCTCGTCAACGATTATTTTCATAACTCTCTTATCGACTCTGGGCTGCCTAGATATGTTGCTGAATGGTTTTTACCTTCTCCACCATTTCCTCGACCATTTATGGTCCTAGTATCCTACGTTTACCGACCACATCCCATCATGCCAGTGTTCTGCATCTTTTCCCATACAGGGCTTCATATGGTTCCATTTGGATGCTTGAGTAAAAACTGTTGTTGTAAGATAATTCAACCAATGGAATATGTTGATCCCATCCTCCTTTAAAGTCCATTGAGCATTCTCTCAACATTTTATCAAGTGTCTGGATAGTCTTCTCAGATTGGCCATCCATTTGAGGATGATAGGCTATACTGAATTTCAGTTCAGTATTCAGAGCATTTTGAAGACTCATCCAAAACATAGATGAGAATCTTGGATCTCATTCAGACACAATAGATAGTGATGCTCCATAAAACCATACAACATCCCTGATATATATCAAATCCAGTTGTTCCAATGAGAAATCCTCCTGAATCAAAATGAATTGTGCAGTCTTTGTAAGATGATCCACAACAACCCAGATGGCATTGTTGCCTTTGGATTTCCTTTGATGTCTGGTGACATAGTTCACGGTGATATTCTCTCGTTTCTATTCTAGTATGGGAAATGGTTGCATCATCCCCTTAGACTTTTGCCTATCTGCCTTCACCTATTGGCACACCAGGAACTTTGATGTATATTCATCAATCTCCTTATTCATATTATCCCACCAAAAGTTTTCTCGATGATCTTGATACATGTTTAGGCTCCCTGTGTGTATAGAGAAATTTGAACTATATGCATCATCCAAAAGTTCCTTCTTCTGCTCCGGACTTGATGGAACACATAGTCTTTTCCAAAACCACAGAATTCCTTCTTCATTAACATTAAACACCGAGGATTTCCCTTTTTCTATAGCTTCAATTTTTTCTTGAATTCCCACATCTTCCTTTTGAGAAACCTTTATACTTTCCAAAAGAGACGGTTGAGAAATCATTTGTGAAAGGATTAATGATGTTCCCTTCTCTATGATTCCCATGTCCATCTTCAATAGGTCTAAGAAGATTGGATCCTTTTCAATTCACTTAATTCATAAAATCGTTGGATCCTTTCTATTTAGATAATCGTCCACCTTGTTATCTTTCCCAAGGTTGTAATGGATTGAATAGTCATAATCCTTGATGAGCTCTATCCATCTTCTCTGGCGCATATTAACCTCTTTCTATGTCAATATATATTTAATACTCTTGTGGTCAGTATATATCTCACATTTCACTCCATAGAGATAATGACGCCAGATTTTCAAGGAAAAGATCAACATCGCCAACTCCAGATGATGAGTTGGATAGTTTCGCTCATTTATTTTCAACTGCCTTGAGACACAGGATATCACTTTATCATTCTGCATCATTACACAGCCTATAACCTTCTTGTATGCATCACTGAATACCACAAAAAGTTCCCCACTTGTGGGTAATGTGAGCACGGGCGCAATGATAAGCCTCCTCTTCAACTCCTTGAAAACTTCTTCGCTTTCATCATTATAAGAAAAATTTACTCCCTTTCGAGTTAGATTGGTAAGAGCGTTGTAAAATCGTGAGAACTTCATCACAAATCGTCGATAATATCCAGCTTACCCCAAGAAGCTATGGATATCTATTACCAATGTTGGCCTCGACCATCCCTCAATTGCATCTGTTTTGGAGGGATCCACAGATGTCCAATTCATTGTGATGATATGGCCCAATAATGTGACCTCCTTCAACCTAAACTCACAATTTCTTTACTTTTCATATAACTTCTCCTTGCGCAATGTCTCTAGTACAATTCTTAAATAATCCTCATGATCCTCCTTGGTTTTGGAGTATATTAGAATATCATCTATAAATACTACCACAAATTTTTCTAGGTAATCTCTATAGGCTCTGTTCATTAAGCCCATGATGATTGCTGGAGCATTAGTGATTCCGAAAGGCATTACTATGAATTTTTAGTGCTCGTATCATGTGTGAAAATCAGTCTTGGGGATATCTTTTTTCTTCACCCTTACATGATAATATCCTGACATCAAGTCCACCTTGGAGAAGTATTCTGCTCCACACAGCTGATTGAACAAGTCATAAATTCGTGGAGAGGATACTTTTTCTTTATCATGATTTTCTTAATTTCATGATAATCTATGCTAAGCCGTATTGACCCATCCTTCTTCTTGATGAAGAGGACTGGTGCACCCCATGGTGATGGACTTGTGCGTATAAACCCTTTATCCAAATTCTCCTGTAGTTTTTTCTTCATATCATCAAGATGTACAACAGCCATTCTATATGGAGTCTTGGATATTGGCAATTCCCCGGGTATAAGTTCAATTGAGAATTCAACATCTCTTCTAGGAGGAAGACAAGGCTGTTCATCAGGAAACACTTCCGCGAATTCCCTCATAATTGGCATTTATTCAAGGATGGATTTTTCCGTAGACATAATAATCTGAGCCAGATACACATGCTCATAGGGAAGTAATATCCATGATTGAGATGATGGAGCTAAAGGAGATTCATCTTCGTCCTTACACTTGTAATGAATTGAGGGTCGATTCTCCATATGGAGGGTGATTTCCTTCTCTCGACAATTTATGTTGGCTCTATATAAGAAAAGACAATCGATGTGATGAATTGCATCAAATTCCACCAAAGGGTGTATGACGAGGTTCTCCGGGAAATTCAATCAACATATTATAACAGTGTAGTACTTATATTCATGGGATGCAATGATCGACCCATTTGTCGTACTCACTAACATCCTCACTTCAATGATTTGTGGTGGTGCTGGAATTGTTCTACTAAACATTAAAGATATAAAATAATGCGTATAACCTGAATCATAATGTATGTTTGCTATTCATCAATGAATAACTAGAATACCTATAACCACTTCATTGTTAGGGTTAAATTCGGAAGAAGTGATGGAAAATATCTTCAGTACTGCCTTGGAGGTTTTTGGTTTCCTCCAAAAACTATTGGATTAGGGAACTAATTTGTAAAATGACCTGGTTCATAGAATTTGAAGCATTGAACAACGCATTGAGGTTCGAACAAAGAATTACTCTCCTATGTCATAGCCGCGGGTCTTTCTTGCTAATAGATAACAGCTATGTGCATTTGTCTTCCACACCTGATGCATTTCCTCATCCCCTTAGGGCAATTTCCATGGTGCTTTTTTCCGCACTTTTGGAAAGTGGGGTGCTGGATCTTCTTAGCACCATTGTATTTATCCATCGGACCACCAGGATTGAAGTCCACCTTAAACTTCTTAACCCCATGATACCCTTATGATTCTTCGATCTCCATTTCTACATTGAGGGCACATCAGACAATTGCCTCATAGCTGTCGAAGTCACGGATCATCAATGCTTTCTGCAGGCTAGGCTTTAGCCCACCAAAGAAGCTGTCAACTTTGCATTTGGGGGTAATGAAAAAGCCGAAAGCATATCGTACAACCCATGTGATGTTTTCCTCGTACGCTCCAACATATTCTTCATCGTTTATATTGAGGTAAATGAAGTCCCTTTCCATCTTAAGCCGTAGGGTGCATGGAAAATATTTATCAGAAAACAACTTCCAGAAATCCATCCATTCCAACGCCTTGATCTCCTCCTCAGGATTCGTATTTTTGATCAATGTCCACCACTGATCAGCTTCACCCTCCATACGATAAGCTTCCAGGAGGACCTTCTCTTGTTCAGATCAATGATGGTTGGAGAAGATATTTTCAATGGAGTTGATCCATTTTTCAGCAATCATGGGATCAGATGATCCACAAAAGTAAGATGCATTTGTCTCATGAAGATGTCGATAGCGACTTGTTCTTTCTTATGGGGGTTGAAAGATCCTCTTTACCCGTGTATCTATTCAAAACATGAGTTAGCTGAGAGAGAATCCTGAAAATGTTCGTGATTCCCACTCCCATTGGATTGGTCACCTCATTAGTACAGTCGTCACACTGATATTCAAATCGGTTGTTTGCCTGAGTCCTCCTATTATCGGCCATTGGCTAGAATAAAAGGAAATTTAGGGGTAACACATAAAGGGAAATCCAATTACAAATGTTGAAGACTTATAAATAAACTTTTATTTCCTTAACTAATTAGTCTATAGGCTTCAATCGAGGCTTTTCATGATCTACCTTCTAACATATATTCTTAGGAGAATTTTTTTAAATTCCCTTAATAAGGGTTCATTCTAAGCTTGTGAATTTATCAAAACATATCCCCCGGAGTGTCGTAACAAAGAGTGCATCAATGCCCGTTGTCGTGCTCCAGTTCCCTTTCGAGTCTAGCTCAAAGCGGTGTTTTCAGGTTTTACCCCAAAGATACATTTGTACCAGAGCCGCCTCTACCTTCTTCGTATCTAGAAAATGATGTATTTTCATGATAATCCACTTACTCAATACTCACCAAAACATAGGAACATTTATATTGTATGTAGTCTTGCCTCTATGTCTTTACTTGGGTTTTCTAATCCTAATCCCAAAAATAACT
This sequence comes from Viscum album, assembly GCA_963277665.1. Lineage (NCBI taxonomy): Eukaryota > Viridiplantae > Streptophyta > Magnoliopsida > Santalales > Viscaceae > Viscum > Viscum album. Next base: position 1,316,954,920 of record OY728143.1, read on the forward strand.
AAACCTATCCTAGGATTCCAACTATTACAACCCGAACTTTATTACAAACATGAACATGATTTATTACATAAACATCACTTGATACAAAATGAAGATCAAGAGTTTTAGTGTATTTGGGGCTTAGGATAATTACATAAAAACATAAAACATGAAATACAACATCTTTATTGAAAAATCCCTTTACATGACCACTAATTTCCCTCGTACTTAGCATTGTATGGGATAACCTAATGACATGCATAAGAAAAGGGTGAGCTATAAAGCCCAGTAAGGGAGTACACATAAAATAACATGAAGAGTACAATACATGTTAGAAAATAGGAATATCAATAGATCATAAGAGAAACATGAACATAAAGGCATGATAACTCGTGATATTCATAACATGGAATTAGCATGAGCTAAGGCTCATTGGACAAGGAGAATGAGTAAATCCTCATTTCATATAAAGCACGAGTAAACCTTCATTGCACTTTAATTAGAATGAGTCAACACTCATTGCACATGACGTATCTTGATACTATACTTTACCTAATGCATTGGAGCGCTATAAGGGCTCACCCTTCATAAACATTTCATTTCATGTATAAGTGTGCCACATGGATCATAAAACAAGGATTCATAAAACATAATCATTTATTCCATGACAATGTAGTGTGGAATTAATTCATTGAACTTTAAAGTCAATAAGTATGTGTGCATAAAGGTGAATATGCTTGATAGAGATATAGCCATTGTATTCACTACACAATGGCATTGGCTTAGAAAATCGGTACTATTTCGGCAGCGTAATGGCGTGACATAAGAATTCATAAAAACGGTTTATGAGAGAGAAATGGGTTACTCATCATATTTACATGTAACATACATTAAGGAGGTCATATAGATACATGTCCCAACAATGGAAATGGAATTTATATTCATGATACAAAAGTATTGCTTGAATGTAAATGGGGAGAGAGAAGTTCCTTTCGGAATATGGACATAGTAATAGGTGTACATGGAAGTAATTTAATGAGTAAGAGAGGGTATCCCACTATTCAAACATAAGGAAATAAGTATGAGGGAGGTTCAAAACCGTACCCCAACATTAATAATTGAATTTAAATTGGAAAACCAACTTAAAAAAAATTGGACAAAAATGAGAAAGGAAGAAAAAACCCTTACATGCAAGTGTGCTTCCAATGGCTAGAGAGAGGCTTGTCAGAGGATTCTTGGGAGCTTGGGGCACCTCGGGAATATTATAAAGAGAGTAGGATAGTGTTTGGATGAACTCCAAAGGCTATTAGTGATGAGGATGTGAGATCCTGTGTGGGATTATATAGAAAAGGTGAGGGAATTCTTTATTATTTAGGTTTGGGTCCACTTACATTAAATTAATCAAAACCAGAAACCATCCCATGATTTTTTCCCATGTTTTTTGGAAAAGGGAAGAGGAAAAAAATATTTTATATGGACAAATTCTGAACTTCTTAAAATAATAGGGTTGCTTATGTGGAGGTGAGTCACACTCCCATGGAAATTAATTTAAAAAGACAAGATGTTTAATTAGTTTTGAGGGGTCCATTAATGCTTCTAAAAGTAAGTTAAAAAACCAAAATTAAAATTATTTTATTGGTAAAACATATATTGGACGAACATAAAGAATTTAGTTTTTTATTACATCACTATTGGGTCATTATGATTTCATAAAACTCATTATATATTTAAAAGGTATTTAATTTTAAAAATTTTTTTTGACTGTCTTGGATAATTATGAAAATTTCCCTATTGGATAATTTCGACGTCCTGATTCAGGAAATAAAATTTATTTTATCTAAATAAATTTCTAAATATGTCAACTTTCAATTTTAAAATAATAACTGACATTTATCGAAAATTCACGGGTTTTGACAGAAATGGCTTTCAAACCTTAATAAAAATTATAATTGCATTCATAAAATTATAAGATCAATTATATTTAATAAAAATTAATTTAATAATAATAATCATATTTCATTAAAATATTATATAATTAAAAAAATTTAATTTTAAAAAAATATATTACTCTTAAATAAATAATAACTAACAACACTATTTGTACTTTAAAAACTATTTACAATGTATCGAAAATGAGAAGAAGGTATATTTATTATTATATAGAAAAATAATATATATGAACATAGTAAAATTGATTTGTTACATAACCCCTTAAAACAGCCGCATAGGACCTAAGGGTAAGGTGTGCGATGGTGACTGACTCTTGGCGTGGCTAGGATAACATCGCTCGAGTGGTAATCTCAATCAACATCCACTTCTCCCGTAGATGGTCTCGTTCGAGCTTGACATGAGGAAGCACAGCATGGTCTTGGTCAAGAGCAAAGCCCAATGATTCCACCTCTTTTTCGAGCTCTGAAAAATGGGCTTTGTATGGAGAAATTCTACTCGATGATGCCATCGCTTCCTTTGTCTGAGAAAATTTGTATTTGTTAAAGCCCTATATTTATACTAATCATGTGATCACTGTTCAATATCTATATTAGCAACGGTCAAAATTCTTAATATAAAACCAAAGAATTTGACATTTTATATAATCATAAAGATACATTTAATTATATCAAGAGAGAATTCTATTAATGAAACTTTGGATCGTTACTATTTGATAGAAGATGAACATGAAATAATATAGAATCACTTAAAAAAACATTATCGTTCCTCCGGATGATCACATTTCATAGAACCATAACCCCTCTAAGGTGGGTGTTATACCTAAAATAAGGCAAAAAAAATGTGGCGATTATTTATATTAAGTTGTTTGGGATGATTTTGAATGAACCAAATGGTTTTTAAATGTGATTAATAGAGATGAATTAGTGCCTTTTTATAGGAGAGGGGAGGGACACATGTGGAATTATTGAAAATATTAAATTAATATAAATTCCATTTAGATTAAAAATATATAAATGATGATTTAGTTAAAATATAAGATTCATATGGTTCACAATATATTCATAAAAAGAAAATTAGACATGTTTTTTTTAATATTTTAGTTATTTTTATTTTGTTTTAACACCTTTTAACTTTTTTCATTTATCATTAAATTTACACTCAAAGGGTTTAACCAATTACCAAACCATGAAAAATATTCAAAGAATTAGTCCTTAATGAAAAATTTAGAGTTATATAAACTTTTATTCAATATATTATATTTTTATAAATTTTATATCATTTAATTAGATATTTTATATTTTAAAATATGAATTACGTCAATTTTGAAACTATTTATTATAGGTTTTTTTTAAATATCTAAAAAACGTCATTCCTTTGAAAAACTACATTAAATATTTTATAACATGTCTTGTTCATATATTAAATTCGTGTATTGCATCAAATATTAGAAAATTTATTTATTTTAATATTTTTAATATCATTTATTTGATTTTGTTCATTAGTAAATATAATAATATATCATTTTTGTGTCATAATTAAATTAAATTATTTAATTCCTAAAAATATGGATATGTTTCCATATTTTAGGTATTATTTATAATATTTTTATGGATTATTTATATTTGATTATATAACTTAAAAACACTATATTAAATTTTTTTTATTTAGAAGTGACATATTTATGTTATAATTTCATATACATTAAATTAACTGTTATAAATGTTGTGCAAACACCAAATTGGCTTCCAAATTTAACAATTTTAGACCAAGGATGTTCATGTCCGATAATAACTCATTCAATATTATTAATACATGTTTTACTACAATTTTATAATATTATATCATTAATTTTTCATTAAATTACACTATTTACCTATAAGCATGAAAAATAAAATAGTAAAGGTACGATTGACCAAAAACACTTTTGATTAAATTGGACCACATTTTTCAAAATGATTAAAACCATTTCTTTAAATTTTTTAAAATTAAATTCATGAATGTGGTAAAATTAGGTTTAACACTAATCCTGTTGAAGGATTGAGAAAACAATTTTTTAATGAAAAACGTTAAAATTTTCACAAAGATTTTATGTTTAATTTTAATTTCCAAAGGAAACCAATGAACTAAATATTATTAACTAATAAAAAAATCATCTAATTATACCATAAATCCATTTAAATAGATTATATTACAGTATAAAAAATTAAAATGAAAAGTAGTTTTGAATTAAAATGCAGTATTTGTTATTATTTATTAAAATATGAAAGTTATCAAAAAATAACAATAATTTATTAATAATAAATATTATGTCCCAGATAAAAATATAAAGTTTATTTTCTAAAATATAACATATAAATGTTTCAGAAACTATATTTAAATTTTCTTAACAATCAAAAGGCTGGAACTGGCTTTTTTTAAAAAAATACTTATTTTATATAAAAAATTTAATTTGTTCTTATATTATCTTTAGAAACATATAAGATTTATTTAAAACATCACATTGAATATATTACATATATATTTATTTAATAAAATCTCTAAATTATGATTTTATTAATTCATAAAATCTGTTATTTTCATTGAAATAGAATTTAAAGAAAAACACATCCTCTATAGTAAATTGTTTTTTATTTAATTTAATAATTAATTTGGAAACCAATAATTCATTATATTAACATGTGTAAACTATATTCTCATAATTCATTTAATATCATTCATTCCGTCCATTATAATGACTATGCGATGAAAATAACAAAAAAAAATAATATTAATAATATTGTATATTTCGTTAATACTAGGTCATGTGTGCAACACAAGTTTTTGGAGATACATATTATACCGTGTTGCGTACTCTATCAATCATATCATGAATATTTAGGTAAAATAATTATCTAATTCATAAATATTAATAAATAAGAAAAATTCATATTCTATAATAACCCGGGATGTTACAACATTCCCCCAATTTGGAAATTGTTCCATCTTAATTTTAAATTTGGGCACGGTAACTGTAATATCCCTCTTAAAATTTAATTCCTTGAAATCCAGCATCAGAATAATATTGAATAAATCATTCATTTCATAATAAATAATGTGGAGTAAAAATTACACCAATTATAACAAAATGTATTATTCCATTTAGGAAAATAGGAATATGAAAGATAAACTAACAATCTTGTTTTGATGGAGAGTGAAGGAAAACATGATCACAAGAAAGATAAAAATAATAAAACCACAAACATGTTCTTGGTTAAATGGTATTTTATTTAATCATTTTAAAAGTAAATAGAGATTATTTTTTTCAATGATCATTTTCTATGAGATTTTTAATTCATTTATTTCCTTATTTACTAACATATAGAGTCATACTTACTTCAGATGTAGAGTTCCATCCTTTTGTCAATTTCTACTATAAACTCATCTTTTTCTCCATATGTGGTGTTTTAAAGATGATTTTTTCATTACTTAATCCACTTATATAGAATCACCAAATCCATGAATGATTAACTATATATTTATTATGTCATAAATCACTAACCAAAACCAAACTGATTTAAAAAATTATTGAAAAAGAATAAACCATTGGATGAAGGAAAGCTACTATTAAACTCTTAAATTCAACTATATTACCAAAATTAAATCATAAATCATTCAAAAAAAATTCCTTAAAATCCCTCAATATAATACAAGCCAAGTTTAATACAAATTAGTGCGGAAAATTTAATTACCTTTTATTCCAAGATTACTTTTAATATTTATCTCTAAATAACATCAACCACTCTAAATGTCCCATACAAATAAGTAACAAACCTAAAAAATATTCTCCATGATAGGTTAATAATTTTCATAAATAACCTAAATCTCCATAAGTCCAAAATTAAAACATTTATTTTTCAATAATAAAATTAAACCATTACTCCTAAAAAATCAACATTGTATTTTTACCATAGGAATAAAAAGTCCCCATAATATTGAGCATCTTCGAAAATAACTTTTATCACATAATCCCCAAATCATTTTCTAGATCCAAGGATATCCATTTGACAAATATATATGTTCCCAAAATGTAATTACTCTTATTCCATCAAAAATTATAACTAACGATAAAAAATTATACTCACCATGGACTTTATGCAGGCCAGTGTTATGAAATAAAACCATGTCACAATTTGGATTTGGGTTTTATTTCCAATGCATTTTCTGACATGACAGGTTGTCACTGTTCTTTTGGGTTATCCTTTTCCTAATATTATATAAATTTATATGATTTATAATTATAGATAAAATACCCAAAATTTTTGATAACATATTCCATCCACATGTTTTATTTCATACATTTCATTTGAAAACCAAAAATTTAATAACAATAATCATATCAAAATAAAAGTTCATGTAAACCCTAATAGTCATACATAACATTGTAATTATTTCCTCATAAGAAAATTTAATTCTATGTTATATAGTAATTTCACTTAACAAATTTTTGGGATACACATAACAAAAAGTCATCCAAAGCAACCCTATCATCAAAAAATAATTCATACATTAAAACTATTCATCATTTATTAGTCTATGGTAACTCTTAAGTCAATCATAAGAAACCTATTTAATCATTTCTCATTATTCATGATCCTTTTACCATTATTTTCCATATTATTCGTTAGTTATTATTTCCTATAAAAACATGAATCATATCCTCTAATTCTATTATTTGAAAACATGAGACATGAAATAATCCATAACATTGATAAGTAATTTTATATTTCCTCAACTTCAAGTGTAATGACAATAGATATTGAAAATAATATATTTTTATGGTCCTCCTGATGTCATTCAAGAACCTTATTCAAATGAAATTTATGTTCATAAGCACCATTGTCCCATCATTTAAAACATTTAATTGTTAACAAGGAAATACAATTTTTTCATTTTCAAGAGTCAACTGAACACTATCTTTTTACATGGAATGTTATTAATTTTTGGCCATCATTAACACATATATAACATATTACCATACATTTAAAATACTTTCATAGGTTCTTCATTACATGTTATTGATAAATATTTCATAGAAGATACTTACATTTACGATTATTACATTAACTATTACCGAGATTCATTTCTCTCAAATTTGATTCATTATAGAACTCCTCAAGGATACAGTTATTAATTATGACATAGTATAGTTGGTTTATAATAACAATGAGTGTTCTCATTGTATCTTTTCTTTCAATAAGTTTCTTATTCAGATAACCACACCATTTTTGTTATGTCCATTGCTAATTTGGTTCCTTCAACATCCATACATTTACAAAATACAAAAAAGGTTTGTATTAGTATATCAATAACATCAAAATATATTATCTTATAATGAATATAAACACTAATATATAAATATTCATGTTATCTCAAAGTCATTAAATATAGCTCAAATAACTATGAATCATTCTACTATAATAACCATTATGGTTATATCTAACTTGAAACTTATGGCTATAAATCATCATATCCTCTAATGTTATCTAAACCATCCTGTGATACCAACTATATGGACCTAACTATAAACATTAAATATTATTGTGTAATTTCAATAATTAAAATTTGGGATATTTTAAGATTTAATTTTTTTAGATAATTACAACATAACTATTACAAAACAACTCAAATATTATAAATTAGACACTTATACTCCCAATCCATTTTTTAACAAGATAATACTCATTAAAACATGACTGATACTTTTTCATGATAGAAATATTCATAAATTAATAATGAAATAATCCATTCTCTTACACATCCTTATACCACCTAGAGACATATTTGGAAAACATGGGATGAGAACAAAAAAACTTAGTAAGGGATACAAATTATGTAATCAAACCGTTTGTCTTTGAATACTTTATGTTAATGATAAAAATTTCACAGTAAATTACTTTTGACCCAAAAAACATACAAGATTTATTCTACCTTAGGGAATCAAAATATTTCAGCAAAAATCATAGTTTTAATTAATATTAAATGTAACTTGTGGCACCCATATCATATTTACATTATTTCTTTCACAGCTATATAGGGAGTAAATTTCATGGTTATGTTTGGAATACCAATCATAAAATTTTCCATAAATATCTTAGGATAATTACAAATAGTTAAAATCAACTCATTACCTCATTCATTGGAGAACTATCACAGACTCAACCACCCATTATTTGTAATGGAGCCACCTGCACACGTAAACAATTCCCAGGTTGTATAATTAAATCATGACACATAAAACATTTATAAATGAAAACTAACATTTCCACATTGTAATAAAAAGTTATAATTTCAATATATTCATATGATAAATCCATTATTATAACCACTTTCAATACCAAAATACCTTAAAATTGTAACGCCCTGACCCCAGCTACCCAGAGTCTGTGCATTACTTCGTAACATTGGAACGATCACAAAAGATCAAGTCTTGAAAGACCGATTAGTTTAGTAGCCTTGGAAACACTAGATACAATCATAAGTCTTACATTATATCATAATGTAAAACAAAACTACAACATCTTCTCTTCATATCCCCTTATATTATCCCTACAGGTCAATCATATTATACTTCTTCACATCCTGAAAAATATTAAAATATTGAAAGGGTGAGCTCAGATGCTCAGTAAGGATAACAATATTGTGGAAGCATTCATAAATAAACATTAACATTTAAGGCAATGTATAACTAAAACAAAATCCTTTTAAATATGAACTTCAAAAAAATATGGAAAAAGTAAAATGAGATAATGCCATTTTCTTCTTCACATGGATATTCTACTGGTTGAATAATCACATGAAATATCATTAACGACTTTCATAATGATGGAATGCATAATTCCAGACATTCTGAAACATTTTTTCAAGGCCTCGGACAAGACGTCTAAAATGATTAAGGCCTCTGCAAAAACCATAAATCAAATTGGGAAAGGGCCTCGGCCAATTCCACGTCTAGTTGTCTCATGAGACCTACCGATGCAATTTTTTTAGAAGATACATATGTTTAAAATTGCTCAAATATACTCCAGTGTTTTTTGAAAACATTATGCAAGCTTCTGAAAACAAAATAACTAATTATGAGACTGCTCGACTAATTACAGGCCATGATGGGTCCACGCCCAATCCCTTCCTATCTACCACACTCGAGAGTCTGGTTTTCTGAAAACATTTTTAAGCTTGCATTAAATACGTATACATTTTCACTGGATTTTCATATATTTGAGAGAAATATCTCTCTCTTTTTTGAAATAATTTAACAATAACATATTTATAAAATAAAACCTTTTGAATAAATGTAAAAGTCAAAGTGGTTTATACACCCTATAAAAGAAAGTTGTGTATGAAACCAAATATGCCTCAATGAAAGGATATTGAGACGAAGTCCTTACAAAGATCATTTTTAAAATAAAATAGATCTATAATGTGTGTTCATTATAATTTCACATAAAGAAATTACAAATAGAAGATATGACATAATAATATCATGAAATAATTTGAAAGTAGGAGATTAACCCAAAGAATGGAAATTGGGTTAAGAAGCTCCCTTACCTCGTGTCTGACTTGACTCAACCGTTCTTTAACCTCCTGAATAATAAACTAGAGTTAATATATAACTTATTAAGAACTATTTTCAATTTCATTATCCTTTTTATATCAGTTATTACAATGATATGAACATTATGTAATTATTTAAGTTAATAACGGTCGTTTTGTCGATCTTTGGTACTTGAGTCAACAATAAACTTCTTATAATTACAAGTTGTTTATGTGGTAGAATATCCATTATCTCCAGAATTATATTCATGATTTATATGTCATATATATCATATATATCCAGTATATACATTCATTCATAATATTACGTAACATTTAGGGGTATGAAATGAAATGCACAGTTCATGGAGACGGTAAGCCGTACGTACCTATGAACGCTACATTAATTTCTATATTGTATTTAATGGAATGAAATCATGATTATATAAAGGTATAATATAGTTCCAGTATAATATCATATATAATATCTTTTACTCCATCATTTATACATCCCACATATGGCATTAACGATTCACATCACTTTGAGGGGGCGGTAGTCCGCACTTCCTAAAATGAAATTATCGCGTTTACCCATAATGGAAATCATAAAGTATGTCATAAATGAAAAATACAGAAGCATAAGGAAAACATAAACATATTATATATCATATATAAATATAGTGACATCTTAATGGCCACCTTTGAAGGTGTTTTATGTGTGTTGAACAATCATCGTTTCGTGAGGCAGAAATTCGCCATCCACAGAAACTGTATGTTGTTTAACCATTAGATGTAGGTTTGTGTATGTGTAAACCAAATCCTTATCATAAAAACATCCTAGATTATTTTATATACTGTTATTGTTACAAAATAAATTAATAAAAAGAGTTTATGGGTATAGAGAAGAAAAATAAAACAAAACAACATTAGAGAAGACATTACCTTCAAATCGGGTAACTCTTTTTGATTTGAGCCAAAGTCTTCCTTGGGAAGAATTATGCCCAACATGAGGCTTCTAGTAGTAAGGGATGGAAGTTTGGAGGGTATTTGGGAAGAGTTTGGCCAAGCCAAATGGCTTGAAAGTGTGAATGTGGTGGTAGAGGTGGGGGCCTTTTATAAGAGGAGAGGAGGCACACTCTTGGAAAGTAAGGGAATTTTACATTATTATACAATGCTTTTCGGATTATAAAGGTCCCACACTTATATAATTAGTGTATAAGGTGATAAGGGTTCTAAATATACACATACAATAGTCTTTGGACAAGTTTAAGTCTTGGATTGTACATTATCTTTTCATTTTATTAAAATCGTTAAATAATGAAGTCATCACTACATCATAATGATGTCATAAATAATTTAATTTATTTAATATCTGAAAATTATAAAAAAAAATAGTATGATGTAGGAAAACTTTTTATCTTTCAAATGACTATTTATAGTCAAAAATATGACTTGTATAACCCCATGTAAAAATTGTTTTAGTAAAACATTTCATGTTTGTGTCATTTTTTTACTTTAACATTAAATAAAAGGTATTTATGTCATTTTCCAACTAACGTGGCTCCATGGGGTCCCCAAGTTGACCCATGGATTTTCTTGGTCGGCTATAGCACATCCAATGAGGTTAGGAAATGTGTCAAGCTCATCTCATATTATTAAAACATTATTTTTACCTTAAACTACACCAATTACCTCTAATCGCGATTAAGAACTTAAAAGATGCTATTCACCAAAAATTATTTTAATCACATTGAACCACATTTTACTTCTTAATGACAACCATGTATGTCGGATTTTTTAAAATCAAACCATAGAAGTGGTAATATTTCATTTAAAAGAAAAATCAGTTTTTTAACTACCACTTAGTGGTTTCACTATTCATCAAAAATTGAAGTTTTTTAGAACAATGCCAAAATTTCACCCTAAGCTATAATTGATATTCCAAATTCAAAAATGATTTCTATTTTACAAAATTCCAAACATATAAGTTTCATTAATTAATTTTATAATTAATTCCCGCCGTCACAACAAATAGCGTGTTTTTAAGAAACAATATATATCAAAAGATTAACAATTGTTTATGACCAATTTCAATGTTAAATTAATTCTAATGAACACCATTGGATAAAATGGTAAAAATATATTCTAATTACACTTTAAAACCACTCAATATTATAACTTATCACTATAAATTATTTTGATTAAAAAAGTTGTTTTAAGTATTTTTCACTATTCATAAAAATTTGGAAGTTCTCATAAAATTACAAAAAATTCAACATAGGATAATTTAAATATTAGGAATACAAAAATGAAGTCCATTTTGAAATATAAAATTTCTATAAATTTAAAAAGTGGTTATTACTATTCATAACGGCTACTTTGATTAGTTACGGTGTGTTAGAACTCAAAGTTGCGTACAATGCAAGCTATTGCATTATTGAATGAGAAGCGAATCATGGAAGCCCGGGGTGATACATTCTCCCCTACTTCAATAAAGTGCATCCTTGAAATTTGAAATTTTTCATGGAAAATAAAAGGTTGAAATTAGAAAATACCTTTGTGGAAAACCCACATCGGAAATAAGGTTAATAAAATTTAGTCTTAATAAGAGGGAAATGGAAATAAGAAAGTCACCACCAAATTATGATCTCGATAAGGAGAACATTGGTGGTAATTAGAGACATATAATTGGAGGAAAAATGTAAATATTTGTAGGGAGTGATTGAGGTCGTCAATCACAATCAACTGTCAAATTGAGGGCCTCAAAGCCTTCAATCTATGTTGATTTAAAATATCATCAGTTCAACAAGACATAAGGTATTAGGATAACACATTTTTTTGTTTTAATATCCCTTTACTAAAGTTTAAGAATTAATTTATTCATTGAATAAGATATAGGTATATATATATTTATGCTTGACAATTAGAGTTTCAACCTTCAACTCATCTTTCACTCAAAAAGATAATAGAACTCAAAAATATTATACTTATCCTAATTGTATAAGGTTCCAAATGTTAACACATACCATTTAGATTATTAAAATTATTTTGTAATAACCAGGGACTTCCTGTAGGCTAGTGGTAGGAAATAAAGGCCTGTCGCACTATGGTTGTGGGTTTGATTCCTGCAGCTTTGTCCGACGCGATGGGTTATGCCCCACCCTGCAGGTTGTCCTTTTCCTAAAACTATAGTATTATAATATTCCAAAAATAATCTTCATAAATTTTTTAACCTTGAACAATACTATCCAATGATCAACTTAATCCACTCCAACCTTTATAGTTATCCAAAATACCTTTGTCCAGTCTTTCTCTAAAAGGTCTCTTAATTCCAAAATCAATTTATCAGATTCCCCAAACAATGTAAAGTTTCTCTTATTGTCACATACTAAAAATATAATTACCTTCATCATATTAAATCCTTTCTGAAATCAACATGTACTGCAGTACAATCCATATATATATATCACATTATTCTAATAACCAAAATATAATCCATGAGTCCAAAAACACCAATACATTAATTATTCCGCTTCAACTGTAGTCACAGCATAAGATTGGCCTTGATCCCTTGGCCTTTTCTGAGGTAGGTTTCCCTGACGCTTAGGACATTCATTTGCATAATTCCCCAGTTCCCTACAATTGTAGCATTCAACATTGATAGCCTCTTTCTTTCCCTTGCAATCACAAGCCTGATGACCTTTTTCTCCACATTTATAGAAAACTCCCATTCATTTTAGGCAAGCACCAGGGTGATTCTTCCCACAATTATCACATAATGGAAAATCCTTCATTCCCTTTTTCCCTTTATCCATCTCTTGTTCAACTTTTCTCTTCTTCTCTTTCTTTACTTTGTTGTCATAAGACTTAGAGAATTCTTTTTCTGTCTTGATAGAACACGAGACAATATCTTCGTATGACGAGAAGGTTTGTGAGAGTAATGCTCGACGGAGAAATGGTTTTAACCCATCAATGAAATGATCAATCTTACTTATTGGGTTACATATATAATCTGCAGCATGCCTCGCTAACCTTGTAAAGTTGGCCTCATACATTGTGACATTCTCATCCTCCTTTTGTCTCAGACTCAAAAATTGTCTTTCTATATCTTCTAGATGGTCACGAGGATAGTATTTTTCTAGGAAAAGCTCTTTGAACTCCCTCCATTCCATATTTGATAATTCATCATCTTCCTTTGTGTTTTGAATCAATGACCACCATTGATCAGCATCTCCAGTGAGGCGGTAAACATCCATGATAACCTTCTCCCTTTCGCTACTCCCCAAGGCGTGTAATATTTTCTCTATGGTGTTTATCCATTGCTCAGCTACTAATGGATGTTACCCCCATTAATTGTTGGAGGTTTTTGCCTCATGAAGCGGTCTAACATTGATCCTCCACATTGCGGATCATGGTGCTCCATACGAGTAAGGTTATTATTCATAACATGAGTGAGTTGTCCCAGTATGGTAATAAGTTGATCAGCACCAGTTGTATCTCCAGCTCCACAATAATTATCTTGAGCAGGAGGGAAATCCCTACACAGAGTGCTTGCATTGATATGGTTTCCATTCCTTCCACTAGGTTCCATTTCTAAACAATGGCATAAACTATATTAGTTTATGAATCAAAATACATAATTCCATACTTATAAAATACTTAACATAAATTGAACTATTTATGGAAATAATCCATAATAATAAAAAGGTTTTCTTTGAGGAAGTATATACTCATAACCGTTCATAGTGGTTTGTAAATAAAATGAGAATTATCCTAAGCATATCCCCCGGGAGTGTCATATCCAAGAGTGCAACAAGGCCTGTTGTTGTGCACCAGTTCCCGTTCGAGTCTAGCTCAACGTGGTGTTTTTGGGTTTTACCGCTAGGTACATCTGTGCCAAAGCCACCTCTACCTGCTCGTATCCAGACAGGGATGTATTTCTCAGAAAATTCAAAAAATATCTACAATAACAAAATTCTAGGAAGTTCTTCTATACTAATCCTAAAAGCCTATCTTTGGGCTATGTGCTCTAATCAGAGTTTATCTAAATCTAGCTTCCAAGGTTAGTACTAAACTGCCTCTGATACCAACTGTAACGCCCCGACCCCAGCTACCCAGAGTCGGTGCATTACTTCGTAACATTGGCATGATCACAAAAGATCAAGTCTCGAAAGACCGATTAGTTTTGTATCCTTAGAAACACCAGATACATTCATAAGTCTTACATTACATCATAAAGTAAAACAAAACTACAACATCTTCTCTTTATATCCCCTTATATTATCCCTGCAGGTCAATCATATTATACTTCTTCACATCCTGAAAATTTTAAAACATTGAAAGGGTGAGCTCAGATGCTCAGTAAGGATAACAATATTGTGGATGCTTTCATAAATAAACATTAACATTTAAGGCAATGTATAACTAAAACAAAAGCCTTTTAAATATGAACATCAACATAATATGGAAAAAGTAAAATGAGATAATGCCATTTACTTCTTCACATGGATATTCTACTGGTCGGATAATCACATGAAATATCATTAACCACTTTTATAATGATGGAATGCATAATTCCAGACATTCTGATACATTTTTTCAAGGCCTCGGCCAAGACTTCTAAAATGATTAAGGCCTCGGCCAAAACCATAAATCAAATTGGGAAAGGGCCTCGGCCAATTCCATGTCTTGTTGTCTCATGAGACCTACCGATGCTATTTTTTTAGAAGATACTTATGTTTAAAATTGATCAAATATACTCCAGTGTTTTTTAAAAACAATATGCAAGATTCTGAAAACAAAATAACTAATTCTGAGATTGCTCGACTAATTACAGGCCATGATGGGTCCACACCCAATCCCTTCCTGTCTACCACACTCGAGAGTCTAGTTTTCTGAAAACATTTTTAAGCATGCATTAAATACGTATACATTTGCACTGGATTTTCATATATTTGAGAGAAATATCTCTATCTTTTTTGAAATCATTTAACAATCACATAATTATAAAATAAAACCTTTTGAATAAATGTAAAAGTCAAAGTGGTTTATACACCCTATAAAAGAAAGTTGTGTATGAAACCAAATATGCCTCAATGAAAGGAGATTGAGACGAAGTCCATACAAAGATCATTTTTAAAATAAAATAGATCTATTATGTGTGTTCATTATAAGTGCACATAACGAAATTACAAATACAAGATATGACATAATAATATCATGACATAATTTGAAAGTAGGAGATTAACACAAAGAATGGAAATTAGGTTAAGAAGTTCCCTTACCTCGTGTCTGACTTGACTCAACCATTATTTAACCTCCTGAATAATTAACTACAGTTAATATATACCTTATTAAGAACCATTTTCAATTTCATTATCCTTTTTATATCACTTATTACAATGATATGAACATTATGTAATTATTTAAGTTAATAACAGTCATTTTGTCGATCTTTGGTACTTGAGTCAACAATAAACTTCTTATAATTAAAAGTTGTTTATGTGGTAGAATATCCATTATCTCCATAATTATATTCATGATTTAGATGTCATATATATCATATATATCCATTATATACATTCATTCATAATATTACGTAACATTTAGAGGTAAGAAATGAAATGCACTGTTCATGGAGACGGTAAGCCGTACGTACCCATGAACGCTACTTTAATTTCTATTTCGTATTTAATGGAATGAAATCATAATTATATAAAGGTATAATATAGTTCCAGTATAATATCATATATAATATCATTTACTCCATCCTTTATACATCCCAAATTTTGCATTAAGGATTCACATCACTTTGAGGGGGCGGTAGTCCGCACTTCCTAAAATGAAATTATCGCATTTACCCATAATGGAAATCATAATGTATGCCATAAATGATAAATACAGAAGCATAAGGAAAACATCAACATATTATATATCATATATAAATATAGTTACATCTTAATGGCCACCTTTGAAGGTGTTTTATGAGTTTTGAACAATCATCGTTTCATGAGGCAGAAATTCGCCATCCACAGAAACCGTATGTTATTTAACCATTAGATGTAGGTGTGTGTAAGTGTAAACCAAATAATTATCATAACAACATCCTAGTATATTTTAGATACTATTTTTGTTACAAAATAAAGGAATAAAAAGAGTTTAAGGGGATGGAGAAGAAAAAAAACAAAACAACATTAGAGAAGACATTACCTTCAAATCGGGTAACTCTTTTTGATTTGAGCAAAAAGCTTCCTTGGGATGAATTCTGCCCATAGTGAGGCTTCTAGGAGTAAGGGAGGGAATATGGGAGGTTATTTGGGAAGAGTTTGGCCGAGACAAATGGCTTGAGAGTGTGAATGAGGTGGTAGAGGTGGGGGCCTTTTATAAGAGGAGAGTAGGGGCACTCTGGGAAAGTAAGGGAATTTTACATTATTATACAATGCTTTTCAGATTCTAAAGGTACCAAACTTATATAATTCGTGTATAAGGTGATAAGGGTTCTAAATCTACCCATCCAATAGTATTTGGACAAGTGTAAGCCATGTATTGTACATTATCTTTTCATTTTATTAAAATTGTTAAATAATGAGGTCATCGCTGCATCATAATGATGTCATAGATAATTTAATTTATATAATGTCTAAAAATTATTAAAAAACTAATATGATGTAGGAAATATACATAGCTTTCAAAGGACTATTTATAGTCAAAAATATGACTTGTATAACCCCATGTAAAAATTGTTTTAGTAAAACATTTCATGTTTGTGTTATTTTTTTACTTTAACATTAAATAAAAGGTATTTATGTCATTTTCCAACTAAAGTGGCTCCATGGGGTCCCCAAGTTGACCCATGGATTTTATTGGTCGTCCATGGCACATCCAATGAGGGTAGGACATGTGTCAAGCTCATCTCATATTATTAAAACATTATTTTTACCTTAAACTACACTAATTACCTCTAATTGCGATTAAGAACTTAAAAATTACTATTCACCAAAAATTATTTTAATCCCATTGAACCAAATTTTACTTCTTAATGACAACCATGTATGTTGTATTTTTGAAAATCAAACCACAGATGTGGAAATATTTTATTTAAATGAAAAATTAGTTTTTTACCTACCACTTAGTGGTTTCACTATTCATCAAAAATTGAAGTTTTTCAGAACAATGCCAAAATTTCACCCTAAGCTATAATTGATAATCCGAATTCAAAAATTATTTCTATTTTACAAAATTCCAAACATATAAGTTTCATTAATTAATTTTATAATTAATTCCCGCTGTCACAATAAATAGCGTGTTTTTAAGAAACAATATATATCAAAAGATTAACAATTGTTTATGTCCAATTTCAAGGTAAAATTAATTCTAATGAACACCATTGGATAAAATGGTAAAAATATATTATAATTATACTTTAAAACAACTCAATAGTATAACATATCACTATAAATTATATTGATTAAAAAAGTTGTTTTAAGTATTTTTTACTATTCAAAAAAAGATGGAAGTTCTCAGAAAATTACAAAAAATTCAACATAGGCTAATATAAATATTAGGAATACAAAAATGAAGTCCATTTTGAAATATAAAATTTCTATAAATTTAAAAAATGGTTATTACTATTCATAACGGCCACTTTGATTAGTTGCGGTGTGTTAGAACTCATAGTTTCGTACAATGCAAGCTATTGAATTATTGAATGAGAAACGTATCAGGGAAGCTCAGGGTTTTACAAAAATGTAATATTGTATTTATTTTTCTTAAAAAATTTTTTTGTCTTGTAGAGGAATCCAAATATCAAATAATTTTTATGATGGTGGAAAATTCATTATCACTGTATATATTAAAAACATTAATTTATTACATTTAGTAAAAATATTAATTAAAAATATTGTGTTTTCTGACCATTTAATTAAATTAAATTTCAGTCGGGTTTTTTATACACTGTATCAAATGAAGGTGCAGTTTAACATCCATATATGCCTCAATGAATGGTGATAGTTATGAAATCCCTAACCATGACTCTGACTCATCATTTACCATATTCATATTCAGGAATAATACACTTAATTTAAATTTTACTTTAATGATAACATTTTTTATGTGTATCATTCCTTTTATTTCACTTATTATTATGTTATAAAAATTATATTTATATTTATGTTCACGTTAGTCATTTTATTGATATTTGATACCTCAGTCGAAAATGAACTTGGTACAATATCAATAGACTATGTGGCACTAAGTCCATAATATATTGATAAATATTTATGAATTAATAATTATTTTAATATATCCTTTATATATATAAATAAAATTCATTAAATATCAAAATAAAAAATGAATAATGTTACAATCAGGGAAACGGTATGTGATACGTATGTATGAGTAACATTTTTTTCATGTTTCATTTATCATTAATAAACTACGTTAAGTATTATTTAATCATTATATAGTTATATTGACATCCCAAATATCAAATTAATAATTTAAATATAATTTTATATATCTTACATGTGATGTAATAAACATAATCGAGTCACATCGCTCCGTGTAGGTGATAGTTCACACGTACGCATGAACGACAATATCATTTATATGTGAATGAAAAGTAATAAAATAATTGTTATACTTTTATCTTATAATAATTAATATATCATTAGTACCATATATAAACAATTATTCCATCATTTTAACATATCATTAGAGACGATAATGAAAAATGAACAATATCGGTTCACGGGGTGGTATTCCTCCGTACACATGAATAAAAAGTGCATTTCTGATTATTTGAAATTTGAGATTGATTTTGGTGATGATTTAAACATAATAAAATCTCTGTATATTGAGGATACATGAGTAATTATGTCATCATGTTTGAAGAATATTATAATGAACATGAATAAGAATCATAATAGAAACACTAAATTAAAAACATTACCTTTCCTTCAGATGATCACCTATCCTAACACATTAACACATATAATAAGGGTGTTTGGAATGAAATAAATATTATATAATTTGGGTAGGGATTGAAGTAATGTTTTTGGGTAGATATTTTCTAGACTAAATGGTTTTTTCATTTTTATTAATAGAGAGGAATGAGGGCCTTTTTATAGGAGAGGGGACGACCACACTTGGAAATTTTAATTTTATTAAATAATATAAATTTAATTTCGATTCAAAATGGGTAAAAGATGGTTTAGTTCTAAAATAATATTATTATGGGTTTCAATATTATTATGAAATAAAAATTATATAAGTTTCTTTTATTTTTTAATCCTTATCTTATTATTGTGAGCCCTTTTCACTCTTACCATTTATCATGTAGTTTACCATTAGATGGTCAAAATAATTACCAAACGATACCAAATATCAAAATAATGAGTAATTAATGGTATATTAATATTTATATAATTTTTTGGAAGAATATATACTTTTCATAAATTTATCTCATTTACGAAAATATTTTATATT
The DNA here is from genome assembly GCA_963277665.1 of Viscum album. Classification (NCBI taxonomy): domain Eukaryota; kingdom Viridiplantae; phylum Streptophyta; class Magnoliopsida; order Santalales; family Viscaceae; genus Viscum; species Viscum album. Next base: position 1,316,974,903 of record OY728143.1, read on the forward strand.
TAGAAATATGAATGATATTAATTTTGACACTTTTTAATACCCAACTTATTTATGATATCATAATAACTTGATTACATTAGAAAAACTACAAAAAATAAATCCTAGAAAGTATTATTCATCCAAAATAATCATTTATGTCACATAATATTTAATATTATATTAATTTAAATATTGTTAATATCATTTAATGCGTTCACACTATAATAAATATATTACAGCATCATCTTTGTGACATAATTAATATTAATTATTTAATTCCCAATAAAATATCAATAAATCATTATTTTTTAGTTAATATTTTTATATTTCTATTTACTATTTATAGTATATAATTTCACTTACATTACCCCATATAAAAATTATTTTAGTATGAAGAGACATATGTATGACATATTTTCCTTTACTTATAATTAAATGTTATAAACGTCATAATCAAGCCCACGTGGCTTCCAAAGGTCACAATGTAGGCCCAATGATGATACTGTTAGATAATAACACATAAAATAAGATTATGAAAAATCTTAGGGAAATTTTATAATATTATAATATTAATTTTACCTTTAATTACACTATTTAACTTTTACCGTGATATGTAAAAAATAATAATGTTATTATTCACCAAAAATTAATATGATCATATTGATCCTTATTTTGATACTATATTAAACAATATCATTGATTTTTTTAATTAAATTCATAGAAGTGGTCAAACATGGTTTATCACTAATCCCATTGGCAGATCAAGAAAACAAGTTGTTTATGTAAAACACTCAAAAGATCAGATAGTTTTTCAGTTTAATTTTAATTTTAATAAGAATAAAATGAACTAAATTGTATTAAATTATAAAAAAATCATCTAATTATACATTATAACAATGTAAATAGATAATATAACAATATAAATAAGTAATACAAAAAAATTATTTTGATTTAAAATATGGTTTTTTCACTATTTATTAAAATTTTAATGTTATCAGGAAAATACAAACAATTTATTAAAATGAAATTTTGATATATATATATATATTCAAAATAAGTGGTTTAGTTTTTCAAATGTCAAATATTAAGGTTTCAAAAAATATATTTTTAATGTGGTTTCCATCAAAATTAGGGAAAATTGCATTTTTTTTAAAATAAAATATATATCAGAAAAATTTAATTTGTTATTAATTCTTGTCTAAAAACATATATGTTGAATTTTAAATATAAAAATGAATATATTAAAAAAAATATTTCATCAATGAAATATATAAATAGTGTTTTTATAATTTTATAAACTCAATAATTTTCATTAAAATCGATTTTCCAGAAAAATACATCCTTTTTAATCAATTGGATTTTATATAATTTCTTAATTAATATAGTAGCCAATGAATTATCATATAACTATGTGATATAAATATTTTAACAAATTAGATAATATTTTTCATTACAACCATTCTAATTTCTATGACATAACTACAACTTAAAATTAATAATACAAATAATGCATATTTGTTTGGTATAACTCAGTCTTCTGTGCAGCGTATTATTTCAGAGAAACCCATTATTGCAGTTGGTTATGCTATCAGACATAACATCCCTTTTAAAGTAAAATACTATCTAATTCATAATTATTAACACAAATGAAAATCTATTAATCTATAAATTTTTATGATGTCAAATCCATCGTCACATGAGAAAGGGTTTTAATCCTATAATTTTAACGATGAATAAAGTGATTGGATCACAGTTTTAATGGGATGGAATGGAACTGATGGTGGTAAAGAACGCCTCAATATTCCTCACATATTAGCAGTTTTTGGTGCAGAACCAATTTGCGATGAGTTGGTAGAAATATATAAATATATCAATGTATAAATTTTATAATGAAGATATGGGTCTCATCAATTGTCTAAAAAAATGTCTAATTTTTTTCACAATTGTTAATTATGGGTCGACTCACAAATAAAGATCATTTTATATTTATGGGTGAATAAAATATTGTGGAAGAATTTTAAAAACTATTAATTAGTGAAGTTATATTGTTTTATGGAGTAAAAAATTTAAATGATCTCGACTAACACCCTTGGATTACATATCAATTTTGGAAATCCAAATTGAAATATATCAGAACCTAGTTTAGTTTTTGCCTAGATAGTTGTTATCAAATTTATTGAAATACTACTTAGATTATCCATCCAATGGAATACATGATTAATTATTGTATTATGGATTTGTTATGATCATGGGAGAGTCATATTCTATTATTGAAGTTTGCATAAAATAAAAATTATCATTTTGGGATATATATATATGTTGCACTATTCAAGGATTTTTATAGTCATCCTTATCATTTTCAACATTAATGGGTGAGAGCATGAGATATTTCACTTATAAAAAATATACTTTTACATGATATGATAGAGAAAATAAGGACCCATACATATCAATAATTATTAATACATCTAGTAAGTAGAAATATCCATCTCATATCAATATAATTCATAACCAAACAACAATGTTTTAGTTTGATTATAAACATTGATAAATAAACAACATGTATAATAACAATATAAATATTTTCTAAATATTTTCATTTTAACAATAAACATTTATATAAATAATACACTTAAACCCATTCTTCATAACCTATGGATGATAAAAACTAGAATGGAAAAGCTCAAATGTTCATTAAAGGTAAATATAAGAGATATCAATCAATGATAAAATTGTGATAATAAATTAATATAAGAGGTATGACACTATAATATTAACATTAGAAAAACTTATCCATCAATTAATATATCATAATCATGAAATATAAAACATATTTATCTAAACCAAAATACATAAATTATGAGGATAAATAATCTCGAATAATCATCGATATTCAATCTTGATCTGGGATAAGATTTCATGAAAATAATAAATCTGATTTTGGAATAAACATATGTATAAAAAATCATTTCAATACTCAAGGATCAATTCCATGACTATCAAAGTGCATTTGGGTTTAGTTCCAAGTCCATAATTTCAATAACCAATTTTGATTCCCATGCATATCTTATTATAATAAGACCTTAATTGAATTGGGTTTACTCCACTTTAGGATACTTATTATCTGATTATATTTTCATTTTTTTACAATTCATTAGAGGGATATGTAATTTTGTTATTCCAGAGTCATAATAAAATCTATATATTTTTGTGCCACAAGATCATAATACAATCATAATATCATTATATCATAACCATTTAAAAGGAAATAGATTTCATAATAATATCATTATTAGAATCATAAAAAATATAGGAAAAGTAAAAATGTGTTATCATTAGATCATATTCTTAGTAAATCATAAGAAACAAAAAAAAGGTTTTTTCTATAGATAAGAGTAATTTTGTTGGATCATGTGGAAATTTCTAAAGTAAAATACACTTTTCCATTGAAAAAATAAATTAAAAATCATAAAATATCATAAAAGAAATTCATTGAATATAATGAATGATTTTTTTTGAAAAATCATTATAAAATAAAAAATAAATTCATCTAGTGGAAAATTTATTAAATCGTTATTTAAAGGAAGTACTCCACAAATTCACATAAATGATAATTACATATCTGCTTGGATATGGAATATTAAGTAAACGGAAGTTGAATCACCATAATAATATATTAATATACGCATAATATATATTCAAAATTGATTTATGGATACATCATGTTCAAAAGAAGTATATAAGTAAAGTATAATCATGGATATTTAATTATATTTATACACCCAGTTTGATATAAATCATGTTCCATACAAATTATACCTTGATGGAGTGGTCTAAAAAAGACCTGAAGATTATGGATAAAGGGAATTATTTTGAGAAATTATTAGGTTTGGATTTTTTGAATTTCGAATGATAATATATTCCTAATATAGGAAGATAATTGGTTTCTTTTTTATTTTAGGTTAGGGATACTCAAAGAATATAATAGAAGAATTCAATTATATAAGTTATCTTTAATATTAAATTGACAGGAAAAGACATGGTAATTGATGTTAAGATAAGATAAGGATGAAATATAATGAACATAAAAGTAGTTTCTATTATTTTAGAATTATTAAAACTATTTGTTAGTTTAACAATCCATGTTAAAACAGTTTTCAATATATTACTGGTAATAAAATTTTACATTTTTTAATATTCAATTTGAAAAAGTGTAAATAGAAAATATTATATTATATTTTTAAAATAATTTATAATATAGAATATATTTTACCATATTCAATTCATAGAAGTTCAATAATTTAATTTTAAATAATCATATAGCACTCAATGATATCACATTATAGAAAAATAAATTATTATTCATAAAAAAATATTCACTTGCATTAAATTTCATGTAAAAATCATAAAATGAATGTCAATTTATTTGATTCAATATATAATATATAAATTTAGTTAAAACCATATATCAATATATATTTAGTTAATATATTAATATAATAACACATTACATGTATAAATAACTTTTTCAAAAACATTTATCTTTAATCCCAAAATTAATCTTATACAAAAACCAATTAATATAATGATTCATAGGTAACTAATTTGATTATTTATAATTAATGAAAAATATGACACATTAAGATTAATTTAAATATAAATGTCACGTTAAATTTGAAATAAAGTATTGTTCTTTTAAAAAATTTGGGTTTTTCAATATTCACTAAAAAGTATATCTTGTTTAAAAAACACTAAAAATACACAATAATATAATATTGATATTATGATTTTTAAAATTATATTTATTTACTCATATAACATTTATAATGAAATTTGATCATAAATTATAATATTCTTGTGAAAATAATGTGATAAAATTTATTTTTTTAAATAACATATTATTAAGAACATAATATCGCTAATAAAAAATAATCATATATTAAATAAGAAATGACATATATATTTATATATATTAATTAATTATTGTTATCCATTATAAATATATATATTAATTTTTTAACTATTATTCAGCAATATTAATTACAGGAAAATATCATTATAGTTTATTATATCATTTTCTATATATTATTGGTCTTGCATGTGTGGAAAGCTACAAAATACTAGAACACTTATATTTTAGAAAAACCCTAAAAAATTTAGGGTATCACATCATACCCCCTTAAAAAATTTCCTCCCAATTTATTCCATCCATTTATTATAAATAGTTGTGGAAATATGTGCTTCCTTGCACCCTATGTTTCTGTGATATATTTGTGAAATGTATTATTCCTCTAATGAAAAATAACTGGTCTTGTAGTCCCATTCCAAATAAATTCTTCTATTTGGTCAATGATTTCGATTAATTTCAATTTAATGAAGACACAATTAAGTATGTGGATAACCTCTTTGTTTTGTACACGTGAATGAGTAGTTATGTACATGATCAGAATAAATATATTGAATTCATTATAAACATGAAAGTGTTTTGGTTTGAGTGATAATCGATATGATACAGTCCCAACTCGATAATTTAGAAATAAAACATTCCAAATAACATTAAATTTTAGATCTAATTAATGATTAACATCACAAATCTTCTATCCACTATATGATATCTTAATTTATGTTTAAATTAATATATACTCCTCTTCCATTTCCTTATCTATCTCTAATACTAATAGATATATTTTCCCTACATTATTCAAGAATATCCATGTTCTTTATATTTTTTTATATAATGCTTTATGAGGATCCATCTGAATTCATGAGTGAAATCTATTATTTTTAGAAAAATCCACATGTGAAAGGTTTTTATCCCCAAACCCAATAAAATATTTATAATAAGATCACAACATAAAATCTAATTCTTTAATATTTTTCTATGAAAACTACTCTATATTAGTATGATAATATATACTAAAAATATATATCTATTGAATTCATAAATAATCTCTTGAACATATTAGAAAGCCTCAATTTATGATTTGCAAATTATAATATGGTACCGAATATAATAAAAAAACTACCTTAATTTATTCTCTCAAAACCTAATCAAGAAATTATTATTTTCAACTAGTTTTGATGTGTGATGACACTATAAGGAGATCAAATGACTCTTATATTGAATTAAATTCATCAGATACATTTCATACTATGATGAAAAGAATCCACGGTGATGTCATCTTATTCCCAACATGTTATGGTTAATGTTTTTTACAACCCATTATACATTACCTATTTTCCTCAACACCAGTTCATACCAAAAACCAAGAGTAATAATATATAATATATAATAATAATTTAATCCCAAATTAATTAATAATCTGAATATATATATACATCGATTAAATTTTCATATTAATATATAATAAATATTTATGTGTGTCCCCTTATTGTTCCAACAGTTGGTCCAGTGTTCATGGTATAAACATGTGACTCTTAAAACTTATCATTCCCTCAATGTTAAATTTGAAGTCAATATCATTTCTGAACTTATTTTAATGACATAAATCATGTTTTTACATCTTTTTATTCATTACATGGAAATAAAGTTGAACACTGATTTGAGAATGATACTTTTTCACATATATCATGATTTGAACATATATCCATTTAAAATTCATTTTTATTGGATCATATGTGATCTGTATCATAAAATATCTATCATGATATGTTTTATGAATGGAATCAACCAACATGTTTTATTTAGTAGGATGATAATTTTTTATATGAAATTATATTTATCCAAGTCCAAATATATTATTTGTCCCATATTAGACAAATTCGACTTGAAAAATATTTTATTATTTTATAATTATTATATATTTCACAACATTGTATAAAAAAATTCCACCAAATATTTAATTGATAAATTTCCACTGATAACACTAAATCAGGGTGAAGATAATTTTTCACAAAAACCATTAATTGGGTTGCGGAAGAAGTTATCAACATATCATTATATATATGAAAACACTCCTACTGATTTTAATTGCATTAATATAAATCAAGAAACACTCTCCATTTAATGGTAGTGAGAGAACATGTTATCTGACCTACCATTTCATGTATTCTTTAATATTTTCTTTATATAAGTCATTTTAAGAAACATAACACACTTTAGAGTTAACCTGGATATTGGATTATACAGAAATCAACAATTCATCAAAACACATAGATAATATGAATCGAATATTTGAAAACTATGATTCTCAGTCATGGTAGTTGTCTAGGGGTAATTTTCAATAACATTTTCCATTGATTTGTCCACTGATTTACACTCCCATTATATTACATGAAACAAAATACATTATGTGTCCAAAATTCCCACTTGGATAATATTTCAAAGATAATCTCTTATATTTTGGCATTTAGTAAAATCTTTATGTATTCCAATCATTCATCACCTCTCTTGAAATATTTAAGAATATATTTTATAAAGTCATTCACAAAATGATCATAGGAATCTATTGAGACTCTATTCATTAAATTCTTGAAGATATTTGAGGATTTTGATTACATTAATAAATGGGAACGAATTAATATAGTTTATACATCAAATTTCATGTTTTTATGTGTATGTACACACTTTTAACCCTCAATTGGATGTATCTTAATAGAAGATAAATCATAGAAAATAAATTTTATATCCCCATAATTCTATATAATATCTATAATATGAGGTAGTGGATACTAATTTCTGATCATTATCTTGATATGTTATTTGTAATCAATTTAGAGTCTAATTGATTTTTTATTCTTCCTAAAATAAGTGTATGTTCACCCCATGGCGATACACATTGGTAGATAAATCCATTATCTAGATTCTCCTCATGTTTCTTTTCCATTCCTATGACGAAATTTGGAAGATTCTATATAGGTTTCTTTAAATTAGAATTTCACCAAGTATAATTTATATTGAAAACTCAAATTTATGATTATAAAAACGTTTAAGTTAACATTTTGGAAAAAAATAAAAAAAAAATATTCTATAAAATATCCATTTTATCAAAATTGAGTTCCTCCCCAAGAATATATGGGAAATATACGATTCATATAAGAATCAAGTCCCCTTTAATGGATGTAGTTTCTCTAAGATGTAAATATTTATCCTCAATCCAATATATAATCATATGTTTATTTGGAATATAAAATATGACAATCTTTACATAATTAATTACATGTTCATTATATAAGGAAATCTAATCCCATCTAAAAATCACATTCAATTACAATATAGAATGGATTACATGATCTTCATTGAGAAAAAATCAAAAAATAATATAATTCGGAATGATCCATAGTTTTGAGATATTAACATCATACAATTATGAGTTGTTAATACTATTCCATAATCTACAGGTTGGTGTGTTGATGTAAAACCGTTAAAAAACTTTTCATATGTAAAATAGTTCATAGAGTCAAAATAACATATAAAATTAATAGTTATAGTGTGGTTTTTATTCATTGCATTCAAAACATTTCAATTTACCAACCATTGAAAACATTTATCACATGAAATTTCCTTTTAATTATAGTTTTAATGTTTACTATGATCAATAATCAAATTTATCCATAGAATATGATAACTTGTTTCAAAATTTCCATACTCCTAGAAGTAAAATCATTTGATTGTGGGTGAAAAATAATATGGATATATACCTTGAATTTTATTATTATAAACCATTATCCAATTATGTATACATTATATTTTCATGTACTCATATTTTATGCACTTCAAATGTTTTCTAATCTCCCTTTTATTACTTCACCCAAGGTTTTTACGGCAAATATATCATTATATAAAAATCATATACTTACCTCCATGTTTTTTACAGAATTTCAATTGAACTATATATTTATTTTCTTATAAAACATATAATATTCATATGATATAAAAATCTATTTTTGTACTAAAATATCAAATTTAATTATTTAAATAAAAATATTGATTTCAATTAAGTATAACTCCATTTAGATAAATTTTTTCATCTTCTCAAGAAACCAAAAATCTTATATTCTATTTGAATTATAATACAACATGTGTTCCTTAAATGTCTTTTAAATTTTTCTTCATATCCACCATCATATTGAACATAATTTCTTATAAAAAGAACAAATTTCTTATACATATTCATGTAAATAATATTGAATAACTACATATTTAAAGATGACCTCCTAGACTCACCACACACCAGAGTAAATTGTAAATTTTTGACATATATTCTTGATATGAGTCAACCATATATATTTTTTACCTTCTAAATGATATGCATCAATTAAATCCATTTCATGTTTCTTCCAGAATATAATAGAAAATTAATTTTCTCTGGTGATGATTAATTCTTACACAATTAGTGGATCAATGAACAAATATAAATAGGTGAATGTTTTACAATTAATAATGCAATAATAAAATATTTATTTGTTTTCTTAGTTGGAAGCTCCATCCTATTTCATTCATAAAGAAAATATTATAATCATTTCACAAAGATTTTTCATTTTGGATCCCATAACATCAATAAATCATTGGGGATAATCATTACATTTTCCATCACATTTATTATTATAATGGATACATTGAGATCAATAAATTGAATTAAACAAAAAATAATAGTAACAGAAAAAATAATTTTACTGGTTATCATAATGTAAATGAAATCAATTATAGGATATCAAAATCATGACACATATTTTAAATCATTTTTTCATAAATATCATCTTATGGAATCATATTTCATTATATATTAAAATACATCACATTAGATATGAAATAAAATTTCAATTAATTTGAAAAAATTAATTGATTGTTTCAAATATTCTTTATAGTAATGGTAAATTCATTGATCAATATGATAAATGTGAATATATACTCAACCAAATCTTTATTATGGTATCTCCACAAGTTGAATCTATGAAAAAAAATCTACATATATCCAAAATTGAATGTATTGTAATTTAGAAACACAAAAAAAATTTATTTATCACAACATATGTTTTTCTAGTATATTTATGATTATCCTAATGGATCTAATTAAATTTTCCCCAATATAGTTTCCAATTTATTACTAATACATTCAGTCATACCAACAATAAAAACCAATACATTTCTTATATATATATATATATATCCTAAATACTTTTATAAAAAAATTAAATTATATATAAATATGATTCAATATATAAAAAATGTTTTTGTGTATATGGATACTGTAATACATAATAAAAATATAGATAAATAACCAACACCATTTCCCATTATGTTTACACCTAGCATCATTATTAGACATGAAATTCATATAAAATTTCACTATATCATGAGTATGTAAAACATATAAAAGGGTTATCTCAAATACACTATAAGGTTATTCCTAATAGATTAAAATTAATTATCATTTGTGATAAGATTATAATAATGATTGTAAGATTACAAGATAATAGTATCAGAAAATCTTTCCCATCAACACATATATCATAATCCTAAAATATAAAATAAATATTTATCAGCAAAATACATCAAATTTGATAGTGTGGAATATTTAATAATAAATCATTATATAAGAGAAACTATCATAATAATAGGATATAATTTTGGGTGATAAGGAATGTCATTGAAAATTACTTTCTTAGTCAAGGTATAATTCAAATCCTATCATAGTGTATTTATGTTCACTACCTATTCCAATATTTCCTTAGTCATGGTTCACTCTGATGAATATTGTATTGGAAACTTTCTGATACAAAAATTAGTTCATTACACATTATAGTTTATATTATCCATTGAGATAAACAGATATACCCAATTAGTTGTAAGGAAATGTAATTATGGTCCCACTCATCACATAATTAAATCGATAAATAATTATTATGCATGTTCAGAAAACAATAATCATATCATTATATCATATATTTTGAAAATTATATAGGTTTCAAAAAAAATCTCATTATCATTATAATATAATACCATGGTAAATAATAAATATGATAACATTGGATCATTTACCAAAAAATCATATGAAACATGAAAGGATGTTTTTAGAGATTACAGTACCTTCGAATGATCACTATAACATTTCATGAGGAAATAACTTTTTCATTTTCAAATCCAATATATAAAATATAAAAATTACTAATATATTATTAAAATCCTATTATTTTAAAATACTAAAATTAAACCTATAGTGGATGGTTTTAATAAAATATTGTTTATCATATTGTAGAATTACATTTATTTTATGTATGTAAAAAAATCTCATTCACATTTTCATTAAGATTTCAAAAGTACAATTTATGAAAAATGATAAAAATAGTTTGTATAAAAATACATGTAAATTTAAATATAGATAAAATTAATTAAAATAATATTTTAATATTAGTTAAATTTTTTTAATAAATTTAATTAAATGAGATCTTGAAATTATATATTCCTGAATAAATAGAGAAATAAGATTTGGTTCCCCTTAATGAAATTAATTCAATCTATTGATTAATTAATGATTGAAAAATTAAATTAACCCATTAAATATCCAATAAAAACAACATTATAATAAATAATATATGATTTTGGTAATATAAATCATAAAATTTTATCATCAATTATTTTCTCATATAAAATCCTTATAAATATTACATTATAACATAAATATTTTACCCCTAGTCAATCTATATTTTTAACCCATCTAACAACCAGTATAGTAAAAATAATATATATATATATATATATATATTTATATAATAGTACATTAATTATACCAATAATATAATTAGTTGTTTTCTTATAACATCTTGTTAGACGTTCATTAACAATCATTCATTAGCATAATCATTTCGGGAGTTAATTTCTTCATTTTTCGTATATGTTTTTGTTAGGTGGTGATGGTTGTTGAAATCTGGTAATTTCAATTAATATAAATAATTTTAATAATGATATATATCATATATATTCATTATATACCAAATTAAGAATAAAAATAGATAATCTTTTTCAAATAAAAAGACTGCATCACTAAATTGAGATTGTAGTTCATACATATACACGTGGGATGATTCCCTTTTATGATAAATGGAATGAATAGAAGCATAAAATTAATTAACAATTAAATATTAATTAATATAAGTTAAATAAAAAAAAAATCAAAATATATTAATAACATACCCAAAATGATTGTGTTGGAAAATGAATATCATCATCATGTGGAGGTATAGTCTACACACACACACAAAATAGGTTTTTCTCCAAGTTGATTAGGAAATGTTGCTAAAATTATTTTTCATAACCATTAAAGCTAAATTTTATATTATTGATATTATATTGATATTTGTTTTATGGAGACAACATATTAAAAGAATTTAGTGGAATAAATTAAATTTAATGATATTAGTCATTATATATACATCTATATAGAGAGAACTCATTTGGACTGCATCATTATCAATAAAGTTTTGGTAATTAAGAAGATAGAACGCTCTGAGATGAATGGAATGAATAGGATAATATTTTGAGAGATTTTTTTTGGAACTAAAATGATCTTATGGTGTGAGTATGATTATATAATTTGGGTCATTTTATATGTGTGGGAGTAATAGACAAGGAATTTCTAGAAGAATGTCAATGATATTGGGTATCCTATGTAAGAACTTGGCTCCAATTGGATAGTTATCTGAAGGTAATATATTATAATGATAATATATATTTAATAAATACGAATCACCTTTTTTTAGTGAAATTATAAAATTATTTATTGGTTGAACAACTTGTTAAACAAGATTTACCCATAATCATGTCTACAAAAATTAACTATTTTTCTAATTACTATAAAAAAATATTTGATTTAAGGTATTATATTTTATTAAATACGATGATTGAAAATATGGAATTAATTATATAATATTTAGTTTCTATATGTGTTAAAAAATAAATTTATATAATACATCAATACTTAATGAATTCATGTTATAGAAAAATATAGTCATATGCATAAATAATAATTTGTGTCTTGTCATTTACCTTTAAAACCAATAACATGAGTGTAAAAATATAGTATTTTATATATAATATTTTAATTTAATTAAATAACATTATGAACAGTTATTAATTTGATTTATTATTGGAAAAACACATTCCATGCATAAGACCAGTTTTTAGATAAATGTATTTTAAAATCCCCAAATAATCTAATATATAAATAACATAAAAATATGATTATAATGTAATGATATCAATTATTTCAAACTAAAGTTGAAATTTATTATATTATTACTATATTCAAATCATTATTTTAAATTAACTTTAAAATAAGTTACATTTTTCTATTAAATAATGTATTATTTTTTAATCATTTAAAAACATCATTGGAAAATTACAAAACAATACTATAAGATGATATTGGACTGTATATTTTAATAAATATATTGATTTAATCAAATAAAATTTATTAAAGCTATAGAAATAAATCATTATGTTGTCATGTAAAATATAGGATAAAATCCATTATGGTGAAAACATAATTTGGATGCATAAAATGATATTTGGGAAAATTTAGTATTAATTTATTATGAATTAATCAATAAATTTTCACTATAAAAAACCATTATAAATATTGTTTCTCAAATTAATTATTATTGTTCATAATTTCTAATTTAATGGATATCGAATAACATTGTAATATATTAAGGTTCTTTTAGACCTAGGAATTTTTTAAAAGAAAGGCTGCAAAATTAATTATATTTCATTTAGATTAAAACAATTTTAAATATTATGGTGTAATATAGATTATTCATATGATCAGTATATGAATTTTAATGTAGATAGTAATTATATTTCCTGTATATATCATATTCAATGGAAATTATCATTCAATGTTGGTTATCCTTTGTTGTTAAAAGTCTCCATAAGGACTATACATTTTTATTTTGGTATGAATGGTAAATAGTTTCCTCTATACATTGGTCTATTTTGAATTATATAAATAATTTTTGATGTGGATTATAGGTTAGAATAACCTCAAGTATATAGTTATACGCACAATCTCATTCATAAAACTAAATTGAATAAGTATTGTAATGATCCAAACTAGGGTATTTGATGGGACATTTTCGAACATTATCATTTTAAATCATTGATTCACTTGTAGATAAATATTTTTGTTAAAAAATAAAATCTTTTTTCTAAAAACATTACCAGTTTGGCATTTTTTTATTAAATCATTTTCAAAATCATGAAGATATACGGTAACATGAAAAGAATAAACATGAATAGTATCCCATCATATTACGATGAAAATATTATATCCATCATTAATAGTACAGAAAATATTGTGGTGGTTATAATATAACAACCTCATTTTGTGTTGATTTATCATGTAATTATTTATTTTTAGTTTATATAAAGCTATGAATGTGTTGATGATTTTTATTAATTGTTTAAGAGGTTTTTTAGAAGATTATCAAGTTATTAATTTATTGATATAGGTTATGGAAAACAATATAACCTCTCTACGAAATTTTGTAATAGGGTATGGAAAGGGGAATACTTTTCCAAAATATGGTAATTCCAAAAAAAATTATTACTGGATACAATGGGAGAATCATAGTTGTTTCACAGTTTTTCCATCCTTGTTAATCGATTATGTGATGCTGTAATGACCCGATGCATTGGTGCCCACATGGATAGTTGTTGGATGACTGTGGCAACCATTATAAAACAACTAATTGGTCAGGGGTAGGTAACAATTTTTTCTTTGGTGTATTAAAAAATAGGGAAACATTATATTAACATTTCTACAAAAAAGTCCTCATTTCTAAACCCATAAAATGCTGAAAATAAAGTAAAAATAGTATGAAACTAAATAATAAGTTTATCTCCCATAATAAGAGTATAAACAATTAATATAAATAAAAACATCCTATTATAATCCCTCCAAAACTAGAAATAATCCTTAACCAACACAGATGATGGTAACTACCATCAAATGAAATATATGTATGATCATTTGCCTATATTTATGAAATTTTTCTTTGACTGGTCTCAATCACCCATGATCACTCTATAATGTTCTTTCATGTACATAAGAAATAACATGTGAGGAAAGAGACCTTGCATGGGTGAATTTAAAAATACCTTGTAGGACACTCTAAATATCCATACATTAAAAATAAATAGTAATAACCTCATAAATACTTTGTGATGTTAATAACTATATGATAAAAATGATAATAATATCCACAAATATACTCATGATATACTCTATGTCTCCAATATATCTTAACTATTCTTCCATCAATATGAATCTTCAAGTCTATTTAAGGTAATATGTTTTTCAGATAATATACTCCAAACAAAATATTATAAACGATGAATCTCATCAATAAGTAATGATCATCATTCCTCACCAAATAAGTTCTCACATGATCTCTATATGTATGAATATTAGAGAAAGGGGAACTGAACGAGGACCAATGGGAGACACTCATAAGCCTAACTAGAAATTCGATAATCTCATTACATAGATTGAGGATCCCTCCAAGGATCTTTCGAGAACATCAAAAACATAATCTAGAAAAAACCTCTAGGTATGGGATATATTCATGTGTATGTTTGTCATATTAATGACACAAACCTCAACAAGGGAAATAAAAGGAATGATATGAGATCTCACCATGGTATAAAAAATTTATTCAACAAACAATATCCCATACTATCATGTAAAGGGAAACATAATAACTTATCGAGTATGAAATGATGAATTCTACAATCATATGGATGATGTAATTCAACGCAATCAAATTATATTGTTCTAAATTGATGATGATCAAGGGGGAACATGACAACTCATTCCAAAAAACAATAAAAAGAGAGGGATACAAATTGAACATCAAGGAGTACAAAGTATATCCTCTCATGGAATATGGTGTGTCTAAATATTCTTTGGACTTCTCATATATCGTACTAACATGACAATATTTTCCTAAAATACTTGGTGTTCCCCCATAATGGTACATGTCATGAAGATGTACATCTAAGACTTTGTGTGATTCTATTCCTTTCAATATATTTTATCACATTCACCTTAGGTAAATGGTGTGTTCCCCAAAATAGATGGAATGATTTTTATAGTGGATCCTCGGCATGTATACCATATTCAATTTGAGTTTTCCACTAAGGGTTACGTAGTGTGTGACATTGCATATATACTGAGTAGTTCCAAAATCCTTCTTGGGCTTGAAATCATAGTGCAAAAATAATATTAAAAATTAATGTTCACATAGTAGGTTCACCACGACACTGTCTGTGATATCTATATAACCCTTGTAAGTCCAGCATGAATCAAATATAGGACTACATGACATGTTTTATTAAATTACTCGTGGTTCAGTAACTATTTATCTAAAATCCAAGGGTTTTCAAGTGTCATCCAATAATATCATAATACACTACTTATTCCACCAAATGTTATGATGATAATTTCATATTGATGTCAAACAAACCCCACTATCACCAAATGATGGATTATTCACATATTAATTTCTCTAAATTATTTCATTAACATAGTTACAAAATACCTTATATGAAAAAAAACAAATGAGAAAATACAATCTGATATATACAAATCACTAGTCATATTATTTTGTCATTACACATCAATTGAAACCTCAATCGTGTCCTCATACCCATGGTATCTATTAAACTTGTTGAATAATCATTTCCCAATATTCAATTTCATTTAATTAGGGGAATATATAGCCAAGGAAATACTTGTAATAAATTACATGAAGAATGGGAGGATAAAAAACAACATATGAATGAAACACAACAGTTTTTTGTTAGTTCCCTATTAATTTCAGTTATTATGATAAACAATAACTAGAAATAAACAAAAACTACTAATTTCCCAAAATCCTAGGTAAATAAAACCACACCAACAAAAGTATTACCATGAAAATCAATTTATTAGTTTATTCAATTCATATTCATCATGGGAAAAATATATGTGGGAAAAGTGAAAATAAAACACCTTACAAAGATTTGGGTCAATAATTTTTTATGAATGTGTATATTAGTGAAGAATATGATGATCCAACTATGATTTCCATCTGTCTAATGATTCAACTCGATATATTCATTATGTTCATTGATCTCAATTCTCTAATGAATTTTTTTCTTACTCTCTAAAATCATAGATTTATATGGATAGAGTTAGGTATTATACCACAATGTTTATTTATTTGGTGGTTTAGTATTTTTGGATAAAAAAATTATTTACTAATTAAATTATTTTATTTTATTTTTTATGTCTATGATAAAATTTTAAAAAACACCAAATACCGTTCAATTTTATGGCATACCAATTGAAACCTATACATTTCAGACTCGGTGGTGGTCTCAGATTTATAATATGTGAATTTGTAAAGGATTTAATCTATTAGTAGACAAACACTATGTTCATAAGATACTAATATATTAAATATTAACTTAATATCAATAATAAACAATTATAGGTCTTGAAATCTCACCATTTCTCGTTGTTGGATTCTAAAAATATTCCATGAAATATCTTATTGACATAAATGGGAAAAATAGAGATAATTTCCCATCCACCATCATTGAAATTCATCCTAAAAATATAATAATAAACTCAAATATTATGTTATCAATGTCATAAATAGATATTCAAATCCCACATGTGATCCTGATGATTTTTATGCTGTAAACAATACCTCACCCAAGGGAAGCACTTTACTGCAAAAGGGTATTTTATTGTCAGTACTCTATCATATCCATGATCATAGAAATATAGGAAAAAAGTAACTCCACCATCATCCAAAATTTCATTTGGGTGATGGTCTTGTAATTGGATCACCCTATTCACATTAACTATAATATGTAGAAAATATTATTCACTTGGTGAACCTTTTCTCAAATGGAACAATGGTAAACCACCACACTAACCAACATAGAAAAATAAAAAATGGAATATTAACTTCATACATTTCATTTCAATATGGTGAAAATATCTCAATCTCTATCCATGTGAGAATACATAGAACTCAAGAACTCCTGGTGGAGATCCTATGTTCACAACCATTAGTCCACATGGGACTCCGTATAGTTTTTGGAAGTACTCAACCCCTATGATTAACTTGCACATTCAAAAAAACCAATAGCAGTTACTCTTGGACCACAAACATTGTCTCAGATAAAAACTGATAATTATATTATTGTCTTTAAGGGTATCCAATAAAGGGAAACAAATAGATCAACACAGATGGTTGAGAGGAAACTATTATAATAGGAAAATTACTCCAATTGTTGACTATTCTCCCTATTATAGACCAACTCTAACATTTTATCTTGAATCATCTTCTCCATTACCTAAACAATGTTCTTTTTTTTACAATATTTCAATTATATAGAAATTGATTCTCAACCCCAAATGAAGTGTAATGACTCTTGAATCCTCTATATTAGTCACGATTTGAAGTGAACATGAAGGTGTAAAATGATTATCAATTGAATTTGTCAAATCTATACTACATTATGTATAAATTAGAATCCCATTCTCTCTACTAAACTCCACACTCAGATTGTTCAAAATTTATCTAACATGATTTTAGTTAATAACATGTCTGGTAGAATCCTCACCATACACTATAATTGAATTCCCCATCACACACAAACAAAATTAAACCTCCCCACTTACTTATCAGTCTGGATACCTCAACCTTCAGCTATAATGAGGTGAAACCCCATATGTTTTACTCTGAAACACACTACCTTATTATTTTCCACCTAAATTAATTCTAAATGACTTTTGTACATCCAACACTCACATTTGAGTAATACTAAAAATTTATAAAATCATCAACACATCATTTCATTTAATGATTTTTGTTGTTTTCCTTCATCAATCGTTGATATCAAGCTACCCAAATTCATAAAATCCATAAATTTCATGTCAAATATATATCTGGTCATTCAATATCACACAATCAATATCACACTATTTTTTTTTCTAAATTCATAGAGTATGTAGAGGAAAAATAATCATCAAATAGACTTATAGTACACCATCACTACCGGATGGTTAAAATTAATAGATTCAAAATGCTCTACCACCACCCCTAATAAAAATGGATGGTGAATGTCACTATAAATATAATCTATTATATCTACAGCCTCTAGGGGTGTCAATATTACATAACCTCAACCTTTACAAGGTTCACTAAAACTCACATGTCTATGAACACATATCCCATGAAGTGGAACTACTAAGTACATAATTGGTAATTTGAGATCTTCCCATAAAAATGTTACTATAAGTTAATTTCAAGAACCATATTCATCTTTCTTTAGTTATATATCTTAAACCCCAATTACATGTTGTTGTCAATATGGTATAATACCCTGAAACTTTCCAAAACGTGTTTAAATAACACTATTCTTAAGACTCACAACATGTCATGGAATTCAACATGATGAAATGTTTCATTATGGACTCAAAAAAACCATAGTTAATTTAGAAATAGACCTCTAGTACATCCTACCCTAGATCATCGAGCTTGTGATATCCTATAATGAGGATAATCTTTCATAATTCCTTTTCCACTAAACACGGTTAAAAAAGGTAATTGTTTGTCAAGGGAGGATACTCATCTCTAATAGCCGATGAGATTACATGATGTCAATCCACATCTAACCATTACCTCACATTCTCCTCCAAGGAAAACATCATTGGGATACCCCTGAAAAACATTGTTTTTTATGAATCCCTCCGATTGTAGATCCTTCATGAATACTTTCATCCGATAAAACTCAATGGGGTCATCTAATATACTAGCCAATGAGTAGTCAACCACTAGGGAATGTATAATGAGAATATTTTTATAGGGATATAATAATGTAAAATACTTGGTGAAGGCCTCTAAATACTCCTATAACTCTATAGGGAACTGAAATCTCATCTCATCCACCGCTCCAAGGGTCAAACTCAAAACTAAAATTAAATATTTTTGTATCATGGAACAGATGATCTCATCTTTCTCAGTAGGGTATCACACCATTCCAAATGAGGAAAAATCCATCCCACAATAATGGAAACTATCAAATCTATGTTGGTAACTATCAAATAGTCTAATATAGTAGGTGACTAGTACATACATGTAAGAAAAAATATATTGCCTCACTACAACTATAAAAACATTACTACAATGCTTACTCTCTTCCCTCATTGTAATTTCATATAGTAGACAAGTATTTGATCACTGATGCTATCTAATTGAGTATTAAAAATCAATGATTGAATTTAATTTTAAATTGGAATCGTGATTTTTTGAACTCATAATTTAAATATGAAACAAACCATACAAAACATTTGTCAAAGAGGCTCTAGGTAAAAGAACTCCAGTGCATTATTTTTCTAATGTCACTAAATAGAAGTTACTAGAACCTAGAATGAACCTCATTCAGGCAGTGGTAGTGTAATCCTATCAATGATCCCAAAACAAAATTAAACACACAAAGTTCCTCTTCCATGATCATGACCCTATATACCTATATATTCTTAATGCTTCAACTTTCATTGTGGTCTATAATTCTTCTATCTATCTATATCATTAGTGGTAGGACATTCCAAAAATATTTTTCCTCATGTATCATAGGAATAGCTATTTTTCTACCATGGTGGAATGAGTTTTCCCTATGTATTTCTTGTCTGATGTGGCATGTTGTGCTAGGACCAATGATTCATATACGTTTTCAAGGGGTTCTTCTCATGTGGATTCATAGTGATAACTAACATAGAAGCTCATGTTATGATTTTTCTCCCAAAAAATACTTTCTCCACACCGACATGGCCATCCATGGCTATGTATTATAAGATAAGTCAACCTAAAACATCAATGAGATGTCAATTTAATGAATAATTGGCTGATCTACGGCTTGATGTCCACCTGAAAAAACTACCACATTAATATGCCCTTGCATGGAGGCCTCATTAACCATATGTTCATACACAAAACCATAATATTGTAACCTGTGTAGATATCATTGTAGAAAAAATCTTGAATATAACAAGGCATTATTTGATCAATGATTATATATGGGGATATGACTCAAGATGGCCATAGAAACAAAATCCTTTTAATGCATAGTGAATGCATAAATATTTTAAATATATCAAGGGGGGTATATCAAGAAATTAAACAAAATGCTAGTCCGAGTATTATATAATATATACCTCAGTATCTACAACATAATAATAGTCCCTAAAATAAGAGCCACTCGTGAATCTCTTTTCCACTATTGTGAAAAATCTGAAAAAAATATCACATGAAGACAATATCCAAACACATATAATAAGATGAATACTAAAATAATATAATTATATTTTAACCATACCCACTATGGACCATTTGGATGGTGAAAATACATTTATTAAAAACCTAGAGCAACATCCAATAGTACATGGGCTAGAAACTAGTGTTGGGTAGGCGTTTGGAATATATGGAAGGCATTATCCTATATTACATGTTTTCTTGAACACATGTACAAGACTAATATTTTTTTAAATTTTACAAACAAATGAGACCAAATGAATACATACATCAATATCCAAAAATCAATGAATGAAATGTACATGAAAAAATGATGGCCAAATATAATCACACCTGATCTAAAAACAAATTATAACCTTCTTAGTAGGATGTGACTATTATAAAATGAATCACTAATAGGAACATTAGTATTCCTAGAAAAAATATGCTCCACCCGATCTGGGTCTTCCTAAGAACTGTATAAAGGCAAATTGTCTACCTAAGTCATGACATGTGTGGGAAAATCACATGAAGGAAAGAGAATAAAATACCATGTGTAATAACCCAACATCTAAAAACATAAAACATAAAGAGTAGTAATCTCCCTAATACATAGGTCTGACAATAATTATCTGGAAAATGATATGTAAAAACCGCTATATACTGAAGATTTACTCCATGTCACCAAGAGGTCCCAAAAAAACAACCATCCATAACATTCTACACCATAATTTAATGTAATTATTTCTTATGGGAGTCCACTCTAGAAAACCTGATTTCTTTGATGATGGTCATCCAAAAAAACCTTGATATTAGGGCTACCGTGAATAATAACTCATTATATTTCCATGGATACCAAATAATCAGATATGGTATCATTACGGGGTTGACTAGTATATCTTTATAAACCCAACTAGAATATAAAATATTTCAATACACATATATAGGGTAACACCCATGAACAATGGGGGATGTCACAAACTATATAATGAAATCCCCACTATGTAGATAATCAAGACCAACATATATTGGCCTCTCTAATTCTCTAATCCCAGGGAAGAAAAATAGTAGAAATGATAGAGGATCTCACCCCAGTATCATAAAGTGATATGATAGAATTTTTTTTGAGACTAATCAGTATATTGGATCACAATCCAATGTCAAGGAAATAATGTCACATTGTACCCTCATTTGGATGGATCTTGGGAACCCATTTAATCGATACTTGTCTACATAGAAACTAATCATTAGAAACCACTCAAAACTCATAATAGATGCAAACATATAATATTGGGGTCAAAATACTATAATTCATGGAGTACCCATGTGTCTACTAAGGGTATAAATAATATCTATATAATGATGGGTCTACCAAGGTGACATGGTTTCATAATAATCTTTTCCCAGAATAAAATACATTCCCCATTAAGTTAATTGATATATATACTTCTATATGGAAAAAATCACGATTCTTAACCTTGAACTATGTACTATATCATGTAACCGTAGGTACACTAAATGTGGCAAAACATACTTAGTGGGCGGGGCTACATGGGCATCGAAGCATATATGCCCTATGAATGTAGAGTCATCCAACATGGGTTATACATTATGTAGAAAAAACAGATATAATGTAACACCACATAGAGTCTGTAGAATGTACTACAAATAAATATTGAGATTGACTAATAAGGGTCACATGAGCTGTTTTCCAACACCTATCATTTGATTTTTATACCCAATAAACAAATCTATACATCACATAGATGGTACTACAAAATATGTGTTCTATAAATATACATCATATAGTTAGAATATCATGAATTATACAGTTCATCATGCATCAGAAACACAAGAAAGAGTCCCCAATGAATACACTATAATTCATGATGATAAAATAATATATTGATCAACTAAAAAATATTATATCTTATAGTTATATTCCTTCCATATGAATTGATCATAAATAATCAATTATCTCAAATCTCCACTACCTCAAGTAAAAAACCATGACCACTAACTCCCGATCCAATCTGAGTCTATCCCAGATTGTCCACCATCATTATCACACCATGTTAAAACCTTATATCATGAAATCTCATTGGTGGTATTGATCCATCATCCAAACAATAGTAATGAAATAATGGAATACTAGATTTCAGTCACACCACTAATGAAAAAAATATCATGGATATATCATGTGAATCAGAGAGGGGGAGAATTAACAAAAACACAAAATGGAATGAGCAATGACGGTGGATCATGATTTCCATTCTATTATTCCATTATATGATAAATGAATAAGAAAAAAATAACAAAAAATTAATAATTTCACTAAATCCCAAGTCTGTAAACCCTGCACATGTAACATGATTCACACATAAATCAATTTGTTAGTTATATATATTATTATTCACGATAGAATAAATTTAGATAATCAATGAAAATAAAATTATTTACTATATATTAGATAGATATTGGTTGAATTATGAATTTTTATGTGAAGAATATGAAGACCCCGCTACATTCATTATCTTACTATCAATTCACCTTGATATGTTCATTCATTGACCACGATCAAGATATTTTAATGAATAAACCAAACCTCTGGTATAATCTCTAATGGATATATATGACCCTATAGATTATTCATAATAGTGTATTTATAGAGTGTGTTGGGTCTTTATTTAATCAAAAAATTAATTAATTAATTTTATATAAATATTTAACCGAACAATGCCTCTTCAGAAATTCACTTAACTATGAAAAAGGATATGTCATATATTTAGTGAATCTAATAGTCTATATTAAAATATGGGCACATATTTATGACATGTTAATCAATTTCAAATTTATTATACATTTTCAAAAATACACATGTGATAATAAGATATAAAATATTTATATAATATAAATACCAATCCACTTTCGGACTAAAAATATTATACCATCTTAGTGAATTCCATAAAAAATATTACTTAAAATATTAAAATTCCATACAAGGAAAAAATAGAGATTTTAAAGAGGCTTCAGTTTGGACATGTTATCATCACAGGGTTGATGTATTGTTTTCTAATCTATAAGACACAAAAATGTATCTCCTTTGTTGATTTCTAGTACAATGTAAAAGGACGGTTCATAGTTTGTTAAAAAGTGTATAAAAATTATATAAGGTTCATTAAATGACATAATAACTAACCATTAAATAATATTTCACCAGGAAAAAATAAACATTATTATTTTATAATAGTATCTTGAATTTATCTCATCTCGTAAGATTCCTTGGAGACATCCATGGTCCTAGATTCTTTTTTTGACATTTCAATGTTTTTTGGTCTATATAATCGATGATAATACCTCTTTATTTATTCTTTTCTCAATATGAAATAATAGTCTCTATCAAGGAACCTTAAATCAATAATTTTATAGATATGTCTATCTAAAATGATATGTTTTTCAATGAAGTCTTGTTGACATCTAATAAGGGGAGGATGTTTATCTAATGAATTTATATGACTCCTTATACTGTTCGTTATTATCATTATCCTTTTATTAGTGGGTGGAATATATTCCACTCCAATAATTATATAACATAATTGATTGATTTTTCTCGTGGTTCAGTTTTGATTTAAAATGTTTTAGTTGATTTAAATTGGACATTGAATTTATATTGAAATTGTTATTTTATTTTATGTTATATTATCATTTTAAAATAATGGACATGGTTTAATGAATGAAATATAATTTAAAATTTACTATAATTAAATGTTATCATTATTATAGTTTTTAATGATAAAATTTAATATTTAGTGTTGTGTGTTCATCTTCGTTTGGGAAAGATCATGGTCCTGAAGTACCACCATCAATGAGGGATGGAGTATTGTGGTGAATCACCATCACCAATAATGGTCACCATGTGAAGTCTTGGATATTGGATCACTCGCCACTTATGATTATATGTAGATCCATGGAATGCATGTCCTGATGATGGGGTGATCTCTTTGTGATAATCAATGAGAGTTTACATTGGGGTAGGTTGATGATCTAGTTTTGAATCTACTCACTTCAATGATAGTCCCCTGGATGATATTGGGGTATCTTATTTCAACCGTGATTCTAGGGAACCTATTTTAAATATTATGTGATAAATTTTTAGGGTGGACTTAATATTTTTATCATTGCATTCATGGAACTTCTTATTTATAAGTCTGAAAAAATCATTACACGAATTGACCTTAGTCTTGCTACATTTAGTTGGTGGGGAATCTTCTGGAAGGTGTCGCCAGGTGGGAATCCTTGAAAGCATGATGGATATGCAGAAAACCAAAATTATAACATATGTCCTTATTTTTTAATGATGAATGGGTATTATGTCCTCAATGTTTACATAACATCATTAATATTGTTTTGAGTTCCATCAGGATGAATGTTCTTTGCATTACACACATTTATTTTTGTGTTGGGAGTTCGAAAGTGAAATATTTGTGATAGCATATATCATCCTTCCCTCCACCACATGTTACTATAGGATAGAGGGGTTCTCTACACCATTCTATTGGACTATCTTGACATATCATCATGGTAGGGGTCAACACGTCATCTCTAACGAGTTATAATATTTTATTTTCTTGTAGGGGTGATGAGTCTTTTTATATCTCAGTATTTGATTTATTTATCTCTTGAGACACATTGGACCTTTTCTTGATCATCAGTTCATGTCGCATTAAGTATTTTTATATTGTTTTTCATGTAATTGGATCCCCATATTCCATATTTTGGAAATGGATTTTCTTTTTTAATGTTTAGTAAAAGTTTTTTAACCCTCATCATATTTTAACAATTTTATATTTTTTAACTATATTGAACATATTTATTAATTTTTATATAAATATTTATATGATTCTCATTTAGTTTTAAGTAAAATATTATGACATCTTCTTTTCATAGTGGCATGTGTTGGGAAGTATCTATGTTTTAAAAAAACGGTGTTATATTCACCTATTCATTAGAACATTGTTTCCATTATAGATTTTATTTGAACATATATAGGAAAGGTAATTGTGCATCATGATAAACTTGGTGTTGCATGTAATTTTAGTTATTTGAGCTAGTTTAGGTTATTCATGGGATGATTCCATGTTGGATTCATTGTGTGTTGTTTAATTTAAAATATTATTGTTTAATATATCATGATTTTTTGAAACATTGTTGTTTCTTTTATTTTAAATATATTGTATCATATATTTTCTTATATTTCATCATACAACTTCTTCAATCTGGTTTTTTCTATATTTCATATGTTTTTCATTTATAATCATAAATCAATACCCTTAACACTCAAATATTCCTGTGCAATTTAATTTCATCCTTTCATTGTCTTAGGGATCTCTCCTTAGGATAATGTATGTTTGGATATTTCCAAGTTAGTGGTTAAGGTTAAGATATTAGATACAATATTCTAAAGGATAATAAATCTCATCTTATTATTTGTTATTAATCCCAATGCATTTACAGATATTTATAATGGTTTATTTTGGACAACAATTTGATTAAAAAGTCAAAATGTTAAATAAATATTTATTTATAACTCATTACACCACATATGAAGAAACCAAAGTAAAGAAAGAAGAAAACAGAATAAATTATCATACCTAATCTGAATCTTCTTATATTTGTGTAAAATAAAATATTGAATAAATTCAACTCATTATAATAATGAATAAACCCATATATATTGTAATAAATATCTATATAAATTAATAATGTAAAAAACTAAAAAATTTGAATAATCAATATCTAAACAAGAGATAGACTAAAAAAATTTCTAAATAAATAAATTATAACCATTTTTTAATTTAGTGATGAGAAACCTAAATAATTCATATTTATCCACTTTTGAAATTTAATATTACCTATTACATAGCATTAATACAGACTCATTCACATAGAAATGATATATTTTATATTCATTATTAATATTAGTAAATAAAAACATTGTATTTCTCTTAAAAATATGCATAAATTAAATATCACATATTGGTGTTTATTAAAATTATTGATCAGAAAATGATGAAAAATATATTAATAGAAAAAGAATTTTACAAATATTAAAATTCATATAAAGGTTTTATGTTGACATTTATGAAAAATTAATAAAATAATATTGTCTTGTAATGTGTTAATCATTTCAGTGTATAATGTGTAATAATTTATGATAATAACATAATTCATTATTTAAATATTATACTATGTCTTTATCCCATGCAAAAGTCTAAAAAGGGATGTGGTATGATATTAAGGGGCCCATCAATCATTTCAACATTGAATAATCGAAGTAAATATACCATATCATCAATTATGTAGTCTTATATTATATAGAATGATCCAATTTCTTATTTAGACATCAAATGTTTTTTCATTTGTCTAATGTTATAATTAAATATCTCAATTAAAAATTAATATATAATAAAGAATGATTAATATACATTCATAAATTATGAAAAAAATATTTCATGAATAGAAGAGAATATAAATCATTTATACCAATTCAAGGATTATTTAGTTGAGACACAACTTAATAAATTAAGTGGAAAATATTATTATCCTCCATTCCAAAAACATCATTCTGTAACGAAATAGAAATAAAACATAGAATTAAAAAAGAACACATATCAATCATCATTCATAGAATCAACTACAAATTGTACTCAAAAATTTTATAGAGATCTCTTACAAGAAAACAATAGGTTCCATCCTTCATAAAGTATCCAAAATATTATTTAGTCTTGAAATATTTGGGAATGTCCCTCCTCGTAACCTTAGTATGTAATAAAAAATTAATAAAATAATAATAAATAATATATATTTGGGAGATTTAGTAATAAATTATTTATAAGGATTAAGAAAATATTCATAAATATATAGTTTCCATATATATAGGCCCATGGTGTACATACACATCCTCATAAAAATTTACTCATATATTATAATTTTTAAGCGTTAATAACAATTCATAAAATATTTCAATCATTTAATCCAAATAAATTCAACTCTATGATTCATTACATGAAATATTTCATTTAATGGTAGAAATAGTAAATTGTTTCTAAAAATAAAACATAAAACGTGACCTCTACTGTTTTATTATAATATTCTACAAATGGTTCACATTAAAACAACATGAATTATGATATTCCCATTTTACAAATTTGGATTTTATATGGAAGTTCCATTACATTATATAAATATAAATACCAATGATTTATCTAAATGGAATAAAATACATATCTCCATTATTATATTCATTCAATAAAATATATTATATATTGTCACATATGATATATGCTTAAATACATCATATGTATTGGGCAGTTATGGAATACCTCAACCAAACGAAACTCATATCAAAATATTCTGAAAATAATGAAAAAACATATTTGTGAAAACCTCAGGATTTATAATATAAACTATAATATAATGAGAATAATAGTGTGAAAAAAATCAAGGAAAATGATAATTGACGACTATCTTGGAGGAGAATCATTAATTATTAATATATTCAAATTCAAATGTATATAAAGGAAATGAAACTATTTATATGGATAAATAAAATGATGAAGAAAAATTATAATATTCAATTTAAATTAATAGAGGTAACAATGATATAGTGGTGGTTCTCATGGTGTATTTTCCATGACCATAAAATATATAACATCATGTATAAAATTATAAAAATGTAATTATCATCGAAAAAAATAAAGTTGTTAAAAAATTAAAAGGAAGGGTACATAGAGATTAGTGGGATTGAAGACACATATGGATTGATTGAACTTTTAGTACCCCCAAACAAAAAAAATATATCATGGATAAAACATATATTTCTTTAAATGATCAATTTCATGTGTTAGAAACAACTAAATTGTAATGATTATCTAGGATGAGAAAAGAAATATTATCTCACCAAACAGTATGTGTATCATAAGCAGACAAAATATTTGTCACCAATGGAATTTTAATAACATTTTTATAGTTTTTCATAATCAATATAGTTTTAAAATGTTCTAGATTTATATTATAAGTGTAATATATTCTCTAATACCTCAATATAGTGTTTATATAAATATATATATAGATTGAACCAATAGAAAATATGAAGATATTATTGTATTAATTCTTTATTGGATTTTAATGAAATGAACAATGTGAGACTATAAAAAAATATTCATGTTTCCATGATATAAAATATGGGGATTTATCAAATTCATTAATAAGAAGTGTTTAAATTTTAAAAGGTAAATTTGGAAGAACAATTTAATAAAATGATGTTCCAAAAGGGATATATCCTCCTTTGAAATCCATGATATCAATTATTTATACCACTCCCATTATTTAATAATTAGTTTATTTTGATTATTATACTTAAAATTGTAAATCATTTGAAAAACCCATGAGTGTTTTTTAAAATTATTTTATATATAGGATAATAAATCACATAGTAAATGGATATGTTAATTAATTCCAATTATTTCAGATATATAATTTGATCTTATTTAATTAATTTATATAAAAAATTCATAAATCACTATTATCTATTTCATTCTCAAATACATTAATAAAAATAAAAGGGGAGATAATAGGAAATAATTTTTATTTTTTAATGAGGGAAAAATCTATAGTGGGAAAAGTCATTTAATAACAATAAAGATAACGAAGAAAAACTCTTGTCAAGTAGTTTGGGAAATCCTTAAACCATTCAATGGGGAGGGACATATGTATTATAAAATCTAATTTCTCTCTATTTTTCTTTCATATTATATTGTTTATGGTGGATATAAATATCATATATCAATATAGATAATGATGAAATTAAATGGGAGATTTTTTATAACAAGGGAACTTAGTTAATTCATTTACTAACATTTATTAATTTTCATTCATGATGTATTGCAATATAATTTTAATATTTATAATGAGGATTTATGATTATATAATTATTAACGAATACTTTAGGGATATTGATGTGATAATTCCTTTAGTAATGATTAAATATCATGAAAACACAATTATTTTGATGGATTTACAATAACTGTCTATGAATTATTAGTTATCATGATTTGAAAAAATTATTGTATAATATGTTATAAAATATTATATTTATTATTTTCATTAAAGGTTATTGATGATTCAATATTGGATTTTTGAGTATATAAAATATTATAATTTTAAAAAGGGTTTTTATCATTTAATTGCACTTTTAACGACCACTAAATAATTCATGGTGCTTTCAATTTTTTTTAATTTTCTATTTAATGAATAAATTCATATCAATTTATCAAATCACTTAGAATCATTTTGTAGTGGTTTTCATGGTGCATTAAACCAATAATAAATAATTTGTGGTTGTATTTTATTTGTTTTGTTTTTTTAATGTATATTTATATTTATTTTATATAATATGGTATAATTAATATATTATTTCTCAATTCAATATAATTTTTGATTTATTCATTATATATTATTTGTTTTGACATTTTCAATATTTTTTTTATTAATGGAAAACTAACATCTCATATTGGAACATATTATAAAACTACTCCCACAAATTATGATAAAACTGTTAAATATACTAAGAACACCTCTAGATGTATTTAAATTATATTATATGTTAATTAATATTTTGTGGACCTACTCATTTAAATAAATTTTTAAATTACAGAATAACATCCCAATGAAAAATATTTACATTACACTGACCAAATCGTACGACACTATTAATTCTAAAAACTACTCTAAATGAATTTACACATAGTAAAAGTCAATAAATTTTATTAATCATATTTGAAATATTGAATTCAATATTTAAATAACTAATGAATAAAATAAAAAAATTATAATGAATTAATAATTATTAGAAATTATGGAATATTCTAATTTACATAAAAATGTATCAATTATTAATAATTATATATTATTCTATATTACTTATTATTTATTAAAATTTCACTAAAATAAATAATAATAAAGAATTTATTAAAATTTATATGATAAAAATTTAATACAATTTAAAATAACATAAAATATGTACTTATAAATAATTGAGATGTTTTACCAAATGACAAATAATATTTTATAATTTTTTGTTAATATATTACTAAAAAATAATGGATATAATTTATTTGTAACTAAAAATTAACAGAAATTAATTATTAATATGTAATGTATAATAAATATTAATTAAATATTACATAAAAAATTATTTATTATTTTAAATATGATATATATTAAAATTTTATATTATTTATTAATTGTTATAATATATAAATATATATACTGTAACTATATTAATTATTTATTCAAAATTAGTTGTTAATAATTAATTAAAAATAATATATATAATAAATATTAAATAATAAAATTTTAATTGAATATTTATTAGATAATATCATTTAAATAAAATTTTAAATATTTATTTACAATTATTATAAACAATTAATAATCTCATTGTGGATTTTTACAAAATCACAATAAAATTTTCTAAATACTTTGAGAATAAAAGCTTTCAATTTACTAATAGTTTAATACCATTCTAAATAGTAGAGATTTTAAAATAAACAGTGATAAATACCGATGGTTTTTTAAAACAATATGTAAAAAATATAAAGAAAACATTCAGTGGTGAATTCTATAACCAATACTAAATGCACATTTCCTATAATATGGTTGAAAAGATAAAATATACTAAACCACAAATAGATATGATACTCATAGGGGATATGATGATATGTTCATCTAATTATATGTAAAATCAGTTATGAAATATAGAAATTTTTGAAGACCATAATTATGATGGGAGTATGTGAGATGTATATCAATGAATACATTGATGTTTCATTTACATCTATGATGTGACTTTACCATGAGTGTCAATATTATCAATGAAGATAAAATAATATTTTGGATACTATAATATGGCATGAATTTATTTTAGAATATACCATTTGAGGAAATAGATATTGATACATACATACATATTTATATATAAAATCATTCATTAACATCTATCATGACTATGTTATTGTAAGAGAGGTCATTATATACAATGAAGAATAAGGACACTTGGAGATTGGCATATTTTGTTACCCCATGTAATGATCAATGGAAATTTCATTTACTACATGTGTATATAATTACTAAGTAATATATATCATTCACACACAATATCATTAATAATATTGTTTGTTTTATAAATCTGTAAATAGAGTTAGTTATGGATCTGTGCATTGATGTGGAGTTCATAACACATTGAAATATTTTGTATAAATCTTTTTTTGTACTTGTATTTTGAAAATACACTTGTGGATACTTCATTGTAATTGGAATATAAAATTTCATAAATAATTTTAATAAAATATATAATTGAGGGAGAAGAACATTAATTATATTCAATTTTTAATATTTTGTTTGAATTTTTAAAGTGAATAATAATAATTGTTGGATCATATTATTGGTTTTTGAGAAATTTTAAGAGAATTATTTATAAATAAATAATTGTGTTCATTGGAATTATATGTTTGAGAAAATAATGTGTCAATTTGCTTATATCATTCAAGGATATGTCACAAAGAAATAGTTAATGAATTTTTTTTATTTATATCTGATGAAATTATTTGGCTAATATTAAAAAATAATGATATAAAGCTAATAGAGCATTTGCTCGGATGTTTTATTCAAGTCACAAGAGGGAAAAAATATTCTCTTACGGCTATATAAAAAATTGATGGTAATAATAAAATATATAATATGTTTTGGTGAAATATTTAATTATTCATGGATGCTTGTTATAGTATTAAATTTTACTACATGTATATAAGGTGACATCATAAACATTAAAGGCATGTCATAATCCCTTTTATGAGGTTCTATGAAATGTTGTTTACATATACTATTGTGACATAATATAATCCATTATCAAATAATGGCATCCAAGACAATTATAATTGTATATATCACTTCAAAATTATGGGAAGTTAAATTATTATATATATTCTTAGATTTTACCATCATAGGTGACTATTTAGTATTGCATTATTGTAATGTCCTAGATATTTCCATGTATTATTTTAATATTATATGGGAATTAATTCGAGACTAGGCTCTGAGACGGCGTGCAGTTCTGAGGCCCGGTGAGCCCAAAACAAATGTTTGAATTTAATTTATTAATTAAATAACGCGCACGTACAGTTTTCCTAAAAAAGTGGAATAACTCCCGAACGGTTGCTCTGATCAGAAATCTGAGGGTACCGTTGCGTTCTTAATAGCAATATTAACTTAGGCAAGGCCTAACATCGGCTGGTGCAGGTCGGTGGTGAAATATAGATTTTGCACGCAACCGTAATAAAATATTTAATTAAAATAATTTATTTAAATCCTTTTTATAGAGAAATCTCTTATCTTTTAAATGAATATTTCATAGGGGATCATGGTTACAATTTCCATAACCCTGAATTCCCTTGGAGGCTCTGGATAGCTCTGGAGAAAAACTCACAACGCGGCAACGATGATCTTGATGAGCTTCGCTGGTGACGACTATGCAACGACCAGATCTTCACCAACAAACGCCCTAGATCCAGGTAGGATTTTTGATATTGTTTTTCTTCTCCAGTTTTTGATTCCATGACCAACACAGACTAATCCATGAATAGATTATCCCGCAGATCGATCGCTCTTACGGGATGGGATTTTGCGTGAATCATGGGGATTTGATTCTTAAAATTATTTTGGATTCGTTCAACATCCTAATGGTAAAGGACCGATATCAACACGAACATTGATCGAGGTTCATCGCTCTCTATTTGTTGTGTTCATCTTTTCTAATGTCTCATGTTCTTTGATGTGTTATATGGGTTCTTCTTGGGGATATGAAAGATGGATCGTTGCGCACCCGTTGTGTGATGCTACAATCCAAAATTGACGATATGGCGTCGCTACAACCCTATGAAGGTGCGGATGTGGTGCCAACAGACGGATCGAAGTGGATTGGAAGATATTGTTCTTCAAATGATTTTTTCACGGGTGACCGAAATCAGATATCAGAGCCGATCGAAGGACCAAAACCCAAGGATTCACCATCATGATGATGAAGCAACCCATGATCTTTAGTTTCATGGAAAACAAACCAGAGAAACGCAATCTGGAGAATTGGTAAAGCCGCGAGGAGGAAGACGACGCTTCTAGAAATTTCCTGACTACACACCGTGTAGTATGGGCTACACGTCATGTGTTCGTCGGAGAACCACATGGCGTGTACTCTAGGAGTACTCGGGAATTGTTTGGGTACACGACCAAGGAAATGGCATGTATACCCCTCCCCAGCTATACCCAACCAAACACATGGGATACCCCGTGTACTGGTACACGGGCAGGAGACACAGACACAGATAGAGGCCATGTATGGGCACATGGCCAACATACACGGAGCGATCCCCAGGTGCTCGAACATGGCGTGTGATTATTCAACACGACCTGTAGTTACATTCTATCTGACAAGCCGAAGGATAGAAGCCCTTTACATGGGCAGTACCCAGAGTCAGGAACATGACGTGTACTTTTCTACACGTTGTGTAGTTGATTTTTACACAGCATGAACGGATGACATGGGTTGTTTACACGGGTAGCACCTGGGCTCATGGAACATAGCGTGTAACCATAATACATGCAGTTTATCCAATTCTTCATCGCTTGAGCCACTTTTCATCTATGACTTGGACTACTTTTCTTATGGTTCGTACCCTTGGTCTTTTCCCTGAAGGTTCTAGTATCATTTACATTATACATGAGTATGATCCCTTCAGCCTGACTTCTTGAATAGAGTTATTGGAATCCCCTTTGTGAGATGTACATCTGGATCCTCTATTCAGTCCTAGAACCCTAGGTAGAGTTCTTGGTAACGACGTGACCATCATTACCCAGGCGTCGATCCTCTACATAGAGAATTAACTTAGACTGAGTTGTTGGAATCACCCCATGACTTGGCTGTAATCCTCATCTGAGAATCATGTTATCAAAGTACTTGTGGAGCATGTTCCCCTGGAACGAGTACTTCATATATCTGTTCAGACCTAGGAGTGTGTTCTCCTGGTACCGTGCATAGTGGAATATTTGAGCTAGATCCTAGTGGGGGTATCGAGATAGTCGATCGTGTATGCGTATATATGGATATTCTTGTTATAAGTTCTGTCGACATATACTTCATGGAGCTGACTATATCTTTCCATTGTGGTATTTTTCCCTTGATGTATTCCTTTGTTGTTTTAGGGTATCCTATTGGGTATTTTTATACTCACCCCTGCATGGGCTTTGCCTGCACGTGTCGTATCTTGTGCAGACGAGCAGGCTTTTGATTGGATTCTAGGCAGACCAAGAACGGACAGTGCTCCGTGAGATCAGACATGCCATGGTGTGTTCTTACGACTACAGATTGCAGTCCCAGTACTTTTTTTTATAGATTGGACTTTGTTGGAGACTTTCTTTTGGTGGGTTTGTACTTTTTTCCCAGGGGTTTTCTTTCTAGTACTTTTCTTTCCTGTTGTACTCTATTGGCTGGGATTTAGTGTATGCATGCATCTTTTCCATTTTTTTTAGTTTTTATATTTCAGCATTGTGGTCTTGTAGATTTGTGTGCATGTGTATAGGTTTATAGGAAATTCCTCCCATGTTAGTAGCATGCCTACTCAGTGCTAGTCACCATCCCCTGGCCTATTAGAGGCGGGCTTGGGGAGTCGAGGCTTGGGCCCCACTGGGACGGGTCGTGACAGAGTGGTTTTAGAGGTGGTCGGTTCTACCTTAGGACCGGGAGTCTGTGAGTTGGTTTGGGGAAACAGTGTTATGTGTTTCGAGTTCGGTTTTCAATCGAGGGACCCCAGTGTTGGTGTGGGCGGCCGACGTATCCATACATCAGTACTCTGATAACTTGATTTTCGAATCGTAACATGAGAACAAAAGTTGTAGGGAAAAATAATTGTACATGCATCATATATGAATGGATTATGATTTCCATGTGCTTCTTGAGTCAGATCTCCAGATATACTTCTTGATTTAGATAGATCTTATTTTGTTACAGGATGCCTCTACGATGCGCACCCGCTAGGATCCATCAGCTCGATCATGAGGATGACCCCCTCAGTGATGAAGCATCGATACAGGGACCGAATCACCTAGTTTTACCATTAGGTGGTGTGCCAGTTATCCCTCCACCTGGGGAGCGGTGTTTATTGCCTGTTGTACTAGTGGAGTATGAGCGCAGGAAGAGCGCACTCAACAAGTTTAAGAGATAGAGACCTATCATGTTTCGATGCGAGCCTGACCCTCAAGCAGTAGAGGACAGGCATGAGGAAGTGGCCAGAGTTTTCCGTTTGGTCCGAAAACCAGCTGACCAGATAATGATCCTGGCAGCGAGCCTTCTATAGGGCTCGACAAGACGGTTTTGAAATTTGGTTATCCAGACTCACGATGAGGAGAATTGTTCATGGTTAGAGTTTGGGAATCTCTTCAGAGAGGAGTTTTCACTGGATACCCTGAGTGTAGTACGAATAAAATAACTTTTTTAGATCCAGCAGGGAACCATGACGGTGGATAACTATTCATCAAGGTTTACCGACATATCATGGTACTCATTGGATATGGTCAGAGATCAGTACATCAGAGCATATACTTTCGAGCAGGCCGTGTATAGAGATATACAATCTTGCATTGTCCCTATGAGTATTCCCACTTATGTTGGGGTTCTCAAGATGGATTTGGTGGTCAATATCTTCTTCGCAGAGTAGTGATAACCGGCAGTTGTTAGTAGTGGGCGAGCTGGAGCAGTGACCTCGTCCACAGGGAGCCGACGTCAGGGACACAAGAATGGGAGACATTTTTAGAGGAGATACCAGGACAGGGGTTCTCCCATATAGGGTTCACAGGGAACGTCCAGCCAGCCGTGAGAGAGTGGATGCTACTCATGTGATGGCAGGGGATATCTCATTCGAGATTGTCTGACCTACCGTAATACTGACACGGGGGAAGTGGATGGACCATCGAGGCAGAAGCAACGTGTGGAGTAGATAGATCTGCGGGGTAGAGGATTCGGTAGTGGAGCTGGGGGAGCACCTGGAGGTGGTCGGCATTTTGACCCTTTACCACCACCACCCACAGGAGGTCCACCCTAGGCTCAGGGAGCCTGTGGACAGAGGCAGGGATAGCTGCAGGCGGCAATGACTTATGACCCAGGTACTCCCGGAATGATTAGAGGTACAATCGCTCTATTTTCTACTTTGGTTGTCGTACTGATAGACACGTGATCTAGTAATTCCTTTCTGGATGCTTATCTTGTTCGAGGCCATGACATTATAGTTATGTCTTTGACTTGACCCTTATGCATAGAAACACCGACTAGAGAAGATTCAGAGATCACACACATTTGTAGAAAGTGTGACCTCAACCTTGGGGGAAAGTGTTTCTGTTGGAAACTATTGGTCATAGCGTCGAGGCCTTAAGATGTCATTCATGGTATAGACTAGCTATCCACAGTTCATTCCCAGATTGAATGTTTTAGGCGAAGGGTGTGGTATGTCCATAGTGATGGGATGAGGTTCACTTTTGTCGGTGAAAGAGATACTTAGGCAGTTCAGGATTGACTCATGCATAGGGTGGCACAACCGATTTGACATCAGTTGGCTAGACAAGCCTTTGGAATGACAGATGTTTCATGTTTTCAGTTTCCAGCAGTACTGACTGAGTATGAGGACGTCTTTCTGGAGGATTCCCTCAGACTACCTCCTCGCCGGGAGATAGATTTCTGCATTGAGTTACAACCCAGGATGACACCGATATCAGCATCAGCATATCGAATGGCACCTGCAGAGCTTCATGAGCTGAGAGTGCAGCTGGACGACTTGAAGAAGAAGGAACTTGTGAGACCCAGTGTTTCGCCTTGGGCGGCCCCAGTGATATTTTCCAAGAAAGCATACGGGTTCTTGAGGCTATGTGTGGATTACCAGCGCTTGAATCAGGTGACCGTGAAGAACTGATATGCACTACCACGGATCGATGACCTCTTTGACCAGTTGAGAGGGGCATGATGGTTCTTGAAGGTTCATATAAGATCAGGCTATCACTAGTTGCAGTTAAATGATGAGGATATATCGAAGATGGATTTCAGATGTCGCTACGGTCACTATGAGTACTTATTGATGCCCTTCGGCGTGACGAAAGCTCTGTCAGTTTTCATGGGACTCATGAACTGGATCTTTCAGCCCTATATAGATCGGTTCGTAGTGGTCTTCATCGATGATATCCTTGTGTATTCTACATCCGAGTAGGAGCACACGAGACACCTAAGTATGGTTTTGGACACACTTCGATAGCACCATTTTAATGGGAAACTCTCGATGTTCTAGCTCTGGATATAGGAGGTCCACTTTCTGGGACACGTTATCTCAGCAGACGGTGTAGCAGTGGACCCATCCAAGGTGGAGGCAGTACTAGTTTGGGAGACACCCTAGTGCATGATGGAGGTGCGAAGCTTCAATGGGTTGGAAGGCTACTATCAAGGATTC
Organism: Viscum album; assembly: GCA_963277665.1. Lineage (NCBI taxonomy): Eukaryota > Viridiplantae > Streptophyta > Magnoliopsida > Santalales > Viscaceae > Viscum > Viscum album. The sequence continues at coordinate 1,317,013,788 of OY728143.1, forward strand.
ATTCTTAATTTCTCCAGGATTTCAGCACCCATGACACCTTTGACCTGAAAGGGGCAGCCTATCGTGTGGACCGAGAAATGGCAGGAGGCTTTCCAGCTGTTGAGACTCAGTCTGATGAGCACCCCGATCATCAGATTAAAGGAGGAGGGTGTCAATTACATAGTGTTCTGCGACGCATCAAGAACTGGGCTTGGTTGTGTCTTGATGCAGAGGCAAGCAGTGATTGCCTATGGCTAATGTCAGTTGAGGCCACACGAGCAGAACTACGTTACCCATGATCTTGAGTTGGAAGCGGTAGTCATCACAATGAGGATGCGGCAGAACTAGCTGATTGGTGAGCAGTTTACCGTCTACTCTGATCACAAGATTCTCAGATATGTCTTTTCTCATAAGGATCTGAATTTTAGTCACAGGTGATGGCTTGAGTTCCTCCAGGATTATGACTTTGAGATCGTTTACACACCTGATAAGGGGAACGTTGTGGCAGATGCTCTCAGCAGGAAATCCAGTTCGCAGTTGTTGGATGAGGTGACGAGGCAGTTGGACTCTTTACAATTATCATTTGTGGATGGAGATGATGGATCTTACCATCAATTGATGGTTGTTAAGCCTCCAATCATACATCGAGTCATTGAATCGCAATGCGAGGATGCTATTTGTGAGACTCTACATGCTCAGATATCCACAGCTGTTGCAGCTGATGGATTTTCTAAAGGTGGGGAGCACTTTGTTCTCTTCAGAGGACATACAATATTGTGAGTGATTTTTCGGGAGGAGGTTCTTAGGGAGTTCCATACATCCCCTTTGGCGGTGAATCCAGGCGTGGAAAAGATATATCAGGACTTCCGACATCAGTTCTAATGGCCAAGAATAATGAAGTGTGTGGAAGAGTTTGTTTCTCGGTGACTTACTTGTCAGTAAGTAAAGGCTGAGTACTATATGCCAACAGGCTTGACTCAGACCCTTGAGGTTTTAGAGTGGAAGTGGGTCATGATATCCATGGACTTCGTGATGGGTTTACCACGTACGTCCCGGGGACATGATGACATCTGCGTGATTGTTGATCGACTCACCAACTCAGTCCACTTCTTATCCATATGGGAGCGGTGCTTAGTATAGATCTTGGGATGCCTCTACATGCCGGAGTTAGTTCGACTTCATGGAGTTCCATCCACGATATTATCAGATCGTCATGATCGTTTCACATCCTAGTTGAGGAAGCGATAGCAGGAAGCTTTTGGGACTCATTTACGCTTTAGCACAACATTTCAACCCCAGACTGATGGTCAGACTGAGCAGACCATCCAGGTCTTGGAGGATATTCTTCGACCTTGCTTGCTTGACTACGGTCGTAACTAGGAGGATCACCTACCACTTGTGGAATTTTCTTATAACAACAGTTATCATTCGACTATTGGTATGGCACCATTCGAGGCTCTGTACGGGCGACCGTGCAGGTCATCGCTTTGCTCGACTGACCCGAGACAGTCATTACTTATGGGCCTAGAGATGGTGAGAGCTACTACAACGAAGGTTCAGGCCATCTAGGAGCTGAGGATGACTAGACGGAGTCGGAAAAATTCTTATGGCGATAGGAGGTGGAGGCCCTTGGAGTTCGAGGAAGGACACCATGTGTTCATTTAGGTCTCATCTCGATGGGGATTGCGAATATTTTGTCGAGGTGTCAAGCTATCTCATAGGTTCGTTGGCCCTTTTTAGATTCTGTGTTGAGTTGGAGAGGTGGAGTATCGCTCGGCTCTACTTCCTCAGATGTTCTGGGTACACAAATTCTTCCATGTGTCGCAGCTACGGAGGTACGTGCATGATCCATCACACATTAACTACTGGGTCGAGCTGGACATCGATGATGGAGCGACCTTTGTTGAGTAATCATTGGAGATCGAGGATCAGTAGGAGAAGATCCTTCGTGGGAGAGTTATTCCCTTAGTGCGTGTATGGTGGCAGCACATGAATCTCCAGGAGAGAACGTGGGAGTGGGAGGCTCAGATTTGCATGTAGTACCCACATCTTTTTGAGTAGCCTTTGTTTTGGCTTTCCGTGGACGTAAAAGCCCTAAGGTGGGTGTGATGTAATGACCCGAATTTTTTCATGTATTATTTTAAAATTATATGGGAATTAATTCAAGACTAGGATCTGACACAACATGCAGTTCTGAGGCCTGGTGATCCCAGAACAAATGTTTGAATTTAATTTAATAAATAAATAATGTGCACGTGCGGGTTTCCTGAAAAAGTGGAATAACTCCTGAATGGGTACTCGAATCTGAAATATGAGGGAATCAATGAGTTCAGAACAATGATTTTACCTTAGGGGAGGCCTAACATCAGCCGACACAGGTCATTTATGAAATCTGGTTTTTGGACACAACTGTAAAAAAATATTTAATGAAATTATTTTATTTAAAACCTTGTTTTAGCAGAAATCTATTATCTTTTAAATGGAAATTTCGCAGGGGATCAGGGTTACAATTTCAATATCCTTGAATTCCACTGGAGGCTCTGGATAGCTCTAGAGAAGACCTCCCAACACGGCGACAGTGATCTCGACAAGCTTCGTCGGCAACAACGACGCGGCGACTAGATCTTCTCCAACGAACACCACAGATCCAGGTAGGATGTTTGTTTTTGATTTCTTCCCCGTTTTCGGTTTCCACGACAATGCGGACTAATCCACGAACAGATTAGCCTGCGGATCGTTTATTCATGTGGGATGAGATTTTGTGGGAATCATGAGGATTTGATTCTTGAAATTATTTTTGTTTCGTTCAACCTCCAAACGATGACAGACCAAGATCGACACGAACATCGATCGAGGTTCGTCCCTCTTGATTTGTTGTGTTCTTCTTCCCCATATTCTCGCATTCTTCACTACATTCTATGGATACTTCATTGGGATATGAACGACATATCATTTTTCACCAGTTGTGAGATGCAATGATCCCATATTTGAATATATGGCATCGGTACAACCCTTTGGAGGTGCGGTTGTGGTGGCGATGGACGGATCGAAGCGGATTGGAAGATATTGTTCTTCAAACGATTTCTGCATGGGTTAACAGAATCAGATTTCAGAGCCGATCGAAGTCCTGAAAACCATGGATTCACCATCACGATGACGAAGAGACCCACGATCTTGAGTTTCATGGAAAACGAACCCGAGAAACGTGATCCGGAGAATCGGCCGAGGCACGAGGAGGAAGACGAATGTTCTGGAAATTTCCTGACTACACGCCTTGTAGTATGGGCTACACGACGTGTGTTAATCGGTGGACCACATGACATGTACTTCGGGAGTACATGGGAACAGGTTGGGTACATGGACAAGGACACGACGTGTATACCCCTCCCCGGAATGACCCGCCCAAATACATGGGATACCCCGTGTACTGGTACATGGGCAGGTGACACGTACACGGACATATACCATGTACAGGAACATGGCCAACCTATACGGAGCGAGCCCCAAGTGCTCGGACATGGCATGTGATTATTCAACATGTTGTGTAGTTACATTCTATTCGAAAAGCAGAAGGACATGTGCCATTTACATAGGTAGTACCCGGAGTCCGGAACACGCTGTGTACTTTTCTACACATCGTGTAGTTGAGTTTTACACAGCCTGAATGGATGACATGGGCCGTTTACACGGGCAGTAGCCAGGGTCAAGGAACACAGTGTGTAACTATACTACACGGCGTGTAACGAATTCTACATGCCTTGATCCACTTGTCTTCTGTGACTTGAACTAGTTTTCTTACGGTCTGTACCCATAGCCTTTTCCCTGAAGGTTCTGGTATCATTTCCTTTATACAGGAGTATGATCCCTTCAACTGGACTTCCTAAATAGAGTTATTGGAATCCCCTCTTTGAGACTTAGAGCCGGATCCTCTATTCATTCTTGTAACCCTAGGTAGTGTTATCAGTATCGACGTGACCAACTTTACCCGGGTGCCGATACTCGGCTTAGCGAATTAGCTCAAACTGAGTTTTCGGAATCACCCCATGACTTTTTTGTGATCCTCATCCGAGCATCATGTTCTCAAAGTACATGTGGATTGTGTTCTCTTAGAATAAGTACTTCGTATCTTTCTTCAGACCTAGGATTGTGTTATCCTAGTTGCGTGCTTAGTAGAATCGTTGAGCGGGATCCTAGTGGCGGTATCGCGATAGTCGATCGTGTCTGAGTATATCTGGATATTCTTGTTATATGTTCTATAGACATATACTGTGTAGAGCTGACTATATCATTCCTTTGTGATTTTCTTCCATGTTGTATTACTTTGTTGTTTCGAGGTATCCTACTAGGTATTGTTATACTCACCCCTCCATGGGAATTTCCTACACGTGTCGTGTCTTGTGCAGACGAGGGATCATTTAATAGGATTCTAGGAGGATGACGACTGGATGGTGCTCAGTGAGATCAGACAGGCCGAGGTTTGTTCCTACAGCTACGGATTGCAGTCCCAATACCTTTCTTTACAGGTTGGACTTTGTTGCAAACTCTCTTTTTGTGGGCTTGTACGTTTGGACCAGGGTTTTACTTTCTTGTACTTTACTTTCCTGTCGTACTCTGTTGGTTGGGATATAGTGTATGCATTCATCTTTTCCATTTTTATTATTTTTTACTTTTCAGCTTTTTGGGCTTAGATATGTGTGTGCGTGTGTACAGGTTTATAGGCAATGCTTCCCATGTTATTAGCATGCCTACCCTGTGCTAGTCACCATCCCCTGGACTATTGGAGGCACGATTGGGGAGTTGCACCTCGGGCCCCACTGGGACAGGTCGTGACAATTATTGATCGAATTTCTTATTTACTTATTATAAGGTGGAATGGTAATGATCATTGTATCATAATTTGAAATTTTATAAAGAGTATAAATATAGGAATATAATTAATTTTAGGACTGAGGACTCAAATTATGAAATTTATGTAGCCAACATAATAATAGTGTAATTGTATTCAATGATCATAAAAAATGGTAAAATATGTCATGTTCTTGGATTAGTGTATTGATCATCAACAATGAAGCCATTTAAACATATTATCAAATGTTTAAAAAAAATTCAATAAATAGAACTAAAATACCTAAATTTATAGTGAATTTGTATTATTGGATTCATAAAAAATAAAAAATATTCTAAAATAGAAGATAATTATTTTATTCTCTATATTATAATGAAACTTTTATATGATCTGCTAGTATTTTCCTATATATCCTTAAGAATAAATTAAAAATATGAATTTTTATCAAAACATGATAACTAAATAAATATGATATATATCATAAAATAAGATTCAAAGGGCAAAACATGATGTCATGATACACAAGGATCACAAAAATCATATCCGAGGATAACATAAATAAAATGAAATCACTCTATCATGTAAACATAAAAATGCTACAAGAATAAAAAACATTAAATAAAATTCAGCTAATTCGAACTTCCCAGACAATATCATTTGGTGGAAAGAGGATCCAATGGATAATGTTTAATCCATAATCCCATTAATATCATATAATGAATCATAAACATTATTCAATAAATAAGAGTGAAATATTTGTAGAGTAATTAAAACATTAACATGTTTTTGTTCTCTACAAATGGAAATAAAACATAATGGATAAACATAAGATTTATGAATTTAATGAAATGACTTTCATAATCTTTCCTAATATCATAATAAAAGGATATTTTATAATTTTTTAAAATAGAAAATTTAATTAAATATTATTTATGTTCATATATGATTTTATATTCATAGGAAAAAAAATTGGATTTGAGTTGAAAAAAAACATGGGGGAATCTTTCGTAAGAAAACATTTTTTCTTAGGAAATATGGTGACGTAAAAAAGAGGTTCATAAGAGATAATTTTGTGAAAGGTGTTTCAGTTTTCTATGATTATTCTATGACATTATAAGAATTGTTCCATGGAAGAAGTAGTGTAAGAAAGAAGGACTTCTATAGGAGAAGAGGAAATATGTGATGGCGGTTCACGGAGGCGATACACAAATGCATTACATGGAATCGATCTGTGGAAGTGGTATGGGGAGATGGTATGTGGAGTATTTGGTTCACAAATAATATGTGCTACACAATGTAATTTGATTCATAGAGGTTTCATGTTTTTCACAAATGGACAGAAAGAGTTCATGAATTTAAATTCACCTAACTAACAATCGGTGGAAATGCGCATTTTATCAATTTTTTAAAAAATGGACTTCAACAGACCATCTACATATAGTTGAGGATTCATTATTTTATCCAAATTAAGGGACATACATGTCTATAATCTGTGAGTGGATACAATCCAAGAGTAGTGAACAAAGGAAGAAGGCAATGAGCTGTTCCACCAGTAGTGAGCTAGAGATAGATACACATGGGTGACCACTGAGAATGTAGTGAGAAGATAGTGAATCTTGTTAAGCTAGTGAGCCTAGTCATAAAAGTGATATTTTCTGACCCATGTAATTGGTAGTGTTCTTTAGAGGATTTTGTACATGAATACATTTCCATAGTATACTCATTAGAATACGCCCAATGATGGTGAATCAAGAAAAATCGTAGTTCCATGTGAATGATTTCATTTATGATAATATATTTCTACAAAATAATGAGAGAAGTGTGTTTTTTACTGATGAAAAGAGATCTAAAAGGGAAACGATTTTAATCTATAATAACCTGATTCACCCCCTGTAAGGGTTTTTGACCTTGGGGACATAGAAAATGAATCCATAAATACACTGAAGGAATTCATACACTCATCAGAAGAAGTTATAATAATGTAAGTACTAATGTAATAGTAATATATAAATAATTTAGAATCATTACATAACATCAATATAGATATCAAGATAATCTTTGAGAGGGAAGTTATAACCCAAATAAAATTGTGTGGTTTGTAGAGATCCATTGCCTTAGGGTCCAGAATCATTCTTCACATGCACTTTTCATCAATAATAATAAATTTATATTGAATAATTAATTGATTTATAATGATTTAAATTAATTATTTAACAAATATAATAATAGAAATTTCATTGAATTATAATAAAATTTGATAAAAAGGTTTTTTGATGAGGGTGTTCGTTTCATGGTTCCAATGATAGATCACTTATGAATAATTATTGAATTTCTTGTCAAATATATATAAATCTCTAGAAGTACAATGGAAAAATTTATATTTCCTTCTAAGAATTTAAATATTGTAAAATCTCAATTTATTTTTTTATAATAATATGATTCACGTCATAAATATTATATGGTTTTATGGTTAGTTTGATTTGGTAGTGACACACACAACTTTATTGCATATTTTTAAACTGTTTTAAACATTTTTAAATGAATATTTTATATAAACACAACTATATTTAATTGTCTTATTTTACATTAGTAATTTGAGTATGAATGATTAATGTGGATTTGAATGTAAATAATGTTGAATTTTTTAAATTTTAGTACTATTTTTTATTTATAAGAACGTTTTATTTGAATTTTTTCTAAGTGGTCTTTATATTTTATCAAATTTTCCATTACAAATAATATAATACCAATTACTTAGAGTTCTCAAGTAGTGTCAATTAGAAACCTAAATATCCCATAGGGGGGATGACCCGGATGGAAACTAGTTTGGCCATAAATACCCTCCTGGTGCAACCGCATGCTGGATTCAAGAATGTGCGGTGGATGGACCTTGGGAGATGAAGCACATGGGGAGTAACAATGTGACATTTTCATGTATGTTTTCATTCTATTACGAGAGTCCATCCACATAGAAGTTTTTTTGGGTGATGTTTCCACACCAAAAATTTTATTTCAAGTCCATTCCCAAATTTTTATGTGGGGTGAACATAATATATCATATTATTCGCAATTTGAATATCATTATCACCTTCCACAAACAGAACAAGTTGTCCATCTCTACTATGGCTCAACCACATGACGTCATTAGTTCCATTGATGATGTTAATAATATTCATTTCCTCATCAATTACAGATTTAGCTTGAGAGGATCACGTAGTACAAGGCCTTCAACAAACATGGGGGTACATGAAGACTTTTTCTAACCACAATGAAAGGAAACTCTTCTCTGGTGGACACTTTTCGGTCTGAATAAAAGAGATGACCACTGAGAACCGCTTCCATGAACCATATTCCATATCTATTCTCAAACAACACTTTCTATAGTCCCAACATCAATGAAGACAGTCCAACTCCCTATCATATTCAATGAAATACATAAATAATGCCAATCAAAAATGCTATCCCCCATAAATATCCTCTACATTATGAATCTCAAAACCCTGATATCTTCATGATAAATTTAATATATCCTCATTCAATCATCAAATCTGGTATCAAGGTGCATTAAATGGACTTGGTTATAGTGAGAAATATCATTGACCTATAAAAATAATGAAAAGTCTATGTAGAGGGGTAGTTCGACATCCATGATCAAGGATAATTTATCTCCATGGAGGTAAATGTGTCATCTGGTGTTCAATGTTTTTATTTTTTGATTTTCATATGAATTATTTTTAATTAAATTAAATTTTAATTTTTCTTAACAAATTACACAATTATGTTTATTTTCATTTATATATTCTACACAATTCCTCCATTTTTTTCTTTTTTTTTCTTTTTTCTTCTCATTATATTATGACATTATCTATATATATTACTAATATTTTTCCATTTGTTTTTAATCCATTTAATTCATTTTTTCTTCTTATATTTTTTTCTTTTATTTTATGTGTTTTATTAAACTCATAATATGCTTATTTACAAATTTTTTTTATTCTTTATCTCTATCTCTCTAAATTTCAATTTATTGAAACCATCTATTTTTTCAATTCATTCTCATTAAAAAATTGATATTTTTCTCATGGAATCAGTGGGATAGCCCATGTATTTGTATAATGTAGTTCATAGTATTATTGATCTTCTTAATAATGTTAATTTTTTGTTTTTTGATAGATGAAAAACACAATAAAGATTGTGGAATTATCCTTCAGGCCATGAAAATATATTATATTTATATTATATTGTTTAATATTTTTTTATCTTCATTGGATATCCCATCAAATGATGGTGTAGATCGAGGAAATGGATGAAATGAAATTTTATTCGGCTGTGTCCTAGAATAGCTCACCCACTCGAAAAATGTGTTTCATTAAACATGATTATATGAGGAGGTTGAATTAGTAATTAATAAAAGAATTTTATAGTTAAAAATTATGATATAAATGGATATTAATTAATCATGAGATATCATGACTAGATATTCGTAATATAATTAATAAAATATAATATAATAATGATGGAACTGAAAACCAAACTCTGGACCATGTTTATTCATTAATAAATCATTATTTTTAGGATTTCATGTTACTTTACTTCGAATTTTAATATTTCATATCATATCATTATTTTTGAAATTTTAAAAAACCCATATTTATTTTTCATTCCTCTCTAAAATATTATAAAAAATCAAAACAATGTAGACATTTGTTCTTTACAATAAGTAATTGATCAAAATGATAAGAACTCTATGTGAGAGGAACCTAATATCCCACTATTTTTTAGTATGAAAACATTTTGAAATTAGCTTTTTCAACACCTCGTGATAGGTTTTCCAAAAACAAATTGACACCGTTTCGAGTATGTTGTCACTATGATTCTTATAATTTTCTTTTTAACATTGTTTTTATATATTTTTATTTTTTAAAAATAGAAAACCCCAAAAAATATTATTTTCTCATGATGTATTAAAATGATTATTATTCTAAATGGACCAAAATATCATAGGTGTAACAACAAATATCTGAACATCCAATTTATATATTATAGTGTTCCTATGTCAGCTCGATAGATCACGGGAGCACCAAAAAAATAAAAAGAGGAGTATTTAAAGGACCTCATAAAACATCTCAATGTTACTCGTGATCAATATGTGAATGAAGGATTTGAGAGAGAGACTCAACTGAATTCTTAGATTACTTCCCATAATTTTATCATTATGTGGACAAGACACAAGTAGATCTATCCTTGTTTCCATCAAATTTTTCGAATGAAGTAAAATAAGAAAAAATCCAAAATCACGTGGTATTTCATACTGAGGATGTACTCTTATAACTTCTTAATGAAATCATATACCCACTTAAAAACTATAATTATTGTTAATAACATCAAACATTAATTGCATCAATGGGAAGATATTCTTGATTGAGTAAAAATTTAATATTAATTATTGAAGTCCTCAAAGGAAGATCCACTGGATTTTCATTATTTCACCGAAGAAATAAATGTTTTTTAGGTAAAATTAAATGAATATCCAAATCCCAACTTTATGATGAATGAAAATGATGATTACCATGATAATATATAGTAGGTTCAGATTGAGGAAAATTCTTATGCTGAGAATATTTTTGGAGATCCAGAAAATGTGTAAGGAATCAGAAATTATTAATGAGGTACAACTGTATCTCTTTTTCCGTACAATGCAAGGAATATATAACTGATACATATTTTTCAATCCAAGGAGGAAGACACCACTATTTTGGTGTAATTTTTAGAAAATATATATGATCCTAACTACCTAACTGCATATGCAACCATCCAAATCCAAAATAACTCATCACATAATATGAGATTAAAATTTATCATATTTAAAGAGTTTATATTATCTCAAACTCAATTTCATTTTATTTAATTAAATTTATATTTACTATTATTTCCAACTCCATTGAATTTTGTGAAAAAAATCATTTCAATCACATAGATTATGATAAATAAATTTGACATTCAGAAATTGAGTAACACATATTGCACCTTTATTTTGATAAAAATATATTTTAGGAAGACCATGAAAAATCCACATTACTGAGAAATAAAAAATAAAGGTTAATTATTCAAATACATAAAAGGAGAATTTTGATTTACATTATTCAGGGTTAAATTCATTAAACTTAAAAAATAAATTCTATCCTTAATATTGAAATAACAATTCATGCTTCTCACATTAATACATCACTATAAAATGTATAGGAGGTCTCACATGTACCAATGAAGGAAGTGGATGACCCATACTTCATCTTATCTACACCATGTATGGTGTACATTATTAAAAAAGGGATATAATTTGAATACACTATGAAAGGATCATTACTACCTTTTAAAGAAGAAACACAAACTGGAAAATTCAACTTTTTGTGTTTCAAACACAAAACATTCATCTAATATAGTACATTGGATGAAAATTGTTAATTCCCTCAAGAGGATATAAAATTCACTACCCCACATCGTGAATCATACTAAGTCATATTATTAAATTCATTCCACAATCCTAAATTTCAAATTATTTATTAGTAGTTTTCTAGGATGGTGCCACAGTCCATCTTAGATTTTTTTCAAATTTTACATGATCCAAGTTCATAATTGTGAACATATCTTCTATATGAGAATTATTTAATAAAATATCACCCATGTAGTGGAGAATGTTTACAATGATTTATGTGAAATAAAGATCAGATTTAATATTTGTCTATTAATGTCCATATATTTCATTTACATAATTATTATTGTATTTAAATTTGAAATTTCATGGACATTGCTAAATTCATGTTTTACATCAATTATCTAAGAGAAACAAATTCTTATAAACCATATGATTTCAAGTTATATAATTCAATGGTATGTATATTTAATGACTAAAACAAATAATTTTATTATTAATGTGATTCATAGATATTAAAATTATTAATCAATATTTAAGGGAGTTAATTGATTCATGTAAATAAAAGCGTCCAACCATTTTTTTGGATTTTAATGTAGGAAATTATTGAAGACATTTTTTATAAATAATCATTGCTAGATTTATTGTAAAATGTAAAATATCCAATTTTTTTAGAGTATTTATAGACCAGTTAATTACTATTTTATCTTGTGAATATTTATTGACTAATATTGGGTCATTTCACCAAGATGATTATGAATTTTAAATTTTGAATGATATGAATGTGCAAAAAATCATAATTATTGATGAATTTTTGGAAAATATCTTAATATTAAAATGTAACCTTTACATCAATACATTTTAAACCATAAAAATTATGAATTCCCGTTTTAGGAGTAAGTGATGTTTGAATCGATTATTATCCAGTCCTACCCATCACTGTGTGTTTTCATGATATTTTAATGTTTTAGTGTAGGGATTGGGAATTTCAGTGTGAAAGATATAATACGAATGGTACATATGGTGTTTGGGGTGCTATATATGAGGATTTAGAATATATTATATTTATTCTACATGTTATTGTGTCCCCCTCTTGAAACAAAAATATAAAATTGTAAAATGAACCAAAAATGAAAAAATGGGATGTAATCTAGGAAAACCGAATATAAACATTACTAGAACTATGATTTTTTTAACATATTTAGTTAGGTGGTGTATTTGAGGTATAATATTAGATTTAATTTCAAACATTAAAAATAATTTAAAATATGTTTTTTTGAAAAAGCAAATATAGTATAAAAGAAAAAGAAATCATGTGGGTGAAAAAAAATCATTATTATATATTTTATCATGACCTTTTCATTGTGTTTTGTGGGAATTATTAGTTTTTATATTCAATGGGGGGGAAATTTCATTAAAATTATTCATTTGGATTATTGAATTATAATTTGTGAGATAAAACTCCCCCATGAGCCTTTATTTTTATAAATCAATTCCTTTCATCATTAATGTTGAGATACATTTGAACCCTAATTTAAAATTCCTCATGACTTTTTGTGATTCTTGACATTATAAGTTAAGGAAATGATTTAACATACAATCGTATGGATAAAGAGAATTTTATCATGATATAAGTATAACTATACATGAATTTGAATCCTGAGGGATGAGTGAAAAGATTCAATAGGAGAGGTAAATCATGATTTTTTTATTTTTAGTTATAATGAATTAATGATATTGAATAAAGGAAAATATGAGATCTAATATTTTCTAAATAGGATAATTTCAAATGATTTAATTGAATATTTTTTTGAAAATATAGATATTGAATTGATATTTCTTGTGACTTTTGAACATTTTAAATATCATTGAAAATAATTTTATTTTATTAAATTTAAAATGTTATTTTAGAATAATTGGATCCCTCTAAATTCTTTATTTTTATGTATTCTTTAGAAAATACATAGATTATCTGTGGGGGTAATTTACACATAAAAATTTCATGCATATTTTTAAATAATTTACCTTGGTTTTAAATTAAATTTTCCTCCGAACAATAATATATTTAATTAATTTATTTAATGATAGAAATTTTTTGATAAATAATTAACATTGAATCAAATTGTAAAAATAGTGATGATTTTAAAATATAGTAATTTTTTTGGACATCATAAAGATAAATTTGATCTTTTTAAGTAATTTTTAACATATATAAAATTTTAGGGTGTTGAAATTATAATTCCAAGGTTTGGTGGACCTAAAAAAGTTGATTCCATCCACTTAGTCATCCCATATGGGGGTCAACTAACCAATCTAACCCATAGGATATCTAGCACTACCTAGCTAGGAGGAAACCACGTGGGGGAATGTTGCCCATGTGGTATATGGTCTGATGGGGATGAAGACCACAGTGATTTGGTGTTATCTGATGACTGAAATTTGATTGTCTAGGTGTGTATGTGGTGTCTTATGGGAACATATCCCCATATAAAGTGGATTTGGGTTGTGTTACCACACCTTATCCTATAATAGATTTACCATTTGGTGTTTGTTTTGATGTTAGAGATGGCTTATATAGGGTATTGATTTAAATTTTAAAATCTCACCTCCTTGCCTTAGACAAAACACATAACATATCTCCACCATGGCTTTACCTGTTGACTTCTCTAGCCACTACTAATCTCAATTGTAAATATCTATTTCCACCCCTATTCAAGGTTTAGCTCATGATTATCACCCATAACAATTCATGTGACCATTATGGTGGGTCTTAAAGAGATGTTTTGACCACCATAAAAGGGAACCTGACACATCAATAACCATCCAAGTCCAAATGAAGGAAGATACCTTTTATCACTGCTACCATAAACCATTTTTTCTTCTATTCTAGAATTACACTACTAAGATCCCATGATACCATTAATCCCCTAAAATTTCTAAGCATGACCCATAGAAATCATAATGATTGCCCAGGAAATCCACCTCCATCGTGGATATCATTAACATTTTAAATATCATAACCCATAGATCGTTTGTCTAAACATAATATAGCATCATTTAATCATCATATTGGTCTATGGGCTGTTTTAACTGGGAATTGTAGAGCTAAATCATATCTATTATGTAAAAAAAGATTCTGACCACTATCAAGATGTTGATTTCTACACCCACAGTAGAGGGGAATTACCAACCAAGGTGTTCAATGTTGTATTTGTTCTTCTATATTTTTTTATATTTTATTCATACCCTTTTTAAAAAATAATTTTAATTCCCTTTAATAAAAAACTAATTAATTGTTTTGTTCAAGTGTTTCGCTCATTCCACTCATTTTCCTCCCCTTAAATTTTTTATTTATTATCTTTCTCCTCTAATAAAATTATATATATATATATTATTAAGTTTATATGTTTCATTTTTTATATTTAAATTAATTCTGTATTTCCTAATATATTATTATAATTATTTTATTTTATCTATTCTTAGTCACTTGTTAATCATATATTCTATTTTATTTTCGTTTATATCTCCCTCTAATATTTTCTTTTATTAACTCAATAATATTTTTATATCTCCATTCCCATTCCCTCACATGATATATTAACCTTGACAATAGGGGGTGACCCCAGGATTTCTAAGGTGGAGGTCATGGTGTTTCTTAATTCTCTATTATATTTTATTTCATGTTTGTAGTAGGTGAGTGTGCAATTTAGGGGTGTGGAAATTGTCCCCCTGACTATGAAACTAATATTTTGTTATTCTTATTCACTTAATTTTTTATATCTTTAAATTTTAGTTAATCACATGATTGATTTCATCCAATAAATGGATGAAATTTCATTTAATCGAGCCATGTCCTCAAAGTGATCACACCCTCTACCAAGGTGTTCAATTAACCTATATTACAAGGTGATGTGGAATTTTTATTCCTTAAGTGAATTTATATTTCTTAAGAGAATAGGAAATGTCAAAATTTCAATATAAAATTAAATTAATTAATGAAGATATTTCTATATAAGATTATCAAACTAGAATTAACAAAATAATAAAGAATATTGATGGAACCCAAACCAAAACATAATATGCAAATCATTATTAATTAATTCATTATATTCATAAATATATGATTGTTTTGTTGAATTTTTTTTATGTCATGTAATTTAACTAGTTTATAAATGTACCAAAAAACAAAATTTATTTTTTTACAGTTTTCATTAAATAAAAAAACCTAAAAAGTGTAATTAATTTCTTTAGAATATATATGGGAAAAATGAAAATTTCCATAGATGATATGAGCATGGTTAGCCACTATTCTACAATAGGAAAATGTTTACAAATATTCTTTTTCAATACCTTGTGATAGGTGTTCCGTGATTTGGTGGGAAAGAAAATTTAATGTTTTTTCCTAGTGCATCATAGTGTTTGACTAGGGTTTCCTCACAAGGTGAGATTCTAAATTATTTCACATACTTATTATAAATATTGATGGTATACATCCATTAATTTTAATTTATGAAAGTAATCAAAAAATATTTTGCGATTATATTAATTCAAAAAAAAGTGATGATATAAGAAATTAAAATAAAGCTAACATAGAATGATAAATATAATGGGTTAATATTCAAATAATATATTTCTAAGATTAGTTTTGTGATCTATCTTTATTATCCTTTTTTTATTTATTATAGATTTAATATCAAATAATCAAATCTAATTATTAATTTTCATTCATTAATATATAGTATTTTTAATGTTTAATTATTTTAAGCAATTTATATTCCATATCCCCGTATAGTGAATATTAATCGAATACCACAGTCAAGTGTGTGTTGTATTATAGGACCCAGATCAAACAAATATAATTTTATCCATTGATTACCACAATTAAATCTTCTACTTACCAAATAAATCATGATAGGGAAATTAGATTAAAAAAATAGAAATAAATTTTATTTTCAAGGCTTGTGAAATAGTCTCTACATGTGTTCATGAAATAATCATCTATCACACAAAATAATATTCAGAAAGAATTAATGAACGAATTGGCCTTCATCGATCCTATAACAACCCATAATTGAAATAATTTTATATTACATAAACTATTATTTATATTCATTATAAATTATAATACATACATGATAAGCCCCTATAGCTGTAGTGTGTTTAGAAACTGGAAGTCATACACAACATATTTATAAAACATCTACAATGCCTCATGCTTATTTCTTCATAACTAGAGTCCTTTTTGACATATCATTATTTGTAACCTTCGTCATGACCTGAGAAAAAGTAACATATGAATGTGTGAGATCAAATTCCATGTAAGGTAAATCAAGGAAAATATCAATTATATCATAATCATAATATATAAGAACATTACATTTTAATATATTATCCATTATACGAAAATCATGATATAATGTCATGAAATAAAAGTTAATAAGAATTATTGGTCATAATAGAAATATTCATAACATAATCCTTGATGTTTTTTGGAATACACATAGGTATATAAAATCATTTCATATTAGTCATGTCTCATTGACAAAACCGTCATTAAAGTCATAGTAAATTAATAAAGAAGGTTTACATTCGGTTCTAGCCTTCTATTACCAGACCTGATTTACATACCTTTCCAGTCATGTCTATATCATGAGATATAAATAATTAGCCAATTAATTTGATGGAGATATAGGTCCCAACAATCTCATAATGAAATCAACAAAATGTGTTCCACAATAATATAAATCATTCATCATAGAATAAACCAAGGAAACAAATTGGTTTCATAGTCATCATTCCTTCATAATACATATATAATAAATGGATTTCAAAAAAATAATTCATTGATAAAAAATAAAATCATACTAATAATTGGGATATAAACATAACCATATTTAATGAATGGAATCTTAGATGGAAAATAGTTTTGATAAAACACCTGAAATTAATTCTTGAGGAAAATATCATTTCTTCATCAATAAAATATTCTTTTCTAAAAACAGCAAGGAATTTGAAAAGAAATATAATAATTTGAAATTAACCTTGAAAAAAATTATGGTAATATTTCTTGAAATATGGAATCATAAAACTATAAAAAATAAATTCATAACACATATGCTAAAAAAACATTGTTCTCGTGCTTTGGATGGAAACGTCAAAACATTCATCATTTCGAATAATGAAAAAAAAATCATTTCATACCATTTATTAAAAATTCACCCATGGATAAAATTTAAATTAAAAAATTGTGAACGAATAAAAATAGTATTGCATATTTAGGGAACATTAATGTGTTTAATAAATATACCCTAGTAAATAATTACGAATAAATAATCTCAGATAATAATGAGATTTGTAGTTATCCCTTATATTAGGTTTCATATCTTTCGTATGTATATGAACCTCTTGTATAATGATTTAAATGATGGAATTTAATTATAACATAATCATAGTAGTTTTTATGATATCATATATGTTTAATTATTAGGTCCAGTAGATTAGATACCTTGAGAGGGGGATGAATCAGGATGTTAATGATTAAAACAACTTCCCCAATTGATCTTGTTTTTTTGTTATGTAAAACCATCTTCTCTCTCCTTCCTATTGCAGAATATGAAGAAATATTATAGAAAGTAAATGATATATCAAATTCACTTGTTTCACCCTCATTGTGCTATTTAAATGGTGTATACACTAGTAATGTGTAGATGTACCAAATCCACTAAAGACGTACTACTATTTACAATGTTAGGATCAGACTCACTGAACTTCCTGGTGTTCAACTACTAAAAAATTTGAAATCTCACATCCCCCTCAACTAATGTGTTCTGAAAACATATTTTGAATATTTAATCACATTTAAAATACTCATAGGTCACTTCATTATCACAGATTAATGCATCTTCTTCTGTATGTAGATGCTATGTTGAAGTTTCACTTTCTTCCACTGAAAAATACAACTTCACCATAGGCGTCATGGGAAATTTCACTTCTTTCATACAACACTACAATAACTGGTTTTCAACTTCAATCTTGAAATGTAGGTGTCACCAAACCACTTGCATTATACCCCCTTCTTCATCTTAAAACATGGGAAACTCGCACACTTTTACTCCCAAACCAATATTTGCATGCAACAATCAATTGGAACACTACTCCAAGAATGGAGTGCATGTGTCACCAAACCACATGTATGACACTATATTAGATTACTTAAAACGTGTGAGACTCATAATATTTTATTCCCAAACAATGGTTGGCATGAAACTATCAACTGGCGCACAACTAATGAATAACTTTATACATGCAGACCCAAACCACATCTTGTTCGACCAAACCACATGTGTGAACGTAGATTGAATTTTCTCAAATTGTTGAACTGTATCCCAAATGCGGAGGGGTATCCCTCTATTTATAGTATTTTTTGTTACAAATATCACCACACAAATGTCTCCTCCCGGTGCGCATGTGTTGTCGCATTAGCCTCTCTCTCCCACGTCACTTGTGCGCCCAACCCAAACTTCGGCGCCTATCTTTCCTTTTTCCATATTTTTATGATATGATCTTGATAAAAATATGGTGTGAATCATTTCAAGCCTATATGAAACTACTACCCTAGTCCCTTTTCCAAAAACATTTTTCTCCACTTGCTGGTTTTGACACCCAAAAATGAGGCAAAAACTAGAAAAGAGAGTGACCTTGTATATGCTCTTTTTTACCATCCCCATATTTTTTATTTCTTTTTCTAGGTTCATTTATCCATGACAGATTGTCAATAACATATATCAGTCTCGAAAAATCACATAAAAACCCTCCTTTTTCAACAAAATGAACATTGTGGTCCACTTTGTCAACAAACACAACATAGAGGCCCTCTTTTTCTACAAACAGAATCACCTAAAAAAAGGATTCAATTATAACTTGATGGATTTTTTCCAACAATTATATTATCACTCATTTGTTAGTAACATTTCATTGTCTCTCATTATTCAGATATTAAATTCATTATGTTCATATCCATGATTCGCTAGATATGTTCATGTTATACATCTTAGGTTATCATTATATCATTTATAAAATGTGATTTTTCTTATATAAATTATATTTATTAATTCTATTCGTGTATATTATTGTAATTTAATGAAGATCATATAGAATGAATCACACCACATCATGGAGATGGTAGGGAATACGTACGCACAGGTGATGATATCACTCAATATTTGATGAATGGTATTGAAGTGGATGGTGCATAATACATATAAATATGTATCATATTATAATTATATATAGTTATTATTTCTATCATTATACCCATCCATGTATGATGGTGGTGAAAAACAGATTACACCACGATGTAGATACATTAAGTCACAATCAACGCACACGTGCTATTTTCATTTTTTAGATGATGGATAAAAGGTGGAATATGGTTCTTTCAAAATCATAATAACATATTATTATATGAGTGATACTTATGTAATTACTTATTAATGAAAAGGTAAAAAAGTGGAATTATAATAAAAAATATGTTTGAATGAATCGATAAAAGAGATTACATATTCCACAACTTGATTCCTCTAAATCACTTCTTAGACATGTATATTTGGACATTGAACATTATTAAAAATTTTATAATGCATATATATAGGTTTTGAAGGAAATTTTTTTGGGGATGACTGAACATGAATGTTCAATTTGATGTTAATGGGTGAAGGAGGAGGTGTCTTTTTATAATTGAGGTGAGGGGTACTTTTGGAGAATCTATAAATAATAATTTATAATACAATTGATCCCTACTCAAAAACCATAAAAATCTTCCAATTTCATAGATGATTTGAGATAGGGTTCTAGTATTACCATCAATTAAATTTTTAACAAGTATATGTATTAATTAAAATGTTATCATTTTAATTAAAAGTTTGTTATTATATTGGACTTTTAGCAGGGTTAAATTATAATTCAATATTAACATTGTGAAATAATTACCTCTTCATAGTAAAATAGATCATAAATAAATATTTTATAATATTTTATTCCGTATAGTAATTATTATATATTTTTTAGTGAAAATTAATTATTCTAAATTACTTAATAAAATATTATTTTTATAAACAATCAATAGGTTCAATTTCGACACTATTCAATTCATTGATTTTTGAATATAATAATATAAAAAGTTAACATAAAATATATATTTTATTATATTAATAAGAGGTCAGTTTTATATAAAAAATATAATATACATGTTAATTATACCAAATTATATATCCTTTTATATTTTTAATAATATTTATTTTACAATTCTCTTAATAAAATAATTACAACTATAGTTTTGTGTTATTATTAAATACAGTTATTTGTTGAATAAAAATTAAAAATAAAATACAATTATTATAATACATATACTATATTTCATAAAAATACTTGAAGATGAATTTATATTCAATAGAATTATTTATTCATAATGTTATACTTATTAAATAATAGAGGTGAGAATATTAACATCACTTTATTTATAAAAAATATATGTGCCACAATCCCTTATATAAGGTTATAACTGATTTATTGATTGAATCATGGATGATTATGGTCGAGATATACTATAACAATAATACTTTGATCAAGTATTTGGATCTTTTAATGGGTATTATTATTTAAAAAAACTATATTATATATTTTTAAAAAATAAAATAATTTCTGCATAATTATTGTATAAGATATTAAGGTAATTATTTATTTCCAAAAAATTAGAAAAAATAACCATGATAAATTAAATAATTTTTTCTTTAAAATGTTTTTTATAATATAAATATCTTTAGTATCACCTTAAATTAAAAAGGATTTATATATTATAATTTGAGTGAGACATAAATAACATTTCTTTAAATAAAATAAATTAAATGTCCTAATCTCATCCAAGGGGATTTAATGTGATACCATTTAGACCCATGGGTTATTTAGGTAGAATAAATACCATATAATTATATTAAAGAAAAGTGTTAGTGTTATTATATAATAGTATTATTACACTTAATTACATGGTTTACACATTTACCGTATTAATAATCATTACCAAAGTTAATGTACATAATTAAAATAAAAAGAAAAATCTATTTACATTATTTGTACCTAATGATTCAAAATAAGGATTTAATTTTTCAATACTCAAAATAGATAACTTGAAATAATTAATTTTAAATTAATCCCATTTTCGTAAAAAGAGAATGGGTTTCAAAACCTAAAACATTTTAAAAGATTGAAATGTGTTTACATTTGAATTCAATGTAAAATTAATGCTAATGAAATAAATAATATTTAATGGTAGAAATATATTATAGTTATCATTTAGAACAATTCAATTATATAATTTAACAACATACATTATTTTAATGGAAAAAGTTTTTTTTGCGTATATGTTTGTGTATTTTTACTATACATCAAATCTTGAATGTGATAAAAAAATGTCATAAATTCATCCAAAGTAAATTTTTATATACTTCTAAAACAGAAAACGTGTATGTTGTCTTATACATATTAATAATGTTTCAATATCCTAATTTAATAGGGATTCTTCATTCAAAGGCATAAAATTACAATTTTCAAAAATATAGGTTTTGTACATCAAATGTTGTTTATTTATACACTACAACTAAAATATCAATTGGGTTAATATCAAAAATATATTTTTTACTTATATAAAAAATATATCTCATTACTATCAATAAAAATAGTTATTCTCTCAAAAAATACCAATATATAATTGATCTAATTTTTCATAAATAATTAATAGCCAGGAAATTTACAATTCAATTTGATATGTTCGATATGCTTCTTCTTGCTCACCTGAAAGGTATCCAATAAGAATTTTTTTATAGTAAAATAATTCTATGTTTCATTTAATCTCATTTTTTCGTGAAACATAAGCTACTGAAGAATTAAATATTTTAAAAATACTTCATCCAATCATCAGGGTGTTATATTCACCCCCCCCCCCCCATAAACTGAATTTCACTCTCGATGTTCTTTACTAGGAAACATACTTATGATGATATATATCCCTAAATCATATCCTAATGTTCCAATGTATCTTTCTTAAATTGGTGGTTCCGCAATAAAACATAAAGAAAGAGAGTAGACTTGTTTCGTAGAACGTTTTCTCTACGATCCAGAATCTCTATCAGTTGCTCTTCCTAAGAATGATATTTCTATAGCAGTACGACATTTTAGATTTGTAAATGTAAATGATCAAGAGGGTACTTTTTTATAATAGATGAATAGAATACATCATTAACATAAAAGAGATTACATTGAAGCAAAAATCTATACTATTCCTTCCCAACACGATCCATAATTTCAAAAGGACTGATATTCCTAGGGCACAACATGACCTTATTTCCAAGAATTAGTACTCTCTTCGAAGGAGATATTTGTAGAAACACCTTATCACCCACTTCATACTATACGATTTTTCTTCACTTCTTAAATAATTTTTTTTTTGACTCTGAGCTTCTCTTATGTGTTATGGAATAGATCTGACATTTTCATCCATTTCATCAACCAAATCTTGTCCTAATAGCTTTATTTTTTTAACATAATCCCAGAAATTTGGATGTCTACACTTATTTCAATAGAAGGATTCAGAATGAGGCATTTTAATACTATTGTTTAAGTTATTTTTGTAAGAATGTTCTAGTAAATGAAGATGATGATCCCATCCAACATTGAAATCCATAGATCAAGCTCTCAACTTGTCATCCTGAGTATTAATTATCCTCTTAGACTGCCTATTTTGTTTTAGGATGGTAAACAATGTTGAAACATAACACATTCTCCAGAGCCTGCTAATGACTTCCTTAGAACATCATGGTAAACCTATTATACATATCAGATATAATGTAATGTGTTAATACATGAAATATTACCACTTTATATATATATATATATATATATATATCATGGGAAGGTAATCCAGAGATAAATCCACTCTATTAAAAATGGAGTGTGATAAATTTATAAGGAGAACATCTATAACCTATATAGCATTATTGGCATTGGATGTTTTAGGACATATGAGGAAAATGACCAAAGTGATGCTATCTCATTTCCATTCCGGTATGGGTAATTGTTATAACATCACTTATACTTTTGTTTCATAGTTTTAACTTGCTGAAAAGCCAAGTATCGAGAGACATAATCAACAACATCTTTTTCAATTCTATCCCACCAAATATACACTTGTAGTTCCCTATACATATTTTTTCTTCCATGGTGAATATATAATAACGAACTATGAGCCTCTTCCAATATATCCTTATCTAATTCTGATAAAGGAGAAATTCAAACTAGATTCAAGAACCTTATTATTCAATCACAATCTAGGTTGAATTCATGAACATTTCCCACATTCTTTTGTAGCTCAATATCTTTATTCTGTTCATCCTAAATCATCTCTTGTACAGATGGTTGAACTATAATTTTAGTGAGATATGATTTCTCCCCTTCCATTAAAACTTCATGATCAATCCTTTACAAACATATAAATATTGGATCTTTTGTGAACCTAATCATGGAGAGGATAATATGGTATTGTCAAATCAAAGAAAATTTCACCTTGTTCGATTTTCTAGGGTGGTAATGTATTGAGTAGTGTTAAACATTAATCAACTCTCACCATCATTTTTGGCGGATATTGATCACTTTTTGTGTGAAAATATACATTAAGAATATATGATTCGTGTAAATATCACACCTTTCACCATAAATATTATTCTTCTATATCTTTAATGCAAAGATTATTATAGATAATTATAAATCAAGAGATGGGTAATTTTACTAATGGATTGTCAACATCTATTGGGTATAAGATATCACAATATCATTTTTCAAGAGACAAAATCACAACCCCTTCTTGGATGTGTCACTATATAATAGAAACCTTTCCCCACTATATGGCATTGTTAACTTGAGTGTACTTGATAAATTTATTTTTATCTAATTTAAATTAATTAATATTCCTTTATCCACATGATCTTAACTCCTTTCCGAGTAATCATGGTGAGTTTATTATATAATATAGATATTTGTTTTTCAAAAAAATTGATAATATCTAGCCAATCCAAGAACACGTCAAATATCAGTTACCGATTTTGGTCATGACCAATCTTCAAAATCATAATTTTTTATGGATCCATGGATATCCTAACTTTTGAGATTATGTGACCCAATAATTATACTTTAGGATGAAGAAATTTACACATGGTGAATTTTCCATTATCCATCTCCTTTATAAGGGACTTCTGTACAATTCTCTAGTAGTTTACATGTTCTTCCTTTCTAGTCGAATAGACAATAATATCATCTATAAAGAATTCCATTAACTAATAAAGATACTCTCTAAAGACTCTATTAATTATATCAATACATATAGAGGGGGGATTACTAAGACCAAAAGTAATCACTATGAATTTATAGTGTCCATACTTTGTGTGGAATTATATCATTTATATATCCTTTTATTATTACAATTAATTATTGGTATATTGAAATAAGATCAATCTTGTAAATGTAATAATCTCATCATAGTTGTTAAAATTAGTCATCATTGTAGGGAAGGTGATATATTTTCTTAATAGATATTTTCTTATATTCTTGATAATCACTGCAGAGTCTCATTGATCTATCTCTCTTATTAACCAACAGAACATGTGCTCCCCATGGTGACTCACTTGGGTTTGTAAAACCCTTTATCAATATTCTCTTGTAGTTTCTACTTCGATTATTACTAATAAATTTGGGTGATTCTATAAGGTGTCTTTGAAATTGGTATAGCACTAGTTATGGGTACAATTGAAAAATCAACCTCAAGATATGGTGGAAGACATAAGAATTCGTCTAAAAAGTCATCATCAAACCCTCATACAATGGGTGTATTACTAATCATGAGTTTCTACCCAACTATTTGAGATAAATAACATTCATTTATAAGAATCAAGACCCATTATATAGAAGAACTTTATATTGGAAGTTTATATTCATCCAAGGATCGATATATGATCATATATTGATCTAGAATATGATATTTGTTTTACATTCCCTTGAAACTGATAAGATATCCATATAGAGAAAGCTTATCCATGCTATGAATTACCTCAAATTCTATTATAGTAAGTATGAAATGTTTTTTAGGAAGAAATTTTCCACAAACATCTACCATATATGAATTATAAACTTTTGATGTGACGGTTTTCCCATTAATAGTTGTCAAAGATAACTCAACATATAATTGTTAAGGAAATATACAAATACCCTTAAAAAATTAATCAGAATTAAAAGAAAAATTAGATCCATATTAAAATAACATATTTTGTACTTTAGAATGGATGGTATATGTACCTTTTACAAAATCATTATTTTACTCCACATCATTGATAGTTATTTCTTATGAATTTATATTATCATTGTATGTATGTGTTTCATGACTTCAATCTTCATCAACAACCCTTGAATTCCGACATTTATTATCTTGTTTCCCCATTTCCATGAACTTTTAGCACTGAATAATAGGTGGTGAATTCTATGGATCAATTTTTCTATTTACATAAGTAGACATATTTTCCCTATCACATCCTCATTCAACAACAAGATGAACTTATTTTCGACACAAAAAAATTTATTATTCCCTTCAATTCAATTTTTTCAATTTTTTTATCGAGACATTGGGCATAAGAAAAAAATAATCTTATTTTAAGTGTGGTATTAAAATTTTTCATTAATTTAGATTTTTTTATAATCAAATCCATAGGATTGATGGGTTACTCCAATCTCTATCTCAACCTAGAGAGCATGAAAAACGATTAATTAATAGAAATTAATGATCCTTATAGATAATTCCGTTAAAAGACTAGGTTTTAAGACACCAAATAAAGTATGAATTTCACTCTAAGGTTGGTTAATATCCCCAGAAGCATGCCTTTAATGTCCTGTAAAATTTCATTCATAAGTAAAAACAGATTCATCATCCATTTTCATTATTTTAAGGAACTAAATATATATATTTGTTCTAAGGATACAAGGAACATACTTATTGAAAAACATTTTCTTGAACTCATCCAATTAAATGAACTCAATTTTATCACTTTGACTTAAATTATTGAAAATATTTTACCATTGATCAGCTTCACCTTCCATACAATAGACTGGTAAGATGAATTTATAATGATCTGAACATTATATAACTGAATATATATTTTTAGTTGTACTATTCTATTAATTAGGCACCAATGGATCAGAAGTCCCACTGAATGGGGGTGGATGTTTCCTCATGAAGACTCAACATAATGTTACTCCCTCTTTTCTTGATTGGATGGAAGGGAAGATTCATAAATTGAGAATTTTTTGTAATAATAGCTTACATATTTTTCATTACAACTCCCATAACATTTTGTAATTCCCTGACCCCAGTTACACAGAGTTGGGTGTATTATTACATAACATTGACATGATCACAAAGAATCATGTCTCGAAATACCAATTAGTTTAGTAGCCTTGGAAAGACTAGATACATTCATAAATCTTACATTACATCATGAAGTGAAAAACTACTACGACATAGTATCCATAGTCCACACTCATATCCCCTCAGACTATCCCTGTAGTTCAACCATAAAATATGTCTTCGCATATTGGGAAATATAAATCACAAAAAGGGGTGAGTTGAGATTCTCAGTAAGGATAAAAATATAGCATAAACTTTCATAAATAAGCATAAACATTTTAGGAAATGTACAGTTAAAACAATTCTTTTAAAATTAAAATTCAGCATAATATGGAAAAAATAAAATGAAATAATTCCATTTACATTTTCACATGGATATTATACTAGTTGAATAATCACATGTAATATCAAAAACCACTATCATAATGATGGAATGCATAATGTCAAACTATCATAACCACAGAGTCAAGGCCTTGTGCCAAGATTGCAAATAAGGTTTTGTCAAGGCCTTGTGCTAAGATACTAGTTTCTCTCATTTGACCAACCGATGCATCTAAGAGCTATAACAGGCTCCACTCGTCACTAACTATGTCCAATGCATTCCTCATATGAACAGGATTAAACATAACATATATATTCCTATTAAAAATAGCATACGAAATGTCAATAATTTATCTATAAACCATGAATGGTATAAAAATGACACATCCATAGTAAAAAATATCAAAAAAACCATCAATACAATATGGATGTTTTGAATCATAATAAATCAACTTCAAATAATATTAAAATCCATCAAAGGATGTTTACATAGATTAAATCATAACTATTTGATAGAAATATCTCTTTTTTTAAATCATTTAAAAGTCGCATTATTATAAAATAAAAAATTATCTTTGAAAATATTCTTAAATGATTTTATGGGAATCTTCAATGATTTTATAAAGGTAAAAAATAGCCACACCCACCATATAAGTTAGAAAATACATTCATACCATAATTTTATCGAAAAGGTTAGAAAGGAACATGTTTGGAAAATGACTGAAAGATTCCTTTATAAACATCTAATAAAAGTCAAAATGGGGTATAAATTACTTTAACCCATAGTCTGTAAAATAGTAATAATGTTTTTAAAGACATTTTTAAAAAACATGGATGTGGATGATATATAGGTCCTAGTAGATACTTACGTAAAAACAACATCGGTTGACAAAGTGATTGTGAAATTAACCCTTACCATGAAATTTTCCTTGGAATAGGATAGGTTAACATCCCGTATAATGGTTAAATAATTGTGATTAAATTATAAAATAATCATATACATTAATATGATATTATATATGATCTTTTAACATTGATTTGTTAATAATATATTAGTATTATCATTGTTTTGGGTGTTAACAAATTATTTTTTCTTTATATTATTTATTATGTGAGTCATAATTGTTATGTATGGGATGTATTGTATTGATATATAGAAGTATATCAAGTGAGTAAACATTATTTTTAATCATAAAATGAAAAATATTCTTGAGTGGATATGATGGGGAATGAATCTAATCGGTATGTGGAGGCTGTAATCCGTAAGTATACATGAGAGAAAATATCATTCTTTTAATATTAAAATAATTTATAATTGTATGGTATATGATATATACATAATAATTATCATTTTATATTTATTATTTACATGAATTACACATCATTATTATACGCATACAAATAATAATGTATTGAAAAACAATTACACCACGATGTGGAGACGGTAATCCGTACGTACGCACGTATGGTGAAATGTCATTCAATGGATGTATAGAATGATTAATATAGATGTAAAATATTTATAATTACATTATAGTATATAGAATATAATGTATTTATTTTTTTATAATGGAAACAACAACGAAATATGATGTGGAAGAAGAAGAAAACTTGAAAGAGGGTGGTGAATTATTACATCTTTTTCGGGTTCTTCATTTTCATTTGATCAAAAGGACTCCATAGGTTGGATTTATGACTAATGTAAGGCCTCTAGGATGAATGGATGATAGTTGAGAGGGTATTTGGGCAGAGTTTGGATGTTCCAAAGGCTTTTAAGGTGTGAATTAGATAGAAGGGGGAGTGCCCTTTTATAAGAGGGGTGAGGGGTACCTTAGGAAAATCTAGAAATATTGTTTTATAATAAAATAATTTCCAGATTTTAATGGAACCAAAGTGGATTATTTAAATGATAATGTGGGGATGTGTCTAAAACAACTCAACCAACAGGTTTTAGATTGGTTTGGGTCACTTTATTAACCATAACCTTTATATCTAACTATTAGTTAAATAGTTTGACATTTACCATGTCTCTTTGTATTTTTAGATTATATAGTTATTAAACATACTATATACTTCAATGTGAACCACAATAGGTTCATTAATATCACATATAATATTAATTAGGATTTTTGATAGATCCTTAAAATTTTAGAAATATTATATCTACCAATAATGTTGTATATGTTTTAAAAACTATTTTTTTCAATATTGAGATTATTTAATAATTGATTTCTAATAAATTCCTCAAAACATTAATAATTCAAAATAAATACATTTAATCAACCATAACATTTCATAAATACCATTAAATTTTTTGGATGGAATTAAAACTTATAAATTATACTTATTTTAGTATTTATAATATCATAATTCATTCATTCATTAATTTGAAAATAATGCATCATCATTGTGTCATAAATAAATTTACTTATTCAATATCTAAAAATTATAAATAAAATAATATTTTTTTGGAAAACATTTTACATTTCTAAGTAATATTTAGGATCGAATAGATAACATGTATAACCCTATGTATCATTTTTTTACAAAAATATATATGCTAATGTCATTTTTGTATTTACTTTAATATAATTAATATAAAGCGTCATTATCACTTACAAGTTGCTTCATTGAGTCCAAAAATCGTCCCAAAGACACCCATGGTCAGACATGTATCATACAATAGGGGTAGGACATGTTTTAAGGTAATTTAATATTATTATAATATTATATTTTAAACTTATTTACCGAATTAACCCTTTAACCATGGTAAATAAAATATTTACCGAAATAATTATTCAAAATGTCTAAAAATAAATGTTACATATTTATAGAATTTGGAAATCATGATTCTAAACATTGAATCCATTTTTTCCAAATTAAAAACACAGAAATTGTAGAAATTAAATTAAAATTAATTCCTATTGTCAAAAGAAAAAGCGTGTTTTTAAGAAATAATAACTATCAAAAGATTAATATTTTCTTATGTCCATTTTAAATGTGAAATTATTTTCTAGGACCAAAATTGGATTCAATTGTAAAAATATAATCTAATTTTACTTTAACACCACTCAAATTCATAATTTATCACTATTAATTATTTCGAATAAAAAGTTGTTTTAAATTAATATTTACTAATTTTCACTATTCATCAAAATATGAAAGTTATCAGAAAAGTACAAAAATTTTATTGAAACTAAATTCTTATGTATCGATTCTAAAGAAGACGTTATTTGGTCAAATTGAATATATAAAAGTTTCAACATTTGGATTTAAAAAAGGTTCTCTATTAATAGGCAGTAAAATTGCATTTTTTTAAAAATAATTCTTTAATCTGAAAAAATGAATTTTCTTCTAACATTATGTCTAAGAAATTCATAATATGGATTCTAAAATTATACGTATTAAATAATGTTCAAGATTAAATTAATTCTATTCATAACCGCTTTTGTACGGTTATTTTGGTAAGTTGTGATGCACTTGAACTCAGTGTTGGTGTAATGCAGGTTATTGAATTATTTTTAATAAATAACGTACTATAAAATCATGGGGTGTTACATTATCGTCTTCATCAATAAATTGAATCCTCACAATTTGAAATTTTTCTTTGAAAATAAAATGATGACAATAGAAAATTCCTTTGTGGGAAACCCCACATCAGAAATTGGGTTAATAAAATTTAGTCTTAATAAGAGAAAAATGGGAGTGAAAAAGAAACCACCTAATTATAATCTCAATTAAGAGAACATTGGTGGAAATTAGAGACACATAATTATAGGAAAAACATTAATATTTATAGGTAGTGATTAAGGTCATGAGTCACAAATAATTGTAGAATTGATGGCCTCAAAGCCATCAATCTAGGATGATTTAAAATATCATCGGTTCCACAAAACATAAGCTATTAGGATAACACATTTTTATTTTTAAGATAACTTACCTAATTTTTAAGAATTAATTTATTCATTGATTAATAGAATAAGGGAGAAAATATATTCTTGACAAGTAGATTTCCATACTTTAACTAATTTATACAACAAACTCATCATCCACTCTAAAAGATAATAGAACTTGATATAATATTTTATTTATCCACTTTGTATAGGGTTTGAAAAAATTAATTTATAATTCATTTATAATACCTTAAAAAACTAGATTATTCAATACAGGACATCACATGAGCTTGGGGAAGGTGAGGCACCATTTTCGTCCTTTTGTTGCAGGTTCTAGTCTCACGGCCTTTCCAGACAAGACAGGTTGCCGACTGACCTTCGGGTTGCCCTTTTTATGGAAATAAAAAAATAATGTAATACTAGAATTATCCAAAATACATTTTTCCAATATCACAGTCCAAAATTTATAAGGAAGTTAAACATAATGAATATTCTTTTTCTGTGTAATAACTTGTGAACACATTCATCATGTATTATTTTAAAACATGTTAACACCCGGAATTACCATAAAAACTTATTGATAACATTCATGGTCTCTTATTCCATATAGAATTATGGATATATTTCTTCCATCCAAAAATGTTGTAAACTCCAACAATGATAGAATATACAAATCATTAATCAGTTTCAAGGTAGTCAATAATATCCAATATAATTTATCCAAATCAAACATGTATTATTCAAAAATCACTACCTCGGTATCAGAACCATATTATTGTTATCTTTCACTAAACAATATATTTTCCAAAAATTTAACCTTCTATTGAATAACTTTTCTTTGTTCAACAAATCCTCATGTCCATAATGAAATAGTACTGTAGTACAATACATATATACTCTATAATTATTATAATGATTACATCATTGATTCAACACTAAAATGACATAATTTATTGATAACAACATAAGAACTCTAATCATTCCTCCTCATCTGTGGAGGTATCATAACTTTATTATTATCGAATAACATCATCTAGGAAATACTCTGATGATTTGGATATTGGTTCATGTAGTGTCCCATCTCCTTAAAGATTAAGCATTGTACACATGGAACCTTTTTCTTACCCTTACAACCACATAATTGGTTTCCTTTTTTCTACAAACTTATAAAAAACTCACATTCCCTTCAGTCAAGTTCCAAGGTGTTTCTTCCCACAGTTATCCCATACGGGAAAATACTTCTATTCCCTCTTCAATTTATCCATATTTCTCTCTTCCATCATTTTATTCTCTTGCTTCCCTTCAAAGCCATAGGACTCAAAGAATTATTTACATATTTTATTCACACATGATAATATTTCTTCAGATGTTGAGAATCATGTGGAGACTATTTCCCTTCTAAATGTTGGCTTAATACCGTGAAAGATATGATCATTATTACTCTATGGATCATACGTATTGTTGGAGTTCACAATCCTTCTACTGGGTGTCGTTTCTATACAATGGCATACACTATGTTAGATTTTTAGTTTCAATGTATAATTCCAATCATGTAAAATACCTAACGTAAATTGAATATTTTTTGGATATAATCCATAATCATAAAAATATTTTCCTTGAAGAATTAAATACTCATAATCCCTTCATAATGGGTTTTAATGAAAATGAGAATTATCCTAAGAAGATCCCATGAGAGTGTCATAACCAAGAGTGCAGCAAGGCCCATTGTCATGCACCAGTTCCCATTCGAGTCTAGCTCAATGTAGTGTTTTCAGAGTTTACCCCTAGGTACATCTGTGCCAGAGCCACCTCTACCTGATCGTATCCAGACAGGGATGTATTGCTCTGAAAACTCACAAAATCTCTACAATACATAATTCTAAAAAGTCCTTCTATACTAATCCTCAATGTCTATCATAGTTTTTTGTGCTCTAATTAGAGTTTATCTAAATCTATCTTCAATGGACTGTACTAAAATTTCGCTTATAATAACTTTAACGCGCCGACTGCAGTTAACCAGAGTCTGTTCATTATTACATAATATTGGCATGATCACAAACGATCATGTCTCAATATACCAATTATTTTATTAGACTTGGAAACACTACATAAATTCATAAGTCTTACATTACATCATAATGTGAAAAACTAAAAAAAACATAGCCTCTATAGTCAATACTCATATCCCCTCAAACTATCCCTGCAGGTCAGTCATAAAATACTTCTTCACATCCGGGGAAAAAAATATAGAAATAGGTGAGATTAGATGCTTAGTAAGCATAACAATATAGATGAAACTTTCATAAATATTCATAAACATTTAAATAAATGTATAAATAAAACAAAATCCTTTTAACAATGAAATTCATCATAATATGGAAAAAATAAAAAAATCATTTACATATTCACATGAGTATTATACTAGTTGAATAATCACATTCAATATCAAAAACCACTTCCATAATGATGGAAAGCATAATTCCAGACTATAATAACCACATAGTCAAGGCCTTTTTCCAAGAATAAAAATAATTTTTATTTCAATGACTTGTTCCAAGACACTACATTGTCTTATGAGACCTATCGATGCATTGAGAAGCTATAGCGGGCTCCACTCGTTACTTACTAAGTCCAATGTATTCTCATATGAACATGTTTAAACATAACATATACATTCATATTAAAAATAACAAAAGAAATTTAAATACATTATGCATAAACCATGAATGGATTAAAAATAACACATCCACAATCAAACATATCACAATACCTTCAATAAAATATTGATTTTTTGTATCATAATAAATAAACTTCAAATAATCTTAAAATCCATCAAAGGATGTTGACATAGATGAAATAAAAACTATTTGAGAGAAATATAAATTTTTTAAAATCACTTAAAAGTCAAATAATTATAAAATAAAACATTTACATTTAAAATATTCTTATAAACTTGTAATGGATGCTTTGATGATTTTATAATTAATGAAAATAACTTCACCCTCCGTATAAGTTAAAAAATACATTCTTATCGTAATTTTATTGAAAAGGTTAAAAAGGACCTTGATTGGAAAATGACTGAAATATTCCTTTATAAACATATAATAAAAGTCAAACAAGGGTATAAATTACTTTAACCATTAGTATATAAAATAGTAAGAATGTTTTGAAATACATTTTTATGAAAAATGGATATGGATGATAAAGAGGTCTCATTAGATACTTACGTAAGAACAACCTCGGATAATAAAGAGATTGTGAAATTAACCCTTACCATGTATTTTCCTTGGTCGAGGGTATGTTAACCTTATTTATAATGGTGAAATAACTATTATTAAATTATAATATAATCATATACATTAATGTGATATCATATATGTTCTTTTAACATTGCTCTATTAATAATATCTTAATATTATCGTCATTTCGGGTGTTAATGGATTCGTTTTCCTTTATATTCATTGTTATGTGAGTCATATTTTTTATTTATGGGATGTATTATATTCATATCCAGAATGATGTCAAGTAAATAAACATTATTTATAATCATCAATTGAAAATTAGTCTTTAATGGATACAATGGCAAATGAATCTCATCGCTATGTGGAGACAGTAATCCCTACGTACGAACGAGCAAATATTTAATTATTTTGATATTAAAATAATGTATAATTGGATCATATATCATATATAAAGAATCATTATAATGTTATATATATTATTTAATGATTTACACATCATTATTATACCCATACAAATAATAATGTATTGAATAACAATTACACCACGATGTGGAGATGGTAATCCGTACGTACGCACGTATTGTGACATGTCATTCAAAGGATGGAAAGAATAATGTATATGATGTACAATATTTATAATAACATAAATATATATAGAAGATACTGGAGTAATTATTTTGAAATGTAATGAACAATGAAATATGATGTGGAAGAAGAAAAGATTTTGAAAGGGTGTGGTGAAATTATTACCTCTTCTTCAGGTTCTTCCTTTTGATTTGATCAAAAGGACTCCTTAAAATAGATTTCTGACTAAAGGAAAGACTCTAGGATTAAGGTAGGATAGTTGAGAGGGTATTTTGGTAGAGTTTCTTCGAGCCAAAAGGTTTTTATGGTGTGAATTAGAGATACGGGGGGGGGGGGGTGTTCTTTTATAAGAGGGGTGAGAGGCACCTTAGGAAAAGCTAGAAATATTATTTTATAATAAAATTATTTTCGTTTTCTAATGGATTATAAGTTTATTATTTAAAGTGTAATTTTGTATGGGTCTCCAAACACTCAAAAAATAGGTTTTAGACAGGTTTCGGTTACTATATTAACCTTAAAATTTAGATTAAACTCTTCGTTAAATAGTTTGACATTTACCATGTCACTTTGTATTTTTATATTATATAGTTAATAAAAATACTATATACTTCCAAGAGAATCCCAATAGGTTTATTAATTTCAAATATAATATTATTTAGGCCCTTTGGATGAACCTTATACTATTTGGAATATTGTATCAACCAATAATATTGTATTCGTTTTAAAAACTCATTTATGTCAATTTTGAGATTATTTATTAATTGATTTTTGCTAAATTTATTATAAATTTATTACTTAAAAATAAATATATTTAATCAACCATAACATTTCATAGTCACCTATAAATTTTTTTAAGGCATCAAAACTTTTAAATTATATTTATTTTAGTGTTTATTATATCATCTAATTGATTTTTTCATTAATAAGGAAAATACTGCATCATCATTTTGTCATAAATAAATTCAATTACTCAATGTCATAAAATTATAAATAAAATAAAATTATGTAGAGAAACATTGTAGCTTTCTAATGAATTTTTATGGTCTAAGAGATTACATGTATACCCTTATGTAATAATTTTTTTACTAAAAAATATATGCTTATGTCATTTTTGTATTTACTTTATCTTAATTAATATAAAGTGTCATTATCACTTAAAAGTGGCTCCATGGGGACCCAAAATTGACCCAAATATTACCATGGTCAGACATGTATCATACAATAGGGTTAGGACACGTTTAGGGTAATTAAATATTATTATAATATTATTTGTTTACCCTTATTTACAAGATTTAC
This sequence comes from Viscum album, assembly GCA_963277665.1. NCBI lineage: Eukaryota > Viridiplantae > Streptophyta > Magnoliopsida > Santalales > Viscaceae > Viscum > Viscum album. The sequence continues at coordinate 1,317,049,876 of OY728143.1, forward strand.
CCTTTAACCATGGGGAATAAAATATTTACCGAAGTAATTATTCAAAATGTCTAAAAATAAAAGTTACCTATTCACAAAATTTTTAAATACTCATTCCAAATATGGAATAATTTTTTCCAAATTGAATACGTAGAATTGGGTGAAATTAATTTAAAATTAATTCCCACAGCCAAAACAAAAAACGTGTTTTTAAGAAATAGTAACTTTCAAATGATTGACACTTGCTTATGTGCAGTTTAAATAAGAAATTATTTCCAATTACCAAAATAGTATTAAATGGTAAAAATATAATATAATTAAACTTTAAAACCACTCAAATGCATAATTTATAACTATTAATTATTTCAATTGAAAATGTTTTTTTAAATTAAAATTTATTAATTTTATTATTCATCAAAATATGAAAGTTATCATAATAGTACCAAAAATATATTTAAACTAAAGTCTTATGTCCCAATTATAAAGAAGAAGCTTATTTGGTAAAATTTAATATATAAAAGTTTCATATATTGGATTTAAAGAAGTATCACCATTAAAAGGCAGTAAAATTTCATTTTTTGAAAAATAATTTTTTTATATGAAAAAAATGAATTTGTTCTTAAATTATGTCTAAGTAAATCATAATATTGATTATAAAATTAAAATTATTAAATTAAGTTCAAATTTCTATTAATACTATTCCTAACCGCTTTTAAATGGCTAGTTTGGTAAGTCGTGATGCACTTGATCTCATTGTTGCGTGTAGTGCATGTTATTGAATTATTTTGAAGAAATAACATTCTATGAAATAATGGGGTGTTACACATTTGGTGTCTCATGAGGACAATCTTTTAATTTACCATCATGTACAACATTAACTTGATTACATTGGGTTCTATTCATTAATTAAAACCAAGAGGCATAGTGTGAGAAACACAAATCTTACTAGAAAAACCACATAATCAAAAATAAAATTTCTATTTAATACACTTTACGTTTTATCCAAAGTTATTCATGGTAATTTTCTAAAACACTAGGATCGTATCATATTCTTATACTTAACCTTAGGGATTTTAATAAGAATTTATCATCCTAGTTTCCTATGGTTAACTATATATTTTCCTCTAATTCCAAATATAATTACCATAAATTACATATATTGATATTAATTCAAAATATAAGTATGTTCATTAAAAAATATAATTAATTAGTGACATGGAAATATTTGTACAAGTTAATTATAATCTTGGAAACATAAACAACTAGTTCATAAAACATCTATATTGTATCATGCTTATTTCTCACATCTAGTCTCCTTTTTTGACATATCAAACATAATACCCTTCTTCATGACATGGGGATTAGAAACATATGAAAGGGTGATCTCAAATGCTTAGTAAGGGAATGCAAGGGAAATATCACTCATATCATAATCTTATGACATAAGAATATATCATTTGAAAGTCTTATCCTGGATATGAAATATCTGTGATATCATTTCATGGGATAACGGTTCATAGGAATTAATGGTAATAATCCCAAAATTAATAATACAAGACCAAATGTTTTTTGGAATACACATAAGAATAGTAATTCAGTTTGTATTTGTTAAGAAGCATTCCCAGTACATTAATATCAGATATAATCCTTTACTAAACAAGGTTTACTTGCACCTCCATCCCTGTATTACTGAACACGATTTAATTACCATTACAGTCTTGTCAATCACACGAGATTTAGAACCTTTCCCCTTAAATATGAGGAAGATATAAGTCCCACCCATATCATAATTAAATCATTATTATGTGTGCAACAAAAACATAAATCAATCATCATAGCATAACCCAAGGAACAAAAAATGGTTTCCTGAAACATCATTCCATCATAATCCATATAAAATAAACTAATTTAATAATAATATTTTCATAATAATAATAATAATATGCAAGTAATAATAGGGATATTAACAAAAATATATTTAATTAATGAAAACCTAAATGAAAAATAATTTGGATAAGACACATGAAATTAATTCTTCATGAAAATATCCGTAATTCTACAAAAACATCTACTTTTATAAATATTCCAAGCAACTTTAAAATAAAATAATTTCATTTAATGGAACCTTGAAATAATTTTAATAAAGCTGTTTGGAAATAATGTGTCATAAAATTCTAAAAATACATTAATCCCACATATGTTAAAAATGTTCTCCTTTAAATGTTGTAGGAAAATTCAGAAAGTACCTCATATATAATAACAAAAAAAATCATATTATACCCTTTAATAAAAATTAATTTATGGGTAAAATTTATTTTAAATAGTTTTAGAATTATATAAATACTATTAAATATTTAGGGAACATAGATGTGGGCGATAAATATACCCTGGTTAATATTTAAAAATAAAAAATATCAGATAATAATGAGATTGAAAAATTATCCCTTACTATTGGTTTGATATCCTTTGTATGTTTCCAAACAACGTTTATATTGATTTAAATGTTGTCATTGAAGTATTATACAATCATAGTAACTTTTATGACATCGTATATTATTATATAATCATCCCTCTAATTTTATCATTTCATTGTCACTCGTTATTCAGATATTAACTACATTATGTTGTTATGCAAGTTTTTTTAGAGATGTTCATGTTACAATTTTTAGGTTATAGTTGTAACATAAAAATAATTATACTATTATCAAATATATCATATTTATTTATTCAATTCATGTATATAATCATGTTTTAATAAAGATCAGAATAATGGATCGTATCTCATCGTGGAGATGGTAGGTCATACGTACGCACATGCGACGATATAAATCCCATAATTTTTGAATGGTATTGATGTTGATGGTGTATAATATTTAAAAATTAATATCATGTCATAATAATAATATATTGTTATTATTTCTACCAGTATTACAATCCATGTAATGTGGTGGTAAAAAAAATTACCCCACAGAGTAGAGACTGTAAGATATACGTATGCACGTGTGTTAATTTTTTTTCATAGGATGGATAGATGTTAGAATATGGGAGTTTTATAATTATAATAACATATAATTATATGATTGATACTCATGTTATTACATAATAAATAATCAACTAATGATGAAGAAATAGAAGAAAAAAAATGGTGTTTGAATGAATCGGAATAAGAGATTACCGCATCCTCGATGTGCTTCATCTAATTCTCTTCATAGATAACTATAGTTGGACTTTAAAGATGAATAAAACCTCTATAATGTAAATAGGTATGTCTATAATCTGACAATAATATGAAATGTCCAATCTCGAGGGCTCAATGTGATGTTAAGAGGTGAGGGATGAGGTGCCTTTTTATAATTGTGGTGACAGGCTGTCTTTGAAACTCCATATGTAATAATTTATAATAAAATAAAAACCTACCCAAAATCCTAAAAAATTTACCAATTTTGTATATTATATAGGAAATTATTGTAATATCATCAAAAAATAATTTTTTTAGAAGTATTTGTTTTAATTTACACCTTATCTTTTTAATTAACACTCAATAATTCGTTTTAATTTTTAACTAGGGTATCTAATAGTTCAATATTAAAATGGTGAAATATTTACTTATTTGATGTAACATAGACCATAAATAAATATATAATATCAATTTATAACTTATAATAATTTTTATATAATTTTAAAAATGGTTTAATTATTTCTAAATAATTTAATAAAACTTTATTTTGATAAATATACAATTGTACAAATTTGGACACAATTAATTTAATTGATATTTAAAAATATTAATATAACAAGATAACATCATCACAAAACATTTATTATATTCCTAAGAGGTCAAGGTAAAATATAATATTTATTATACATTTTAATTAACCGAATATATATTTACATTAATATTTTTAATAACCTTTATTTGAAATTTATTTTAAAAAAATAAATTCTACAACAGTTTTGTGTAAATATTTAATATGCCTTTTTGTTGAATAAGAATTTAAAAAATACTATGATGAAGATAAATATACATGACATCATAGTAATACTTTTATTCTAATTTATTCATCAGAAATTTAAATATTCAAAATTTTATTCTTATAAAATTATGAAGGAGATAGTTTTAACAAAACATAAAATAAAATAATATAATTGTCACAATAGATTATATAAGAATCAAAATGGTCCATAACTTGATCGTTAAATCAATATGGTGTTGAAATAATAAAAATAATAATATTTCATCAAGTGTTTGGAACTTTTAATGTGAATTATTAATTTAATAAAAACTATATTATTGATTTTTCACCAATCAACTAATTTATGTATCATTAATGTATATGATATTTATTTAATTATATATTTCCTAATAATTAAAAATAAATTACTAAGATAATTGAAAAAATATTTGTTAAAAATTATTATTTATAAAAAAAATTATTATGATTAACCATATATGGAAAATGCTTTACTAATTAAATTTTGAGTTAGACATATTTAACTTTTCATTAAATAAAATATTTTAATTTTCATTATATCATCCAAGTGGATTCAAATTGATACCATTGTTTTAATAAAGATGATTTATTTAGAAACACACTAATCATGTATTATTAATACAAGTCTTATGGTAATTTTAATGCACTATTATTACCCTTAATTACCCGATTTACCCTTTTACCATAGTAAACAACATTACCAAAGTTAGTATTAATAATGAGCTAAAATAAAAAAAATTAAATAATTTGGACCTAATTAGTCCATATATGGAGTTAATTTTTTAAAATTTAAAACACATAAATTTCATTAATTAATTTAAAATTAATCATGTTGTCAGAAAGAGAGAACATGTTTTAAAAGCTAAATCAATGCAAAAGATTGAAACGTTTTTTAATCTGAATTCAAAGTAAAATTAATGATAATTAATTGAATTATATCGAATGGTTAAAATATATTCAATTTATACTTTAAAAGTACTCAATATTATAATAAAACTATATAAATTATTTTTATGAAAAATGATGTCTTCACAAACAATTTTATGTATTTTTTTTATTTATTAAATCATTAAATTTATTAGAAATTTATTAAAAATTAATCAATATTATATTTTTACATCCCATATCAAAATAATAATTTTATGAAGTCGTATAAAAAAATATTTTTTTTAAAATTTTAAATTAAAAGGGGTTCTCTTTTCAAATGGGTAAAATTTCCTTTTAAAAATATATAGGTTTTTATACATCAAATAGGGTTTTTTAATATCCGATGACTAAAATATCCGTTGGATATATCAAAAATATTTTATTAAAAAATAACATATATGTATATCATTAATTTCATTTCCAATAGAAATTCAGTAAAAAAATTTAAATATAAAATTGATTTATATTTTTCATAAATAATTGATTGAAAAAAAATTTCCAATACATTTTCATAAGTTAGTTACTCTTATAACCACAAACATGATGACTACTATATAAAAATAATTTTATACTAAGGGTGTATCTTGGTTTATTTATACTCATGATTTCATGAAAATGAAGATGCTTAAGAATTAAAATTATTTAAAGATTATATTTAATAAAAACATTTGGGTGTTACAGTTCCAAGCCTTAAGTCACATCCACAATGATAAGGGTAAGATATCAGTTTATAGAATTGTAAATGTGAGAGTAAAAATATAATAGAAATGAAATACAAAAAATTTTAATAGAGAGATATACAGAGAGAAAGTGAGAGAAAATAAAATAGAATAGATATTATGATTTAGTTGACAGTATGAAAACACAATAAATAATACAATAAAAATTATATAATAAGAAATATAAAATGAATAAATTATATGTAATATATATAGAGAATGTTAAAATGTAATGAGAATAATAAATTAAAATAACAAAGAATAAAATGATAAAAATGGGTGGAATTAGGTGTAACACATAAATAAGAATAAACATGAAAAAATTATTTTTTTCAAAAAATATACATTAAATATAAAAATAAAAAATATATAGAATATATAAAAACAAAGTTAAAATGATGTAGAATTAGCCTCCATATAGATAAATTATCCTCAACTGTGGGTGCCAAATTCCTCCTCTCGGTAGTGGTGTCATTATTTTTTTGGAAAAGGATATGACTCTACAACACCATATTAATTTAAAGAACTATAAGACTTGTGATGAATAATCAATGTGGTTATCTTTAATTTTTGCCTAAATATATTGGGGTTTGGTAATTGAAATTCTGGAAGAGATCCACATAGAATAAACACTTTTCTTGAACATATATTATCCTTAAATGTATCATTCTTTGGAATTCCATGGACATAATGTTAGTGGGGTCTCATTTTGTAGAGTTTGTGTATGGATGTGGATGATGGTTTATGGATTCACCCTTAATTGGTCTACTCCTTCATACATGCTTTGATGTGATTTTCTGAGAGAAGTTTTCATTCATGGTGGTCTGAACTATTCTTTTATGACATACATGATGTTTTCAAGATATAGCATGGGTGATTTCCTCAATATCAAGCTCGAATGGTTGTGGAATTGAGATTTATAATGGATAGCAGTTATGGTGGGAATGTCAACTGGGTTTTTCATAGTGGTGATGATTAAAATGTTTTTTCCATGGTAGGAGAGCATGATTTTAAATTTGGGAACAATAACACATATCACTCATATCCCACTTCAAAAAAAATTGTAGAAGCGACATTATTTGTAAAAAATGTCATGAAATCACAACCCAAAAACACTTGCTGTAATTTTTCATGACACTACATAAAATCCTAGGTGTGACCTATGTGGTCCATCCACCCATAGATACTCTCCTCGAGCTTGATCCACTATTGGAAATGCACAACATGTTGTTGATTCCGCTATACAGTTTCGACTTGGATTCACTGTTCTAGCCTTCCTAGCAGCTAGAGTGCCTGTTCAGCCCCCCTTTAAGAGGGATTGGTTTATAAATACCACATTCCATGTGCAAGATGACAATTGAATGTTATTTTTATGACCAAAGAAATGTAAATATTATTATAAATCACATTACAAAAAATAAATGTTCACATTGTTAATTACAAAAAAATTTATATATTTAAAAATAATCCCCATTTTAACAATTTTATTCAACATTAATTTATTATTTCAAAATTCCCAATTTTTTTTTAAAAAAATTAAATACATTTGTACTTAGATAAAAAATTATTTAATAATAATAATAATTTTATAAAAATATGCATGAATTTTATCTGTGTGCCATAGTTCTACCAACAATCTTGATCTATATTAAATTAAAAAAATAAATTTTTATAATATATTATTAAATAATGATGTAATTTATTAAATTATTGTCATATTTATATTTATGAAAATAATATTTTTGAAACTATCCTTGGAGGAGGTGGAGGAAATTTATGCAATTTATTCACGGAGGAATTAATCCAACAAAAATATAAACAACAGTTTCTAGTTTTGTATGAGGATATAATATTAGAGGATTGATTATAGATAATTCATTAATAGAATAATATTTCATTATACTCATAATATTTTATTCACTAATTCATGTTGTGTAGTCAATGTGATCCAGATGTAGAAGAATATTTGAATTTAACTTGGATAGATTATGTATAGTACCTCTTAAAAGGATTCAAGTTAAATTCACCTTATGTTACAATTAATTTTTCTATTTGTGAGACTATAATAATGTGTATCTCTATGTGGGGATTTTCATGAGAATGAGAGAGAAATTTGGTAATTTCCTAGGCTAAGAATGTGTTAGTATAATTGGAGGTATATATAATGTCAAGATAGATGATATTTTTAGATATTTTATTAATTAGTTTATTATTTTGGATATAGACTAACAATAGTTTTGAATCATGTGATTATATAATTTAAATAGATACTTTGATTTTTAAATAATGTTAAAATTAATATTTGTTAATCATAAATTCTGGTATAGATCAAATAATAATAACTATAATTTTTTCTCATATTTCATTATTCACAAACAAGTCAACTATTTATGAAAAATACCAAAAAATCACCTTCCAATTTTCTAATTTTGTAAATACAAAAAATGGAATATAATTTTCACACATATATGTATCAATATAATAGATTGTATTTTTAAACCAATTTATTATTTTTATGAAATAATAATATTTTAATATTATAATAAATTTTCATATGCTTTAAAAAAATTTCTTTTTTCAAAATACAAATTAAATAATAATAATTATTCTATGTATAATGAATTTATCAACCCATGTGATAACAATGAAAATTACGTTAAATAATTATATTATTAATACATATTATGATTTTTTATTTCTATTCTTTGAAAATAAAATCACATACTCTATAATTTTAAAAATAGTAATTTACATTTATCATAATACAAACATGGAATATTATCATTTTATAAGACATGTTAACAATATTTTACACATTCATATATTATGATAGAATTCTGACTATCAAATTACTATTCTAAATTATGGAAATATTTTTCAAACTATCAGATTGATATTCCTATTGAAACACTACTACTCTAATAGTCAAATATGTAATGGTCATATGAGTTACCTAAATTAAAAAAACCCACATTTCATTCATTATTGAATCAGTTATGTTTTCCCTCATCATTGATTTTATTTAAAAATTTGAATATACACTTATGATAAATATCACATCATTTCTATAATACTGTTCCTGATACATATCATTTTTAGTGATTGAGGAGATATTTTATTATGTTATAGTTATCATACATTTAATTTTTATTCCATTGTAATACTTTAAATTATTATGATTATATTAATTATATAGATGTAATTTTCAAATTATTATAATAATATGGTGTTGGTTTTATCTTGTCGTTCATGTGAATTATATAATAATGCATTAATAAATATGACAATTTTATTTAAGATGGTAAAATAAATTTATAAAAGATTTTGATACATTCATACACATATATAAAATTTTATAGTACATTATATCATGAAAGGAAGTGTGGGTAGTCTATTTTCAGTACATCGTATAGTTCACGTGTTTCATCATTGTACTAATGGTTCAATATAATGTTTCATTTATAGTCCAATATCTTTAATAATTTTTCTTCATAATAAATATTAATTTCCATCAATACCATCTATGAATTCAATAATTGTAATATATTTTTTGTGTATATCTTCAAGATAGATAACTGGAATAAATCACATATGTCAGAAAAAGTGGGTGGTAGTTCTTATCAACAAGATATGACTACAAGTTAATAATGAATATCAATTTGGAATGTGTACTTAGTAAAACCAATTTCCCTTATTAAATAATTTCATGACACTCTTCCAAACTCAATTTCAATATATAATATTCTATATTAATAGTTTCTATTATAAAATTATTTCATTTTTCATATTTGTATATGAATATTATTAACCATTTTTTACAATTTCTTATTCCATTTTAGGTCCCAGCAGCATGCAATTTCAAACATCCTCAAAGTACATATGTGTTATACATCTTTTCTTATTACGATCATAATAAGAATACATATGGATTATTTACTTTAATACAATATTGTATAATACCTCCACTAGAGGATAATGCTCATCCCATCCTTCATTAAAATAAATTGACCATGGAATCAAAAAAACAACATGGGTCTATATTTTACAATGATATTTGCACCAGTTTATGGGTGATAAGTCATGATGATGTTTAACACCAAGCATAGATAATATTTTATAATATTATAAATAATTGAGCTAAACCAAGTATCTCAATCCTACAAAAAATATATTTTCTGAAAAGTATCATAGCACCCTGAAATATATGCTTCCATGCTGATTGATTTTGAAGCCCTATAAAATTATAGTGATGTGAAAACTATTTATGTTTATCCACAAGAACCCATTATACATTATTTTATATGGTTATTTTCATTTGATTATTGACAATGTACATAGAGTCATGGTACGATTTCCATCCATGATTGGGTAATGGTTTTATCATTCCCATGTACTATTTATTTTCTTAATTCACTTAAAGAAATTATTTTTATTCCATGCCTTCATTTTTTTATCCCCCAAAAAATTCATTCATTTATTTTAATACATATTTATTCACTATGGGTTTATGGGTAATTTAAATCTATATAAACCAACCAATGGTTCCTTATTTATTGAATGATTTTATTGTACATATAGACATGATCTTCATATTAAATCACTTTTTTCATCAATGTTTATTTTTAATGATTTACATTATCCTAGATATTCCTCCCCTTTATGTTTTTTCAAATCTTATCTTTGAGTAGAATTTATCTTATCGGGAAGGGATAGTTGGGGAACCATTTTAAAAAAGACTAATGATGTTTATTCTATTTAATTCCTATATAAAACCTTTTTTATGTAAGAAAATATTTGTTGCTAAAAAATTCTCATCATTGGTAACCTCATTGGATACTTTATACTTTGAGTACTCACCACATTATTTGATATCAATTGATGGAAATGGATTAAACTGTTTTAGTTCTCAGTCAAATCGAATCATCATAGTTTTAGAATTTTATGATCTTTATGTGTGGATATATTTTTTATTCTTTTCTGATATCTATATATTTAACACATTTCACCTAAATAAAATTCCAGAAAACATTACATTAAAATATTATTGTATCCAAATTCAAGCATCATTGTATACAACTATAAAATCTCCACATGAAGGAATTGTAAGCACTAATGTGGTGATAATAACAAATTTTCAATTAAATAATGATCTCTTATCATTGATTGGTCTATTGAAACATTACTCATTATTGAGTTAGCATGATTAATGGAATTTAAAATCATGACACATTATTTACCTATTTTCGGTAATACAGAACTCGTATTAAGAAATGTATCGACCTACAATATATATATTGGTCTATCCACACCTCAATTTTATTTTTCATAGAATGGTCCATTGATATTACACAATCATATAGATCATTCCCAATGAATGATACTTTATATATATATAACTCTCATTTTGCATACATTGTTTACAGTTCATCATTTTTAAAATTGAACAGAATAGAATTTAGATGATCTTCATGGTCCATCTCGATTTTGATAATATATTACATTATCTTCTATCAATAATACCACAAATTTATTCAAATATTCACAAATTACTCTATTTATCATGTATATGTTTATCAATGGTTCATTATTAGGTAAAAATTGTATAAATATAATACCATAATGTCTATATATTATTCAAAACAGATTATTTGGAATATCTTAATCACTACCTTTAATTAGTGATACACTTAATGAGGTAACTCTATAAAGATTTCTTGGACCCATCTAGTTGATTGAACAACTAACCAATCTATTAAATGTTATACCTATTGTTTATCAGTATTTTTGGTGTTAACTATAATTAATGAAGTGGTGTTTTTTCCTATCCATATTTTTAATGGAAGGGACTGGCTCACCCCCTAGTGGAGGACTTTGGATTATAAAACAATTTTTAAGATTCCATTATATATTATTAATTAGTGATTATAGTTCAACGGTTGACATTCTAGATGATGTCATGGAAATTTTTTGATATCCTTGAATGTGTTAAATTGAGAACTCAGTCATTCATTTAGGTGGAATACCATAGAGCTCTTTATAAAATATAAGTATAGTCTCTCAAATTGTGTATGTCTTTAGGAATGATTCTTTTCATTTCCTAAATAATCCAAGTTATATATTTTCACATATAAGATAATGATATAGAATATGGAGAATATGATTCACAAGAAGATTCATCTATCACCATACAATTGTAAAAAATTAGGTAAGTCTCAAGATATGATGATTGATCTCCATCTCTCAATAGTTGATTTAAAATTTATATAATGGATCATAATTCATTCCAAATATATGAATAAATCATACTAACCAATTTATGACCATATTTTCTAGGACATTGATTCCACAATAATTGAATATGGATGAGTTATATACATGAGATGCATTAATTTATCCATTTTTAATTCCAATGGATAACACAACCTCCATGGTTAGAGGCGGCCTTTTAATTTTCCTCAAAACTGGAATGATATGAAAAAATTCTTGACTCATTATCAAAAAAATTATCAATTATTATAGATTGATTCACTAGTTAGAATCTCACCATAATGTTCTCTAGATCTAGATCAGTAATTATTATAGATTATTCTATTTATTATAAAATATTCCATAGAGGGTGTTCTCATTGATTTAATATGAAAACACATGGTTATGATTATTATTGTGCATAATGGTAATATTATTTGTAGTTGAACCACTAGAACACATGCTGCTTGTTTCATTGAAACATATTTTGTTAAATTTAATTATTGGAATTATTTATCTACCTTCATAATTTATTAAACTAGTTCACAAAATTTCCAAATTTGAAGCATCTCCCAATTACTATGGATATTTTCAAGGATTCTCATGTTCACAATTTCGGCACTAGATCATTTTTATTTCCTTTCACCAAATTTTTTAAACCATTCACCCCCTAAATTAGACAGTTTTTACATGTATTGCCTATATCTCCATAAGACCAATGAGATTCACTAATATCCACATTAAAATTAATGGAATAATAGGAAATCAATTCATAATAATCAATTTGTTGAATTTTCATATAATTTCATACACATTTATTAAAATAACTAAATAATAATAAAAATAACATTTAGTTTAAATGAAATGATTTGATATATATTGTGGAATCATTGTGATTTTTCCCTCAAAATACATGATAGACTCATATTACATTTTTTCAGACCATAGAACTGACAACCCATTTTAATAGGAAGTGTTCCACAAAAAAATTATTAAATTTTTATTTGTAATTATTCTTTTATAAATTAAACCGAATTTTCCTTAGTTTTTTGGTTCTGGATCAGTGTCCTACACGGGTAAGAATCTATATCCGTGTGTTAAATTTAATGTTCAATATCCATAAATTAAAATAAGTGGGGGTAAATGATTAACTTTTAGTGGGGTCCATAAACTATTACATTATTATAATATCATAATATTCACTAATATTTTGTGGTATTTGTTATATAATTGACTCAAATGAAAATTAAACTTTTATTGAAGTAAGAGGGTGTCCTACTAGATATAAGAAAATATTAATAACATGATCTATATGATGAATAACCCACATAATGATATTATCTCCAACTCATATTTAATTATGCATCTCATTAAGAAAATCATCACATTACCTATCACATTGGTTGTTTTCACGGTTCCCCAAATTTCACTCCACTAACTAAAATAATAAAAAATTAAAATTATGTATTATCATACTCCAACAAAAACTCAAGTTAAAATAGAGATAGTTAGAATAAAATAAATAACATTTAAATGAGTTGTATATCCTAACATATGAGTCCATTTTTTTCAATATGGATTTATCATGTTTTTTTCTTATAATTGTTTCTGATAAAAACTATTCAATTCCTTCAATATGGTATATAAAAATTTTGTGAATTTTTTCAATCATACCTCTCAAGAGTATAAATCATGTTATTCATTAATTCTATATAATATATTGATTCTAATGATATAGGTTAATACCTAGAATACCAATTTATATTTATTTAAACAAGTTATATTTAAGCCAGAGTTGCATTGCCTTTTAGTTTACACAAATGGATGTAATTTCATTGAATCCATTGACACTATACATCGGTAAAATTTCATCATTGTTCACATATATAAAATTATACAAAATATATTCTTTTCCTCATAACAATATTTTACAATACCTTGATCTAATACCAAATATAGATACCCAATTATTTGAAATATATTATTTAATTAATTTTAATATAAATATATAATAAATACATCAAAAAGATAAAGAGCCCTACTCTAATTGAACCACTACATTATATATATATTTGGATGTAATAGAGAGTCATTATTTTATTCTACATAATCTTATTCTAAATCCATTTGGTCCAAAATAATAGTACACCATAACCTATAGAATACAAAAATAGAATGGGTGAGGTATAATGCCCAATAATCAAATAAACTCAACAAAGAGTTTAACATGTTATTTAAAAATAATATCATGATATTATTAAAGAATAGGATAATGAATAATCATATTGAATTATAATATCAATAACATGGTATCATAACATCAGGGGAATATAGAAATCTAGATGAAACATAAAGCATTAAATAAACCTAAGTCATGGTTATCCGAAAAGAAAAAAGCACATTGTGTATAAAGACTCGTAAAAAATTATGATTACCCCATGATCAATTACATATTATATAATGATTCATATTAATCTCAAAAATAATTTACTACATTGTGGAAATAGTCAATATGAAATGTCTATGATTATGTAAAGGGAAAGGGAAGTGAAACTGGTTTAGAAATGAACATTCATAATACTCTTCTAAAGACTTTATTAATGAATTTTGACGAAAGAAAGGACATGGTATTTTATTTGAAAGTCATTGGTAAATAATAATTTTCATCCCAAAAATAATCTTTTATTTAATAAAATCATGAATGATAAAAAATTTATTTATAGTGTGATATAAAAATGATTATGGGATATTAAAGTTCCCTATAATGGTGGTTTCCATCAATGAAGTAACTGAGAAATGAAAATAAGTCACATATAACCCCATAAATGGAAGGGATAATAAGATATTCATATATTTTAGTGGAATATATACATTATTTTTATGAATACATAAAATAAATATATAGATAATATGAGTCGCAAAGGAAAAGGTCTTAACCTAATGAAAAAGTGAGGGTTGGGTAAATACCTTACCATAGGTTGTAGAATTTTTCCTCACCAATTAATAACATTTTTTAAAATTAAAATTATATCATTAGTTACCTAATTGAGAACATATATCATCTATATATTTTAAGGAAATTATATAATATTATTTTAAAATGATTTAAATGACATATAATGTTTTTCTTTCATTTTTATTACAGAACTCATTTTAGGGTTCAAAGGATGTATCACTTGTGGATAATTGTTGATTTTCTTTTCAAATGGGTTGGGAAATAAAAAATATAAATTAAATGATATTCATGAATGTAATATAATTGAAGACATTATATATCTATATAACTTTTTACACATATGAATTATTCATTTAGTAAAAATGACATCATTAAACATATTGTTCATTTAGGTGGATTTGGTGACCATAAAGAAGTATATCAATATTATTTATGTATTTTTTTAATTCAATAAAAAATCATGAAATAATTAATAATATTCTTCTTGAAGAAAAAAAGATTCTATGGTAGACATTGATGAGATAATATATGGTTTGTGAAAAATCATTGAAAAAACGAGCTCAAAACCCAAAATAGAAATTAATTCAGGATGTTATAAAATATCACATATAACTAGTTCATCATAAAGTGTTTCATTGTGATGTTCAATAAATCACTTAAATAATGATTAATCTCATGAAATTTATGATTATTTAGGGAGGACATCATTTTTTATTAAGAATACCTCTCAAGAAGAAACCTTCATAAAATGAGACTTATTGACACCACATTTATGATAAATATATCCCCCACTCCACATTAAGAGGTAGTATAATTTTTTAATACGACTTGAATATCATAATTGATGAAAATTAATCCTTCATGACATAAATAATATATGGATTATTTTAGGTAGTAATATAATATAAAAAACCTCCCATATGTTCATAAAAGAAATGAACCATGATAGATATGAATTATGTGAACGTACATGGCCTTCTAGATGTAGGAAAATTCCTGATGACTTTTAGAGTTAAATGATATTATTATACATAATGAAACTATCCCTATGGGAAGAAATACATTACCCAAAGGCACAAAAACCATGTTTTGTGATGGTCATGCCTTCACATTTCCTTTTACAATTGTGAATCCCCTAGCCTTTGGAAATCACCAATCCATCTTGAATCTGGTCCACCTGTATTATCCATGATTCTGTATTTCATATAACATTCCATTTTGAATGATGAGGGTATTTGTACCATGTACTCATTTGAAATCTATTCATCAATTCATCAACATGTAATGTTCCACATAAGGATTTCATCATGATAGGGAAAAACATTCATTAGCCTTTGTTGATGCTTAGTTTTGTATCCTTCTATCATACATGAAAATTAACCCCCATGTGTTGTCCCATCAGTCTTCATGATTCATGATTTAAAAATATACAGGATAGCATCCTATTCAGATTATGTTTAAGAAGATGACAATTCCATTAGAAGATAATGTTGAAATATTGACCAACCCTATGTGGTGAATATATCATTACATCTATATGGAATTATTGGGATGAAACCTCAACATAAAATTTGGTATGAATCTTTATCACAAGGGATTAATTTGAAATAAAATGTATATATTAACTCTCGTTTCGTAAATTTACATTAAATAACATTTTCCAAATACTTATAACATTATAAAAATTGACACCCAATGATCGTACTAGTCTAGTGCCTTTGGAAACATAGAAGCATAAACATAATTACATAAAGTAGTTACATCATCTCCCATGAGGTCTTTCATGACAAGAATACTTCGTATATACATCAAATATAATACATATCTTCATAACATGGGGGGGGAACATAAAAAGGGATTAGATAAAATTCTTAGTGAGGGAAAATAAGGTAGATATTTTAGCGTAATCATGAGAATAATTGTACGAGAACAAGATCAATAAAATATAATATTATACCCTAAATATAAAATAACATTGACATTAATCATGGAATAAATCTTAGATTTTCATAAGATATGAATAATAAGGAAATAAATAACCAAATCCATGAAATCATAATGTATTTTAAAAATATGAAGTCATAATAGACACATAAGAATTTATAATGTTATATATAGTTGTTAGGGAATTTCTCCATAGGACATCTTAGTGCCAAATATCCTTAACTGAACTAGTATTACTCCCTATTCTAGCTTAGTATTAATAAATCGAGTTTACACCACAATAATTCACTCTAATACTTAATCATGTTCATTAATCATTCTTACAAATTAATAATAAACATTGTTGTTTTATCATTCCAGCAATATCTATCTCATGTGATATAAATATCAACCCTATTCATTGGAGGGAGATATAGGTCACACCCATCTCATAATTAAATCATTCATTTATGTGCCAGAAATTTATAAACCATCATATCATAACTCATGAAATAAAATGGGTGTCAAATACATCAAATCATTTCATAAGCATAGAAAAAATAATTTTTCATAATCAGTTCATCAAATCATAACCCATAAAAGAATCTGTGTTTCATAATAATATAACATATGAAAAATAAATGGGTTTCCTAAATATATAACAAGTGGAGGAGAAACATATTTCATAAACACATAACCAGTGGATGAGGAAAGAGTTTCATAAACACAATTACATAAAAAAAATAAACCATTCAGAAAAATAATAGGAATGGATCCATTTATTAAATTCCAAAAAAATGATTTAGTGACACAAACATGTGTTATCTGAGAGGAAAAATAATTTTTAATGATCTATTAGAATCATTTCTTGAAAAAAAAATTTCTCTTCATTGAAATGGATCATTAAAACATAAATATTTTTGAAAACTATTTCCAATAAAATTAAGCTAAAATAATATAAAGAGGACCTAAAATAATTGTCAAATATTTTTCATTTTTAAATTATAATATTAATCAGGAAAACATTTTTTAAAACACAATTTTTTAAATAAGATAGATTCATGGAAGAAAAATATATCTAATAAATTTTTTTATAAATTTTTTTCTTAATATCATAAGTTCCAAAGAGTGGAAAATTATAAGTCATATAGGGAGATATCATGTGTACATAGAGGATAAGAAAACACACGAGTTTTCATGAGATATAAGTCATATTATTTCATAAATTAGAGCATAATCATAATCAATTACAACAAATGATGAGTTTTTCAATTTAAATTTACTACATGGTAACATGGGATCATACTATCCATGTAACAAAATGGATTTACAAGAAGTGTAAAATATAATTAAAATAATTAAACAATTTATTTATCATTTCAAATATATACCGGGAACAAACATTGGGGCAAAACAAATCACGTTTCTCAATGAAAGTAAATCGAGAGAAAACTATCTTGATAATTTGGAAACTCTACAAATATAAAACCATAGAATTAATAATAATTGAGTAGATATTTAAAAATTAAAATTAATAATTATAATATAATAAATTCATGGGAATTATCTATATCATGAAAAGGAAAATAGTGATGAAAATGGCATGAATTTCAAAAATTTAAAAAGTGAGATAAAATTCTTGTACTTGTGTCGTTAATATATTTTTACTCATACAATATTCTTGTATAATAATTTTAAGTTTATTATTAATATTTTACAAAATATTATTATTATATATTATACCTTATATCGTTTGATTGTGGACTTATATGACCTTTTTGTTAACAATCCCAAGATAAGGATTCCCATTGGGTAATATTAGCTTTGTTCATAACATGGGTTGGATCCTTAGTCATTATAATTATATCATGATTTCTATAATGTATGACATGAAATAAATATAATTTTTGTTTATTATATGTGTAGTTTGATAATATATTGAATATATATGTATAAAATGGATTACATTGTTCAAGGATACTGTAAGTTTTATGTAAGAATGATCATTATTTCTCTTATTATTGTTGTATTAAATGATAGAAGGTAAAATTAATATTTATTAATATGTATATATATAATTAATAATGTATAATGTAAATACTCAGAAATTTCAAGGAATTTTTTAAAAAAAATATTAATTTGGAATTTTACGAGTCTGTTGCTTCTAATGGCGCTTGATTCTGAGGCCTAGTTTTCCCGGAATCAATTTTCGACGTTTAGCTCAGGTACGTTCAGTGAACGAACGAGCAGGTTTTTTTATCCTTGAAACTGGTGCTCATAATTAAAATCTGAAGGCCCTGAGGAATTCGCAGCACATGGATTCATTTAGGCATAGCTTAACTTCGATCGATAAGGGTCAGATGAAAAAGATAAATTTTTAGACTTTCAGAAAAAAGAATGTTATATAATAAAATTATTATAAGTTATTTTATTCTTTTTCTTCCACCGTTCAGTGACAGTTGGCAGAATCGCAGTGTAACGATGATCAATAAATGAGGGACATTTAATGACTTGTCCCATTGGTTGTGTAATAGCAACGCCCATGTAATTAATAGGTTCATTAATTAATGTTCATTAATGAACCATAATAATGAACACAATGTGAGGATTAATTATTTTATTAATCAACACATTGGATAACGATTTGAGAACCCTTGGGAGGAAGCTATGATGAAACGCCGATGATACCGGCCTCCGATGAAGAATGACGAAGAATGCATGTTCCTAGTAGATCGACGACGCGCCACCAAACCTCTACCTCGCGGCTAGAGAGGTGACTCCACTTCCTCCTTGGCATGCCCGGGAAACTCCTACAATCCCCTTCTCTGCGACATCGTGTACCGCGACACCGACGATCATCTTCCTTGTTGAGGTAGGGGAATTTAGAAATTTTATATTCTTTCTTATGAGATTTATACCCTCGTGGTTGGTATCTTTTTGTTTCATGATGTGAACAACCACTAACGCGGTGGGTGAGGACTAACGAACAAGTCTGAACCCACTGCTGCTTTGTTCTTGTTGTGCATAAATATTAGCGATGACGATGCGGGACTGTTCGGACAATTTGAGGCCTTAGTAGTGATATACATGTCCTAAGACGACTGCAGGCACATACATGAGCATGAACGGACCACCAGAATGACTCTGGTGGCATGTAGAAGCCTCTGGCGGCATGGGTTGCCGGTGGCCGGAGGCGGGGGCTGGCACCGACCAGCCGCCCAGAGGCAGCGGCGCCCTGGCGCACCGCCAGCAGGAGCCACTATAGCTGAAGCCACAGTGGCAGGGGACTGGATCCCGGGGTCGCGCAAGATTTGGATGAGATGCGACATTGGGCTCTACGTCAGCGGAGCGCAAAGGGAGGGGGGACCGCATCCCCCCTACTCGGCCCGCTGGCAGAGCCAACACACCCCCCCAGGTCGGGCTAGGGAGGGTTGCCCGGACCATGCCGCACCCTCCTAGGTCGGGCCGCGCCCAGCCGGGTCAGCCCGCGCCCTCTCGTTCCGGACCTGAAGCCGGGTCGGGTCGCCTCAGTTTGGGCCGACTAGGGGCGGTTGGGTTGGGTCGGGCTAGGCCTAGACCCCCCTCTTCGGACCACTTTCGGTCTTTTTCCCACAACATGTGCTAAAAACCTCCGATCGACACACTATCAGTTGTGTATGAACCATTGGATCGAGAAAGTCATTTCGGTATATTACACATGAGGTTTCAGAAATGTTTGTGTGTGGCCGGGATGGTTCGAACTCGAAACCAACCGGGCCCTTGGAGCGGAAACGCTTATATATCAAGGATCGGACATCCGATTGATGTGTAGTAAATTTCGTTGGGATCCTTTTATTGAGACGGTCCTTTTGGATTACTGCGCTTGAGGTTTGGACGGAGCTGGAGTATGGTCGGTTTGTTTTTAGCTTAAAAACCAACCGGGTCCCTGGAACAGAAAAGCTAATAACTCTCAGACCGGGCGTCTGATTGACGCACAGTCTGTCGCGTTGGGTTTCTTTTGATGGGGCAGAACATTGGGATACATAAACTCTAGAATTCATGACAGTTTATGTATCTAAACTCTTTTTCTTGAAGAGTGGACCCTCCCGGAATCGAGCATGCTGTGTGCAGGAACCCTAGAGATGTCTGCGACTGCATCGACTTCTGTACTAGAATCCTATGTGGGTTCGACATCGATGACTACCATACGGGAATCCTCCGCGGGTTCGACGGAAACAACTACTATTCTTGTATCCTATGTTGGTCTGGCGGTATTGGACTATGTACTTGTATCCATTGTGGGTCCGGAAGAGTAGCTGGTTTTGTATCTTGTGTGGTTCCGACAGCATAGTTGGTCTTGTATCCTATGTGGGTCTGACGGCTTAGATGAATCAGTGGCTACATCTGATCATCTCTATCGCTTTACGAAATGTATACCTATGTGAGATGAGTCTTGACTTCAATCTATATCATCGATTTGATTTATTTGCTTTCATGTGTGGACTGGGTTGTGTTTTCCTGTGTGGACTGGGTTGTACATGGGCTCGTGAGTTGGAGTCGAACTCGAAATGATGACTTAGGTATATGTATTGGCATATACCTAAGTTGAATTTTTTGAAACTTCGTGTTTGTATCCTTCCTTTGTGGTTTATCCTCTGTTCAATCTGGGAGATCTTCTGGGGTCTCGGGGTCCCTACTATGTATCGTATAATCAGCCTTGCATGGGCTACGCCCGCACTAGGTTGTGTTGGTTGTAGACGACGGACAATGCTGATCCTGGTTGAGGCTTGTTGAGAGGAACGGTACCCGAAGGTGGACTATCAGGGAGATGTACGAGGAGTAGACGTACGGACCCGAGGAGCCGAAGAGACAATCTATACCCACCCTTCATGTGGGAATTCCAGAGGACGACATGGTGGTCACTGATTTACTTTACTATTGCTGTTATTTTTTTTCAGTTGTACTGTACTTTCATTTGTGTTCCTATTTTGGCCCATTTACTTTTCAACACTTACTTGTGTACTCAGTTTACTTGGTGTTTACTTCAACATGTGTACTCTGTGGTGTTTTTTCTTATATAAAGGAAATACCTTCCCTTTTTCGGGATTTACGCATTTGGTGCTAGTCGTCAGCACATGGACTATGGAAGGAGGGATTAGGGTAGTCACAACACGGGCCCCGAGGATGGGTCATGACAAATTGGTATCAGAGGAGTCGGTTCTACCGCATAACTCAAGATTCTGATAATTTCGTCTCTATGAAGCAATAATGTTTAGAGTAATGAGTGTGGTTATCAGTCCAGCGAGTCCAATGTTGGTGCGGTGGCCGACATATCAATAAACAAGGACCCTGACTTTTGATTTCCAACTCAGTGCAGAAAAAAATTAATTACATGTGTGTTTAAAAAAATTTTGTTGTGATTACTTTGTGTCAACTCACCAGGTATAATATATTAATCGTGGAGCACCTGTTTCTTTTCAGGATAGCCCCACGATGGCAGACATCTAGGGTTATGAGATTTGTGCAAGATGGCAGTCCACCGAGCGACGATGCCTCGGTGTAGGGCCCCATTAAAACAGAGTCACCGGAGGTAACTTTACTATTGAGCCACCGATGCTACCAGCCCCAGCGGTGGAGAGTGTACGCCACCTGATCACATTTCATGAGTTTCAGAGATAGATGCCGACCAGTTTTTGCGGAGATATGGATCCTCAGGAAGCTGAGGATCAGCTGGAGGTTGTCGTTATAGTCTTCAGATTGGTAGGGACACCAGCAGACCTCTTGGTGATCCTTTCGGCAAGTATCCTATATGCAGAAGCAAGTAGATGGTGGAGCCTGATGCTCCAGGTGCATGACTAGGCATCTCTACTTTGGACAGACTCCGAGAACCTCTTTATCTCAGAGTTCATTCTAGCCACCATCCATGTGGTGCGCATCCAGGAGATACTACAGTTGCGCCAGGGTAGCATATCATTAGCCTAGTACTCGACGATATTTTCCGACCTCTCGCGCTAATCCATGGACATGGTATAGGACCCATTATTCCAGGCCCAAACCTTTGAGCAGGTGCTGAGGCATGAGATCAGTGCTTCAACGATTCCACTCAACATCCCGACCCAGACGGGGGTGCTAAAGAGAGCCCTGTTAGTGGAGAGCATTCTCGCTGAGCAACCATCAGCATTGAGACCCCTCGCAGGATGACATAGAGTGGAGTCTTCAGCAGCTGGCAGTCAACAGATGACGTAGGGGCCCAAGCAGACCATGCCATTTGGTGAACGACCTCAGGACACGGGTTCAGCAGTGTGGGGCACATGGCGCAGAGCCTTCCTTCCAAGCAAAAGAAAACGTTATGCATGTGGCGGGCAGGGCCACATGGCTTGTGATTTCCTGACCTTCCATGTAGACAAACAACAGATAGTGGAGGGACCTCCCAGGCAGAGGCAGATGTTCGATCGTGGCGGTCCGTAGGAAGCACGTGGATGAGGCAGAGGAGCTGTCTGGGCAGTGGGTGGTGAATGACGCTTCGAGGCTCTCCCACCACCACCCCCCGGAGATCCACCCCGACCATAGGGAGCGGGCGGGCAGAGGCAGGCTCAGCTCCAGGAAGCAGAGGATTACAACCACGGTGCACCCGAGATGATTCAAGGTACTATCTGTGTCTACTCCACCCTTGTTTCTATTCTTATAGACACAAGTGCGTGTCATTATTTCATTGTTGATTCCCTTGTTAAGAAATTAGAGATTTTGACGGAGCTGTTGGCTTAATCCTTACAGCTGGAGACTCCTACGGGAGAATACTCGACGATTACGCACTACTGTTGTCAGTGTGAGCTTACTCTAGGAGGCAAGAGCTTCAGCTAGGATCTTCTTGTAGCGACATCAAGGCCTTACGATTTCATCGTGGGAATGGACTGGTTATCTGCATTCCATGATCAGATCGACTATATTAGGCGCAAGGTGTGGTGTCTCCACACGGATGGGACTAGGTTTACCTTCACCGGTAAGAAGGGAACCTGCACAGCACAGGATGGACTCACACAGAGGAGAGGGCAGTAGATCACCCATTAGTTTGCTAGTCTCATCCTCCGTGCAGTTCATGTGCGGATTCCGAGTCTTCTTGTAGTGGTGGATCAGTATACAGACGTTTTTCCTGATGATGTTCTAGGACTACCTCCTCGCAGGGTGGTAAATTTCAATATAGATCTATACCCCAGGACATCACTGATTTCCACACCAGCATATCCGATGGCGCCTGCTGAGATTCGTGAGCTGTGGGTAGAGCTGGAGGACTTGCAGGGCAAGGGATTCATCTGACCCAGTGTTTCACCCTAGGATTCTATGATTCTATTTGCCCAGAAGGTGGATGGGAGCTTGGTACTGTGTTTTGACTATCTTCGCCTGAACCAAGTGACCACGAGGAACAAGTATCCGCTTCTGAGGATTGAAGACCTCTTCGATCAGCTAAAGGGAGCACGATGGTTCTCAAAGATAGACCTCGGGACAGGCTATCATCAGATCTGTGTTCGGGATGAGGATATGCAGAAGACATCCATCAAGTGTCGATATGGCCACTATGTGTTCTTGGTCATGCCCTTCGGTGTGAAAAATGCTCAATTAGTGTTCATGAGTCTCATTAACAGGATCTTCTAGTCCTACCTTGATCGGTTTATCGTAGTCTTCATTGAAGAAATACAAATTTACTCGACTACCGAGGAGTAGCACGCCTACCACTTATGGGTTGTACTGGATACACTCTGAGAGCACCAAATTTATTGTATTCTCTTGAAGTACCAGTTCTGGCTTCGAGAGGTCCACATATTGGGGCACGTCATCTCTGAGGCAAGAGTTGTAGAGTATCCCATAAAGGTCAAGTAAGTTCTTGCTTTGGATCCACCCTGGAGCATGACAGAGGTGCAGAGTTTCCTAGGTCAGGCAGGGTACTATCGGTGATTTGTGCCAGAATTCTCCAGAGTTGCAGCACCGCTTTCACCCTTGACGAAGAAGGGGAAACCCTTCATGTGGTCATAGAGATGTCATCAAAGCTTCCAAGAGCTAAAGCGGAGATTGACCAGTGCACCAATCTTGAGGCTACCAGATGAGGGTGTAGGGTACGTAGTTTACTATGACACATCAGAGACCAGAATCGGGTGTGTCTTGATTTATGAGAGATCTGTGATCACTTATGTTTCATGGATGTTGAGGTAGCATGAGTAGAACTACGCTACCCTTGACCTGGAGTTGGTAGTAGTGGTCTTCGCCCTAACGATTTGGTGACACTACCTGATGGGTGAGTGATTTACAGTCTACTCTGACTACCAGAATGTCATGTACATCTTCTCGCAGAAGGACCTGATCCTGAGATAGCAGTGATGGCTTGAGTTCCTCCAGGACTTTGACTTTGAGATAGTCTACACTCTTGGGAATGGGAAAGTAGTAGCTTATTCTCTCAGCAGGAGGATGGGAATCGAGCAACTTGGATAGGTGACGAAGAAACTTGTCATGATGTAGATATTATACGTGGATAGAGATGGGGCAAACTTTTATTGTTTCACACAATCAATCCTCCACTTCTTCATCGGGTCAGAGAGGCACAGTGTGGGGACGTTGACTGTGAGACACGACTTGCACAGATATCCTAAGGACATCCACCTGATGGATTCTCTGTAGGAGGAGAGCACATCGTCCTTTTCAGATGACGTACCATGGTATATGTTGCATTAAAGGAGGAGGTGCTGAGAGAGTTTCACAATTCCTCATTAGTGGTACATCCTGGAGTGGAGAAGATGTACCAAGATCTTAGATGACACCACTGGTGGCCGGGTAGGAAGAAGGTTGTGGTAGAGTTCGTTTCAAGATGCCTCACCTGCCAGCAGGTGAATCCGGTGCACCAGGTACCAGCAGGCTTGGTACAACACTTGGAGGTCCCAGAGTGGAAGTGGGACGGGATATCCATGGATTTCATGATAGGTCTTCCACATTCATCCTGAGGACACGACACCATCTGGGTGATCGTAGACCGACTCACCAAGTCTGCCCACTTCCTACCGATCTGAGAGTAGGGCTCAGTTGAGAGATTGGGACACCTTTATGTTCAGGATATCATACGACATCATGGGGTGACATCATCTATCATCTCCGATAGAGATGATCGCATTACTTCCTGGATTTGGAAGGGGTTGTAGGCGGATTTTGGGATGACACTAAGCCAGATTACTACCTTTCACCCTCAGATAGATGGCGATATGGGGAGGAACATTCAGACACTCGAGGACATGCTCCGGGCATGTGTCCTTGACTTTGGTCGTAGCTGGGAGGATCATATACCCTTGGTGGAGTTTGTGCACAACAACAGATATAACTCCACCATAGGGATGACACATTACGAGGCACTGTATGGCCAAACATACAGATCATCTCTATGCTGGGCTGACACTGGGGAGTCATCACTCATAGGACCAGAGATGGTTCGAGCTACGATGAAGAAGTTGCAGGACATCCAGGAGTGGATGATGACTGCACAGAGAAAAAAGAAGTCCTATGCTGATAGTTGGTAGAGACAACTGGTATTCGAGGATGGAGACCATGTCTTCTTACGGGTCTCACCTCGACGTGGATTATAACGATTTGACCGCGGGGAAATGTTATCTCCACACTTCATCAGGCCTTTTCAGGTCCTCAGCAGCATAGGCGAGGTGGCATACCACCTGGCACTTCCCCCTCAGTTGCACTGGGGGCATGACGTCTTCCACATATCTCATATAAGGGGATACGTGCATGACCCGACATATATCATCGACCACAAGGAGATGGACATCGATGACAGGGTTACTTTTTTGGAGGTCCTGGTGGAGATCGAGGATCGACCGGAGTGGGTCCTATGTGGATGGTCGATACCTCTAGTGCAACTTCATTGGTATCACAAGAACCTCCAAGAGAGCACATAGAAGTGGGAGGCTCAGATGCATGCTCAGTACCCTCATATGTTTCCCTAGATTATGTTGTAGATTTATGGGGACGTAAACCCCAGAGGTTGGAGTAATGTAATGTCTAGGAAATTTCATGGAATTTTTTTAAAAAAAATCTTTGGAATTTTACGATTCTGTGGCTTCTAACGGCGCTTGATTCCGAGGCCCAGTGTGTCCGGAATCAATTTTTGATGTTTAGCACGAGTAAGTTTATTGAAAGAACGAGCGGGTTTTTCTAACCTTGAAACCGGTGCTAGGAATTAAAATATGAGTGCACTGATGAATTCGCAGCACCAGGATTCTCCTAGGTGAAGTTTAACTTCGACCAATAAGGTTCAGACAAAAAAGATAAATATTTAGACATTCAGAAAAATAATTTTATATAATAAAATAACTATAAGTTATTTTATTCATTTTCATCCACCATTGAGAGATAGTTTGCGGAATCATAGTGTAACAACGATCAATAAATGGGGGCCATTTAATGTCTCGTGTCTTTGGTTGTGTAACTAAACCCTTCTGTTTAATAGGTTCATTAATTAAGGTTCATTAATGAAACATAATAATGAACACAATGTGAGGATTAATTCATTTATTAATCAACCCTTTGCCTAACGATTTGAGAACCCATGGGAGGAAGCTCTGATGAAACTCCAATGACGTAGGCCTCCGACAAAGAATGACGATGAATTTGAGTTCCTCGGGGATCGACAAAGCACCACCAAAACTCTTCCCCGTGGCCAGAGAGGAAACAATGCTTCCTCCTCGGCATGCCCGGGCAACGCATATGATCCACGTCTCTGTGCCATCGTGTACCACGATGCTGATGATCATATTCCTTGTTGAGGTAGGAGAATTTGGAAATTGTATATTCTTTCTTATGATAATTATACCCTCCTTCATGGTATCTTTTTCTTTCGTAATGTGAAAACCACTAACGCGGTGGGTGAGGACTAACGATCATGTCCAAACCCACCGCTTCTTTGTTCTTGTTGTGCAAAATTATTAGAAATTACGAATCGAGACTGTTCTAATGATTGAAGGCCATCGCAGTGATATACGGTTCCTGAGATGACCGCAGGCGCAGATATGAGCAAGAATGGACCACCGGAATGACTCGGATGGCCCGCAGAATCCACTGATGGCTCGGCGGACAGAACCGAGGGGCCGCCGAGAGGCGGAGGCACCCCGGAACTACACCAGCAGGGGTTCGGATCCCGTGGCAGCGTGGGATCCGGAGGAGAGGCAGCGCTGGGCTCCGCGTCCTTGGAGCGCAAAGGGAGGAGGGACACCGTCCCCCCTGCTCGGCCCACTAGCCGATCCAGTGCACCACCCCCCCAACCCGGCCAGGTCGGGGTGGGTCGCGTGGCCTGGGAAGGGCCACACCCTGCTGAGTCGAACCATGTCCCGGGTCAGGTCGACCCGGTTCGGCCCCACCCAGGGGGTGGGTCTTGCGGGACCGAGCCCCCCACTTCGGACCGCTTTTGGTCGTTTTCCCATAACTTGTGCTACGTACCTCAGATCGACATACCGTCAATTGCGTAAGAACCATAGGATCGAGATGGACGTTTCTTTATATTAAATACGAGGTTTCGAGAAATATTGGGTATGGCCGAGTTGGTTCGAACTCTAAACCAACTAGGACATTGGAGCGGAAATGCTTATATCTCAACGACCATACATTCAATTAATGTGCAGTCTATTGCATTTAGATACTTCTATTGAAAAGTTCCATTTGGATTACTCCTCTTGAGATTTGGGCGTTGATGGAGTATGGTCGGGTTGGTTTTAGCTTAAAAACCAACTGGGTCCCTGGAAATGAAAAGAAAATAACTCTCAGATCGGGTGTCTGATTGACGCACCGTCTGTCACGTTGGGTTTCTTTTGACGAGGAAGAACTTTGGGATTCATCAACTCTGGGCATCGTGACAGTTGATGTATCGACACTATTTTTCTCAAGGATCAGACCCTCCTAGAATCGGGCATGATGTTTGCTAGAATCCTACGTGTGTTCGACAATGACGAATACCATACTAGAATCCTCCGTGGGTTCAAAGACGTTGACTACTGTTCTTGTATACTATGTGGGTGCGGTAGTACTAGACTCTGTACTTGTATCCTTTGTGGGTCCGGAAAAGTAGCTGGTCTTGTATCCTGTGTGGGTCACACAGCTTAGCTGGTCTTGAATCCAATGTGGGTCCAACAACTTAGATGAATCAGTGGCTACATCTGATCATTTATATCACATTACGAAGTGTATACCTGTGTGATCTGAGTCTTGACTTCAACCTATATGCTCGATATGATTGACATGATTTCCTGTGTGAACTGGGTTGTGTTTTCCTGTGTGGACTAGGTTGTACATGGGCTTGTGAGTTGGAGTCGAACTGGAAATGATGACTTAGGTATATGTATGGGCATATACCTAGGTAATGTTGGTTGATACTTCATGTTTGTATACTTCCTTTTTTGTTTATCCATTGTGGATTCTGGGAGATATTCAGGGGTCTCAGGGTCCCTATTGAATATCATTTACACACCACTGCACATGCTATGACCGCACTACCTTGTGTTGTTTGGAGACGAAGGACAACGCTGATCGTGGTTGAGGCTTGTGGAGCAGAACGGTACCCGGAGGTGGACTATCAGTTAGGACGTACATGGAGCGGACGGACGGACCCGAGGAGCCTAGGAGACTATATATACCCACCCATTAGGTGGGAATTCCGGAGGACGACCTGGTGGTCACTGATTTACTTTACTGCTCTTTTTCATTTCTTTCAGTTGTACTGTACTTTCAATTGGGTTTGTATTCTGGCCCATTTATTTTTCATCACTTACTTTTGTACTCAGTTTACATAGTTTTTACTTCATCGTGCATACTTTCTGGTGTTTGTTTCTCTATATAAAGGCAATGAATTCCCTTTTTGGTATTTATGCCTTTGGTTCTAGTCACCAACCCCTGGCCTATGGAAGGCGGGCTTGAGGTAGTCACGGCACGGGCCCCGAGGACTGGTCGTGACATATAATTATTATATCACATGTATCATATAAGTTCACTAAACCCATAATTAATAAATATCATGTAGTTTGTGAATGAGTCACACGAATTTGAGAGGGTGGAAATCCATATTTCCTCAAACAAAATTTCCATGATTACACAATGAACATTTCGTGAGGCGGTAGTTCACCATACACATAAGCGGTACTTTTATTTCCCATTAGATGGAATTATGTGTTACTGTAGGTTTAAAACATATAATAAAAACATACAAGTGTATTTAGGATATAGTTTTTTTATCGAAAAAGTTAATAAATATAGTTCATGGGTGGATAATTAAAATTAAATAAAAGAGCTTGATAGTAAACATTACCTCTAAATTCGAAAACTCTTTTTGATTTCTGACAAAAGTCATCTTGGAATTTCTTTCATCCCTAGGTAAGAACCCTATGAGAAATTTAGTTACTTTTGGAATTTTAATAGTTAGATAATGATTGAAACTATGTGGTTTGAGTGGTGTATATAATATGGAATCAATGGTTGCCTTTTATAGGGAATATAAAGGACATACATGGATTTTTTTAAAATAATTTAATTGAACCCACATTTTTTATTAAAAAAATAAAAAAAAAACTAAAACAACTCTATATTATATGATTAATTGATGAATAATTTCTAGTAAAGGGATATTGGAAATGTTTCTAGGTCATTTTGGTTCTAAAATTAAAGGTTTAGTACATTGCTATATTAGTTTTCCTCTTAATGCTTCTAAATAATTTTTATGATTTTCAATAATATTTTCATTAAAAAACTATGTTCACCATATTATAAATTATAAATTATTATTATTAATAATATATAATTAATTATTCAAAATTATAATCAATAATGTTGCTGGAATTAATTTTTTGAATAATATAGCTAATGGGGCGACACTGCCAGTTTTTATTATAAAAACCGTCCAAAAGATTGCTATGTTTTTGTTACCTGTTTCAATGCGAAATTTATTCCAATGGCCTATATTAGATGAATTTAGTAATGTATTATTTAATTTATCTTTTAATAAAAATTGAGATATAATTTATCATTATAAATAAATTATGCAAAAATATAGTTTGAATTAAAATTCTTAATTTTTAACTAGTCTTCCAAAAATGTAGTTTATTGAAAAAAATCCACGATGAACTTAAGATTGTTTATAGAATATAAATCAATAAAAGAGAAGATTAATTTATGAAAATAAATTTTTCAATTTTTCTAAAATTAATTTTATTATTTTTCATAAAATGATTTTAAAAGTAGTTCTTTAGATAGAATAGTATTTTTAAACATATAAGGAATTTGGAGAAAATATAACTTCCACTATCAACATGTGTTATTTATAAAAAAAATATCTAGAATGTATTTTTTAATATATATATACTTATTTTTAATGGATATGTTATAATGATATTATTTAAAAAATTTGATGAATGGAATCATATTTCATTGAAATATAATCAATGCATGTAACATACGTCAAGATGATGTTCTGTGCAATATACCCCAACTAGATCTTCCATGTAACATAAGGTAATTATATGTTTTGTGAATTGAATGTTTTATATAGTGTTTTCAAGAAAGATATGAATATTTATTTTTTTTGACAAAATAGGTTCCATAAATACTCTTGGGGATTCATTATACCCCCTAAAAGGAATATATCTTTCAAAATTTGTCACAAGTGTATAAATAAATGGGGATAATTATACTTCATCATATCTTCATGTTATCATGAAGCTTCTTCAAACTATTAATTTTTTAAAAAATACATTAACTAGATGAGTTTTCTTGTTTCAAATAACTTTGTATTATAAGTAATGAATTTCCTATAGTTATTCTTTGTAAGAAATATCCCACTCCAGTTGTATGACCTATGAGTTCAGTACAAGTTAAGCATTAGGTTTTTATTTCCTCATGATAGATACATGTAACACATGTTGTGACTTTGCGATATTTGTAGGAAGTTCCATGTGATATGGTATCGTCCTGATATGATCAATAATCGGAAAGGGGATGAAATACCTGGTGTATTGTTTCCCTTTCCTTCTGAACCTCTTAAATATATTCCCATGTGAGATTCTTAAAAACATGTTTTCAACACATAAAATTCTAGAAAATTCTTTTAATGAGTATATAATTTATGCCAACGTTTATATACCATGGTATACTATTGAATTGTTTAAACCATCATGAATATTTCTTCATTAATCTCGAGTCCCAAAAGATTTTTTTATCCACCATCAGCCTAGCATGTTTTGGATCTAAATTTCATCCAATAAATGGATTCATAAGGTTTATATAATTTAATGAGCCGAATATATATCGTTTTATGAATACTCTACTAGAGGAAGGTGTTGATACCATCCACCTTAAAGATCTATAGAATAATATCTCAATATATTGTATAGGGTTTGAATAGTTATTTATACTGACAATCTATTTGAGGATGATATGCATTTTTTAAACTCAATTTTTTATCAAGTGATTTCTAATTGATTTTGCAATACATTTTTTAAGCCTCATATATCAATTTAATATGATTGAATGTGGTACAACATGAATCTTATCACAACAATAATGAATATCTTGGAAAGATGATCCAATATAAAGTCATCATGAATAAAAATGATGTATGATGAGTTAGTAGGTTGATCAACTACAATGCATATAACATTAAATCTATTATTGTTTTGGGTTGTACAATGAAAAAATATCCATATTAATGTTCTCCCATTATAATTCTGGTATGGGGAATGGATTTACTATCCCTTTATATAATTTTCATTTATCATTAGCTTTCATGAATACTACAGAGAGAGATGTAAACTATGTGGAATCCCTCTCTATGGCATCCCACTCAAATATTTCTTTGAAATCCATATAAATCATCTTAACTATATGGTGAATAGAGAATGAAGAACTATGAGAATCCTCTAATAAATCCTTATTCAAATATTCAATGGAGGTAATACATACTCATTTCCTAAAATTTATCATTATATTGTGATCAAGGTTAAACAAAGGAACATTTCTAACCTTTTATTGTAGCTCTACATCAACCTTATGTTCCTCGTTAATCTTCACTTGTATAGAGGGTCGAAAATTAATTTGAGAAAGTTAATTGTTTTCCCATTCCACCAAGATTTATAGAAACATCATTTTAAAAACTATAAATATAAGATCTATCATGATCCTCAAAATGTATATGCTACCATGATCACTTCGACATAATGCATCAGACACCTTATCCTCCTTCCCGGGGTTGTAATGTATTGTGCAGTCATAATACATTATCTTTTCCATCAATCTTATCTTGTTCATGTTTAACTCCTTATTTGTGAATAATTATTTCATAATATTATGATCAATATATATATCAAACATTCCTTAATTAATATAATTCATCCATATCATTAGTGTAGAAAAAACTAGTGTAACTCCAAAGTAGTATTTGCGTAATTTTTATCAGGAATATTCAACTGTCATGAGGCTTAAGAAATAAACATGTTATTATTCATAATAAAACATAAAAATCCCCACTTTAATACATTATTATAGATTAAAAAACTTTCTCAACTCTTTGGTAATTTAGTCACAGGTTTATTTACAAAATGTTTCATTAGTTGATTGAAATTTTCATGACATTTATTTATCTAGAAAAAACATTACACCCTTCCATGTTTTCTTGCCCATAAGATTAGGTATTTGTGAAACATTATCCACAATACCTCAATAATATCCTTTTAAAACAAGAATTCTACATATATTAGTATTCATGGTAGGTCGAGGCCATCATTCAATAACGTCCATCTTGGATGGATCTACTGATATACCATCTCTTGAGATTACGTGACATAAAAATGAATCCTATGTAACAAAAAATTTACACATTGTAAATTTTTCATATAGTATTTTTTTCCTTAGAGTATTTACTAAAACATTCATGTGATATTCAGGATCTACCTTTTTAATTATATAAATAGGAATATCATATATAATGACTAACACAAACTGGTCACAATGATCTCAAATGACTCTATTCATAAAATCCATGAATATAGAAGGGGAATATGTAATACTAATGAGAATCAAAAAATATTAATAGTTTCCATATATTTTATTTAAATTTATCTTTGTTGTATCTTCTTCATGAACCTTAATTTATGTTATCTAAAATGAAATTAAATTTTACAGTAGTATTGAGCTCCACATAGTTGGTCAAACAAGTCATTTATACATGGAAGAAGATAATTTTTGGTGATTGTGATTGTATTCAAATCGTGACAAATAATGAAGAGTCTCAATTATCCATATTTCTATATCAAAAAAAGAATGGGTGCACCATAAGGTGTCACTCATGGTCAAATAAATCCCTTATTAATAATTTATAGGAGTTTTTATTAAATTAATGAAACTCATTTAAAGCTATTATATAAAAAGTCTTTAAAATTGGTGTGAGGATAGGTATTAGATCTTCTAAGATCTCAATACCACATTTTGGTCGAATGATATAAAACTATTTTGAAAAGACATCCCCAAGTTATTCAACAATATTTTTATCATCGATGTCACTTTTCTCCCCAACCATTTTAGATAAAACTGTTATTTTAATGTGAAATAAATCCCATATAATGGGTATACAATCCATATGAATTTTATAATTATTTTCACATTTTGGGATGACTATATTAGTATTTATAATATAAAACATAGCATCCCTTCATTAATAATTTTTTTGGATTTATGTATACAAATCCAATCCATTCCTTAGATGAAAAATAATTTAACCAGTGGATGAATGAGAAGACTTTCAGGAAGTAATTTCCCAAAAACTTCAATATGAGAGGAATCATTGACTTGGGATGTAGTAATATTACAATTAGGGGTGTGCACTCCCAATTACACAACTAATAATATTGGGGTTATCGTAACACCCCTATAAAATTCCTTATATATGAAACAGTCAGTGGATCCATAGTTGAATATTAAATTAGAAATTCTTGGTATAGTGGAATTAGTACCATTCACAATGACATTATCAAAACCTTCCTTAGAAAAATATATCGCGTAATAATTACTTATGTCCCTCAAATTAAGAGGTTGCTAACATCTGCCATCATCATCATACCTTGGGTTTCAGTAGTGGTTCTAATAATGCCCATTCTACTTACACTTGTATAACTTAATTGTGGGAGGTTGATTATATGTCTCCTTTTCATCATTCACAACATTTTCAATCATCTTCCAATAATTTCAAAACTAAATATTTCCATTGAACATTGTAACCCCCCGATCCCAGAAGCCCAGGGTTAGTGCATTATTTTAATACATTGGCATGATTAAATGGAATGAAGTCCCGAATGGCAGATTAGTTTAGCAGTTGTGTAAAATAGATTATATACATGAATGTTACATTACACGTTAGAAAATAAATTACATCATAAATGATCCTTTGAGAACACCATTAACCCCCTCTCTTAACCCTGCTTATCAATAATAATAAACTTCTTTGAATCCTGGGAAAATAAAAGATAAGAACGGGCTGAGCTAAAAGGCTCAGTAAGGATAATAATAAACTAGAAACATTCACAAATAAGTTTAAACATTTAAGGAAATGCATAAAACTAAAACAAAAGTCTTTTAAACATAAACACCAGCATAATATAAAAATTATAAATCAAATAATTCCATTTACATATTCACATGGATATTCTACTAGTCGAATAATCACATGTAATATCAGTAGATAATTTCATAATGATGGAATGCATAATGAAAAACTTCATAACCACGCAGTCAAGGCCTTATTTCAAGACTAAAAATAAGATTATGTCAGGGATTTGTTCAAAGATATAATTTTGTATCATGTTACATACTGATGCATTGAGGAGATATAGCGGGCTCCACCCGTCACTTAGTAAGTCCAATGAAAATATCGTATGAAAAGGTTTTGACAGAACAAAAACATTCGTATTACAACTAGCATAAAAAATGAAAATACATTATCCTTAAACCATGAATGGTATAAAAATAACACATCCATAGTAAACAATTTCACAAAAACTTCAATAAAATATGAACTATTTGTATCATAATAAATCAACCTCGGTCAAGTATAATATCCTGCAAATGATGTTGACTTAGTTGAAAATGATGAGTAAAAATATTTGAGAGAAATATCCATTTTCATGAAATTATTTAAAAGTCACATAATTTATATTGGAAGTCATTTAAATGATAGTTTTAAATAAATATATCCAAAACCAATTTGAAACTATTAAATGTAATTAATATTTTAAAACAATCATGTCCATATAAATAAACCCTTAAACCCATTTTGAAAACATGGACTTTAATGGGAATGATTTAGAAGATTAAATCATTAAAACATTTAAAATGATGTTTTACTAAAAATTACCTTAAAACTTCCTTTCAAGAAATATTTATAAAACATGTTCATGGATAATAAAGATGTCCCAGTAGTTACCTATGTAAGAACAACCCCAGATAATAAAGAGATTGTGAAATTATCCCTTACCAGACACTTTCCTTTGGTCGAAGATACATTTAACCACCTGTATAATGACCATAGTATTTTATTAAGTTTTACCAGAACCGGAACCATATTAATAATTATTACATCATAAATTATTCATTTATGACTTAATAATGCACATTTAATAATGATTTCCATGTTAAATTAACATTTTGGGTTATAATCTCTTTCATTATCGTATGTATTTTAACATGTTATTCTTGATCGTATCATTTAGATCATGATTTAAATACTTCAAAAATTTTATCATGGATTAATATATAATATAAATTTATAATATAAATATATATAATAGATAGATATATTAAATGGAAGGAACCATTTATGGAGACGGTATGTCGTACGTACGCTTAAACACTGTTTCCGTTTTCATATCGTATTTAATGGAAGTAATTGAATAAGATATATGTAAGTATATATATATCTGGTAGCATTATTATTTCATATATAAAATACATATTAATTATATATATGATTATAATAATTTTTTAATGGTGAACATGGGAACATACCTCATCGCGTTGTGGAGACGGTAATCCATACGTACTCAAGAGTGAGAATATCATTTTATTAATGGTGTGATCGTATGTAATTTGATGGTATTTCATATATACAGAATCATTAACAAGTTATATTTCGTATTTACATCAGTTATAATCATTATTATAACCTTCCAAATAATGATGCGTTCGAATAACAAACTACACCACAACGTGGAGACGATAAGCCGTACGTATGCACATATGCTTAATTTTTCATAAATAGGATGGATATAATAATTAATATGGTTGTAATATATTTATAATGAAATAAAATTATGTATTATGTATTTGAATTAAAATTTTGGTTTGGAGACAACAATTAAAGAGTATGTTGAAGATGGAAAGATCATGAAAGAGGGTGGTGAAATTTGTACCTCTTCTTTGGGTGTTTCCTTTTGAGTTGATCAAAAGGGATCCATATGCTAGCTTTATAATCAATTTAAGGACTCTAGATTGATTTAACGGTTGTTGGGAGGATATTAAGGTAGGGTTTGGCTGGGATGAATGGCATTGGAGGTGTGAAATTAAGAGAAGGGGTTGTAACCTTTTATAAGTGAAGTGAGGGTATCGTTAGGAAAATCTACAAATATTATTTTATATTAAAATAATTATCAGTTTATAATATGTCAAAAATATATTATTTATATGATAAGGTGGATATGGGTCGAAAACCACTCAACCTATAGGTTTTAGACAAATTTATGTCACCATATTATCCTTATCATATATATTTAACCCTTTGTTAAATAGTTTAACCTTTGCCATGTATTCTTGTATTATTATAATAAATGGTTAATAAGCATAAAATAAAAATAAAAGAGAACCTAATGGGTTTTATTAATGATATAACTAACATTATATATGTTCTTTATAATATCCTCATATTTTGAGGATAATTATATATTTTAATAATATAATATTAAAAAACTAATTTTTGTCAATTATGACACTATTTAGTATTTGGTTTTTCTGAAAGTAATCACAATTTTATTACTTCTAAAAAATAAATTGAATCAACCCTAACATTTCATATTCACCTAGAAAATTTGTGGATGTCATAATAACTTTGAAATTATATTTATTTTAATATTTATAATATCATTTATTTGATTCTTTCATTATTAAGGTAATCACTATATAATTATTGGGTTATAAATTAATTTAAATATTTAATGTCTAAAAATTATAAATAAAATACCATTATGTAGGAATTATTTTTATCTTTATAATGAATACTTTTATTCATGTTTATCTTATGTGTAAACCTATATTAAAATGTGTTTAGCTATTAAACATTGAATTTATCACGTTTAATGCTTCTTTAAATAAAATAAAAATAATTGTCCAAATCTAATCCAAGTGGACCTAAAGGTTCATATTTTATTCTTAATGTCATTTCTTGTTGATGTAAATTTATCCAATAGAATTAAGACATGTTTTAGGACACTTATAATATCATTTTTACATTTAAATACTTTATTTACTTTTAACTATGGTAAATAAAAGTCAACTGTTACTATAAAAAAAATTATTATCATCTTATGGAACTATATTTACATACTGATATCAGTGTTTTCTCTTTGATTATAGATATTCAACTCGTAAAAGAGGTAAAATTATGTTTTATTTAAATTTGTAAACATGCATAGAAGGTGGGTAAAAGTTGTTAAAATGTTTAATAAAATTTTAAACATCTAATTTTTTTATAAAACTAACACGGTGTTTTTCATTATTTATTATTTGAATAAAAAATATGTTTTAAATAATAACGCAATGTTTTTCACTATTTATGAAAAATTGAACGTTTTTTGAAAAATAAAAAAAATTTACTTTAAGAAAATTTTTATTTTATGAATTCAAAAATGAATTCTAGTTTACAAAATTCCATATATAGGAATTTCATTTATTCATTGAAAATTAATTCTTGTTGTCAAAACCAAAAAGTTGGGTTTTAAAAAGTAAAATCTATCAAATGATTGATGTGTGTTTTTGTCAAATTTAAATGTAAAATTACATATAATGACATAATTTTTATTAAAATATAAAAAAAACAATTTAATAATACTTACAAACAATTGAAATGAAAAATTTTAAATAATAAATTATTTTGATTAAAAAAGTTTTTCTAATTAAAACATAGTATTTTTCACAATTTGTCAAAATATGAATGATATCAGAAAAGTAACAAAAATTTATCCAACCTAAATTTTTATGCCCCACATCTAATTACAAATTTAATTTCATTAAACTGAATATATATAATTGTCAAATTTTGTTTTAAAAATGGTTTCTCCATTAAAAGGTGGTAAAATTACAATTTTAATAAAATTCTTTTTTACCATAAATATGAATTGGATCTCATATTGTGTCTCATAAAAACATAATATTGATGTTAAAATTATATAGAGTATATAAGATTTAAAATTTAGTTAGGACTACTCATAACCACTTTTTGAACAGCAAGTTTGGTAAGTTGTATTGCGCTTGAACTCGGTGTTGCGTGTAGCACAAGCTATTAAATTATTTTAATGAGATAAAATACTATGAAATCACGGGGTGTTACATTCTCTCCACCTTCAAAGAATTGCACCATATCAATTTGAATTTGTTTTTTAAAATCAATGCTTAAAAATAGTAATTATTTTTGTGGAAAACCCACATTGGAAATTAAGTTAATAAAATTTAATCATAATAAAAGGGAAAGGGAAAATAAAATGTCACCAAAAATTATGATCTTGATTAGAAAAATATTTGTGGTAATTAAGGGCACAAAATTGGTGGAAAAATTTAAATATTTATTGGGGTGATTGAAGTCAACAATCACAAACAAGTGATAATTTGATGACTTCAAAGCCATCAATCTATGATGATTTAAAATATCATCGGTTCCACAAAACATAAGGTATTATGAAAACAAATTTTTTGTTATAATAACCCTTCGCTAAAGGTTAATAATTAATTTCATTATAGAATAAGTAGAAAAACTAATACTTGACTTGTAGAGTTCCAACTGTTAACTAATTTCTACCTAAATCACTTCTTTCACTACAAAAGATAATATAACTCAAAAATAATCTATTTGTCCAAATCATATAGGGTTCTAAAAAAATAATTTATAATTCATCTGTATGCCCATTAAAAAACTACAATATAAAAACCTTGAAATCACTTGGGACAGTGGTAGGTGATGCACCCTTTGTCGCACATTGGTTGTGGGTTCATGTCTTATGACCTCGCCAGACATGACATGTTGTCCCCCAACCTCTAGGTTGTCCTTTTTATATCAATCCAAAAATAATCTTAGGAAATGTTTTAACTTTAACCAATTTTAACAAATGACCAACGTAATCCACTCCAAACCATATACTTATCTTAAATACTTCTGTTAAAACTCACCTTACAAAATTTATAAGGGAAACATAATGTAGTTCTCTTTTTTCAACATAATAACATGTGAATACCTTCATTATGTATTCTCTTAAAACATGGTATCACTTTGAATTACCATAAGACCTTATTGATTAAATTCATTATCCCTTATTCTTTATAGAAGGTTGGATATTATTTATATATGAAAAAATGTTGGAAGCTCAAATAATAATAGAATAAACAAACAATTAAATAATATCAAAGTAGTCAAAAATATAAAAGATCGAAATAAAGAATATCTTTTTCCAAAATAACTACATCATTATCCGAACCATATCAAGGATTATCTTTCTATCAAACATATATTTTCCAAAAAATTTAACTTTCTATTAAGTCACTTTTCTTAGAACCATATAACCTAAAATACTTAATGAAATTGTAATACTGTACAATCCTTATATACACTATAATTCTAATAACATGTAAATCATTAATACAATACTCAAATGTCACAATACATTAATAACAACATAATAACTCTAATCATTCCTCTTCATCTTCAGTAGTATCATAACATGATTATTATCCAATAGTAGCATTAGGGTAATACTCTAATGATTTGTACATTGATTCGCATAGTTTCCCAAATCCTTGTATATGAAGCATTATACATTTGAAACGTTTTCAAACCCTTGTAATCACATACTTTGTGTCCTTTTTCTCAACACTTTTAACAAACTCTTACTTCCTTAAATCATTTACCAAGGTGATTCGTTCCACAATTATCTCATATGGTAAAATCCTTCTTTCCACTCTTCCCGTTATCTATCTTTTGCTATTCCATCCTTTTATTCTCTTGATTCCCGTAAAAGAAATAGGTCTCAGAGATTTACTTAATTCTCTTATTAACACATGATAACATTTCTTTATATGATGAGAATACATGAGGGATATTTCTCTTTTAAAATCTATCTTAATACTAAGAAAAATATGATCCCTCTTGATCTTTTGATAATGAGTATTACAATAATTATCATTCATTTTACTAGGAATCATTTCTAAACATTGGAATACATTAGGTTAGTTTATGAATCGCAATGCATAATTTCAAACTTGTAAAAAAACTAATGTAAATTGAAATGTTTACGCATATAATATATTATCATAAAATGTTTTATTTGATGAATTATTTACTAATAAAGCCTTCATAATGTCTTGTAATGAAAAATTTAATTATCATAAGTATATCCTCCTAGAGTGTCATAACCAAGAGTAAAACAAGACCCGTTTTAGTGTACCAGGATACCTCCTGACAACCCCAAAACTCTATGTCTGATTTTTCACTCTTAGGTACATATGTGGCAATGCAGTATCTACCTGCTCATATCCAGACAGGGATTTATTTCATTGAAAATACAATAAATCTCTACATTACCATTATTCTACGATGTTCTTCTATAATAGTCCTCAATGTCTATCTTAGGGTAATGTTCACTAATTAGAGTTTATCTAAATCTATTTCCAAGGATGTTGCTAAACCTCCCTCTAATACCAACTGTAACACCCTGACCCTAGAAGTTCAAAGTTGGTGCATTATTCTAATACATTGGCATGATTATAAGGAATCAATTCCTGAAAGACTGATCAGTTTAGTAGTCCTTGAATATAGATTACATACATGAATGTTACATTACACATTAGAAAAAAAGCACCACATAAATGATCCTTTGAGAATGTCATTAATCCCTTATCTTATACCTTCTTATCAATCATCATAATCTTCTTGGAATCCAGGAAAACTAAAATATAAGAGAAGGGGTGATTTGAAATGCTCAGTAAGGAAAACAATATAGAGGAAACATTCATAAATAATTTTAAAAATTTAAGGCAATGTATAAAACTAAAACCAATGACTTTTAAACATAATCTTCCACATAATATGACAATGATAAATGAAATAATTTCATTTTCATATTAACATGGATATTTTACTAGTTGAATAATCACATGTCATATAAATAACTAATTTAATAATGATGGAATGAATAATTCCATACTTCATAACCACATAGTCAAGGCCTTGTTCCAAGACTAAAAATAAATATTTTTCAAGGCCTTCTTCCAAGACCCTAGTTTTCTTCATGATACCTACTAATGCATCGAGGAGCTATATCAGGGTTCACCCATCACATTATAAGTCTAATGAATTCCTCATATTAAATGGTTTAGAAATAACATAAACATTCATATTAAAACATGCAATCAAATTGTTAATACATTATCCATAAACCATAAATGATATAAAAATAACACATCCATAGTATAACATATCAAAAACCCTTCAATAAAATATGGATGATTTTTATCATAATAAATCAACCACGATCAAGAATAATATCCCGAAATGGATGTTGACATAGTTAAAAATTATCAGTAAAAATCATTGTGAGAAATATCAATTTTTCATGAAATTATTTAAAATTCACATAATTTATAGAGGAATTAATTTAAAAGACAGTTTTCATCAATATCTCCAATACCACTTCGAAACATTTGAATGTAATTAAGATTTTAAAATATTCATGTCTATATAAATAAATCCTTAAACCCATTTTAAAAACATGGACATTAATGAGAACTGTTTAGAAGAATAAATCATTAAAACATTTAAGATGAAGTTTTAGTAAAAATTGACCTACAAAATCCCCTTTAAAACACTTTTATAAAACATGGAAATGGATAATATATATTTCCTAGTATATATTTATATATAATCAAACCCGAAGAATAAAGATATTGTGAAAGTAACCTTACCAGTAACTTTCATGTGGTCAACTTTACATTTAACCTTCTGTATAATGACAATTGAATGTTCTTAAATTATACCAGAACCATATTTATATTTATTATATCATAAATGATTCATTTTTTACTTTATAATAGCCATTTAATAATTATTTCCATGTTAAATTAACATTTTGGGTAACAATCTCTTTCTTTATCATACATGTTTTAATTTTTTATTCCTGATTGTATCATTTTGATCATGATTTAAATACTTCCATAGTACAAGAATTTATTTGGAAATAATATATATTTAGAATATAAATATTTATAATATATAGATATATGAAATAGATGGAACTGTTTATGGAACGGGTAGGTAGTACGTACACATAAAGGTTGTTTCCATTTTCATATCGTATTGAATGATAGTAATGGAATAAGATATATGTAAGTAATATATATATATATATATCTCTAGTAAAATTATTATGTCATATATTACATACATATTAATAATAAATATTTTTACAATCGTCATTGAATGGTGAACATGGGAATGAATCTCATCACGTTGTGGAGACGGTAATCCGTACATACGTACGAGTGATAATATCATTATATCGATGGTGACATAGAATATAATTGGATTGTATATCATATATACATAATCATTAACATGTTTTATTTTTTATATACATCAGTTATACCCATTATTATACCACTCCATGTAATGAAGTGTTTGAATAAGAAACTACACCACGATGTGAAGACAGAAAGTCGTATGTATGCACGTTTGATGACTTTGTCATTTATAGGATGGATAGAAGGAAAAATATGGTTGTAATATATTTATAATTACATCACATTTTGTATTATATAAT
Source organism: Viscum album (assembly GCA_963277665.1). Lineage (NCBI taxonomy): Eukaryota > Viridiplantae > Streptophyta > Magnoliopsida > Santalales > Viscaceae > Viscum > Viscum album. The sequence goes on from OY728143.1 coordinate 1,317,093,740, forward strand.
GGATTTATTCTTTTGGTATGGAAACAATAAAGAAAGTTTAAGTGGAAGAAGAAAAGAACTTGAAAGAGGGTGGTGAAATTACTACCTCTTCTTCGGGTGTTTTGATATTGAGTTGATCAAAACAGCTTATTAGGTTGGATTTATGATAAAATTAAGGACTCTAGGTTTATTTGAGGGAAGATGGGAGGATATTTGGGAAGGGTTTGGCCAAGCCAAATGGATATGGATGTTTTAAATTAAGACAAGAGGAAGTACCCTTTTATAAGAGAGGTGAGGGTCACTTCAGGAAAACATTGAAATATTATTTTATAATAATTTAATCTCGATTTCTAATGTCTACAAAATATTTTATTTCTAGGATATGGTGGTGATGGGTCTAAAACCACTCAACCAATAGGATTTAGACAGATTTAGGTTACCATATAAACATTATCTTTTATTTTTAACACTTAGATAAATAATTTATCTTTTTGCATGTAATTCTGTATTATTATAATAAATAATTAATAAAATAACAATAAAAATCCAAACAAACATCAAGTGATACCATTATGATATAAATATCATTATATAAGTTATTTTGCAGAACATTAGATTTTTATGACTATTATATAATTTAATAATATAATATTTGTTTTAAAAAAACATTTTTGTAAATTTTGAAACTATTTAGTATTTGGTTTTTTTGAAATTCATCAAAACATTATTACTTCAAAAAAAAATATTTAATCAACCCTAACATGTAATATTCACCTATAAAATTTCTGTATGTCATTAAAACATTTAATGTATATTTATTTTAATATTTATAATAACATTTATTTGATAAATTTATTAATATGGTAATAACTACATCATCATTGTGTCATAAATAAATTAAATTATCTGAGGTCTATAAAATTATTAATAAAATAACATTATGTATGAAATAGTTTTATATTTCCAATTAATAATTATAGTCTAATTTATGATATGTTTAGCCCTACATTAAAAATTGTTTACGTATTAAACATTGAATATAACACTTTTAACGCTTCTTTAAATAAAATAATAATAAATGTCCTAATCTAATACAAGTGGAACTAAACGATAATATTTTATTACTAAGGGTTTTTTGGTCAAAATAAAATTATCCAATAGAATTACGAAATTTGATAGGGTAATAATAATATCATTATAACTTTAATTACCCTATTTACTTTTAACTATGGTAAATAAAAGTTAAAAATTAATATTCCCCATAAAATATTTTCTTATTATTGACATAATTTTATTTAATTATATCATCCATGTCTCTCTGTGTTTTGAAATTGAACTCATAGAAGCGGTATTATTAAGTTATATGATAATTTGGTAATGTGCCTAGAATGTGGGTAAAAGAGGTAAAAAGTTCTATAAAATTTTATATATCTGTTTTTATTATAAAATTACTCCCATTAATTAAATTGAACATATATAGGTATTAAATATATATTATAATTTAAAATAAATTTACATAAAATAAATAATTATTTTCATAAAAAGACAGTTTTAAATAATAATGTAGTGTTTTTCACTATTCACCAAAAATTAGAAGTTTTTAGATAAATACTAAAAATTATCCCAAAGATAATTTTTATATTAAAAATTAATGAATGAATTCTATTTTACAAAATTATTAAAAAATATGTTTCATTATTAATTAAAAATTAATTCACGTTGTCAAAACCAAAAATCGGGTTTTTAAAAAGTAGAATCTATCAAAAGATTGACATGAGTTTATGTCAAATTTAAATGTGAAATTTAATAATATGACTTAAGTTGTATTAAATGATAATAATATAATTTAATTTTACTTCAAAATAATCCAAATTAATAATTTTACACTCTAAATTATTTCAATTAAAAATTTTATTTTAATTAAAACATAGTATTTTTCACTATTCGTCAAAATATGAACATTATCATAAAATTACCAAAAATTTATCGAAATTTTTTTATGTCCTGTATCTAAATTATAAATCAATTTCATTGAACTTATTATATAAAATTGTAAATTTTTTTTTTAAAAAAATTGTATTCCTTTAAAAGGAGGCAAAATTGCATTTTTTTTAAAAATACTTCTTTTATCTAAAAAATAAATTTGTTCTTATATTATGCCTAAGAAATGCATAATATCGATCATAAAATTTTATATAGTATATAGGATTCAAAATTCTATTAAAACAATTCGGAAATGATTTTTGAACGGGTAGTTTTGTAAGTTGTGTCGTGCTTGAACTCGCTGTTGCTTGTAGCACATGCTATTAAATTACATTAATGAGATAACATACAATGAAATAACGGGCTGCTAAAAACTTAATGTCATCACATAGAAAATATAATAGAACCCTTATGAAAATTTACTCTATTCTTCAGCCCACATTTAGAGAATAATTAAAAACTCATCTTCTATTCTTCATGGTTTTTAGAGTTTCTTTTGAATCAATACTCCTTTTTCTTGTCAATCCTAGGAGGTTAATATGTGACTCCAACCTCAATTTGATTCTTTATTTCACAAAACAAAATATATTCCTACCTACTAAAGTTCCTTAAGTATGACACCATTATGATAATTTTCTGTTAAGACACAAAAAAATGTCAACATTACCTTTCAGTAAGATGATTGTTCTTGATGTATACCTCAAATGTCTAGTGAAATTAACATTGCTGGTACCAACGTATTCATCATATATATTCTCTAACTCAAGGAACACATTATCTAACATGTAATAAATAATCCAGGGAAGTAACTAATTAAAAAATTAGTTCTTGAACTCGTCTAATTCCTGGGATTTGATCTCATATTGTTGCCTTGTATTTTTTATTAGATTCCACCACTATAATAATTCACATTTTATTTGTTAAAAACCCACAATGAACTTCTCATGATATTAACACTATATATTGGAGAATATATTTTCAGTATTACTGATCAAATTTTAATCATCAATTGGATAAAAATATTCTATGAAAGATGGTGGTCATTGATTCATGAAATACTCAATAGAATGTTGTTCCTAATTCTGTTTATATAGAAGTCCTCCATGATTAATAGAATGAGAATAGTGTGTGCACATAGCATCAATATTTTTCATTCCACCTTTCGAAATATTCAGTTACTCAGAAGTACAATTGTTTCATTTTCTTCCACAATCACCACTTATATGGTTCTTCTATGTTAGAGACATTCTGTAAAACTCCCTGAATAAATCGAGAAAAAATTATCATAATGTGGAACCCCATAATTTTGAAATGTCACTTTTAGTATTTTTATCTTATGAAACCATCTTTATCATTTAACACCTTAGATTTACACTAAATTATTAATAATGAAATTATATTTATATCTTTTAAGATTTTCCATTATGAGTTTGTGAGTTCCAAAAGCATATACCCCAAGAGTGTCTAACGAGGTGTGTAAGAAGGACTATTGTCATGTATTAGATTACACCAAACCAGGATGGAGACATCTTGTTAGAGTTATTACCCCTAGGTACACTTGTTTTAGATCCACATTGAAATGTATTATATATAAAAAGATGTATTTTTAAGAAAACACACACCATATACATTACCAAAAATCTGGGTCTTTTTCTTATATTGTTTATATCATTAAACTTATCCATAGATATGTCTATATGGTTATCACTATGGTTTTTATCCTTGTTTCCAAAGGTTAACTAATCATTTTCTTTGTACTAACCATATAAATACTGATATTTAAAACATAAACAATATATAACTTTTGTGGAATGCGTAAAACATTATACAAATAGATTAAAAAACTACTATACTAATCTTGTTACTTTTAATAAATTGAAATGTAAACACCAATACATAAACAAGATAAATCATCTCTTACAATGTTCTTCGTGACAAGTACCTTTCTTAGATACAACAGACATAATATATATAATCTTAATACGGGGGATGTAAACATAAAAATGTGTGATATCAAATTCTTTATAAGGGAAAATATGGGATATATGTAGGAATAATCATGAGAATAATGGTATGATAACGTGATCATGGAAATAAATGATCATACCCTGCATATCAAATATCATACACATTAATCATGGCATTAAGCATAGATGTTCATTTAAGGTGAATCACAATGAAATAAAGAACATAATACATGAAATTATAACATTAGAATAAAACATGTAATAGTGATGAAACCTAATAATATATAATTATTCCTATAGTAGTTAAGGAATTCACAACAAGGAAATATTAGCAGAAAGATTCCTTTACTAATCCAAGAGCACTCTCAATTCCATTTTTGTTTTACACAAATGAGTTTACTCCATATTCCAACCCTATAATACCTAATAAGGTTCACTGACCATTCCAAACCAGAAAAAATAAACCATGTTCATTTATCATTCAATCCATGTTAATTTCATGAGATGTAATTATTTACACAATTTATTTTAGGGAGATATATTTCTAACAAATATCAAAATTAAATCATACATTTATGTTACAAAAAATCATAAACAATCATATAATAACTGATGAAATTAAATGTTTTCCAAATAAAATTTATGATATAACAACCTATGTAAGATGACGGGTTTCATAACAATTACTGAAAATTATACCCTTTTAAAGGATTCATAATCATAAAACACTTGAAAAATAAATAAATTTCCAAAAAATTTATCCTGTGTAGGATTAAAATGGTTCATAAACATATAATGAAAGGAAGAGAAAATAGTTTCACTAACATCATTCCATTAAAAAAATAAACCATTAAGAAAATATAATATGAATTAATACATTGAAATCATTTCCTTAGAAAGGCATGACTGACACCAAAACATGTCATCCTAGATGGAAAATAATTTTTAATGATCTTTTAGAATCATATATTTTGGAAAATATCAGTCCATCATTGAAAAAATTATCATTAAGACATAAAACAATTTGAAACCAATTTTGGTCAAAAATACATTGAAAAAATATATGGAGCTCTTGAAATCATTTGGAAACCATTTTTAGATAAAAATTATAGAATAACTATGTATTCATATTTGAGAAAAAAATATGTTTAAGAAGATTTATGATTGAAAAGAAAACTATGGTAACATTTTATATAAAAAGATTTTGTTAACTATCATAAGTACCAAAGAGTGAAAAGATTTAAATAATACGTATAGATAACATAAAAATAGAGTAAAATAAAAATCATTTATTTTCTTGAGAGATGGATCATAATATTTCATCAATGGGAGCATAATCATATACGATAATAATAACTAATGAGATTTTTTCAATTTACTCCTTCCACATAGTAACATGGGATCCTAATCACTATGTTAGAAAATTTAATTAAATTAATATTAAAATATAATTAATATAATGATATTCAGGATAGGACATTTCATAAACATCTCATGAATTAATTTAGATGAATAGAAAATCATGCATCTCCAAGAAGAAAAATTGAGACAAAATTATCTTGAAAATTTGGTAACATGTGAAACATAATGCACATTAATAAAAGTTCCTATTGTATATTTATAAATAAATTAAATTAATAATAATAATAATATAATACATTTATGGAATTATATACTCCCTAGAAAAGAATGGAGTATTGAACATGGCATGTATGTCAAAAATATAAAAAGTGAGATGAAATTCACATACCTTATGTCTTGACTCTCTTAGAAATTATAAAATATTCTAGTATAATAATTTTATGTTTATTTTACATAATTTATAGAATAATATTTTTATATCTAATAGCATTTATTGTTTGATTATGACTTTATATTACCTTCTTGTTAACAATCAAATGTTAAGGTTTAAGTTTGGGTACTATTTTTTGTGTTCTTCACATGTGATACCTCATTGGTCCATATACATATATCATGATTTATATGATTTAAACCATGATATTAATATAATTTATATTAATTGTTTTTTTATAGTAATAATTTATTTAATTTTGATAGATGAAATGGATTACACTGTTCATGGAGATAGTAAGTTGTACATATGAATGGACAATATTTACATTTTTATCGTCATATTAAATGAATGAATGTTTATGAAATATTTATATATATGTGTATATATATATAATTAATATGTTATAACTATGATATCATATATATAATATAATTCACGAAAACTATCCTTAATACATTCTATGTAATGTGGAATGAATCACATCACATTGAGAGGGCAGTATTCAACACTTCATGAAATGATATTATCATATTTTCACCAAATAAAAATTATAAATATTTTTATTGTAATAAGATTATATAAGCATAAAAATATATATTATATGATATAAAATTTGATTCCATAAAAATTTCTACCATGATAGGTGGTCGAGTAAAAAAAGAACAATCATTGTTTTGTGAGGCGGTAGTTCATCATACTTGTAAATAGTATGTTGGTTACCCATTTTCAGGAAGTGTGTGTTAGTGTGGGTAAAACCCATTGCATAAAACCATCGTAGTGTATTTAAGATATAGAAATTGTTATAGATTAAATTTATAAAAAGATATTATGGGTGTATTGTTAAAATAAAATAAAGGATCTTGAGGGAAGGTGTTACCTCTAAATAATATAACTCATTTTAGTTTGTACCAAAATTAATACTTGAATTGCTTTTTCACAAGGGGTTGATTATAGGAGCATGAAAGGGATGTCTAAAATGTTATTGTGTATATTTCATCCCAATATTTGTGTTTTGAGATATGGGACGAACATAAAGGCATGGTTATAATTTATATTGAATGGAAAAGACAAACATAATATTTTTGAAAACATGTTTGGTGTACCCAAGGGTTTCACTATAAAAAGTACCAAACCAACAAAAATCTGTAATGGAAGGTTAATGGAATAATTATTTCTAGTTAACTTTCACTGGATAAGTGTCTAGGTTTTTTTGGTCTTAATGTTTTGTTTTATAAATTGGTAACATAATTTTTCTCTTAATCAGTTTAACTGATTTTAATCACATTCGATAATATTTTTTCTCAAAACCAATGTTTACCTTATTAGAAATTAGAAATTATTATTATTATTAATATTTATAACATTTTTCTAGATTCTAAAAAATAATGTGTTAGAGATTAATTTAATAATAATCATGCTAACTCGACAACAGAATAGGTTTTTAAAGAATAAACATCTAAATAGTTTCTATGTTTTTATATCCAATATCAAAGTGAAATCATTTCAAACGAACTGAATTATATTAATTCATAAAAATATTATCTAATTAAAATTTGAAACTAAAATAAAATATAATTTAACCTTATATATATTTTGCAAAAATGAAATTTTGAAATAAAATATGGTATTATCAGCATTCATCCAAAAAAGATGTTTCTCAGAATATATAAAACATTCACCCTAAGAAAATTTAGGCATTGTAAATTTATAAATTAATATTACCATAAAATATTATATTTTTAAATTTTTTTAAAAATATTTTCATTATTTTTCACTAAAGTACATTAAAAGAAGATCATTTGAAAAAATAGTATTTTTAATCATATTAAGAATTCAAAAAAATTAAATATTTAATTATTAATATGTAATATTTATATAAAAAAAATATATAAATTATCTATTTCTATTAATAAAACAAATTTTAATGTCTATGTTATAATTATCTTATTAAAATAATTATAACAATAAAATGGTGTTTCTTAGAAACATCGGTGTTTCCTGTAACGTTTTACAAGTAAATGTTTTGGGTAATGTACACCAAGTAGATATTCTATGTAATGTATGATGATTCAGTATGATATTAAATGAAGTTTTTACTTATTTAATTGTTATACATAAATTAAAATTTAGTTTTTTCAATAAAATAAGTCCATAAAGAACTTAGGGTGTTACAAAAAGGTAATATACTATCCATTATTCCAAAACAATCCATTTTTGTCACACCATTAATGATATGATAATACATACAACATGATTAAAATTTATGTGTGTATGTCCTGTAATAAAACCTTAAATTTTGGACACAAAATATGTGTTCAGTCATCCCTATTTCCTATCTGGGTAAGTCTGACACCGCCCCAAGGTTGAATATATATGAACCTAGGATACGTCCCTGAAGATCAATATCAAACTCTGACATCCTGACAATCATGGGATACCTCACTTATGTTAATCGTTGAACCCTTAAAACCACCTTCAAATATACATGTCTTATCATTTGAAGGGGAACCCTATATTTGATGTCATATCCCTTAAGGACACACTCAACCTCAACAGCAATACCCCATAAGAAGTATAATCCATGACCTACATATTTGATAAATTCATTAATCATGTGCCCCAATTTTCCCTTGAATATAGTAAACACATGACACACAAGTCACCCAAGGACATTAAACATATGAATTTCCTATTGCAAAAAAGTAATTAAAAAAGTGACTTATATTTGCCCATATGACATTAAATATGTGACACACCAATCCCCACAAGATGTAAAACAGTTCACCAAATTGCCACAAATGAAATTAAAAATGCGGGATACCTATCTATAATGATGTTAAAACTATGAATAACCTATCCCTATAAGATGTAGTACTTAGGACCAAGCCCACATACAGAATAGTAATCCATACCATATGTGGAGTACATTAGATTCCCTCGGGTTCAGGACAAATTGTTTTATATCCAAGACATAATTTTACGTTTAAATGATATATTAGTCCATTAGCTATATACACTATAAGACTCATATATATGATTTTTTCAACATTGATCGAGGTCAACCGTTACAAATTCTCCACATGGACATGATTTCCAATAAATTCATTAGCCCCAAGTCCAAGGAATTGACACTATTGAATCAAAAAAATGAATTTGACATATTCCCACCTCAAGATGTTAAAGAGTATATGATATAATCTTATGTGTTAAAATTAAATGAATTCATAAAATAGTGAAATAACTCTAAGGATAAATTCATTGAAGGAATAACGAACATCAAAACATCCCATTCTGATCAAGGGTCCAAAATCAACTATTACAGATATAGTGTTGACCAATCAATGAAATGTTTTAATTTAGTGCTATGAACCCTTGAGAGAGATGAAATATTTCTATGGATGTTTTCCACTGTTGGGGGGTATTGAAAGAATGATATCAACCCTATGGGAAACCCTAATGTAAAGAATCAGAAGTCAAAATGATGAAATCAATATGAATATCTTCTCCCACGAATAGGATAAGATGATGAATGATATGAATATCCAGTTCTATTAAATAATTTATAATGATCCATAATCCTTTTTGAGGAGATGAGGAGTTGTGATGTAAATGTTTGGAATCACCTTCATCAAACATGTAATAAAAATAGGCCCTGTATTTTTGAAAATACTCAATTTGTGGAAAATTGATAATTATCCACCACCTACAATAACTACGAGGAATGAACGAATAATAGTGTGAAAATACAACATGATAATACATTTGAAAAAATAATAATTATAAAAACTTTACATAGTACCATCATCCCTTCACTCCATATGATATAATTTTGTGTAGGGTTACTAATGCCCCTGTTCACCGTAATGAGAAAACAGGGTCACCCAAACTAGGTATATAGCCCACTAGGACTTTGAATATGGTGGTTCTTCACTAATTCTGTAGCCACCACGATCTCCATAGGTGAAATGAAATTGTCAATATTGTTATCCATTTTGGGAGCCTCTCAATTTAGAGATATTATTACTCCCTTTCTTATATTATAGTGGTTGGAGATGTGTTGGTCACACCTACTACGACCACCACCCAAGGATTCCCTAGAGTGTCCCCACTACAAAATGTTTTTGATAATGACGAGAAATCATTCATGTTGGAGAAAATTTTAATGGATTCTATAATCAATCTTCCCAGGACCAAATCACTAGGAACCTTCACTTGGTATGTTCAGTAAAAATGACCATTATGAGGTATTTGAGAGATCTCTAGTGGACTCTTCCACCTTTTAAATAACATCTATCCTCATGAACAACACCCGAGGGAACATTTACAATAGGATGGGAAACTATTACCCACCCCTATTATGTAATTTGAGTTGTGTCTCTCTATATTAGGTGGCATCAGCACCCATCATGGGCCACCCCATGTCGAAGAACAACAACACAGTTGTCCAAATTTTCTCATGATTTTCCCAAACCCGAACATATATCCCTTTGAAGAATGGATGGAATATACTATGGCATCCCTGACTATAGTTTTTTATGTTAAATTCATTGAATAATCTCCCTTATGCCTCAAGTAATCACTATAACTCCCCAAAATTCAAAATTATAACGTAGTATTCAATAGCGTTTTTGATGCACATCAGCATTCATGTTAGGGAATATAATTTCCTAAGACTCTATGATATGATTATTATTTTATATAAATTCAATAAATGATATAGATTTTAATTTACACAACATTGAAGTATCTTTCATCACACACAAGCGATTATTTCCTCGATATCTTATGGTAAATGCAATAATGACCTTCTGTGATATCTTTTGTTACGCCAACATCGAGTTTCACCAAATAACAATTTTTTATTATTTAATATAATATAATATAACCTATACATTATTTTTATGGTTTTTAATTTTATTAACTAACTTATTATTCTATAGGGTTTATATAATAAAAAATTTAATCAATTTTTTACCAATTATTGAGAAACAAAAATAATAACCAATAAGATATGAAAATAAATATAATTTATTTTATTATTCCAAAAGAGTTTTATATTAATAAAAAAATTACTTAAAATTATTGAATGATTTAAACGAAATATATATGTTATATATTCATTAAAATATTTTTATATATTCATCATTTTGGTTTGGTAGAAAATAGATAAGAACAAACACACTTTCAAAAATAATGCCCTATATTTTTATAAAGGCATTTTATCAGCCTTATAATGGGGAACACATATTAAATATGAATTTTGAAATTTTTATTTATAGAATATGTCAAAAATAATCTTCTTCTTTGAAATATAAACATAAAAATTATGTTAGGGTTATTTTTTAAAAATTTTCTTAAACTTTTCAGTACTTAATGAATAATTAAAACACTAAAATATAGTTGAAAGCTGATTTTTCATCTAATTTATTTCTATGGATAATTTATACTTTTAATTATTAAAAGGATTAATTATATAATATCTTTATCAATTAAAAATATTTATTTAATTTTAATCATTTTTATTTTAAAATTATTTATTAAAAAAAAATCATTCATATTTTTTTAATTTTAAAACGTACATTGACATCTATCCTATGTGGATAAATTTAAATCAATTTATGAACCATCTATGATACATTTTTAGAAAACTGAATTAAATATTTCAAATAATAATAATTTATAATTTCTTATAAGTTACTTTTTTAACAATGTATTAGTGAACGTAATTTAAATTATCTACCATTTTTATTGAAAATTTAATCTTTATAAGAGAATAATCCTTAATATAATGTTGTAAAATGACCTAGAAACTTCTCAAAACCCCATTAGATGACTCTATGTATGAAATTCATCTTTCATTATTTAATTTTTCAGGTTTTTAATGACCCTTATTTTGTGTAAAAACGTGGATACACATAACTTCTTCACAAAGATACAAAGTTTGTCCTTTTCCTCCAATATAAAAGGTCACCACCTCTCGATATTCCTCACACCTCTCAAAACACATATGTTCAGACCAGATCTGATAATATAGATTAAAAATATACAGAACCACATAATTGAATCCTCCATTATTCAGAAATCATTCCACGAAGTCTTTTTGATAGAAACCGAAATAAAATTACCCAATTAAGAGGTAATGTCTTCTCTCATGTTCACTAGTTTTATTTATAGTCTCAAACCCCTCAAAATATCTCATTATATTCATGTATAAAAACAGAATTAATGTTCATATACTATTTTTTATTTATGGTACGGTTTTTAACTACACTTATATACAATTCCATCTACTAGGTAACAAACAAAATACGTCTATGTTTGGTGAACAAATGCCTCAATAAGAAATGATTTTTAAATTTTCCTGTACCACATAACTATGATTCCATTATGATGGAAAATAGTTTCTTTATATATGTGATATTTATTATTTATTTATTCATATTTAATCATTTTATTCTACATAACTTTAATTCATTCCATTTTAGGTTAATAAGATAACATTGTTTGAATAGGTGTGGAATACCACCCCCTCAAAGAAATGTGATTCATTAACACTATATATCAAACATATAAAGCATGGTTAAAATTAAACTTTTTGTCAAAAAAACCATTATATTATATTAATGAAAAAAATTTCATTCTATAATTTTAATATATATATATATACATAATTTTCTTTAATACCCTATCACACAATTAAAAATTGATAATGTCATTTGTGGACGTGTGGACAACCACATCCTCGACATGATGTACTTTTTAAAAGTTAAACGAAATATATGCATAAATATATATATATAAATATATGATTAAATAACATGGTATTTAGTGCTTAAAAATAATTCATGAAATAGATGGTGTTACTTACCTTCCTTTAATAACTATCAATTAAAAATAGGAATGTTACTCATGCGTATGCACGACCTACCACCTCCATGATCATTATGCTGATTAAATTATGATAACAATATTTAATGATTTAAATTAAAAATATAATTAATATATAAATATGATTATTATTCAATTATTATTATTCTCGATATGCAATATAATTACCCCTTTTACCATAAATGGCCTACCAAACTCCGATTTGACACATAAACTAAATTTGGTAAAAACACAAGATGTAGACAGAATTGTTTATGTAGTCATATAAAACATAGTAAAATACAAAATTAAATGTAATTATAAGAATGAAAAATGTTATCAAGAATGTAAAATATTAACATAATTTAGTTATACAAGACATTAAATGAGTTCACCCGAAATGAAATGCAATGTAAGGTATTCTCATCACACCTTTTTACATTCATGACATTAATGTCATGTTCACCACTTATAAATTTTGTGTTGTGTATATGCTTTATGTTTCTTATATTATGTCATCAATCATTTTATATTAATGGTATCATAGACTTTCATTCAATGTCAGTTTTTCATGGGGATGATGATTTAAAATGATTTAAATTGTTATGGGATACTTTGAAAGGTTTAATGATTATTTATCTCAATAATAACATTAATGATATATCAATGGTATTTAAATTTGATATAGTTAAATTACCATTATTTAATAAAACCACTAAATTTCTCTTATATATTAATTAAATTCATATTTTAATGTATTAGTACCATTTTCCCACTCTTTGGTAAAAAAAGATTTTCGTAAAGGTTTTTTTGAAAGACAAACATTATTTCCCTCTTTTTTCAGATATCTTATTGTCTTCTAAAACCCATGTGTTATTATTGAGTTTTCAAAATTGAATTCAAAATTAATTTTTAAAATCATTTTTACCATTTTGACATTTTTTCATGGTTTTCAAAAGATCCTTCTATTCATTTTCTGATCCATGAAGTTTTCTAACCATTAACTATGGAAAAAAGATGTACTTTTTGACTCGTATAGATTGTATTGATCTACCAACCATAATTTTTATAAAGGTTCATTTTCGTGTTTAAATGTATAATTTTTAAATAAAATGGTTGAAAAATGTATTTTCAATGATTATTTTTCAAATTTTTTTCACAATAAAATGATATTTTCTTCAAGAATGTTTTTTAAATATCATTTTATAGTGTTTATATTCATCCAAAACAACATACATTTAATTTTACATCACAACAGGTTTTTATTGATTCCATTTGTATTCATCATCCGGTTTTTTTATTGTTGATATAGACAAGGATAATATTAATATTCACTAACATGTATCATTTTTTATTCCCTATGAAATATTTAATCTTTGATGATCATTAAAATTTTAATTTCCCCAATTTATCCATTTCATTTATCATGGATATTACTATTTTTAAAAATATATAAAAATTTACATACAATACCTACTTTATCACTTACATGATTATTATATGAAATTTTAATAATTCTATAAACTATATTTAATATGGATATTTGATAAGGAATATTGATTATTCGATAAGAGGAATTCATTGGAAAAGTAACACATGGTTTTCGGACTATTTAAAGTAGTCTGTAGAGGTTGGGGACCAGTTAATGAAATCCCCTCGATGCATCTGAAGACTCTTGAGATGAATTAGTTTTAAACATTAGTAGGGTTTCAACACAATATGGTAAAATTCCTTATCAATGGTATTTATGGTAATGATTTTATGTTCCTAAGATATATTACTTTTAAAAAATAATTATTTAATTTATATTAATTCTAGTTATAATTCCAACATGTGATTTTTGACGACATGTATATATAGATACATATTATTTTATGTTCATTGATTAAATGGAATGAGTTTTATTTTATACCTTTCAATAATTATTTTTCCGTAATTAGTTATTTGAATCAAATGTGTTTATATTTATTACCTGTACATATTATTTATTCAATTCCTTTTAGTTTATTGATTGTATTCAATGAATGTTAAGTTATTTTCCTTTCTATATTGATTATTCTTATTGATTCTTTTTTACTTTAGCTATACATTAGAATTATTGAGCATTTGAGCTCACCATTATTATGTTTCAATCCCCATGAAACCAATATAAACACTATGAGACATACACTAGGAATTACTATCTGTATTAGAGTCATTAATGATGTTATTTATTTAGAAAGAAAAAAATGTTATGAATAGTGTATTCTTTTCTCATGTATGTATTTGGTTAACCAACACTCCAAAGCTCACAATACATTGGGATTTTATTCCTTATAATCAATTCAATGTAATTATAGAAGACATGTGCTTTGGGACTTATGGGTTTTGGTCACTAAAATAACATTTCGTAAACTCCAGTGCAACTAGTGGTAGGGTTATGGGAAATGAAACTTCACAATTAACTTATCGATGTCTAGGATGATGGAAGGATCAATGGAATTTCCTTTGCCACTTTCAAAATATCATGGGTAATGTTCATGTATGTTAAGGATTCACATTCTATAGATGAAAAACCTATATTTACCTAAATCCCCCCATCAATAACATGAATCAGAGGAGGGATAGGAACCCTTTCATTTACTATAAATGCATCTATAATTACAGCCATTACCTTCCCTCCTATATACTATACCATTGTTTTTGGAGAGATGTATGTGTCGGTATTGGAACCCTGTGTGGAAGGATATAATCATTACAATCATTTTTGGAACATAAAAAATGGAATTTCTATCCATCCACAGGCCACATGAAACTCTTTTTATATGGATATTTTCTTGAATCAACACTCATATATGAATGAAATTCCATCATTCCATTGTATTTTTGACAATGTGACACAACCTTTATCTGATTATCCATAATAGATCTTATATCATAACATCCACCCCCCCCCCCAATTTTGAGAATATACCCAATGAAATATCTGGGAGACCCCGAGAATTATGTCCCCCCAAATTATTGGTAATAAAATGAATTCCTATAGATTCCTACACACAATGACCAGCTTCCATTCCAAATCATGACACATGAAAACCGGGCGTTTACTATCCATGAGTCACTAAATGAGAACCATATTACATGTATGGTCAGAAAATTTTTGGGGATATCAAATTTACATTAGGTTACTTTCATAATTATCCTGGATGTGGGGAACACCAATAGGTTGTTCTTAACGAATGTCAGAGAGTCAAAATTATGGCTCTGTTAGTAGCTCAATGACCAGATTTTATAGATTCCACATGACCATCAGGTTGACCCATGTTAAGATAATCATAATTATTGAATTAATCATGAAGGATGCGTCTACACATGTAAAAATATGTGTTTAGTGGCATTATGGTTCCATTTAATTTATCCTTTTGTCGTAGTGATGGCTTGACTATTAGTCTTATGCTCAAATTAATGGTGATTAAATATCTCTCTCAATTACCATCATGAATATCATTGAAATCAACCCGTTTTATGATTATAGAAATTGATATAATAATATAAATAATGAATTAGTTCTCCAAAAAATTTGAAGTATACATTAGGCAGATAATATTGTGGGTTTCCACACACAATAATAGTGAATTATTGTGGGCCTTGTAAACACAATTGATTACCAACATCCATCTACCCATAGATTAGTCAACATGGTTTAGGGGATTATTAATATAATAATCCTATATGATTTTTTACTATAAAAAGTGTAATATGGAATAATTTTATCTTTTCTCATTTAGATCATGGAATTATAGAGTCTTATAACTATACTCATCATTGAAAAATACGTAGAATTGGCTGAAGCAACGAGGAATATGATGCCAACATTGTATGAGAACCCTATTTTCCATTATTAGATACTATAATTTAGGGGATTGGTTATGTAAATCTAACTAGGGTATATGAATTTTTCACTGATTAGATAATATGACATGATTCACTTATCTCACATATGTAGTGTAATCTCCAACCACAAGACCACAATCACTTAACCTTGTGATCTAATAGGCCATTAAAATCACTGGTGACTAACAATCATCACAAGGATGACATAGAAGTATCTATCACTACCTTTTATGAGTATTTGTAGAATGAAAATCCTATGATACATTTATATGTGAATTTTAATCAGGCATAGATGAAATATATAAAGCAACCTTAATAATTAGGCAATTTCACATTTATATAATTTAATGTGACTAGCGATTCATGACAAAATCATTATAATATTTATTTATAGTGTTGTTTAGTGATGTTAAATCATGAAAAATAAGATGTATCAAATGTTATTTTCATTTTCCATACTATTTAGGGCCCTACTTTAATCTTTCATAGCAAGCCACCCTCAGATCAATAATTGAAAGGGAAGACCACCAAAAAAAGTTTCATTATCAAATTATCTTTATCATTCTACAAATTAGTACCTGTAACCTCTTAAATAGTATAAATAATCCCAACTAGTGATTTGATAACATAATTTAATAATTAAAAAAGATCATTTACTCTATTAATTTTCATAATTCCAAGGATAATACATTAAAAATATATATAAAGAATGAGCATGAAGTATTGGTTCCCACTCTCATATTCCTATTATATGTATGTGGAATATGGAAATCTAATGAAAGATTACTTCATTTAAGAAATCATTACTGAATACCAAGTTGTTTTAATATCTATTACCACTTCTAGATCCATAAAATAAACCCATTACAATATTGGGTTTCACGTCCACACATACTCTGGCCCTAAATCTAGTCCTCTATCTGAATCCCAAGATAGACATGCCTTTCAATGAATACTTATTAGGTCCACTTATAGGGATACAACCATGATTTTACTCATTAAGAGAGGATTAATAAGTTCAAATCATTCATCGATTCTTTGGTTATAGGTTTAATCATTTTCTCCATTGTAAATGACACCAAAATCATCTTGAATTCTGCAAGACAAAGGAGGCCAACCTAACTAATCTCACCAAATAATTTTTTATCTCATCATCCTAAAACAAAACATCATATTGATTTCCATCCTATAAACATTGATTCAGGACTATGTTGACCATTACCATGTCATGTCAAGAAATGTTACAAAATACGTAGTATAAGTATCTATCAATCATGTAAATAATGACGCGGGAACTAGTAAGTAGTTGCAGGAATATGGGAGACAATAAAAAAATTACAATGAAACGTTTTCCAATAAGGTAGTATCTTGTGCCCATGAAATTAAGCATTCATCAATGAGCATGCTATAACCCTCTATAATTTCCATGTGCACATTGTTATTTCAAATGGATAGCATGACCTATCAGGCATCGAAGGAATATGAATCAGTAACATTGCGACATGTGGAGCCTCGAATGGAACTCATGTTGGTTTTCATATTCGATGAGTTAATTAATCCTAAATTGTGACATTATACATGAATTAGTCCATTATAATATTTTTACATTAATGAGTAACATGGAATGCCACAATAAATGAAGTCAGACTAGTAGATCACTGCATTGTATCTAGTGACAAATAGTTCTCTATATCCCCATCAAGTTCATTCAACCATCATCTCCAAGGGATGTGTAGTAGTCATTTTATGATATAGAGTGCTATGTGAAATTCCAAATAATGTGAGTTACATATCTCATTGATGATAAAATATGACTCACAAACGGAACAATAAAAAAATCACATTGTTTTATTCTTTGGGTGTACACATGCCACCAACTATATTGGTTGATCATGTAGATCAACCACAAGCACACAGAGATCAGTCTCATTCAACCAAGGCTCAACCTCAGTCATTTAGTACCCAATGTAATATGATTTATGTACAACATTAAATTTCATGTACTTATTAGTATCTGGAATCTTAGATGACTAATTCAATAATGGTCATGGCCAAATGGAGGCTTATGTTTTGTAGAATGATATCCATCTCCCAAAAATAATATGTGATGAATCATCCAACAAGAAAAATAGTGATAATATCTATTTATGATTCACAATTCCTCTAATCAAATAAACATATAGATCTCATTGGGGACCTAAAAAGATCACCAATATTCAATAATAATGTAGCTTCTATATGGGCATTCCAAGAAAATGTTTGTAAATGAGAGAAGATATATTCCATATTTATTTGAGGTGTATGATAGTTATTTTATCAAAGGGAAAATACACTGAATATATGTCACATGATAGTATACCGACAAGGAAATACATAACTAATTTAATGACCCTAACTATTGTATAATATTTTATTTCATGAAATGAAAATTTTATAGTCTCGCATTAAATGAAACTATATATGTATAAATTGAAATTTAACTATCATTGTTCGACCATTATATGACATTCACGTAGAAGGGGTTGTTGGTGACATTAGGGGGTGTGTAGTTTTGTTATGTACAACACACTATGGTAGTGGCATGCCCAATCAAGTAGAGGCCCATGATATGATATGTAACACCCTAGGATTTCATAGTGTGTTATTTCTTAAAAATAATTCAATAACATGCACTACACACAACACCGAGTTCAATCACACCACGACGTACAAAAAAACCATTAAAATAGGTCATGAATAGTATTAACTACATTTTGAACTTTATATAATCCTTATAATTTTATAATCCCTATTATGAGTTTCTTAGTCATAATGCAAGAACAGATTCATTTTCAGTATTGCACTTTTATCAAATTTTAATAGTGAAACCTTTTTAAATAAAATATTTTAAACTATCTGAATAAAATGGGATATCAAAAAATTTAAAATGAAACATCCCAAGCTTCCACGGTACGCTTTCCTTTGAATAAAATAGTAGCGTGTGTTGTACGCAACCTTGAGTTTTAACACACGCCACAACCAATCAAACTAGCCGTTATGAATAGTAATACCTAAATTTTGAAATTATATATATTTTATATTTTAAAATGGACTTCATTTTTGGATTCTGAATATATAATTTAGCCTAAGGTGAAATTTTGGTACTTTTCGGATAACTTTTATATTTTGATGAATAGTGAAAATTACTAAATTTTAATTAAAATCAACTTTTTTAATCAAAATAATTAATATTGATAAATTATGGATTTGAGTGGTTTTAAAGTATATTTTGAATATATTTTTACCATTTAATTTAATGTTTGTCATTGGACATAATTTCACAATTAAACCAGACATAAACAACTGTCAATCTTTTGATAGTTATTATCTCTTAAAAACACGCTTTTTATTTTAACAATGGGAATTAATTTTAAATTAATTTCTGCCACTTCTGTGTTTTGAATTTGGAAAAATAGATTACATATTTGGAATCAGGATGTCCAAATTATGTAAATAGGTAACTTTTATTCTTACACATTTTGAATAATTACTGCGGTAAGTATTTTATTTACCATGGTTAAAGGGTAAATCCGGTAAATAAGGGTTAAAAAATAATATTATAATAATACAAAATTACCCTAAAACGTGTACTAACCTTATTGGTGGACACATACCCGACCATGGGCATACTTGGGTCGATTTGGGGACCCCTTGGAGCCACTTGTATGTGGTAGGGACACATTATATTAATAAAGTTAAAATAAAAATAAAAATGGCATAAGCTTACATCTTTTAGAAGAACAATTTTTACATAGGGTTATACATGTTGGATTTTCTATTATAAATATTCATTAGAAAGCTAAAACGATTTCCTACATAATGATGTTTTATTTATAATTTTTATACATCAAATAATTTAAATTATTAATGACACAATAATGATGCAATGTTTAGCTCATTAATAAATCATGAAAATAAATAAGATTATAATGATTACAATATTATCTAAAACCTGTCCAATTCTTATTGGTTGATGTTATTTAGAATATGAGTCATCCTATCTTCGACCTCAATGATTTTTGGACCATTATAAACCGAATATAATTATATTATAAAGTAATACTTTCACTATTTCCTAAAGAGCCCCTCCTATCCCTTATAAAAGAAGACCACTTCTACTCATTCCTCACACCTCTCAAGCCACTTTTCTCGTCCAAACACTTCCCAAATAATCTCCCCACATCCCTCTCCTCCTCCTTGAAGCTTCCCCTTAGGCAGAAAGCATTTCAAGAAGTCCTTTGGTTCCAACCAAATTGAGTTACCTAAATTAAAGGTAACGATTTCTCTTAAATTATTTTCATTTATTTTGCTTCTCCAAACCCCAAAATCTTTTTATTTCCCTTCTTTTGTAACAACAAAAGTATCCTAAATATACTAGGATGTTTTTATAAGAAGGATTCGAACTACACATACACACACCTCCATCTAATAGATGATGAACATAATGTTTCTGTGAATGGAAAACTAATGCCTCACGAAACGATGATTGTTCAAATACATCTTACCACCTCTCATGGTGGCCATTATGATGGCACTGTAATTATGTGTGATATTAATGATACATATTTTATATATAAGCTTCTGTAATTTCATTTTATTTCATACAATTATTCTTTTCATGTTGTATATACATACGATAATTTCATTTGAGGAAGTGCGGACTACCGCCCCCTTAAAATGATATGACTCGTTCATACCACACATGGAACGTATAAAGAATGGTGTTAATGAACATAAGTAATATATATAAAATATTATATTATACTGGAATAATAATATACCTATGTATCATTTGGATTCAATTCTTTTAAAATGAAAAATTAAATGGAAGTAGAGTTCGTACGTACGTACGGACTACCGTCTCCACGAACACGGTGAGATCCATCCTCCATCGTATCCATTCTAGTATTATTCTCATTTTAGGGTTAAAAATAATGTTAATATAATTCTTATTATGAATAAGATATAATCTTTCCATTACAAACATGTCTTACGTAACCAAACATTTAAGAAGAACGAATCGATTATCACCCGAAATGACGATAATACTAAGATATTATTAATAAAGCAATGTTAAAAGATCATATATGATATCATATTGATGTATATGATTATTGTATAATTTAATAACAATGTTTTAATTATTATACAGGAGGTTAACATACCATCGACTAAGGGAATGTTCAAGGTAAGGGATTTTCTTATCTCACTTTCAACTCCGTGAGATTTCCATTGTTCGCCACTAAATTATTGAAAGTGGTGTATTGTGTACGGCCATTTGATATATATTATCATGATTCTATTTATATTCATGTTATTCTGTAAATTATTTGGTGGTTATTAACTTTTGGCCATACGACTCAGTTGATTAATGTGGTAAGGGGGTTTCTTATCTCACTTTTAATTCCGTGAGAATTCCATTGATCACCACATAATTATTGCATGTGGTGTATGTGTACTGCCCATGATCGTATTCATTGTGTAATATAATTTATTTTATGGGTATTTAAATCATCATGGTATGATACTTATTTCATGGGTGTATGTTTCGTAAGTTACCTAATCGATATAGGAATTTGAGATTTCAATTTCCACTCATTTGGCTTTACGCATATTTCATTGATTATATTACTCCAAGATTATGTGTGGAATCGCTATTCATTTGATTATGCCTTAATTTCCACTCCCCTTTCTGTTGATATACTTTTGATACACATAATAACTCCATTGATAAATTCTCAAGTGATCGGTATGAACTTGATAAGAGTAATTTTAACTCAATCTCCATTTGGTGAGTTAAATATCCAATTCATTGGTGTTGTTTTTTTACAAGAATATGTGTGAATTTCATCTGATTGATTTACACTAAATATCCAGTCATATTTAGTGTATTTATATTTTTCACACATAATTATGTCGTTGAATTATCCTTAACCTAAGGATACGACCTTTATGAGAGATTTCATCTCAATTTACATTCCATTGAGACTTCTTTGTTGATATACACCAAATCAGTTTTAGGTGGTGTATATAATGTACTTTGACATATTATATCATTAATCCCTTTATTCTCATGATATTACAAAGTTTTGATTACCTCAATTATTTGTATTCAAGTCTCTCTCTTTTGGTTAGAAACTCTAACTAAGATACCATTTTTAAATGTTTAAAAGACTTATTCTTCTAAATCTTGCTCATTAATGTCCATGTTTTAAAAAATGGTTGTAAGGATTTATTTATATGGACATTATAGTTTTAAAATTAAAACTCCTTTTAAAAGTTTCAAAGTGGTATGGGACACTTTGATTCAAAAAGCTATTTTTTAAATGGCTTCTTGACAAATTGTGTGACTTTTAAATGATTTCAAGAAATGGGGGATATTTCCCTCAAATAGTTTTGATGATTATTTTCATCTATGTAAACATCCTTCATTATTCATGATTGAGGTTAATGTGATACCATACAATATTCCATATTGTATCAAATGAGTTATGTTTGACTGTGGATGTTCTATTTTTATACCATTCATGGTTTGTGGTTAAAGAATTGACATTTCGTATGCTAGTTTTAATACGAATATTTATTTTATGCTTAAACCTATTCATATGAGGAATGAATTGGACTTAATAAGTGACGGGTGGAGCCCGCTATAACTCCTCGATGCATCGGTAGGTCTCATGAGAAAACTAGTGTCTTGGCACAAGGCCTTGGCAAAATCTTATTTGTAGTCTTGGCACGAGGCCTTGGCTATGTGGTTATGATAGTCTGGCATTATGCATTCCATCATTATGAAAGTGGATATTGATATTGCACGTGATCATTCGACTAGTAGAATATCCATGTGAGTAAGTAAATGGAATTGTTTCATTTTACCTTTTCCATTTTATGCTGAAGTTCAAGTTTAAAAGGCTTTTGTTTTAGTTATAAATTACCTTAAGTGTTTATGCTTATTTATGAAAGCTTCTGCTATAATGTTATCCTTACTGAGCATCTGAGCTCACCCCTTTCAATGTTTTATTTTTTTCCCAGGCTTATGAAGAAGTAATTTATGAATGACCTGCAGGGATAGTATGAGGGGATATGAAGACATGATGTTTTTTTATGATGTAATGTAAAAATTTATGGATGTATCTAGTTATTCCAAGGCTACTAAACTAATCGGTCTTTCGAGACTTGATCTTTCTCGTGATCATGCCAATGTTATGTAATAATGCACCGACTCTAGGTAATTAGGGTCGGGGCGTTACAGTTGGTATCAGAGGAAGCTTAGTACAAACCTTGGTAGCTAGATTTAGATAAAATCTGATTAGAGCACGTAGACCTAAGATGAAATTTGAGGATTAGTATAAAAGAGCTTCCTAGAATTTTGGTATTGTAGAGATTTTGTGAGATTTCCGAGCAATACATCCCTGTCTGGATACGAGCAGGTAGAGGCGGCTCTGGCACAGATGTACCTAGGGGTAAAACACGAAAACACCGCTTTGAGCTAGACTCGAACGGGAACTGGTGCACGACAACGGGCCTTGCTGCACTCTTGGTTACGACACTCCTGGGGGATATGCTTAGAATAATTTACATTTTCTTTACAAACTGATTTAAGTAATATATACATAAGATGAGAGTAAATGACCATGGTTAATTCTAATATGTTTCAAATTGAGAATATGGTGACATTTTAATCTCTAAATTATTTTACGACTAATATTACTCACACAATGCTTTCTGGTTTTAGTCAATGGCTGGATTCCAAGGAAGTCATAGTGACTTTGAGAATGATGTACAAGGTGGGAACAGTGGTGGCGATGAGCAACAAAATGGAATGTTGATAGGCGTAAAAGTTATCGTCTTTATGCCAAATCAGTTTTCCAAAAATATGATCAACAACATATATATTAACCAACTCCCAGACTCAACAAGGAAGAGAAAGGTGATAAATGATAAGATCTCCAGCAATGGAGACCATGGAGAAAAGAAACCTCAATTTTCATCATGCAGGAAATGTGGAAAGAGACACCCAGGAAAGTGTCTCAATGGGACAACGAAATGTTTCACTTGCGGGAAGGAAGGACATAAAGTGAAGAATTGCCGAAGAAAAAGGAAGAGTACTATAGAAGAAGATAAAAATGGTCCCAAGATTCCATTTATAGTCATTTTCTGTAAATGTAGGGGACCTGACCATTACCCGAGTGAATGTCCTATTCTATAGGATATTTTCTTGGTCAAAGAAGAATCTATGTGGAAATAAATGGTTGGATAAAAATTTAAAAATTATTAGCACTCCTTGTTGATGGGTTTACTTTGGAATAATTTTCTCTTGTATTTGTAACCCCGCAGTTTTCCATGTGATAATGATATTTGAGGAAGAATTGTCTCTTCCCTTGTGGATATAGGTATAAATAACCATTAGGTTTTATATGATCATTGGGGTTTGAGAAAATGATAAGTTATTATAATGTGGGATGAAAATGCAATGTATGATATAACATTTGTTGTTAAATTATGTTATTTTGAGGAATTTATCTCATTTTGGTAATATTATAAAATATAGTTTTTGAAAAAGGAAAACACGTAGACCGTGTGACAACCCATCACGTCGGACAAAGCTGTGGGAATCGAACCCACAACCAAAGTGCGATTGGGATTTATCGCCTACCACTGGACTACGTGAAGTCCCTGGTTAGTGTGACTATTTTTTTGTTAAATGATTTTATTGATCAATAATAAGATGATTTGGGTTCTTATGTCTTATCAAATGAATACCCTTGGTATAGGAAAATGATTTGGTGATTAAGTGATAAAGGTTATTTTGGAAGATGTTCACTTTGTTGGGAACACTATATGCCCAAGGAAAATAGAATACAATGGGATTTCATTTGTAGAGTAATGGTAGATTTTTTATCTACGTTTTTATTGTGGATTTATAGTGATTTGGGTTATTTATGGAAATGATTATCCTATAACAGACAATATGTGATGATGTTAATCACTTTTAAGTATGTGACTTTAAGAGTATTTGATGTCATTTGGAGATACAATGTAACATGGGAGAATACATAATCAAAATCATCTATGTTTTGGGTTTCAATATTAGTTTGGATTATATTAAAGGATTATAAGGAAAATTCGTTATTGAATGGTATCTATTTAACTTTGGGGTATTGTTGGTTTAATTTTAGAAATTAAGATTAGTGCATATTTATCTCAATGAATATCCTTTTGGGGGATCATTAGATCATTCACTAACCATTTTGGTTTTGATTAATCTTCAAAGACAATGTAAATATATGGTTTATCCTACATGGATCATGTGATTCTATAGAAGTTTATTCTAGTTCTTCCAGTGTGACCAAGTCTTCTTGAATACTCATCATTTAAAAAAAATTGAGTTAGTGGTGGAAATTTATTAAAGAATGAAAATCTACTTAAAATTTAAGTATATCTCATAATGTTCTTAGTCAATATCATAAATGAATTCCTCTTCCTTATGTAATGTAACTTTAAAAAAAATTGTTGTCCTAGATGGTACATTAAATCATCACTAATTTATGGCCTTGGGATTTTTGGCGTTTTCATAGCCATGTTCTCTACCACTCTCCATCAGATAATTGATGGTTAGATTTCTCTTCCATATCCATATTTTTCTACATAAAACCCTAGTATGTGTTATTTTCGGTAATCTTCATACTTTCCACTCTTTATTTTAAATAGAGGCCTCATTAATTCATTTTTTGATGTGTGATTTCAACTATGATATTTTGAAACATCAAAAATGTGTTATCCCAATACCCTATGTTTTCTTGGACCGATGGTATTTCAAATCATCATATATTGATGAGTTTAAGGACCTCAATTTTATACTTGTTTGTGATTGATGACCTCAATCACTACCTATAAATATTTACATTTTTCCTCCAATTATATGTCTCTAATTGCCACCAATGTTCTCCTAATCGAGATCATAATTTGGTGGTGACCCTTTCATTTCTCTTTTCCTTATATTAAGACTAAATTTTAGTAACCCAATTTCCGATGTGGGTTTTCCCACAAATATATTTTCTACTTTCAACCTTTTATTTTCGAAGATCAATTTCAAATTGCGAGGACGCAATTTATTGATGGAGGGGAGAATGTAACACCCTAGGATTTCATAGCGTGTTTATTCTTAAAAATAATTCAATAACTTGCACTACATGCAACACCGAGTTCAATCACACCATGACGTACAAAAAAACCACTAAAAGAGGTCATGAATAGTATTAACTACATTTTGAACTTTATATAATCCTTATAATTTTAAAATCCCTATTATGAGTTTCTTAGTCATAATGCAAGAACAGATTCATTTTCAGTATTGCACTTTTATCAACTTTTAATAGTGAAACCTTTTTAAATAAAATATTTTAAACTATCTGAATAAATTGGGATATCAAAAAATTTAGAATGAAACATCCCAAGCTTCCATGGTACGCTTTCTTTTGAATAAAATAGTAGCGTGTGTTGTACGCAACCTTGAGTTTTAACACACGCCACAACCAATCAAAATAGCCGTTATGAATAGTAATAATTAAATTTAGAAATTATATATATTTTATATTTTAAAATGGACTTCATTTTTGGATTCGGAATATTGAATTTAGCCTAAGGTGAAATTTTGGTACTTTTCGGATAACTTTTATATTTTGATGAATAGTGAAAATTATAAAATTTTAATTAAAATCATCTCTTTTAATCAAAATAATTAATATTGATAAATTATGAATTTGAGTGGTTTTAAAGTATATTTAGAATATATTTTTACCATTTAATTTAATTTTTGTCATTGGAAATAATTTCACAATTAAACCAGACATAAACAAGTGTCAATCTTTTGATAGTTATTATCTCTTAAAAACACGCTTTTTATTTTAACAACGGGAATTAATTTTAAATTAATTTCTTCCACTTCTGTGTTTTGAATTTTGAAAAATGGATTACATATTTGGAATCAGTATGTCCAAATTATGTAAATAGGTAACTTTTATTTTTACACATTTTGAATAATTACTGCAGTAAATATTTTATTTACCATGGTTAAAGGGTAAATCTGGTAAATAAGGGTTAAAAAATAATATTATAATAATACAAAATTACCCTAAAACGTGTCCTAACCTTATTGGTGGACACATACCCGACCATGGGCATCCTTGGGTCGATTTGGGGACCCCTTGGAGCCACTTGTATGTGGTAGGGACACATTATATTAATAAAGTTAAAATAAAAATAAAAATGGCATAAGCTTACATCTTTTAGAAGAACATTTTTTACATAGGGTTATACATGTTGGATTTTCTATTATAAATATTCATTAGAAATATAAAAATATTTCCTACATAATGATATTTTATTTATAATTTTTAGACATCAATTATTATTAATGACACAATAATGATGCAATGTTTACCTCATTAATAAATCATTCAAATAAATAAGATTATAATGATTAAAATATTATCTAAAACCTGTCCATTTCTTATTGGTTGATGTTATTTAGAATATGAGTCATCTTATCTTCGACATCAATGATTTTTGGACCATTATAAACCGAATATAATTATATTATAATGTAATACTTTCACTCTTTCCTAAAGAGCCCCTCCTCTACCTTATAAAAGGAGACCACTTCTACTCATTCCTCACACCTCTCAAGCCACTTGGCTCGTCCAAACCCTGCCCAAATACGCTCCCCACACCCCTATCCTCCTCCTTGAAGCTTCCCCTTAGGCAGAATGCATTTCAAGAAGTCCTTTGGTTCCAACGAAAGTGAGTTACATAAATTAAAGGTAACGATTTCTCTTAAATTATTTTCATTTATTTTTCTTCTCCAAACCCCAAACTCTTTTTATTTCCTTTCTTTTGTAACAACAAAAGTATCCTAAATATACTAGGATGTTTTTATAAGAAGGATTCGAACTACACATACACACACCTCCATCTAATGGATGATAAACATAATGTTTCTGTGAATGGAAAACTAATGCCTCACGAAACGATGATTGTTCAAATACATCTTACCACCTCTCATGGTGACCATTATGATGGCACTGTAATTAAGTATGATATTAATGATACATATTTTATATATAAGCTTTTGTAATTCCATTTTATTTCATACCATTATTCTTATCATGTTGTATATACATACGATAATTTCATTTGAGGAAGTGCGGACTACCGCCCCCTTAAAATGATATGACTTGTTCATACCACACATGGAACATATAAATAATGGTGTTAATGAACATAAGTAACATATATAAAATATTATATTATACAGGAATAATAATATACCTATGTATCATTTGGATTCAATTCTTTTAAAATGAAAATTTAAATGGAAGTAGCGTACGTACGTACGTACGGACTACCGTCTCCACGAACACGGTGAGATCCATCATCCATCGTATCCATTCAAGTATTATTCTCATTTTAGGGTTAAAAATAATTTTAATATCATTCTTATTATGAATAAGATATAATCTATCCATTACAAACATGTCTTACGTAACCAAACATTTAAGAAGAACGAATCGATTATCACCCGAAATGACGATAATACTAAGATATTATTAATAAAGCAATGTTAAAAGATAATATATGATATCATATTGATGTATATGATTATTTTATAATTTAATAACAATGTTTTAATTATTATACATGAGGTTAACATACCATCGACTAAGGGAAAGTTCAAGGTAAGGGATTTTCTTATCTCACTTTCAACTCCATGAGATTTCCATTGTTCGCCACTAAATTATTGAAAGTGGTGTATTGTGTACGGCCATTTGATATATATTATCATGATTCTCTTTATATTCATGTTATTCTGTAAATTATTTGGTGGTTATTAACTTTTGGCCATACGACTCAGTTGATTAATGTGGTAAGGGGGTTTCTTATCTCACTTTTAATTCCGTGAGAATTCCATTGATCACCACTTAATTATTGCATGTGGTGTATGTGTACTGCCCATGATCGTATTCATTGTGTAATATAGTGTTTTTATGGGTATTTAAATCATCATGGTATGATGCTTATTTCATGGGTGTATGTTTCGTAAGTTACCTAATCGATAAGGGAATTTGAGATTTCAATTTCCACTCATTTGGCTTTACACATATTTCATTGATTATATTACTCCATGATTATGTGTGGAATCGATATTCCTTTGATTATGTCTTAATTTCCACTCCCCTTTCTGTGAATATACTTTTGATACACATAATAACTCCATTGATAAATTCTCAAGTGATCAGTATGAACTTGATAAGAGTAATTTTAACTCAATCTCCATTTGTTGAGTTAAATATCCAATTCATTGGTGTTGTTTTTTACAAGAATATGTGTGAATTTCATCTGATTGATTTACACTAAATATCCAGTCATATTGAGTGTATTTATATTTTTCACACATAATTATGTCATTGATTTATCCTTAACCTAAGGATACGACCTTTATGAGAGATTTCATCTCAATTTACATTCCATTGAGACTTCTTTGTTTATATACACCAAATCAGTTTTAGGTGGTGTATATAATGTACTTTGACATAGAATATCATGAATCCCTATATTCTCATGATATTACAATGTTTTGATTACCTCAATTATTTGTATTCAAGTCTCTCTCTTTTCGTTAGAAACTCTAACTAAGATACCATTTTTAAATTTTTTAAAGACTTATTCTTCTAAATCTTGCTCATTAATGTCCATGTTTTAAAAAATGGTTTTAAGGATTTATTTATATGGACATTAAAGTTTTAAAATTAAAACTCCTTTTAAAAGTTTCAAAGTGGTATGGGACACTTTGATTCAAAAATCTATTTTTAAATGGCTTCTTGAAAAATAGTGTGACTTTTAAATGATTTCAAGAAAAGGGGGATATTTCCCTCAAATTGTTTTGATGATTATTTTCATCTATGTAAACATCCTTCATTATTCATGATTGAGGTTAATGTGATACAATACAATCTTCCATATTGTATCAAATGAGTTATGTCTGGCTATGGATGTTCTATTTTGATACCATTCATGGTTTGTGGTTAATGTATTGACATTTCGTATGCTAGTTTTAATACGAATATTTATTTTATGCTTAAACCTATTCATATGAGGAATGCATTGGACTTAATAAGTGACGGGTGGAGCCCGCTATAGCTCCTCGATGCATCGGTAGGTCTCATGAGACAAACTAGTGTCTTGGCACAGGGCCTTGGCAAAATCTTATTTGTAGTCTTGGCACGAGGCCTTGGCTATGTGGTTATGATAGTCTCGCATTATGCATTCCATCATTATGAAAGTGGATATTGATATTGCATGTGATCATTCGACTAGTAGAATATCCATGTGAGTATGTAAATGGCATTATTTCATTTTACCTTTTCCATTTTATGCTGAAGTTCATGTTTAAAAGGCTTTTGTTTTAGTTATAAATTGCCTTAAGTGTTTATGCTTATTTATGAAAACTTCTCCTATAATGTTATCCTTACTGAGCATCTGAGCTCACCCCTTTCGATGTTTTATTTTTTCCCAAGGATTATGAAGAAGTAATTTATGAATGACCTGCAGGGATAGTATGAGGGGATATGAAGACAAGATGTTTTTTTTATGATGTAATGTAAAAATTTATGGATGTATCTAGTTATTCCAAGGCTACTAAACTAATCGGTCTTTTGAGACCTGATCATTCTCATGATCATGCCAATGTTATGTAATAATGAACCGACTCTAGGTAATTAGGGTCGGGGAGTTACATGATAACTGGTCTCAACCATTTCATGAAATATAATATCCTCCCCTCCCAAGTGGGTATATACTCAATTATCAGTCAAGTATCCCTTTACGGTTGATGATCTACCCCATGGCCCATATCCGACATAATTATTAAATGAAAAGTGTTCCTAAATAGTAACAGAAAGGTGACCCACACATGGAGTAAAGGGAAAAAATATAATATCACATAGATTCTATGGCTGTTCAATTCTCAAACATTATGTCCATGTCAAGAATATCCTTATTCAAACATGAGGTGGTGAATTTTATTTGAGGGGATTCCATTAGTATTCATCATTTTATACCCCCATAAGCCATGTTATTCATTATTCCTCTTATATTCCTTTTCATTTACTAAATATGAATGATAATGTTTAATGTAAGGTATGACCATTGGTCAATTATGAACGAAGATAAATACAATAATTGGAAACAATAATAATTTTAAAGTTATAATTATTGTTTATAAATAGAAATGACAGTGGAAAAATTAATCAGAACGAAAATTCAATGAAATATAGTAGTTGAATTTTTCATTATGAACCCCGTTTATTAAAGCTTGATAAAGAGGTAGTGTCGATAATATTCACTCATTAATTAGCCCAATACTAGCTTCAACACATTAACCTTGAATGGAATCGCCTACGGGAGAAGTTCAAGTGAATAGAGATTACCACTCGGTCACTGTTATCCAAGATATCCAAAGATT
This sequence comes from Viscum album, assembly GCA_963277665.1. NCBI lineage: Eukaryota > Viridiplantae > Streptophyta > Magnoliopsida > Santalales > Viscaceae > Viscum > Viscum album. The sequence goes on from OY728143.1 coordinate 1,317,125,763, forward strand.
ACGCCACTGTCACACACCTTACTCATTGGCCTTTTGGGGATGTTAATGGGGTTATGTAATGAGGTAGTAGTTACTTATTTTGTAATAAATATTTATAAATAATATTTTATTCCATCAATTCCATTATAGGAATAGTATTTGTTAAAAAATGATGAATTTGATAAATTTATTTTTCATGTAAAAAATTGAACTTTTGAGAATTATATGAATTATTATGTTTTTAATATTAATTAATCAATTATTATAAATGATGATTATATCATATACATATATTTAAATGATTAGGTAATCGGTTTGATATGAGTATTGTTTTAATACAATAAATCTGAAATTTATTTTTTATTAAATAATTTACTTTAAGTAATTAATTTTATTCTAATATAATTATTATTTTAATATAATATGTTTATAAATTACTTATATTTATAATAAACTCGTATATAATGTTTATGGTGTCAAATTTAATATTTATTATAGTTCAAAACTGTTTTTGTCAAAACCCTTCATTTTTTTAATAAATGTCAGTTCTCATTTTAAAAGTAAAAACTCAGATATTTAGAAAATTATTAAGATAAAATGAATATTATTTTTGGGAGCAGGATTTCAAAATTATCCAATGGTGAATTTGATATAATTTTTGGAGATAGTCAAATTTATGGGTAAAAATTAAATAATATATAAATATATAGTGTGTTTTGTAAAATCATAATCAACCAATAGCAATGTAATAAATACAATAAATGTTATATTAGAAAAAGTATATGTTTTAACTTTAAATTAATTTTATTTTATATTTATTTGAATTATTTAATAATGCCTTAGTGAATCCTCCAAAATGTATAACACATTTAATGATTTTAATTTCATTTTCTTGGGAGTGTGACTCACCTCCACTAATGAAATGGAAATAAATCAATATCGTTATAAATTTTCCATAAAAAATTAATTTTTTTAACTCCCCTTGTCTTGAAACAATGGGCATAAACAATGGGTTAGTTTGTTGTTGAGAATATTTTAGTGTGTAGCGTACAAAACCTAAATAATAAAGAATTACCCTACCTTCCCTATATAATCTCACCCATGAACCCATTACTCCTCACTCAAACTACTTTATGATCATCCTCACCCTTCTATCCATTCCCTGTGATGATCCCATTGTGCCTCCATGCTCCCTTGAAGCCTCTCCCAAACCTTTGGGGTCACACATCAATGTAAGGGATCCCCACGTTACTTTATTTCTCATTTTTTATTCAAGATTCCTTATTTTATTATACCTTTTTAATTTTAAATTGAAAATTATGGGAATTTTTTTTGAACATCCCCCTTACATACTTTTTTTAATGATGATATACCTCTTTCTCTCTCAATAATCCCTCCTAGGTACACCTGTTACCATGCTGAAATTTTATTAGAGTTATTCAATTTCTCCTCTATCTTCATCATTCATTATTATGTTACACATTCTATTTACAGATCCCATATTTTGGGCATGTATTTATATAAAAAAATTAATTTAAAATTAATTTATATATTATGAGAGATTCCATTTCTACTCATCAACCATTTTGATGAATTTCTATGTCACGTTGTTAGGCTGTTGAAATTGCACCACCGAATTTCCATGCCCAAATCAATGTGTAGTGAATACCATTCCATTTCTCTATCAATGTAATTATCCATTATGAACATATACCAATTCGTTATATAATTTCATGTATGTATTATACATTCCTTTATCATGGAATAAATGAAAGTGTTGAATGAATAATTTTTATATGATCTATGTGACACACATAAGAATGAGATTGTAATGATTAGAATGGGTGCTCACGGATAGCACTCTAATGCATTGGGTATTGTTTTGTATTAGGAATATCATGTTGGGATGTGGGTTTACTGGATTGATTTATATTACATTTTTCCATCATGTTTGTGTAGGGGTTTACCATATTCTTTTATGTAAATGATAAATAGTTTTAAAATGTTTCCACATTTCCATGTTTTGATAAAAAAAATATATCATGAAATTATGTCAATATTTTTTTGTGATCCATTGATATGATTATTTTCTCAAATATATTTTATTCTTCATGTTATTCTTTTTTTACTCCCTTACTAGAATTTATAGCTCACCCTATTCTTATTAATTTCCTCAGGTTATCCATTGTAATGCTATGTATGAAAGAATGATGTGGTCATGTAAAATGTGTTTTCCTTAAATATGTGTATTTCATGTTTTATGTTCTTATATAATGTTAGTAATCATCAAATATAATAGAAAACTAAATATTTTGGGTTTTATTATGTTCTAGTTAATGTAATAAATCTTGTCTAAATGTGTAATATATACGAGGGTTGTTATAGCTTCTTGGTAGACTATAGGCTTGGGACGATCATCATCCCAGTACACATTGTCCAAAATCTAGGCCCACATAGATGATCCAAAAACCTATATTGTGGAAATTTCTAGTTATGAAAATAATGATCCAAATCCACATGGGAAGATCGAGCTAGAGACTTTATTTAGTGACATTGTAACAAAAAAATGATTTCATGATTGATTTAAAATATACATCATAAAATTACATATTTATTATTCCCATGATATATATAAAACAATTTGTCTCATCTTCATCATAATAATTACTCATGTACTACCATAATGATCATGTTTGGGTTCCTTTTTCTGATGTATCACCCATAAATTCATATAAATCGTACAATGTAGAAAATTTCTATTACAAGATGGAGGGAATTCTCATTCAAAATAATATGGTCTAACATATAAATTACACCAATAGTCTAATATTAAAATCAATATATAATTTTGATAACTAAAATAAAACATCAATCTTCTAATAAATTGTTTTCATCAAATGATCTTAGAATTCATGAATCATTTCATCATGCTTAGAAGTTTATTGTCTAACAAAAATCCATGAATTTATTACATTTGATAGTTCCTTGGATGTAATAAAATCTTACCTTTGTTTTATATCAGGTTTTTGATCCCCTTTTCAACCAACACAAAACCCCTTCGTATGTTCTATAGAGTAGGGATGACTCGATGGATGTTTACTCATCATCATTTATTCCACATTAGAGATGAACCCCTCCATTCGAAACAATATTGAATTTTCCCATTAGCCTTCATGTATAGAGATTCAATTATGAATGAATATTTTACTAAAAATATATTACCCATAATATATATAAAAAGTAGTATCACTCCAAATGATCCATTTTTGGAGGGTTTATTAATTTCCACGTATCCCTTTACTTTAGATGAAGAAGCGGATCTGGATGATTCCCCTCCCTCTTTTTAGTAATGTTTGAATAACTAATTGATATATGAAAATAGTATAATGTAAGCATAGTATAGGACCTAGAGATCATTATTAGTAGAAAAATACATGGACATATTCAAGAGACATCACAATGTATTAATTTGGATGTATATAGAACTAATCAGTGTTGATTACTTGGTTTTTTTAATCACATTGGAATCTAAGTGGCGCATTGTGGGTATTAAAAGTATACTAATAAGATGAGAACATACTATAATGTCAGGGTTCATGAATAATATTAAATGATAGTCAAATGTAACTTATTTAGGGTAATATTATTCCAAAAAAATGCCTTTCTAAAATTGTCCTAATCAAGTATTCAAATTTGATGATTATATTAGGTATCTACTTTTTTGATCTTAAAATTAAATTTATTAATGATTAAATCCACCCACCGGTGAAAGTTTTTCAAAATATTACACTAGATAGCTTCCAATACTTTTCCTTCATGGGATGGTACTACCGATATTATCAAATATATATAACCCTTAATGTTGATGAAGGCACCGCCTTCAAGGCACCACAAAATTCATTTCTCTTCCAAGAAAATACATTTTTTTAATCCTATGGTAATACCTATAATATCGCAATGAAACATACCCTAAATCCACTCCATGGTAAATTGGTTGTGTGTTATTGGATGATTTTATGGTCAAATCCATCAAATAGTAAGACCACTGAGGGGATATTGAGAAAGTCTTTGAATTCCTCCACTCCCATATCTTGAAAATAATACTGTGAAAAAAAATAATTCAGGGATAACCCTATAATGATTTTGTAATTTTATTTAGGTTAAGAGGAATCAAGATGAACATAGAGAATATCAATTACATCATCTAGATTTTTACTCAGCACACCCTCCTGGAATTGAGGGGCCTCTATGGAAATATGGATAATTTCCAATGATAGATATCTATACTAGATGATAAATGAAAAGAAATAATCCATTATCATGAATATGATAATCCTATAAACATTATATAATTTTTTCCACTCCATTTTTTAGGATATTGAGTTGTAAATGTTGCAACCACCGATCATGTTTCCACAATTCTCTAGGAATCCTCTAGTCCATTATGTGGTCAACGAAGAATGGTATATCAAATCCATGATATTTATGAAAATAATAGTGACGTGAAAACATTATTTATTATCATAGGATCGTGTTTCTTGACATTAGGACCATTTATCCCACTATTAAAATATTTTTCCCAGACATTGTCATTGATTTTTAGAAACAAATGTATTACCTGAAGAACCATTATACACTATTAGTGTGCCATGTTTACTAGATGAATTAGATTCTCAATAATCCCCTACTAATAGGATGATTGTTATGATGCTAATCACCCCTGTAATGGTTTTATATTAGGTTTTTCTCCTAGATTGCTTTCAATTATTGAGAATTGGAAGATAATTATACTACCTATTTGCATCCTATGGAATCACCAATAGATATTGAATTCCAGGATAATTATATTGAATCAAATGATTAAACCAAACCAATTGGTTAGATTAATTTTTAATGTTCCTCTTGCAGCAAACTAGGTGAAGGAGAAATTATCGAAAACACAACAGGATGGGCCTTGAGATTTTCTACATTAGTATTTCACCTACCAAATTATTGTACTCATCTATATTGTTATAATGTTGTAAAAAATAGTGAGATATATAATTAGGCTCTTATCACTACACTCATGTTAGGCCTTGATATTGAAATCCCCCAACTGTATGTATGTGGACATTCAAAACTAGTAATCGAGTAAATAAGTAATGATAATGCCATTATAATAAATAAACCCCAAAATTATTTCATTCACTACCACATGTTTAAGTATCTGTTCCCATACCAAATGAAAGTGACTATTTTATCCTATTATTAGAATAAATGATCTGAGGCACTTAATGTTCTAGAAAATTTTATTTCATATCCAAACCAAGAAGATTGGTTCATCTATGTGGCCCATCATAGATTCATTATACTCATCACCCATGAAGAAAAAAACCAACTTATCAACTAACTAGTCACTCAAAAGTCTATAACAGGACCGTAAGGTTCCACATCCATCAAATAATCACCAAAATGTATGACACCCTTCATTATGTATCTCTTATAGGGTATATTTCAACTATAATGGGATGAATTATAGTGATTCTATCAATATTAGGTGATATAATACCTCATAGATGACCCTAAAATTTATAAGACCATATATATTTATTATTTTCATAAAATGAAAATCAATTTCACCCATGGTTATGAGATTATTTAAGACCCAAAATATTTCCACATCTGGTCATTTTGGACCCTTCAACAAACATATAATAGGTATAACATGGCTTGAAGGCTCTGTTACATTTCACCCACCGTGTCACATTAATGTATCATTTCACTAAAGAGTTTATTTAAGGGAAAATACATCCCTACACACTACACTAACCACCTTTGCTTCTCTATATCACTTTGTAATCGTAGAAATTTTCTATATGTGGAGTTGATGTTCCAGGTCCTTACCCACCATAATTGCAAGATTTTAATTTTTCATTTTGACTACAACCCAATTCTTTTCAATGTGTGATAAATCCCCCCTTATAAGAGAGGTAAAGGCCTTTCCAATGATTGAATTCATGATGTATCATTTCATACAATAATTTGGGACTCCTAACACTATTATCATGGAAAATTATACTGACATATAATCTGCCAATATAATAAAATTTTATACAATATAAAACACAAATTATAACCACACATCATGGTTTCACATGCCTGAAAATGGGGAGATCTATGATTTCAACAATCCAATCTATAATTTCTTGTTGAATTTTTTTGATTAGAATAATATGTGCTATCTTAATAAGCTCTAAATTTCCTTCTGACCGCATTGAATGAAAATCTATGTTCCACATATATGACCCCGTACTACCCAGTGTATTGAGAGGATATGGTTTAACCTATTGATGATAATTTTCAATCATTTATATATTCTATTAAGAACAATATAAAAAGAAAATGATATTTGAATCCCATTTTTCCTAGTTGGAAACCCTTGAAGAATGTATCTATGAATCAATTATTTAAATGGAATAGAATCCTAATTTTGTGTCCCTAACCTCAATAATAAAATCATATAATTGTTCCTTTATTTAACATGATATTTTATAATTTCCATTGAGATTAATGGTTCTTGGAATGATATATCTAAAAATATTACTAAAATGGGAAGAAAAATAATTTATTTACAAGACAAACTATAATAAGGAATTTATTTTATTACCATGGATGTGGAGTCTATGAATCCACCCTCTTATTCTATATTTTTCAAGAATTACATCACAGAACCAATTTCTTTTGAGATATAAAACAATAAACTATATAACGAAAATCTGTATCATACATTGTTCAATAATAAAACAACATCCTTCGAACATGATGAAAAATTATATCTTTATCCTAAGTGATAATCACGAGATGCATCTTATGATAAATATGTGATTCCTCATAAACTTTGTTTTATGAAATAAAAAATTGCGGCATAATGTTCTAGTAACACGATGTCAAACCACATGAGACCCTGTTAAAATCCAAAATACCATAAACTACATAAAACTCATCATAATTGTAATATGTTAAACTACATGTTGAACATCCTAACAACATGATGATAATAAACATTGTTCATGTACTCATTTCATGAACTAAAACTAATTAATACTCTAATATCATACCTAGATGGACACTCCTCTCATGGAGTTGGTCTCATACAACACCCAGATTAAGAAATTCATGTGAAATTATTACTACTCTGATGGTATACATAGTTATTCCATGAATAAATCTATATGGCCCACCATAATCATTATATAATTTAGGTTTATTCACTATTAGGATTGTTTCCATTACCCGCTAACAGATGTGCCCAGTAATTTTTATCATGTACGTAAACACCTAACATAAGAAACTTTTAAAATCCATTTGAACAAATATTCATAACCACATTCATATAAGGATAATATTATTTTTAGTGTTTCACCAATATAGAAATATTGATTTCCTCTAGAATTTATGGCTCACGAGTAAAATTATCCCAACTCCCTCCTTGGTATCTACCCCAAAGGACCCATGTAAAATTTTGATTGTTACATTTTTCTAAAGATGATCCATGTTAAATCCAACATTTTACAAACCCCTCATTGATTAAATTATTTTTGTGTACAATGTTTAAAAAATTTTCAATAGTCTTCCATTACCATCAGTCACCGCTTTCAGGGACAGATTTTGAAAATCATTATTTACCTCACTTAAACATTCCTTGGTTTCAAATATGTTATGATGAACTTCGCAATATGTATCCACAAACATGACCACATAAATAATATATTTATGTGTTATTGGTACTCGCACTAGATTAATTATGTAACCCCTATCCTACACTCTCTTGAGACGAAGTATCTTCGATGTGATTCCTTATTTCCCGCACCGATTATGGATCACACTGGCATAAGAATTGTGAAAAAATCACACCTAGAATGATTAATTATTGAAAAATCCATAATATAGATTATTTCCACACTATGTAGTAACATTACTCTTCTAAAGAATGTGTTGAAAATTTTCCATATGTATTTGTGTTATTAAGACTTCTTAGGCCCATTTTACTATTTGTTCACTATTATTTTATTCCATTCCAACAATTTTGGAACAAATTCCCCATTGTTAAATAAATAATGATCTTATTAACATTGAATAAATTCCTTATATGTCACATGGTTTAAGGGTACCCCTGGATATAAATTTCACCTCGCCCTAATAATTTGACCAAGTCGCATGGTTTATAACCAGAGGAAAATTATGTCAGTGTCATATAGACCTAAAAAAATAATCCTGATAATAATATGATGTTATATTTTGTCTCAAATTTATGTAACATAAGTAATTGAACCAATTCTTCCATTTTCCCAATGAATAATTGTATAAAAATTATACAATCAATATTCACATTAGATGGACCCCTCTTTCAAGTGTATATCAAACACTATTCAATATTGAAGAAAAAATAAGGAATAATTCCTATTTCATTTTAGGGGTAAGTTGGGATTCATGCATCAAACATCATTCTCATACCCTGATCAATAACCTTCATCAACAATTTCATCCCCTAGAACCTGTTCACCCAAAATTAGTTGATTTGACTCATAGAATTTTTTAAATTCATGGTGGTGTAGAACCAATACTGACAATTTTCTAAAAAACAATTCCCTAACTAATCCTAAATCATAAATCATTACAAAATTTGTATACCACTCATCTTTTGGATCTTGATGGTATCCACTTGTATAAAATATTTATACATAATTTGTATCACATAAAATAATAGTGACCATGACATTATGGATTTCTCATGGAAAACTACTAGATCTATTTTTTTAAACAGGTTGATATTAGATGTCATAATTATTTTATCCATTCATGAAAAGTGTGTTCATGAGAATTGTGTTTTGAACATTTCATGTCGTCAACTTCACCCCTACATCACCATCCCTTTTGAATCAAATTCCATTAGGCTTTGATTTTCCTCATATCCACATTTATGTTTCATAGTGGAAGCTTGACAGCTCACTTTTCACCCTAGTGTGTTAATTCGTATGGATTAATCATGTCAACATTGATGAGACTCTTACCTCAGCCCCTCTATATATCCTTATGGTTTTATACTACATGAATTGTATGGTTCTTAGATATCATTTATTTACAAAACTAATCAAGGATTACATGGTATTTGTAACCATCAAATTAATTCCACTGCATGGTAAATGATAAATCCATTATGGTCAACACATAACGACCATAAAATATTTATGAATAGAATAATAGAATTTTCTCTTGATATTGAACTCTATAATCCCCCTTTTGTGTCATTTTTTCCATACATATCAGTAAAAGACAACCTTGAAAGGATGAACTTCTTATATTCCCCATATCTCCATACTAGGATTCTTAATCCAAAATGATTGAACATAATACTCAAATAACTATGGTCTATAAACTATGACCATAAACTGGTTGTCTATATTGTGGATGTATAAACATACAAAATAAAAAAGTAGTATAAAGTTAATAACAATAATCTAAGAAACCCGATAAAACATTGTTTTCCTCCCAAGTAACCAATTAACCCTTTTTATGATCTCCCTACTTGCATATTGAAATTCATCCTATTCAAAAAACTCCATTCCATTTTTTTCCACATGATAATGTATCTTTAAGAGTAATGGAGCTTATCATTGAACCCATCTCCCCTCTCTACATACTTTTATCCTATTAGTCTTGATCAGTATCCCATTGACATGAAAAATTGTCCCTACCCTATAGCGAAGGCACATAATCAAAATAATATCACATTACTATTGGTTACACACAATAGTGAATCATTCCATCCATATATGAATAGTCACTCTATATTGATGAAAAATGGAAAAGAATGGTGTATCCAATCAATTGGGTACAGATACTAGTGGACACACCTCTGATATAGTGGCCTTGGGACACTTATTTTAAATTTGGTCAAGGGTTATCGTCAACCGACATTCGACCACAACATGTTATAGATTACCAAGGTCATAATTTACATATTTTTACTCTTACCTCACACAAGTGATATTGTGACACCCTTGGATGTACAAAATCCATTCCCTTCAAAATGATGAAGAAAATTAATCCCTTAGATATTAATACATATATATCTCTCAAATTTAGTGTAACAGATATTATCTATGAAACATTCTAACCCATACCCTACGACAAATCTACAATTTAGTATACATTAATTACCTATTTAACATATAAGATTCATCATAATACAACCCAAAAGATCAATAATTGTTGTGTATTTTGTAATTTGGTACCATACACAACATCTAAAAAATAGGGAATACACAATTATTATTGAAAATGTATATAAGGTTCTCATAATATTCTTTTGTACATACAAATGTATGTGATTACCTTGGGTCATTGATAAAAAAATATGTTATCTATAAATAACAACAAGAATGATATATCATGATACTAAAAAAGGGATCATGGTAAATGGTGAAACAATATTAAACAATTCCTCATAATCATTTCTTAAGGATAAATTTAAAGCTATCAAGATTGAAAAAGTACCATGATTGATTATTTTCACTCCCTAATTGATTTAATTATATCTAACGGTCATTAATCATTACCCATTTCATTGGAGCACTATGTAATTTTGAGCTCGCCTATCACTTTCATTTCAATCACACACAAAAATGTGCCTCGTGGAGAACATTATCATAAAATTTTATTCCATCATATTTGATTGTGGAATAAAATAATATATTTATCAAATAATATATGTAAAATGTAATAATGCAAAACACCTTTTGTAGGAAAATGATATAGATCTTCTCTATCAAATAGTTTGGCATGGAAAATAAAAGAAACATTTTTGTAGCATAAAAAGGTTGTATAAATTTCCCATGGATGGATTAATGAGAGTGAAAGGAGTATATTATCATTTATTAATCAAATAGGTTTTAAGGGGGATATGGAAGAGTGTTTTCCAACATTATTAATTGGAAATAAAATTCACAAGATAATAAAGATACTCAAATAAAGAGGAAACAATGTGAATACCTTATGTGGACATGGTGATTTGAAATGATTTAGAATAGATTATTGATAGAATAGTTGAACATTTGGAGGACCATATAACAAGGGGGAAAGATTATGGAAATTCAACACTATTGTTTTGTGATGTGAAAGATGAGCCATGTGGGTTTTTATATGAAATGAGGCGCGAATCCATTATTATTTCTCTAATAAAGTATTTGGACTGTAAATAATAAATTAATGAAATCCAAAAAGTATCCCATGCATTTCCTATGGTTTCTACCAACATGGAATGGTTTTATTTATTTTATTTACAGAAGGTATGAAATTATTAAAATTTTACTTATCGTGATGTGGATGCGAGGCATATACTTAACAAAATGATTTTGAAACCATAAAATATATTATAACATTTGGAGGAATTATAAAGACTTTATAATATTAATAGAATAAACATAGAAATAAATTATTTAAAAGGGTAGACATAGATTTGGTTGTGGGTACCCTATATGTTATTTATTACACTATTTTGGTTAATATTTTGTCATAATATATATCATTTATTTTTATTGAAATAATGTTTAACTGAAAATTCCATGATTTGTGAGAACTAAAAAAATCACCACATGATTTTTTGACATTATGATTCAAAAAATGATATTTAATTTATAATTTTTTTTCTAAATAATTTAATTTTCACTTTTAAATTATTTATCGAAATTGATTGATAAGAAATAGGGATTTTTGACAATAGAAATATATGATCCCATCTAAAAATTATTTTTGACTTCATAAAAATTATATGGTCACATTTATTTAAGTAAAATAATTGAATAATGATTTTTTATTAATTTGTTTTCAATAATCCAATAATTCATCAAAAAAAATGTCTTAATTGAATTTGAATATTACCCAGAAATATAGTAGTTGATTAATTTTATCCAAATCCTAATAATTTATAATGTAAAAATAATAAGATAAAAATATATTATTTATTATATAAAACATAAATATTATTTTTATTAGTTTCTTTATATATACACATTATTTATTCATAAAATTATTTAAGGGTAAGGTTAATAATGGTGATGATTTCATGTGGTGGTTCTGTGTACATGTATTGGGTTGTGATCTCGATGTGCTTTAACTTCTCTAGTAAATGATTTCACTCGTTCATCAGTTGTTGGATCTCAGCTTTGGCTTGGTCAATGGAAATTCATTTTTATTATATCTCTATCAGATGCTCTATTAAATCATCATCATTGTTTATTATTTTAATGGTTGAGTCCATAACATCAAATTTTTCAATTGGGATTGTTAAAATTAAATATTTATACAATTCATATGATCACTATCCAACTATTATATTGTCAATGCATAAGATTCTTAAAATATATTTTAATATTATATTATATAATAAATCTATATAAGGTAATGTATTTTCTCTAATTATATAACATAATAAGATATTTAATTCAACCCCATACATAATTTTATTTATAACAGTTCTGGTCATTATAATATTCCTACTTCAGACATTTATCCTTATAAAATAAAATTTCACACACTAAAATTGATGGGGTTTACTTTGTTTCATCACCTCATCAGATTACCACATCACTACTTCAAAAACAATTCTCTCCACAACACTATGACATGGTGAATTGTGTTGTTTTTAAGCTCATAGTAAATGTAATGTATGATATCCATCAGTTGCTCCTATTAGGAAAGTTCATTCTCCAACCATAATACCTATGGATTGAGTAAATTTTAGTGTTTTAGTTCATACAAACTCAATAATTATATGTGTGACATGTCAGGTAAATGAGATATAATAGGTCGAAGTGATATCCAATTGTCCACTACTCTGATATGATCAGGGATCTCAAAGGGACTTATTCATCTTGGACAAATTGTTCTCTTATTCCTAATTCCCATTAATTTATTCCACAAATATATATTTCTCATCAAAAAAATTTAGTATATTTATTTTTTCCACATTGATCATTCTTTAGTTTTTGCGGAATACTCCTAAAAGTTTCCACCACTTCCTCCACCATTTCTGAAAATAATATTTTTTATTCCTGATCACTATCACGGAATGTAGGTGTTTTTAACCACAAACAATAATGGGATTTATAGTGGTCCATTTGGAGGAGTGATTGGATATTATTATTTAATGTGAACTTTAACATGGTAAGATTTTCATACAATCCTCCATCTAATCAATTTATTATGCTCCCAAATTTTCCTCGAGTGAAGGGATAGTCTGTACAAATTTGCCACCAGTTTGAGATTGATAAGACATTCTTTTGTTCGATATAGTATTTAATGAATGTTGGAGACTATAATTGATCTTGGAGGGAAATCTTGAATATTGATCAGATATAATCGATTATGGTGTACAATAAATCTTCAACACTAATCTAATGTATAATATTGCAACACGATCTAGTGAAAAGCCTTCTTGAATTTAAATAAAGTGATCATTCTTTTTATGAACATCCAAAGAAAAAAAATATATCATGATTTCCTCTTACCTTCTTAGGGAGGCTAGTGGTAAAGTCCATGGTGATTTCATCCATTTCTATAAAGGTATAGGTAATGTTTTATCAACCAAATGGATTTTTCTTTTATTCCCTTAATTTCAAACATACAAGTCAGAATGATGTATATTCCATAATAAACTTCATTATATTGTCAACTAAATTGTGCTCTCAGAGATATCAACACATCATTTTTATTCATTTATAGATAAAGAAGGTAGTACTATGTGAATCTTCCAACATCACATTATCAACAAAGGGTTTGATAATTCAAATAATAATGACCCAAATATCACAAATAATTCCTTATTAAAATAAAAAATTAATGATAACCATTTTTTGTTTAGATTTAAATTAATATTGAATACCTAAATCAAGTATTTGAGAATCATTTATTCATTTTCATATGAGAACACTGATAAATATTATGTGAAAGGATTTATGATGTTTCTTACTATATTATTACCACGTCTATCCATATCAAGAAGAAGAAGATCTAATCCTTCTCAATTATCATCAATGAAAAAATATCAGATTATATTATAAATAAGGTATATATGAGTTTTTTTATTTCTCAGGATGGTAGTGGATTGAATAGTTATAATCTTTTTACAAATATAACAGTAATTACTTGTGCATATTCAACTATTTTTTTGTGAATGTTTACATCATGCTCTTGGGATTCATTTATATTTCATACTTATCCTCAATAGGATAACTCATTAAAATTATCAATGTGAATTTCATTGAAAAAACTACATATTATAGGTTGTGTACATATATTCACTATCATTCAAATTTATTGAAGAATATGTTGTCAATATTTCATTCTATATTAACACGCATTTCAAGACCTTCTTCAGAGCATCACTATACACCAGAAAATGTTCCAGACCATTTGGTTTGTGTATGTACATGTTAAGTGATATAAATATTATTTAAATTAATTAATCTCTCTTCGCATTAATGTTTTTTAAAAAAATGAACCCCTCTTGAGTTTTTATGGTTATATGGATTCATAATCATGAGAAATTTCCAATAAATATATTTTTTTCGTAGCTAACCAATGTGAACTATGGATTTTTGCAACAAATATTTTCTTGTTACTTATTAAATTTCATCACTAATTTATGGGTTGATATATATCCTATTTATTATAATAATATCATTCAAAAAAGAGACTTCTTACCACAGTAAGTCACATTTTTTGTACATTTCATAAATCTCCTTTTATTTGGTTATTTTCACGGTTCTGATATGCTTTACATGCTCCTATTTTCTATTGGATATTATTAGAATGTCATATATAAATATTTCAATGTATTTGTTGAGGTAGTCACTATAAACTATATTCATTAAGTCTATGAAAATATATTGATAATTATTGAGTCTAAATGAATATAATATGAACATATATGACCTATTCATTGTAAGGAATGTGGACTTGGTGACATACCCATTATTCACACTTACATGATAATATACTGACTAATGATCTACTTTAGTGATGTATTTGGTTGCACGTATCTGATCTAACAAGTAATCAATATGTGGAAGGGGATACTTGTTCCCTATCATGATCTAGTTGAGATCATGATAATTATTCCAAAGGATCACTGACCAATCCTTCTTCTATATAAAGGGGGATGATGTACTACAAGGTGAATCACTTCTGAATATGAACCCACTATTCATAGTCAAATGTAGTTATTTATTCAGATCCTATGTTTCTGCAATATCCAATCTATACAATTTCCTTCATAATGTAAATTCCTTATTAATTGCCTCAATTAAAAAATCACGCTCTCAGAAAGGTAGATGACTATAAGACTATTCTAGAAACACATCAATGTATACCACTATAATGGGAGAATAGTAAGGATGATCCATTCCTTAGAATAAATCATTTGATCTAGATACATCTACTCATAGGGAATTAATATTCATTCTTTAGATGATGGTGATAATTAATATTCATCCTTATCTTTTACATAAAAATTATCAAGGGTCGATTCATGATAAAAAGTGTGATTTCGTTATCATTTAAAAAATTTTCGCACTATATAGAGATATCAATTTCATACCCAAAACTTCATCAAATTCTTCAAATGATATAATCATAATGTTCAATGGGATGTTTTATAAAATATATCTTAGGGTGGATTTATATACTCCGGATGAAATAATTTTTTATTTCATTTCTCCACAACATATATACTTCCATTCATTATGGTGGTATTTTAATAGTTCTATTAATCATGAGTGATATGAATAAATCCATATAACTATGGATGATATATCTTCATTTCACTAATTTATTTTACTTATACTCATTTAATCATTCCATAATTTACATAGTGATGATTATTTTCTAAATGATTAAAATATAATCTAGAAACAATGATAATTTATGGGATATATACTAATTTTCCTTTATTTCATAACAATTTATTTTCTAAGAATCAATATTTGTTTTCCATGATCTATTTGGAATCATATAATCTTATTGTAATTTTGGTTCCCAAAATAATGTCTTACAATGAGGTTTTTTATTTACCAAATCATATCCCTCAAATGTGTCAAACCAGGTGTGGAACATGGCCCGTTGTCATTCTTCATTTCGTATATTAATATAGCTTAATATGATCATCCGGGGATTACCCATATGTACATTAGTTGAAAAGACAAAAAAAAACTTAGTAACCATACATGGATGAATTTTCATCATAAACCACTCCAACTATATTATATCAAAAAAAAATTAATTTCCCCATACTCGGTTATTACCTAATGGAATTATCAAGATCTCTCTAATACTAATCCTAAAAAATAAAACATTAATTTGATACTAACTATGAAAACCTAACATATTATTACACTTTAATCCATGATTTATTATATAATATCACACATAATACAACATATAAAATTGAAATCTCACATGTATTTGGAATTAGGTACATTAAAAAACTACATAAAATATGGAAGACATTATCTTTTTTGAATACATCCTTTACATGTTCATAATATTGATACGTGCTAAAAACTGTGTGGGATAACATTAAAGAGAACATAAGCGAGGGGTTCAATAGATATTTTAGTAAGATAATAATCATGGAATAACATATGGAATGTCTTAAATGTTATAGAATATGTATATTAATGAGGAACAAAAGGCGTTATAATTGTTAACATGTTTAATGAAGAATGATATTACATGAAAATCATAATGGAAGTATGGGAAATGTGGAAAGAATATAAATAATTTCAAAATAAACATAGTTCATGATTGAATGCTAACAAATCAGGATGGAAAAATTGTCATGATATATTTGTTTCAATCTATAATAACCTGAATGGTATCTCATTTGAGTAAAACATTAACCAATTCATTAGTGTACTATATTATTTTGTGTGCACCCGTCACATTCATTTTAGTCACATGCATAACTGTTCTACACAGATCATAATACGTGGAACAATTTATCCTCAAATATTATTCCTAAATCAATGACTGTGGAGTAAAAAAATTAAACATCCCAACAAAATAATATTAATATCATAATCTTTAAAACCCTTGATAGGAAATGCATATGGGTTTTTACTAAAAAATTGTTTGGAATCAATTATTGTGGTGATTCATTAGTTGAATAATAGGTGAGTATAAATTATCATGGGAGGGTATAAGGATTTTGAAATGATAACATTATAATTTGGATATAAAATCAGATGTATGTGGGATATTTATGAACATTTACATCATTACTAATTGGAGGAAAATTCCTCGGATAATAAATATAAGTGAATAAAGAGTAGAAGAAGACAATCACTTTCCTTGAAATGGTGATTCCAAATGCTTGATATGAGAATCATGAGATTTTAGGACAACCATCAGAGATATATTGATAGGGGAGAGAAAAATAATAATGTTCTCCATGGTTTTTTTCAAAAAGAAATGGGATCTTCTTAATCCTTATATATGAAATGAGTGTGGAATTTTTTATTATTTATCAGACATAGGATTTCAACACTATATAACAATGCAACCAAACTAACAAACCCTCCAATAGTTTTCCCATATTTCTATAAAAGGAGAGTAGTTTTAATTGTTTTATTTAGACCGGGGGTGAAGTTATTAAAATATTACCCATGGTGAAGTGGAAGAGATTCATGTCATTAAAAAAAAGATTTATATATCTTAATGTATAATAAATGTTTCTAAGGATTCAAGGAGGATATAAAAATTAACAAAATAAAATTGAAATCATTAATTTAATGTTTAAATATATACTTGTAAATGATTACCATTTATTGTATTTATTAAATCATTTTCAGTTAATATGATGTGATAATACACACCATCTATGTATTTTGTATTTAAATTGTACCTGAAAATTCAACATTAACCATAAATTATGAAAAATTTATACTAGGAGAATTTTTATTTTCATATTCATAAATAATATTTCTTTATCCAAAAATTGTTCGAGTTACGATACTTTTCAATTTCAATAGAATAAGTAACATTTATTGGGGAATTATAGGGGTATTAAGAGAGTGTTTTTAAACCCTAATAAATGTTACATTTGAAAATATTGCAATTACATGATAATTTATATTTAATAAAAATTATTTAACAATAATATTATTTGATAATGTTAATTATTTCAAAAATTCTTCCATTCATCAAAACAATCTTAATTGAATTTGAATTTTACCGAGAACTACAATTTGTGTTCACATATATAAAAATAAAATATAATTTATAAATTATTAGTGATTAATGATATAAATCCCAATATTCTATAAAATATTCATATTTTTATTTTTATTATATTGATACATATTATTGAGTCAATAAGGATTTCCTTATGACTTTTCCATTCCTTCTTGTAAGGGGGAGATTGTTGATTAATTATGGATTTCTTATGAGTTGACTATTCCTCATTTTATGAATATCTCAAAAACCATACTTTAAAGAAAACCACATTTTACCCTATATTTGACCCCTATATGTAATAATTTCCTACCTCAAAAAATTTATCATTACAATGTTTTCTTTGCTCAAATAATAATTTTTGTAATTGTAAAAATAGGATTGAAACAAAAAAACTATGAATTATATAATTCATAGATATGAAGCATTCTGTTCTGGGATCAGAATTCTCAGAATTCTGGTTATGAACTCTTATGAGTTCTGACTCCGAATTCTTATTATGAATCCTGGTTGCGAAATTTCCACATTCTGACTTCGAAATATGAAATAGGATTCTGCTTACGAACTTTCTATTTTCTGAATCTGAATTCTGAATACAAATTCTATTTACATACATTCCACGTTCTGACTCTGAATTCTAAATACAAATTTGTGATTCTAACATTCTATTTTTTGACTCCGAATTCTGAATAGGAATTCTAGTTACAAACTTTCCATGTTGTGACCCCTCATTCTAAAGCAGAATTCTGATTATGAATATTCTATGTTCTGAATCTGAATTTTGAATACGAATTCTGGTTATGAACATTCCATTTTCTGACTCCAAATTCGGAATACAAATTCTGGATACGAAAATTCTATGTTCTGACTCCGAATTCTGAATACTAATTCTAGATACAAACTTCTCTATGTTCTGACTCCGATTTTCTTAAATTCAGACTCTAAAATCAAATGAGTTTTGACCCCGAATTCTCTTGAACTATGACTCCGATCATTATAAGTTCAGGATCCGAATTCTTGTTAAACCAAACATCGAATTTCCTTGAAATTCACACTCCAGAATTCTATGTAATTTAGGTTCTGAATTTCATGAAAATAGGATCCTAATATCCTTGTACTATAGACCCTGAATTCCATTTTTGGTTAGAATCCGAAAATTCATTTACGTACATTAGGAATATCAGTTTTTAGTTGTACATACACTCATTTTTTATAAACATATGTCATGCTTTTAGTTTTTAACTAACCGTTTCTTGAGTTACATGTGTACAAATACCTCCGAAATTCAGGGAAAAATATGACCGTTGGAGGAGGGAGCTGACCGTTGAAGACGTGCCTATAAATAGGAGCTCATTTGAAACAACAAAACAACTTTTGAGAACGACATTGACATCGGTGCTTACATGCTGTTGAAGTGATTTATAGAGAGAGATTCTCTTATAAACTCTCATTCTATGTGTAGAAATTTTTTAACTTCTCATTCAAACTTCTCTTCCTATAGATTCTCTTAGTGTGGAGGTTTCATTTCCTTAAAATCATAGACTTCAGTTTGTGAAGTCAGAGGTGCAAATTTCCTTACAAATTGAGGGCTTGCGGGGATAGCAAGACAGATACCGATCATTGGATTGAGGGTTTAACAGGTATTGGGAAAGATAGACCTTCATGAAAGTATAAATCAAGGGACCTCTTATCCAGGGTTGTTAGATACACTCCTCATTGGGTTAAAAGTGTTTCTACTAGTTACATTTAGGGTTACAACTTTTTTTCTCCTATAAATTTGTATTGTTGAGGAAATTATATCTTTTGTATACTTCCTTACACTTGTAATATAATTTAGTAGGATATATACACTTTTAGAAAGAATTTTATTTGATGTAAACTTATCTTATGTTGCATTTCCAGAATCTATTTTTCGGAATCATTCATGTTATTAGAACATAGAGGTGCTGTGAATTTTGGTTGTGCAAAATTTTCTTAGGGAATTTTTAAAGTATACAATTCTTCCCCCTCTTGTATTTGTATCTCATATAACATATTCGATCCTAAATTTGGTATTATATAGTATATCATACTTAGACATACCATCTCAACAATTGGTATTAGAGGGTTGGTTAAATATTAATTAGTCTCATCACTAGATTCAAAAGAGAAATCTTAGAGTCGATTTTCCAGATTCATACTTTTTCAGAATTTTCTTTTTGTACTCATATAGTTCGGACATAGTTTTTCGTAAATATACTCATGTTCTATTTCCTTAGGAATATTTTCCTTGTTTACAATCTTAAACACCTAATATGTTTTGTGTGGAAACAATTTTATTAAATATGGCACGAATTAATGCTTATTCCATAGAAAATATCAATCCGACAAGACCACCTATCTTTGATAGAAATGATTATGAATTTTGGAGAGATAGAATGTAGACATTCATTATAAGTTCTAGTGTTGATAACTTTGTTATGCTAACTGGAGGATAAAAAATTCTTGACAAAGAAGTTAGTAACATTACTAATCAAGAAAATCATGAATATCAACTAAATTATATGCTACACAATACTTTACATTGTTTTATGACAAGAAATATATATATCCAATTTTCTTCATGAGATGTATCAAATTATATGTGGAATAAAATTGATGTTTCTCACTTTGGAACTTCCAAAGTTATTGAAATAATAAGAGCTATGCTTAGAGCTGAATACCATGGTTTTAATTTTCCTTATGGAGAACCCATATGAAAAGTACATCAAAGGTTTACAACTATCATAAATAGCTTTCAATATATGGGAGAAAAAGGTTTGGATGATAATTCTCTTGTAGAAAAGATCATATACATCATGCTGAATGTGTAGAAATCCAAGAGGACAACTTTTTGTGAAAAATGGAAAGTCACTCATATCACTTTAGATGAGTTTTTTGGAACTCTTCTTCAACATAAAACCAGATTAAAGAGAGATGTTGAAAATGTCAAGAAGAAAAAGAAGAAAAATGGGAATGGAGGATTTTCTTTTACAACCACTTATAAACATATGAAATCCAAGAAACCAGAAAGGGTAACTAGATCAAATTCAAACAAAGTCATTATTCAGTCAGAATCTAGTGAAACTAAAATGTCTGAGAATGAATTAGCTAATATTTCTCTGATAATGAAATAAAATATAAGCTCAAAAAAACCATTAGAATATGTATAAGAAGAAAGATTATAGAGATAAGAAAGATAGATAAGTTACTTGTTTTGAATATTGAAGAACAGGTCACATCATACATGATTGTGCCTTGTTAAAAAAGAAGGATATGATGGAAAAAAATTAGAAAGGAGCAAGAAAAAATTACATATAACAAAGAACAAGAAAAGACATAAAGATAATGATACTTGGAGTGCTAGCTGTGGATATTCTTATGAAGACAAATCTTCAAAATATGATTCATCAGCACAGAAGAATACTGGATTCATTCCTACTACCTCTTTCCCTAATACATGTCTTATGAACAAGGAATGCTCTACCGAGGCTTTAACAAATTTATATCTTGCTAAGAATTACTATTCTGAAAATAGTACTTCTAATGAAGATACATCATCCTTAGAAAATGAAGAAAGACCTTCATATGAAGAAGTTTCTAGATTTTCGAAGTTACCTAAATCAAGAAATTGTAAAATATCTATGAAATTAGACAAGGAAAACACTAGGGAAAAAATTCTTACAAAAGAGATTTCAGATCATTCTAGAGATCTTGGAGCTAATTATGAGTTTTAAGAAAAACATTATAAAGACATTGAGAAAGAAAATTATATCATGTAAGTACATTATAAAGATCTTAAGAATGGTATTTTAGAGATAAAATTTTTGAGGAAAAATTTAACTCTATGGAAATGATTACTGAGGATAAGAATTTAGTCATCAGACTGAAATCTGAAATATTGTCTCTTAAAAAGGTTATTGAAAACATTACCTCTGGGAAGGAATATTTTTACAAGTTGTATTCTCAAATTAATCCTCAAGTAAACACTATTGGAGTAGGTTATACTCACCAAAAACTGGTATTCAAAAACAACTATATTGTTCCTTGTGAAGCCCCATTTTGCACTAAGTGTCAATGTGGTGGGCATTAGAAGAAAAATTTCTCCTTGAATAATGTTCAATCTCTTGGGCTTCATAAAAGTTATTTTTCGAAATATAAGTGGATACCCAAAATTTTGTTGTCTAAGAATTTCGGATCCAAGCAAGTCTGGATTCCAAATATCTAACATTTCATATTTTCAGGAATATAGAGAATATACCAATAGAAATACATGGTACATGGATAATGGATGTTCCTGACATATAAAGGTAAAAAAACTATTTTGAAAATATTATCAAGATGAGAGGAAAATTACCTTTTAGAGATAATACTCAGAGATAAATTATTGGTATAGGTTACATCGTTATTGTTGAAAAAATATTGACTTCAAATGTTATATTTGTTAAAGGTCATAAGAACAACCTCATTAGCAGATGAAAATTATGTGATGAAGTCTACCTTGTGAATTTTAGGAATGAAATGGTCATAGTATACATTTCCAAGGAATAATTTATTCATTCTACCAATAGGAAAGAGAATGATTACACACTATACATATGGGACCTTATGAGCCAAGATCTACCTTGACTTAGTGTAATGGAAGATCATTCTTGGTTGTGGTATAGAAGGTTAGGACACTGTATCCTTATGAACATATGCAAACATTCTATGAAAATATTTATTAAGGATCTATCAGAGCATATATTTGATTCTTCTAATGTTTGTGACCCTTATCAATATTGAAAGAGACATAAATAAATTTTTAAATCAGTTGGTGAAGTCACAACAACAAAAGCATTATAGATATTGTATATGGATCTTTTTGGTCATACACAAACTAAAAGCATTGGCGGTAAGTACTATGTATTTTTTCAAGTTGATTATTACACTATATTTACATGGGTCTATTTTCTAACAAAGAAGTATGAAGCCTTATCGTATTTCAAATGTTTTAGATCCAAAGTTAAAAATGATAAAATCCTTCCATGGAAAACTATTCATAGTGATCATAGAGGAGAATTATAAAATTCTAATTTTGAAAACAAATTTAGTAGAAAAGGAATTACTCATAACTTCGTGGCACCCAGAACACCCCAAAAAATGATTTTGTTGAAAGAAGAAATATCATTCATTAAGAGATACCAAGTACCATGTTGAGTGAGTATTCTGTACCCAATCATTTTTGGGCAGAAGCTATAAGTACTTATTGTTATACTATAATTCGTGTATTGATTAGAAATTTTCATAATAACACACTTTATGAGTTATGGAATGGTAGAAAACCTAGCCATTCAAACATTATGGTTTTTGGTTGCAACGTATTCATTCTGAATACTAAAGATAATCTTCAATAATTCCCACCAAAATCTGATGAACGTATTTTCTTAGGCTACTCTACATCTTCTAAGGCGTATAATGTTTTCAATAAAAACACTTGTACTATTGAAGAGAAAATAAATGTCAAATTTGATGAATATGATCCATTTGTTATTAAACAACCCAAATCTACATCTTCAGATGTGTTTTCAAAAACTGATTATCAGCCGTTGATAGAAGATCCTTCTGCTAAGAGAAATGTTCATGAAGATACTTCTAAAACATATATCCCAGAAGATTTTCTACCCTATGTTGATGGACCGGATTTACAAAACCCAAATTAGCTATTTCTAAAGAATCATCCCAGTGATAGTATCATTAGTGATGTGAATCAATCGGTAATGAAAAGATGTATCTTAAGAAATGAAGTAGAACATCAAGCATTCATTTCCCAATTGGAACCAAAATGCACTGATGAAGCTTTATGAGATGATGATTGGATTAAATCAATGAAAGATGATCTAAATGAATTTGAAATGAATCAAGTCTAGACCATGGTTGAAAGAACTGAAGAAACTTCTCTTATTGGCGTAAAATGGGTCTTCATAAATAAGTGTGATGAAAATGGAGTCATTTTAAGAAATAAAGCTAGATTATTTTCTAAAGGATATAATCAGCAAGATCAAATAAACAATGAAGAAACATATTCTCCAGTAGCTAGACTTTAATCTATTCGTATTTTACTTGCCTTTGCATCATTCTTCAATTTCAAACGTTTTCAAATGGATGTTAAATGTTCATTCCTTAATGGTTATGTTTATGAGGATGTTTTTGTTGAACAAACTCCTGGAATTAAAGATATATAACATCCTGCTCATGTTTGTAGACTTACCAAATCTCTATATGGACTAAAATAAGACCCTCGATCTTGGTATGATAGACTTATAGGATTTTTGTTTCATAATAACTATGTCAAGGGAAATCCATATCCTACCCTTTTTATAAAAAAAAGATACGAAAAATGTTTTGATTGATAAAATTTAGGTTGATTACATTATATTTAGATAAACTAAGTAATATTTAACTGATTCCTTTGCAGATATAATGAAATATGAGTTTGAAATTAGTATGATGGTCGAGTTAACATTTTTCCTTGGTTTTCAAATTTCTCAAAAACTAGAAGGAATCTATATATCCCAACATAAGTATATTAAAGATCTTCCTAAAATGTATGGATATGAAAACACTAAGATTATAAGTACTCCTACTGGTATCTCAAATACATTTGATCTTGATGAAGTTGTGAAACCAATAGATCAAACATGTTTTAGGGGTATGATAGGAAGTCTACATTACTTGACAGCAAGTCGTCCAAAAATAATGTTTTTAGTATGATTATGTTCAAGATATCAATCCAATCCTATGGAATATAATTTAATGGTAGTGAAAATATTTTTTTTCTACGTAAAGGAAACCATGGATTTAGGATTGTTTTTTACTTCTGGAAATGATTTTTTTTAATTTTTTTTAGATACTGACTTTGGTGGATGTTTAATGGATATAAAGAGTATATCCAGAACTTTTAATTTCTTATAATATTCGTTAGTTATTTTTTCATGCAAGAGCTTTTGTTTGTAACAATATCCTTACAGTAATAAACTCCTTTTCATAGGGGAAGTGCACCTGTTATTAAAATTTTTCAAAATTTTCGTAGTTGGTTATTCAAATTTTTAATAATGAAAATCTTCAGACTAGACATTTTCGTAATGAAAATCTTTAGACATTCAATTTTTGTAAATGAAATTTTCAGATTTTAAATTTTCGTAGTGAAGGTATATTTCGTATTCAAGTTCATTTTTGGTATCAAAAGTTCTTCAAAATGAATATCACCTATTACAAATTATCTTCCTTGAAATATGAAATGTATGATTTCCTTATTAAATTTTCATAGTCATTATTTCATTTCTGTTAGTTTTTTTTTGGATTTAAAATTTCATGGATTATAGTTTCCATAAATCCGAATGATTTCTTTTTAAAACCTCAAATGATTGGATTCAAGAAAATTTTTTCATTGCAGTTACCTTTTTAACCGCCGGATCAGATCTATAGAATTCCCATCCATTATATTTCAATTTGAAGATGAAAGGTCACATCCTTCGCCTATATAAAGGGGACCCCCAGAAATTGTCTCACATCGATTATCATGCTTGTATTTATTTAAGCCCTTCCTCTCTACAAAATCGTGTTTCAAATTCTTTAGAAGTGCTCCAGTCTGAATGTCTTTCAAAAGCTCTTTCTTAGTATATGTCTACATTTTCGCCAATTTTGGAGTGGTAAATATATAGGGAGAAGTTGGTACACCCAATCCGTTTCAACATGTATGACTCAAATATTTTCAAGAACAAAAAGCTCAATGGGTTGGAATGTTTACGTATTACTAAGACAACAACTCATGATTTAGTCATTCTCAATCTTCTCATCGGATTATAGGAATTAGTTTGTTTTTTTAAGGAGTAGGTTAAACAAAAATTCTCATCCAAGAGTTATGGAATGACATATAAACTCTCTTACTCCAAGCCTGTGAGCTTGGTAGGGCTTTCATTTGAAGGAGAAGCTGAATTCAGTTCACACAAGCTTCCAGAGGTTCAAGAAAGTTTTTTTATGGAAAATGCTATGGAATTACTTGGTCATACAGATGTCAAGATAGAAAATATATCCCATCTATGAACTAACAATCAGATTCTATAGTTATGGGTTCAAGGTCTCATCGTACCAATGAAAGGTGAGAAGGACACCCTTAAGATAAGTGACATGTACATATTATATTTTTTTTGTAAATCTACAGAAAATAAATTTGATGAACCAAATCCTCAATATGATTGAGAATATCAAAAATGGGAATTTAGGAGCTCATATTATCATGTATCTGGCCTTACATTCTAAGCTAATAGTTTAGTGCCAATAATCCTTCAAGATCCCCTACAGATCCCAGACAAAAAATTGCATGGTGATGCTGATAAGTGATGGAACTCTAAATAGGTTTAAAGTATGTTTTTCAAAGGAGTTAGGTGCATTTTATTATCTTCTAGAGGATAAGTCATAAGTTGTTCAAGAAAATGTTAAATAAGATTAACCCTCAAAGAAAGTTGGAAAGAAGAGAAAGAAGAAGGAAGTGGAATCAAAATACAAAACCCCTATGTCTATGGAAGTCCAATCCAAACCTCCAAAACCAAAGAAGAAAAATGCTTACCTTGATGAGGATGTAGAAATATAGAGGGAGGATAAGAGGATTAGAAAATAAGTGGAGCCACAGTTCGGTTTGGATCCTGCTAAGGCCAAGGCCTTAAAAGAAAAAGCTGCTGATGAGCTAGAGAATTATGGTAAATAGAAGAATTTGAAGAAGATGATATCTGAGGAAAAGATTTTCCAATATCTTTTGAAATCCGTGGAAGTTAAATTTGAGAATATTCCAGTGCCAAAGTCTTTTATGGAAGAATCGTTACCTAAGACACAGGGTATGAAGACTCTGGAAAAAACACAATATACGATTGTGGAAGATCATAAATCTATAGAATAAGTACAAAAAGATGAGAATAGTGGTGGTTCTAATGATTTAATTATGCAAGTTCATGAATATCAAGAGAATAGATCCCCATACGAAAATTTTTCAATGTGGAATTATCAAGTCGGATCATCAAAAATAAATACTTCATGAGAATATGATGATGAAGATGATGAATAAGTGAATAAGATATCCGTGGAAGAGAGTCATAATCATGACTTAATTATTCCTGACGATGTTTAGGTTTCTATAATAAAATAAAAATTTTATGAAGTCATGATTTTCCAATTATCTGAGAATGAGGATGAGTCTCCAAATGAGGAAGTCGTACCGAAAATCAGTAAGGGTAAGCAAGTGTTTGTTGACACTGAAACGAAATATATTTTTAGAAAGAATGAAGCTGGAGGACCTCTAATAGGAAGCAAGTAGAGATAAAGGAAAAACCATCTAAAATAAAAATGTCTGATTCGGAGTCAGATACCTTGGGAAAAAATTTTGTGGTTTAGTCCCTAAAGAAGCTGGTGGAAACCATTCTTATTTTTATAGTAATTGAATTCAGAAGCCAGATTCATCATCACAATATCAATCAAAATACATACATTGTATCCATGGTTATAGATATATGTGTTAAGATTGATGCCGATCACAAAAATTTTCTAATCAATTATGAGTCCCATAGAAAATCTTATAGGAAAATCATCTATGGTTAAAGAAAATCAATGAATATTTGAACGAGCTTGATAACTGATAAGGATCCTCAAACTAAGATGAAAGAAAAGAATGTGAAGAATGATGACTTTCTAAAGGCTTCAGCAGAGGCCCTGAAGGTTCAAGAGGTCAGAATCATATCCTTAGAATAATAAGATGGGGAAGATCACAAAGAGATGAAGAAGTTGAAGACAATCGTGAAGAAGAAAATTCCAAATGGAAAAGAAGAAAAATGAATCCACATCTGATATTTTGTTGTATTTTTTTCCTTGTACCAATTCTTCAAATCATAACGAAATGCTGGTTCTTTGTTTCTTTTTGGTTGTTTATAATAATATTTTAGGTACTAAATTCATTTCCATTCCCTAATTGTTTTTTGAAAATCACAAAGGGGGAGAAGGAAAAAGTATTTTAAAGAGGAGAAAGAAAAATTTCTATGTAATGAAGAACATTCCCTATGTAAGGGGGAGTTTATTTAAGGGGGGGTTATCATTATGAATATTTCGATATTCAAATAAAAATAATTATTCTAGAAATCTAAAATATGATCCTAAGAGTTCCAATCCCTATGGGGTAGTTATTCATATTCACCATTGTTCGTAAACAATGGGAGACAATCTTTAACTTCAAAGTCTAGAAATTTATTCTAAGACCTTATATTATTTTTCGTAAAGATGTTTGTGCTTTCCAAAAAGTGGGAGATTGTTGAGTAAATAGGGGTTACCTTATGACTTTTTATTTCATCATGTAAGGGGGATATTATTGAGTCATTAAGGATTCCTTATGACTAGACCATTCCTCTTGTTTTGAATACAAAAAACACCTTATGTTAAGACAAACTTCATTTTATCCTATATTTCACCCCTATAAGGAAACATTTCCTTCCCCAAGGAAACATATCCTTACTGTGTTTTCTTTTCTCAAATAATAATTCTTCTAAGTGTAAAAATTGGATTGAAACCAAAAACCTCGGAATCATATAAAACGTATATATGAAGCATTCTGTTCTAGGATCCAAATTATCAGAATTCTGGTTACGAACTCTTTTGAGTTCTGACTCAAAATTATGTATATGAATTCTGGTTAAGAACATTCCAATTTATGACTTCAAATTCCGAAACAAAATTCTGGTTACGAACTTTCTATGTTCTGACTCTGAATTCTGAATAAGAATTCTAGTTACGAACATTCCAAGTACTGACTCCAAATTATGAATATGAATTCTAGATACGAACATTCAATGTTTTGACTCCAAATTCTAAATATTACTTCTTGTTATGAACATTCCATGTTCTGACTCCGAATCCTAAAATAGAATTCTAGTTACGAACTTTCTTAGTTCTGACTCCGAATTCTAAATACGAATTCTAGTAATGAAATGTCCATGTATTGACACTGAATTCTGGGGAGGTATTATGGAAATGAAAATTCAATGTTTAGACTCTGAATTATGAATATGAATTCAGGATATGAACTTCTCTATGTTCTAACTATTAGTTCTCTTAATTCTGAATATAAACTCTTATGAGTTCTGACCCAAAATTCTCATGAACTCTGACTTCAAACATTGTATGTTCAGGATCTGAATTCTTGTCAAACCAGACTCCAAATTTTCTTGATATTTAGACTCCAGAATTCTATGGATTTCAGGTTCTTAATTCCTCAAAAATAGAATCCAAATATACTTTTACTATAGACTCAAAATTTAATTTTTGGTTAGACTCCAAACATTCATTTACCTAAATTCCGAATATCATATATTAGTTATACATACACTGATTTTTTAATAAAAATATTTCGTTCTTTCATATATTATGTAACCATTGTTTGACTGACATGTGTTCCAGTCCCAATGAAATTCATGTAAAAATATCATATTTGGAGGAGGGAGCTGACTGTTGAAGTCATGCCTATAAATAGGAGCTCATTTGAAACACAAAAAATAACTTTCTAGATAATCATCGACATCTATTCTCACACGCTGTTGATGTGATTTCTAGAGAGAGAGGCTCTTATAAACACTCAGGCTTCATGCAAGAATGTTTTGAACTGCTCATTCAAACATTGCTTCATGCAGATTCACTTAGTGCAGAGGTTCTATTTCTATATAATCAGAGACTTCGGGTTGTAAAGTCAGAGGTTCTAATTTCCTTACAAATGGAGGTCATGCGGGGATATCAAGATAGATACCATTCTTTGGATTGATGGCTTACATTGGTTTGGGTGATACGGGCATTCTTGAATGTATAAATCAAGGGACCTCCTATCTAGGGTTGTTGGATACCCTCCTATGTGGGTTAAAAGTGTTTCTACTCGTTACATTTAGTGTCACTACTTTGTTTTCCGATGTTCATTTGTATTGTTAAGGAAAGTATAACTGTCATATACATCCGTAAACATGTGTTCTGATTTAGTTAGATTCTATATGTTTTAAGATGGAATCTTAGTTGGTGTAAACTTTTGTTATGTTTCATTTCCAGAATCACATTTCCAGAATCAAGAAATTTATTATAACGTAGAGGTGTTGTGAATTTCCTATGGGAATTTTTAAAGTAAACAATTCACCCCCCTCTTGTATTTGTATCTCATATTACATATTTGATCCAACATTTTGTATTATATAGTATATCATACTCATACATACCATCTCAACAAATATCACATTATTATACTAGCTAATGCCCAAAGGGAATGGATCAATATGATGAGACTTACATCAGGTGGTTTAATAAAAATGGTTTCGGTCATACCCATGATGACCTTGAACTTCTCTTATAAACAGTTTCTCTTTATCATAAATTTCTGGATCTCATCCTGAAATAGAATAAACGAAATATCCCAATGATTATATATCCCTCTGAATCTTTGATAAACGGCTGCCATAATATATGATCCCACTATTTGAGGCCATCACTTCTATTGTCTATTTTAATTAGATTTGATAAAACAGAATATTTAAATTAATCATATTATCATAATTAAACAACTATATTATCAAGGGTGAATATTTTTTACTATCATTTAAATCTAATAAGATATTATAAAACCAATTATTACATGTGTTTTATATAACCATATCACTTAATATCATATTTAATTCATTAAAAATAGGTATTTTTATTTATAATAGTTAATGTAGTTCTAGACACTTTATTTCCCAAATGGAATATCCATTAAAATGAAAAATCATTTAATTTTTTCAAATTTATAATAAAAAAAATTAATAATATGGTCTCGAGGCTTATATTATATTGTATTTTTAATATTTGTTAGATGATTAATTAAAAAATGTTGATAAAGGACACAATTTTTTCTTATGTTGATGTGACAATGTGTAGGTTTATCTATAGAGATGGATATCAAATTTATTAAATAAAAATGTTACTCCTGATGTCTTCGAGTATAGATTAAATTAACTATCATGACCATCATCCATCGATTAGCCTCCAGGCTCAACTACTACTCGAAATACTCTTCTACCACCACCTCAGTGATATTAAAAACTACATCAACTGAGATATGTACAAAATACATTTTATCCTTGAACCCCTCGTATATGGATTTTATATCCATGAAATTAGCCCTAAATGTGTTCAAATATTCACTCATATGGATGATGATATGTTCCTTGATATTGGTGACGTCCCTAGCTTGTTGTGCCTCCCTTTCTCGCAGAGAAAATTCAGTTTTCCGACTTTTATCATTTCAGTGACTAGGAATTTTTTCTTCCAGTACGTTGAATTGAACTCTTATAACTCTATATTCGTTGTGTTTATGAAAATATTGTAATCCATAGAATGAAGCCAACTAGATTACTCCCCAATAGTTCATAAGATGAATATGTGATGATGGAGGGAACCCTCCCATATTAAGATAAAATAAAGTAGACTTCGAGAAATAATGTATGACACAATCCTAAATACTTTTATTGGATGAAATATTTATCAGTGGATAGATCAATTTTTTTTTTTGACATCCTCAGGATGCATAGGTTCTTATTCAGGAAAATCCACCAACACATTAGCTAAATATTTATCCATATGTATATTCTCATAATAGTTGTTCTCTATGTACAAGGGAGACCCCCTCTCTCTAGAACCATCACACACAAAGGGGTATCTCCAATCTCATGAAACACCACTATCATAATATTGATTAGAAATTCCTCCTGGATTGTATATTTTGATGTAGTTATCTTGGAAACATCAGTTGATGTAACTTTTTCACCCATAAAATCTTATGGAACCTCCAAGATATTCAAACTGGTCATATGTCCCTCAACTAAATCCATTGAAGTGTTATATTTTTCCAATAGATCATTGGGTATTGGAAACAATTTTCTAGGGTTCTCCACTAGTATAAAAGACCCCAAATTAGTTTTCACTTACATTTAAGCCAAATGTTTAGAGTAGAAAAACTAATGTATGGAAAAGGGGTGGTAAAAATTGTATAATACATACATGAATTATATTGACTAAAAATAAGTCTAGAAAGGTTCACTAGAATCTATTCTAGTGATAGGATTTCTTGTGGAACCGATGGCTTGAAATTCAAGGTCTATTGCCTAACCATATGTATTGGTTTTTTTTAAATAAATAAAAATGTAATCAGAAATTTAGAATTAATGTTTTCTAAATATATATTAAGAGTATTATAGAATACCATGTGGATCCCAATGTAGTAGGGCCACCACATTCGCCTTATGTGGAGCCTTGGAATGAAAATGATGGATTCATGGAAAGGTAACTGTAATGGGTGGTTCCACACCCCCACCCCCTTCGGTTGTTTCTGATAATTGATCAATATAAGACCATCATTCATATCCACAAATTATGTATCACATGACCCCTGAAAATGATAATTATAAAATGATTTCATAACCAAAATTATTTCAATTGGAAACAATTAGAAAGGAAAAATGAAATCAACCACATCAATAGTGGGATTCATGATTCTGAGGGATTCTAGGTTTGAACTAATCACCCTATATACCTTCTATAATGATTCTTATCATCTAATTTCACTATTGGAAAATTGATCCACATGATGACCTAGAGGTGGAGGCATTCCTACTTGCCCCTTCACACAAAAGTTAGTGGTCTATGTGACACCATGATAAGGGATTATTTCCTCCATCACCATGATTTATTTCACTACAAATTTACATGGATAATTTAAGCATACATATACGTGGAACATCCAAGGGAACTGAATCCTATCATCCAGAATATATATCCATATAACCTTGAGGGACTAAATATTTCATAACATTTCCCTATTTCTATCCTCGTTAGGGATGATGACATCATCAAGGATATTTTTGGGTAGCATGTACTTACCCAGATGCATGAATTTTTTTCAAAAAACATCCTATAAGGATTCACCGTCATCTTAAGAAAATTTTATGATATCTTTAGGCCTTATAATGTATCCACTTATAGATCATCACAACATGCAACTCCAATAATAACTAAATCATATGCTACTAACCTCCTCCATGGCTCATCTCTTCCACATTGAAATGGCTTGCCTACCACCACATTCAACAATGTAGATACTTTTGGGGGATAATCATTGAAATAAGTCAGATTTACTTGGCACCTCAATGAATAACATATATACACAATTTCACCAATAAGAACATACACATGAAAAAAACCCAATATGATGTGTTGGATGGTATAATATGATTACTCCCCTTTCTTTTGACCATGTTAAAATATTTTATATTTTATAGGGAACAAAGGTGTGGAACTCAAGGTCGAGGAGAGTCTTTGAAGACACAAAAATTTCATGGTGAATCAGGGAAGAGCTTATAGATAATAGATAACGTTAAAATCAAGATGTCAACCAATACCCTACCAAAGAAGGCTATTTGACATGACCAATACACTACCATTCCAATTTAATATACTAACATTTCCACTATTTATTGATGTTTTAGATTTAACAAAAAATTATATTCCATCCTCATCCTTTCTTGTAACACCCCGACTCTAGTTACCCATAGTTGGTGCATTATTACACAACATTGGTATGATCACAAAGGATCAAGTATCGAATGACCAACTAGTCTATTAGCCTTGGAATCCGTAGATGCATTCATTAAGTTTACATTACATAATAAAATAAAAACAACAACAACATTATCTCCATATTCCACACTCATATCCACTCATTCTATCCCTGTAGGTCATTCATAAAATACTTCTTCACATCCTGGGAAAAATAAAAGATAGAAAAGCATGAGCTCAGATTCTGAATAAGGATAAAAAGATAAAGGATTCTTTCATAAATAAGTATTAATATTAAAGGAAATGTATAGCTAAATAAAAAGCCTTTTAAACATGAACTTTAGCATAATATGGAAAATATAAAATTAAATATTTCCATTTAATTATTCACATTTATATTCTACTAGTGTAATAATCACATGCAATATAAATAACCACTTTCCTAATGATAGAATGCATAATGGTAGACTATCATAACCATGTAGCCAAGGCCTCGTGCCAAGACTGTAAATTAGATTTTGTCAAGGCCTCATGTCAAGACACTAGTTTCTCTAATGAGACCTACCGATGAATCAAGGAGCTATAACGGGCTCCACCCGTCACATACTAAATCCAATGCATTCCTCATGTGAAAAGGTTTAAACATAACATAAACATTCGAATCAAAACTAGCATTCGAAATGTTAATACTTTCTCTATAAACCATTAATGGTATAAAAATTACACATCCATAGTCAAACATATCACAAAACCATCAATACAATATGGATATTTTGTATCATAATTACTCAACTTCAAATAAGCGTAAAATCCATCGAAGGATGTTGACATAGATAAAATAAAAACTATTTGAGAGAAATATATATTTTTTTGAAATCATTTAAAAATAACATAATTAAAAAAGAAAACATTTTCATTGAAAATATTCATATAAGATTGTAAGGGAAGATTTGACGATTTTATAACAGTGGAAAATAGCCAGACCCACCGTATAAGTTAAAAAGGACGATCTTACATTAAATCTATAGAAAATGTAAAAAAGGACCTGGTTTGGAAAATGAAATAATTATTCCTTTATAAACATATTATAAAAATTAAAACAAGGGTATAAATTAATTTAACCCATATTCTGTAAAATAGTAAGAATGATTTGAAATACATTTTTATGAAACATAGATGTTGATGATAAAGGGGTCCCAGTAAATAATTATGTATAAACAATCTCAGATAATGAAGAGATTTGTGAAATATACTCTTAACTTTTACTTTTCCTTGGTTGAGGGTAGGTTAAAATCCTCTATAGTGGTGAAATATTTGTTATTAAATTATACATTAATCATATACAATAATATGATATCATATATGATCTTTTAACATTTATTTGTTAATAATATGTTAGTATTATCATCATTTTAGGTGTTAACATACACATTTTATTATGTATATTTTGTTACATAAGTCATGTTTTTTATGGATAGGATGTATCTTATTCATATACAGATTGATATCAAGTCCTCAAGCATTATTTTTAATCATCAAATGAGAATTATAATTGCATGGATATTATGGGGAATGAATCTCATAACGTTCATGGAGATGGTAGTCCGTACGTATGCACGAGAAACAATATCATTCATTTGATATTAAAATAATATATAATTGGATGGTATATCAACTATAAAGAATCATTATCATGTTTTGTTTTATTTACATCAATTACATATCATTATCATACCCATACAAATAATAATGTTTTTGAATAACAATTACACCACGACGTGGAGATGGTAAGCCGTACGTACGAACGTATGGTGACATGTCATTCAAAGGATTGATGGAATACTAAATATGGTTGTACCATATTTATAATAACATCACATTATATATAATATACTATAGTTTTTATTTTATAATGGAAATAACAAAGAAAGAAAAAGTTGAAGAACAAAGGAACTTGAAAAAGGGTGGTGAAAACATTACCTCTTCTTCGGGTTCTTCCTTTTGATTTGATCAAAAGGGATCCATAGGTTGGATTTATGATCAAACTAAGGCCTATAGGTTGAATTGAGGGATGTTGAGGGAGTATTTGGGCAGGTTTTGGTCGATCCAAAAGGATTTTATGGTGTGATGTATTGGTTCGAAGATGAGTCCTTTTATAATGGGGAGGAGGGGCTCTTTAGAAAAAACATAAAGTATTAATTTATAATAAAATCATATTTGGTTTATAATGGCTCAAAAGTGGAATATTAAAAGTCTAGAGTGGGGATGGGTCTAAATCCATTCAACCATTATATTTTAGATCGGTTCAGGTCATTATATGAACCTTATCTTTTAGTTTTAACTCTTAGTTAATTACATTGACATTTACCGTGTCACTTTTTATTTTTGTATTATATAGTTAATAAACTTACTATATACATCCAAGAGTCCCCCAATTGGTCTATTAATGATACAAATATCATCATATAAGTCCTTTTTCCCAGCCTTAGATTTTTAGGAATAGAATATCAATTAATAATATAATACATGATTTAAAAACTCATTTATGTCAATTTTGACAATATTTAATAATTGATTTTTTTAAGTCATAAATACATTATTAATTCAAAACAATTTTATTTATGAAATACTAACAAGTGATATTAACCAATAAAATTAGTGGATGGCATCAATCCTTTTAAATTATTTTTATTTTAGCTTTTATAATACCAATTATTTGATTATTTCATTAATAAGGTAAATACTGCATCATTATTGTATCATAAATAAATTTTATTATTAAATGTATAAAAATTATAAATAAAATGCCATTATGTATGAAATAATTTTATCTTTATAATTAATATTAATAGTTGAAAATATAACATATTTAACACTATGTAAATATTGGTTTTCTAAAAGATATATGCTTATGTATGTTTTGTATTTACTTTAACATAATTAATATAAAGTGTCCTTATCATCTACATGTGACTCCATGGGGTCCCAAAATCGACCCAAAGATGACTATGGTCAGAAATGTGTCAAAAAATAAGGTTAGGACATGTTTTAGGGAAAATTATTATTATTATAATATTATTTGTTTACCCTTATTTACCGGATTTACCCTTTAACCATTGTAAATAAAATATTCACTGAAGTAAATATTCAAAATTTATAAAAATAAAAGTTATCTATTTACACAATTTGGACATTCTGATTCCAAATATGGAATCAATTTTTCCAAATTCAAAACACAGAAGTGGCAGAAATTAATTTAAAATTAATTCTCACTGTCAAAACAAAAAGCTTTTTTTTAATAAATAATAAATATAAAAAGATTGAAACTTGTTTATGTTCGGTTTAATTGTGAAATTATTTCCAATGAATTTTTTTTATTAAATGGTAAATATATATTATAAATATACATTAAAATCACTTAAATTTATAATTTTTCACTATTAATTATTTGATTAAAAAAGTTGTTTTTAATTAAAATTTAGTAATTTTCACTATTCATCAAAATATAAAAGTTATCTGAAAAGTATGAAAATACCACCCTAGGATAATTTAGATATTCCGAATCCAGAAATAAGTTCTATTTTGAGAGATAAAATGTTTAAATTTTCAAAAAGTGGGTATTACATTTCATAATGGAAAGTTTGATTGGTTGTGGTGTGTTAGAACTCTAAGTTGCGTACAACACACGCTACTGTACTTTTCAAAGAGAAGCATACCATGGAAACATGGGGTGTTACATTTCTGAAATGACAACTATAACCAACAAGATTCATATACTATTTTTATTATATATAATGTATTATCATAAATTTTTTTTGATGAAATTTTGTATTCAGATATATATTCATCAATGTGTATGGTTATAAGACCATGAAGAACGTTAAATGACCATCACACAAAGAGGGGAATATTCCACTTCAAGATGCATCACACCACCTTGTACTGTTTTTCTAGAACTTCTATGGAAATATTTATATTATATCCAATTTACAATATCCCCATCATAATAATATTTCATGGAATCAACTCAAAGTGTGAAGCATTGACTATGAGAATCCCTCCATAGATGGGATTTTTAATGACCCCATAACAAAATGACTGCATGAGGAACTATATTTATGATGTACCCCATTATGAACCATTTAATCACTTGAAAATTCTTCCAATATTAATTATCTATCTCGTGATGTGATACTTCTAAAACTAGTATGGACTACATGGTATCTTATCTATGGACTCTTCTATAATGATTGTATAACATTTAGTGAAAGTGAAATCCTACAACTTCTTCTTCTGCTTACCCCCATCATAACTACATGCAGTAAGGTCTAATCTATTTCCTAAATCAACTCTTGGTTATCCTTAATGAAATATGTTAGGAATATATCATAATAAATTCCCCTATTATTGGAATATATAAAATTTTGAAAAATAATTATAAGATTATATAGATCACCCAGTTGATTATATGAAATGTTTGGTCCCTAGTGATCACCTACATAGATGTTACATAGTAATATATAATGGATATTGAAATTAAGGTACAAGGTCAATGAAACTATATATATCCCCACAACCATATTCTATTCATGGAATTAATTTTATTAATTTAATAACAATTATTCTGAATCCAATTATCTTGTGACATTCCCACCCATTCATTTATACCACTACTTCATCCAGACTGTAGGATATTTCTCGATAACCTCATAGATAATACATTCATTGTGAATAGGTAATTAATTTTTAATAGGAAATTCCCAATTTAATTTTTTCACATTCCTCCCTTGAGTAAAAAAGTGTTACCAATTTGTGGTATCTCACATATTTATTAGGGGTAGACTTCTCCCACTAGTATAACCTATGTGATTTTCTGAAATAGTAACAAAGCGTATCATGATCTGCACTTGGGTTTATCACATCATCTCTATTCCATAATCCATGTAATGTATTCCTATATTATATTATAAATGTTTCATCAGTACCTATAGAAATATGATATATATATTATTTTGTGACTCTATTCTAAATCACTAACCAATCATGAGGATTCCAACCATATTTCCTAAATAGTTTTTCATTTCATTGTCCAATTTAGAATATTTTGTTGGGACATAGTATTTTTAGATACTTTTTAATCTATTTTTTTCATTTGGATTGTCTCATTCATACAATTTTTCTATCCAATAAATGAATGTTCACAGACATATAAAATATTTATTTATGGTAAGGATTAAAATATAATCATTCAGGAGATGTTCATGAGATTTGAAAAATTAGATAATGGGCCTACCATAGTAAAAAATCTTATAGTTACCACTATGCCACTACCCAAATTTATAAGACAAGTATTTGAGTCAATTTTTAGTAATAGGGATCCCATATCACAGATTCTATATGATATCTATTCATAATCCATCCATCCTCCCCCATGTTGGATCCCATGGGAGGGAATTTATTGATGATGATAAAATAGAAACAATGAGACAAATTTTGGAATAATTAAATGGTTGAAGTAGAATCAGATACATGTTTTTATAAAATCAAAAAAAATACAATGGTAATAAAAAGAAACAAATGTTCATGAACATCTTAGTATTAACTATAGATATCATATAATTACAAATTAAATGAAGTAAATGATGGTAACCGACCAGAAACATATTTCTATTAACATTGGTAACTATATTTCATGAAATGAACATCTTGGGATGTAAAAATTGTTATAATAGTCCTTTCTAACACCAAAGGTTCTATCAAAAACTTACTCCACCCTTCATTTAAAGGTATATGACCTTTTTAATACACTTGATGCTTTAAATACTTGAAATTTCATCATTTATGGCCCAATTAAAATATAGATTACTAATTTTATACATATATCAGAAAAAAAAATTCAATGGTTTTTGATACTCAAAGTATTTTGTAATGTGACTTCTAAAAAGGTTCATGAAATTTGAGATAAAAGAAAAACCCCTAACAACTCTTACAAATTCATAGGAGCGTTACCTTTCTCAAATTTGTCCACATGGGAACTATGAATTTACCCCAAGGAATAACAATATTTTTTTATGATGGAAGTTAATTTATGAGAACATTTCTTTGTGGGATTCCCCAAACCATCGTCAAACCCTTCATCCTAGTCTCTACATGAATCCTCAATTCAGAGATCATAGATTAAAAGAAAGAATTTTTATGTTCCATCTACACATTAAATACTGGTTTATTCATGCATAAACCTCATACACAAATAGTATCATCATTACCCATGTCTGGATTATTTTCTCTATGCACGTAATGGAAAATTGTATCACCTATTTATCATAAAAATATAAACCATAACCTCCTAACCTACACATGTTTCCCCATGGGGGAATCATTAAGGAGAAATGTTTTATTACCCATTGGTTGGTCCATGTGTTATTTCATTCAATCCCACCTATAAATGGTCTACATGGGCATAATAACAACAAAATCTCAGACACATAATGTTCAACTATTAACATAATGTCTTAGTTACATGATGATGAATTATATGAAAACTTAATTTTGATATGTCATTAATGTGTAGCCATAATATGTGTGTTGGATGTAGGATCCCCTATGTGGGAATGGAATTGGATAACAAATGCACTTCAACCATTGGATGAATCACAAAAACCAGGGATGAAACCCTAATGAACAAGGAAATCACATTTAATAGGCCCCTAAACATTCATTTTTATCACATATTTCATTATAAAAGAGCATACATCACATGATGTTAAAATAAAAATATCATTCCATTCCCAAATCACTAACCATTGAACTGGATCTATATGTGTTTTGATCCATGAATCCTAAGAGGGTAATTACGATGCCTCCCCGGTCATCAATCCCAATAGTCAGGGTATTTCACTACAATGTTCATTATTTACCAAATGACTTCCCAACGCTCATCAAATACCTCCTTAAGGATTAATATCGGCCCCTAAACATCCACATCAAATTTTCTTTTCTTTAACATAGATGTTTGAACCTTAATGTGTGATCATATACGTCAAGTACACGCATAACATCACCACCAAATACCTACAATACAATAAACATGTGACATAAATTTCCCCACAAGACATTATCCTCATAATACACCAGTATACAATTGATTGTAAAAACGTGACCAATCTATCCCCACAAGAAATGAAACATGTGACCTACATATCCCAATCAAGCATTAAACCTGTGAATACATATCCTTAAAAGATGTTAAACCAGTGACCCACTTATCCATAGAAGAAATTTAAAATATTGCTGACCTTTCACCACACAACATTAAACATGTGACGTACCAAACCAAAAAATTCATTAAACCTATGACCCACCTTTACCTGGAATATGTAAAACCTATATCCAACCCCACCTAATTTGTGACCATTCTTACATTATATATACTACAAGGGATTACCTATTTCGAGGGCCTAGTATTTTTTATATCCAAGAAAAAAGTTTCCACACAGTTGAAAGTAATCTATTTAATCCTTATAAAGAATATGCCTCACATAGTAGGTCCTTAAAAATTTATCAGGGAGTACCAATATTGATGGCCCACATGTCGAAAATTCAAAAAATTACCATTGGATCCAAACCCTTCGTTGCTTATTTGTTATAACAATATGAAGCTTAACTAACCATTGACCACCTCAAGATGGGGTTCTGAGTGTGATTCAAAAACATGTCATAAATCACTATGGGAGACCCTGATTATGTGATGAAACGTAGATAGAAATATACGGAAATAAGATCAATAATCCATTATTCAAATAAAAAACATGGATTATAACATATATAATTTATAGATAGAGGTATCCCACCTATACAATGAAGAAATGTGGGGTTGTACACCATTGATGGATCTATAACTAGTCCAAGGATATGGGTCACACTAAGGGTGGTAGTGACATATCACCACCACCACGATGTGTACTCCCCATGGAAGCATTCGAAATAACATATTATCATTATAATTGAAAAAACTAATTTCTTCATAACTAATCATGATAGAAGTGTAGAATATTGATGTCTATTGTACAAGGTGGTCAGAATCCACCATAATTTGAATAATATTTTATATTTTTGATAGAATAGAGAATACAAGAGGATGTATGATATATATTAAATTAAAAAAATTACATTTAAATATATTTAGAATACTAGATTCATTATAAAAATATTGATGGGTTTTTTGAAGAGGAATTTGATGAAGGTAAAATTCAAGAAGGGATAGATATAAAATATTTACTCTTGAATTTATTCTCTGTAAATATACCAAAAGGAACATTGGTTTTCTAACTTTGGATTTGACCATAATGATATAGGAACAAGGGAAATTGTTGGGATGATAATTGGATATATCATTGGAATCTCAACATATAATAAGGTGTTAGTATAATTGTGGGAGAGCATAGTTTTCATAAGTATATGGGGATGGATTTATTTAATATTATAATGACTCTTGTTTTATATTGGATCAGTTATACTAAAATTGATGTATCTTGTGACTATATAACGTAATTTCCAAATGTCAGTTTGAACTAATGGTTGTATACCTGAATCATAATGCGTAAATTCATTTATTTATGTTATAATGTTATAAATTCTATTTTATCTTATTTCATTGTTAAAAAACAATTCAATAATATCAAAAAAATATGAAAAAATACCCTATTAATATATTGAAAAGAATATTTTGAAAAATGAAATCTATTTTTTATAATGTTTATATAGTTTTGAGAAATTGTTTTACAATAGTCCCCTATTATGTAATTATTGTTTATTTTCTTTGATTTCATTATTGAGAATATATATGAAAATGTATGTTGAAATTTTCAAGAGATATTATTATAATTGTATGTTCAAATAGCTCTAGGATTGTGGTATGGTTTATTTAGAGGTTATTTTGGATTTTTCATACTCACAATGGCTATTTTTCAATGTGTTTTCAATTTTTATGGGTATAAAAATAGAATATAGAATAATTATTGTTAAAATAGAGTCTCAATGATTCTTTATTAATATTTTGAAATGGTATGAAATTATATAAATCTAACATTTATTTTTTAATGCGGGATTCAATAATTTAATGATTTTATAGATAATGTGAATTAGGTGAAATATAAATGTTTTTAGAAGTGTACTCGAACAAAATTAAGGGTTTAAAGAATGGTCTATGGTGAGCATGATTGTTTCATGAGTGGGTGAAAAAATATTCAAATAGGGGGATACACCCATATATTTATATGAAGAAGTCAAAAAGATTATCAAAATTCTGTAAATACATGAATAGTTTTTTAATCATTTTTCTTTTATAATGTATTCAAATGATCTTAAGATCATTGATCAAATGAAATGTTTTTAATCACAACAAGGTATATTTATAAAAAGGGTGATTTTTTAAAAATTCTAGTGTTTTTTGAATGACTAGAATGTTGAAAAAACATGTGCATTGTTTTCAAGAAACTGAAACATATTCAAACCACAAGGAGTTACCAAATATTAAATGGTGATTTAGTATTCATCAATTTGATCAATGTTAACGCTCATGATGCTCCTATTGAGGTGTTTTGAATATTTATTCAAGTATCCAATAGGGTAATATTTTGATGGTTAATTGATCATAATTCACTCAAGTGATATGTAAGCTATCAAAGATTTATAAACAGAAAACTTAGAGGGTCAATGACTCTACTCAAAAAATTGTATTAGTAGAGTGATTTAGTAGATATGGTATATTGGAAAGTTATAATTGTTTCTCCTTAGACTAGAAAAATTAACGGTGAACTAACTAAAATTGTTACTCCAGAATCTAATTCATATACCTTGTTAATTTATTTATCCTTCTTTCTTTATAGAAAATTTAATTATTTAATTTAATTATTTAATTTATAGAAAAATAAGAAATTTCAATTCAATAAAAAATTTGGTAACCTTATGAAAAAATATTTATGGAAAAATAAAATTATATCATTAAAATATTACTATATAATAATAATTTATTTAACCATTTTTTGGAAACTAAAATTATTTAAAATCATTATATGTGTAATAAATATGTACATAATTTTATTATAACTTGAAAAATAAAATAACTTATTTTATCAGTTATAGAACATTTATTTACATTTATTATGCTATAATTTTTTTTATAGAAAAAATAAATATAATTTTAAACATACATAGGTGGTGATGATATTTTAACAATTAGGTTCATATTCACAATTTTTATTTAACAATATTTCAAATCCATCCCATGATTCATTCATATGATAAGCTTGAATGTTATATTGACTTGAAAATAGTTAAACACCGAATACCGAGACAGTTGATAACATGGTGGTTAAAACCATTATAAGCATAATAATATTTCCTTATTTTATACACTCATTGTATCCCATGAACATAATCACTATTCAATTATAAAAATAAGATTAACTAAATAAATTGTTTCAATAATTCAATGATTGGAATATTTGAACATAAGGAATATGTTCTTACTGAAAATTTACCATTTATTACCCCACATCTCAAGAATGACTAACTATAATCTTTTAAAATTATAGGGTCACCGAAAAATTACATTAGTATGTAGGTTTACTAAAATATTATACATAAATATGATTATAATATATCATAATAATTTAACAATTTTGAAAACAATGGCTAGTTAATATTATTACACTTTATTTACATAATCGTCAATCACCATTCATAAATGATACCACTATATATGTAATATTTAAAATATAATATAACATTATTTTTCCTTTAAAAATAATTCATGCGATGATTAAAATAAAATCCAATAATTATATATGAAATTGCATT
The DNA here is from genome assembly GCA_963277665.1 of Viscum album. Taxonomy (NCBI): domain Eukaryota; kingdom Viridiplantae; phylum Streptophyta; class Magnoliopsida; order Santalales; family Viscaceae; genus Viscum; species Viscum album. The sequence continues at coordinate 1,317,170,532 of OY728143.1, forward strand.
TATTTAAAAAATCGCAACAAGTCCTCTATATTATTCAAATTTTTTGATTATTTACTTAAATAAGAATGTGGACCATTGAGTCTCTCTAACACACAGTGAAATTTTAAAGTCATAAAAAAATCATATCGATATACATTTATAAGGATATAAAATTTTTTAGTATGTATTTTATATAGATGATGCGGTTTCACAGAATCCTAGTCTATTGAATATTTACATTTTTTTATGCCATCCTTAGTTTTAACATTGATATCCAAAAACAGAACTACTAAAAGTTCATATACAATTGTACAAAAGGAACCTCATATAAACAATAACAAAAACAATAATGACTAATAAGGTAAATCAATGTATATTTTTCCATCACATTTATTTGTGGATAATTAAGATAACTCATTTTCATTTTTGAAATTTTGTTTCCATTTCATGAAAAAACATTGAATACCACAATATCTTATGAAAAATAATTTACTAAAATTTTAAATGTCGATATAACTTTCAAAAAGTTACTTCCATAATATCAATGATCATCTTATTGTAGATGAGAATATAGTAACAAATTATAATGAAAAAACTAAAATATCTATTAATGATTACAAATTAATTATTATAATAATTTTGTATTGTGTAATTTTTTGGTCAGTATGTCATTAAATGATGAACCACATGATAAAAATATTAATATTATAAGAGTAAAAGCATGAAATTTTTTTGGTCTAGTAATTTATGTTCATTAATGTATAATGGAAATGATGTCAATTTAATTTTTATTTGTTCTATAAGTATCTATGGTTACTCAAGAAGTATGAATGTAGTTTAAATATTGAATAATATCCATCCACATGAAGAATTATTGTCACATGTTATATTTTGTATGACAAAAAATTATTGCGTGATAATTATGTACCTAATCTTGAAAATCAATTATATGTTCCCATGTCACTATAAGATTACAAATTGTTTAAAATTTTTAAAAAGGCAAAGACCGTGAAAATATTTCGTTTCATGAATTAATTATTTCATGAAGTAAAATATTATATTTCCATGGAAGTATATATTTTCATGAATGAATTATGTTGGTAATAGAATTTCAAGGTGAAAATTCAGGATCATTATTTTCATACATAATTTTCAATAAGTATAATATATGGAATCAGATAAAAAATAGACCATCCAATGGCTACAAAATCTACCCTCAATAATTAATATGGTATCCTAGGGATGACCACAAGGGGGAGAGTCGACCATCACAACTACATGAGGCATAGAGGGGGAGTAGATATCCCACAGGGAGTGAATGATTGAGATCATGGTGTGCACAAAACACATATATGGGGTGATAAGTGAAAAAACATGGTGTGGAACAGTACATTGGGTAATGAGTTATAGTTGTGTCTAGGTTTCGATTAGAGTGTTAGATCGAAAGGCAGTGTGAGTAGGATTACAAAAAATATAATACCAATAATAAACCAGGCTGATATGGTGTCATATTCACATGGTGTGACATTCATATGTTAAAATATACTATAAAAATACTACCGTTTTAGTCATTTTTAGAAATACATAATGATCAAGAATCTACATCATCTGTAACCAATTGAAGCCAGTTCTAATCATTTGTGATTTATTCATATAAAAATTGTGTGCATCAACTTGTGACGGTCAATCCAATATAAACATAATGGGAATTAATAACATGCATTATACAAATTAACATTCATTTAAGATTCAATGTTATAGATAAAATTTATATGAATGAAAAGGTTTTTGGTAAGGAAGAACCAATGTTTCTTGGATATATTCATGCATGGTTCATTGAACATGACATACTCTCATGAAAATTATTCTGAACTCATTAAATAAGAATCCCATTATATGAATATGACGTGCTTATTGGTTTCAATTGAATTCATGTGTCCACAATGAAACCCACATTACGAATATAATATTATATTAATGCATTCACGCACATTCAATGAATTGACATGTTTTTAATATTTTGATTTATTATGGATAAGATGTATAAAATTTAAAAGAGGTAGTGAACTATAATGATTAAAAAATACATACATTTTTATGACATGTTATAAAGTTAATTAAATTGATATTCATGAATTGCATAAAATATAATAAAAAAACTCATGAATAACACATATTTGGTTTTATAATTTAGTAATTATTTTTCATAAATCATTCTGAGGTTGAAACATTTCATGTGTTGCATTCACATAACATGCATGAGTCATTGTTGTGATACCATGTATAATTGAAACACATTATTTCTTGTTGATATATTAAGGTTCAAAAACTCCGGCATAATGTGTTCATAAATATGTATAGGTGAATCTATTTGATGTTCAAGGATACAATATACTAAAATAAATCATTCATTTTACTAAAGAAAATATTTCATAAAATTCAAATATACTACATTTATTGATGGAATTTATATATCATCGAGAAAGAAATAATGATATTTAATTGATTATATTATATATAGATGTTGAAAACTAGAATATGAAACAGTGAACATGCTGGTATTTAATTATTATTATTTGGGATCGATATTTCCGATGTATATATCTTCAAACATAGTAATAATGTTCATAACAAGGAAGGAAAATATGTTGATTTCTTATTGATTACAATACATATGATATATCCCATTTATGGTTGTATTCAAGGAATCAATTTTTATTTATAAAATTCATGGATGTTGATAAGAAACATTGTTGTATATTGTAAATTACATTTAATACATTATAGAAAATATGGGTATTAATAAGTATATTTATGTATTTATGTTATTCATTGATTTATATTAAATTATACATGGTTAGTGCTATGAAAATGAGTAGAATAATATTTCATTCCATGATAATTATATGATATAAATAAATATATATGTGATTTGTCTAATACCAACAATATACCTATGAAATAGACATCCGCATTAGATGAAACAATCATTAATAAACCTTAATTTTATTTTTTTCATTCCACATTTATCTTCAATTGTGAAAACTATAGTTGAACCATGAAAGAATATAATTAACTGAATGATAGATAGATATATAAAAGGGGGAAATGTTTTAATGTGATAAAAATTCATAATACACTGATACACCACACATATTAGTGTGGTCATCCAAGAGTGATCCTTGAAACTAGTATAAAAATGACAGGTTACACCTTCTCTTGGATTCCATACTTTCAACATCATTAAAGAATTTATTTAATTTATAAAATTAGAATCATTTGAAAAAATTGAGTAGTTTTATAAAATCTTGATCATAATTCCATATTAACAAACATAATGAATAATATAAGAAGGAATGAATCAAAAATTATGAGAAATAAATCCCTCTTATATAAATAAGATGATGAGTTAACCTTCCGATAAATCATTCCAGAATAAAAATAGTCATGCATGGTATTAAAAGATGAAGTTATTTTATTGTAATACTCTAGAGAAGTATGAAACATCAAACTCATTTAGTGATTTATACATTTTTAAATAGGATTCAACAAGAATATTTTAGCAAAAACATCTTTAAGAAGATCCAAGAGTTAGTTGGAGTGGTCCTCTGCTATAATAATTCAATAATGAATATGATTATACCTTTATTGATATCCTACCCATTTTTCTAAGAAAATACTAATATATATCTATGGATAATTAAATTTAATTCATAATTTTATCACCAATAATGACGTAAATAAAAATAAATTTTATAATTATATTGAAAAATGAATTGCATAAAATGTTAATATATCTAAAAAATCGATATAATGAATTAGATATTGTTTAAAATTAATAAATTTTCCATTTAATTAAATAACATTGACATAATTAAAATTATGAAAAAGAGTATTATGCTTAGGGAGTAATAGAAAAGATCATCACATTAGAGTAATATTAAATGACTATCATTGATTTAAATAACATTCAACATTAGATCAAACAACACAAGATCAAGGAGTGTAACATGTTTCCATATGTGATTCTTATATTTAATGCTAAATAATATATAATTATTATGAAAGATTTTAAGGATTGATTCAGGTTAGAGGAGGATGAAAAAGTAATTGTAAAAAAAATATTCCTGCAAATGACTTCAATATATAAAATATTGCAAATGTATAAGCTATGTATTAACAAAAGGCTAATAGATGATTGTTTATAATAAGAGATGTTGCATCACAATATTCATATGAGGTTTTTTATGCATAAAAAATTATCTGGTGGAATAAAAATATCAATGTTTAAAAATGATCAATAGCATGTACTATATATGAAAAAAAGTTTGTCCACGTCTAAAAATTGTTTTTGAATAAATTAATTTTTTATGCATCGCGTTGGTTTACAATAAAAGCCTCTATAAAAGTTGATGAATAACGGGGGTGATATATCTTCCCAAAAATCTATAGTGCGTAAAAATATTAGTATAATTAATTTTTATCATAAATAATACAATCAAAACAATAAAGCGAAATTTAAAAAACACGTATGTCAATCAAGACAAAATATTAATGAAAATAAAGGATCACGATTTGTTTTCTATTATTATCTATATTGCAGATTGGGAAAATGATATATTATTGATACTATAATATTTTAGTAATAGAAAATTATTTTATTTGAACATTATGTGGTTTTAAATATGTGTAGAATAAAATACTATATATGAAATTAAATAATCATATTATTATAAAATTCATAAATATTTGTGGAAACATTATTATGTTTGAATTGTATTGGTCATATTTATGTGGTATGAAATAGTGAATAATTTAATAATTAATCTTGAAAAACCAGAATAAAATAACCATAGGATAATGAAAATTTATATAAGTTAACATTAATAAATAAGGTTATGAAAACAATTCTAATTAGGTTTAAAAATTAGAGAAATTAGTAATCACTCGGTTAAAATCAGAAGTAGAATGATTCTCAAGAATATACCATGAAAAATAAATTATTACATTTAAAAAAATGTTGTTTATTTCATTAGGAAGATTTCAGAATATGGTGCAGCTCTAGTAGGACATGGGTATAAAAATTAATGAAATAGATATTAATTAACAAATGATAACAATAATCTAGGACTAAAATTAAAGGAAATATGTGGAAAAATTATCTCCTAAATATTCAGGTGGAACCACCATAATGGTTTTGTATATTCAAGATGATATACATGTAATATGACCACATTATATTGAATGTGAATAGAAAATAGAATAAATAATTTCAAATGATGGTGATAAAAGAATCAAGATGATTCCATATAAACAATTATATTTTCTTGAGAGGTTTTCAATATATTATTACCAAATATTATCATACGTACTATGTGTATGGTGAAACATCTATAGACATATTATAAATTATTATTTTTCATTAATAAATCTTATGATGTGATGTAAAAAATGATAAAAAATAAATGTGTGATTGCATTTCCATGGTGGTCTATGTTAATAATAAAATTCAAAACTATGTTAACACTGAATAATTTAAAAATTGGATACTACCAAAAAAAATAAATATAATAAAATAAATACATCATCTAATGTTTAACATCACAAGGAGTGTAAATAAGATATTTTCAAGGTTGAATTGTTTTTTCAAAATATTTTATTACAATTTATTGTAAAAGAGGTCCATAGTATTTTAATCTATGTTTTTTCATTACATGTAGGGACTGAAGGTGGTGTACATACTCATGGGATGAAATTTTTTTATGAAAATATATTATTAAATATTCAATATGGAATATTAAATACATGTATTTAAGGGTTCACAATACACTGTAGATCTATTTGTTGACATATTTATTATTTTTTGTTTTAAAATATCAAAGATCAATATTGATAACAGTGATCAAGATATCCTAAAAATTCAATAAATCTAAGGTCATCATAATGGGTGAGATCACAACAGAAATTATTGACTTTATTTTATATTCATAAGAAAAAATAATCTCAGGATCTGTACTATGGAAATAAAAATAATGATTATTCCACGAGTGGTGTTTTTATATAATATACAAAGATTATTATATTTATATCAAGTATGACATCTTTTTTAGTTTTTATTTCAAGATGTCATAAATACGGTATGTCCTCAAAATCACTTAATATAATAAAAAATGTAAGGAAAAAATTAATATAAGGTGTGAAACTTGGACAAATTATTGAAAAAAACAAAAAATCATTGAAGATGTTCCAAGGATGATTTCAATAGAATTACCTTCCTATTAAAAATTAATTCATTTAATCATTTTATTGTGATGAAGGATATATTTTTATGTTTACCATGTATCAATATTTTTCAATAAAAAATTTATTAAAAAATATTCAATTTCATTTTATCAATTTTTATCAAAAAATTACAATCTTCATTGAAATAGTTTAACAATATATGAGGAGTGAAACAAGATGCTCTATAACATTTTGTATCATATTTTAAATTTATAATTGAACAAAGTGGATGTCTAAATTATACCATCTATTTTTTATCACATCGTTTAATTATGTATACAAATGGGATAAAATTTGATGGAACATTTCTGATGAATGAAATGCTATCATCTCATTAAAATTAATTTTTTAGTTTTTATTAATAATCTAGATAGAAAAATGTTAATATATAACGGAAATAATGAGAACATTATGCATATGATATTCTATATTGTTGTTGAAAAAAATTATTATAGAGATATTGATAATATTACATTGTGTTTTTAGTGGTATTATTTTCAATAAGTCATTAATTGATGGATAAATTTCCCTCAATATGAATTGATGATAAAAATTATCATGTAAGTGTGTTTTTCATTCACAGTTATTATTAATGTATATGATTAATGTTCCTAAGAAATTATTTACATCTCTTTACTATTTTTTATGAGGATCAATGATTAAAAAATAATAATAAATAATGATAATGTTTTACTAATGATCCATATATAATATGTTCATCGGACACTGATTACAGTTAGAAATATATAAACATTTATGTGGGTTCATTCATTACACATTATTTTTATTCATAGATCATTAAGTATTATATAATGAGAGTTAAAATTTTATAAAATTATAATGGAAAATAACATTGAATAATTTATTTTCATGAAATAATTATGTTAAAGATGTTAATTTATTTTGTGAATTATTTATTTTGGGTTTCATACATTATTTTAAATGGGTATATTAAATTTTATTATATTTCTAAAAATGTGAAATCCCATTGCTAACTAGGATCACCATCAACCACTAAAGTGTGACCCTAGGTCAACCCAGTGGTATATGGTCGATCATGCTGGATGTAGGATGAATAGTGGGTTAACATAGATCACCTAGAGAGAACATGGGTGTGCACCTAGTGAAAACACAATTCCCATCAGTGGTGCTTGGGGTACTCAAAATGAAATTAATGAACTAGGTAGGAAGACATTATGATGGTGTGTATTGGTGCATACCCTAGTGAACACATCAAAAGTATCAGAAAATTGTCTAAATATATAGTGATGTCTTGTTATGTAAAAGTTATATATAGAAAGATATGATAATCCATGTTTTTAGTGAATAAAATTGTATTCTATAGCCTATAAGACCAACAACATCATTTCTAAACTGCCTATGAAATATATTTCATTACATACAATCTCTTCGACATCATACTGACCAAGAAAACACAAGCCTTAATGAACTATAATATTTTATAATATTAAAACCATTTTATTTAAATTAAAAATTATTAAATGTACTAAATAATCTATGAATGTTACATTTATCTGTCTATTATATATAAAATTGGAATAATATAATTTAAAAAGAAATATATTATGGAAAACATTATTTATATATGGCACAATTTATTCTCCCTTTGCATGTGTAATTTAAATGTTAATTTTCAACAATATTAAGAAATTATTTTTATATAATTATATTCATTTTTTAAATTACCATATCAAAAAAATGTTATGGTGAACTTATTTGATTTTTATAAAAAGTTTCGTTTTTCCAAAAAAACAGAAAAATACTGATTTTTTATTGAAAAATGAATATTTATTCATATACTTTATAATTTTGAATTACTTTAAAAATTTGTGTTAATTTAAAATTTATCAATTAAATTAAAATTTTAGGAATTTGGTTCATTTTAATCAGATTCATTTTGAATTTCTATATTAAAACCATTAATACTTATGCTATTTTTCTCTTTAGAAACTCGATTTTTTACTGTTTTTGAGTGATTATTTTTAAATTGGATTATGAAACATTATTATTTGAATTTTAAATTGGAATAATTATTTAGTATTACTATATTTTATATTATATAATAATGTTACCCAAATTTAGGACATTTTTAATTAGTAAAAGCAGTAAAAATTAATTATCGTGGTCATTTTAAAAGATGAGTTTCAAGGGGTTAAACTAAGAAGATAAGTGTTAAAATGACATAAAACAACTTTAATAAAACTTTATGTACATATTTATAAAATATATATTCTTGGGTATTATGATTTCTCATTTTTTAGTATTATTTAATGATAAATACTTTGATTTAATAGTATCTATGAAAAAAATCAATTTTTTCTCCACTACCACTTATTAAAGTCTACACATATTGTCCCAATTTCACACATACAAAATAAATAATATTTTAAGAAAATAACATACTAATTCCATTATATACTCTACTTAAAAAATTCTAGAGTCATTATTTGTTCAAAATCATAACTATAAATTATTTTGCTGAAAACATAATGATGTCTTTAGAAGATGAGGTAACACTCCAAAATGGGTGTTATAATTATTTGTCATACACCCATATGAAATTTTACAATAAATTATCAAATAATATATTAGTTATATTAAATATACTTATATTTTATTATATTATGTTAATAATCAACATCTATCTCCTCCTCCATCAAATGAGAAATGAAACTATCAATCAGGTGTACGTAGGATACTGCCTAACCAACTTATATAACTTATCTCCAATAAACAAACCTCGAGATTCTATATAATGTGTAATTTGAATTAAATATATAATATTTATTATATTATTATACCTATAATTTAATAATATGCCTCAAATTATATTACATTCCCTTCCATATAAATCATGTTATAATCGCTCAAGTGTAAGGAAGACTACCTCATCACAAAATTTTGTTATTCTTTATTCACATAATATTTACAAGAATGAAATAAGGATAAATTAACTTAATATATGCGATATATATGAAATTATATTAATTCTATAAATATAATTTATCAAACACATATTTACCCCTTTAACCATTATGAAAATGACAATGTTGCTCAAGTATACATACGACATACCATCTCAAGAAAGTGACGTGATCAAATTTCCTTTATAAAATTGAAATAATTCTTAAAAACAAGTATATAATGAAAAATATATCATTATAAATTTAAAATAATAAAGGATAATATTTTAATGCATAATACAAAAAATAAAAATAAATTTCATTACAAAACATGCTTAAAAACACAAAAATTAACACCAGAAACAATGAAAATAATGAATTACTGTAAACAAAATAGTAGATAAATATTACTAGGGGATTAGATATGATATTAAAAATATTTATATAGTTATTGTAACAATTAATAAATTTTTGGAAATAAATATAAATGAATTTATTGAATGTTCAGCTAAAATGAAGTGTGAGATAAGATAGTTAATCTTAATTTCCATTCATTATGGTATATTTAAATGGTATATACATAATATATTATAAATGATCTGCATAATAATCATTTGACATGAAATATTATAATTAATTTAATTTTTTTCTTATTTTTTTATATAAATTATTTTATCTACATGAATTTTAATTAAAAGTTACCATGTTGTAAATAATTTTGTAACTCAGTTTACCATCATAGGGTTTTATTACTTTTTTCTTTTATTTAGAATTATATTTTTTTTTTCATGAAATCGATTATATTATATTTTATTTCCACTTAGTTTATATGGACTTAATTTTGATACACATAATCAATTACATGTTTAATTCTCACTATAACATTACAATTTTTGGGGGTTTATTTCAAAATCTCACTTCATTCAGAATATATTTTTCGTGAATTTATATTCAATGAAATAATTTTATCATTCGATAAAATAAAATAAATATATTATACTATATTTTATAAGTTTTTTTCTTCAACAAATAATATTTCCCGCTATTATTTACTTATAATGATTGAGATAAAATATTTTTTAGAAATTCAACATCATATCTCTCTTTGTTTGAAATTACTTTTTCATTAAAACATATTTTTTCTAAAAATGTTTTCTATTATGTTTCAAAAATTATCAAAATTATTTATCGTTGAATTTTATAAAAATTATTTTCCTTTCTCAATATAATTTTTAATTAATATTCATGTCATTTTTGAAATAATGTTTGTTAGGTTTTTATTGTAAAGATGAATGGAATCATTATTTAATTAGGTATGGAATTTATCTAATTTCAAATGAACAACAATGATAATGGATCAGAAAATTCCATTATAACATTAAATCGTTATTTTAAAATAAATAATTTATAACACATTTCAAAACATATGGTTTAAAAAAACAAAAAGTTAAAAGGTTATTTTCCATGATAATGTTTTTAAAAATATTTTTTATGGTATATATATTCATCAATGAAAGAAATCCATTATTTTACTTATACATCACTAGGGGTATTTTTAGTGATAAAATAACTATTTAGTATATAATTTCATTATGATCATTTTCACCATTTAAATAATTTACATTAACTTTAATGGTTTATTTTTTTAGTTATTAACATTATCATGAAATATTTACTTTCCTATGAACATTGGGCATTGAATATTCTATAAATATCCATCATATTTATCATTGATATGATTATTAAATCACCCATATATAATTTATAAATTAGATGACACTCATTGATTTTTATTTTTTATTTTATTAAATATAGTTAAACATGTATTCATCACTCAATATGATATTTTATTATAATGAAAATTTATCATGAATTAAATCAATTATTAAATAATTGTATAATTATTTGGACATACAGCGAATGATGGGGAATGAAATTATATTTCCCTATGATCATTTATAATTCTCATGAAGAGAATTAGTATTCTAACTCTTAATATGGATATACTTATAGTATTAATCATTTTGGTGAATGGTCGTGTGGAAAGAGGTATCATGATCCCTATGATCTTAACATCCATCAATTAATATTTTCCTTCATTAAGAATTTCTTTATTAATATAAATTATATTTTCTCAATGATAAAAACATCAGATGCATTTCATTATCATATATTTATTATATTAAATGTGTTTTTAGATATATACACTTTTATTAATTATTCCATATATTTTAATGTTTGTTTAAAGTTATTTATTAAATGGAATGTCTGGTAAATTATTTACCTTTACGTATTTATTATTCCATATTTATTATTATTCATTTACTAATGATTTCTTCCAAATTACAAAACATTAGTGTTCAATAGATATCACCCTTATTTTATCCTTCACCATGACTCAAATAAGTGTACTATGATAGATATTAAGTGATATAATAGAAGGAAAATGATGTTTTAAAAAAAATATGGGATTTTTAAAATTAAAATTTCCTATGAGAATTTGGTATTAATATAGTATTACAAGACACCTTAACTATTTATTTCATTGATACTTAATTCCATGTATATTATTATAATATAATAATGAAAATTATATATCGGGGATAATGTGATGAAGTTCGTTAATGTTTTCTATGATATAAATTATACAATAAACCATGAGAACTAGATGTAGGGAAACAAATAGTAGTTAAAATAATATAAAGTTAAAATATGTAGAAACATAGAGAATAAAATTATAATGTTTCTTAAATTATATATTATGTGCATCAACATAGAAATTTATCCCATTGTGGATATTATATGTATCATCGTAGCCTTTGTGCCACACTCTGGTTCCCAAGACTAATAAGCCACATGATCTCAGGTGTGCCTCCCCATACAATAGAAACCACTGACAAGCATCCAAGATATAACATCATTCATCGGGAGACAATTACTTATTTAATTAGAGTTATACACTAGAATAAAATATGAAAAAAAATATTAACAAATACTAATAATGAAAACAATATCCATATCTCAATCTAAGAAAATTAGGAAATACAATATCAAATTGAACAACAGATACGCCATGCCAATATATGTGACATGTTTAAAATGGAATCTAAAGTGTAAATAAACTAACAACTAACAAGAGTGTTTCTAACCACATATGGTTACATCGTCCATTTTCATCCCAATACTGCTATCTAACATAGTTTCATTTCTAATAACCTATCATTTAAACATGAAATTTATTCAGGTACCGATTTGGCTTCCCATGTAGGGTGTGAGTACAACTCATTAGACAACAACCAATAGTGTTTAAAAAAATATTGATTTAATATTCTTTTATGAATTTTTATAATGAAATATGTATAATTCATAATTAAATAGTTATCACATTATCAATTATTATTTTTTAAACCAAATAGTCCCACATTTCCCCAAATACAGCCAAACCTTAATACATGGTTCGACTCGTACCAAAGTCAGAACTATATCCAAAGGATATCAGACACTTGAATACCAAAGTCACCATTCAACATTTAAATAAAAATATGAATTTCATTATTATTGTTCATTATCTAAATATCACATATGAATTCATTTATTTTAATTTATTACCTAAATATCTAATATGAATTACTTTATAACCCTTAATTAATTCAATATCAACTATAAATTACATTGTATCCATTCATTGTCTCAATATCAGCTATTAATTCCATTGTAACCATTCATTATTATTATTCATTTACATTAATTAATTCAACAATTAATTAAATATCTCATATATATTATTTAATTCAAAAATTAATTAAGCATTTAAAATATAATAACTAATTAAAAATTATTTAATCATCTAAACTATATTAAATAATTCATAAATATGGTAATCTTTTAAAATGTACTATATAAATCAACAATTAATTTAATGTCTATAATGTTTCAATTTATTCATCAAATAATTAATATTGTCTACTATAATAATTAATTAAACAATTAATTAATCTTCTAAACTAAATTAATTAATTCAGTAGTTAATTAAAAATGTTACTTAGTTTACACTCAAAAAAATAATCATTAAATAATTCAATAATTAAATAAACTGTATTCAACAAATCCATATATATTGATAACTAATTAAATAATTATTTATCCCAAGTCATAATCCTATCATTTTATAATTAGATCAAAAATTAATTATTCAATATCTACATTGTGAACATCCCATAATGAATTCATCAATTAAATATTATATTCACAATCTCAATTAAACATAATTAATTGAGTAATTAATTATTTAATATCCATAAACTCAATATCCCCTAATTAAAAAAACAATTATTTATTCCATTAAAAAAATGAAAATCCGATAATTAATTTAACATTTAATTATTCTCAATTCACAATTTGACATTCTTATAATTAACTCAAGAGATCACTATCCTCAATTCCACAGTTAATCAATTCCATCAAATCCCAAATACCTCAATTAATTAATTCACCACATCAATTTATTCAATTTTTTGATTATTATTTCAAAATGAATTCTATTTTTTTTAAATCACATACACATAATTGATATCAAGACTATGGTATTAGAATTAAAGTCCACCAACAATATTTTTTAATTCTTTATCACCAAATCATAATACTAAATATCAGTGTAACAGTGGCATAGAACGAGATCTGAATCATAAAACTAAATCATTTTTAAAAAAATAAAAATACCACATGTTTATATCTAGATCCAAAAATCCATGATTTACATCCAAAAAATTATAGGTTCAATTTCCTCTAAAATATGATAGAAGAATGTAATGGTAAATGGAATCCACATGGGATTATATGCTCTTACATGGAGTGGTGCATATCTTCATTTCAAGATTCTAATGACAAAGAAAAGTGGTCAAAATAGCTTGAGAACTATTTAAAATGATAAATAATCAAGAATGATATGTTAGGGTCAAATAGGGGGTCGATGTGGGATTGGTCTAGCGAGGCACCAAATATTTAAAAACAATATGTTTGGTGAGTTAAAATGCCATTTTTGGTTGGATGGGTAGAGCCACAACATTTTCATATAAATTTGTACCAAAATATTGTGCCACATATAGGGGGTAAATTTTATATACATTAAGTGTTCATAGTTGGACAAACCATGCACCAGTCATCTGAATTCCCTCTAGATAGGTTTTCATAGTTATCTAGGTGAAGTTTCATGGTCATGGAAAATCATGTTCCAACCATGAACTTCAAATTTTTACCTAAAAAATTCCCAATGATCTCCCAAATTCTCCCCATGTAAATCCCCAATAAATTTATGATTAATAACGAGAAAATAATACAAGAAAAGAATCATGAGACGTCTTCAGTATATTTTAGGATGTTAAAATCTCGCTATCTTATAATATATCATCCTCAATCTATACTTCCAATACATTAATGTTTTGAACTAAAAAATAGTGTGCCACTAAGCCATCATATCCTCTTAACTTACCCATTATTACTCTTGCACATGACTATGTTTCCACAACCCATGATCTCTACGCATGGTATTTCCATGCTACAATTTCTCATTTCGATCTGACACATGCATCTGTTGATATATAAAGGATTCATCCATCTCAAGCTCAATGTTATTTAGATTGATCACATGAGAAGGTTTGGGGTGGTACCACAATAATTTTGAAAGATAAAAAAAAATTTCCATTAAAATTTATCAATGTTTAAGATCTAATCAGTACGCCACAGACTCGATTGTGTCTACAACCTCAAACAGTTTAATGAACCTATTTGAAGGGTTTACTTATCTTTGTATCCTATGATGAACCAACCAGGAAACACCCAAAAGAAAACATGATCAAAATTTGTAAAAATTAGGGTTCATCAATTCTTATAAGTATACAAATTATATTTACTCTGATACATATCTATATGCTTATGAATCAGCTATACCTACTCCAACATCTTCTGCACAAGACTCGGTCCAACCAACACCGACACACTTGAGTCCATCAACTCTGATGGGAATTTCTATGGACTACCATAATGTTCATACGATGGTTCTGTCTATATAGTTTTTTAATAATATTTTGTCTATGAAAAAAATTCCTATGTTCTATTTTTATCTCTCATGACCCTATAATGTCTTGAACAGAAGGTCAAAACATATATTCCAGAAACTGTTCATTACAGTATAACAACACATCTTTCTATATGTGGGAAGCTGTAATTAGAAAAACCTATTTGAGAAGAACCTATTGAATACTGTTTTCGAAGATTGATGTAAAATTTGATTCACGATCTCAAACAATAGTATGTTGAACCCCGTAAAAATGAACTATATTTCAAACATACATTTATCCCAACCGCTCCACATAGAAGGTATCCTCTATTTGTAAGATATTTGAATACTTTTTCAATTTGGTCATAGGAAATAAAATTACTCCATTCTTCGGAGGCCTTCTCTAATAACCCACTAATAATTCTATTGTCACTTCATCCCACATCCATTTCAGAATAGGCAACAGCTGTAGAAGTCCACTAGGTTGTTGATTATTAGACTTCAATTGTTGAATGGTGTATCATCACGTTACAACCCCCACTATTTCTTTTTTATTCCCTGACAACAAAAACTATTATACTAGGTTATCATAAATTTTGGACATAACTAAATGTACAATCCTCATTGTGGGATGAAACTCAAAAAACAGTAACTTCCGGATGTTTGTACGCTATATAAATAGATTTCTAACATAGATAATCTCACGCTCATCATTGATACAATCTGATAGTGACTCTACAACCACACAGATTTCTATCATGGTTAATAACTCTAGATCTTAAATTATTTTGTCTCTGATCAATATCGATAGTGTAGAATCTATTGAATCTAATATGTGAATCATCTTCACCCCAATATCTTGAACCACATCATGCTTCTCATCCCAAAATTTCATCTTCTTCATCTAAACACTATAATTATGAACTTCCTGTATATTATTTTTACTTCTCAAAGTGCCATCCATAGAGATTCCCTTTCCAATGTATATTCTAGCTCGAAATAAAATGAATTCATATTCCCATCCCATGTCAAATTCCATAGAATCATATATCACAACTAAGAAAATACATCAATGTATTGTGATATGTATAATAAAATCCAAACTTGAAATGTGTAAAACACTTCAAAGTGTAATCTACAATAGAAAACTCAAGGTTGTGAATAGGAAACGTCCTTTTATGTTGCCTAAACTAATGAGACCCATATACCACAAATCAATCCACTTTCATCAAAACATCTTTAAGTCATTTCCCATAATAATCCCAATAAACTATATAATCCCCAGAAGGCTAAGGTAGGATGAAGATTTGTGATTATTTCTAGTACCTCATCAACTCTTAGAAGGAATTATATCAGGTTTTGATAACTCAAATTTTATCATCTTCTTAGTCTAGAAGGAAATTAGTGATTTTGATTTATAATTTTTTTATAAACCTCTAATATTATCCAATTCAATAATAGATAGATATAAATATAAATAAAATCATCCTTATCCAATGATATATCATCCAGCACCTTTTTTGGCCCACTGACACTGCTTAATATGAGATGATGTGAGCCAGGAAGTGTACATGATTAATCAAAAACTGATACTTAGTTATCATTGTGTATAAAAAATTCCCTCTTTGTGTGCTCAAAATGATTTAATGATATTATTAATTCTATACAAAACTCTTGGAGTACCATACTATTTCATCCAAAAGAAATTATAAATTGATCCTTGTATTAATGGATTAATTGATTCATCAAGGTAATATTTATTGATGGACATTGGTAAATCCTTAAAATATTATGATGAACTAAAAAGGACATACCTTTTTGGGGAATAATTTCTTGATATATTAGACGATCAAACACTCAAGTAATTGTTCACTAATCTCAATTAAATAGTGTTGAAGACATAATATCCCCTCAACTAGTCAAAATGATCATTAATACATTGAAGAGGATACCTAATCATCTCAATAATGTAGTCCAAAATTTTATTATTCACACTCAAAAAATAGATCTATTTCATCCTTATTATAGAAAAAGACTCGTGAAACCCTAGAGGACATACTCAGTCAAATTAGTCAATTATCCTCAAACACCTCTAGCTGAGTCTTGAGTTCTTGATGTTAAGTTTGTTCCATCATGTATAGTTGAATTGAAATTGGATCACCCCCCTATATGAGGTCGATCGTAAACTACACTAATCTCTTAGCTGAAATAGAAAATAATTTTTAATGAAATAAATTCTAAAACCTCTCCACTACTACTGGAAATAAACAATGATTCACTTCCCTATCATCCAGCAACAGACTAGGAACCTGGCCTGTAATCTCTCATAGTTACAGAGTAATTGTCCCTTCATCGACCACCAATATATACATATATCAACATTGGAAATAGTAGTCACCCATGGAAGAATTAAAGATCACTCCATTGGGTAACAATCTTGATTGGATCAATATTCTTCTAAATGGTGCATAGCCAAAATAAACTCAAATCTTGGAATGTATAGGATGTAAATATCCCATATAAAATTACACTACCCAACCATAAGATAATACCCCTTACACAAAAATATGTCTCTTGATCATACCCAAAATGGTCTATCTATCGAAATAACAACACTCATGAACTACACCACCAGAAACAAACCTTTAAAATGATGTGTTGAAATAAAGGATTATGATAAACCATTATCAAATAATGTTTTCACTTGCATTGAAGCTACCAGAATAATACATCACATAGTCGAAGATCCAGCCTCTATATGAAAAAATGTATGATTAACAGTAAGCACCCATCCTCCTTCTCTTCCTTTTGATGTAGTCTCACTCTTCTATGCTAAACCACCCTGTTAATACAGGAGATCATTCATAAAATCACTTTTTCCACATCATCAATTCCAAGACTAGTAGAACTCCTGATTCCAAAATGTTATGATATATAATACCCAATTCCCTAACTATGGTTCTATCTAACTCATCCATCACAACATTTTTGTCATGGGTTTTAACATAACATAATTATATTACCCATCCAAATCTAACTTCGACACTACATTAGTGGTCGGGGACAATGTCTACAATAGTTTCTTGGTAGACAAGAATAGTTATAAAAATGATTTTAAGGTCATATTTAACTAATCATTCCCCCTATCCACTATTCTTATGAATTACTTGGATAAAACCTTCTTATAAATAATTCATTTTCATGGAATACATACATCATGATCATCTTAGATAATAAATATGTGCTACATTGGATGCCTCCTTCTGGTTCCACTTTTCTATGATTTCCAGATCCAATACCTCAACAAACTTCTTTAACCAAATTAGGTTACCTTTTGAGTAAATCTCATATTTTAAGCCTATCATGGAAATATTTTTCTATAGTGGTCTCATCTCCTACCAATGATATAGAAAAGCACAACAGGTGTGTAAGGAGATCGACATAGTCCATCACAGACATGCTCCCCGAAGTAAACCACATCAACTTGACTTATCTCCCTCACATCATCGTCTCTAGTTAAAATTTATCTAGAATCTTCTCCATGAATTCCAATCATAACAAACCATCCTACTATCCAGTCCATGATTGAACAACCCACCGGTGATTTACTAATTTCGAAAACATATAAGTATCCAAAATGACCCTCTTTTTAATACGACACTCTAAATTTTCATGTATAGTTGAAATGGACTCAATCCATAACAGTACTACCTCAGGTCCACCCTCTATGGTGAAATGTGGAGGGTGTTGAAATAGAAACTCATAAGAGTTATCTAACATACTATTCACAATCCACCTTGAGTCTCTCTCCATAAACATTAACAAGTGATAATGGTTCTTGCAGAAATACTATATTTATTCCTCTCCTTGAACTACTTGTGTATCAAGATCCACTGTTGGTAGCTCATCTCTATCCATATATTCTTGTCTTTACCTCAACAAGAATCGCTAAAGGTGCGTATTTTTAAAATGACAACTATACATCATAGGAAACATAACAACACTTTAATTCATTTACCTAAGAGTAAATTTCAATAAGTAAGAAAAAGTGTTTTTCTACCCCCCCACATGATCAAACAGATTTTATTTCACTACACATAACTATCCTACACATATTCCATGGTTAATAAATTGTAAAATCACACTCATTATTCAATATTCTCATAAGGCACCCAATTATTATCATATATCATCATTTCTCATTAATTATCAATTACATATTTCTATCATTTCTAAATAAATTTCATATGAAAGGAGAAACAATTAAATTTCAACAACAGACCCAATCATGTCTTCATGTGCATGCCTAAAATGATGATTTTCACGAAATAATCATGAGTTTCCTGAATAATGTGGGAAATTCAACTCCCATATCATTCCATCCCATGATTCAAATCTCAAAAAATCATTGAAACATCAATCACACCCTAAAAAAACTAGGTTACCCAATTTTAAATAATATTCCACTATAATAGAAAACAACATTAACAAAAAACCCACCATGGGAGCATGGATTCTACCATATTCAATGGATAGATATTATCATTAATGAGCTCATAAATAAGGACAAACTCTACCTAATACTATATCTACCATTCCCAAAGAGTAATACTGAAAAATCAAGTAAAAATAAAATTCGGGCTATGATACCACTTTGTAACATCTCAGCCAAGGTTACACACGTCGGTTCCCAGAGAAGGTCGCTCATGTGACCTCACACATTTCCTCTCTTACACCATGGGTATCCAACTAGAATCAAGCGACCAATATCAATAATGGGGATACTATAACATCTTTAATCATAATAACAAACCAACAAAAAAATATGAGACAATAACCAAACAATATGTTACCATAACCAGAACATTACAAACATCTCATAGTTAGAAAATAATATAATGACCCAAGCATGACATAAATAGATTTTAAATTTCTTTTATAGAATAACTAATACATGATAAAAAATATGTTCCATGTCTTTATTTGTTTATAAGCATTGGAAACATGGAATATAATCTCATAAGATGGTGATAGATGGTCAATATCTCCAATAAAGATCATTATTTTTTACAATGTAAAACCTTTATTTATAACTTGGGGATCAAAAAATATAAAAAGGGTGAGCTCTAATTCTTATCTACGATAAAAATGGAGAACATAAAACAATCCACGAGCATAATAATGTAATAACATGAACATAGAGTTTAAATTTCATAATTATGAGTCATGTATTAAATCTTGGATGTTTGTAAGGCATAGATCATAAAGGAAAAATAACCATGATAAAATAGCATTGGCATATAACATTGAATTGTATAAAACAATTAATAACATAATATAATTTCCATAGTAGTGAAGGAATTGTTTCCAAGACCATAATAGTGTACAAATTCAATTACTGAACCCGGTTTACATGCTATTCCATCCATATATTACTGAACCAGATTTTATTGCCATTCAAGTCATGTATTACAGAACCAGATTTACTTTATATTCTAGTCATGTGAACCTCATGGGATATAAATATTTACCCAATGAATTATATATATATATAGGTCCAACCCATATCATAATGAAAATATTATTATGTGTTCTACACAAACATAAATAATTTATTATAGCATAACCCTGAATCAAAATAGGTTTCTTAAACTTCATTCAATCGTTATCCATTTTAAATAAATTTATTCCATAAAAATAATTCCATAATAAAAACAATAAAGTCAAAGTAATAATAATAATGGAAACATAACCCTATTCCATCATATATGTAAAATAAATTTGACAAAACACATGACTTTAATTCTTGAGGGAAATATGCATTCTTTCTCAAAAATGATTTCTTTTCCCAAAATACAATGTAATTATTAAAGAAAATAACTTATTTAAAAATAATCATGAAATACTATAGAGAATGATTCCATGATATAAGGTGTTATAAAACAAATTAAAATCCAATCATGTTTTATATGTAAAAAAACATTATCCTCATACTTTTCCATTAAATTATAAAAAGAATGTCAATTCGAATAATGAAATAATATTTATTCCTTACAATTTAATAAAAATTCATCAAAAGATAAAATAAAATTTTAAAATTTTTAGAAGAATATAAAAATTATAACATATTTAGTAAACATGGATGTGTATGATAAATAAACTCTAGTAAATACATACATATAAACAATATCTGATAAAAATGAGATTGTATAATTATCCCTTACCTTGTACTTTTCATTAATATATGTTGTGGTAACATTCAATATTGTGGTAAACTCAAGTTATTAAATAAATCTAGTTATATATACATATTTATGATATCATATATTATCATATATTATCATTTTATTAATATTTTTCCAATATTAAAATTATTTTAATTTTTATCTGCTTCATTTTACCATTCCCTTTTTTCTGTGTAAGTCATTTTTTTATGAGTATGATGCATTTTATTCATGAAATTATGTTCATAATTATTATTTTCACTCATAAAATATATATTATAATCATACTTTAATAGTTAACATGTAGAACAAATCTTGTCGCGTCGTGGAGATATAGGCCATATGTATGCACGAGAAATTGTATCATTATCTTGATGGTTAGATGGTATTTAATTGGATGGTATATTAATTATACATGTCACTCCCCGACATTATACATTAGTAATGATTTTAATTTTTTCTTTTATGTAATGATTTTATTTGATTTTATTGTATTTGTGATGTGTATGCAATGCCCGACAAGAGTTTTTGTGTTTTTTTGATAAATGAACATTTGAATTAACATTGCTCGACACAGGGGAATGGATTGGTAAAAGCCATGTCCCTTATCTAAATAGATATGTTCCCAACCAATGCTTTATTTTATCTAATTATTTTGGGTGTCACTTTTGAGTTATGTTTTGAACTGGTTCTATTTTAAAAGAAATTTGGGATCTTATACGGGTGCGTAATTGTGCACGCGACCTTGTGTAATTGTAGAGACCCAAAGCTTTACGTACATGGACATTAAATTACTTTTGTGGAATAATTAGTACATTATGAAAACACACACCCAAGGACCGTAATAGTTTTGTGTCTTTTGAAACATGAAACGTAATCTTCTAATCGTGGTGAAAGATCATCAACATTTCCCATAAAGTTCTTCCCTTTTTTTCTTACCTAAAACCTTTCTTTATATCTTGGGGAAAAGAAAACATAAAAAAGTGAGCTAAAATGCTCATTAATTGTAAGCAAGGATAAAATAAAACATACCATATACATTTTATCTTAAAATCATGATCATAATGTTTAAACATCAAAAGCTCGAGCAATGACATAAAACATGGAAGTACGTAAGGCATAGATCATAAAGAAACATTAAGAATGATAAAATAGCATGGGAATAAAACATGTAATTTTGGAAACTATTTAGCACATGTCATGATTTCCATAGTATCCAAGGCATTGCTACCAAGGCCATCTTGGTGGACAAAGTCCCTTTCTGAATCGAGTTCACTCCTCGTTTCAGTCATGTAACACTGAACTGGATTAACTTACCGTTCCAGCCATGTCTATCTCATGAGATATAAATCTTTACCCAATGTATTGGAGGGAGATATAGGTCCCACACATCTCATAATGAAATCATTCTTACATGTGCCACAAAATAAACTTACATCATTCATAATAACCCAATAAATAAAATGGGTTTCATAAACATCATCCCATAATCACATAATCCATATAAAAGAAATGGATATCATTTCATAATAAGAAAAGTGAAACCATGTAAATCATAGACACATGATACTTAATTACCCTATTTACTTTTAATCGTGGTTAAAAAAAGTAAAAAGTTACTATTCACCAAAAATTATTTTCATCTCATTGAACCACATTTTACTTACTGACATCAAATGTGTCTCTCGGATTTTTGAAATTCCACTCACAGAAGCGGTAAAATTAGGTTTTATGAAAAATTCATTTTTTTAACTACCACTTAGTGGTTTCACTATTCATCAAAAAATGAAAGTTTCCAGAAAAATACCAAAAATTAGGCCTAAGATATAATTGATATTATGAACTCAAAAATGATGTCTATTTTACCAAATTCAAAACATATCAGTTGTATTAATTAATTTAAAAATTAATTCCCGTCGTCAAAACTAATATCGTGTTCTTATGAGATAATAACTACCTAAAGATTGACACTTGTTTATGTCTGGTTTAAATGTGAAATTACATCCAATGACCAAAATTGTATTAAATTGTATAAATATATTCTAAATATACTTTAAAACCAATCAAATTAATAATTTATCACTATTAATTATTTCGATTAAAAAGGTTTTTTTAATTAAAATTTAGCAATTTTCACAATTCATCAGAAACTGAAAGTTATCCGAAAAGTACCAAAATTTCACCCTAAGCTAATTTGGATATTCCGAATCCATAATTGAAGTCCATTTTGAAAAAATAAAATTTACGAAATTTTATATGGTGGTTATTACTATTCATAACGGCTAGTTTTAATAATATTTTAATAGCATATTGTTGTTTAGTGAAACTAGATATTGCGTACTACACACGCTATCGAGGAAGGTCGCGATTGCGTGTAATGCAAGGAAAGTCAAGGATGCATGTTGTGCAAGCTCATTTTGGTGTAGCGTACAACAGAAGACATTAATGAAATTAAAGAAAATATTTTTCATAAAATCTAGGGGTGTTACATTCTACCCCCCTTAAAATGAATTTCGCCCTCGAAATTCGTCGGGGTTATAAAAGGTTTACTACTCGAAAGTTTCTTTTATAGAAACCCACAACGTAAAAAGGAATACCAATCCCAATCTTTAAAAAAACAAAATTATGAAATGTAACTGTTACCCAAATAAACTAATCACTGGGTTTTCACATAGGTTAAAATAAGGATATGGAAGAGATATCTAACTATCATGTTCTGATAGAGAGTGGTAGAGAACATGGCTATGGAAAATCCAGCAATCACAAAGCCATAAATTTGTGACGATCTAAGGTACCATCTAATTCATCATATATAAGAGCACTAGGACAACATTTTTGGTTTTCAAGATCATTTCCCTAAAGATGATTAAATTGGAAGAAATACTTTAAGGATTTTGGTATAGTCTCACCATTGGTCGTTCTGTGGACAATTTACACTTCATCTCTTAAAGAAATGAAGTTGAATTTGTCATTTGTGGTGTATTAGAAGATCATGTGATAGTATGATGGGTCATTCCATCTGCCTCAAACAAAAGGTTAGTAAAGTTATCAAAAAAAAATAAATAAGTCCATCTATAGTGAGATTAATCATATATGGTTCCTAAAATGGACTTATACTTCATATATCATACTGATTAATATAATAAAACTAGTTTCTACTAAACAGGTACTTCTTGCAGGCCAATGGTAGGAAATAAAGTCCAATCACACTTCGGTTGTGGGTTCGATTCCCACAGCCTTGTCTGACGCGATGGGTTGCCGCCTGTCCTGTAGGTTGTCATTTTTCAAAAACTACATTACTATAACATCCCATCAATAATATCAAAACAAAGTTCTATCCTTAATCAATAATAACTTATGTACAACATAATTCATTCCAATCTTTAGGCATATCTAAAATACTTTGGTCCAAGTTCATTGTATAAAGAAAACTATTACATGAAATTTCATCAACCAAGCATGCAGATAATATCTTTTATCCCCCATATATCTTGTTGGTAACATTCCAATCATGTGAATACCTTAATCATGTATTCTCTTGAAAAATGAATACCCATTGAACCATATTGAAAACATGAATTCAGTTAAACGTTAACACTTTCCATATACAAAAATCCTCAAAATTCTATAATCTCAACCCATGATATCACTTTGTCCTTATATCAATCATGAGCTCATGAATACTGTCAAACATTTCATTTTCTCCTTATCCATTCATTATGCCCATATCATCTGCTTTCCAAAATATTTGATTCACTTTTCATGGTTACCGGTACCTTAAAATTATTTAAAACCACAATAGACTTATACAAAAATATTCCGATACACAATAAAAGTACCTCAACAACATTATTCTTGAATACCAATATATAAACACTTCAATCAATCATCTTCAATGATTGTCCTGGAATAAGTCCTTCCTTGATTTAGAAGTAACTTTTTAGGTCAGGGCATTGAGTTGGGTAATTCCCATGTTCTCCACAAATAATACATTGAACTCCATAACAGTCTGTCACTCTTTGACCCTTTTCTCCACACAGACAACATCGGTCCCTCCATTTGAGGTATTCCTCAAAGTTCTTCTTCCCTTCTTTAGAAATCTCAATCTTACTTTTTTTATGCTCCTCAACATGCGACATGCATAATATTCTATCTTCCTATTATTTGATGAATTAGGCATACCACTAAATTTCACCTTATGAATCATATATCCTGATGACTGATTCGGCATAATCACAATATTTTTCTCTCTAGGCATTACACAGTTTTGTTGCTCATAGTCACCAATTTTTCCATTGGAATCAATGTTAACTGAATTTTTTCTGGTTACCTCCATTATCTAAAACACAAAAAGAATTATGTGAGAGGCAAAATAATGCTAGAGAAAACAACATAATAAAGGGGGAGTACCCTCAATATCTAATATCTTAGATTAAATTATAAGATCCTTAGCGCAATTCTATGACTATAACTTATATGTATACTTAACCATAGAGACATCCCTAGACATGCCTTAGAAATATCTCTAGGGATCTCACTAATGTTTTCGCATCCTAGTTTCCAATGTTTGACTAAACCTTTCCTCTGATACCAACTATAGAGACCCAAAGCTTGACGTACATGGACATTACATTACTTTTGTGGAATACTTAGTACATAACAAAAACACACACACAAGGACCGTTATTGTTTAGTGTCTTTGGAAACTTGGAACATAATCTTCTAATCATGGTGAAAGATCTTCATCATTTCCCATAAAGATCTTCCCTTTTTTTATACCTAAAACCATTGTTTATATCCTGGGGAAAATAAAACATAAAAAGGGTGAGCTCAAATGCTCAGTAAAGGTATGCATGGATAAAATAAAACATACCATATACATTTGAACTTAAAAACATGATCATAGTTTTTAAACATCAAAAGTTTGAGCAATGACATAAAACATGGAAGTACATAAGGCATAGATCATAAAGAAACATTAAGAATTATAAAATAGCATGGGAATAAAACATGTAATTTTGGAAACCATTCAAGACATGCCATGATTTCCATAGTAGCCAAGGCATTTCTGCCAAGACCATCTTGGTGGACAAAGTCCCTTTCTGAATCGAGTTCACTCCTCATTTCCGTCTTGTAACACTGAACCGGATTAACTTACCATTCCAGCCATGTCTATCCCATGAGATATAAATCTTTACCCAATGCATTGGAGGGAGATATAGGTCCCACCCATCAAATAATGAAATTATTATTACATATGCCAAAAAATAAACATACATCATTCATAATAACCTAATAAATAAAATGGGTTTCATAAACGTCATCCCATAATCACATAATCCATATAAAAGAAATGGATATAATTTCATAATAAGAAAAGTGAAACCATGTAAATCATAGAGACATTATACTTGAAACATACACATATGAAATAATGTCATCTTAGATGGTTAATGGTTTTTATAAAGAAAATGAAATGAATTCTTGAGGAAAATATCCTTTCATCTTTAAAATCATTTTCTTTTCACAAAATTCCATTTAATTTTAAATGAAATGAATTTTGTTGAAAATATTCATGAAATATTTTGGAAGAATATTCATGAAAATAAGGCTTTATAAAATGGTAAAAATCCTTTCATGCCGTATAAGTTAAAAAACATTCTTCTAGTACTTTTGTCGGAAAAGTCAAAAAGTACCTTGTAGGGTAAATAAAAGAAAGATTCCTTCCATAAGATGGGGTAAAAGTCAAAAACGGTAAAAATGAAATTAAGCATACATGAATACAATTTTATAAAACATGGACATATATGATAGCAATATCCCCAGTAAATACTTATGAATAAAGAATCTCGGATAAAAATGAGATTTTCACAATTATCCCTTACCTTAGGTCTGATTTGCTTCGTGATTGTCCGAACCTCATCTTCTTTGAAATGTCTCTTTGAGTCCTCCTCTTAGGGAACTAAAATTGGTCTTTGAAGAAGACCAGAACCTCTAGGATGTTTCTAGGGAAGTGGAGAAGAGAATTTTTCATGGGTTGGCTGAGCATGAAGGCTCAATGTGGTGTGATGAAGAGAGGGAGGAGGTTCCCTTTTATAAGGGAGGAGAGGGGAACCTTTGGAATAACTAAAAATATTATTTTATTATAAAGCCAATTTTGGTTTTAAATAGATCCAAATTGACTTATTTCGAAGCTAAGGTGGGTATGGGTCTAAATCCTCTCATCCAATATAATTTATACAAGTTTAGGTTCCTATTTTAACATTATCATTTAGATATAACATTAAGTTAAATAATATTACTTTTACCGTGTCTTCTTGTGTTCTTATACTATAAGGTTAATAAACATACTATAATCAGACAAACAAACCCCAAGTTGTTTATTATTAATATATATAACCTTATCTAAGTCATTTTTCCGAACCATATAATTTTAGGAATAAAATATCAATTAATAATATAATATTTGTTTTAAAAACTATTTTATGCCAATTTTGACACTATTTAGTAATTGATTTTTCTGAAAATCATAACAGAATGATTAGTTCGAAAAAAGTTAATTAAATCAATACTAACATGTCCTATTAACAGATAAAATTAGTGTAATTCATAAAAAGTCTCAAATTACAAATATTTTTGTATTTATAACATCAATTATGTCAATATTTCATTAATAAGATAATTACGTCATCATATTTGTGTCATATATAAATTAGATTATTTAATGTATAAAAATTAAAAATAAACTACGAGTATGTAGGAAATATTTTTATCTTTCTAATGAATATTTATAGTCGAATTTATCTTATGTATAACTTTATATTAAAAATGATATACTTATTAAACTTTGATTTTAACTATTTTAACCCTTCTTTAAATAAATTAATAATAAATGTCCTAATCTAATCCACGTGGGCCTAAATGGTCATATTTTATTTCTAAGGTTGTTTTTGGTCGAATTACACTTATCCAATAGAATTAGAACATGTTTTATGGTAATAATAATATCATTTTTACCCTTAATTACCCTATTTACTTTTAACTGTGGTAAAAAAGTAAAAACTTACTATTCACCAAAAATTATTTTCATCTCATTGAACCACATTTTACATACTAACATCAACCGTGTCTCTCAGATTTTTGAAATTATACTCACAGAAGCGGTAAAATTATGTTTTATGAAAAATTCATTTTTTTAACTACCATTTAGTGGTTTCACTATTCATAAAAAAAAGAATGTTTCCAGAAAAATACCAAAAATTAGGCCTAAGATATATTTGATATTATGAACTCAAAAATGTTGTCTATTTTACCAAATTCAAAAATATCAGTTGTATTAATTAATTTAAAAATTAATTCCCATCGTCAAAACAAATATCGTGTTTTTAAAAGATAATAACTACCAAAAGATTGACACTTGTTTATGTCTTGTTTAAATGTGAAATTACATCCAATGACCAACATTGTATTAAATTGTAAAAATATATTCTAAATATACTTCCAAACCACTCAAATTAATAATTTATCACTATTAATTATTTCAATTAAAAAGGTTGTTTTTAATTAAAATTTAGTAATTTTCACTATTCATTAGAAAATGAAAATTATCCGAAAAGTACCAAAATTTCACCCTAAGCTAATTTCGATATTTCAAATCGAAAAAAGAAGTCCATTTTGAAAAAAATAAAATTTAAAAAATTTCAAAAAGTGGTTATTACTATTCATAACAGATAGTTTTAATAATATTTTAATAACATATTGTTGTTTAGTGAAACTCGTTATTGCGTACTACACACACTATTGATGACAGTCATGACTACGTGTAATGCAAGGCAAGCCAAGGATGCATGTTGTGCAAGATCTTTTTGGTGTAGCGTACAACACAAGACATTAATGAAAATAAAAGGAATATTTTTCATAAAATCTCGGGGTGTTACAGTAATGACCAACATTAATAAGAAAATGTTTTACGATTAAATTTATTATTACACTAGAGCACGACTTTTCCGTGACCGTGCACACGTCCGTGAGAGATGTTCAAACTCAACAATAAAAGAAATTTTTTGGGGCATGTTCTATTATTTTAGTTTATTTATTAATACTATAATTATATACATTAATTTTTCAAATAGGTTATTATTATTTTGATCAATTAAGTTAATATTTTTATTTGGTTAGTATTAAATTGTTTTATAACTTTAAAATTATCAACCAATTATTAACATATTTTTTCTGTATATTTTCATTTTTATTTAATTATTTATTATTTCAGAGTAGTCTAGGATTCCCTTA
Source organism: Viscum album (assembly GCA_963277665.1). Lineage (NCBI taxonomy): Eukaryota > Viridiplantae > Streptophyta > Magnoliopsida > Santalales > Viscaceae > Viscum > Viscum album. The sequence continues at coordinate 1,317,200,288 of OY728143.1, forward strand.
AGTACCATTTTATTTTTCTTTAAATTTATTTATTTTTGTTATCATTATTTTCCATTTATTTTGTTTTGTTTTTTTCCTCTTTTTCCATCATTCCCTCTTCCCCCACCCCTTAGTCCATCATGCCCAGCCTCCCCCCTCTCTCCCTCATCTCGCACACGAACTCCCACATAACCCTAGACACATGCTACCCCTATCCCATGGTTGTACCACCATTGGCTGAACCTCTAAATGTTGTACCACCTTTGGTCATGCCTCCCTTCCGGCACACCTCTCCTCGTCGCGGCAGTCTCACTGGTCTCCTCCCTTGCATAGCCTCTCTCTTAGACGAACCACAAGACGATGAACTCCTCTCGTGAACCGGATAACCATGCCCCACCAACCCCTCCCCAATGCACTCTGGTCGGCCTCCTCTAATTCACTGGACCACTACATGTATCCCTCCAATTTGTTTTGATACCGCCATGCGCCTCCCTTCGATGGAAAGACCTCTATTACGACACTCCGACATCCTCCAGATTATGCACCTCCCCCTGGCATCCTCATACCACCTTACATAGGGTTTCTATTGGGGTTACGATTTTTTTTGGGTTCATTTCTAGTGTATCTGATATGATTGTTTGATCATAAGGCTTAGTTTCCTTGTATGCGGTGTAATTGAAGTGCAATGTTTTTGGCACCACAAGATCATGAATTTTTTCAACAATCCTGGTTGGTTGTTCCACAAATAATTATTATTTGAATAAATTATTTTAATGTTTTATTAATTTATAATATTATGTAATTAATTTTTATATTGAGAAGTGGATCTCCCTGAAGCTTGATTTTTCATTTAAATGGTTTGGTTTCATTTTTATATTAAGTGTGCGCTTTCTACTGAACAGTCATGTTTTGTAGATAGTGATATTTAAATTGTGCAGTTAGCTAATTAATCCATGCAATTTTTGAGAATTATATTTTTTATGTCGTGTCCTTCAAATTTAGTCTTATAAGATGAGTTTGTGTGGGATAATGGGTGACTCTAAGAGATCTATTTTAAATTGTTTCATAATATTTTATTTTTGACTTATTAAATTTTTTTGTTTGGGAAAATCTTTCTTACATGTGGTGTAATGTTTTTCATCAACCTATTTGGGTGGTGTAGGTCACACATTAAAATTATATTTGTGTGTAAAATTTTGTAATGTGTTTCATATTTATAAATAGAAACTTTTGTGTGTGTAAAAATATGTGAAACCCTTTTTAGAGTATTTTATAAAATTCTTTTTAATGTTTTATTAAATTATTTCAATGGTGTGAAATATATTTCGACATTGTTTTAGTGTGTGTATTTTTTCAAATGGTTATTGTGTGTGAAAATAGTAGTTTTGGAGTGTGTAGTGTCTTGTTTGGTTTGAGATTATGATTATGAAATGTGACATGAACTCTTAACTTCATGAGCAGAAACATGAAGAATAGCTACTTGGTGGTTAGACAAGCACTACTGTACTATTGATAGTGAAGTGGCATCCACCCAATTTTACTTACCTAGATTTATGACTACAACACTAACTAAACATTTTTTTTGATTTTCAGAGAGCACAATGTCATGGATATGTTACCCTAATAGTGGCTCATGAATGAGAATAAATATTTTTTGTGTTTCTATAACATTGATCTCTAAGAGGTGATGTTCTACGGTCATAATTCACACTAGTATCATTTGTGAGTCAACCATGTTTTGTTCCCCAAACTTACTTTTCACTCACTATCAGCACACTGTGAGACATTGGGGTTACCATGAAAGCATGTTTTGGTGTGTGTGTGTTTTAATATGATATTTTTTCATTAAATTTGTTTCCATTTAAATATTTTTCATAAAAAAATTATTATCACTGAAACTATTCAAGCATTTATTTCTTTTCATTAATTAAAATTGAAATTGTATATGTCATTTAATAATTATGTGTGTAAACATTTCCCAGTGGAATCCTACAGGGCTATTGGTTCACACCGAATATACACATTTATGTGTATGTATTCTCTATTTCTTTTGTATTCCAAGTCGTGGCATCAAGCCTAGTAATGATGGTCTGAGTTTTATGGGTTTCCTCATGAAGGTTGGTGGGGTGTCTTGGGGAATGTGACTCCCCATGACGCACAATGGTTTTGAGTGGGGGTATTGGTTTCCTTTATTATAGTCTCTTTTGGGTTTTTAGATCATGTTGTAAACATTAAATCTGGACTTGGTGTAAGGGTATGTTTGGTTGTCTGAATTTAATTTTCATATATTCAGTTTGATGTCTATATTATATTTATTTATTTAAGTAAATAATTCCAATGTTATATTTTTTCTAATGTGGAACTTGTGCCAGCTCGTGGGAATCATGATCTCCCATTGGTCCTTTCTGTGAACCAAGTTGGGTGGTCAGTCAGATGGAGACTCAGCATGGTCCATGATAAAATGGTATCCGAGCATGTTTGTTTCATGTTATTTTGGGTGTCAGGTAGATTGGATATAGGATTATCGTTACTTGTGGGATAGGAATGAGAAGTGTATCCTGAACTCTTACTCATTATAATCCTTGATTAACCAAGAGTAGTTCGAGATTTATGTTTTTGAATTTTGTATTTGTGGATTGGGGGTGACAATATTAGTAAACTGTTATTGTCCATGATCTCAAATGGAGTAGTGACCCATGTGATGACTGAGAGCATGGTTCGACACTACTAGTGGTTGGTTCTTACCCAAGTCATGGTCTGCTGAAATCTGTGTTCGAGTTAGGCATGACCACTAGTTCACCGTCTAGGTGCATTAGGGTTCATGATGCCATGCATCAGTTTTTTGTTGGCGTGAATGTGTTTATTCATAGGAAAGCAGACTTTGGGGTTATCTTATTTTATATTTTTGTGAGTCTAACATGATTCTTAGGGTGTGTATCATCTTGAACCATGATTCAAACATTTTGTGTTTTATTTGTTGAAGTTTAAATTATTAAATGAACATCCCGAGTTATTTGTAAATGAAGTGAGTTATTTTGGTGATGGGAATAACTTTTAATACTATACTTTCATTTTATAAATGGTTTTGAAAATGGGTATTTTAAAACTGTTGGGAATGTTATACTTATGATAGTGGAAGAACCTTGTTTTTTCTACTTGTATTCCTATGCGTGCTTGACTGTGCATGTGTACATGATTAATAGATAGTTGGGGGATCATGGGGATGGGTTTTTGAGTGTCACATAAATGTATATTTCCTAGTAAGAATCATGGAATATCATTGGTGAGTGATTGATTTTTAAGGTTGTTTCATGTCAAATCAAATAGCGAGTTCTTAAAAAAGGGTTTATTGGGTTAAATGGTTTTGGAATTTGGATAATGGCTTTGAGACTGGATTTAAAATGACAAGTTCAAAAGAGTGTTCATGTTTTGTTGTAATATACTTGGTTCTTCCATCAGGTGTTTTTTTTAAAATATGAATTGATGTTTTAAATAGGAATATTCTGATTTCTGTCTGATGTGTGGATGTTTTTTTTTCAATGTGATTGGTTTTAAAAAAATATATTTTATGTTTCTTATTTTGGATATTATTAATAGAAAGATCCCACGGGTTTTAGGCATGTCTCTTGGTTCTTGGATCAGCCTAGACACCCAGTGGAGTGTAAGAGCTGGGTTCTTCTTAGTTTTGTCTAGTTTTGATGATGTTGAGGTAAGTTGAATATGATGGAGAAATTTGGGAAAGAAAGAACTATCTCTAGTTTTGGTGGAACTCCAAAAGATGTTTTGGTGTAAGATGTATCGAGAAAGTTAGGTGGATAAGGACTAAACCGATAAATGGGGATTGTTGCATTTTAGTTGCAAATGGGGATGCCTTGATCGATCCTTAAGACTAACCTCATATCCTGGTCGTACCTAAGGAAATGTAGGTGAGGGAAATTGGTGTATCTCATTGATGCTTGACCAATACATGGGAGGAGAAATATGAATTTTGTCCTTTATGATGACCTAGTTTCATGTTCCCTAGAGGTTGTTCAGAATAATCCGTTTAACGCTCTTCATAGTTTTTGGTCTTGTTTATACTATAGTAAGTGAAGGTTCATCAACTTATGAGAAGTGTGAACAAAAGGGGCTCGTTCTTGGAGCGCTCCTTCTATTAGTTTGCGTCACTTGTTTGAGAGACCACTCAATCACTTATCATTAGTGAGGTCAATTGTAAACTCTCAGTTGTTCGCTTCAATTATTAGTTTTTATGTTGATTGTGTTGCCGCATGGGACACAAGGAAATGTGTGTAGATAGCCTTTCTAGAAGAGGATGTTCTAGTCAAAGGTGGTTGACTTATTAATCCAAGGAGGAAGATGATTCAGTCATTAGTTACCCAACCATTGGACTTATGGGGATGATTTCAAGTATTCAGAACTCGTTGGATGTGGGATGGGTTTGGTCTGAATATAGTCCATAGTGTCAGTTTGAGGGCAACCTAAATTTTCTCTATTGTGGTATGGCATATGACTTTTCATTTTTTTGTGAGGGGCATGAAGCCCTTGTTTCCATGTAATTCTATTAATTTGTGGTAGTTCCTCATGGGCCATAAAGTGGTTCAGAGAATATGTATATTTGTAAATCATGTAGGAGTGCCCTGTGAAACGTCTTGTGGTCGGTTACGGATAAAAATTGTTCTCATTTCAGAGTTTCTCTCATCTTGTTGAATTGACAAGAACCTATCTAGTTTACTGTAATGTTTATGGTATTTTTCCATAAAAACCATCTCACCTAGGGGAGTATTGTCTATTATGGGAATTTTCTATGTAGGTCTTCCTATGATGGTGGGTTTTTGATGAAGAGTTCAGTATGTATCACTAAAAGTAAATAGGAAATGCCCACTCGTGTGTCGTGGTGCTAGGAGAATTTAAAATGGGGGAGAGACCCAGTGCAGGTCTCATCAATGACTTATCTTATGTTGATTTGGTTAAACGTATAGATCGTTGATGGTCATGTTAGTGTTACAGACTATCTAGAGAACTAATATTTCATACGAATCCAAATATAGTGGGGGAAGACACTATATGACGATCTTCGGAAAGAAACCCTATTTTCAAAATGCACTTCGTGGGGAAACCCCCTTACTATTTCTTCACCCAACCATGACCATGGTAATTGATTAGATTTTGTAGCTGGTCTTATGACGAGCGTTCTTGGAGATCTCGAGTGGCCATGGTGATCCCTAAGTTATGGGTTCGGTGGTTCGATGTTGAAGAAGTGTTTTGAGGTGAATTCCACGGTGTTAGTGATTTTTCTTGGTAATTATAGTTTGGAGATTTTTTAAATTTTTGGTCTTGTCCATTATGAAAGAAATAACTTCCGGTGGTTGAATTTTTGTTTTAGGTATCATCATGGAATTTCTTGGAATCTAGGGTTGACAATGTCTTTTGGGTATTTTGGGGGCATAGAGTGTCTTAGTGGAGTGAATTGTCCCACCCCGACTTCGTACATCGGTAATAATTTTAATTTTTACCATTAATTGAAAATTTTATTGGATTTAATTGTTTTAGTGAGGTGCATGTCAGGCCGGACTAGAGTTTTTGGGTTTTTATAATAAATGAACGTTTGTATTAGCGGTGCTCGACACATGGGAATTGCTTGGTTGAATCCATGTCACATCGCTAAAGCGATATTCACCACGACCAAGGCCTTACATTTAATAATTTTGTGACTCACTTTTGAATTGTGGTTTGAACAGGTTCTATTTTACTGAAAATATGGGATCATATACGGTCATGTGACCATGCACACGACCATGTGAAATGACCAAAATTTATTAAAAAAAAATTTATGATTAATTTTATTATTAAACTAGTGTGTGACTATGTCGCGACCACACACGCGTTTGGGTTTGGTGTCCATACTCAAAAATTGATGAAATTATTTTGTGACTAGTTTTATTATTTTAGTTCAATTATTATTGATATCAATTTTTAATTTAATGTTTCAATTAGGTTATTATTATTATGATAATTTCAATTAATATTGTTATTTGGTTGTAAGTATTAAATTTTTGATATAAATATAAAATTATCAACCTATTAAAATCATGTTTTTAATATTTATTTTTAGTTTTATTTAATTATTTCTTATTTCAAAAATTCTAGGAATCCCTTATGTCAATTTTTATTTTTCGTTTTATTTTATTATATTTATTATTATTATTATTATTTTCCATTTATTTTTTTCATTACTTTTTTCCCTCATTCCCTCTTCCTCCCCCTTAGTCTATCATGCATAGCCTCCCCCCTCACTCCAACATCTCGCACAAGACCTCCACCCTAACTCTATCAGCCTGCTACCCCTCTCCAATGGGTGTAACGCCTTCAGACACCCCCCCATGGTTGTACCTGCTTTTGTTATGCCTCCCTCCTAGCATGCTTCTCCCCGTCATGAGAGTCTCATTTGTCTCCTAATTCGCACCACCTCTCTCTCGGCCGATTCACTCAGTGACAACCTCTTCCGGTGAACTGGAACACCACTCCCTACCAACCCACTACCCTAACACTATGGCTGACCTATTCTAGTGCATAAGACCACCACACAAAGCCCTCCCTTCATATTTGAGGCAACCGCCTACCTCCCTTGGACAACTGGACCTCCTCACTGGTGCCTCAACGTCCTCTGGTGCATCCGCCTCTCCCCCGATATCCTCTTACCACTTTTCATAGGGATTTTATTAGGGTTTAGATTTTTCATTGTTTCGTTTATGAGGTATTTTATCTGATTGATTGATTTTAAGGATTAGTGTGTTGTTTGTGGTGAGAATGAAGTGCATTGATTTTTCTGCACCATGTTCTTTAAATTATTCTACATTCCAGGTCGGTGGTTCCATGCTTAATTATATTTTGATTAATTAATTTTCATTTTTGATTAATTTAGTATATTATTTAATTTATTTTTGTAGTCCTATGTTGATCTCTCTGATGATTGGTTTTCATTTAAATTGGTTGGTAGCATTTTTATATTACGTGTGTTACTTTTTCTGAAAACTTATATTTTGTAGTTAGTTATTTTTAAATTTTGCGGTTAGCTTATTAGTCTGTGAAATTGGTGTGAATTATATTTTTGATGTGGCTTCGTGTGCATTTGGTTGCACAAGAAGGTTTTGTGTGGGTTATTGGGTGACACTATGTGACTTATTTTATATTTTTTCATAAGATTTTAGTTATGAAATATTAAATTTTGTATTTAAAGAAAAGGTGTCTTAGATGTGGTGTATGATTTGTCGTCAAACCATTTGTGTGGTGTAGGTCACTCTTTAAAATTGTATTTGAGTGTTTTAACTTTTGGAATGTGTTTTTGATTTATAAATAGATAATTTATTTTGTGTAAAACTATGTCACGCTCTTTTTATATTATTTTATAAACTTTTTAAAAATGTTTATTACATTATGTCAATGGTGTAAAATGTGTTAGGAGAATGTTTTAGTGTGTCTGTTATATAAAAAAGTTATTGTGAGTGATAATGGTGGTTTTGGAGTGTGTAGTGTTTTTTTTTGTTTTAGTGTATGATTATGACACATGAAATGAACTCTGAACTACTTGAGAACAAACCAGATGCTAACGTACTTGGTTGGTAGACCAGGACTAATGTCCTAGTTATAAATATGTGGCATTAGCCCAATTTAATTTAGATGGATTTTCAACAACAACACTAACTAATCTTTTGGTTTATGTTGGGAGACCACTAGGTTATGGATGTGTTACCATACTAGTGGATATTGTATGAGAATGAGTATTGTTGTGTTCATATACCATTTATCACCGAGATGAGATATTCTAGGGTCCCACATCTTGCTAGGATTTTTAAGGCCATTCCCATGTTTTTTTCTCCTCTTTTACATTTCTATAATATTCTTTATACGGTGCGACAATTGGGTTATCATGAAAGCATGTGTGGTTGTGTTTTAATATGATTTGATTCCTTTTAAGTTGTTTCTATTAAAACAAATTTTATAAAAAAATTGTTTTCACTAAAACTGTTCAAGAATTTTATTCATTATTTAATTAAAATTCCAAATGTAATTTTTATTTAATAATTATGTGTGGAACCTTTTCTCACTAGCATCTGACAGGTTTTTTGGCTCACGCCATACATACACATTTTGGTGTATATAGACTCTGTTTCTTTTGTATTCTTGGTCAAGGCGTCAGGCTTAGCAATTATGTTTCATGTTCTATTGGTTTCCTCATGTAGGATGGTGGTGGTGACATGGAAAATGTGACTCCTCATGGCACATAGTGTTTTGAGTTGGTGTTTTTGGTTTCTTTTGTTGTAGTCTCTTTTGGGTTTTTAGTTCATGTTGTAAACATTAAATCGGATCTTTCTATAGGGTTATGTTTGGTTGTTTGATTTTAGTGTCAATTTATTCAGTTTCCTGTTAGTTTTATATTTATTTATTTGTATAAATCATTCCTATGTTTTATTTTTGATACCCAGGAACGTGTTTCATCCCGTGGGGACTGAAAATGCCATTTGGTCCATTCTACGAACCGGGTCGGGCGTCCGGTCGGATGGCGACCCAACATGGTTCGTGACAATACCGAATCATTATTATTTCATAATAATTATTTAAATCCATTATAATCATCATTATACTCATCATTTTAAATTATTGTTTAATAAAAAATTACACCACATCATGATGACTGTACGTTTTATGTACACACACATGGTTATATTGTAATTTGTGGGATAAATAAAATGAAATATAAGGTTATCCCATAATTATAATAACATCTCAGCATGTATAATATACTAGAGTTATTTCTATAGTAGGTTATCACCATCGAATGAATAATTATCTAAATAAATGATATTTAATGGAATTGGTAAAACAATTACCTTTTCTCCATCAGACTTCGTTTGGATATCTTCATAGTGACACTAAGTGTGGTATTTTTGGAAAACCAAGACAACCATATTTTAACTATGAATGTCAATATGTGAATTGGGTATTTTCTGGTCGAGCAAGGAGGCACAACGAGGTGTGAGGAAATTTTGGAGGAGATTCATTTTTTATAAGAGAGTAGAGTGGCACTTTATGAATCTTTTAACATATTAAAATAAAATAATACTATTATAGAACTAAAAAATTAAAAATGGTCCATAAATTATATTTTTAATACTTGTTCTAACATATCATATACCCATTTTATATTTATACATCTTTGTGATTTGAAAATAAATTAATAATTAATTAATTCAATAAAATATTATTATTTCCAAATTTAACACAATTTATCTAATTTGACATAAATTAAATTACTAAAAAGTGGTAATTCGTATCTAATAATTTCATAAATATTTAGTATATCATATTGATCTGAAAATTAAGTTAGACATATTAAATAATCATAAATAAAATAAAATTAATATTATTAAAATCATTTATTCTATTTTTATGTTCATTGAATAAATATTATTATAGAATTGAAGAGACTTTAAGGTAATTATAAAACTAATAAAAATTAAAAATATATTTACATAAATAAAATGGATTCATTTATTTCAAAATATATATTTATATTCATTCATAGGTTTATTTAGGCCCTATATGGACACATAAAGTATATTAAAATAAAAGATTGTGATATTTTTAACGTTTCATTGATTTAAATTATATATAATTTATTTTCCTCTAATGTTTTCAATAAAAAACGAAAAATCAATAATGATGTGATAATTATTTAATATTGTTAATCCTATAATTTTGTAGACTTTTTTTTGTTTTATTTTAAACCATATAATTTTTATTTACCCTTATTTAATTATTTGAACTCATATTATTACTACATGTCTTTTTGTTTTCTAACGGTTAATATAGTCACTCTAAAATACCAAAGGAAACATAAATGGACTATTGGTGAAATATTTTACTTCATTACAATTAGTTGGATTAATTTTATATTTTTATGAGTTTTATATAATTTAATAATTTATTTTTTATTTAAAATAACAATATTGTCAATTTTGACACTATTCATTAGCAAACGTTTTAGAAGTTTAATAACATATATATATATATATATATATATTCTAAAACTCATTTAAACAAAAAATGAAATTTCAAAGTAATCCATAAAGTTATTGGATGAAATTATTTCACTCAAATTATATTTATTATAATATGTTTAATATCATTTATTCGATATTTATATTAATAAAATAATTTCTTATCAATATTGAGTGATCATTAAGTGTCAATTTTTAATCTATAAAAAATTATAAATAAATTTTTATGATTTAGGTAGTTCAATTAGCTTTCTATAGACTAATTATAGTATATTTTATTCTCTCCTACTGCCTAAATTAAAATCAATATACTTATATAAAATTATTGTGTGACATTGTGTCAGATCAATTATTATGTTTATATTAATGTTATATTAATGGGAGTGTGACTATTAAGTGATTTCATTTATAAAAATAGATGATAATGGTATACATTTTTCATCCAATAATATTTTGATAGTTTTTAAGCTAATTTTATAATATTTTTTAGCATTAATTTCCTAATTTACCTTTAACCAAGGCAGAAAAATAATAAATAATGTTACTATTCATAATGCTAAAAAAATAAAAGTATTATGTTTACATAATTAGGAAACATTGATTCCAAATAAGGAATCCATTTTACATATTTGAAAACACAGAATTGGATTAAATTAATTGAAAAATAATTCTTGTTTTTAAAACCAAAAATCGAGTTTTTAATAAGTAAAAACTTCTCCAAAGATTGTCATGTGTTTTTATCAAATTTAAATGTAAAATTACTTCTAATGACCAAAATTGTATTAAATGATAAAAACATAATCCATTTAAACATTAAAATCAATTAAAAATACAATCAATCACTATAAGTAAATTATATTAAAAGTTAATATTTAATTATTATGCAATATTTTTCATTATTCATTAAAATATGAATTTTATCAACAAAACCAAAAATTAAATAAAATTAATTTTCATTAAAATTCAATATTAGATGTTTATTTCATCAAATATAATATATAAAAGTTTTAAAAACTATATTTAAAATTTTTACGCCATCAAACGGCGGAAAAAATGCATTTTTTTTAAAAATACCACTTTTATTCAAATAATGGAATTAGTTCCTATATAATGTCTAGAAAATACATAATTTTAATGTTATTGTCATATAAAATTCAAAATTTGGTTAATGAAATTCAAATTTTCTAGTTTATATCTTATTAAATAATAATTTTTGAATAATATATCAATGTTTAGGGAAAATTGGTATCATGTATAACACAAGCTATCGAGGAAGGTATCTCTTACCTGTAATGCAATCCAAGAATAGTGTTATTTATAATACAAGATATTAAGGTGTTTATTATAGTGAAAGATAATATTGGTGTAGTTTACAACACAAGACACAAATGAAATTAAAATGAATCCATCTTATAAAATCTATGGGGGTTACATTATACCCCAATTAAAATGAATTTCTCCCTTGAAATTCGTCATGATTATAAATGGTTTAATAATTGAATGTTCCTTTCATGGAAACCCAAATTGTAAAATGAATACTAAAATATCCATTTAAAATGGAATGTTATAACATACCAGTAACCCAAATTTACTCATCACTTGTTTTTCACATTGGAGAACATATGTGAGAAGAGAAGACATCGATATGGAAGAGAAATATAACCATTAAGTTATTATATATAGTGACAGAGAATACGATTTCAGGAATGTTAACTACCAGAAATCCATAAATCTCAAATGATTTAAGGGACCATCTGATTCATCAAAAAGAATGTACTTAGATAACATTTTCTGTTTCACAATCGTTTTCCTAATGTTGATGAATTTTTTCTTGAGAACATACATGATTTTATTACAATCTCACCATCGATAGTTCCCTAAATAATTTCAACATGAATTATTATTTAAAAAATAATTTAGAATTTTTTATCCTTGATCTGTTAGAAGATAATGTGATATAATTATAGGTCATTCTATCTATCTCAACAAAAAGGTTAGAACATGCTATCAAATATGCATAAGTATACCGATAGTGAGATAATACATTAATCTACAAACATCAACCAGAATAAAACATATATTATCATTCAATGGATAACATTACAGTCCTTATAAAATAAAATATATATAAAATTAGAAAGAGGTGATTTAAATCTACTTAACATTCGTCTCCCATATCTTATTTCGTAGTTCATGGTTGTCACATTCTATACATGTGAATAACATATTTATTTATTCTCTTAAAACATAGTAATGACATGAATTGCCATATAACCTTAGTAATAACATGCATTCTATCAAGATTAATTCTTTACATTGCCCAAATATTTAAAAAATTCTATATAATCAAACCATTATATCACTGTCAAACATCTCATTTTATCATAATCTCTTATTTATGCGCATATCAAGTTATTTTCTAAAATATTTCAATCAGGTTTCATGGTTATCGGTACTATAAATTATGGAAATCCACAATGCACCAATACATTAGTATTACAATATTCTATAATATTATAAAATAGATCTTACAACACTATTTTGGAATATCATTACATAAACACATAATCATTCCACCATTTTGTTGTCACTCTCAACCTCACCAATAATGATAACATGTGAATTTCCTTGGAATTATTCCTTATGGTGTTGGTGACGTTGATCATAATTAACCACTATATTTGGGAATTTGTAACCAAAATTCCTCAATTTCTTTTCACATGTAGAATTGAAGTGTTGGTGGTTAATTCCCTATAGTCTTTTCTCTATTCACATTATTGAATCATTTTTTCCCTTAATTCGGTACACAATTATTCAATGACCATATTTTCCACACTTATATCATTTCTAGTCTCATTAAGGTAATTTCCACCATGATTCTTTCCAAAATTTTTGAATAAGGAAACATTCATCTTTTTCACAATTGTGTTGATATTTTCCTTTGAACTTCATCATCTGGTTCTTTTCAAAACAAAAAGGTTGTTATGTAACACAAATATCCGTTTTTACCTTAATCGAACAACACAAAATATCTTCATAGATAATAAATTCCCTTGTAGGGAATTTATTTTGAATACATGGTTTTAGGACACTGAATAATCGATCAACTGTATATTCAGGATTGATGATAAATCCATAAGCATACCTTGAATGTCATGTAAAATTTTACTCATATGTACCAACATATTCATCATACTTTTTATTATGCTCATTTAGTACCATTTCAATCAACGGATGAAGAATATGAGGGAAGTAATTATTGAGAAAATTTACTTGAGATCATCCCATTCCATCGATTCAATTTCATCTTGTTGCCTTGTATTGTTAATTAGAGTCCACCAATGTCAACTTCACCTTCTAAATGATAAAAAACCAAAATGAAATTTTTATTTTCTGATGAATGGAAGATATATTTTCAATGGAACTGATTCATTTTTTAGTAACATGTGGATCAGAATACTCACTAAAATAAGCTGGATGTGGCCTCATTATAAGCTTAATATAATGTTGTTCCCTTCTCTAATCATCTGGATGTCGATAAAGATTCATATATTTTTCAAGTATATAACTAAGATTTTTTATTCTATATCCCATCACATATTTTGTTTTAATAGAAAAATAATTTCATTTCCCAGTGTTTTGATCATTTACATTGTTCTTCTGGGTTCCATCCATCATCTATAACCCCAAAATTATAATGTGAGAGGAAAAAGTCATACAAGATAAACAATATAATCAAAGGGAAGTACATTAAATATATAACATCATAGATTTAATAATATGTGATTTATAAATGTTACCTTAATTATAGGACTGTAACTAATAGTTAGACGTACCATTAGGGACATCCCAGAAATACCTAAGAAATATCTCTAGGGATCTCACTAATGTTTTCGCATCCTAGTTTTCAATGGATAACTAAACCTTCACTATAATTTCATCTATATAAAATCATGAATAAACTATATTTAAAATAAATATCTTAGTTGTAATAATTATTACATGACACAATACGACACTCAAGACCATATAAGTTTAGTTTCTTTAGAAACTAATAATATAAACATCTGACTTGGTTATTAATATTCAGCATATCCCATAAAGGTATTGCCTTTTTTCCTTACCTAATATATTTAATTATATCCTATTTAAAATAAAACATCAATAGGGTGTGATAAAATTCCCAGTAAGGGTAATCATATAAAACATAAAGAAACCATAAACATAAGAATATAAAAAAAATGAACATAAATGTTAAATATCATAATCCTGGGTCAGGAAATAAATCATGGTAGATCATATGGAATAGATCATAATAGAATATTAACTATGATAAAACAGTATTAGAATAAAACATGAAATTGTAAAAATTAACATTATTCACATAATAATGATTTCCATAGTATCCAAGTCATTTTTTCCAAGACCATTATAGTGGGAAATGCCCATTACTGATCTGATTTTACATGTCGTTCTAGAAATGTATTATTGAACCATATTTACTTTTCGTTATATCTGTGTATTACATAACCTGAATTACATTTCATTCTATACATGTATAACTCATGAGATATATACCCTTATAAAATTAATTGTAGGTAAATATAGGTACCACAAATCTCATAATGAAACCATTCATATGTGTGCCACAAAAAATCATTTATTATAGCATAACCAATAAAACTTTGTTTCCTCAAACTGATATAATCATATAACATTTAAAATAAAGGGATTTCGTAAATATAATTACATTATAAACACATTAAAATCAAATTAATAGTATGGATGAAAAAATAAGCAAATGTAATCTTTGATGGAAAATAATTTTGATGAAACACATAATCTTAATTCCTTTGGAAACTATCCTTTCTTTTTCAAAAAATATTTCTTTCCGTAAAATAAAATGTAATTTTAAATGAAAATAATTTATTTGAAAAGATTATTTAAATGTTTTATACGAATATTCATTGAAATAATGCTTCATGAATCTAGAAAAATCTATTCACGTTGTATAAGTTTAAAAAAATTATTCCTATACTTTTTCTAGAAAAGGCAAAAAGTACCTCAAATCAAATAATGACAAAAGATTTCATTCATAATAATTAGTAAAAACTCACAAAAGGGTAAAATTAACTTTAATTTTTTTTAATAATATTAATAATATTACTTAATTTGGGAAAATGGACACATATGATATTTATACCCTAGTAAATACTTACGTATAAACAGTTTTGGATAAAAATGAAATTTTAAAATAATCCCTTAGTAGTACTCATCATAAGTTGAGCGTGATTTCACCTCATATATAATTTTTAAATCAAATTATTAAATTATTCCATGGACATATACATATTTATTAAATCATATATGATCATATTATATCTTTTTATTAATATTATTTCCATACTACCATTATTTCTGGTGTTAATTATAAATTTTTCCAGTCCTGTTTTGCCATGTAAGTTATTATTATTATGAATAATATGTATTTTATTCAAAATTTTATGTTCAAAATTTTTAATTTCACTCATAATATGAATTTTATAATTATTTTTGAATTGTGAACATAGAGAATTAATCTCACCGCATCATGGAGACGGTAGGTCGTACATACGCACGAGCAATGATATCATTATCTTGATGGTTAAATGGTATGTAATTGGATGGTATATTAATTATATATAATTTTTATCATGTTATGTTCTCTATTTAAATCCATTATAATAATTATTTTACCCATCCTAATAATTCATTGTTTATTAACAAATTACCCCATATCATGGAGGCCGTGAGCCTAACCTAAGCACACGTGGCTATATTGTTAATCGTATGAAGGATAAAAGGAGGTATAATTTTACCCATTATTATAATAACATCTCATAATGTATAATATACTAATTCTATTACATTATTATTGATAAAAATAGAATGAAGAATTATAACAAGAAAATAAATTGAATTTAATTGGTAATGAAATTACCTCTTTTTCGTTGGACTTCCTTTGGATCTCTTCTTAGAGACACTAAGGGTAATGTTTTTGGAAAACCAAGTACTCCAGAAGTTATCTAATTTTTTTTAAAAGAATTGGGAAGGTTTTTCTCATGCAATAAGGCTCAAGGAGGATTGATGAAATATGGGAGGATATTCATTTTTATAAGAGGAGATGAGCACTTTAGGAAACTCTAAAAATATTAATATATTATAAAACTATTCTAGATAAAAATAATTTAAAATGTCCCATATATGAAATTTTTAATACTTGTTAGACCATATATTATAAACATTTTATTATTTATCATATTGTTTGTTTTTTACATAATTTAATAATAAATTAATCCAATAAGATATTATTATTGATAAATTTAATTTTATTCATTTAATTTGACATAAAATACAGCAAGAAAATGTCAGAATTTGAATATAATGCTTACAAAAACCAATAATATATCTTATAGTTCATTTAAATTTGTTAGAAAAATTATCTAATACAAAATATAACAAAATTAATATTATTTTGATCATTTATTCTACTTTTATGTTAACTAAATAAATATTGTTTTAGAATTGAAGAGACTTTAATGTAATTATATAAAATTAAAAAATTATAAATAATTTATTATAATAAAAATGGTTTAATTTATATAAAAATAAAAAGTTATATTCGTTCATATCTGGACTTTGGCCATATGTTGACACATAAAAGATATTAAAACACAAGATAATGATATTTTGTAACTATCATTGATTCATATAGTACATAATTTATTTTTATGTGAACGTGTCAATTAAAAACACTAAATCGATCATATTGTGATTATTATTGAATTATATTCATCTAATAATTTTTTTGGACATGTTTTTGTTAAATTATAAATATTATTATTTTGATTTACCATAATTAAGTCATTTTACTCTTATCATGATGATAGTTATTTTTATTTACTGAAGGTTAATATAGTCCCTATAAAGTCCAATGGAGCCATAAATTGACCATTGGGGACATAATTAACTTAATAATATTTAGTTTTATTAATGGTTATATTTTTATAAATTTAATAGAATGAAATATAATATTATTTTTTAAAATATAAATACTGACAATGTTGACACTATTCATTAGTTGACCTATTAGAAATATCATAATATAAAAATATGTTCAATGTAACTCCATTAAAACATATATAACATGTCAATGGCTTATATAAAATTATTCTATAATATTAATTCACTCCAATTATATTTATTTTAATATTTGTAAAATGATTTATTTGATATTTCTATTAATAAAAAATTTTCTATATCAATGTTGAGTCATCCTTAATGATAATTATATAATCAATAAAAAATTATTAAAAAAATATAATATATAGTTATTTCTATTATCATAGGAGATACTACATATAGTTTATTTTAATTAATTTTAATCCCTAAATTATATTTAATATACTTCTATAAAATGACTTTGTGACATTTTCTCACATTAAATACTTTTTTTATATTCGTGTCTTTTTAATGGGAAAGAGGCTATTAAGTTATTCCATTTGGAACCATATTTGATAAGGGTAAAATCAATTTTTCTAAAAGAAATTTTACAGGTGTTAGGGTAATTTGATAATGTTATTTTTACCATTAATTACCTGATTTACCTCTAACCATTTTAAAAAAATAATTACAAAAGTAGCCATTCATAATGACCAAAAATAAAAGTTAATTATTAAAATATTTTGGACCACTTGATTTGAAATATTTAATCATTTTTTCAATATTATAAGAATTTAAATGGATGAAATTAATTTAATATAAATTCTCATTGTTAAAACCCAAAAGTGGGTTTTTAAGGTGTAATGGCTTCTCAAACGATTGTCATGTGTCTATGTCCAATTTAAATGTGAAATTATTTGCAATGATAAACACTGCATTAATTTTAAAAAAACATAATACAACTAAACATTAAATCCAATTGAAAATATAATCTATCTTTATAAATAAATTTGATGAAAATGAATTTTTGAATTAAAATGTAGTATTTTTGAATATTCATTGTAATATAAATTATATCAAAAATAAATCAAAAAAAGTAAAAAAAAATTTGTTCCTCTTCCATATTATAAGTTTATTTTTTCATATATAATATGTAAATGTGTTAAAAACTAAATTCAAACTAGGTGCAGCTTTAAAAGGTGAGTTTTTTTTTAAAAACACATCTTTTATCTGAAAATTTCATTTTGTTCTTATATCATGTCAAGAAAATAAATTAGATGAATGGTAATTTTATATAAAAATCATATGCTTGTTAAAAATATTAATATAAGAAATTTTATATACCATTAATTAATAATATTTTATTTATATATTGTTGTTTATTGGAACTACATATTATGTACAGCCCATAATATCAAGGTAAGTATCTCTTGCTTGTAAATCTTGTGAATTATATTTTTATGTATACAGTAAGATAATACGTTGTTTTGTATAGAGAACTATAATATTATTTTATCGTAAAACATAATAAATCAAAGAAATTAAAAAGAATCTATCTCATAAAATCATTGGGTGTCACAAATTAGTTATACAATATCAAACAAAAAACATCCATGCCAATGTATGATTCAAGTGTTAAATTGAAAATCCAAATGTAAGGACATTGAAAAATCCCTATAGGATTCTATACCATTCCCATTTACATTAACCATGATCAATCCCAAATCTGATATCTAATATAGGTCCCTTTCCCATAGCCCATCCTATAACCATGAAATGTATACGTGTACCAATCTGGAATCCTATATAGATTTTGATTACAACTCAGTGTTTCACCTGTTGAGTCAATAAGGTTTTCTTTATGACATTTTCATTCCTACATTCAAGGGGGATATTGTTATGTAATTAAGGCTTTATTTATGACATTATCATTTCTCTTGTTTTGAAAATCACAAACACCTTATATCAGGGAAAATCTATTTTACCCCTATTTTACTTCTCTATGGAAAATTCCCTTCCCCAAGAAAATATACCTTACCTTGTTTTCATTTTCCATATCAGAATCTTTCTAACTGTAAAATTAGGATTGAGACCAAAACCACAGAATTCAATAAATACCTAGATAAGAAGCATTTTGTTCTAGGAGATGAATTCTCAGAATTCTAGTTGTGAACTCTGATGAAGTTTGACTTCGAATTCTGATTACAAACTTATGTGCAGTTCGACTCTGAATTATGATTACGAACTTATATAAAGTTCGACTAAGAATTATGATTACGAATTCCAGATACAAACTTTTTATGTTCTAACCCTGAATTCCGAATTTGAATTCTAGATATGAACTTTCTATGTTCTAACTCTGAATTCCAAATACAAATTCTGGTTACGAACATTTATAATGCTCTTTCTCTGAGTTCTCTATATTCAGACTCTGAACTCTTAAGAGTTCTGACACTGAATTCTCATGAACTTTGACTCCGAACATTGTAAGTTCAAGTTCTGATTTCTTGTGAATATAGACTACAAATTTCCAAAAAATTAAGACTCTATAATTCTATAGAATCCAGGTCCCAAATTCCTAGAAAACATATTCCAAATATCCTTGTATTAATAGACTCTGAATTAATATTTGGTCAGACTAGGATCTTTTATATTTACATACTTTTCGAATATCAGATTTAGTTATGCTTAAACTTGTTTAGTTATAAAACGATGCCGTGCTTTCAGTTACTCACTAACCATTTTTTGAGTGACACGTGTATAGGTCCCTACGAAATTCATCAATAAAATAAGACTGTTGGAAGAGGGAGCAGACCATTGAAGACACGCCTATAAATAGTTGCTCATTTGAAAGAGCTCACATCTTTTGGAACATTTGGAATTTTGAAGCTCAGAACTTTTAGAAGTGATTTATAGCGAGAGACACTCTTATAAACTCTCAGGCTTTGTGTAGAAATTTTGAATGACTTGTTAAAACATTGCTTCGTGCATATTTTCTTAGTGTAGAGATTAGATTTTATTTAAAATGAGAGACTTTGTGTTCTGAAGTTTGAGGTGTCAATTTCCATACAAATCGTGGGCTTCCGGGGATAACAATATATATACCAATCTTCGGATTGAGGGCTTACCTGGGTATATGTATAACATACTTTCTTGAATGTATAAATCAAGGGACCTCTTATACAGGGTTGTTGGATACCCTCCTTTTTGGGTTAAAAGAGTTTCTATATGTAACTTGTAGTGTTACTACTTTTTTTCCGCTGTGCAATTGTATTGTTAAGGAAAATATAACTTTCTTATACTTCCTTACACTTGTACTCTAATTTATATTGATTCTATATGCTTTAAGGTAGAATCTTATTTGGTTTAAACTTTTGTTAAGTTTTATTTCTGGAATCACTTTTCCGGAATCAAGCATTTTTTAGAACTTAGTGGTGTGGTGAATTTCGGTTATGCAAACTTTTTTAGGGAATTTTTGAAGAATACAATTCACCCCCCTCTTGAATTTTTATTTCATACTATATATTCGATCCTAAATTTATTATTATAGAGTATATCATACTCATACATACCATCTCAACAATTGGTATCAGATGATTGGTTCAATATGAATTAATCTCATGACTAGATTTAGAAGAGAAATCTCAGAATTGATTTTCCAGATTCATAATTTTTCAGAATCTATTTTTTAACTCATAATTTATGTATTCAGTTCATGCTTAGAGATACTCGTGTTTTATATTTTGCATGCATAGGAATTTTTTCCTTGTTTACAAACTAATTCTAAAACAATTTTTGTGTGGAATGATTTTTCTTACGGATGGAAGGTTTAAATGTTGGTTCTATTGATAATCTCAATCCGACAAGACCACTTGTCTTTGATGGAAATGATTACGAATATTGGAGAGATAGAATGAATACATTCATTATCAATACTTGTGTTGATAACATTTTTATTCTTACTGGAGGATATAAAATTCCTGAAAAAGAAGTTAGTATTGTTACTAATTATAAAAATCATAAATATCAATTAAATTATAAGGTACACAATACTTTACATTGTTCAATGACTAGAAATATATATAGCCAATTTTCATCTTTGAATCAGAAAATTCTATATGAAAGAAACTTTAAGTTACTCACTTTGGAACATCCAAGGTGATTGAGACAAGATGAGATATTCTTACAGCTAAATACCATGGTTTTAACATTCCTTATAGAGAACCCATATATATGGTGCAACAAAGGTTTATAAATATTGTGAATAGTTTATAATACATGGGAGAAAAAGGAATAGATGGTGAATCTCTTTTCTATAAGATCATTGAAATATTACTGAATGAGTGGGAGTCCAATAGGACAACTATTGATGAAAACAAGAAAGTCACTCAGATTTCCTTAGATGAGTAGTTTGGAACTCTTCTTCAGCATGAAACCAGAATGAAGAAAGATGGTCAAAATGTTAAGAAGAAGAATGGGAATGGGGGAATTTCTTTTACAACCACTTCTAAACATATAAGATCCAAGATCCCAAAAAGGGTTACAAGATCAAAGATAAAGAAATTCATTATTCAGTCAGAATCTAGTGACATAGAAAAGCCTGAGAATGAATTAGCTAATGTTTCTCGGAGAAAAAACATGATTGTAGCTAAGAAAAATAATCAGAATAAATACAAGATGAAAAAATACATAAATAAGAAATTTGGAGAAGTTACTTGTTATGAATGTATAAGAACAAGTAACATCAGACCTAATTGTCCTTCTTTGAAGAAGAAGGCAAAGAAGGATAGGAATTCGGAAAGGAACAAGAAGAAATTATATCGATCAAAGAACAAGAATAGTCGTAAAACTAATTATACGTTGAGTTATAGTTGTGGATACTCTTCATAATGTGAATCTTCTAAATATGATTCATCAATATAGAAGAATATGGTATTCATTGCTACTACTTCTTTCCCCAATACATGGCTTATGGCCAAGGTATGCTTTTCCAAGGCTTTAACAAATTTATCTCTTGATAATAATTACTATTCAAAAAAATAGTACTTCTAATGAAGATAATTCATCCTCAGAAAATGAATAAATACCTTCATATGAAAAAGCTTCTATATTTTCCAAGTTACATGAAGTAAGAAATTGTAAAATTTCTAAGAAATTAGGCATGGAAAACACTAGGGAAGGAATTCTTACAAAAGAGATTACAGATCATTCAAGATATTATAGTGATAAAGAAGATCTTATAGAAAAACATTTGAAAAGCCTTGAGAAATCATATTCTGATAATGAAGAACATTCTAATGATCTTAAGAATTTTGTTTTAATGATTAATGTTTTTGAGGAAAAATAAAACTCTAAGGTAATGATTCCTGAGGATTGGAATTTAGCCATCAAACTGAAATCTGAAATATTTTCTGTTAAAAATATCCTTGCAATCTTTACCTCTTGGATGAAATTTTTTTACAAGATTTATTCTCAAATTAATCCTCAAGGAAACACTACTCGGGTGGGATATACTCACCAAAACCGGTTTTCAAAAACAACTATTGTGTTCCTTATAGAGCCCATTTTTCCACTAAATGTCAATGTGTTGGGCATTAGAAGAAAAATTGATCTTTAAATAAAGTTATATATCATGGGTTTCATACAACATATTTTTCCAAAAAAAATGTGTATACCAAAAACTTTTTTTTATAACAATTCTGGATCAATGAAAGTCTAGATTCCGAAAATCTAACATTTTCTTATTTTCTAGAAAATAGAGAAGGTACCAACAACAATACATTGTACATGGATAGTTAATGTTCCCAACATATGACTAGTAATAAAAACTTTTTTGAGATGATTATCAAGGTGAATGAAGGAAAAGTAACCTTTGGAGATAATTCTCAGGGAGAAATTATTGGTATATGTAACATTGTTCTTCATGGAAAACCATTGATTTCAAATGTTTTATTTGTTAAAGGTCTTAACCAATATCTCATTATCATAAGCCCATTATGTGATGAACTCTACCCTATGGATTCTAGGAATGACATGTTTTTAGTACACAATTCCAAGGAAGAATTTTTTCATTCTACCAATATCCAAGAGAATGTTGACACAGTAAACATAGAAGACCTTATGATCCAAGATCTACCTTGCCTTAGTGCAATAGAAGATCATTCTTGGTTATATAATAGACGGTTAGGACACTTTAACCTTAAGAACATATGAAAAATTTCTAATAAAATATTAATTAAGGATCTACCTGAGCTTAGATGTTATTCTTTTAGAGTTTTTGACCCTTTTCAATATGGAAAGAAACAGAAATCATGTTATAAAATAGTCGGTGAAGTCACAACAACTAAGGCATTACAACTAGTTCATATGGATATTTTGTGTCCTATACAAACTAGAAGTATTGGAGTCAAGAACTATGTATTTTTTCTAGTTGATGATTACACTAGATTTACATGGGTCTATTTTCTCGCAATTAAATATGATGCATTTTTCTTATGTAAAAAGTTTTAGGTCCCAAGTAAAAAATGAGATAAACCATCCATTGATAACTATTAATAGTGATCATGGAGAATAATTTCAGAATTCTTATATTGAAACTTTTTGTATTAGAAAAGGAATTACTCAGAACTTCTCAGCACCCAGAACACCTCAACAAATTGGTTTTTCTGAAAGAATAAAAAGAATTCTTCATGAGATGACTAGAACCCTGTTGAGTGAGTAATCATTAACAAAACATTTTTGGGCTGAAGCTTTATGTATTTCTTGTTATACTACAAATCTAGTTTTGATTAGACCTTTTCTTAACAAAACCCCTTATGAGTTATGGAATGGTAGAAAACCTAGAATTTCTTATATTAAGGTTTTTGGATCCTAGTTATTCCTTCTGAAAACTAAAGATAATTTTCATAAATTCACACCAAAATTTGATGAAGGAAATTTCTTAGGCAACTCCACAACTTCTATGTATTATAGACTTTTCAATAAAAAACATGTATTGTTTAAGTGACAGTACATGTAAAATTTGATGAAACTGATCCTTTTGTTTTAAAACAACACTAACCTACATTTTTGGATGTGTTTTCAAAAACTGATTATCAACCTTTGATAAAATATCCTTCTGATAAGGAAAATGTTCAAGAAGAATCTTCCGAAACATTTACCCCAAAATATTTTCTAACTTATGTTAATGAGCAGGTTTTGCAAAACCAAAATCAATTGTTTCTAAATAATCATCCCAGTGACAGTATCATTGGTTATGTCAATCAACCAGGAAGGACTAGAAGTTCCTTAAGAAATGATGTAGAACATCTACAATTCCTTTCCCAATAAGATAAAAATCATTGATGAAGCTTTAGGCGATGATGATTGGATTAAATCTATTCAAGATGAATTAAATGAATTTGAATGGAATAATGTCTGGACCTTCGTTGAATGACCTATGGGAACTTTTTTTTTGAGTAAAATGGGTCTTCAGATATAAATGTGATGAAAATGGAGTCATTGTACAAAATATTACTTGATTATTTTCTAAAGGCTATAATAAGCAAGAATTAATAGTCTATGAAGAAACCTATTATACTATAGCTAGAATTGAATCTATTCGTATTTTACTGGCCTTTTCAGCATTCTTCAATTAAAAACTTTTTCAAATGTATGTGAAATGTTCTTTCCTTAATGTTTATGTTTAATAGGAAGTTTTTGTTGAACACCCTCCTGGATTTGAAGATACAAAACATCCTAATCATGTTTTTAGTCATACCAATGATTTGTATGGACTTAAAAAAGCCCCTTGATCTTGGTATGATAGACATACATGATTTTTGCATCAGAATAACTATGTTATGGGAAATGCAGATTGAACCCTTTTTATAAATAATGATAAGAAATTTTTTTAGATTGTTAAAATTTATTTTGATGACATTATATTTGGTTCAACTCAGCAATCATTAACTGATTCCTTTCAGATCTAATGAAATCAGATTTTGAAATGAGTATGATGGGTGAGTTAACATTTTCCCATGATTTTTAAATTTATTAAAAACTATAAAGAATCAATATATCAAATATAAGTTTATTAAAGATCGTCATAAAAAGTATGGATATGAAAACATTAAGATTATACGTACTATCATTGGTACCTCAAATACACATTATCATGATAAAACTAGGAAACCAGTAGATCAAACATCTTTTAGAGGCATGATACAAAGTCTACTTTACATGACAGGTAGTCATATAGAAATAATGTTTTCATTAATCTTATCTTCAAGATATCAATCCAATCCTATGTAATCTCATTTAAAATAAGTGAAAATAATTCTTTGCTACATAAAGTTAACCGTGGATTTAGGTATCATTTATACTTCTAAAAAAGATTTTGTTTTAAGAAGTTTTTCGGATGCTGAATTTTGTGGATATATAATGTATAGAAAGATTACATCTAGAAATTGTCATTTCTTAGGAGATTCACTAGTTTTTTGGTCATGAAAGAAGAAACATTATCTAGCACTCTCCACTACTGAAGCTGAATATGCAGAAACTGGAAGTTGTTGTGCTCAAGTGTTGTGGTTGCAACACACACTCACATACTACGGCTTGAGTTTTATTAAGACTCAAATTTTGTGTGAAACTAAAATTTCCATTACCCATAGTGAAAACCTTTCACATCACTCTCGTGAAAATAATATAGATATTAGGAATCACTTTGTGAGGGATCACATAAAAAAAGAATATATCATGTTTCAATTTATCGGAATGCAAGATCAACTTGATGATATTTTCACAAAATCTATACCCTCTGATTGATTTGATTACATTAAAAAGAAGTTAGGAATGATAACCATGAGTTAATATTCCTCGTTTAACATTCTGTTGAACCAATCTCTTAACATAAATAAACCCTTTTTCATAGGGGGAGTACATCTGTTTTTAATGTTTATGAAAATTTTCATAGTTTTTTTTTCAAAAAAATTTGTAATAAAAATATTTGGAACTAAAATTTTTCGTAATGAAAGTCTTCAGAATTGAAATTTTCGAAATGAAAATCTTTAGAACATAAATTTTTTTAATGAAAATCTTCAGAATGGAAATTTTCGTAATGAAAATATTCAGACCAGAAATTTTTGTAATGAAAATATTCAGACCAGATATATTCGTAATGAAAATCTTCCGACCTGCAATATTCATAAATGAAATTTTTGTATTGGAAATTTTCATACTGAAGTTATATTCCGTATTCAAGTTTATTTGGAATCCAAAATTCTTAAAAAATAACATCAACTATTATGAATAATTTTCCTAGCAATTCGAAAGGTATGATTTCCATCTTAAATTTTCATATTAATTATTTTATTGTTGTTAGTTTCTTTTTTTTTTAAAAAAATTATTACATTATAGTTTTCCTAAATCAGAATGTTTCTTTTTAAAACCTCAAAAGATCAGATTCTACCAAAATTTTCCTTGCAGCTATCATTTCAACTGTCAGATTATATCTAAAGAATTTTTAACTGTCATATTGGATTTCGAAGATGAATGGTCACATCCATCTCCTATATAAAAGGGACCCCTAGTAGTAGTTCCACCTTGGTTATCATGATTGTGTGTGTTGATGCTTTGCCTCTCTACAAAATCCTGTTCCGAATTCTTCAGAAGTGCTCCAGTCCGAATGTCTACAGAAGCTCCTTCTCATGATATGTCTACAGTTAATCCGATTCCAATGTTCCAAATATATAGTGAGAGGATGGTACACCAAAAAAAATTCAAAAAGTATGACTCCATTA
Organism: Viscum album; assembly: GCA_963277665.1. Lineage (NCBI taxonomy): Eukaryota > Viridiplantae > Streptophyta > Magnoliopsida > Santalales > Viscaceae > Viscum > Viscum album. Next base: position 1,317,227,085 of record OY728143.1, read on the forward strand.
TTTATAAGAACATAAATCTCAATGGGTGGGAAAGTGTAGCTATTTATAAGATAGCAGCTCAAGATGTAGTCTATCCGGATCTTCTCATTGAATTATATGAATCAGTTTGGTTCTTTAAGGAAGAGGGTAGAAAAGAATTTTCATTCAAGAGTTATGGAAAGACATATAAACTCTCTTACACTAAGGATATGAGCTTTGTTGGGATCTCATAAAAATAAGAAGCCAAATTCTGTTCACACAAGCTGCCAGAGGTTCAAGGATGTTTTGTTAAGGAAAAGGCTATGGAATGCCTTGGTCTCAAAGATGTCATGACAGCCACGATTGTCCATCTATATACCAATAATCAGATTCTACAGTTATGGGTACAAGGTCTCAACGTTCTGAGGAAGGGTGATAAGGACACCCTTATGAAAAGTGAAATGTATATTATAGACTTTTTAGTAAATCTATGGAAGGTCAATCTCATGAGACATATCCTCATTAGGATTGACAATATAAAAAATGGGAATTTAAGAGCTCATATTACCATGTATCCAGCCTTACTTTCCATGCTGATAGTTCATTGTCTCAAATCCATTATGATTCCCTATAGTTCCAAGGAATAAAATTGTAAAATTATGCTTATCAGTGATGATAGGCTAAAAAGGATGAAGGTTGGTTTCTCCATGGAGTCAATAAAATTTTATGATCTACCTGATGAAGAGGAAGAAGTTGTTCAGGAAAATGTTGAAAATATAAACAATCAATGAAAGAGGGAAATAAAATGAAGTTGTAAGAAGTGGAAGGAGAAGATAAAATCCCCAAAGCTATAGAACCTCAATATGCACCTCCTAAAAAAAGAAGAAGAAATCCTACCCAGATGAAGTTGAAGCTAAATGGAGGGAGGATAAGAAGAATAGAAAATCAGGGGAGCCACAATTCGGTTTGGATCCTACTAAGGCTATGGCCTTTAAATAAAAGGTAGCCGGTTAAATTGAATATAAATCCAATGAAAAAAAACTGAAGAATAAGATGTCTGAGGAAGAGATTGTCCAGTCTATTTTGAAGGCCACTAAGGTTGCATCCGAACGAATCCCTGTACCGAAAAACTTCCTAGTAGAAACTTTTCCTGAGACTTCTGGGAGGAGGTTAATGTATCCAGAAAAATTCAAAGAGAAGGAAGTTGAGAAGGAAGATGTGGATTAATTCCAGGAACCTCAATGCTCTGAAAATATAACCTATTTGATAAATCAAGTAGAATAATATCATTAAAGGGAATGTGATTCTAATAAATTTTCACTCCCTACTTCTCAAGTCGGATCATCTAAACATGTTACACCAATAGACGATGAGATGGGTGAGGATGAAGTCAATAGTCCATCAGAAGAAGAGAGTCATATTCATGACTTTATTCTTCCTAAGGATATAGAAGCTAGATTTGAGAAGGAAAATGATGATAATGATAAAATTGTACAGTTATCTGGATGTGAGAAGGAATCTCATGATAAGGAAGAAGTATCAAAAACTGAGAAGGGGAATCAAGTGGTTGTTAATACCCAGACGAAAGAAATTCTGAGGATGAAATAAGATGGAGGAACCTCTAAGAGGAAGTTGTTAGAGTTATAGCAGGAACCATCTACATGAAAATTGTCTGATTCAGAGTCCTCAAGATTAGGGAATGATTTTTTTGTTTAGTATCTAAACAAGTTGGTTGACACCATTCTGGTATTTCAAGAAATCGAGTTTATATTCCAGATGATTCAGCACACCATGAATCAAAAGAGAGACTTTGTATCCATGGTGATGGATATATGTGTTAAGATTGAGACAGAACACAAAAATTTCCATATCAATTATGAGGCCCATAGAATATTTTGCAGGAAAATGGCTCTCTGGTCGAGGAAAATCAATGATGATTTGAATGACCTTGATCAATTCCAAAAATATTTCAAGGAATCCATTGATACCGAAGAAACCAAAATTAAAAAATCTTACAAACAGCTTTCATGAAAAGATAAATCATCAACAAAATACACGGATTCAAGAGGTGAATGATCAGAATGGGAATATGAGTTATTATTTCCAATGTTGGAAAACATAGAAGGATCTCCGGACCAAAATGGATGAAATGCTTGTGAAGCAAGAGGAATTGATGAACGCTCAGGCAGAGTCCTTGGAGGCTCAAGAGGATTGAATCACAGCCTTGGAAAAGAAAGAAGAGGAGGATCCAAAATAGCTGAAAAAACTAAAGACCTTTGTGAAGAAGTTAATGACCAAGGAAAAAGAAGCAAAATGAATACCGACACGATCTTTTGATGTATTTCTTTCAATGCACCAATTCTTACAATCATAATGAAATTTGGTTTCTTGGTTTGTTTGGATGTCTATAAAAATATTTTAGGTACCATATTTTATTTCCATTCCCCTATGCACTTTTAAAAATCACAATGGCAGAGAAGGAATAATAATCTTAAATGGGAGAAGGAAAAAGATTTATATGTATAGAAGAACTATCCCAAAATAATAGAGAGTTCTCATTACAAAGATTTCCGCATTAAAATAAAAATTATCATTCCAAAAATCATGAATACGATCCTTAGTGTTCCAAAGCATAAGGAAGAGTTATTCGTATTCACCATTGTCCATATGTAATGGTAGATAAGTTTTATTTGTAAAGTCTAGAAAAATTTTCTAAGTCAATTTTTTCTTTTTCATAAGGATGTTTTTACTTTAAAAAAAGGGGGATATTGTTGTGTCAATATGGTCTTCCTTATTAATTTTCCATTCCATCATTCTAGGGGGAGATTGTTAAGTCATTAAGGCTTTCCTTATGAATTTATCATTTCTCTTATTTTGGAAATCACAAACACCTTATCTCATGGAAAAACTATTTTTTACCATTGTTTTACTTCTCTATGGAAAATTACCTTCCCCAAGGAAATATACAATACCTTGTTTTCATTTTTCATATCATAATAATTGTAAGTGTAAAATATAGATCAAGACTAAAAGATCGGAATTAAACAAATACCTAGATATATGTCATTCTATTCTAGGATCTAAATTCACAGAATTCTAGTTACGAACTCTCATGAAGTTCGACTCTGAATTCTGATTACGAACTTATGTGAATATCAACTCCGAATATTGATTACAAACTTATGTAAAGTTCGACTATGAATTCTGATTACAAATTTTGGATATGAACATTCTATGTTCTAACTATGAGTCCTAAATATAAATTCTGGATATAAACTTTTTATGCCTTAACTTTGAATTCGGAATACGAATTCTGGTAATGATATTTTTTAATGTTCTGACTCCAATTTCGCTGTATTCAGACTCCGAAATCTCATGAACTTAGACTCCAGACATTGTATGTTCAGGTTCTGAATTCTTCTGAATCCAGACTCTGAATTTCTTTGAAATTCAGACTCCGTAATTCTATAGAATTTCGGTTCTCAATTCCTAGAATATAGAATCCAAATATCCATGTATAAATAGACTCCAAATTCATTTTTTATAGACTCCAATCGTTTATATTTTCTCACATTCCGAATATCATATTTAGTTATGCTTACACTTGTTTAGTTATAAATCGATTTTTTTCATTTAGATACTCACTAAACATTGTTTGACTGACACGTGTACAGGTCCCTACGAGATTTAGGGAAAAATATGACAGTTGGGGAAGGAAGCCGACAGTTGAAGCCATTCCTATAAATAGGAGCTCATTTGAATGATCTCACAACATTATGAACTTTTTGAATTTTGAAGGTCGGATATTTTAGAAGTAATTTCTAGAGAGAGAGGCTCTTATGAAATCTTAGGCTCTATATAGAAATTTTGAAAGACTTTTTCAATTCTTTATTCATGCTGATTTTCTTAGTGTCGAGGTTAAATTTACTTAAAATCATAAACTTCGGGTTGTGAAGTAAGAGGTACCGATTTACTAACAAATCGAGGGCTTTCAGGGATATCAAAACAGATACCAATCTTCAGATTGATGGATTACATGAGTTTGGGTATGATAGACTTTATTGAAAATATAAATCAAGGGACATCTTATCCAGGGTTGCTGGATACCCCCCTCTTGGGTTAAAATAGTTTCTACTTGTCACTTCCAGTGTTACTACTTTGTTTCCTACTGTGAATTTGTATTGTTAAGGAATGTATAACTTTCATATAATTCATTACACATGTACTCTGATTTAGATATATTTTATACACATTATGGTAGTATCATTGTTGGTGTAATCTTTTTTTATGTTTCATTTCCGGAATCACTTTTCCAGAATCAAACATGTTTTTAGAACATAGAGGTGTTCTGAATTTTGGTTATGAATAAATTCCTTATGGAACATTTAAAAAATATAATTCACCACCTGGTATTTGTATCTCATATTACATATTCGATCCTAAATTTGGTATTATAGATTATATCTTACTCAGACATTCCATCTCAACATCACTACCAATTCCATCTAAAACAATATCCGTTCAATAACAGTGTATATAGTTTAGTAAAACAATATGTAACATTTATAAGTAAAAAAAGTAATCACATTATCTAATTATTATTATTTAAAAACATAAACCTACATAATCCCAAAAACAATCATACCACAAAACCTACTATGGTCTATGAAGAAGTATAATCTTTTTCTGATGGATATCATATACCTGAATTCCACAGTTATCATCAATGTTTGAATATAAAATAGGTATTCTGTTGTTACCATTCATTATCTCAATATAATAGATGAATTTAGTTTTTCCATTTCTACCATCCATTATTTCAATATAACATATAAATTCCACTATTACTATTCATTATCTTAATAGCACATATGAAATGCATTTTTCCAATTACTTATCCCAATATAATATATTAACTTCATAAATACCATTCATTATTTTAATATAACATATGAATGTAGTTTTTATAATTCAGTATTTCAAAACAACAGGATTAATTAATTCCAAAATTAATTAATCATCTCTCCTCAACTAGTTAATTCAAAAATTAAACAATATTATCAATACTATAAATTAATTCTATATTCAATTAATCATCTCAATTATATTAATTAATCAAACAATTAAATAATCTTAAAATGTGTTTTAATTAATTCAACAACTAATTAATATTCTTCAATATATATTAAAAATTAAAATTATAATTTATCTCTTCAACTAAATTAATTGATTAAAAAATCAATTAATCTTCTCAACAATAATATATAATTAATATATTGTTTAATTTTATAAAACAATTATTACATATAAATATATATATTGATTAATTAAACTATTAATTATGCCAGATTAAAAAAATACCAATATAACATTATTTAATTGAACAATTATTTATTAAATATCCAAAATCTTAATATCTCATAATTAATTCAAAAATTAATTATTCAATTCAAAATTTAAATAAACCATAATTAATTGAACAATTAATTTTTCAATTCAATATTTTAATATACAGAAACAAATTCAATAGTTAATTTTTTGTTATTTAAAAATCAAAATTATCTTAATTAAAAGAGAAAGTAATTATCATCGATTTAGTAATTCCATTATTCAATTGAATCATGAATCCATCAATTAATTAATTGACCACATTAATTAATTTAATTTAGAAATTATAATTGATAAAAGAATTGTAGAAATTGAAAAATCATATGAGCATAATTAATATGAATATTATGGGTTTATAATAATAGTCTAACTACCTCGATTTATTAAAATGCACTCACAGAATGTAAATACTCAATTCCTTCAGAAGAATAATGTAGAAAAACATCTGAATCTTAAAGCTAACTCAATACTGAAGAAATCAAGACCCTCCCAACTTAAATACGTATCCAAAAATCATAGATCGAGATCCAAAAAATAATTTATAACATTCCACTAAAATAAGAGTGAATGATAGAAATGATAAATGATGCTACATGGGATGAGATCCTCATACCGATATGGGAGTAAATATTCTATATGGGATTCAAATAACAATTAATGGAGTTTGAATATGTATGAAATCTATCAGGGATCCTAAAAAATTGTGAAATATATGAATGGATCATATAGGGGTTGATTTGGGGTTTATATGTGGGATCGAGTGATTTCAAATTAAATTTTCCAATGAATTAAAAAGTAATGCATTATTTTCTAGGAAGAAAAGCACAGTTTACTCTATCCTTGAACCATAAATAGAAACCACATCTAGTGGGCTGATGGTTTCTCCATTTATGGTGCACTGTAGGAAAAAACTATATACCATCAATTTGAATCCCCTCTTTCTATATTCACACAATCTTATCAGTTAGAGGACACAATTAGAGAAAATAGTGTGCCAACCATGCATGACCCTATTTTCATCCAAATACTCTCATTTTCACGCAAATAGACCCCCTAAAAACCAATCAAATTAGTCTCAAACACAAAAAACAATGAATACCTAAAAACAAGGAAGAGAAATCTCAATAAACTGTTGATATCTAACACTATAAATTGATTGTTTTTCCAGATGAGATGTTCCAAGAAGTAATAACTCTAAAAAAGGCATGTTTTTTATGATATGATTATTTACTAGTACATGGAAAAAGGAATAACTAGAATATTATTTTGACACCCCATTGGTATTCTTGGATAATTCACAATTCCTTTATAAAACATTATGACATATTTGAACATAATATAAAAATTAATAACCATGTTCAATCCTACCATTTCATAGATTAAAAACAAGGATTCATAATTTATGCATATCATAAATTATTATATTTTTTACCACTATGATTATTATTTCTCACACTAGGAATTTTGATTTATGAAATTGTTGGATCATGATGTAATCATGTAAAAATTAATTAAAAATGAAAAAATTGTGAATATGGGATCCCAAATGGTATGGTGAGTGATGTAAAATATATCATTATTATGAAATATCAATTTTAGGAAAAAATGATTAATGAAATATACCTTTACTATGAGTCAGACTCACAGAATAATAGATAGATTGTGTTCTCTAAAATCATGATTTATTTATACCTTGTTGGAAAGAAATCATGATTTCATTCATGTTAGAAATATATAAAGGGGAACTAAGGAAAGTGTCTCAAAGGAACAGAAACAAATCATGTTGAAAAGATAGGAATAATGAAATTAATTATTGAGTAAAAATTTAGAGTATGATGAGAGAAAATAAATTTCATCTCAGGGACCCATATATAATTCATTTTCATAAATATAGTGAACATGGGATAATCTAATTCGATTAATTCATATAATTTATAACAATTATACCATGTAAGGAAGTATATTGAAATAAAATGGATAACATAAATATATTATGTATTCACTAATTATTTTGTATAAGTATTTTATCTTTTTGAATTATGTTATATGTTTCATGAAATATCTAGTAATTTTGTTAAATCCATGAAGCATGTGTCTTTAATTATAATAAAACATAGTGATACCATCACAAGATTATGATTTAATGATTTATATTGAGATCAAAGACTTATGTGTGACATTTTATGTTTTATGTGATGGTTGTATATAATGATAATTGATATTTTGGTTATCATTCTTGAAAATAAAAAAATTTGGTTTAATAAATGTTTTCATCAAAATAATTATTAAGGAAGAATTAGAATATTATACATGGAATAGGTTTAATGGAATTTGAAACATTTATGATTTATATTAATTTATATTTAGAGTTAAATATATAATTTTAAACATCAAGAATGATATAGTAATTATAATAATAAGGTTATACAAAAAGGAGAACCCATATGCTGGGTGAAAACGAGTTACATCCCAAAAGGACATAAGGATTAAACCAATAACTGATGGGAGAAAGTGTATAATGGTTACCACTAGACTACATAATTTTATGGTTAATATGACATTGTTTTTAACTAAATGATTAGATTAATAAAATGATGAACTAGTGGTTTACTATTGAGGATTAGTGATCCATGTATTACATTGAATAACATGTGCTACCAATATTTGTTTTGGAAATTTTTTGATGAAATTTAGAAAGGCTTTTAAATATTTTTTGGATCATACATTCAATTACAAATTTATTTTATTGATACATTCATAAAATACTTTTTAGATACTCATTTCTTGAAGAAGGTGATGAATTGAAAATTGATTAAGGCATAACTAATGGATGAAAATATACATACGAAATAGAAATATATGAGGTATTTATGTTTAAATATATTCATAGATAGTAAAATAATTCCTCAATATTTCTGAATGAATATTGAAAAAAAATAATTATGAAAATAACTTTTTATACGATGAATCAAGTAATATATTAAATCATCATAAATTTATGGTTTTTATGCCCATAACATTCCAATGATCATTAAATTTCCTGTGACCAATAACCACTATCACTCTATACATTATTTACACATATCTTTCATGTACATTTCATAAAATGAATAAAATTTTACAATATATGGAAATATCGTTAATTTTGAATTTATATGACCTTTATATTTTTTTTATATCTTATCGAGGAGATAATTTATAAACCCTTTAATGTTGAGGGTTTTTATAAATACTATATCCAAATGTTAAAACCTGGATTACCATAATAATATTATGTAATTTTTACCACATTTATTAAATTAGGGATTAATGTATCACCCTGAGGTATTAAGATAGGGCAATTGCATTTGATATCATATGTGACACACAAAAGTGTTCTTAAACAACCAATGAAATATATTTCATTAAATTTCATATCTTCAATTGGTTATGAAAAATGAAACACTAATACAAAGTTATCCATAATATAGTGTATCATTATTATCAAGTCATTAATTTTTTTATTGAATAGTAACAACTAAATTAAAAAATCAATAGTTATTTTTGATAATAAATTTAATTAAAAATATTTTTTATGAAATATAATTGTTTTCTAATAAAACATTTCTAAAAAATAATTTAATATTTTTCCACACTGAATTTAAAATCAATTTTTACAAAATTTAGAATATTTATTTTAAAAATTTAACCTAATTTTCAAAATCATAATTTCAAAATGATGTTGGGTGAATGATACATATATTCTTCAAATGATAAATGGTTTTCGATTTTCAAAAATAATTTTTTTTAAAACAACCTTTTCATTTAAATAATTTACAATATTATTTCATTTATATAATTTAGTTCAATTAAATTTCAATTTAGTTTTTTTATTTTTCAAACAATTTCATAATGAAGATTAAAATAAAAAAATTTTGTATTTTTGATAATTTTTTTGGAATTCCTATTTCTCATCATGTCTACTGGTAAAATTTTAAATTATATATTTCTAATTATATGATTTTTATTTAAAAAATTGGATGAAATATTTAAATTAAGAATAATTTATATTATCTATAAACATAAAATTATTATAACTTAATTATTTATAGTAAAAGAAATAAATGTTCATTATTGTGGTAAAGTTAAAAATTAATTTTCCATGTGGTTAAACTAAGATAATAAAGGTTAAAATGAACTAAAACCTTTCCAAAAAAAATTGAAGCCCATATATTGATCGAATCTACTATAGGAATCAATAATGCTCAACCTTGTATAATTTTTTCATTGTAAATTTTGTTGTCTAATTAAACAATTTAAAAAATTACATGTTTGTCTTGCCTTCCACATATAAATGGCCACACCCTCTCATCCCCTATTCTCACATCCAAACCCATTTATATCATCAATGCCCCATATAAATCCATTACTTTATTATATCCAAATATAATATATCACATTATTTTATCAGAAATCTAAACTATTAATTCTTTTTCTGTATACATAATTAATTTATATATTGAAGAGGAATCATTCGTAGAAGTTCACTTTCATTTTTATTATACATAAATAAATTCCAATATTATAAAACCATGATCATATAATATCCGAAAAAATTCAATATAATTATTATTTTACGGAAATATATATCCACCTCATCATCCATCAAATTGGTAATGAACCGATCAGATCAGTGGACGGTGGACTGCTGCCTCACATATGAAGTAACACGTATTCAATGAATGTATCTCATGATTTTATATAATTATAAGATAAATGTATATATAATATTTATTATTTTATTATAATTTTTCTATTATAATTTCTTATATAAATTTATACTTTTATATGTAAATTTAGTTATGATAACCTCGCCCATGTGTATAGTGGACTACTTCCACACAAATCGATGTGAATCAGTTTAAAATTAATCTATTAATGATAGGAAATAATAATAAATAGATTTAATATATGTAATATATATATATCAAATATTATTTATTCTTGAAAATAAATATATCCCCCACTTACATACTATTTCACCCATTGATGAAATTATAACTGCATCTGTGCATTTGTATGGCCAAGCATCTCCACGATGTTATTTGAACCATTGTCAATGATAAAAAATAATCAATGATTATAAAAATAAATATATTGAAAAATAAAATTTTCAATAATAATTCATTTAATAGATGATTAAACTATATAATATGTGTAATAAATATAACATTCTTGAAAAACATGAATTCAAAAACATGGAAATTAACACGATATATAATGAAAATAATGAATTATTAGTTATAATAATGTTGTAAAATGATATCATTGTATCATATATTATATTATCAATATATATATGATTATTTTATAAATTAACACATATTTAAAAACATTACACATGTGTTTAAATAACGTTCAAAAAAATAATGTGTGAGGTATGCGATTTTGTCTCAACTTCAAATCATTGAGTAATATTAAAATGTTAAGAACCTAATTCCATTTTTATGGTGCATATAATAACAATTTTCAATGTAATATCATGATTCATTGATAATAATTTTTATTTTCTATTTCCATATGAAATATTTAAATCAAGTAGTATGGACATAAATGTTATAGGTGATAAATAATTTCATAACTAATTCTTTTTATTCTCCATATTATACATCATCATTGCTATTGAAATTCTATGATTATATTAATAATCAATTATTATAATAAAATATTTTATTTCTAATTATTTTAAGTGGATTTAATTATTAACTATGTACTTAATTAATTTATTATGTATATCTTTATTTTCCTGAACTATGTGATTGTTTATTTCATTATCTCATTTTTATTTGAACTATTTATTTATTAATTTTCATTGAAGAAAATTATTAGATAAATAGTTAATAAACACATTACAATTTATAAAACTATGGTTAAGAATGATGTTCTTAATTGATAGTTCAATATTACCACTCTATGTTACATAAAATTAATGATAAAATTCTTTTAGTAAATGTATACTTCACTACTCTCTTCTCTATAATGATGTATTACATCCAAACCAATGTTATCTTAAAATTTTATAAATATTTTTAACATTGTATTTTTTTTATTAAATTAATATTTGATAGAAATTTATTATCTTATTTTTTTAAAAAAATATTTATATCTGTTTGTAGACATGGTTCATTTATATTTTAAAAATGATTTGACTGAAATATTTATTTTAACATGTACAAAATGTATGGAATTTTCACGACATCATGACCTAAAAATATTTTAAATATTCCATTATATTATTCAATGATTATTTTCTTTGATATTTTTAAATATATTGTGGACTTTTATTTAAAAATTTATTTTTAATGTGTAAAGTATTCTTTCCTCAAGAATGAATTTAATGATATTTTTAGCCTATTTATATTCATCAATTAAAAACCCCATTATTTTACATATAATTCACTATGGATGTGTTATATTGATTCCATACTTATTCATTATATGAACATGTTATTATTCTTTTTTCCATGAAAGTTCAATATATTTACTTTCATGATTCATTTTTGTAGTTATTAACATTCATTATTATTATTAATTTTCATATTATCATTGGGCATTATATTTACACTAAATATCCAAAATATTTATCGTGTATATATATATATTTTAAACTGTATAACATTTAAATATATGTTGATATAAATTTAATTGTTTTTTCTTGGGGAATATTGATAAATCACTAATCATTACACAATATATATAATTGAGGATAATGAAAATTAATTTTGAAATAAATGAATTATTGAATATAATGGAAATTATTTGGTTAGGATGTGATGATGTGATGGGTGGGGTCTAGAATAATATATTCTTTGGATGCTTATTTAGTCTCATATGTAATATTAATATGTTATCACTAAATATATTTCTACATGTAGTTCTAAATTTTCGTGTAAAGGTTCAAAAAGCAAGGGATATTATAAAGCAAGAGATCATGAAATCCAATAATTAAGTATTTTATTAATTAAAAAATTAGTAATTCTTATCTATGAAATTTTCACAATGATATTATCTTTGAATGCATTAAATTCTCAATTATTGAAAACATTTCAATTTTTTAGTTAATTACCATTTAATAACGATATTTATTATCTATTAATTATAGTTATGATATTGATTATATGATATGTGTGTTCAGATTTTTTCACATTTAGATATTGGTTATTAGATATTTATTATTCATCATTTACCCCTGATTGATTATTTTTTACATAAAGCATACTGAGAATTTAAAATCATCCTTGTTTTGTTTTATTCAACCAAAATGATAGAAGTGCACAACGAATGATATGAAATGATATTCTAGAGGGAATGATGATATCCATAAAAAATTAGGTTATAATTGTTATATTCCATAATATTTGGAGTATAATGTATATATCAAGTTTACACAAAATACTATACTATTAAATCATTTTGGATTATATTTCTTGTATCTTATTCCAATATAAGGAAGCATACATATTCTCTAGGATACTTGGGTTACGATCATTACAACAAGAGTTGTGTACTGTACAATTCATGTGTTGGAAACATATTCATTAATGTGTAAGCATATAATCCTTCTTATCACTCCTATCAGATCAAACCTCCACATATTCTTCCACCATTGGAAACCTTATCTCAATATTCAGTCCTATGTTCTATTAAATATAACAGGTTTTATCTTAAAAGGATTTAACTAATAAAAATCTTAAGATAATTTGAAACATGAATGATATAATCAAAAAATATTTAGTGATTCAATGTGTTTGAAACCATTAATATGAATTATGGAGTTTCTTCTCATAGAATAATGTAATATTTTGATAGATATTTTTGAGGTATTGGAATCATGTGATATGATCACATTCTTGTGTTTCTGTACTCATTATGTATGACTAAAATTATGTGAAGATGTCATGAATTTTAGAACTATATGCTTATAGAGAACCAAACTATTCATAGTTTAACATTACATAATTTATTTGGAATACAAAAAACATTACTCTAACAAACATCAAATCAGCGTATTAGTCTACATCCTTTGGGAACATGGAAATATAAACACATGTACATAAATTACCTATATAGTCTCCCACTAGTTTCTTCTTGACTACCACCCTTCTTAGACACATAAAAAATAATACACATCGTCCTAACATTTGGTATGTAATCATAAAAATGGGTGATCTCGGATAGCTATTAAGTGTAGAAATGGTATATACAGAAGCATATTAATGATCACAAGGGAATGAGAACATGGTCATGCAAATAGTAGATCAAACCCTTCATAACAATTGATATAAACATAAATCATGAAATAAACCTTGGTAGTTTATAATAAGTGAATAATAAGGAAATAAAGGATATAATCACTGAAATAATTGTATTAGAATAAAACATGGAATTATGGAAGTTACATTGTCATATATAATGATTTACATTTTATTCAATGCATTTCATCAAATATTATATTAATGGAAAATTTCCTTTACTGAACTGGGTCCACACCTTGTTCCATCCCTGTATTACTGAACCATGTTAACTCCTCATTCCATCCCTAAAATACTCGATCAGTTTCATTTCACGTTCCAGTCTTGTAATACATAATTTAGTTCATTTCTCATTCCATCCATGTAGACCTCATGAGACGTGAATCTTTACCCAATTAATCGATAGGATATATAGGTCCCTCCATCTCATAATGAAATCTTATATTCTTGATTTAGAATATCGTAAATAATAATTTAAAATCCCCATGAAATTAAATTGGTATTATAAAAATGTAATCATATTATATCCTATGGGAAAATAAGGGTTTCAAAGTCATATTGTCATATACATAACATTTGAAAAGAAGCAGGTTACAAAATAATATAACCCATGAATGATAAAAGAAATAAATAAAAATAACTCCATGAAAAGGAAATATATTCAGAGTTATAATATTAATGTAAAAATTGAATTATTTAACTAGAATATAATGAGTTACACCAATGAATGTTATCATATATGGGTGATAATATTTAAAGATCATTCAAAAACATTTCAGGAGGAAAATATCATTTCATTAATGAAAAATAATTTATAAAACATAAACCCTTTAGAAAACCATTATTGTAGAGTACATATATTAAAATATACATAGATATATTTTAGAAAAAATTAACCAAGTTTAAATTAGATTTTATTTTAAAATTAACTTCATAAAAAAGTTTAAAATATTTTTTAAAACATTTTTTTAAAAAATCTTTTTTAAATAGAATCGATTTAGGACCAAAGAGAGTAATACCGTCATATTTTATTAATTTTTTAATTAAATATATTAAGTACAAAAAATATTAAAAATGGAACTAATAAATGGATATATGATTAATGAATATAGCAGATGTAAACTCAAGACTGTTCTTGAACGATTGATAATAAGACTTCATCAAAGAAGCATAATCACTAACAATCTCGATATTTGAGGAGATAGTTTCAATAAACTCTTACCAATTGGTTCATTGGGATCATACTATATATATAAGAATGTTAATGTGAATTTAAGATTAAAATATCATAAACATAATTATATTCATGATATAATAATTAAAATTGATGAATATACACATCAAAAAAGGTTTTTAGTGCATAAAAAGCACAAGCCTCAAAGTTGAAAGATTGAGACAAGCTTTTTTACGAAATTCGTAACTTTTGAAACGTAAAATTCATCAAAGAAATAAGATAAAATATTTATTTAAATATACATTTATTTTAGTATAATAATCCTTTAATGCATCCATTTTAAGTATTATGCCAAACTAAATATAATTGGTGGTGAATAAAAAATGTATCCTATGGAAATAAAAAGTTATATGAAATCCCTTTACCTTGTGTCTTCAATATCTTCGTACTATTACTAGATTCCTATATAATAAATGTATGTGTATTAAAATTATTTTTAATAATAATAATTATACATATAATAGACTATATGGTTTGATTATGACCTTACATTACCCAATTCTTATCAATTTTATATTATTGTTTAATTTTGGATAATATTCGTATTTTTATTCTTATGTGTCACAATTTTTTATATCTTGGGTCCTTATACATATATCATGATTTAAATAATGTAAACCATGTTATAAATATCAGGTATGTTAATAATATTAAAATTCATAATATATATTGTTTATATATTTATAAAATGGAATACACCATTCAACGAGACATTCATTCATAAGTACGCATGAATGTCGTTTCTATTTTTTCGTATTGAGAGAAGGAATGTAAATAAAATATGTGTGAATATATATATATATATATATATAATTTTTCAATTATAATTAATATATCACATATATCATATAAGTTATGTAATCCCATCCATAACACATATGATGTAGTGTATGAACGAATCACATCGCTTTGAGCGGGCGTTAGTCCACCCTTTCTCATAAAGAAATATCATATTGAGACAAAATTAATGTTATAAAACAATTTTATGTAAAATTGATTAATGTAGATTAAATACATAATAAATATAATATATAACATATATAATCATATTTCTATCATAATTTCTACCATTATAATATAAAAGAAAAATTAACAATCATCATTTCCTGATGTGATAGTTCACTATACATGTAGATACTATGTTTTATACCCAACAGATGGAGTTGTGTGTACGTATAGGTTGAAACCTAAAAATTATTATATTATATTTATTTAATGGTTTTGATATACAATAATAGAATAAATAGAGTGGTGGGGGTAAAGAAGGAAAATAAATGATAATATTTTGAGAGAAGACACTACCTCTTAATCAGGTAACTCATTTTGGTTTGGGCCGGAAGACATCCATACATTTATTTATTCATAATGGGAGGATTCTTGGTCTAAGGGAGGATTTATTAGTGGATATTTGGGTAGATATTATTTAATCTTAAGTGGTTTTAGATGTGTAAAAAATGAATGGGAGGATGCCTTTATATAATAGAGGAAGAGTGAAACTCTTGAAATATTAAGACATATGAATTCCATACACGTTTTTCACTTGTAATGTGCATCGAATAATAGAACCATTTAGAAATGAGGTTGTATAGGGTTGTGATATGGCAATAAAATGTATATGGGACATGTTTTTAGGTCATTGGGGTCTTAAATTTGAGGTAAGTCCAAACTTAAGATTAATTTTACATTAATTGGTATAATTAATTTTGAATGCTTTCAATAATGATTTTGAAAAAACACTAAGTTTAAAATATTATTCATTAAAAATTTTTATGATTACATATATGTATTCATTTTTTATAAAATACAACAACATAGTTGGAATGAATTAATTTAATATCAATCCCACTGCCCAGTCGACGATAAGGGTTTTTAAATTAAAAGGATATGAAATTTTTCTTTTTTCTTTTTAACCAAGGTCAAATTTAAATTGATATAATGAGATAAATTTGATGAATTCATAAAAATATGAAATAATAATTTTTTGAAACCAAATTAAAATATAATTTATACTTAGAAAAAAATATATGAAAATGTAGTATTGAATTAAAATCTCGTATTTTTCAGTATTCATCAGAAAATGATATTTCTACGAAAAATTCACACAAAGGTAATTTAAATATTATAAAGTAAAAAATGATGCTTACTTTGTAAAATGTAATTAAAATATGTTTTTAAAATTAATTTTATTATTTTTTAAAGATTGACTTTAAATGATGTTCATTTGAGAAAATATTAATTTTAAGCATATAAGTACTTTAACAAAAAAAAGTATATATTTCATTATCTATATTTTTTATATAAAAAATTATAAAAACTATTTTAAATGTAGTTATTACTATTAATGCTACTACTTTTAACAGATGTGTTATAATTACCACTTTTTAATAATTATAACAACCAAATTATGTTTTGTATAGACATCAGGGTTGTGTGAAAGATATGTTGAGTTAGTGTTGACTGTAACATATGAAATGTAATTATTTTGTGTAACATATGCCATGTCGATGATACATATAACATACACTAAATCATTTTTGTGTGGATTTAATGTTTGACATAGTGCACTAT
Source organism: Viscum album (assembly GCA_963277665.1). Classification (NCBI taxonomy): domain Eukaryota; kingdom Viridiplantae; phylum Streptophyta; class Magnoliopsida; order Santalales; family Viscaceae; genus Viscum; species Viscum album. The sequence goes on from OY728143.1 coordinate 1,317,244,524, forward strand.
ATGACATGTATGGAAATTTAATATATTCAAGAATAAAACGTCTAAAAAACCTATGGTATTGAATTCTACCAAATTTTTATTGATTTTATACCTCAAAATTAATCAATAGGGTAACAAAAAATAAATTTATTTTTTCTTCATTATATACTCAATTTTCCATGTAACTTCCTTAGACCGGTTATTTCTTTAGAAAACATTGTCTAGGAGGGTGGACTTGTTTCATAAAACATTGTCTTATCAGTAGAAAATTTCGAATATATATTTTTGATAAGAAAGATACTACACCACTTGTATGATATCTAAGTATAGTACGTGTGAAGGGTCAAGTATTTACTTCCTCTAGAGTGATATATGGAGGACATTTTGGTCATGAGATATATTTAGCAGAAGTTCCATTTTATATTCTACCGTCCAGATATGATCATGAATCTCAAACGGACAAATATACCTATTGAATAGTTTACATTTCATTCCAAACCACATAAAATTATTATAGGGTGATATTAGTAGAAACTACATTTCATCAACATCAAATTGTAGATCACTGCATCATTTCCTAGAATAACTCTTCTTTTATATTTAAACATTTTTGATATTATGTTGAATGGTTATATCCTTGTCGACCATTACAAAAGTAATATAATGTCTCAATAGATTTCTTTCTCTAGACTCATCCCAACATGTTATAAATCAACATTTCTTCCCATATATGTCTTAATAAGGTTCTATATGAATTCATGAGTGGAATATATTATTTTATGAAAAATCAAGTAGAAGATGGTGTTGATCCCAATCACCTTGGAAAACTAAAGAAAAAGATATCAACATTTCCAATAGGGTTTGAATTGTTCTTTTAGACATCCGTTCTATCTAAAGATGATAATTTGCGATGAATATAAATTCATTATCATATTAATGCTGAATATTTCTCTAGATCATTGATGTTTACAATAGATCATGATATAATATAATAGAATTTGGTACTCCACGCAACCTTATCCCTTCTTTAATGTATATCCTGATAAGATTATTCATAGAGAAGTGTTATATGATATATATGAAGTGTGCAGACTTATTAAGGTGATAAAATTCCACCTATATAAAATTAAACTCATTGTAGGTTTTGTTTAGTCTAACGAAAAAATCCGTAGTGATGTTATCCAATTTCTATTTTGTTATGGGTAATGGACACAACATCACTTTATGATTTTGACTCATAGACTTAACTTATTGGAATACCAAGCACAATGATAAAAACTCTATGATATCTATCTTCTTACAATCCCAATAGAACTACTTTTTCATGTCCATATACATCATCATATATCCTGGATGAAAAATGAATAATGAACAATGAGAATCATGTAACAATGACCTCATCAAATATGGTATAAAAGGAAGACATACACTGTTCCTAAACCATATCATTCCATCCCGACAGAGGATAAACTATATGACATTTCTTAATTTCTTTTTCATCTCTTCACCTTTCTTTTATGACTGCTTAATCATCACATGGATAGAGGGTTGAACAAGAATATTAAAAAGGTAATATTTTCTCATTCTTCTGGTATTTCAAGATCCATCCATTTCAAATCCATAAGTATTGTATTTTTTATCCTCATCCAAGATAATCTAGCATGATCCTTCTGACTTAATGCATCAACAACCTTGTTTAATTTCATAGGGTGGTAACATATTGATTAATCATAATTTTTGGTCATGTGTAACCATATTCTCTAGTGTATGTTCATCTCCTTCTTGTGAATATATATTTCATACATTTAAGATTTGTATATATATAAAAATTTCTTCACAAATATAATGAATCTATATCTTGAATGAAAAAAATTACCACTGCTAACTAGATATCATGAGTTGGGTAATTTTACCCATGAATCCTCATATGACATGAGGAAAAAGTGATATAAATGTTATTATACATAAGAACACATCCAAATAACTTCATGGATACATTACTATAAATTACAACCCCCTCTCTACTATGTTGTAATTTAATAATAAGATAATTGACTGACCATCACTTTAATTCGTTGAAATATTTTTGAAATTCATATGTATATAGTTACACGACACCCTTATGGGTTGATTTTTTCATAGGATTATATAGTCATAAAATATTCTCCACAAACTATTGATGATATCTAACTAAACTAATAATGTTATAGATTACATTAATCATTTTTGGATTAGGCCAACATTCAATAGCCAAATTCATTGATGGATCTACTTCTATATTATCTCATGATATTATGTGACCCTAAAATGAAAACATTTCATCCAAAATTCACAATATAAATATTCCATATAGTTTCTCCTTACATATAGAAATTGGTGACATTTTCAGGTGATATTAATGCTCTTCCATGATCATTTAATTTCTAAGAATATGATCTATACAGACTAACAAAAAAATATCAATGTAATATCTAGAAAATATATTCATTAAATTAAGGAAGTTATCAAGGGGAATAGTAAGAGATAAGGGAATCATAATATATTCATAGTGTCAATACTTTGTATATAATTTAATCTTTTGTATATCAATATTCTTGTCCCACAATTGACGATATCCAGAATTATGGTTTATATTAGATAATTATTGAGCTCTACACAGTTGATGAAACAAGTCATCAATATGATAAAAATGATATATTTTTCTTGATTGTGAGCCTGTTCAAATCCTTATAATCAATACATATTTTTATTTATCCATCATTCATTTTCATAAAAATAACGGGTGAACCCAATATTGAGACACTTGGACAAATATCTCCCTTTTCATGATTCTCACAGAGTTTCATATAAAATTCACGAGACTCAATAGGGTCCATTCTATAAAAAGAATTTGATATTGGTGTGGAAATAAGAATAAGATCTACTAATAAATGAACATATCATTTTGGTGGAAGACGATGAATCTCTTCTATAAATAAAACAAAAAATTATTAACTAAGTGTAATATAATTGATTTCAATTTTTTTCGTAAACAACTAAGATAAACAACCCTTTTTATTTTTAATTAAGTTCCATAAATGAGAATTAATCTACAAAATAATTTCATGATATTTGTCACATTGATGGATGATCATGGGTGGTCATGAAATATCAAATGTAACTTTACTTCATTGAAAATTTATGCATTCTTTATGCAAACAAATTCAATCCATTCATAAGACCACAATAAATTCATCATAAAGAAGAATGAAATGGTAATATAGATGTAAATTCCCACAAACTTCAATCAAATTGGAGTCATAGAAATTATATTCAAAAATTTTACCATTAGAATATTATTCTTCAAATTCCACATCTAATCAGTTTGGTGGAATATACACACCCATCGAAAATCTATTAGTTTTTAAATAGTGGGTTCATCTTGAAAGAAACTGAAATTAGATGTTCTAGAGTGTATTTTAAGTGTATAGTTCACCACGTCATTATCACACACTATTCTTAAATAACGATTGAATGATATTTCCCCTTATCATTCGATTTAAGAGGTTACTGATGTTGATCATCATCACTTTCTCTTGGATTTGGGAACTGGTAAGCATAATTTGTATTCTAATTAAAGTTTTAAAACAAAATCACCGGACATGAATTAAGTGTGTCATTCTCTCTATTATCATTTTAAGATAAACTCACCCCATCACATTGAGAATTAGTCACCTAGTTACCTTCCGTAGTGCACTTCATATATTTAATGGACCCTTTAATAAAGCTTAATCAATTCTTCTTCCCAAATTTACACCATAAAAAAATAATCATATTCAGTTCATTATTTTTTTTGATTTTACATTGAAATTCATCTTTTTTTCATATCAAAACCATAATGTTGATACGTGACTCCAAACTCCATTTCTACCATGATTTAAAAAACACTGTTTATTCATAGAAAGTAGGGTCCCTTTTGTAAAACACTATTATAATATTTGTAATTAAGGAACTAATTAACCTCTCAAAATTAATTTTTCTATGGATATCAATAAATGAATCATACATCACAAGTCTTTTAAAATTATCCTCAAATTTACTGAATGATTCATCATCCCTTCGATTAAACTCAAAATCTGATTCTATATCTTTGTATGAAAAATATACAAAGTTTACTTTTTGTAAAATATGTTCTTGAACTCAAAACATCCCATGGATTAAATTTCATCTTGATTCATTGTATTCTTAATTAGTGTCTACCATGATTATTATTCATCTTCTAAATGATGAAAATGTAGAATGAATTTCTCATGTAATGAACACTAGAGAATTGAGCGTATCATTTTAGTATTACTGGTCCATTCTTTAGAAACAAGTGGATATGATGAACCTATGATATAAGGTGTAAATTGACTAATGAAAGATTCAACAAAATATTGTTCCCACTTTGTCTCATTTGAGAGTCCACTGTGATTCATTGCCTCAGATATTTGGGTGATCATTGTGATGGTATTTTTCAATCTTAACCATTATAATTTGTTTTCTTAGGAGAAAAATAATCAAATTGTACATTTTAATTAACATTAATGCAGATCTTTCATGTTTCATGCATTTACTAATACCAAAAGTATTATGTATGATATAATTAACATAGTTTGGAACCGCATAAACCTGAAATGACATTTATAGGATGTCTAGGTTGTTTCACCTTCCCTAATCTATGACACCTTATATATATCCTAGGTTATTAATATCCAACATATATATATAAAATTTATAATGTCTGGTAGAGTTTTTTTTGAATTCTCAATGAATATCCCTTAGGAGTGTAAAACCAGGTGTGCAATAAGTCTTGTTGTTATGTAGCAGATAACCCTATGATTGGATCGATACTTCTTTTTCTGATTTGTTACCCCTAGGATCATTGATTCTCGAGCCACATTTACCCGTATATTTCATACATGGATCTATTAAAAATACACCCTCATTATATCCATTAACATAATTATTAGAAATTTTTCTAGACATTTCCATATATATATAATTATCCCAAGACTTTTGTTTTGTGTTCTCACTAACGTTATCTCATCCTAGATTCCAATGGTTAACTACAGATTTTCTCAAATACCACCTATTTGGATCCTCAATTTTTTTACATTATCATTTCATTAATTTTTGAAAATATATAAAACATTATACAAAGAAAACCCCAAATATCGTACAATCTAGTTCCTTTGAAATCATGGAATCCAAAAAAATGATGCAAAAATGAGCGACCTCATCTGCCATTAGGTTTTCCTTGACTATAAATCTTATTAGGCACATATATAATACTACATATCTTAATGACATGAGGGGAGGAAACATAAAAATAGTGAGATTATATTTCTAGTAAGAGAAAAAGTGAGATACGTAAGAAAAATCATACTAATATGTATATGAGATCATGATCATGAAAATAGAAGATCATAACCATCATATCAAAAAAACATTAACATGAAGAATAACCTAAATAATAGTAGTTTATTAGATATAAATAACAAGAAAATGAATAAAATAATCCATGAAATCATAAAAAATAGGAATTAAATGTGAAATTAGGGTAGAAAAAAAAGCATATATAATGATTTTGATAGTATTCAATGAATTTCATCCAATTCCATTTTAGTTGAAAAATTCATTTAGTAAATTGGTTTCACACTCCGTTCCAACTCTGTATTACTAAATAGAGTTCACTCCATGTTATATGTCTTTAATACTATAATGATTTCAGTACTTATTCCACACCTATAATACTGAACAATGTTTATTTTTCATTCCATCCATGTTTAGTTTAGATATATAAATCTTTAAACAATGTATTGGTGGGAGAAATATGTCTCACCCATCTCCTAGTGAAATTATACAAAAATGTAGCATAATATCATAAATAATCATATCATCCCCTATTAAATGAAATGGGTATTAAATAAATTTAATAATTCTATGACTAGAAGAAAATTTTGGTGTCAAAATATTTTGATGATACACATAACATAATGAAAAAAATCAGGTTCCAAAAGTATTTAACCCTTTAAATAGAAACATGTTTCTAATAAAAAATTCCTTCAAAAAAATTATTTTGTTCTAAAAAATTATTCATGTTATATCATATTCAAACACATTTAAATGAGTTGATTCAATGAATATTATGAGTCATGTAAGAATTATGTGTGCCACTGCATATATTTTTTGTTTGAACTAGATTTGTAAAACTAAGATATAATATTGATTAGAATAAAAACACAGATAATGGAATAAAATAACCCATGTATTCCAAATATTTTCATTGATAAATTCAAATACTCTATTATTATATTCTTATTGGGTTAATGTTTTTCATGCAAGACACGTGTTTTAATTATATAAGATATTGTTGAGATACCATACCTGATAAAAACACAGGAGTTCATAAAGATAAATTGAGGTATAATATCTCATGCCCAAGTTCTATATAAATAATCATGGATTAAAAACATGTTGTTCAAAGATACATCAAAATAAAACAAATAATTCCTTTGTGTTATGAATATGTTATTAAAAATTTAAATATACAATGTATTTAAATATTAACACTGTGTAGCATTGATAATATGAAATAGAAATATGAAATCTCATATTTTTTTGGTATTAAGGAAAATACAAAGATTAAATTGACGTTTCATTGTTATTTTTCGATTATTCATTGTGTATGAGAATTATGTGAAATCTTGTTTACCAATTGTTAATATTATTTCTTATAATAAATGAAATAAAGTGGAATCATGCTTTATATATATATATAGGATTTCATATTGATTTGTAAGATTTCCATTTTTATTATATCAATTAGAAGATTTTGATCAAAATCATTGTTATTTATTAAAGAATACATGTTGTACATTGTTGGTAATATTTATTGGGACGTCATAACAACTTGTATTCTTGTCTGATAAGGATAAAAAATTCATTATATCTGGTTGATTCCATGAAAATATGTTGATGACCACACCCATTATCATGAATAATTTTATAATAAATTATATGATATATTTATGATTGACAATAACCACTGTACACTTGGGATACAATCATCCACATTGATGTAGAAGCTCATTATCAAACCCATGTTTTACTTATTCTTTTTTGTTTTGTGTTCACTATCACCAATTTTGTGTAAATAGGAAAATATAATCATTAATTTTATATTATATATTGTAATAAATGGGTATAAAATATATAATTTGATAAAATTATATCCCACAATGATATCCCACAACTCGGTGTGTTTATCCTGATGTGAACCTAACAGTTCCAGATCAATTTCCACGAAATATAAATTATGGATTCTCTATCATAGAAAAAAAATATTCTAACATTCATAAATTGAATTTGATTAAAATACGTGAATCACATTATTGAAATGAAATCATCCACAAAACATTATATTAATGAACAACCATGGTACACTAATAATTCAACTCTATATTAATTTGTTTTAGATACACATATATATATCAATAACAAGATATATTTCCCAAGAAATAAATATCTTTACAAATGTTAATTGTTTAATTTTATTTTATATGGTAAAAGTTTATTTATCTTAATGAATATGACCCATGTTATTTTTATTGTATTATACTATAAAAAATGATCAACAAATTCACATGATAATCTTAGTTGGAAGACATATATAACAAATAAAACATAATTATATTATTATAGTAATCCAATATCATTCTAATATATCAATTGGTCCATACAAATACTCTTAATATTCATTTATTTATCCACACTATATGAAATATTACATAATTTATTTATATAAGAATTATACTACTGCCATTATGTGAGAGAAACATTCCATGAATTTGACTTTCCCCTTATAATTTTTTTCACGTGTTGAGAAAATTAATATTCCCTCACTATGGAATAATTTTTTATTTATTTTTTGTTTAACTTATTATTTATTTTTTATGTTTTTCTTTTAATATATATTATATTTAATAAGGTTTCATGATGTTGTGTACCAGAATTACTATTAATTTCATCGATTTATCACTTAGTTAGTGTAATTAATTCACTATGAAAAGATAATTATTTTGGTGAATCAAATTTTTGACATAGTTAAGAATAAATTTATTAAGTGTAAATTATTTTTCATGAGGGATTTGATTTATTTTGGGATGTATGGAGCTCATAGGTCCTTGGTGTGGAGGAAAAATTGAAGCCACAAGGTTTGTTCATATAACTCTATTAAGTTTATATAGTTTTGCAAAGCCATACAGGGTGATCTAGATAGCTACAAAGGGGTCCATAATTAGAATATACTATCTGAACCAGGATGTATGGTCATCTGACTTGACTATGAAAAGTGACAAAGTTCCCCCTCATAGGATGTGGATGATTTGGAAAACTATGTGCCTAACTGCCACTCTCTGTTCCACATAGGATGTAATTTTGTACAATAGGTTCATAGTTTATCGAAACCTTGAATGATAGTGGTCTTAAAGGGGGTCCTGGGGAAATTATAGCCACATGTTTTTCAAATGGTTTTTAAAACAATGTGCATAAACCATGGACCTTTATAACACTGAAAAAATGACCATTTTTTCCTATTTCTATTATGTAATATTTTTCTAATACTCCTCCCTCTTGTTTCGAGTAGACCATATGATCGAGGGATACCCCAACAATTCCATGTCTAGAATCAAGTTAGATATTTCGTCTATCCACTATTTATATTTTGCTATATCATTTTGGATCAACATCTTTATGAGCTTTTATCATATTCCATCATTTATCATTTTCCATCTCCATATTCTATGGTATTTTTATGCAACCTCATATACCCCATTTGTAGTTTATTTTAATATTTAATGTATCTCATCAATAATACATGAAATATGAATCTGATACTCATTAAGAATTTTTCCATGAGCCAAATATAGTTGGTCTAGAAATTTTCCTAAATATTATATGTGCTTTTAGGACACTTTCTATTATACCGCATTCCATAATCGTCATCATGATGTAAAAAAATGTTTTTTATAATAAAAATTAATATAATGTGTTAATATACTACTATATTTCTATGTTAAAATATTTAATGATTCCTACCTCTTTTGTTACCACCCCTTTGGGTCTATTAAATTATAAACCCAACATGATATTAATTTTTAATACAACAAACTTGAATCAATTTTTTTTCCTTGAAATAAAATTCTATTTTACTTTATTTCAGAAATTTAATTGATAAGTTTAATTAAATGGATTTGAGTGGAAAATTCAAAAAAGTGATACAATAGATAATATATTATTTTACTTGTGACACTGATGTTTATTATTGGATAGGTAAATATACATGTATAAAATTAGATTATTTATGATTATTAGAAATATAAAATGAATATTGGTCCATGGAAAATAGTTTAGGGACATGTTGGGAATGATTTCACATGCTCCCTTAAATTAGGTGTTGTCATGGAATAAAAAACCATTTACATTGACTGTTATAATGAAAATTCATGTTCCATTTCAATTATTTCTTCACTTGGAAATTAACACCACTATATCGAATAGAAGGTGTGATATCTCAAAATATTTTTAGATTCAAGGTAATTTCCCATTTTGAGCCTATAAATAATTTTACTATTCTTAGATGCCTGAGAAATGCCACCATATTCTTTTAGAATAAAGTATCTATATATATGATTATTTATGTACTCCAATATATATTATATATCTATACATATTATGTGTAATTAATAATCAATCTATCTGCTGGGGAAATTGAGATCAGAAATATTTTGTCCCTTTCTGAAGAAGGTAGTGAAATCTATGTGTCCTATATAAATCTATCCCTGCTAGTTTATATATTTCATCATTGTTTATTATTTTTCATACATGGATGCAACTATTCCTTACACACTAATTGATTATTCAAGACACCATTGGTGGTGGCCTTTTAAGATTATCCCACCCCATATTCAAGCTGTCGATCGGTACCCGTACATTTCTCATGGATTTAGCTAGGGATAAGAATAATCTCCTTTCCATTGTGGCTTGATTTCTATTATTTATATCATTGGACTATGGTAGTAGAAGACCAAAAATATACTTGAGATTCTATTGGAGATGAATTTTAGTCTCTTATACTTTAATATATATGTTGTATATTTATTTAATATATAACTCATGCATCAATAATTATATAAATCAAAATGGCATTGCATCATTTTTTATCATATTCAACATACATATAGATTATTATTAATGATTCATATATTTTTATCATCCACTATTCTTTATAGTAACTACATTGTCCATGGTTTCAGTTATATTATACTTCCACAAGTTATATTTACTTTTTGTTATCGATGATCCACTAGGATAACTCAGGGTATAGTCTCCTAAACATACCACAATGGACCCTAATTGGAATTTAAAATACTATATAAAAGAGGATGTGTGGTGGATTCATTGTGGCCTACCATCTCAGGGAACCATTTATTGGGTGTCGGGTTGGGATGTTATTATGTTTTATAAGATCTTCTTTTCCAAATGTATTATTGTTTGGGTATTATAAATGAAAAATGGAACATGTCATTATTTGGTAATGGTCCTGATCCTAGGATTATTTAACCCATGCACATGGTAAAATCAAATTACCAGGCTTCAGATGTTGTTGTTATTGTATTACGCCTATTACTATTTTATGGATTACACAATTGGGTGATGCACATATTTTGTGTAATAATTATTGTTGTTGTTGTTTTTGTTGTTGTATATTTATTTACCATTTTAAAAATATGGAAAGGAGTTATTATATAATGAATCATTGAAGGCACTTTATGAATTTTATGGAAAACATACATGAATCCCACATTTACTTACTTCATCCATTTCCTCCAACATCTATTATGGGTTCCTTGATTTATATATATATATAAAAATGTTCTAATTATTCATTAAAGGATAACATATTTAGAAAATTTAATATCTATGAATCAATATAAATGTGTTTTACCTTATTTATTGATGATTAAACCTTAATTATCTATTTATACCATGTTTTATCCATGTAATCTATTTTCAGTGGACAAAATATTATTTTATTTTAGTTCATGAAATATATTTTTAATTTTTTATAAATTTTTTATATAAATTCATAATAGTAATTAATATAAAAAACCTTTTTTATGACCTGTTACATCCTTATACCATACATAAGGGCCAAGTTGCAATTACATGACATGCCGATTTCAATTTATAAGGATTATAGAATTAAAATATTTTAAACATTGATAGTTATTACCGGGCCATGATATATATATAAGACAATGAAATCAAATGAAACTAAAACTTTAACAAGATATGGTTACTAATAAATGTGGATGAAAATTTCAATTTAAAGGGTTCTTCCCTATATGACATGAATTTGAAATTCGATATATCTAGACATTAGTTGTTTGATATGAGACCCAGAACCAAATACTACATTTGTAATTGGTAGTTTGGATTGTCAATTATTATTATTATGTTATGTTATGGTATTACATTATCACCTAAAATTATATTTAGGATCTGGAGTATTGGTTTTATTTTATAAATATTAATTCTTGCACCTTTCATAATTGTTTATCTGCAAAATTTTAACATATTAAATTACATATTGAGGAATGAGTTTTTAATTTTATAATCATTCATCGTTGATTTCATCTATTAGTATTTCAGGAGGGTAATGTGGCTGTGATCTAGATGGGTTGGTCCCTCATCTAATAGTGTTACCTCTAGTACTGTAACATCTGGGACCGCCTACTATTCCTAACATCGGTACTGAAGATATGTTTCGAAAGAGTTTAATTTATTTGATGCGTTATATGCAAGGATTGTATTGAATTTACCGATATATGGACACATAGATGTTGGAATTAGGTTAGTGAACCTAACTAGTATTTCTAGTGAGATGTCCCAAAGAATAATGATACATTTATAGAGGACATGCTTTCTATATTTTAGAATTTAGAGATGCTTTTATAGAGGAGGGTTAGGATTTCAATTTATATGCTACATAGTTATTCAAACCGATGGTGTAATTTCATTTCTATGGAAGACCGTCATGAAGATATATTTTTGTCGAACTTCAAGACATCCTTATACAAATTCTTCCTCCCACAAACATTGAGGTCCGACTGAGAAAGAGAGATAATACAATTTTCAAAAGAATCTATGTTACTTATTGATTGTTTTTACCACTTTACTAATATTAACTGATTCACAAAGAGTCAATAATGTTATGTTATTGAAAATTTTTGGTGATTTTAAAATGAGATTTTATAGGCCATCTGATCACAGTTTAATGGTTTTTAGATGTCAACTATTTTTGAGATAGTCCAATAGGACATCATTACTATGTTGCATTTAAGGAAAGATGATGGTGTAAAATAAAAACTTTATTCTTCCAAATTGGGTATTAATTATTCTATTGGAATTAATAATATCATTATTGATTATTGTGGCGATAATTGGTATTAAAATAGCTCATTCTAAAAGTTTCATTATTTTCAAGAGTGAAATAAGATAAGGATCATGGATATTAATTTACTGTAAATCCTGGGTGAATATAGAGGCTATGAAAATATTTGTTATATTCCACTCCTCTGTATTTCCATCCCACTATTACCTAGGGATATAAGATCTACACTAGATCCATGTTTTGTAATGAAGGAATTATTACCATTCCAGGAAATTAGCATGAGTACCACTAGCATCTCAGGATGAGGAGGTGATCAAGGAAGAGGGAACCATACAATGGGATTTACATTACCAATTGAGTGGTCAATATTAGTGTATCCAGGATGAGACCTAGGGCCATGGTGCAAGACAATTACATATAGTACCACCAATTCTAAATGAGTAGAGAGTTGGGAATTCTATATCATGATGTAATATTCTAGTACACACTTATTAAGTGTCTTCCCTATTTTATGTAGGTTCATCCCATGTTCTTATATCTAAATCAATTTTGAATAGTCTGGGCATCATAATTGAGTACATATATGGATTTCAGAAACTCAGTTTATCAATTGGTATCAGATTAGATACACTTTTCATATATGAGAAATATCCATTTAAATAGGTTTCAATCTATTAATGTGAAATCATTTATTCACCATAAAGATAGGGTGTGATGTAATTATTTGGTTAAATATTTTTTGTTTATAATTAAGACCGTATTGGTAATTGTCATAGGATGTTTTTTTCATCCCCAAAGAGTGGTAGATATATTTAAAATTATGTATTTAATGTCCATGTGTCTTGATATATAGTTAAGTATCATTAAAAAGATAGTGTTAAATTATAGATTTATAGTCTATTCATGGATGATCAAAAGTTGGGAAATAAAATTTTCCCACCTGTGGTCAATCTTTTTGGTTATGTATTCCCTAATGATTTTTTTCTGTAAACCACTAGTAAGAGGGGAAAAATTTATCATTAACCTAGTGCATTGATTCAAGCCAATGTCTATTCAAAATTACATGATGAATCATCTAGATATTCTAGAGCTGAAGAGGCATTTAAATGACTTGGACATATAAGGATTTATTAGATCTAGTACCTCAACATTGGGTACTCAAGTCCTATGTCACATGGAGATGGATGTTAGCCTTAGGGTTTATGTGGTTTAGTAATGGTTGACCCATGTTATAGTTAATAATCATTATCCAATAACTCATATATACAACGTAATTGATCTTATCAAAGAGGGTATGGTGTTTTAAATGATTTATTTTACATTAAGATAACATGAAGATTATGTCATCCCTTCTAAATAACATATATAGGTTTCTGAAGATGTGACATTCTTAATAATTACATGGTAATTCCATTTGGTATCATGAACATCCCAAATATTTTCATGGACCTGATTAATCTATGTTTCAACTCATATCTAGTTCCAATCATGAATTCCATTATAGATATAATCATAGTTTATTATCAAAATAAACATTTGCATTATTAGTATATTTATATCAACATTGAATACACTAAGATATCATCTGCATTACCCAATGATCCAAATATTCCACTTTTGTATCGACGAAGTCCACATCCCGATTCATGTCATATCATATTCAGTATTTTTGGTAGACCTAGAAAAGATTTTATTTATTTTTTTCTTGTAAGTAAATAAGAATATAATTAATATATAATGATTTTTGGGGCTATCCATGTAATATATATTCTTAATCAAAGTCTTTTAATTCTTTTGTGTGCCTCTTACATGGATGAATTAGAAGGGAGTAAAATTAATAGTCAAAACATTGGGGAAAGATATATTAGTAAATAAAACGAATGTGAAATTTAACACCAATCCTAAAACTAATATATTCATAAACATGCTAAATATTTTTTTTGGCGTATTTGGCATCAGTTTGTGATGAGTTCTGTGGCATGATGAGTGAGTTGTTGGCTATGAGTCTCATCATATGAGGGATAATTTGTGTAATTACCCATCCCATGATCACAATATGGTAGTAGTGGTTCACGAATGATACTATTAGATACATTACATATTGGGAGAGTGATTTTTCAGGTTAATGCAAAAAAAATACTCATGGATTTCATTACATTGAATAAAAAATTAAATTGAAATCACTTGTGGGAGAAATACATGATGTCCTTCGATTTCAGTATTTCCCACACACCATGGAATGGAAATTTAGTAAATCATTCTCTGAAACAGATGACTCATAAATATATGTTTTAGTATACATGTGGTGGTTGGATGATTATGGTCATGTTTTTATAGATATATTTTTAATTTTACCTAAATCATGGGTGGATAAACCGCACAACTTTAAAAGTGATCTTTACAATTATGTTATTGGTAAGGAAGAAGAAAATTTCATATCTATACGGATTAGTACTAAGGGATAGTGATTTATATAATGAATTATTACCTAGTTGGACTGTGGATGTGGATGATTCCTTATACATACATGGGAATGTTTGTTTTCTTATAGTCTTTGAAGATATGTTGATGAATTAATCTGAATCCTGATAATGGATGTACACCCTGGCATCAACAAGAAGATTCAGGACATGTGTCTATAGTATATTTGGTCAAGTAAATATTTTGACATAAATTTTTTAGTCCCTTTTCACTAATAATATGGTGAGAGTGGAACATTAGTGACTGGATGAACTTTTACAGCTATTTTCCATTCCTCTACAGATGTGGGTTGATGTCACTATAGATTTTTTTAAAGATTATCCATGATTTCTTCATGTAAATGATTAATATTTTTTTCATTTGTTGAATAATGATGAATTCACACTTACAATATATTTAGGAGAACATTACAAAAGATGGTATTGGGATGAAATTTTTTAGTTATGATATGTGATATCTTGAAGACCACATTTTTATTAAATCATATAGGGTTGATGGTTTCAAATAATGGTTCTTTAATTATTTTTAGATGGCCTTGGATAATAGGTTATTCATATAATTACCTATAACCATATGTCCAATGGACACACATAGTGAGTGATTCAGGTATTAGAGGACAACTTCTGTCCATGTGTCCATAAGATTGGTGGAACATAGGAGAAACACATACCCATAGTTTAGTTCTTTTACAATAATATAATTCTGGCTACCATCTAGATATATCATTATGAGCCATTATGTGGTAGGACCTTTTAATTATCTCATTTATTGTTAGAGGAAATTAAGTGACAATTAAATTAACCATTTAACATTCAGTTTACTTCAGAGTAGGTTTAGTATATTATGATGTGCATGATAAAATATCATTAAAGGAATCAGTAATTTTATAACCTTCATCGATGGACCTGTGAGTTTGAGTTCAGAGATCATGTTTTCATACATGTTTAAATTTGATTTTCCATTAATGGATCAGGTTTCATGGTATGCTAGCTCATATATTTGTCATTTCTCTTGAGATTTTAGAGATAATATGATAGGTGGATTATATTATAGCACTTCCTCGGTTATATTAATCTATGAAAAATAAATTAATAAGTCACGAAGTCATTAATATTATACAAACTCATCATAAATTTTACATCACAAGGATGCAGTTTTGGATGGAGATGCTTCTTTTTAGGGGAAACTATTACATATAATGGATCATTGTAAGAATTATCTCTGGAGAAGGTAAGTCACTATAGTTTTGGTTCTATTAGGGAATGAAAGCTAAATTGACGAGGTCTAGGAAAAAAATTCAATTTACAAACCAAGTAGTTCTATATTTTATTATATGATCACTTATTACCCTTATAAAGCATTATCATGGTTGACTTGCCTTAATGTATGCACTTTTCTGAAAACTAGAATTCATTAATATAATGGTTCTTTTGTTTTCTATTTTTAAATATTTTCTTATATTTTTAAATATTCACTATGCACTATGGAAGGTCTCTGATGCATCAATGGATCGATATGAGAATGAAGATCTCATAACATGAGGAAAATGTATATGTTCACTATATATTAAAAAAAACTCTAGGATTGTAGTGGTTGGAAAACCTATAAAGGGGGATCTAGATAGTTTTAGAAGTTCACATAGTTTGAAAAAACAATGAGACCCTAGCCATATGTTCATGTGACTTGTCACAAACAATTGAGAGAGGTCACCCGAAAAATCATAAGACTACTTAACAAAATGATTACCTATACCATATACTCAGATAAACTTAGGCATACCCAAATGTTGTTGGATAAATGTTTTCCAAATCATTATGATGGATGATCGAATGGTGTCCCTTGGGAATTTTCTAGTTACATGGTTGGTGCATTGTTTGGAAAACTATGTGGCTAAATCATATGCCTCGAAAAAGTGGCAAAATGGATTTTTTCCCTACTTACCATTAAGTATCATTTGATTATTCTACTCTATCTATACTATTCTATCAGAAATTATGCAATTGATCTCTTACTAGTCTTTCAATAGAGGCATCAAGATAGCTCCTTCTTATGAAATATCTCTTCAGTGTCCTATTCCATCATGGATCAACCCAGTAATAAAATTAACCCCTTAATTATATTCCTATATTATTTATCAGTCTTATGTACTTTTTTTGGTAGAACATATGCCCTATTTTCAATTCATTTTCCTATTTCAATGATTTATTCCATTTTACTTCAAATCAAAAGCTTGTACAAGATAGAATGTCATCTATAGTCTTATGTTATGTATTCTAAGATTGTTCACTAAATAATTATGTTTTAGAATGAAACTATTCATGGTGAATTATGCCATAACATTCCACACAATTACTAATTTTCTAGATTACTAATAGTTTGATGTTTTTTCATATAATCACATAGTTATGTGTGAACAATTTGATCATGTATAACTTGTTGGTTACCATTGAATTTGGAGTTTGGACTTAAATACCCTCCTTTGTAAAAAATTTTAATTGACTAAAAATATATTAATGGGTTTGGATTGAAATAAAATTAATTTTTACTTTATTTCCAAATTAAGTAGAAGTTAAAGTAAATGTTACATAATGTGTAATAAAATGATAATGAATCATTTATTTTTAACCCATGTGGAATGTTTTAGTTAGGTGATTTAAAATTCATAATCGCCGATCACGTATGATAATATTATATATACCATGGATATTTTTCATTATAAAATGGTTAAGGAAACTATTGGGCACAAAATTGCACTTCCTATATTGGGTGTTGGGAAAGACGTGTCAATGTGTCTATATGGATCATAGAAAGAACTATTCATGATCCCTTAAATCAGTTTTTGGGAATGATAACTAATCCCACTACCATGAATGATGATCTTTACATCTCACATTCTTAGGCGATTCAGGGCTACTAACCTTGTTGGAACCTGTAGAGCATTTGAAAATACATAGACACCTGGTTTACACATCAAACAATAGTACAACCTAATACCTATGTGTATTATTATATATTTCCTCCCATTTGTAGTATATAAACATAAACAAATTTTCTGTATAATTAACTGATATGATTATTCAATAAACTATTTTTTTATCATACTAATTTTATCTCACACCCTTTTTTGGCCACCAATTAGTACAAGAACATACCTTATAGTCGTATTTTGGGACAATGGAAAGTGCTTAGTCATGGATGCTTAATATTTTTTAAATCATGGGAGAATAAGAGTAGTGGACAAATTATATGTTATAAATCCTGTTAGATATTTGATTTGATATTTTTTTTACTTTTATAAATACATTTTAAATTTTTTATCTATATCTCATGAATCCAATAATTTTTACATCTTATGGAATTACATAATTTGTTATATAACATACCCTATGGATTGATAAATATTCTTGTTTATTGGATTTTTATATTACACTATTGATTATTCTACCTCTTTCGATGCACTGTCAGTGTTATGATACATCATATATTTCTATTAATTGTATATTACCAGAAGGATGATTTGATAATAGAGGATATAGTATCCCCATTATACCAGTATAACCTCTCATAGATAGTTAAAATCCTATGACATATAAGGATGTGTTTTTAGGGTAATATGATCCACCAGCTCGGGGTATCATTCTATGGATATTTGGTCCGGATTTTTTTAGGGACGAAATTAATGGCAAGAGTAAATATTTTTTTATTATATTAACATTTGATGATATGCGACCTATGTAAAATTTTGTTTAAGATATTCATGATGAATAATCCAATATATAAAAAATATATTTATCATTTTATATAATACACTTTAAGATATTTTGATATCAGAATTGATGAATAATTCTCTGAATTAAGATTATTGAATTTTGAAAGGCATGACCGACTATAATATATTGAACAAAAATAAATTTTTTGATGGATAAATCATTTAGTTATTATTATTAAAATAATATATCCCTAATCCTACACATCAAATGTTAACAACCTATATAGTGTGGGATCATCAACACTCTAATTTCACATCATTGTTAATTATTCCAGATATACAGTTAATGTAATGTCTCAGACCTCTTTGGTCCATTACATTGTAAAAATGTGGTGTTTGAGGTGTTCCTAGTGGTCAATGTGACTTATAGCCAACACTTTTCCAAATTCCCAATTAAGTGAACTGTTCTATGGGTGAGGTTCTGTGAACAGTTTTATCAGTGAGGTTCTGTGAACAGTTCTATCGGTGAGGTTTTGTGAACAGTTCAATCGTTGAGGTTCTGTGATCAATTCTATTGGTGTGGTTTTGTGAACTGTTTTAATGGTAGGTGTATAGTAATGGTAGGTGTACAATAACAGTAGGTGTATAGTAATGGTAGGTGTACAATGTTTCCAAAATGGTGAGGTATATCAGTATCGTCTATCGATAGGTGTACGATAATGGTAGGTGTACAGTAACGGTCGGTGTACAATGTTTCCAGAATAGTGATGTTTATTAGAATCCCATATCGGTAGGTGTACTGTATTGGTTGGTGTACAATAACTATAGTTTTACTGTAACAGTAGGTGTATAGTGTTTCCAGAAAGGTGAGGTCTATCGAAAACCTTTATCGGTAGGTGTACAGTATCGGTAGGTGTACAGTAATAGTAGATGTACAGTAATGGTAGGTTTATAGTGTTTCCAAAACGGTGAGGTCAATCGTTAACCTCTACCGGTAGGTGTACAGTAGCGGTAGGTATACAGTAACAGTTGGTGTACAGTAACGGTAGGTGTACAATGTTTCCAGAATAGTGAGGTCTATCAGTAACCTCTATCTGTAGGTGTACAGTATCGGTAGGTGTACAGTAATGGTAGGTGTATAGTAATGGTATGTGTACAGTGTATCTAGAATGGTGAGGTCTATTAGTAACCTATATCAGTAGGTGTACAGTATCGGTAGGTGTAAATTAATGGTAGGTATACAGTGTTTCTAGAAAGGTGAGGTCTATCAGTAACCTATTTCGGTAGGTGTACAGTAACGGTAGGTGTATAGTGTTTCCAGAATGGTGATGTCTATCAGTCGGTGTACAGTAACAGTAGGTGTACATTAACTGTAGTTGAACAGTGTTTCTAGAATGGTGAGGTCTATCGTTAACCTCTATCAGTAGGTGTACATTAAAGGTAGGTGTATAGTAATGGTAAGTGTACAGTGTTTCCAACTTCCTATAGTTTCACCCCTTTGACGTTTCCTTTGATGTAAAATACAATTAAAGCCTTATTTTAAGGACTCCTAAGGCTAATTCAAAGGACATAAGTCCTATATTAATTTTTCTTATATCATGTAATGTTTTTACTTGGTCAAACAATAGGGGTTAATGGGATCTTCTTTTAATGGGGAATTAAGCGTATCTTCAACCGACTCCCCATTAAATCATCAAAAGGGACAAGATATCTTCTTCCCTTATTCTTCCTCTTTGTTCTCGGAAATGAGATTCTATAACCTTTCAATCCTTCCCTTATTAGTTTCACATTCAAACGTCACTCCTCGGATTGGTTCTACTATGTTTTGATGAAACCAAGTTGTATCGATCAATCGTCGATATATGGTAGGTTTTAGCATCATTCTCTTTGGGTTCATCTTCTCTTGCTTCCCCATTAATTATTATATCATGTAATCTTCATTCTTCTAATGGGGTTTTTCAAAGGGTT
The DNA here is from genome assembly GCA_963277665.1 of Viscum album. NCBI lineage: Eukaryota > Viridiplantae > Streptophyta > Magnoliopsida > Santalales > Viscaceae > Viscum > Viscum album. The sequence continues at coordinate 1,317,265,139 of OY728143.1, forward strand.
TGGTTTGTATTGTCATAACGTGGCATCCTTGGGTGGATGTAGTTGTCGCGAGAGGAGGATTGTGACCCGTTGTGTTGTTAATGAACGACAAAAACTGTTTGAGGTTGGGGATTCATTGATTCTTTTTTCTTTTACGTGAAACTATATGGTTAGAATGATTAATCCCACCGGATGACAATGGAATTGACATAATAAATATTTTAACAAGATAAATATATTGATATCGATCAAATGTTATTGCATCTTGTTTTACTAGATAGTGTGATATCTATGCTTGCTTTTCTTAGTTGTTCGTTTTTTATGGAAATCAGTAAAGAACGTAAATTGGGATTAATTCATAATTTCATGGCTAATGATAAAGAGGCATGTAAACGAATATGGGTCTTGTTGTAATTTAATGTTAATAATATTGGCGCCATAAGCATGATTAATTAATTGTGATTGCTTACAGATTAGGTTTCCCAAATTTGGATCATATGAACAATATACCTATTAATTCAGGATGAATTAAATAAACCATTGTTTGATAATTCTTAATAGGGTTCTGAGTTACCCTCTTGTTTGTTAAAGGGCCAAGAGCCTAATCGATGTGATGTTTGTTTTCCTAATGCTTGGGAAGTTATGTGATCTTGGATGGCCAATGTGATATGAGGGAGAATGGGGGCATTTGGTTATGGTAGAAGATGACGCCTTGAGTGCCGAGATGCATCTGATTATTCGTGTGGGTGTCGGGGAGGACACTGTGGATGATGTAATGGGAGGGTTGTGATTGTTGGATGCTTGCTGATTCTTTTGGTTGTTAATATTCATTACATTTCCCCACTACTCAAGGTAGATGGTATTAATTACCCTTCTTCTAAAAGCGGCGAAGACATGCTGGATATTCTATGTGCTTTCCGTGTTTAGGTTCTCAAGGAATGATGGGTATACGCTCTTTATATAAGTGGAAATGACTCGTCGGGTAGTACATCTACTCATCGTGTTGATCCCTCTTGTGTTTAGAAGCACATAATGTATTTTTAGAATGTCTGGGAATGTGGTAATGAAATTATACAATGAATAATTGAATAAATGATATTAACGAATGGAGTTGGAGTTGCTGTAACATAATGACAAGGTTTTAATTTTGAAGGAATAGCTGACTTTGGGTGTGATGCTAATGAAATTTAATGTGGAATTGTTCATGGTTAATTAATGTTTAAAGAATTATTTAACGTAAAGTGGAACTAATAAAAAGGAAATTAGTTAATCTAATAAAGCTCTTTAAATGGTTGTATGCTTATAGGATACCTACTCTTAGAGGTAATAGCCTGTTGTTTAAAAGATGTTAGCTACATTTGTATCTATGATTAGTTTATGAACATAGTGAGGTTGTAAGATAAAATATATCCTATACTTTTTGTGTTACTATATTCTAAATCACCCAGTCAGTAAGGGAAACTAACGCCCAGGGATTCTGAGCCCTGGGGGGTGTTTTCCCCATCATTCTGGTGGGAGGATGAATGGCTAAATACCCCCATTGTCCCCACTCTCTTTCCTTGGTAGTTACTTGTTCTGATAGGCACAATTGTTAGTTTTCCCCATATATGTGTGTAGAGGAATGTAATGGCTTGTGGTTATTCACACACATATAATATGGATATAGTATCCTACGGGATACTATAGGTGTAACGTGTATAGGCTGTGAAAACATGAGGATACTTACTCAGTGTACGGGTTGTAATGTCTTGAGGTATAATACATGATGTATGATACATGTTATGTGGGCTACAATGGCTTTTAGAAACTACATGGTTACTTTTCTTATGTGCAGGTGGTGGTTTTGTTGCATGAGGTGCACATTGTGGTTCTTTTCCCAGGTGATTGTGGGCAAGCCTTTTTGAAGAGAGATGCTAATGACGTGCCATGATGGGGAAAAAAGGAAAACCAATGGGGAGTAGTTTTGGGCTTAGAATTACGTTTCATGGGGCATGTTGTGTCACAATAGAGAGTATATGGTGATCCATTGGCGATAGAGGAATTTGTGTCTTGGGCATCCCCCATGACAGTGTCAGAGGTGCGATTTTTCCATGTTATCACAGGCTACTACATAGGGTTTGTAGCCGATTTCTCATGAGTTGCGACTCCACTGAAAGCATTTACTAAGAAGGATCAAACATTCATATTGAATGATCAATGTCAAGAAGCATTCAAGTATCTAAATTAAAAGCTTTTAAGTGCTACAATCTTTTTTCTTCCATCCGAGGGAGTTTACTTTTATGTTTTTTTATGCTTCACATATGGGGTTATGTTGTGTTTCAATGCATCATATGTCAGTTGTTTCTTATTGGTCTCTTACGTTTCGTCCCCATGATGGAAACTATCCAACCCATGATCTTCAGTTGGAATTCTTGGTGTTTGCTCAGAATTTGTGGAGACATTACATCATTAGTGAGTGCATTGTGGTTTTCACTGATCATAAGAGTTTGAGGTATGTTATCTCCCAACACGACATGAACATACAACATCATCGATAGATGGAGTTGTTGATGGAATACAACTTTGAAATATTGTATACACCTGGAAAAGGGAATGTTGTTGCTCATGCATTGAGCTGAAAGTCACATTGTGATGTTGTGCGTGAATCTGGTGATTCTTGGAGAGTAATGGATGAATAGTTAGCATTACATCAAGATATGAGAGAAGTTGGGGGGGTTCTTTTTTAGATGACAATATAGTCATACCTGATGCAGAAGATGGAAGAGTCCCAGTTGGGAGATCTAGAGGTGGAGGTATGGAGAGACCGAGTTGTTTGTGGTGAGGCCCTTGATGGTTGGTCGGAGGATGAAAAACAATGAGTGTTGTATCGTGGATAGATTTTTGATCCCTTGACAATGCGTCAGACAGTTTTCATATAGTTCTATAGATCTCCATTAGCAGCACATCCTTCCATGACAATGATGTACTAATCCTTGATAAGTCAGTTTTGGTGGCCTGGGATGAAGCGTGAGGTTGTAGAGTTTGCCATTCGATCTTTAGTCTTCCATAGATCTCCATTATTGGCACAAAAATAAATTTATTAGTTAAGGGTTTATAATTTTTTATATTATTAATTCATTCACCATATGGAGGGCTGGATGATTATTGTTTTTGTTCCTTTAGTGGATTCTCATTAGGAGGGAGAATCATAAACCAAAAATAATTACTTCCCTTTAAAATTATTTATATATTTCAATTTCTTGGGGATGCCACCGATAGATAGTAGTACATCCAACAATTATCAAGGAAGTGAAAAGGGGAAGGATGTAATTAAATTTATTATGGTTGTTCAGTATTTTATATGTAAATGTTAACAATTCATGGCAGTTTATATGTTGGAAATGGTATTAGTCATGGTAAGGTACTATATAGCATTGAATGGTATATAGGAGTTGGTATTTTCTGAACATGGAATACATAACATAAGTATATGTATTTATCATTGTAATGAAAAAAATCATGTTTGAAGGTGGTCAAGACAAACGTTTTTCAAAACGTAAATATGAGTTTTCATCATATCATAGTGGGTTTCGCATACAAGGAATTCATATCATGAAATAATAGTAAATACATTAAACTAAGAATTAAATATTAAATATGAGTTGAATTTATTATAATTTTTTAAAATGATGTCAATTGATTATATTTTGAATAGTGGGGTTGTTGATCATGTAGATTTGGTAATTTTAAATTTTTATTCCTTCGGTTACTAATTATATATGAATTTTTTTTATTATAGTTATATTGAATGGAACTCGGTATCTTATGAGAAATAAACCGGATTAATCTGCTAAACATATTCATCACATGAACCAAATGTGAACAAAAATCTGGTCCAATTTATTGTAAAAATTGTTTAGTACAAGTATTGGGGTTATTTTAATGATGAACCTCGATAAATAGACTACAGTATTTAGATACAACTGATGAAATTTTCCACAATTTGATGGTATTATGGACCATAGAAAGTAGAATTCTCGTTTTAAAGGATAAATTGAATCAATGATTTTTATATTTCAGTAGATGATATGAATTTAATTATTGAAACAAATATACAATACGATCGATCTAGAATTCCAATGGTTGGATTTATCTTTTCATGAAAACATTAAACAAGGCATCGTGTGTGATGTTGAGTGATAAATTTGGTATATCAATTGTGAGTGGTATAATTATTTTGAATTAAACCAATCTGAATTATTATTATTTTTATATGGATCTGTCATGCTTATTTATTACACCCATTATTTTTAATCATATGTGACTACATTTTGAGATAATATTTTTTCTTTTTAAACTTCAAAATCCTATTGGAGAAAGAGGGTTTTGATCCATTATATCTATATCATGTTCTTTAACTATCGATGTGGATAAGTTTCATTAGGATTTATTTTTTCTTGATATGGAGATCTGTGATATGATTTTGGATATGGATTGGTTGACATCCTTCATGGACAGAATCAATTTTTATCGTAAAATGTTAGTTTCAGATGTATTAATGGAATCAATCATCTATTTAGTATTATTTTTTATATAGAGGATTGTATAACATGAATTTTGGAATGAGTGGTTGGAATAATCTATTCTCATTTGGAAGTGCACACATTAGCATATATATATATATGAGATCAGAAGTGTATATTTTATAATAATCATATATCCATTTCCTAACGTATTTCATAAAATATTATCATTCATTCCACCAAAAAGAGAATTGGAGATTTCGATTAATATCATATTTGGAAGATGAATTATTTCCCTTAACGCAAAATTAATGGTACAAATGGAAGTCATTTTTATTTTCATGAGTACCTAGTGGGAACATCATCATTATGAAAATATCTCAATTTTTTAATGGAAATATAATCTATATTTCCATGGTCATATTATTTCTATGGATGAAGTTTTTGTATATACATGCTCTTACCACATAGATTCCACCAAACAATGTTGTGGAGTTTTTTTTCATGGAATAATGGGATATACTTATAATTGTTAATAAAATTTTATTTCATTCATCATATATGATTCCTATAAATAGGAAGTCCATTCCATTCATATAAAATGATGGTTTATAAAAGTAAATATATGTTCTTAAGGTTCTATCATGTCACGACCTATCCATATATTGATAGAATTAAGATAATGGTATTTAGTATATTATGATGCATCATGATTAGGGTTTAGATGTATTTTCCTGAAGAGAGATAATGTGTTTGATTATTCCTCCTTAGAGTTATGTATATAAGATAAAACTATATAACACATGATTTAGAATTAGTTGTTGTAGTTCATGCTTTGAATACATGGTGAAATTATCTAAGTGATGATAAATTTAAAATTTTTATGAATCATATTATTTTAGAAAAATATATAATGACTTTTCTTACGCATATGAAAACAAATGTGGATGAAATATCCTCAAATTATTTACTTTTATATGACGTGTAAATCATGTAAATGGATGACCATGGATAACTCATTGATTATGATTTAAAATTACATGTTTTTTTAAAAAGGATTTATATCAATGGAAACTAATTTTTTCGAATATGCATTAGGATTGTAAAACGAATGTTAACACATTAGTTTTGCTTTTATCCTCTCTTGATCTTGATTGTTTATAATGGTAGTAGATGTTTAGAAATTGGATCCAAAGTTATCATCAATGAAATCAAAACATAATAATGAGGAGACCATTCCGTGATGGATTCTAGAATTGTGATTAGTGAAGTGCTTATATATACGGTATTCGTTCTTGAAATATATCAAAAAACATATAAATGAATACCCTCATTGATTTTGGCCTATTAATATAGGATGATATAATATGGATAATTATCCAAATCACTATTTTTTTGGTCTAACATGAAGAGATAAAGTTAATTTTTTTCATTAGATACCTCATTTGTCCATAAATATTGATAAATAACCAATGGTTACATCACATATTGAGAAATATACATATTATTTTGTTTGAATGTGAGAATATAAATATGAATTTTTTTATTGGTCTACCAAGAATAGATATTGAAAATAATTCAATATGGGTGATTTTGAATCATCTCATGAGGTCATCCAAATTTTTCCCTATTCATGAATCCAATATTCTTTACGAAATGTCCAATATATATATATGATATGATTTGTATTTCATTGAATACCAATGGAAATTTTTCTTACTGAGACCATTGGTTCACAACTGGTTCTCGGAAATACATCCAATAATCCCAGAGATAAAAATATACTATGAGAATATATTTTCATAATAAATGGATGGAAAATATTAGAGGACAATAAAAATTTTATAAGACATGATTATATATTCTATGATGTATTTTGGAGTCTCAATAAATTATCACATACAGTTACTGGAGTTATTATTCAATAATGACTATTAGGTCTCGATATATCTTGATCCTTTTGAATAACTTTTGGCCTTCCATGTAGTTATCCAAATGTAAGGTGGAAATAGGTTATACTTCACTAATTAGGAATGACCATGTGTATGAAACAATAAAGAATATTTAGATAATCCAAAATGGAATACTAATGGATCAAATTCATTATAAATCAAATATATATCTTCCTAGATAAACATTTTCATTTGATATGGCTTATCACGACTTCTAAATAATATATATAAGTATAAAAAATCATGATTTTTGTTATTAGGTAATGTTTTTTCCTAGGTATATTATCACTTTTGATATAAAGAAATGGTTTGGCGTGGTATCATATCATTTTTATTTACATCCAATTATCAGTTCATTACATAATTTGTTTAAATTGCATTAAATTTAAGATGTACCAACATTATCTAGACCAAACTATTCATTGGCAATATGTTGAAATTGTACTAGATGAATGATTGACAAATGTGGTGTTATAGATTTTTTATTTGAAAGATAATATTTTATTCAGTGAAAATCATTGATTTAGTTTGGTTTTTATTGAACATGGTGTGATTAATGAAGAAACATGACACCATGAAAAGGAAATGTGGTATAAATGACCCAAATAATTCCAATAAATCATTATATTTCTACATTCTACAGATTAAATGACCAATTGTTCAAATAATGTATCACTAGTAAGTTTATACATGACTGTTTGACTAGTTATATTACGATCATTTAATAATAAGTTAATTTTTAATGATTTTTTGAGGTTTTGGAATGTTTCAAAATAGTTTCTAGAGGATTATTGTTCGATGATGGATAGAGAAAATAGTTTAACCCAATATTGAACCATGATTACTTTTGGTACTGGGATTGTAGTACCCAATGGTAAAAAAAATTATTGGGTTTACCTAGACACATCCATGTAGAAACCATTCAATCCACTATTCATGAGATATTTTCTACACACATTTGGATCATGATTTGGTAAATTGTGTGATAAAACAAATTATTTGTTTATTATTTGTCCTAAATACCATTAAATGATGGCACACCATTTAATATAACTTCTCTCATAACTTGGAAACATCTTTTAAATTCTCTTAAAATCATTTATATATTAAAAATTATGACTTGTAATCCCTTTATTCATGTAATAATATAAGGACTCAAACTCTTGTATATCACTCATATTTAGAGATGACTCCCTTCAATCATATAGTTTCTATTTTGTAATGTGGATCATGTTAGAGATCTAGAACCATTATGAAGGTGTGATATGATCATATCTAGAAGACTGAATTTCTATTCATTATTTTTTGGTCTTTTGAGAGGTATGTATCTTCTCTATAATCTCTAATTTGAAGTAGAACATGATTTTTTTTTTAAATAATACACATTTAATTGTTTTAAAATATTTTTTTAATTTTATATGGAAGCCTGTTTAGGAAGTTATGTTCAGAATTTTGGGAAAGTGGTTGGGTTTTCAGATGTCCTTTTGTGATAATTTTGTATTAATAATTTTAATGATTTGGTTTTGATTTTCCATAAACCTTTTTTTATGATAGTTTTTCAATAAAATTATTTTTTTAGATATAATGATTTATAATTTGATTTGGAGTATATGGTTAGTGTGAGTTCATTTCTTTTGACATTAATCTGAAAAAAATTGTGTGAAGCATTAGGATAGAATGACTTAAACCAGGAATTGGGGAAAGATCCATTGGTGTACAGAGATATTGTCAACTTAACGATGACATGGTATATGAATGATAGACCACTCTTTAGTTTGGTACATTTAGATATCATTGATATGTGTGTGTTTGTGTGGAAACATAGAATTGGTATGTAAATTAATTGAGCAATATTTAAAATTATTTATTTATTGATTCCGTGGAACTTTCTTATAGTTTTGATGGTTTTTTAAATTATTTCAAATATTTTATATAAAATATGATATCCAAATGTTTTCTTAGTAGTGTTTATATGTGATTAATTTGGGAAATCCTACTTATTGTATAATCATCTCCTACATGTGAATTATGATGTATTTACAAATGTATTTTACAAGGACATTAGAATAGGAAAGGTAACTCTTTTAATTGGTAATTATTATTGTTACAATGGGAAAATAATGTGGAGTTATAGTTAGTATATTTATTGTTTTTATTTGTCCTGATTCCACGATATTATCATTTTGTTCAGTTCTATTTTAGTCTTTCCTTATAGATTTATTTTTTTTAAATTTGTAACCCAGTATTTTTTTCAATATTGGGTTTATAATTGATTATAATTTATTATTCCATAATCATATAGAGAAATGTTTGTATATTATTTCTACTAATTTTTTGGTTTATTTTGAAATAGTTTAATTAACCCCTTCAATTATTTGAATTCAGTGTAATTTATATACATTTTTTTGTATTGGGAAGGTAACCTCTAGAAAATAGATCCCCTAAATATTATCAAGGAAATATGGAGGGGCATGATGTTTTAGTGATCTTACTATTTCTATTTTCATGTTTTCCAATAATATAGATCCCAAAAAAATGAACTTACAAAATCATAACCACCAATTTAAAGTACAATATCAATCCATGAATTAAAAAATATTAATGATAATGGTGTATAAAAAAATATTATGTCTAAAAATATGCTTTAAAATAATGAACTAGAAGTACGAGTTTCCCCACATAATCCCATGATTTATTGTTTAAATGATAGACAATAACTCAGAGTGTATTGTAATAAATTATTATAGAGAAGATACATGATTAGTACCAATAAAAATTTATAACTGATATTCCACTACATTTTTTGGTATACAGAATTTATGAAAAATAAAAAAACCTTTTCTTGAGGATGTACCTTATCCACTTCCATAGGACCAGTCCATTGATCTATAGTCAATCCTGAAAATATAACTCATTAAAAAAATTGACTAATTAAAAATGGTGACCACCCAATGAACTCCAATTTCGATGAAACATTTCTAGCATCTTCAATACTCTCAATTAGAAATATTTTATCCATTATCCTAAAATAATAACCTTTTAATTAATCTATACCCTTAATACATACATCAACATGTATATATAGAAAATATAATTTATTTTTATTGTATTATCCTTAGTCATTTACATTTCATTATAGTCAAATATATTTATATAATGATGAATATAAAACATTAAATACTCACCGATTAACTACCCCTACAATTGTAATCAATCATTTCTATACAAACCTCAAAAAATGTACATCCTAAATAAGTGTTGATTTTATTCATCCACCAAATTAATAATTAAATACATTATAAAAATTATTTTATCCACATTGAATAATATATATTTAATAAGTTATCATAAATATCACATCATTTTTTCATGAAATTGGATAATATTTAATTGCCTTATCTCCTTCTAATTGAAGAAATTAAATTTTGAGTATGATATAATGATAAAAATAACCCCAATATTATCACATTATTTTATAAATATAAAATTATCAATATAAATGTGAATTAAATGAATACCAAACACATTTTCATTATACGTGGAATCCTTCCAACCATGACTGATTAAAAATCCATTATTATTATTGGTCATATCTATTCGTGTTTCTATTGTTTAAAATGAATTGTTCCACAATCATTTTATATGAGGGAATACTAAACAAATAATTTAATATTTTTTTAATAGATATTATTTATTAAAATTTCTACAAGCATTATGTATTTCTTCAATCATCAATTAATTTAACTAAAATGGAAGACATTGTAGTGGTTTGAGAAGTGGTTTTCCTTTATCTATATAACTATTAACAACATAATTTATATTCACCTTCCCCTGTAGAATTTTTTAATTTTCATAATATTATAGAATCTCTTTTAGTTTTTTCCTTTATTTTTTAATATTCTATATGGTGGTTCCGATGATTATGGTGATAGATCATAATTATTCACATTTTATTACCATTTTGGCACCATGTATATCACCTCATAGACTTTAATTTTATAGGTTTATAATTTCACCAACAATATAGTTTGGATTCTTCATGAAATCATAATGATTAATTTAAATATCTTTAAATAGAGTCAGGGAAACACCATTAATTTCAGTAATATCAAAAAGGGATTATCAAATTAATTAATTTGGATTTCGAAATATTTTTATTACCGTTTATGTAAACCAAATTTTATTTATTAATATCAATGAGTTTTTGGTTTTTTATGCAAGACAAAAAAATATTTTGATTCATATAATCAATATAATTAAAATCATTAGTATAATAATATTATAGTTTGTGAATAACTAAAATTATATTTATATTTTTATATGAAATTTTATTTATAACTATCCCACCATTATTTTAAACTATGTGAATTTCTATCTGTTGAACTCCTTACATGTTTCCTTTGAAACTGTTGTTAGTTACATCATCTAAAAGTACTTTAGTATATCTAGAAAACACATTTACAATTTATTCTCCATCATCAATACCCACAATTGACTTATTATCTTGTCATATAACTTTATAAATTTTTTTAATTAGAACACACATCTCTCTAACATTACGAGGAAACATATTTCATGATTATTTAAGCATATCACAGATTCTATAATGTAAAAAATTTTAAAATTAAGAAATTTTAAAATATCGATTGTTATATTTATATATTTTGATTGATGGAAAAACATATATGAATTTTTTTCCATTCTATCCCATGTAGTGATGGAATTTGGTAAAAAATGGATCCACTCACTTGAGTTTTCTATCAATGAAATATTAAACATTTATATCTATAATAAAGTACATAATGTAATATTTAATTAGATTATATCATGAGGTTCATGAAATATTTTCATGTTTTTCCATACTTCATCATGTGGTATCCCAATGAAATCAATTAACATTGAGATTATTTTAATTATCATTAGAGATAAAATTAACTTCATCGTATAAACTAGAGTAAACAATATGATAGGTCTTACCAAAAGATATTTGTATAGAACAACCAACATGAATATCATTTTCCATAGATATTATCATTTCCTGACATATTAAACTCTTAATACTGACTTTATTACTTTAATGATCTTTTATTTACTTTTTTTATTAAACTTATAAACAAATAATGAGCACATTTTTTAATTTATATTCATTTACCCTATGTTATGTGATCATCCACGAATTAGAACACTTGAAGTGAATAATATAAAAAATGAAACCTAAAAATGAAAATAATATAACAAGTTTCATTAATGTATACTCAGAAAATCGTGCCAAAAACATCCAAGGGATCATAAGGGGTTATTTTTTCCAATGATTTATCTAGGTTATAAATTATAAATTCCTCTTATAACTACTATATAGAAAGTATGTAATATGATATATAACCGAAAAAAATATTCATCTGAAAAATTTAAATGTTATAACAATAGAAATGTATATAATATTAATAAACGATATTAATGCCAGCTAATAACTTATTCATTGTTATTGATGTGAAAATAATAACTGATTTCCTATGTTTTTTTCGAAGTTGGGTTTAAGGAAAAACATTTTCTTCAAATACACTCTATAACTTGGGGAATTTTATTTATTATGATCTTGTATGAGGATTAATTAAAATTAGATGTTACAAAATATCTATATATAATCATTAATGTTTTAATACATATAATGACCATTATTGAATCAAATTTATTATTCAATTCATTAAAAATATATATATTAAATAATCATTCAACTATTATTTATGAATAATTTTATAATATATTTATTATTAAATTCAATGAAAAAACCCAAAATTGAATAATATTAACTAATAAATTCATTAATAAGTCACCATTTATTATATTAGTTGGAACTAAAGAACAAATATGCCATGTTATCTTATAATGGATCAATAAAAACAAACTCTGTATTAAAAATTCACCAAAAAATGTTGTATTTGAGATTGTAAGATCACATGATCCATGATGTTATCCAAAGTTCAAAATTTTAATGTTGTGTTTATGATAACATATCATTCAGTTAGATGACCCAATATGAGATCCCAATTTCCTTTTTATTCCATGAAGGTAGGAAAAATGGATTTATAGGTACTAAAAGAAAAATTAATCTACCTATATATTCTAAACCATATACATTTATATTTACACATATAATATATTTCCAAAGAAACATATATAGGCATAAAACAACAATGTGTAAAAACAAATATATCATACCATAATATCAAATCTAATATCCAAATTATAGTGAAATATATATTTATTATTTTCTATAGATAATTAAAAATAATGTTGAACTGTTTTTCGAAGTGAAATGGAAATATTCCATCTTGGTTTTCATTCCCTAACATTTTGTAATAACTGCATTGTTTATGAACTCATTCTATACAAGATATCTTGAATATTTATCATACCCTATGTATCTTCCACTTATTTTTTCTACGACTTCATCCATGGGTAATCAACATTTCTTTTTGGAGATCACTACCTCACCCCACAGTGCATCCCATTTATTAAAAACATAAAAACAATATCAAAAACATAAAAATCCTCTATATATCAAAAACATAGTAGTTTTTTATCTACAGATTCAATCTATGGTGTATCATTTATCTTACAACATGAAAAATACTCCCCTAATTAGAAACACACAGAGTTACTCTTAGGAATTATATTGTTTCCATCGCTTCTTCTCTAACATGGAATGTGAATTATAAATCATATTAAAAAGTGTTTCATTACCTTTAAATCCTTAGCATTCGTATTGATTATCATGTGATAGTGGAATATGTTGCAGCACGAAAGGGAAAAAAACTATTTAACAATAGATAAGACCTTTATGTATAATATATACATCAAAGAAAACATCCCTAATGGAAAATTATTGAATCTTATATTTTAGTAACAATATCATCAGTATAAATTTTCATCCTTTCCCATTACCTCTTGAAAAATCATATAATATATTAAAAGTTTAATTTATTTTTAATCTGAAAACCCATATATAATCCATTATTGTGTTCTCCATAAATATTTTATATGTTTTTCTATACGGGGTCTGTTATATATCAGGTAAATGGTTTTTCAAAGGAATAATAGCATAAATATAGAGTAGGTTTTATTATATATATGATAACATATAAATATGATTATCCAATTTTTTATACCTTCATCCAAAAAAAATTAATCATAACTCCCTTTTCAATTATAAATTAAAAATCATATAAAAATAAAAAAAATTCATGAATTTAAAAATAGAATAATAAAAACCCTTTAAATTAATTATCAAGAACAATGATTTTAAATAAAAATGATGAATAATATTAATGTTATCATAAAAAAATATAGCTTATATATGTTAATTAGATTGAAATGTTTTATTTCCCTGTATATGTTTCAAAAATTTATGAGAGGATAAAATGAAACTGTCAATCAAATGTGTCATTGGTTCTCAATAATTGTTAATGGGATGATTAATAAAATAAGACCACTAGAGAACAATTTCATTTTTGAAAGAGTTTCATATCTCATTGAAAGAAGTGTAGGGATAAAAATGTAGTTATTAATGAAATAATGATCATCAATAAATACACATTATTTTACCTTATCAGATCACACACATAATAAGACATTGAGATGAAAAACATTGTGAATGATGTTATTGAGATGTATAAATGAGTTGATTTTAAATTTATTGTTACATATTATTATTTATTCAATGGTGATTTATTTTTTCTCTCTAATGGAATAGTGATGAAAAAAAATCTATTATTATCAATGAATTAATATATAAAATACAATAAATTAAAATGAAATAGAAAGAATTCATAGTAGGAAGACTGAAGGGATGATAAGGATAATATTACTTATATTTATTTTTATAATTCAATTTTTACTTATTATGAGTGAATTAATGAAGGAAAAATAAAACATCTCTATATAAGGTCTAATAATAAAAGAAAATAAAATATTTTCAATTATAATGAAAAGAGATAATTTTATACCATGAGTTACTATAAAATTTTTTATTCATGTAGGTATTTTTTAACTAAAAAGAAAATGGGTAATATTTATTCAATGGATAAATTTGGTAATGTAAAATTATCATCCTCCCATTTATCTTACTCAAATGAATAGGGATGGTAAATATTAAATTATATGAATATATATATTATGGATAGAATGGGTGATGTAATATATTATTGTTATGACTCCAATTATAATAGTGATATTAATTTTGTAAGTAAAAACAAATACTGATAAATAGTTATAAGAGAGGATTGATGAGTAAGTGAATATTGTTCTCACTATTGGATATGATTACATGAAACAAAAATGGACCTATAAAATTAAATTTATACGAAAAATATCATTTTAAATTATTTGATCCCTAAAGAGTAAAATTATAAGTTTGAGGAAATAACAATACAATTTAGAAACATTATTTTAGTATGAATAATATGGTTTATGATTATTTGGATTTCATTTCGAATGAGATTAAAACAATGAAAGATTAAATTGAATATTTGAATGAAAATTTATTAACACTCAATATTATAAGACAATTTTTAGATGATATCATGCTATTTAAAATGATATATATAAGAATAAGAAAACCAATGGTCTCAATTATGATGGAAATTATCTAATATGTATATAAAAATTTTGAAAACATGAGGTTAGATGTATATTTTCTACCACATATTTTATTTCTTTTTTGATTTTATTATTATTTGGGTGATTTTAATATATATATTTTTGGATATCAGGATTACATGAGGTTTTAATTTCTACATATGATTTAAATTTTAAACAATATAACCCATATTCCTCATGGGTTCTAAAGGATATCATTCAAATTTGAACTTAGATATACTATAATTTATTTCAATGTGATGTTTTTTATTATGTATTAAATATATGAACATTATTGCTATACCTACTAGTATTTTTCCTTCAGATAAACCATTTCTATTAGTTTTATTGAGTTAATATGCACTTTCTATATTTATTTTTGAAATAAAAATATATAATATATTTTTTTAATTCATTACAAATTTTTTTATTCATTATATATAATTAACTATTTAAGGTTACTTATACTTTTTTATATATTAAAATTTAGAATGCTGAGAATAAAATAACATATAATTTATTTTTTTGATATAATATATTAATGGGTTCTTCTTATCATTATCTGATATTAATTTTTTCATTGATAGTTGATGTTTCATATTATGATTGCTTCTAATGATAGTGGTATTTTTATTGATTTGATCATGAAATTAAATGTTTTTTCAATAGTATTTTTATTTATTACTGATAAGGATGTTTAAATATGTTTACTTTTTTTGATATATATATGAATGTATTGAATTTTTTTCTCATAATGGTTATTAGTTGGAGTGTTATGAATTATAATATTTTTTATTCCTCTTAATTAGTATAAAATTATTTTAAGTATTGTCTGTGAAATATGGATCTATCTTTTTTATCATTACAAAGTGGGGAGGAACTTTTTTGGTTTTTAAATTATAAAAATATTGACAATTTTGAGTGGATTCTTATCAGATTATTTTATATGATTTCATAAATATTAATACCTCACTATTTGTTTACTTAAATTTATTTATTTCATATGAGCTTAATTTTTTACTTTTTTTGTAATAAGTATTCATTTTTGTGTATCTAAATGAGTTTTTATTTTATCAAATTATACTAAAATTTGAGTTATTGAATCTATATATAATATTTTTTTCACCAAATAAATATTTTGCGTGGTATAACATGTTATACAATTTTATCATGTCATCAATTATGACTTAATTTAATTTGGATTACAGTTTTGATAATTATAAAGGAATGTAAAGAAAATTGAAATCCTTATTACCTATAATCTATTTTATAATGCCATGACATTAGTGGATATGAAAAATTATCTATTTGTTTATAACTATGTAACAATAGATGTATCTAAGCACAGACTTATGAAACCAAATTAATGAATTTTGCAGATCAATCAAGAGGCAAACCATGATTTTCAAACCAATATATTACATTATTTTAGTTGAATATTAAATATAATTAATGAAAAATAAAATCTAAAAATATAATGGAATATATATATTTGAGGCAAGATTCATAGATAATTATATTACATGAATATTCATAAACATATGATGTATTTTTCTTCTCACTAATACACATCATAATGATACCTATCTTCAAAACTATCATTCTAAGTGGGGGAATGGAAACAAATGAATGGGTGATAAAATTTAAGTTGTAAGTGTAAATATAAGAGACATCAATCAATTATCATAAGTGAGAATATGATTATAATATGGATTTGATAACATGATAGTAACATAAAGTATTCATACCCAATTAGATGAAGATAATAAATCATAAATCATGGAAGAAGTATTTTTCAAAAGAAAATAAATCATCTAAAATCATGTGGAATCACCAATAATAAACCATGATACATGAGTTCATTTTATAATAATTGGACATGTGTTTTTTAATACACATAAGAGTATAAATTAATTTCTTTAGACTATAACTTCTATGATGGATATCATAATTGATTGGGATTATTCTTATTCTATCACATTTATAGTTATGGATAAATTCCAATAATATCATAGTAGAAATAGTGAATTACCTCACAATTTTTAATAATTATTCACATTCGTATTTTCTAATGTGATATCCATATTACAAAGAGAATTAGAGGTCTATATAATTTTATACCCCATATCACTTAATGAAATCAGATATATATGTTCTAAAATATCATAACAAAATTATTTATAACATCATATTATAAATTATATATGAGAAATCGATTTCAAAATCATTTTATTATTTCCTCATTGAATTACATTTGGATTAGAAACTTGTTTTATAACGGTTTCATCAAAATGTAATTAACTGGTAGTAATAAAATCGTTTTCATTGAATTATCATTATATCACGATCATCACAACAAATATAAAAAATGAATGGGTAGGTATTAAAAGATCATATCCCATGTGAAGATTGAAAATGCATAAAAGATGACTAAATAGTTGAAAAAGTACATTAAATTTTTATTTGAAACATATTTTGAGAACATGATACAATATAAATTTCATTGATTTATCATTTAAAAATATATTGACATAATATTGACAAAAAGGTTTTTAAAATATTTCCATGGAAAAATATAATAGATGATTCAAAATAATATATGCCCACGATGTCTGAAAAATAATTAATTTTTATTAAAAAAAATACATTCCTTTCTCAATTTTTTTAAAATTTTAAAAACATAATTTCCTATACAAAAAAAAGAAATAATTTTTATATTTTCTAAAAAAATTATACTGTAATGAAAACAAAATTTTGTTACATTTAATATTATGGTATTATATAACATGAATCACTTTAGAAGAGTATCAACATAGGAGAAAACGTTTTTAATGAAATGTGAATAGAAAGACATGTTTTAATAAAAAGTATTCTTCATTTATATAGAATTATATTGAAGATTTTAGTAAACCATAATAAATAATGAAATATAAATATGAGAAGAAAAAATATATAGTGTTTAAATATAGGATGCATAAAATTTCCATCAATGAAATTTCAATTAAAAATAATCCAGATTAAAAAGAAAATAAATCTTAAATCCCGTACCTAAAGATTATAAAATCTATATATGCATATAATACCTGATATAATAAATATTTATATTTATACATTTATTAAAAAATCATAATATAAAATAAAATACATTTTATCTAACCATTATAATTTCAAATTATCATTTTATTATTTATTTATTCATTAAAATAGACATTTGGGTGAACACTAATCCATCTTCCATGCATGTTTTTATTTGATTGTTGCATTATTTTCCCTGATGTCATGATTTAATCATCTAAATAATATTAATAGTATTTCCTCTATTCTAGAAACCCCTAGATGGTTATTTACATTATTTCAAAGGAATGATTATGAGGAATCAAATCTTGATGGACTGATCAATTTAGTAGTTTTGGAAAACTAAAATGCATACATGAAACCAATTTTATATTGGTCATAGTAAAGACATCATAACCAATTTAAATGATTTGAATTCTTGAAACTCAATCAATTTTTTCCATGTCATGACCCGTCCTCGAGGCCACAACTGTGACTGCCCAAGCTCGCCTTCAATAGGCCAGGAGCTGGCGACTAGCACCAAAGGCGTAATTCCCCAAAACTGGGAATTCATTTCCTTTAGAACCTCTAAACACACAAAGATGATACAATCACGAGTGAACTTAATAACCAACAAGTGAGTAAAATATGTAAAAATTGGCAAGAATACAATACCATTTAGATTGTACAAGAAAATAAATGTAGAACCGAAGAAAAGAAAAACTATCGTGGGGTTGTCCAATAAGGTTCTTACCTGAAGGGTAGTTACATATCGCCTCCTCACCACTCTATGTACATTCGTCTCCTCTGTGAACCGACACCCAGTAAGGTCCACCTCTAGGTACCTTTCAGTCCTAGTACTCTCTGGCTCGGTCAACATTGTTCGTTGTCTACATCCAGCACAATGAGATGCATTCATGCCCGTGCAGGGGTGAGTATAACGATACTCAGTAGGGACCCCGAGGCCCTTTAAGGTCTCAAAAAATCTAACAAGGATAATCCATAATGTATGAAATCTACAGATAACCCCAAATAGGTATATGCCTGTACATAAACCTATGTTATGAAGTAATCCATCTCAATCATGAGGAAAATACAAAAAGTATTGACTCAGCTCATTTAGGATTTTTATTCAATTTATCAAAACAATGACTGCTGGCGAACTCCTCTTCTTTCGAGTACAGTGGGTCTATCACGAAAAAAAGGCGCTTCCAACTAACCTTGTAATTCTGAGGTACTTTTCCTGTTGAGTGTAATTGGTACGCTACGTCACCAAGGTGCTCCCCACCATGGGTCTACCTCCCCAACCAGGTGCTCCCCCTAATAGCCTGTATTGGTACACATTATTTCAAATACCGCGGGTCTGCGGCCACAACAAGCCGCTCCATCGACGTGGGTCTTTCGAAATAACCAGGCACTCCCCACTAGGCTAGTCGAGTCACTCAGAGTCAACCGGTTAGTAGTCCTCAAGTCTCAGCCTGCTACATGGCCTTCACACTGTGTTCGCTCATCTCAAGATGGATTCGCTTCCTGAGAAAATGGTTGATACACTAACTATCATGAAGTCCCACAAAGAATTATCTCAATGGTCCCCCTTTTCATATAGGTTTCAACACAATAGACCACGCATCAATCGGACACCCGATCTGTCAGTTATTATCCTTTTAGTCTCGGGGGCCGGGTTTTATTCTTTCGCGATCCAACTAAATAATATCTAAACTATTACCCAAACTCTGGTGGGGTATACTCAAAGGGACCTCCATGCTCCAAGATTACCAGGGCTATTGAGGGTCCATCAAATAGATTCCCGGTTCCACAGTTATGGAAAAAAAAATAAAGGGACGTAGTGGGCCCAGGTCCGGTCCGACACGGTCGGACCGACCAGTCCCGATTCAATTTGGGCCGACCCAGTCCGGGTGGACTTGGGCTGAGCCTAATAGGTGGCCCACGCATTCGTAGGACGTATCGGTTGGGGCTCAGGATGGCACCACGAGGGGCGTGGGAGGCGCGATGGTGGGGAGCCGGAGCACGGGAGGCGTGGCGGCCGAGAGCCGGGGCACGGTGAGGCCGGAGCGCGGCTTGGCCAAGGTGTGGCACTTCTTCTGCCAGTTCGGCCTGCGGGTGGCATGGACATTGGGCAGCACATCCAGGGTAGCATGGTCCAGCCCGGGGCATTAGAGCATTACGGGGTGGCGCAAGTTGGTTTTGTCACCTTCGTCATCTCGTCACCTCATCGCGATGCCGAAAAACATCACAAAGTAGAAAAATGGATGGGGGTCGGGCTGTGTTAGTTTGGCTCTCACCATCTGCATTCAGGGTGGTATAAATTGGTTCATCATGAACATAACCAATGAATTAAGATGGAATATATTTTGAAAACTTCAATTCAAAATAATTCCTTATTAACAAAATATTCCCAACCGGCAATGAAAAAACATTCGTGGATCAAATTGATAATAAATTGGTATGCGTTAATTGTATTTTATGGAAGTAAACATGAGAATAAAATAAATCACAAATATAACCTACCTTTGTTCGTTTCTCACTGACGGAGTCGTGGGGAAGAAGACGTTGTTGTCGACGTTTGTCGCATCTGCCGCACAATTCCAATCTCGAGCTCCTGCCAAGCTCTCTCGATTTGGGTGGTTATAGAAATCACACATCAATGAAGGAGGATCATGAAGTTCTCCTTTATAAGGTGGTGTGGATACCTCTCTTATGATGAGGCCTTCTAATGGGGGGTGTTTGAGGGCCAGAACCCAGGGAAAACAAAACTGTGTGGGCTTGGCCCAAAGAGGACAATATCATTATTGTGGGCCGGACTGGTCCGTTACAAATGGTATCAGATCCATTGTCCATTTGATGTGCCAATGAGGATTCTGGTCCCTTCTGGGGGGGGGGGGGGGTTATGGAAATCCCACATCGAAGGAGGAGGAGGAAAAATCACCCCTTTATAAGGTGGTGTGGATTCCTCTCCCATCAAGAGGCCTTTTCTGGGGGGGGGGCTTATGAGGACCAAAATCCATGAAAACAAATTCGCACGAGCTTGGAAAAAAGAGGGATACTAAATAATAGATAACATAAATATATTATTTTGTATTGGCGGTCTTCAATTTTAGTGGATCATGGGAGAGGAGTGATCTTTGGAGAATGCTTCCAACGAAGAACTTCATCTCCCAACGAAGAATGCTCCACCGATGAAGAACGACTTCGTCTTTCTTCCTCGGAACCTACTTCGACGTAGGATGTTCTCATATAAAACAAACTGAAGTCCAATTTATCATGCCAATGATGATGAACAATGAATGATAGTAGAGAATTTATTTTAATATGATATTATTTATTTAATTCTACCCTTCTAAAGCAAAGAATCGTTGTGGATTTTTTTATTTGTGGGTTGGGTTTTTTTTTGGGATGATGTGGGGTATTGGATTGATTTTTTTCTATCTTCTTTTCATGTTAATTGTTTGAAATTCAAGAAAGAATTGATTCACTTTCTACCATCCTAAACACAGAGGTTGCAGGACAAACCATCATGGCTAAAACCCTCCATCGTTCTTATTTGTGATGTTCTTCAGAATGCCGACAATGCAATGAGACAAAAAATGCTAAGAAGGAAGCACTCATGCCACCAGCAGCGTTCCTGACTCACGCCTCCTGCATGCCGCGCAATCCACCGGCCAAACCGGTCCATGCTGCGCCGTGCACCTACAAAACTGGCCTCACCCGCACTGCCCCCCGGCCGTGCTGCCCTGGCTGTATCATCTGCCCCACCGAAACGGAAAAACCGGCCACGACCACCTCGTCTGCCTTCCGAACTAGCTTCACCGCCTCGAGATGAACCACGAAACCCTCTCGGCCGCTCGTCCCACCCTGATGCCCGCACACTCTGGGACAACCGCACATTCTAGTCGATCTATCTCCCAACTGAGCCGGCCTCCCAGGCCCCCAGCCTATCTGTGCCCTCGCAGCACCCCAATCGATCCAACCTCCCACACCCCTCACGGCCCCTTCTAGGCCTAGATGCAACCTTGCGGTGACCTCTTGGCAAGCCACCCATGTGGTTCCCTCTAGGCCGAAATGACTTCACGCTGACCTGTGGTCGGTCTGCGCCCCCGTGACTGGTCTACGCTATCACGGCCCCTCGGGCCTATCCCAGCAGGCCGGGATGAACCTAACATGCTATCCCACCTAACGGGATCGGTCGACCCATACCAGGTCTTCTAGGACTGGTTTTGTCCAGGTCGGTCTGACCGGGTCTTACCGGACCCGGGTACACTATGACCCTTTACTTTCTTTTGGCCATAACATTATCATCGAACGTCCATTTGACGAACCGTCAGCAGCCCTGGTAATATTGGAGCATGATGAAACCTTTGAGTACACCCCACTAGAGTTTGGGGTATAGTTGAGATACAATTAGGCTTTATAGCGCACAAATTTAACAGGGCCTCTGAGACTAAAAGGTTAATAACTCACAGACTAGGAGTCCAATTTACATGATGTTTGTTGTGTTGAGACCTTTATGATGTGGTAGAACTTTGAGATACTTCTTCTTGGGACTTAGTGAAAGTTATAGTATCGACCACTAGATCCTGGAGCAGATCCATCTAGGGATGAGTGAATAGAATGTGTAGAACTAATACTTGGCTAAGACTTGATGACTATTGACCGATTGACTTGGAGTGACTCGACAATCACAGTGGGTAGAACCTGGTTGTGGTGGCAGACCCATGATAGAAGAGCATCTTATTGTGGAGGCAGACCCGCGATACTCGACTGGAAGAGTACCTTTATATGCTATTAGGGGGAGTGTCTGGTTAGGGCGTCAGAACCACGGTGGGGAGAACATTAGTGACAAAACAGTCCCATGGTACTCGATAGGAGGAGTACCTCAGCATTCCTAGGGTAGTGGGAAGCTCCTTGGTGTCGCGGTATGCCCACTATACTCGAAATAGGAGGAGTTCTCCAGCAGTCATGGTTTCAATAATGTGAATAAAAATCGTGGTTGATCTCAGTCAGTAACGTTTTTTTTCCTCATGATGGAGATAGATTACTTGATAACATAGGTTTGTGTATGGGAATATACCAAAATGAGGTTATCTATTGTTTTCATACATTTTATTTTATCCTTGTTATATTTTGTAAGACATTGTCGGTATTGGGGTCCATATTGAGTATCGTTATAGTACCCCATGAACGGTCTTTGCTCACACCTCATTGTGTTGGATTTAGAAGACAGACAATGGTGTCTGATGTTGAGTGTACCTAGACAAGACAACAACCGGATGGGGACCTTACTGTGTGTCAGTACATGGAGGAGACGGAATGACGTGGAGTTATGAGGAGGCAATATGGACTTACCCTTCACATGGGATCCTTAGAGGATGACCCATCGACTATTTTTCTTTTCTTCAGTTGTACTTTTAGTTTCTTCTACTTTATAGTTGGGTTCTAGCCCCTTTTTCATTCAACAAACATTTGTTATATAGTTTTACTTAGTGTATTGCTTCCATGATGTTATATATTCTGTGTGTTTATAGGTTATAAAGGAAATTCCTTTCCAGTTTTTGGAAATTATACATTTGGTGCTAGTCTCTAACCCCTGGCCTATGGAAGGCGAGCTTGGGGTAGTCACAGTATGGGCCCCAGTGGACAGGTCATTACATTACACTTCAAAACATTTGAAAAGAAAACATACTAAGGGAGATCACAAAACACATTACAATTAATAAATATGGAATGGTAAAATAAACAAGAGACACTTTCTATTTAGAAAACATTATAATTCCTAATGAAAATGGAATATTTGAAAACTAAGGCACATTCCATTTAATTAATAATAAGAATTGATACATAACCATGTGTTTTATAATTAATCTAATAATTACATAGAATAACAATAACTAAATTCATAATGATGTAATTCATAATGATGGATATCTTAGACATACCATTGATCACTCGTACCAATAATAAATTATATATAAAGGTTCAGGACATGAATATAATACTATAAAGGGTTCATTCCAATAATTTATTATGTTCATCATTTTATGCCAATAATATAAAAAAATCAAGACTTTATGATAAGAATATTATAAAAGGATAAGGACTTGACCAAAACGATATATAGTTTTCTCATTAAACATACTAATTCATTGAGGGATATTACTAGAAATTGACATCACATAAAAAATCCAGTTCATTTATCTAATATCAAATAATCGATTTATTTAATCAACACAAATAAACATATTCAATAAAAGATAATGATTTATCGATTTCTCACAAATAATTCATATAATTATCATATTGAACACATTATATTAATATATTATATGGTTCGGTAAAAAAATTACAATGATATAAGACATGGTTATTTAATAATTATAAATTTTTAATACATTTTATTATAATAAAGTAATTTATTCATGAGAAGGTTAATAATAACAAAAGATTGTGAGATTTCAATGGTAACATTAACCAATTGGGTAATTTTCAAATCAAACTCCATATATGAGATAATTCAAAATGAATCATTACGCACCATGAATAATGAATGAATAATTATTTAAAATGACAATGGGAATGAATATCCACTGCAAAAAATTAATATGTGGAGAAAATGGTGTGTTCCCAACAGAATACAATGTGAGACAAAAATCGCTTATCTTTAGTTTGAATCAACACATTTGTCATTATCTCCATAAGAAATAAATTTATATAAATTATTTAATTTTATCCTAAAATTTTTAAATATTATTAATACATTTACCTCACATATTAAAATGTTGTATAAAACTATGTAAACAATTATATTAACATTGGGGGTTTCCATCGAAATCAGTTCTTGTTTCAAAACTGACTTTGGTATGAATAATGTCGTCAAAAGTGTCATTATATATTCACCTAAAAATAATAATCATCAAATAATCATAAAATTTATTTAGAAAATATATTATTAAAAAATTAAATATTGTTATGAAAAACTAATCATCTTTACGATCATGGAGATGCTAGGCATTACATACAGATGTCGAATATTCCCATGTTTCAATGATCAATATGGAATGAAAATAAGTACAATTATATCTTTTTAGAATGATAATTTTATCCTAAATAACCATTTATTCTTCATATATTCGTTTATAAACAATTATTGTGTGGTAAAGTAATCACATCGCATCAAGGAGGTGGTACTCCACACGTCCACAGATGATATTACCAATTTCTCTGTGTGAAAAGGGTAACAAAAAATTGATATATAATATTTTCAGAAAGATAAGTATGTTTTAAATATCATATATATTTATTTTAATTCAAATATATTTTATTATATATATTCTAAATAAATTCTATGTAAACAATGAACATATAACATCGCCTGGAGGAGGCGATAGTCCACACGTCCACAAATGATTTTATCATATGTACAAAAAAATAGATTATATAATGATAAATTTTATATAAAAATTATTAAAGAATAAATAAATAAATAATTTAATATATAAAATATATAAATAATGTTTCCGTCTTAATAATCAACCTTGAATAGTGGCAAATGAAAAACATACGACATCGTTTCACGAGGCGATAGATCAATATTCACAAATTGTAATTCTGTTACCCATTTGATAGAAGTTAATGTATTTTTATATATAAGACGTAGAAGAATAAAATTTTAGTATATTTAAGATAATTATTTTATAATATAATCAAATAATAATTTGAAAAGAAGTGGTGAATAAAAAAATATATCATAAATCCCCAATGAGGATTATTATCTCTTTTTTTGGAAACCCCTTTTGGTTAAACCAAAGGGCTCCCTTGGATATATTTATTCCCAAGTAGAAGATAAAATGATGAGGATAGATAAGTTTTTTATATGTTGGGTATGTTTTGACAATCTAATGTGTCTTGATAGGTGTTCATAAAGGGGCAAGTGAATGCATTTTTAAAAAAAAGGGAGTGGATATTTTCAAAATAACAAAAGGTATACTATATTAGGAGGTATACCTTACCCCATGTTCCACCAATATATAAAACCAATAGTTTAATGGAAAATTATGTTCAATAAGAACCACCAACAATAAAAATAATTGCATTTTTAAAACATTGTTTATAAAATTTTTGGATTCCCCAATTTAATCATATTGGATTTTATTAATGTAACTAGTTTGCAGCCATAATTTATTTATACAATATGAATAAATTTACAGGAGATTTAATATAAAATAGAGAAAAATTAAATTATAAATATGATGTCATTTTTACAAAATATAAACCCCCCATGTCTTGAAAATTAATTTTAAAACAAGTGCATGTAATGCACAAATAAATTTCTTTATCCTAAACCATGGTAATAATGTTTTAATTTATATTGGTCAAATTGATAATTATAAATGATCAATTTTTCCAGAAATGGACCATTATTTATAATTATTAACACATGAATTTATCTTCACCTAAGATATGATTCATATTATTTTATATCATTTAATGAAACAAAATACATTATAGAATTCCACTAATTCCATTTTTGGCATTGGTTATATATTTTTATCATTAAAATATCAAAATGTTATTGGAATTAAAATAAATTATCATGACCATTTTATCAAGATATTTTTATAAGAAAAACGTAATGTGACACAATTAACCATTATATTTTTTCGCAATTAATGTATTTAGAATCATTTATATTATTTAATTTATAACAAAATAATACATTTGTTAGCATCTGTTATGTTTTCAATATAATTATATTTTCACTAAATATTATAAATAAATTATCATGGTAAAAAACATATTCAAATTTCTATATAATTTTTATTTCAATATCTATGTAGCTTCTTATATACTCTAAATCAGTTTATATATTAATGTTAAAGAGGTTCTTTTTTCTTTTTCATTACATAACATATTATATGGGTCACATTAACAAAAATATTTCCCAATAAAACATATAATTATATCCATGATAGAATACTATCGTACTATTGGAATCTAATGTCTATTCAACATGTTTCTTGTTCATAGTTTCATTTAGGTGTCAGGTGTTGTGCCTTATTTAGAATAATGTTTTACTTAATCGATGTACTCATCAACAAATATTTTTGTCGAAACCCGATGTTGATCTAATTAAAATATAAATATTATACTAATTACCACCATTTATTTAATAATTTTAGAATTCAATTCATTGAATTTGAATAATTATGATTACTTTTAATCCTATAGACGTAGTGAGAAATAGGTTTTTTAAGTTAAAATTATCAGAAGTTCCCTAATACCACATATGTAAAAATAAAAACCAAATGACCAAAAAATTGATTAATATATATATATATATAATTTACATACTATGAATTTATAACAAAATTAAAACATAATTCATAATTTTTAATTATTTATAAGAAAAGTTATTCATCGACTAAAATGTTGTATTTTCATTATTCATCATAAAATGAAACATATGAGACAAATACCAATTACGAATCCTTAGTAAAATTTTATATTCATAATTAAAAACATTTTTTATTTTTTCAAATAAATGTTATATTATTTAAAAAAACAGTTAATGGTGTTTCCCTAAATCACAGTAAAACTCATTTATTATTATATGACATGTTTAATAAAATATCTATGTAGTGTAATCATAAAATGGTATTGTGTATAAAGAAATATATTAACAAAATATAATTTATTATAAAGAGAAAATATTTTGATGTACTGTTGTGTTACATTCTCCCAACATCAATTAAATTCCATCTTAACAATTTAAACATGATCACGATAATCTAGAGTTTGATTCATGATAATAATTATATATGAAAAAACCATAGAGTAAATTTGTTTAATAGTACATCTCCACAAATGGACCAAAAATAAAATTAAATGTTCTCCAAATTCTAGGAATTCAAATAATAGAAAATTATTGAAAACATGGAAATTGAATAAAAACTATCATGGATTGATAGAGATTAATTGATAACATGTTCAACTGAAAGATGATAAACACAAGTCCATAATGCATATTTATTCAAATGGTCATTGGTATCATAATAATTGATGATACTAGGAAAATAATTTTCTTCATGACCATATTCTTATAGTGTAGAAATTATTTCACTCTATAAGAATATAAGGAGATATTTTTTCCTAATATGTTTGTAATTCCTAAATAAAATATTTTCATTGGTTGTGACATGAACTTTTTCTAATTTATATATTAGAACATATTTCATTATTTTGTGAAGTAAAACATTAATCTATAAATCAATTTAAAAATATCTACATAAATGATTTTATATATTTTTATCCTTATTATTCTTCAACAAATTATGATCCAAAACAATAGAATCAGTTATAAGGAAGTTAATAGTATTTAATTTTAATTATAAATATCAGTAATCAATATCTAATAATTATGAACATTTAATGTGATATATTTCTCTTGACCTTGTGTTTGAAAATAATTAAAAAATTTCACTGAATTATATTTATTCTTGTTTAATACAATTTAACATGTGATCTCAAATACATAATGAAATTATACAAGAGTAAAAGCATAATATATTTCATAACTCTTATAGACACAGTATTATTAATAAAATAATTATAAAACATAATTCTCAAATCCAAATACAATAACATTAATAATTTATTATTTGTTGTTTCAATAACATCTACATGGCGTTGGCCACATAACATCATTAGGGGTATATTATATTGGATCTTGGGGAATTAATTTTCATATTAACTCATATCCTTATAGTTATGGAATTGAATATTATAAAATTCCTTCTCTCCAATGAAATCCTGAAAATTTTAGAATTTTTCTCCACATAAAAAAGCAATCACATTTCCATTATTGTATTTACCAAGGTGTTTTCTTTTTCATGTATAACTTATTTTCAATACCTTGTTTCCCTTTTTCATATTTTGCACATTTTTCTCTATTATTTTTTATCCCATTTATTCCATTTTTCTATAAGACATGGATAATTATTTACCATACTTAATAGAACATAAAAAAATATAACTTATGATCAAATTGTTTGACAGGCCAATTCCCTTAAAATACATGGAAGAATACCTGAAAATAAATAGTCAATACTGAATTCCATAATGCACATGAAATTAGTAACACACCTAGGAATAATTGTAATGATAGCTTCATACACTGAACACTTTATTCCAAATTTTTTTTAAACTATTGAAATTTATATTGAAGACTTTTTGTATTTCATTAGGTAAGTAATTATTCAATAATGTCTCCTAAAATCATTCCATTATATGATTTTTATCTCATATTATTTTATAATATTTTAGAACAATGACCACTACAAATCGAAAATGTCTCTGAGAAAATACACTATATGTATATCCTTATACTTTTTACCACAACATAACACAATAAATATCTTCTCCAAAGAATTATTCCATTAAACTGCTATAATTGGATCAGTAGTACCCTTAAAGGATGTTTTCCTTTATTTCATTATTAGATCCAACATCTAATAGTATAATTATAGAATAGGTTTCTCCATCCATGAATGGTTATGTTTCAAAACATGATTATGTTTATCTAATATATCCATAATGATATAGGTTATAATACTATATATATCATCTTTCTCGCTAGGGAAACATCTATATTATCCATCAACATTCAAACAATTCATCATCCCCTATTTCATTTCTAAATAATCGTGTATAGTTGATTAGATACTAACATTTGGAAATATAGACAATAATCCATAAAGTCATGATATTTTCAACATAAATTGAAAAATATATTCGTAAATAATAATGTAATCATAAACAAAGTTTCATTGGTATGTTCTTATATACTTATCATAAATGTATAAATTTTGGTTATGTTAATTAATTGGTGTTTTCTAAACCTAATATTCATGGTTTATACAAAAAATAATTTGAATACATCAATAACCCCCAAAACCACATGCCTTATCCGGTTCCTTAATTTATTATACTGGAATGATTATAATAAATAAAATCCTAAAGAGACAATCAGTTTAGTATTCATGGAAAACCGTATTAGAAACATGAAACCCATTTTACATTGGGGATATAAAATATTTCATGGAAAAACTAAAACCTCGGAATCCTTGAAACTCTTTTAACTATTTCTTATTCCTATCATGGGTAAAGGAAACAAAATAAGGGTGATATCAATTTATCATTATTGTTACCTAAGGAAAATGTACTCATGACTCAATAATAATAAACAATATGGAATGTTAAAAAACTAGAAAAAATTTTTGTTTCTAAAAAAATATCATATTCAATATGGAAATATAGATAACTAAATAATTTGAAATTTAATCAATAATATGTGAATAAAACTTATATATAAACAATATAACAAATCATGTAGTCTAATGAAATAAAAATATCTAAATTCATAATGATGGAAATCATAATGATGTATGTATAAAACATTGCATTGATACTTCACGAAAATAATATAATACTATCATGGCTTGATGACAATAATATAATAATACCAATGATTAATGATAACAATGTAATATTTTGAATACTTTTTTCCTTGAATGCGACACTACCAATTCATTATGTTAAAAATATAATAAATGGGTAAGGCCTCGGCAACCCCCAAATCAATTTTTTATCATCATACTTACAAATGCATCAAAATTATATATTGTTCCCTTCACTTCACATATGAAATCCAATTCATTATTCACATATTGAATAATCCATTTAATTATTAAATACAAATATCCATATTGAAAAGATGATTTAAATTTATCAATATTACTCCAATTTCACAAATAACATTCAATGTAGACACCATCTGTAAAAATAGAATACATTTTATGAAATAATAATTCTTTTGATAAATGAAATGTGTATTTAATTAAAATTTAATCCCAAAAAATATTATTACAATAAATTTATTTCTTAAAGAGAAAGTTATCAATCACAAAAGAACTTGATATTTTCAAGTTATCTTTTACCACTGGGTTATTTTAATATAAAACCACATAGATGATATATTTCAAATTGAAACATACAATACCATGAATAATGAATGAATCATGGTATTAAATTTCAATGTTACTGAACTTACGCTAGAAAAAATAAATAAGTGGTGATAATTTGGTGTGCCTCAGTCACGAAATGTTTGAAAATAATCCTTTACATTGAGTCTAAATTGTAACATGTTTCATTATATTCCATAAAAAGAAACATATATAAATTATTTTATTTATTTTTTATTATTTTATAGATTTTATATCTTTTAAATTAATTATTACAATGGATTATAGAACAACATAAACAATAATTTTTACATTGGGTGTTTTGACCAAATTTGGTTATTATTAAAACAAGACTTTGGTAGGATGACTATGGTAAAATGTATAACTATGTAAACAAATTTTGAATGATAATAATGTAATAATAATCATATTTATACATATATTATACTTTTAAAACCAATTATGAAATTTTCTATTTAATAATAATCAAACGTTACTATAATAGAGACGATATGTCGTATATATTGATGAGTAATATTTCCACTGTTCAACGACAATTATAGAAAGAATTTAACTGACATTATATAATTAAATAACTATACTAATATCATTAATGTTATTTTATTTAGTTATATATGATAATATATATAATTCTTTTTGATGTAAAAGAATCACATCTTGTTGAGGAGAATGTAGTCCACACGTCAATGAACGATATTGTCACATTTTAGTGTCTGAAAAAGATATTAAATAAAATTATACATTATATATAAAAAAATTATTTATTACATTAAAATCATAAATATTCCTATTATTTCACATATTTTTATGTAAAAATATCCTTATTAAATTACATGATATGTGTGAACATATCACCTCCCTTAGACGAGGAGGTACCCCACACATCCACAAATGTAGTTATCGTATTTAAACCCAATGAAACACATATATTTTTGTGTTATATAAAAAACTCAAAATAAAAATGACCTAAAAGATATCATATTTATCATATTTATGTTTTTCAATCATAATTCGAAATAACTAAATGTGGAAATTTAAAAATTAATGACAATATTTTGTGAGTCGTTAGTTCATCATTCACGAATTGTAAGTAAGATACACATTTGATGGAAGATTATTTAGTAGTAGTTTATAACTAAACATAAAAAGATTTAAGTATATTTAAGATACTAATGTTATTATATATTTATTTAATAATAATATTTGAATGGGTGGATAAACAAATAAAACATAAATGTACATTGAAGAATGTAACTTCAGTTTCAGGTAACACTATTTGGTTTCAATCAAACGGATTACAAGGATTTCATTATACCCACGATGAGTCTGTGAATATTAGGTAATATATTTTTCAATCTTATTAGGTAGTATTATAGTTGATCCAAATATTAATTAGAGTTGTGATTAAGTGGATGAGTGATTTCTTTTTTATAATGGAGGGGACATACATTTTACTAAATACCAAATGATATAACCTATTGGGTGGAATCCCTTACATCATGTGCCACAAAAATGGAATAATAATGGATGAAATGGTAAATATTATATATATAATCTTCCAACACTGAAAAATATGTTCATTTTTTTAATTTTATTCCTCAAATTCTATGATCCCAAAATTTTATCATTTTGGTTTTTATTATGTTAACTAGTTTTATAGCATAAGTAATTTAAGAATTTTGAAGAAATTTAAGTGGTATTTATTATAAAATATGTAAACATGTAATTATATTTATGATATATTATTTTCAAAATACACGGAAAATTTTTTGTAGAAAATAATTTTAAAACATGTGCATGTAATGCGCAAAACCACTACTTTAACTCAAACCATAATAAAAACGATTTTACTATATAGTGGTCAATATATTAAATATAAAAAACAAATTATAAAATGAATGAACAATAATTTATATCTATCAACACTAAAAATCCACATGGTGGAATAATATTTTAATAAATTTTAAATCTTTTAATAAAAAATAATTTATTATAAAATACCATTAAGGTAAATATAGAAATTATTTATATAATTGCAATTTAAAAATTTTAAAACATTATTGGATTTAAAATATATTATGTTCAAATTTGTGTAACATGATATATTTTCCCACCAAAATAATTAGGCATAATAATTCAGTAAATTTAGTTTTATTTTAATTTTTATAGTGTCATTTATCTTATTAATTATTAAGTCATTAGTCCATGAATTACCATTTTTAAGCACTAAATGTAATTATAAAATATATAAAAACTATATTTAAATTATTCTTTAAAATATAATTTAAAATAAAGAATAATTTTCTTTACCAAACTCATGTAGTTTTTTTTTCAAATTCTACTGTTATATAAATGTTAAAGGTAAAAAATTTTCCTTTTTTGTTATTTTTAACATAACTTATAATCAGCCACTTTTTTGAACATGTATCCCAGTATGTCATTAAATTATAATCAAGAGGGGATATTGTAGAAATATTGGAGTAAAATGCATTTTGGACATGTGTATAGGTCATTTTAGTCCTTAACTTTAATTTTTTTTTCACATTTTAAGAATTATTCTTACCTAATCGTTGTAATTAATTTTAATTTCTCTAACTAATATTTTTTGTGACATAAATAAATTATTATTAGAATAAAATGATAAACATATTAAAACCATCCATTCTTTTCAAAATTCAATTCACTTAAGTTGAAAAATATATATTAATGTTAATCCCACATATATGGAAGGAAGTGGATTTTATTGTGAAATTATGTAAAATTTCTTTGAGTCATCACATCAAATTTAAAAAAAATGATTCCAATTATCGAAATTTGATTTATAAAAATATTATTTATTTACTAGGACTTTAAATAAAATTTTAAATTAAATTTAACATTTAAAAATATTTAGCTGAAAATCTAGTTTCCAACTAAAATGCAGTAATATTTACTATTCCGAAAAATAAAACATAGGAAAAAATTAAACAAATAATCTTAAGCTATTTTATAAACATATCATTAATATTTTATATCTATTTTTAAAAATAATAATTATTAAATTTTAAAAATATAGTTTTAAAATAGGAATTCCAGTATAAGGAAGAAAAACATAGTGTTACACGTAACATAAGTTAACTCAGTGTTGTGGGTATTGTAAGATAAACCCGGTGTTGCACATAATTTACTCTAATATCTAAATAAAATTTATTATAAAACTAAAATTATGTAATTTTTTCGCTGTTATATTAATAATTACATAAGTTTCATGTTCATTCATTTTATTACATATTACAATTATTTACATAAAAAATTGATATTGCAATAATCAAATCACTTCATAAATGAGGTATTCTACACGAATTTATAAGAAACAATACAATATTACATTGAATGTACTCATAATAACATAAACAATATATTATAATAAATGAATCATAATTATTTCATAAATATCATGCATAAATTTTAATTCATCATAGTAACTGACCAAGAATGAATGTGATGGAAAATTTTTCATATCATTATGTGTACGTTGTAGTCTAGACATACCGACGAGTGATAATGCTACTTCTCATTTGAATTTATTGTGGTAGAAAATGGTAGATAAAAAATTATAAAAAGATCATAATATTATATATGTTCAAATGATAATTTTAAAATTTATCCCATTAATAAATTTGAGTAATATTAAATAAATTTGAAATTATTTGGTTACAATTTTGTGCAATTTATTGAGAAAACACCTTAATCATACAACTTAAGCATTGAAATAATATATTATAATCAATCGATGACATTTAAGGGGTTTTTAAGGTAGATAATAAGGCATATGTTTAGTAATGGGATTATCATGAGGGATCATGAATTGTGGGGAATATATGAGCGGTAGTATCATGTTATTAGTGAGGGAGAGAACAGATTATGAATTTATCAACAGTTTAAAATTCAATAATTTCATACTCATGTTTTCAAAAATAGTAAATAATAAAATATTATAAGGATATGGAACAAAATTTATCAATCAGTAAAAATAATGTTATTTTATTTTTGAAAAATTATTTCTTATGTTAAACTTAATGAAAAAATTATAAATATTTCCATTCAAAAACAACTTATATATTATCTCCATAGAGTATGACAAAAAATAATGGAAAATTTGTTAAATTAGGTTTATTTTTTTTGTACAAAATATTGAATAATTTTTATAGTAATAAATATCTATATTTTTGAAGAAACATATTTTTAAACAAATGTACCAATCACACAAAAAGCCCACTTTTATATAATTCAATTTAAATCATAAAGCTATATTTATCATAAATACATTCCATATACAAAAATTTATATTAATGTAAATATATTTTAATAACCATAAAATCTAAGAAAAATCGTTATTCAATTAATTAATAATTATGAGATTAATTTAAGAAGAAATAAAATCATTTTCACATAATAATAGTTATTTAGAACAGAAAATCCGTTTTACCTTCAAAAGAATTTAATTTAATTTATATCCAACTACAAATTAATGAATTAATTATTTAAATATTTAAACAACTCAATTTATTAATTTAGTTATTAACCCATAAATACATTATCAAGGTGATAAATGTCATAAAAGATTATAATAATTTTATAGAATGTCATGGATTATTTATAATTGGTGCTCTGTGTAATGAAATTCATCAATCAAATCAAAATTATTAAAATAGAAATATATAATAAAATTGATGGGTAATTTTTTATAACTATACTATATGTTTTTATCCAATGAATTTTTTTCAATATGAAAATATTTTTCTTCTGTCATAGCATCATAAATTCTATGATTTCCCTTGTAGTGTCCTCAAATTAATGGATTTACCAAAAAAACAAGTTTTAGGTAACAAGGACTATTTTGAATCACATTGTGTCATTGATATGTAATATCATTTGATTTTAAATAATAATATTAGTCATTATTAATTGGTATAAACATCGAATTATGTAAATGTAAATGATCATGTTTATACTTCCTTATGAAAGATCAAATAAATTAACTATGAACATGATATACATTTGCTCGGATAGCCCAATATTAAAAACAATAACCACATGATCAAATTCATTTTTGAGAATGGTAAATTTAGGTCTCAAAATATCATTATCTATAAATATAATGACCTTCAATGTAGATTTTATTATGAATACATTTTCACCAGCTCTAAATAGAACATCTTGATGATGGTTATCACTATTAATTTTATATAAACTACAAGATGAGTTGATGTGCTATATGATGGTTATAGCCTTATCTACTATCTCATTTGATATTTTTGGTCATAATAACATTATTTTTCCAACATTATAACATTAAAATGGGTTTATAAACATCCATCAATAGACAGATTCATAACGGTACATCAAAATAAATGAGTGAAAGTCATTTTTCTAAGAAACTTTCCCCCTAATAAGTTAATGTCCCGAACAACTTTGAAATAAATTCATCATAATCTTAAAAAATAATATGAGTATTGAATCATCCTATTATAATAATAATAATTCAAATAATCCTCTGTTTTATTAAACCTCAACAATATTTCACAGTCCAACTTATGACTTCTCCATAACAAAATGTTAAACCAAGGATCATGATCCCATAATGTTCATATTATTACCCTATCAAATCAAAAAAATTAAATAAAATATATCATATAATGATGATAAAGAGATAAATATTATCCTATGGTGATTATGTATGGTAAAACCATATTCTAAATGACTATAACCCAAATAGTATTATTCTCCCTAGATGGCTTTGGGAGTATAATACGAAAATAAGTGGTAATGTTTTGCAATATACAATATAAAATATATATTTTCTATAGGAACCCATTACACATTTATCTATCTTACATAACCTAATGGAATACCTTGCATCATTATATATACTATGTTATATACATTTTTATGTTTTCTTGGATGAAATATTCTTTTTGACCTCAATACATATTCATAATTCTTAGATAGGAAGAGAATGATGAATTCTCATATTCATAAAATAGATAAATATTTATTTCTTCTATTGAGGGGAATAATATTTTATTCAAAAAAATTATGATTCCATGAATTTCATTATTGATCATAGAAATAATCCCTTCCATATAGAGTTCCACATAATCCTTTTATGCCACATTAATCATCATATAAATGGATGGTTGAAAATTCATGACATATGATATTATTTGTGTGCTGTCATATTGATTTAAAATTCCATATACTTTGAATCAATAATTATTTGATCTTTTTAGTATGTATCATGTACATATTATAGTGTATTTTCTATTTTAGAAAAAGATTCACATTTTTTCCTACCAAGAGTGTTACTGTATTGAGTATTTATAACCACTAATAAAATTCAACAACCACCCTTCAATAATTTTTTACACTATCTATATATATATATTCCCCATGATATTATGATAAGAATATATAATACAAACATTTCCCCATAAAAATAATTCATCCATATTTTTTAGGATAGTGTTACTATTTACCAATCTAAATCATGAATCGAGTAATTGATTTAGGAATTTTCAATTTTAATGAGGCATAATTCATCACTAAATCATTTTTAGGAGGATGTATCACATTACCTCCTAAAATACATGAATATTTTTTAGAAATTCTTATCTAATGGGATTTCACATATGTTTAGGTACACTTACCGTCCTTATTTTCAACACAACGATATTTTTCTTACATTCTTATATTTAATATAATATGGAACCCTTTCACATCAACTCAGTTACTGAATTTGATAGGCAAGAAAAATTTATATGGAATTATTGATATTATTTTACCAACCAAATAAAACTAAAAATCAGGGTTAAAGTGGATCAACAATGTGATTTCAATATTTTCCCCCTAAATAAGGATATATCAATATACAATAACATGAGATTATCTAACCCAATAATGTGAATTTTTTTCGGAGTAATTCATACATGGAAAATTTGTAATACAAATTATCCTTCCTCACTGTATTTTGAAAAATTCTCAATTGATCTTCATGCACTATTATTTTCATCTAAAATATAAGTATATCTTCAATAATGACTACAAAAAACATACCAATGTAATCTATAATGATTATATACACTCGATAATTGGAGATAATGTAGCCCTATATAATCATAAAGTCTTTATCTTGTATGGAATTATGTGATGGAGATTTCATCCTTATAAACCATCATTTGATGATATCCTTAATGATGTTAAGTCTAATAAATTTATTGATGTCTATTAATCTTGTGATATAATTCATCGATATTATATAAATGATATGTGTACTTGATGATGAACTATTAAAATTATTTATAATCCATTCAAAGGGACATTGACCCATCTTTATTCATAAAAAAATCTGTTCCCCTCTTGGTGATGAATTAATGAATTTGAATCCTTAATAAAAATTATCCATGAGTTGAATCTTCAATTCATGTAAATCAATTGGGCCAATCATCATTGATTATTTGAAATAATTTCATTTATAGTTATAAGTTCTATTTAAAACATATCCATAAAACATTGGGGATACTATGATTTGTTTTTCATTAATACATCAACATAATATTGAACTATAGTAATATCATCGATATTGATTTTTTATTCAAAATATTTTATATAAATATATATCATTAATAAGTAGTAATACCCATAAATAATATATTAAATAAATTAGAATTTTATATTCCTCCATTAATTAAATACTATCATATGTCAATTTATAATACCATATGAGACTTCCCTTTCATGTTAATTTTCATAGGATTTATATTAAAAGATCAAATATATTACAAAATTCAAATAAAAGTAAACAAAAGAGAATTTTGAATGATATTAAGAAAATATATTCTAAAAAAATTCTATAAAATTGTATATATAGACATGATATGTGATAATAATAATATTAAAAAGAAACCCTTACCTCAGTATATTGTCATTTAGGTTTTACATTATTCCCATAAAAAATTATCAAGATATAAAAGAGTGTCTAGATCTATAATAAAATAATAAATTATCATGTATTTATTACATGGTCACTATACCATTCCTTACATCATTTTCTTGTCCAATTTCAATAGTTCAAATTAAATAAGTATCATCCTGTTTAATATTTTGTAAAAGGACTCTAGAACCCATTTTAATCATTAATTCTGTGATTCATCACCCAGTTTGTTTAATGATCATTCTCTATTCAATTATAATATTATGTGACTACGGAACATTAATTTTTTTTCCCAAATTTTTATTTTACTTCTAGGAATCATCACATAAAATCAACATTATTTCACATGGTGTCCATATTCACATAGATAAAATATTTACTAGAGCCCATATGAATATATACCATATGCTTCCCTCCACAATTCTTATATGAATGAAATTTCCTCATATGTAAATCATCATATTTAAATCCTTAAAATCAAAATAATAATAAATATTTAAAATTTGATATTACAGTTGGGTATAAAATATGATAATTTCATTATAAACATCAATGTCTCTTATAAAAAAAATCATTTATAAATTTGTTGTAAATATAGTACATAGTTAATCAAATTTTTATTTTATAATTGATGATAAAACCAGTTAAATACCTTGCCAATTAGGTTTATTTTTTCTCTTATTACTAGTGGATTATTTATAATTCATATTTGGTTGATGTAATTACATATCTATTTTCACATGGGGATGTTGGAGAAATTTAATACTGAAAAATAAAATCATAAACTATTCTATTTTTATGATTTCAATATTCATAGCATGCCTCAAATAATTAATAAGTGTCCATTGTTAATCATTTTTCTATTCTATTATATTTACAATGAATAAATTATTTTATCATAAATAAACTATATAAGGGAAAATTTATTTTCGAAACCAATAATCTATTACCCAGTGACTAGGGGATCAATAGAATAACTGATGCATGGTTTACATTTCTTTATAAAATACCTAATATTGATTTGTTCTATCAATTGTCCATTTAGATGTTCATCATGATTCATGGTACCATTCATATAATTATTATCTTTCAAGAGAATAGTAAAAATATTTCAAATCACAACTCCAATTTTCATTGGATTTACTTGTAGATGGAATTTTAATATTTATTTATTTTCATCATAAATATGATTCCTCCTAAGTGATTATAATGAATATAATGTAAATGATTACTATGAGAAAAATAAATCATAGTGAGTAATAAAGTAATCCCAAAAAAGAAATCATATGATATCTAAATCATAAAAACTAATTAATAAACAATAACACCTTCAAAATAACAAAATTCATTCATAGTCACCATCTATTAAAATAATTCACAATTGTTGATAAATAAATTTAGAATTAACTGAAGCATATCCCCCTGAGTGTATGACTGAATGAATAGTCTCAGGACCACTTATTTTGTATAGATCATGATCAATTTAATACCAAATCCACTCATTTAATATTTTTTTACTACAAGATGCATCTATTCTAAAGGCAAATCCACATTCTAGTATCTAGAAATGGAATTATTTTCTATGAAAACCAAACAACCCATAATTTCTAATGCTTCGTGAAATTATACTACACATGAAATTATCCTAATGGTTTTCTAAACAAAATATATTTTTATTGAATAAATATTAAATAAACCATTCAACATTTCAGAAATTGGATACCCAATCATTATATATATATTAAAATATTTTAGATAAATATTAAATACTTAACACAACAAATTAATTCATGTGACCATAAAATTTTATATTATATTATGACTCGAAACATAAATCATAATATTTCAGGAATAATATTCCATTTATCCTCCAAAAATATTCTAAAATAGAAAACATAATATAAATATCATATTTAAAACATTTCATCATAAAATAGTGATTGGGAATATAAGATACAGTGAACTCCAATCTTGTATAATAGTAAATAAAAGACATAAAAATAAATTATAATATCAATTAGTAATTAAATCATATGGGAATGAGAATATGATAATAACTTAGACTAATCATTTTCAATTAGATAAATACTATTAATTATAAGTCGAATAATTATTCCTCTTCATAATATAATACATAAATCATCTATGCATTGAATGATAAATATTTTATTATGATCCATGAAATAATATCCTAAGTAGAATACATGTTTCGACATTCACAAATGTTTAGGAGAGAAGTTCGATAATTTCGGATCACTGACAGGTTTTTCAAAGTGGTAAGGGTTCACACTTTATTCCATAATTTCATTACAAAATGTTCACCAGAATGATTATCATATTGTAATGAGTACCTTATTGAAATATTTTCCACTATCTATCCCAATTCATAATACAAAATTATATATCAATCATTTTCCATTACATTAGAGGGATATATAACTCTATGACCACTAATCACATATTGAAAATAATATATTTTTATCGAAAAATATCATAAAAAATAACAATATCATTAAATAATAACCCATTAAATGGAAACATTTTTCAAAAATAATTTAGTATTTTTCAATGAACAACCTATTTAAGAGATATAAGATCCATAAATGTTTCATCATAAATAAATTATCCAATAGAAAATAAATGGGATTGAAATAATGAAACATAAAAAATCATAATAATCAGTTATAAAGATAAATAAATTGGATTGTATCATGATATCATATCACCTATGAAGTATAACAATCCATAAATTCGATTCACATAGATAAAAAACAAGTATTTGTTATTTTGAAATTTTCTATCAAAACATGCGAAAAAATATATTTATTTTGTAACAAAATTTACAAAATTTTGATAGGATATTCAAAAAATACTGTTCTTTTAATATAATCAATGAAACATGTTATAGAATATTCAATCAAATTAATATTTATTACCGTAAAAAATCAATTCAAATAAAATTTGTTAAAATGTAACAATACATGATCATTTTTTAAAAAATTTAAAAAACTCATTTTGTAATGTTTTAAAAATAATATTTGTTTAAATTTTCTAAATTTAGTCAAATGTACTACACATTGACCACTTTATTAAATCTCAATTATATGAATAATTTTTCATATAACATCATTGATGTGTGTTGATGTTGAATAAAAATATCCTTCACTAAAGAGAAAACACAAAGAACATTAATTTATGAACATTTTATATATCATTGTTAATAATAAATGTTGAAAAATGTTACTAATACATAATAAATATATAAACTAACAAAATATATGATTATAATTTTTTTTAAATTTAATGATCCAAATATTTTCTACTATTAAAAAACCATTCACAATAAAATCCAATTAAAATGATATTTAATCATAAATGTAATACCTTAATTTATAGATTTCTTTACTGTGTTCAAAAATCATTTATTATAAAAATATTTTTAATATATATATATAATCTAGAACTATACTAATAAATAAATCACTATGTTTCATTTTGTAATATTTATAATAAAACTTTTACTAATAACAACATCATTGGATGAACATTCATGTGAAAACATGTGTGTTTTGAATGCTTGTTTTAGTTTAGAGGTTCTAATAATTTAATAAATGTAATGGGATCATCTTATCTGTAATACTATTAATTAAATAAGTATCATATTTATTAATTAAACACAATTTTAAAATTTCAAATTTAATGAAGTTAGGAAAAATATGTAAAATCACTACCTAAATGTGGATATCCATGAGTAATAATGAATGACCATATCATTTTTAAATAATTTAAAGGTAAATGTTTGAGTAAGATGATGTTATTATATTATATTAATTATATCAAAAATACAAATTATAAACATTTAAAACATATTTATAACATATCGTGAAAGATAGTGATGTCAAATGTATCATATCGTAGTGTGGAGGTGGTAGTCCCTATATACACATGAAAAATTTATTCATTTACCATTATATGGAAATAATTAATAATATGGTTGATAAATAAGAAAAGCATTATATTTTGAAGATACATATTAAATTATTTGATAAGGGATAATATAAAATTAGAGGTGTTAGAAGAAAAAATAAAATTCCAGTTACTCGGTTAAGAGGTATACATATTTATTGATATACCTCAATTGGATTACCCCTAGATATGTGAAAATAAAATAAAAAAACATCTAGTACATGGTCATTGATATCAATATGGTATTTTATTAGGTCCTTAATGAGCTATAAGGAACATAAATTGTGACAAGAGTTGTTATGTTCAACTTTTATAAGGGTGAGGGAGGACACTCTTGGAGTTTTCAAAAGATTAAAATATAATAATGTGTTAATCAGGTAATATGGGTCCAAATATCCATTTCAATGAATATTAGATGTATAAGTTCAAAAAAAATTAAAAATAAAATTTAATCAGGTTTTTTGGGTCATTTTAAATCTTATCTCTTAGTCTAAGACTCGATAAACCCACATTTACAATATCTATGGAAAAATTCAATACATTTATTATTCATTATAAATAAATAATTAGTTAATGTTATAAAAATGTTTTTAAATGATTCCAAATTTTCATTTTATAATGTTAAATTAATATAATTGGTATAAATTAATTTTAAAATAATTCTACAAAATATAACAAAATTGATTCTCAAACCGTGAAATTTTAAAAATTAAATTTACTTTACCTTCATTATATTCCATTTTTAATAATTTAGAAGAATGATAATGTATTTAATTTAATGAACTATATAAAAACATAAAAAAATAAATCATAAATATATATTTATTTTATATATGATGATAAAAAACATTATGGAAATTAAAATAGTTTTCTTGGAAAACATATCTTCTTACCATAATGTCCTTTTATTTCAAATTATATCTAACTAAAAATGAATTAATTCGTTATATAATAAAATAAAATAAAAATTATTCGGTTATTCATATTCATATACTCTATTCCAATGGACTGGAAATAACTATCACAATAAATAATAATATTTTAATATAATAACTTACATTTTTTTAAATTGGTGTTGTGTTTAGGAAAAGATATCAGAGATACCAAATTTACATAATGAAAAATAAATCATAAATCTTATTCATTAAAATTCTCAAATAACAATAGTTCAAACGATAGTTCATGAATTCGACAAAAAATATATATTTTACAATGTATGGGTTTTTCAATGAAAGGTACATTATTTTCTATTTTACAAAGTAGAATGTCTAATTTAAAACATAAATTCACAAACAAATAATTGGAATAAAGATATTGAATTCAATAAATATTTGATACTTCCTTCTAATAAATTACAATCTATAATGTTCAATTTTCTTTATAGTATATTTGTTAAATTTTTAATATAATTAACTTTGTATGAAATGTTTCTAATATATTTGTTATAATAACAAAAAAGATCTATTATTTGATAATTTGAAAATATATTTAATTATAATGAAT
Organism: Viscum album; assembly: GCA_963277665.1. NCBI lineage: Eukaryota > Viridiplantae > Streptophyta > Magnoliopsida > Santalales > Viscaceae > Viscum > Viscum album. The sequence continues at coordinate 1,317,309,759 of OY728143.1, forward strand.
ATTTTTTTCATAGTGAAATCATACTGTAAGGACTCAGCAAACAAAATTACATATTCTAGTTATTTTAAACTGTAATTTAAATTATTAAAATTATGAGGATTTTTTTGGAATATCATTTTAGATAAATAAGACTAAACAATTCATTGTAAATTCATAAATTATAGGTGGACACATCTAGTAAGTATTTTTTTTTCTTTCATTAAATAATTTTTTTTTAAAAAGAGGGATTGTGTTTAAGAAAAAATCATCATAATTTGTCACTTGACCACTTATAGTTGATACAATTATTTATAACCATATAAAAAACATTTTATAAAATTTTATAAGCACAAAAACAAAGAAACTGACATAAAATATAAGAAATTATTATTCTAGAGAAACCCTATAGAAACACATTCGTATAAACAAGCATTTTTAAACCAATAATGAATCATCATTTCAAAAAAGATCACTATCATGCCTTTTGAAAATCTAGTCATTTTCCAAAAACTCATAATCATGAATATAAAAAATTTGTCTATAATTGAGACATCATTTTATATTTCACATATAAAAATGGAATAAAAAAATAATTCATACTCCATCTACAGAGTACATAAATCATCAGAGGTTATAATGTTACCATATGTCCCTGGTTTATAATGGAATCACCCATCACTGGTTGGAAACCTAACCAAAAATCCTTGGTATATCAAATAACCACCAATATGTGGTTTATAATAGAATAGAACATTATTATAAAAAATACCATGAACTATTAAATCCACTTAAATAATTAATATATGTATCCTAAAATAATATTTGATGAAAATAAATATTTCATTTTGAAATCAATAATTTTTAAAAACTACCCAAGTCAATTGGAAAATATTTTCTTTGAATGTAATAAAAAAATCAAATAATATTCTTAAAAATATTATATAAAAATGAAGGTATGAAATTTTACTTATTCCATACATGTAAAAAGTATATTTCATTCAAATGTTTTATGAATTAACATTAAAATAATTTGTTTTAAGGAATCTCCCATACAAATATTTTATAATTTTTGTGAGAACAAATCATATGGATAGATTATTCATATCCACTGAAAATTAACATTAAAATTTTATAAATAAAACATAAGATATTGAAATTCCATTTCAAAAATTATCATATAAATGCAAAATCAAGACGTTGATGTTTAACCCAATGAATCAAAATTGGCTTTAGAATTCTGTGTACTTGAGTTCGACATCCTTAAAACATGTTAAGTCCTCTTGTATAATGGTTTAAACAAATTTATTAATTTATTATATAATTAAATAAATATTGATAATATGGTTTGTGATAGTATTATAACTTCTTAACACTTATTAATTAATAATTTTTCATTATTTTAATTGTTTTGGGAGATTTTGTTTCAATGTTTCATTGTAATGTAATTATAGAATAATTTTATATTTCATATTTAAATTGACATAATAGTACATAAGTATAAATATATGATAATAATTTATATTCAAAAGTATAAATTTTTACAAATTGTTTTTCAAAATTGAGGTTAATTCATTTAATAAAATGTATGTGATAAATGTTTAGTTAGTTTTTGTAGTTTTTCAAACATTTGGGAACTAGTTTATTTTTATTTATTACAATGAATATATATTTTTTATAGATCATCTAAAAAGTTATAATATAATTTATGAAATTTTATTTATCTATAATAATAGTTTTGTTTGCGTGAAATGATGACACTAATAGAAGAAATAAAAATTAATATCCATGAACACAGTTAATCCCCATAATTAGGAAAATGGTTTTCTATCATTGAATAATAGAAGATGAGAAATGAAATGGTTATAATATATTACAATATAAAAATTAAATTCTATTATTTATATTATATTAGATTTACTATTATTTTATGTCTGAATGAAGAAATGATAATATAGAAGAATAAAAAAATATGACGATGATTTTTACAAAAGTTTCCTCTTGAATATCACCCCATTGAAGGACACATTAAGGAGCATGAAAATTGTTAATTCAGTGAGGCCAATAGAACATGGACATGGGGAGAGTAGTGAGAATATTTTTTGGATGATATATTGTAATTTTCATGTATTTTGAGGATAATTAGATGGTGATGATTAGTATTAATGCTTCTTATGGGCTGGTTTTATGTTATTAAATATTAATTATTTTACATTTATAATGAGATATTTTAATAATTAATATTTTAATGGAATCATTTAGTCAATAAATAAAAAATCACCAATTTAATGTTGTTGTTTGAATAATTTTATGATTTTTCATTTTTTAATTTAACATATTTCATTATTTTACCTATACCATGGTAAATGATTTGATACCATGTTAAAATTACTATGACTAAAAATAAAAATTAAATTATTATTTAATTTTAACCATATGACCTCAATTATGAAATATATTTATAGTATTAAATTCCCAAAATTGGAAGATTTTCTTTAAAACAAATCATGATTACCCTATGAAATTTTGGTTCAAGAGGTATATTTTTCTGAGAAAAGTTGATTTTATATTAATTATATGGGTAAAAATTAGCATTATTTGAAAAACAAATTATATTTTATTATATATAATCTATATATTTCAATTAAACCATTCCCAATTGAATATTATTTTAATTAATTAATAAGACAAAATTTAATGTTCTTTTTAATATTTGTTTAAATTATCTCACTTTTGAAACAAAAAATACACCATTTATAAAATAAAATATCAATTTTATTTAAAGTAATTTATTTAGTTAGAATATAACTAAAAATAATAATGTTACATTAAACCATTTTCAAACAAATGGTACATTTAATTTTTTTTAATTTTTTGAATATAAATGACATTTATTTAAATGATCGTTTTGACAATTCGCTGGAAAAGTATTATTTTCTAAAAAATATAAATCATTATTCATAAGATAATTATAAAAATTTTATTCCAAAAATTAAATAATTCTTTCTAAATTTAAAAACTAATAATTATAAAATATGATTTTAAATATAACCTAATATAAATATTTTTAATAAAACTATTTAACACTTAACATATTTATAAATAATTTAAAAACTGAATACAAAATTAAAAATAAATGTGAAAAATTTTATTTTATCAGCTACTCGGTTGTTACATTCTCCCCTTCTAGAAAATTAATCTTGTTAATATTTTCCACATACTAAAAATTGGGGTTAATTTTCTCTCATATCAATTTCATATTCTAGTGTTACTTCTTTAACTATTTATATTCTCCACAAAAGTAAAACATTTTGAATTAAAATGTTTTATTGTATTTTAAATCAATAGTCAAGAATTTGAAACAGATGTTCCACATAAGACTGGATCTCTTCCAAACAAACTACTCTTGGTAACAAACCAATATATGAATCTAGCGAATAATTTCATAACATCAAAACATGAACAAAATTGTGTAACATGGATTAACTAGTAGCCGAATCAACTCAGTATAAATGTATTTGAACATTATCTATGATTTCATATAGTTAAATGAGACATGTAATTAACAATAACTTTATACCAAAAATCATTTCTCATTTAAATGGATACATTCTATATAAAACATGATAACATACATTGAATGAAATATCATTCCACATGTTATCTTCATAAGATTTCCTCCATCTCCTAGATGCCCTCATATTTTATTGAATTATGTTAACCTTCTAGAAAATATAAAAATCTAATTATGGTCCTAGATTCCTCATTTACCTTATTTGATCTCAAAATGATGGTGTTTGACACCAGTTTCCATTAAAAATCCTCAAAATGTGGAACCTATATACTAGAATGAAAACATTAATTATATGAAAACTACAATAAAGAGATATGTTGATCATGTCATCCATGGTAATGCATTGACTGAGAAAAAATATTTTATTCCATGTTTTTAATTGTTCATTATTTCTATCATTATGACTAAGGATTAAATCAATGATTAATGTTAATTCAATTCACAATAACATTAGATGGCCTTTCTAAAAATTGTAACGACAACTAATATCACGATAATATAAAATTGATAGTGGAACACAATAAAACTTGAATATCTTTATAACATAATAATGATTAATTTTATCTAAATATATATTTTATTAAGTGGTATGTAAATTTGATTATATAGGTTGTCAATCAACAATAACACAAATTGAATTATTACGTAATTTTTTCCCCACTATGAAATCCAAGGATTCATTTTTCAATTTCCAATCTAAGATAAGAAATGGATAAAACATCCCATTTGGTAAATTTCCATCAACATTATCATGTTTTCAATTAAAATATTTTATAGAAAATTCTGGAATATCTTCTTAACATAAAAATGGAAAATTTTATAGAAATAAAGTGCATCTAAAATGGAAAGAAAATATGAATATTTAATCAATCGATCATGAATAAAAGAAATTACATTGATACCTTGAGAATTTTTTTGTTGTCTGGCTATGAGAAACAATGATATATTTTATGATTTTCAATTTGACCATAGAAAATCATGAACCATAATCTTAGGTAATTTTCATTCTACATTATTATGCTGAAAGGTCAATCATTTCATTAAATTACAACAATATCTATCTTCATGACATCGAAACTGTATTACTCTTAATGTTCAAAATACATCTCAATAATTATAGGATTATTTTAAAATATTGATCTATGATATTTCTTTAAAAAATACCACTAAATGAGAATAAAAAGTTACACATTATCTATTCATAAATCCCAGAACACATTCATTGTCAACATTAAATTCAGGAACCATAACGTTCTTAAGAGGGTCTAAATTATTCTATAATCCTGGTTTTCCTTTTGAGATTTATTAATTATATATGATCGATATGATTGAACTGTCTTGTGAATAAATAATATGGAAGTTCAAAAAACAAAAAAAATATAATCCAATATAAATTAATTCATTAACCACCTGATATTGTTTCAAACATACCTTACTTAATGATGCATTGTGTTTTCAAATCAAGGAATCATACAATTTTTTTATTTCCTAGATGGTAATTAATCATGAAAAAATAATCATTAATATGTTCTAGAAATTTTCTCTTCTTAATGTTCAACACTATCAGATTAAATAGATTATTTATTTAGTTATTATCATTATATGCATCACAATAGGGACCATATAAATATTTCCCACTTTTTTTTAAAGCAAAGAACAATATAATCTAATTCTGAATTAGGTGGATGATAATTTTTCTATTGTGGTTTCCATTTCCATAAATCATAAAAATTACATAATAATTCTACATAATAACTTAAATAATTTCCTTAAATGAAGAATCAAATTTCATTGAATCATTACTATTTTTTTGGGAAAGGAAAGAATATTATTATTTAATAAAATTAGTATTAACTCAAAAATAGTCCACAAAATTTGTTTTTCTATATAATTTTAACTTCTCTTTGTGTTAACCTATTTTATGGTCTAGATAAGAGAGAAATGTTATCAAATAATTGTTTTTAATAGCCTCTTAATTCATAAAAAACATAAAATATCAGTATATTTTTTGGTTCATAGATAGTTTTAATCCAATGTATTTGGTATAAACTATAATTTCATAATTTATTTTAATGTTACCAAGAAATGATATCATTTTTAACCAAAAGTCAATTTTTAAAATATATATTGTACGAAATATTTTCATTATGGGTTTAAAAAACAATTCAAATATTATTTAAACATCCTCTTAACTTTTTGAATAAACTACAATATAATTAATAGAAACAACCACAAACTTGTCAAAATTCTCACAGAAGATTCTATTCATAATATTAAAAATTATATTATTATTATTTTTAAAAACAAAGGGAATAATGAAAAAATATTATGGACTATATCATGTTTTAAATAAAAACCTCAGAATATAATCCCATTTTATATTCAATATTTAGTACCCCATGATAAGTTCAATATTTGAAAAGAACATCACTCCATAGTGTTGGTCAAAGAAATCATAAATATGAGGTAAAGTGTATTTAATGTTAATTGTGATGTGATCCATATATCTATAATCAATAAAAAATCTCATATTACCATAATTATTTTTAACAAATAAATATGAGCACCCCATGGTGAAGTGTTATTCCAAATAAAACATGTATCGATTTTCTCTTGAAATTTAATTTTTAGATCCAAAAATTCAAATTGTGGCAGTCGATAAGAGGATTCAAAAGAGTCTAATAATATAGAACTAATTCAAAAGTAAACTCAACCTCTCAAATAAGAATAACCCCAAAAATTATGTTGAAAAAACATACATGTATTAATATACAATATTAATATCACTAATTTAAAACATTAAATGTTTTTCAATTGAAGATCTACTAAAATTTATAATAAATTTCTTTTCTCCTTGGAAGGTTATTAAAGGTATAAAATCATTTAACAAGACTTTTTTATCTATAATAAATATCATATCATTATAAATATAAAACTAATAAATTCCAAAATTAATATAAAATTCAACTATTAGAGGTTGAATATGTATTTTTACGAATGATAATTTAATTGATAATTATATGAAAATTCATATATGTCATGGTTTCATTAAAGCATCATCCCAATGATTTCACCGAAATTAATTTCTTACATTAACGATGTGATAATCCATGTATTTGAGATAATTTCTCAGAAGTTATTGTATAAAAATATTCATAATAAAAATGTGTATTGTTATAACATGAATACACATGTAACATACTTTTAACCAATTCATTTTATATACCAACATCAAAAGCACTGGTTGAAAATATCCCAATTCATTTTGATGAAACAATAATACTATAGAATTTGTTTATTTTTATTCCCATTTTCATTATAGTTATTTACTATATGTCCATTAATTATAATGAAATATCATTTCTCATATTTTGAGATGCATTCCCCAAGGAGCTTCTTACATCAATTTTAAAAAAATGTGAAATTTATTTTATTACCTCAAAATTGCATTGATGAATTCCACCCCAATTCCTTTCAACCATACAAATTATTATTCTTATAATCATGATTAACATACATGTCAAATGATCCAAAAAAAATTATTAATAAAACAACAAGGTTCTCATAGATTTTAAAATGTCATCAAGTGAAAACACTTCCAAAAATTGGTTTCTATATAGGGTAATGTCTATTAAATTTTCTATTAATTCCTTTCACATAAATATATATATATATATAAATTATTGAAAGTTGGATTATTTTATTGCTTCAAAATCCTCATCCATCTACCTTAGTTCCCTAAAAATTTCCCCATTTTGAAATGAATATTCATAGAAATATAACATTCTTGAAAATGTTACTTTAAATAATATTATTCCAAATCATCATGAAGATATTTTTCCTAGTATTATTAACCTGGAATCACCATTAAAGTAATTCACCATCAATATGACTAATGATTAAGGTCACATTTCACGATTCAATACATATAGGGAAATTGAATAGCTTTCCAATAGTGTTAATCCATCAATTGTATAACACTAGATCTGAGGTTACACCAAAATTTGGATGATGTTGCCTCATAAAATTCCACACTACTAACATATTCTTCTGGGGTTTTTATGGATTCTCCATTTTAGGGATACCAATACCATTTATATCAGGTTTAAACTAATCATTTTCATTAAAATATATGCTATTCTCATTCCAACCATCTATGGATTCTTATTTGGAATGATATTTTCCCCTCGATGCCTTACCACCATTGATTCCATATTTCAACTATATAAATTGATTATAAGCATACCTATATTATGATAATTGTAATAATACACATACAATTATATATTATTACAACAGAAAAGTGAATAAAAAATTATTTCTTCAGATTATACTTAAATTAATCTAACTCATAATTTTATCAAAACCATATTTTGATACCAGGGGTATGGAACCGAAAATAATCCATACATATTTTAGAAATTTTAATCTAGAACTTACATTATGAAAATCCCAAGGGTAATTTAGGAGTAGAGTTTTATTTAATAATGACTAATACATAAATGGTAAAAAAATAAATTTAATGTTAATAAATATACAAAATATTTATTTATTTCATGAAACAATAGTTTTAAAAACAATGGATTATCTTGATAAAAATATCATCATAATTTTCACTTGATATTATCCATGTCACTAATCATTAATAAAACATTTTTAATAATATATTAAAACATCATATATAAACAAATCATAGTATAAGACAAAATATAAACTAATATGGTAGTGTAGTAAATACCCAAATAATAACTTTCTTAAAAAAATTTAGTTTTAACCCAAAATCTAATTAGGTTTTTAAAAAAGATCTTTATGATTCCATTTGAAATCAAGTGATTATCATGGAAAATACTTAGAAAGAATATAATATATAAGTAAGAAAATGATGATATTATTTTCCCTATAAAATGTTCAAATTGAATAATCAATAAGGTCACTATTCATATCTAGAGTAGTCAATGCATTAAATTTTATAACATAATGAACCATTATTAGTTTATCACAAAACCACCAGTCATTGGTTAATTTTATAACTCATGCTCTTGGTTTTTCAGTGAACCACACATAAATGGTTCATAATGTAACCAACCCTAATTATAATAAACCCCCATTAAAAATAATATAAATATAATTCTAGAATTATTGAATCATAAAAGAGTCTTTTAATAAAATAAATATTCCTTTTTGAAAACAATCATTTTGAAAAACTGTACAGATTTAATGGAAAACGTCTTTTAAAGTAACCATATAAAAAATGAATGTAAGATAAAAAATATTAAGGTGACATGTTAGAGGAATAATATGTTATTTCTAAATATGTAAAATATACAAAAAAAAATTCTTTTAAAAATACGATATTTATCAGATAATTTTTTAAGGAAAGTCGCTTTTAAATTTAAAAAATGACTAAGTGGGCATTAATAAGAGTGTTATATTATATTTATCCAATATAAATCCTTATAAAAAATTAATCAAAAAATATTATATAAATATTTAATTTCACACATTAAAATATAATTACATAATAAATTAGTTTAATTTTAACCAAATGAATGGAAATTATTTTATAATATCACTTACCTCAAGTTCAACTTTCTTAAAACATGTTCACACCACTGGTATAATTTTAAAAAAAATTATTATTTTCATTCCGACCCATTTTCTGGTTTATAATACCCAATATGATATTTCCATAAAATGTTAAAATATATTAGTTAATAATATTTAATTATTTTATTTATTTTAGGTGTGATAATTACACAATTACATATATAGTTAATTTTTCAATACTTATCATATTTCTTTTAAAGTTGAATTATTACTCCATATGTTGAATGAAACGGTAATAATGAACCTCTATACATATTAATGGTCTCAAATATCATTTTTTATAAGATAAGGGTGATTCATTTGTTAATTTTTTTACTAATTTTTTTCTTATTTGGGTGTTTTTCCGACCATCACAAACTTATTTAGATTTATTTTTTATAATGTCATTATATTTAATCTAAAACATGATATAAGTCATAATATAACTATTAATATAATATTTAATAATAAAAATTTCTTTATGACAATCGATGAAGTCATAATGGAAAACGAAAAAGCATTATACATAGAGATGGTTAACCTCCAAAATTTGGATAATGGCCTAGCTTTTTGGATATGTAGAGATTAGAAAAAGAATGGTTATATCCTATCCCATTAGAAATGTAACATAATTGTATATACATTATATTAGAGATATTATGTTTTATAGGATAAATGAAGAGTTTAGATAGTATAATAAGATAATAAATTAAGAGAGGTGTTTTAAGAACATTACATATTTAATATCAAATCGATGAAGGACCCCATAATGATCTTGTAATTGATATTTTGTTGATAAATTAAAAAATTGGACATGGAGAGTGTGGGTGGAAGAATTTTTTTAAGAAATGATTTAACATTCATTGCTTGTGTGATACACATCAGAGAATTATATAGATAATTAAGGAATTAATGTATTTTTATAGTTTATAAACAGATGAAAACCCAATTTATTGATGTAATTTTTATGTATTCTTTGATTTTAAAATATAACATTAACCTATTTCATTATTTTACTTAAACGTTGGTAAATAATTTGTTTACCACAATATAGTTGTTATTCCTAATTTATAAATGATAATACTACCTAACATGATGATTCTAATTTAAAATATGGAATCCAATTTAAAAAATTCAACATAGTAGGAAAATTTATATTTAAAACAATACTCACACACCAAATGGGAAAATATGTTTTTATGAATGTTATTTTTCATGAAAATTATCCTAATATATTAATTCTATGAATAATAAATATCATTTTTTGAAAATGTATTAATTTTTAATAATATGTAATCTATAGATTATATTTAATACATTTTCCATTAGGTATAATTTAAATTAATCAAAAAGAAGAAACTTCATGTATTTTAAAATACTTCACACAAAAAACGCATTTTTAAATACGAAAACAGATATTATAAAATACAATATAAATTTTATTCAAAATAATTTATGTGGATGAATAATAACTAAATAATAATTATGATACATGAAAATGAAACCAATAGATAATTTTTTCTTTTACCATTCATGATTTAGTGAAATGAAATGACAATTTTTCAAAAATATATATTTTTAGTTATTCACTGAAACATTATTATCTTCTTGAAATTATAAAAATATCTTCCCATTATAATTTTAAAATGATGAATTCAATAACAGAAATTAGATTTGAAAAATAAAAAATTTATAAGGTCAAAATTAATCTTCAAAATGTAACGTTATAAGAATATATTTTAATTAAATTATTTATTGCTTAATATATTTAAAAACCATTTTACTATTTTTTCATGATTAGTAAGATATATGAAAAAAAGTTATATTATATGTACCTGATTTTTTATAGAGACACGTCATTCGATTAAATATATTAATGTGTGTTGTCAAATGTTTTGATATGGTGGAGTAGGATTATTTATATATAGTGTGAGATGTAATTATGAAGTGAATAAACAATATTTAATTGATGTGATAATTATAATTGAAGCACTAAATGCTATATAGTGAAGTATTGTGAAGTTATATCAATGATTTAATGTTATCTATTTTATGAATGGAATGTTATTTATAATAAAACATAGTATAATATCAATGAATAGTCATTGTTATTTATAAAAATAACATATTATTGGTAACCATTAAATTATTTTAGAAAAAATTATTTATATATTAATATATATCCAATGGTAATATTTAAATGAATTAGAATTACTATAAACACTAAAGGATAATGAGGTTATTATATATGTTCACAAATAATGTTAACATTTAAAATTAAGTGGAAATGTTTTTGGAGATTATACAAAAGATATTACAAATTTCATTTTACCTCTAAATAAAAGAAGAAGAAAATATATAGAGTGAAATGATTTTGTTACTAAATATTGATGTGATTATTTGATAATATCCCACATTATTGAAACTCCCTTATTGTCAAATGGTGTGTTTCTAATAGTGTTTCTAAAGAAGCATCATTCCACTACATATATGAAGAACTAAATCTCAGGAATCCTAAAACATTAACATGATAATTTTAATTTATTCAATAAAATATCAAATATTAAATTTTTTTGTTATCATGTTTATTATTTATATTATTTATAGAGTTATAATAAAAACTCACAAAAAATTCGGCCTCTAATAAATTTATGTATCTCATTAATGATACTAAGAACAATAAATATTTCACATGTTTTTTGTTATTTCATGTAAATGGAATATTTATGGATTATACCAATATGTGTGAAAAAGAAATTAATTTTATTGATTAAATTTCTAATAAAAATAAATAAATAAGATCTATACTTCTCTCAACAAATTAAATAATATCTAGTTGACATCCATGCACTTTGGATTGAGACTGTGTATGTTAGATATTGGACAATGTTGGTCAAAACTATTATGAATCAATTGAGACTTCATTTATTACTATTTTTTTTGTTTTATGTGAATGTTGTTAGGCATACATTGTTTTCCTTATACTATATTTATTGTTTGTGTTTAATTGGTTTATCATTTTTTCACCACAATCCATTTTTTTGTTTACGTGATGAAAAAATTTTATGATTAAAAATTGACCCCAACCCACATATCTTTTTCATTTTCCATGTGGGATATTATGTACATAATCTTTTTCAAGATCCTTAGATACAATTTCCTAATTAATTGGAATGCATATTTAAATAACACAATTCATATATCCATATTAATGTAAAATTTCAATATATTATGGAATACATTCCTTATATAAGGCATGTCATTTAATGACTGAAAATATATGATAATCAATTAAATTTAATAATTAAAAATAGTGTTTGTTCTATTTGCATAATTGAGAATAAAAATCTTCATAAAATATTGAATATAGTCATTCTAAATTGTAATGAAATTCATTCAAAGTATTTTTATGAATAAAAATGTATTTATACTTTATGTCTCAATATATTGGCATTACCCAGATACACGTGTGGTATCTTAGCTACCCGAATAAAAATTTTGACATCCCATATTCATCATTTTTTCCATTAACAACATTAAAATTAATTTAATAATTAATTATTATGACATATGTAACCAAATAAATTTCATGAATTGTGATAGAGGTTTCCTATCCTTAGGTCACATCCCACTGACACCAAAGTAAAATAATAAATACAATGGGATTAAGAAATTCATGGGGTATAATTTTACATTTTTGAGAGAATAACCAAAACACAATCATATGAAAAATAAAACCATAACATTTTTCTTGAAAAAAACTATACCATTCAATCATATATACAATATAAAAACATATTATTGTGAAAATGGAAAACATAGTGAACAATCACAATAATTTAACATGAATTGTGGATGCTAATGTGGCATAACCCCATGTACCAATAAAAAGATATCCAAGAAATTTCCCCAACATTATTGACCACATAATCTAGATGCATTTCTAGATAAACAATATATCATTCATTTCCATGTCTATTAGTATAAGACATCTGGAAACATCCCAATTTTTTAAAAAAGAAATTTATGATTATAAAATCATCATGGTTTTCAAAAAGACTTCCCAACACACACTACTATGATAAGAACATGATAGAAAAATCTATATTAATAATTTAGTTCTAAAAAAGTAGTTCTTTATAATAATAATAGAATAGTCATGTTAGAATTCTTAAACAATATTATTTCCACCATTTTATGTTTGTAAAATACTTTTCTGTGTCAAAAAACACACATCCATATAAAAATGATACACTGAATCATTGTGTTACCATTGATATTGGTACTAAATAACCTTGAACCATCTATCCTTGATAGAGTTACATCCAACCATATTGATCTACCCAAAACACCAGCAATCAAGAGTATTCTAACTTTTATTCCTATATAATTAAATTAAAAAATTTATACTCTAAAAAAACTATTTAAACATTATCATGCATTTTTAACCATTACATGATTTTAAAATCATTATTTTAAAATTTTATTTTTTAATGGTGTTATCTAAAAATCCGTCAACATTTAGAAATTTCATAACATAGAGCAATATATTACCTTTCATTAAAAAACACAATGTTTCTTGAGAGAATACAAAAAAAAACACATTTATCAAATATAATCAATCATGTTTTAGAAGAGAAGTAGATATGAGTCAATCCACCTTCCTCCAAACAAATGGTTTAAATGAAGAACGAAACATATAACATCCAGTTTGGGTTCACCACACCATCCCTTCAATTGTTTTAAAAAAGTATTATCATGATCCACATCATATAAAATAAATCAATATACAATAGATTATATTTATGTCTTTGAGAGAGAACATAAGTGTATGTCTAAGACAAAAACGTATGGATAAGGAATTACCTATACTTATGGATCTGAAATTGATCTTGATTCACGCAAAACATGTATTTCGATAAAAGGGAATAACCTTTAGATCCTAGAAGGTGGAAGGAACATGATAACTTAAAATAATATGCAACGAAATATTTTTCAAAATTATTAAACAAATATAATTAAAGAAAATTCTAATATGATAAAAAAATTACACAATATAGAATACATCCCTAACATGATGTCTCCCTTGACCACAACATAGTCCTTCATGACATGGGCATAGACTTTCCGGTGAATCATTTATAAAAAGCACAACATAAGCTACTCTAAATATAGTATTAATTATAAATAAGGGGGTATGGTGTGTCCCCTTATACCACAACATATGTACCATGAGAAATGAAGTATCATCCACAATAATCCATGTAGGACCACATTCCCTAGTCAGATCACCATGATATTGAATTCACGACAACTACACCACAACCAAGTCCAATATCATAGTCGAACCAAAACATTAAAGAGATTATTCATGACTCATATGACATAAACACCAAATTCACAAAAAAAAACTCAAATCCATAAGACAAAACAAATGATCCATAGCATGTCCTCCTAAAAATTATAGAAATATCTTCAAAACCAAATGAAACTCATGAAAAAAGACCATGTGTTAAATATGATAAAAATATATAATTATATATTAGAATTTCTAAAAAAATTAGTGTTACATCTCCAAAACATTTACCATTCTATAAATAGAAACTAAAAAGACAAGGTTTCTTTGGATGATCACATGTAATTATTCCAATTTGTTTTTTATATTACCATGTTTTTCATAGAATCTCAACATTTTTTCATAAAACATAAACTAAAAAATTATTTTATAACATAATATCATCTCTTGATTATTAAAAATCATCACTCACTCATGAATTAGAATATAATTCAACTAAACATAAAATTCATTCCATAACATAATGTTTTCATAATCAATTGTTTTCTTCTTCAATTCATATACATAAAACACATTGAGCATATAATAGAATTTTGGATATATTTAAAAATAATAATCCAACACACACAGTAATTCAAGTAAATAATAATGTTCAAAGTAATTTTAATAAAAACATTATTTTTTTAAAAATTGATGATGAAATAACCATTGAGGGATTCTCAAGAAAATAGAGTGTCTGACCTCAAATGTCAATGAGCATTAATGTTAATCCACGTAAAATTTATGAAGATTATTTCAAACACCATATTATTTATGATCTTCTAAATCATGTTTGTATTTGATACACTATGATAGGTCAAATAATGGATTTCTCAACTACGTATAACAATAAAAAGATGAGAAAAACAAGTATGGTCTTTTAACACATCATAATGACCCATATTTATTGGGAAATGATACTTTTTGATATATTTGAATGATAATAATGGTATATTCTCTACACATGGCCCTAAAATTTCCATCACATAAGCTCTAATCTTGTCATCTATAATTTATATTTTCTATATATAATTTATATATATTTTATAATGATTAATTATAATATATCTGATATGGATTATAAGGAATTTATACAAGGAATTTCATAAATAATTATGTCTTTATAGGGTCCATATCATACATGATCTAATCAAGCACATCATGCATAATTAAAATTTTCCAAAATTATATTTTTTCCAGACCATCAACAATATATAATTTATTTATTTGGATTATGTGATCTCAGTTCCTGACATGATCAACAAAAACCAATATGAAATCATGTTTCTTTATCACTCATGGTTTAACATGAATAAAATCATTTTTTATTTTCCCTAATTTTCACATGGGAATTAGTAAGGATTGCAACTTTTATTTTCCCTATTAGAGATCTTCCTTGACCTTCTAACATGAGAGGCATCTCATGAAAAATTCTTCCACCATTTTCGATATGTAAACCAACAAAATATATGATATCATTTCTCTATACTATTTTTGAAACCTACATGAATTAGTTTTCTCAAATAGATGTATTCATTAAGATATTATTCATGATAGGATTCAGGGACCACAATATGATCTCTAAACCATAACAAAGATTACCCATCTATTGTAAAAAACTCAATGTTATCCCCACCATTTATTATTTTCATCAATGTTATACATTTAATGGGATTTTTGTGAATTATTAACCTAATCATCAATATCTAGAAAATTAGAAACCAAAATGGATATTGAAATATCAGCTTACATTGCACAATCCATGACTATAACAGCTATAACTGATGATTGGTTTAAATTATATGATCCTCTTTAGAAACATAATTATATCAATTTATATATAATTAATCATCCATAAATTTCAATTCATGAATTTATGAATCAAGTAAAATTCATTGATATTTGGATATTCAATCCATCACTATTTTAATAGATTGAAATCCTTTTGTGACATAAACATAATTCAATATTTTATTATATATAAGATAAAAACATTTCTTTCTAATAAGATATTGATTCTGTGTCTATATGTAATCAACTATATTTTCTCGTTCTAATTCCTATGATAGAGAGTTTTTATCATACTCCCTTAATCAGCATGATCCATAAACTATAACATGATCCCCATGTATGAGAACACAACCCAACCAAAATCCTAATATATACAAATATACCATGTACCACTATCATGATTATATATGTATGTGCATTGTTTCCGATTTAATTATGTCCATAATCTGTTGGAATTATTTATAACACTCATCAATCCATTGGAATGGAAAACAATTCCTTTTCAATGTTGTTGTTGGTGAGCATAGATGTGAAAATCATGTATAAAGAAGAATTTGTATCTTCAAAATATATGTTAAAAATGTGTCTCAATAACATTAATATATCTTTTCCATGTAGTTGTAGCTTGTTCATTTTCGAGATCTATTAAGGCTCTCATTTTCAATTATTACATAACTGAGTAAATAACCCATATATACCATGAAAGTACACTTGTAGAGGTTATCATAAATGATATATTTTGTAAATTTAATGTAATATATATCCAATCATTTATCAATATCATCATTAATTATGTATAATACTAGAATATCACAAATGGAACCCCTTTATTGGAATATATGTACGTATGAGAAATTGACCTCATTTGATGAAAGAACATATGGATCTTCCAATTTAAGCACTTACAATTATTAAAGGAAGGATTCAACCATAAATAAAAAAATTATTTTTATAAATACATTCACATCATAATCTCCTATAAATTTTTGTTAAACACCATAAATGAATATAAAAATTAACATTCATGAATATTTTAACATATACACTTGAATATTAGTCATAAAATTTGTCTCAATAATAATGGCATAAACATATTTTTCCAATGACGAGAAATCCTTATATTTGTTTTTGATATCAATATTTACTAGACTCCTTGGACACAAAAAGTCATAAAACTCTCATTGTCCTAATGTTTTTTGATGTATCATAATATTTGAAATCATGTCAACATATAAAATTATTTGATCTACCACACAATAATCATTAAAATAATTACATTGTCCCATATAAAAAATCCTAAAAGATTGCATAATTACAAATAATGATTCCTCATAATCTCAAAGGACTTTATTAATAATTTGTGGTTATATTATCAAAAACATAAATATTATTTGTAGTTATTCCCTGATCCTTGTCTTCGATTTTGGATTTCATTCCATGGGTAATTATGTAGTCTATAAAATCCCATTTAGATAAACTAATTTAATGAGCTAGGGATAATAGGATGAGATTTCCCTATTATAGAAGATTATGTCTAGGAAATATGAGATGCATATCCTAAAACATTTTTTAGAGTGATTCAAAATAATTATGTTGATTTCTAATGTATTTGTAAATATGAAATGATTGAATTGGTTATGCGGAATATTGATTTTTTGAGAGGTCAAATAACATTATAATCCACTAGTATTTATATCTTTTCATGGAGGATAATATATCTATCATGGTTTCCAGTTCTATGATTCTTTACTACATTTTCTATATGATTCCCTATTTTAATATCTCTACATGTTTTAGTTCACAAAAATTCCAATGGGATTATATGTACTCGCAACAATTTTATATCCATATATATGTATTTCATTCATAATTTCATTAATAACTATATCAATTTAATATAAAATACAAAAAAATATCTATCTATGATCTAATATTCAATTTCATTCAAGGACCAATATTTTTTTACATCAATGATTTAATAGAAACAATAACTAGTTGATATTATACATGGTATGTAAACATTGATACTATATATATTAGGGAAACATTCCCATCCATCATGTTAAATAAGTCAGTTGTTCCAGTGATCATGAACGTATGATGATATAATTTTTTATTGAAAAATTCCTTAATAAACTATAATGTCATGACTTGGTAAACATTATCTCGAAATGTTAAATCCCACCAATATAAGGAATTTTATTTTATAATATATGTAAACAATATGAAATTATGCTCGCATAGTGCTCCCATGATAAAAAATATTGGATACATCTGATTAATCTATCAATTTTATTTTTTATATTGCAATCCCCCATAAAGATGGGTATATTTTTCTTCCAAAACTGGACAGTTTAGTTTAGTTCTTGAGGTATATCATTCCATTCTCCTCTATCCCCTTCATGCAAATAATGAACAATGATATTCATCATCCATTATTTCTCATGTTGGTTAGGTCAAACAATATTTTAATTAAAAAAGTCTTAGTAATTAATATGATGTATAATTGGTTCATATATTTCAAAATATAATGAAAAAAAACATGGTTATAAGTCTTGAAAAAATTATTGATTAGTAAATTTATAGATCATCATAGGAAATAAGAATAACAACCTGTAATTCTAAAATCTAATTTTACTCATTTTTATATATCATAAAAACCCAAATGAAGAATTTATTCCTAGAGTGATGTCTCTCTAATAATTGATGGAATGATAAAACAATAATCTAAAATCAAAATGATGAAATTTTAATACAAAAAAATGTGTTTTATGATACTATTATACATGAAACCTCTGCTAACATAACATTAAATATAAAAAGGTACATATGTACTTTTATATTATATAAGTCAAATTCAAACATTCCAATCTACTTGAAACCATCACTAGAGATAGGAAGACCATCCACGAATTATACCATTTATAACATACCACGCCAAAAAATTAGCTTGATAATATTTTTAGACTGTACTACCCTTGGGTTACATCACAAAGACATAAATGGTTTGGAGTAAAATTCAATGGATTTGAAAATATTTTGGAGATGATTTTCATGTGAGATACAACAATCTAAATACATAAACATGAAAATTAGAACACAAATATGATTAATTAATAAACAAAATCATACATATAACCAAATGACTATAATATTATAGTGGAAATTGAGCCATGGGAGAATAATAAAAAATAAAAAAGGAATTGAGGATAATAATGTGGCGTCACCCCTATAAAAACATGATTGATCTTCATGATCATTCACTAGAATTCTGGAACACAGAATCAATATACATCATTTGAGATATAATATATCTTATATTTCATTATTTCTTAATAAATGACATTTATAAATGCAAAAAAATTCAAAAGAAGATGGTGAGTATAAAATCTATTGGAATTTCCTAAATTCTTCATGACACATGACACTACAACATAAACATGTTAGTATAATGTATATAATAATTTAAAAAATAATAAAATAATTAATATAATGGAATAAGAGGGAAAAATATCATAATCCATAAAAAATATTATTTTGTTCAATTAAAATTTGTAATATCAAATTCTTTGTTCACACACACACACCAATCCGTTTACATAACTATAGAGATAAGCTTTCTGTTACAATTAATGGTTGTACACAATGACTATACCACTTCCAACATTGAAGGAAGATCTTCCTACCTTACTTTTCATATAAAATAAAAAAACATAATAATGGAGAAATCCATTCCAAAATATCTCTACTATAGAATTCATACATTTATTTTATTTTAGATAACATAAATATAGTGTATAATGTAATTCCATAATTTCATAGTCAATATATTAATATTATATCCAGAATGGGTTTTCTAAACTCTAAAACATTATCATATATTCAACCAAAAAATTTATTATCCCCTTTTAAATAATTTACACCATATTGGCATAGAAAATCCATGAAACCCCATGTTAATACTCTAAGACTTCAATTTACACAATAACTGGACATGGGAGAGAAGCCACCGACATCTAAGTATAAGAATAATAAGAAGAATGGAATGTATAAGGTCAAGATATTGGTTCAAAACATTATCCCCATAATTGATACACAAATATATCATAAAGATCAGAATAATATTTCATAAATATATATCAATAAATGTATAGGTCTATTTCATGAAAAATATAGGTAAAGTGTATGTCTAAGAAGAAAAATGAAAGAAAATAAGTTCAAGCTGATTTTAGATCTCCAAAAAAATATCAAAACTCCCAAATCATGTTTTATTATAACAGTGATTCTCTATGGTATTCTAGGATGCGAGATGAAATGGATACCCTTGAATAATACATCATAAACTGGCATTTTGGCCATTAAACTCGATTATTTGATAAAAGAAAAGGCTAGGATGAGAAACATCAAACCATGAAAAAGTGAACATTACAATGGAAGATTCCCCCTAGACCCTAGATAACTCCTCTATGACAATAGGTTATCCTCCCTAGTGAAGTGTTTCATATAAGAATTGTATAAGATGTACTATAGATCCTATTTTCATGAAATAAATACTATATTACAACCCATATATACCATGTTTTAGGTACCCCAAAAATGGTAGTACCACCCACAAAACTCTATATAAGAAACCATGTCGTAGTAATGTATCTATGACATAGAACACACCAGAACTACAACTGTTGACATTCCCATAGAGTTTTCCAAGAAACAATTTTATGATGCTCCTCTAAGCCCCCTTGTCCATAGCCACTAACTCCATGTTTTAGCTTCAGATGACTATGCTTTATCTTATGCAATATTGGTTTTTCCTTATTATGAATGGGGTAAATCTTTCAAAAATAAATTCAATACCTAGAAGAACTACCACAACTAGTCCTAAAAATTAAATAAGCTAAATATACTGAATATATAGAAAATGTACATCAAATTGGAAGTGTTACAATAATTACATTAAATTATATCTTGTTTTTAAAAATATGATGTGAAATAATGTAATAAAAACACAATATTTCATCATTAAAATGATCATGATATAGTCTTTTGATATTTTGTTCTATCAAAAGTTTTCCCGATTTTGATCCAAATCACTATATTGTTCTTTATGTAATTATAAAAAAATTATTGAACAAGATCTCCCATATAATAATTACAAAAAAATAATTTTGAAGATAATTTTTATTTATTTTTATGCTCTGATAAATATAATACATCTATCATCTATTAATTATAAAAACAGAAAATATATTCCTATGTATGATCTAATAAACGATGAATTTTTATTAAATTTTAAAGAGTAAATATAATTATATTAAACCTTGAAATGAAATCAATTCATCTATATATTTATACCAGCTTCATAAATATATTGTTAAATAATGAAATGATTTTAATATTAATAATTATAAATAAAGCATTTATTTTTTAAAAATAGTATAGAAAAAAATAACAATATTAGTATAAATATTATTTATAATTCATTATAATTTTTACATAACATGAATTCATAAATGATTATAATTTCATATTACATTTTTATGATATTTTATGTATTATTATCATAATATTTAAATTTTTATGTATATCCAAAAATGATACTGTGAAAAGTATTGATATTTTTTAGTTTGGATTAAATCTACAATAATTCAATATTCCAAACTAGGCTAACCTGGATAGTCAGCCATCTGAGTTCACCAGTATTCCTAAAGGGAAATCCTGATCACCATGTGATGAAAAGTTGTTCTTGGGTATTATAGATATACACTAGGTAATTAAATTTTATATAAATAATATTACAATATGAAAATAGGGACAATAAAAAATAAGAAATGATATATCCATATATTAGATGGAAATATATACTAGTAAATAGTTCATCTGTAATATAATAAAAAATAATTTAATAATTTATTGGGGATAAAAATTATGTTAAAAATCTATATTACAAATGAACCTAAATCAATTATCAACGTAAATTATATAATATAAACTAAAGGAATAATATAATTCTGCAAAGATGATGAAACGATCCAAATCAATCAAAATTCAACAATTATGTACTATCTCTTAGTGACCCATAATCATTTAAAACATGTCATACCATATTTCATTGAATAATAAAACACATGATCAAATTATTAAAAACCCATAAAAATGTTATAATAATAATTTGTGTTTCATACACCAATTGTGGAATTTATTATGTGACCTAGCCATGATCGGTGGGTCTTCAAAATATAGTCTATTTTATTTCATTAGAAAATACATCATTAATTATATATTTAAATATAAATGGAAAATTGTTTTTTATGTCTGGGAATGGTAATAATAAATAATATTTTATAATCACATTTATAAAATTTATAATTCCTAATAAAATCATGGTTATAACCTATGATTTATAATAAAAAACATTCAACCCATTAAAATGGAACCAATTCAAAAAAATAAATATAACATAACAAATTTGATAACCAATTTTAGAACAATTTAACTATCCCACTTTTTTGAAATAAACTTATCTTTTTTGAAAAACACATTCTAACGAATTTTCTCATGGAATTTGAATACAAAGTGATGATAAAAAAGATATGGAAGATAAAAACATAAAATTTCCAAAATATCAAGAGTTAAGAATGAATAAGTGGTTGTTAAAAAAATATTGTCATATAACATTGTCATAATGTAGGGGATCCAAATAATGAAACATTTGGAATATCCTACATAATAAACAAAAAATATAATATTCATTATAAAGTCTCTATTATTCTATTACATAAACCATTGCTTGGACATTAGAGCCCTTTGATGTCCATAAAAACCCCATATACAATCATGGTAGAATAATATGACTATGTAAGATACATAGTCTTTACAAATAGAGTTCATGCTATAGTGGGAATCAATTAATCCTTTGAGATCTATAGAAGAATCATTATCATATTTTCACTCATACAGATCAACTAATAAATTCATTGCATTCCATATATAAAACTCAAGGGAGGTATGAAAACAAAAAATTAACATGATCATCACATAATCCATCAATAAATAATTTTTAAAAGGATTAACCTTAACTCACCTCCACATCCCATTAATGATATAACTCATTTCCCATCAATCCAATTAAATGAATGATGAATACGTATAACATTCACCTTTAGTAATAATTCTAAAATATTCTTAACACCCAAGATGAGATTATATATATGGATTCAAACAGAATAAAAATATTATTTTATAAAGTTTAAAATGTGACATTATTTTCTAAACCATATTGGCAAGAAAATACATTTACATCAATTTACAAACATGTTTTAAATGTTATTTAAAGGCCAAACATGAAGAACTACCATAGATTGTTTTTGAAACTAAAATCCATTTAATGTTATGCTTTTTGGAAATCAAATCACTTACTTCATTTAGAAACCCCATTTAATAAAATATTTTTAAAATATTTTTATGTAAAAATCCATTAAAAACTTATTTATAAGAAAAATAAAAATTTTCTATTCATTTTAAAATAAATGACATAATTCTTTATTTTAATATATTTTTCTTACTATAATTTTACCCACATTATGACCAAAATGGTGTCATCAACCTTTAATTTTTATGTAAAATAATTGAAAATATGTAATATATTCCTATTTAATTCCACTTGAAACCCATACATTACTTCAATATTAAGAAACTGATATATCAGCCTTTAATTATATGTGGGAATAATTAGAAATAACAAATTTAAATCATGTTTTTTAGCACATATTAGTTCATATAGATAATATGATAATTTATAAAATCCCATCAATTTCATGAGATAATAATTATATTTATTGAACAAAAAAAAACTACTCAAATATAATAAAAACCATGTAACATTATGTCTCCATTGATGTATATTTATAGACCTAACAAATGATGTTCTTTTAAAATACCTAGAAATAAAAATTAAAATTATAGAACTACTCCAAACCATAATCATTATAATAAAAAATATTGGGGTTTATATGGGAAACCAAACCACAGAAAAAAATTTGTTTGTAAGATGAAAAAATATATGTAAGAGTAAATAGGTTGGATACATTAGAGAAAAAACATGAAATATATTTAGGGATGAAATAAATTAAAGAACATGGATGTAGAAGAAATATTTTTACATGAACTAGAATTTAATAGATGAATATAATCAAAAAAGAGGTTTAAACTAGTATAAACAACAACAGATAAAATGGGGAAATAAATTATTTGGGATTATCAACAACATGAATGGATAAGTTTTATAGATTGAAAAAATATTTATAAAAAACATGTAATCCACTGGACATAACCACCACACCTTGGATGGATATCTAATATAGTATCTGAAATCACGATCCTATCATCAGGGTCACCCCATCACACACAGACTGAGCCTCATTGGTTCTCTTGAAACCCCTAACAATTTGAAAAACAATTCATTATTTAGGAAAAAAATTAATATAAAAAACAAAATCATTATACACTGATAACAGGGATGGTTTTAATTAACTAGGATCTAAGGAAGGGAAATGAAACATAAAAATTTCAATTATTAAACCAATAAGATATTAAATAAAAGAAAAATAATATAAAATAATAAAACATACTAACATGGAAGTGTCAAAATTATACCCATAATGTAACATTCTTCCTCTATGAAGTCATCAGTATTTTTTCCATTAATGAAAAATAATTTAAGTCATTATCTATATATAAGTAGTAAGAGGATAAAAAACTAGTATTAAATATTGTGGTATCGAGAAACTAGACAAAACATAAAATATATTATCTTTGAAAATTCCATTTTGAATTTTAATATATATATTTCATGAAATATTTAACCAATAATATATTTACACATATTGATATGAAAATTGTGACATGATATCAGTCACAATAATTTTTTTACTTTTTCTAATATTTGTGTAAAAAGGAGAATCCATTAATTATGATACTACTATTAAATGGAAGATACCCAATAAAAAATAAATTAAAGAAGAAAATTCTTAAATACCATGAAATTCACAGTGATCTAATTTACTCCCAATAGATATTTTTCCCCTCTAATAATATTCAATCATATATAAAATAACACAATAACTTCATAATAAATAAATTTATTCTAAAAACAACACTATAAAGACATCAATTATTTATAATATATATTATAAATTTTTGTATTGACCTTATAAACCCTAATGAAAAACATCCTGGATAAATAATAATAATTAAATTGATTCACCACCAAGATCCATAACATCACATATCACCAAAAGTTAAAATAATCCAATTTAAAATCAATTTCACAATAATAACTGAGATGTATCTCTAAACTATTTTAAAAAACATATTATATGGGAAAATCATAGACCATTGACCTAGATCTTAATCTCTTGGAGACCAAATATGTTCCAACTCTACAGTAGCTAGCACATAATATGAAGTTTTTCATAGTCAATAGATGTCAAAAAAACCACACAACCAAGGCATCATTATTAGTATATCATAAAAACTCCCTCTTAGTATATATGATGTATAATCCTTAATAAATGAGAAAAAATAATAAAGAATATGACCAACCACCATAATCAACCCCTCACAAATAAGGATCCCTAAAATAATGAATAAATGAATTTATTCGAAAGAACCTCATGAACCACAAGAAATTCTATATTAAAATAATACAATTCCAAAAATAACTAACTAACCCAACCAGAGTAACACTCAATACATCTCCAGGTATATCATATTAGAAGGTTTATGAAAAAAAACCATATCACTCAATTTCCTCAAACACGCTTCGAGTACCATATTAAAGAGGTTAATTAATAATTATGTCTTGTAGAAATATAATCATTAGATCTACCAAACTATTTAGTTTTTTGAAATAGTACCTTACTAGAAGATATATACCTAGAAAATAGGACTAAAACTATGTTTAATCCTCTTAAAATATTTTCATATTATCTTAATACAATTATTGGAAAAAATAAAAAAACCATATAACGTGATACATAATCTATCACCGATCACAATATAAACTATTAATCCCAATGACAAATGAATTAAAAAATACATAACATATAAATTTACTAAATTTAATCATATAAAAAAACAATTTAATGAAATCTATTTTAATTAAAAACAAAAATTTCATAAGGTTTCTCAAACATGTGTTTTAATATGTATTCATTCATTGAAAAATGTAAAACCTCTCCAAAATTGGAAAAAATAGTATCAAATTAGAAAAATAATCACAAAAATAATCATCAAAATAATAATTTGAAAAAGTTTTAGGGATTTATTTCATTGAATCATATACATTCTTATAAACATTCTTCATTTTTAAAATAAAACCCTTATAAAACATCACAATGATAAAACTTTAATTTAAAAATTATAATTTATTTAAATTATAAGGTAATATATTCATAAATTAAAAACAAAATTTAAAATATTTATATAAAACTATCTTTATTATAAAATCATTTCATCCAAAATAATGATTTCATAATAAAATGGCACATAAAAAATTTTCATCGAAAAATATTTATTCAAAATGAAAAGAAAAACATTTCTCTTATGACATAATGACAAACAAAAATAGACAATGCATCATTAAATCCTATACCAATTATACATATACTCTATTAAAATCTATTAATTAACCTAATATATATTGTATGAATAATCATAAATATTCATCAAATATAGGTAAATGTAAATTCACATTGAGTGAATTACAAAACTCTTAATTTATTGGATTCAGGTGATGAAAATCCTTTTTCAAAATATAAAACAAACATTGATATAGACTCTAAATCCAACTCTATGAGCTCCACATGGTTTACAAAACCTTATAAACAAATCATGTAGCTTATATTTATTATCCATTTAATAATAAAAATGTCAATTAGTCTCCCAAAGTAACTGTCATAATAATTATGGAAAAAAATATCATCATCTCATATAAAATCATTTGTGAAATTAATAAAAAATAACTCAAAATTTCTAATTCAATTTAGAAATAACAACTATAACAGAGGGATCAAGAAAATAAAATGTTATCCTAACTATCTAGACACATACATATTGAGTATTCAATGTCTTAAATTTATACTAATGACATACTCGATTACAAGAAGGATGTATGAGAGCCTCATAACACTATAAAACTATATATTTGATAAAATATATAATGAATTGTACCTAACATACTCTACAGATCACATGCCTATAATATGCACTAGTAATGATTGGTTAACTTAATCCACATGCCATCAAAATTTATACATGGTTTCAAGGAATAAAATATGGGGATTTTTACAACATAAAATATTATTTTCTATGAATATTAATTATTAATCTTGATGGACACATTCAGGTTTCAAATTCACAGGTTATTGATAAACCGTTCAATATATATGAAACAATAAAACATATTTGGGATAATAATGAAATTATATAACAACAATATTATAAAACATAACATAATATTGAGATATTTATCATATTTATACTAAACATTTGTATTAAATTTTTATTACATGGCCAATATGTAACATTCAAATGAAATATTTTATTTAGACCCACTCGTGACTAGCTGTTGGTGAAAACCAATCCCTCACCACATTCCATATCATAATTATTTGAAACATCAAAACATAAACCTCAATATGATCAATTTTCTATTCTAATTTGGGAAATATAATAATGGGATAATCATGTCAGGTTTAATTTTATCATGTAATTTTTTTATTTATTTTGAGAATAAATTCATTAATTCATTTATGAAATATCCTATGAAAACTAGTTTTCACATGAGTATATGGTAAAACCTAATTATATTCCTAAATTATTATAATATATCAACAAAATTATTAATATAAACTTTGGGTAAAATATTTATTTTAAATATAACAATTTCAAAGTAGTCAAGTAGAACAAATTGTAAATTTATAATAATAATTCAAAATCATTTTAATATTTTCTAAAAAATAAAACAACTTTTCCCTAAATAAAAATCACTTTATTTTTAAATAACACACTATAAAATATATTATATAGATAAATTATAATGTATCATAAATTGCAACCAAAATTATACACAACATCATACCATAAATAAAATCTCAAGAGTGGAAATAGAAGAAGATGAACTAAAACACTTGTCGATACAAAGAATGAAAATGTAGGAACAACCTCTAAAGTCCTCTATAAAGTCTAATGATCATGAAAAACAATATATGACACATTAATATTAACTATAACATGGGTAATGTAATTTCTCATTCTCCATGGGTGAAAATAATAACCGAATGCATAATATAATCATGTGTTTCATTCATATATTTCACAAAAAACATCATAGGATTCCCTTATAAAAACTAATGTGAAGTGGTAAAATATTAAAGGTAAATTAAAATTATGAAAATATTTAATATGGAACTTATCAAAATAACCCCTATGTCAACTCTAATTCTCACTCTTGTAACAGATTATTTCAGGAAATCTAGATCACAATAATTACGATGAATCATATATTTTAGACACTTTATTTCATGACTTATTACATAAAGTTGAAATTATTATAATATCAAAAGATATTTAGGCCCATTTCATTAAAGAAATTAAATTCATAGAATAATATATATAAATAGGTATACAACAGCAATGTTGAAATACTCAACGACATGTTGTTAAAATAGATTGTCTTTCTAATACATCCTGAGATAACCTAGGAACATGCCTAATAATTAATTGGTATATAAATATTTATAAGTTAATAATAAAATAATAGTACAGGGTAATTATGTACATGTGATAAAATCGTAGAAAAATGATGAAATCAAATTTTCATAGTCATATATCATTAACATTAATTCATGGTAAAAGATAATAACATCATGGAAAAATAAATAATGTGGACAAAAATAAAAGAATAAATCCTTGCATGTTAATGCCAAAAAATAAAAAATAATAACATATTCTATATATGATCACCTCTCATTTACCTTACTTGGTATATTATGGGTTAAAAAATATTACCTAATGCATTAGAAGGTTATATAAATATAGGACTCCTCACCATATTCATATCAAGAACTTGTATTTGTTTCCAAAATTATAATATGAAATAAAAATATCATTCATCACATTTATTCCAACAAAAAGGTGTGTTAATTATATAAATTAATGTAGCTATTCTACGACGGATTTGATAATCATACTGAATACCATTGGGTGGAAATAGGGATAGGTAACTTAAAAAAAATTGAAAGTCAAAGGATATTTAATGTAGGATAAAAAGTGAACATAAAGAATCATTAAATATTATAATGAGAGTGAATTAGGTATTTCAAAAAATTAAAATTATAAGGAAATATGATGTTATGTTTCAAATTTTATTTTTTTATGAAAATATATAAATCAAAATGCATAACATCAATAATGTGCTTGAATATAGAGGAGGTGAATAAGGATCATTATCATTATAATGTTCTTCTAAAATATTATATCGAGCTTCTTATGAAATTGTGAACACGTTGGGATGTATTTAGTCACATATACAGAGAGTAACAACATTAACAAAGTGTTTTTAGAAATATTATTGATAGGTTATTTTGGTATTTGTAGATAAATAGATGGTAAATCATTATTAATTTATAAATATATGTTTTATACTACATATTTTAATATAATCAATAACACATTCCCATGGGTTTTGCTATACTTTTCAAGAAAATACTATTAATTTTCAATATATTATAGGGGTCAAATCTGAACTAATTAAAAAAATAAATGGGGGTTGTGGATGTGGATGATGTGAATATTTAATTAAATTTAAATATTTAATATATAACACATGTTTTGGATGATTTATTTATAGATAATAAAATTATTCATATACATAAAAATTAAATTAGAAACATATTTTTGTTGTGTGATCATTAAATTATTTATCACATATCTTTTTTAATTTTATGATTTCATAATAAATAATACAAATTGATATAATATTTAGTTTTTATCCAAAATTTGTATTATATTAGAAAATTAAGAAAAATAAACTATTTACTAATATTTTTGGGATTATTTTAAATATATGAATTATATTGTAAATATAATTTAAAAAATATGATAATTAAATCATTAAAATAAAAATACTAATTTATTGAAAAAATATTGGTTTATATGATAATTATAATTTTCTAACACATAAAAATATTACATTGAACATAATTTAATTATATTATCATTATATTTAATGAAATATTAAAAAATAAATATATATAAGAAATATAACATTTTTTCAATACCTGAATTAATAAAAAAAAATTAATTAGAATTTTTTTTCCTAAAATAAAGGTTTTGTTTCTACGTATCAAAATCTAATTGATATACAGAGGATGATATCAGTTACTGGCAGTCATCTTGTTCAACATATGGATATTTTATAATCAAACATAAACTCTTGTTAGCCTTATTTTCAAAGATTATAAGTGATTCCCAAGGTGACACATATGGACTGATAAATCCTTCATTATTCAACTCCTAATCATATGTCTTGAGTTATTACACCTTAGTCGGATTAATTATGTATGGTAGAATATATATGAGATCAACCCCTCCAATTAACTCAATAATAAATTCCCCATCTATTTTAGGTGGTATACCTAAGCGGTCTTTATAAAAGGATTCTGAAAACAATTCCACCAATTGAGGAAGTTCATCTTCATTTACATCATCATCATATAGTAATTTACTAGAAACATTGGTCGTCAGATCAACCATTTTATAAGTAATTGGACCAACTCGACCGTCCTGGATAACCCACTCCCCACAGTGAATGTATTTCTCACCCATTATAGATGTAAACATCCTTTTTCTTTGGTAACAATCAATGTGGGTTGTTATGGGAATAACCAGTCTATACCCAGAAGTAGGTCAATTATGCCATATTAATGTTATAGAGATCCAACAAAAAATGATGCTCCTCAATCACAATATAACATACCTTTTACACACAAATTTCTCTAGCCCTTACTCTCAAAAATGTATATATCATCATAACCTCACTGACAAAATCCACTACCAGAGTCAAACCATTAACATTTTTACTTGATATAAAGGAATGAGTGGAAACATTGTTAAAAAATAACTTATTTTAGATGCTACTAGAATAATACCTCCCATTATTGATGGCAAATCCTTGATATTCAAAACTATATTCTGCACCATATGAAACTATCCTACCCTTTTCCATGTGTTGTTGTCTTAATCTCCTAAGCTAAACTATGCAAATGATTGGGTTCTTCTTTCCCTAAAGAAACATTCCCACTAACTCTACAACATTTTCAAGTTGAACTGTAGCTTCTAGAAACGTATCTTGTAATATAAACACATCCCACACCCATGTTATTCATAGATCCACTGTCACAACCATATTTTATCGGGTTTATGAAGAACCATTGTAGATTACAAATCTAAGAGTAGGACTAAAATTATATTGGGGGACGGAAAAAATGTATCAAAAAGTCTCCCATTCTACTTCACTAGTTAAAAATAACATGGTTAAGATCATGTGTAACTGATCCCCCTAACTGGGAACTCTACTTCCCACTAATTGACATTCTCAAAACGTCGCTTGTTGCACTCAAAGTTCATACCACATTACTGTCCAACAAGAATACATTTTCTACCATTAGAACCCTTCTTCGGGTTCCCCTAAAAAATGAGAGCCTAATTTACCACATCCACATACGTATTTGGCTTGAATATATTCATTTGAGACATAATAACACCTTTAAGTCCCACATGAAATAATTGTGATAGTGTATCCTCTTATACTTCTAATGTTGGAACAAAATGATTATTTTATATAAATAATCTTGTACAGTCCATATCAGATAGATTTCACTGATTTAGTCTCATGAAAACAACTTCCCTTTTATACCCCAGTTCCTCTAGGTAGAAGTGTTCAATTAACATATACTAAAACTTCGTCCATTCCATTTTATCTTCCAGACCAATATGTGCTTTTATATCCCATCAACATTCTTCAGCAGCACTCGTCATGTATGCTACCAACTTGAATCTATTCTCAATAGGGGTATCTATGTAGTCAAATATATAAATGATATACTATAATCAAAACTCAACTCCCTTAGGTCCACCCTCTCTGGTGACATTTTGGGGGTGTTTCTTCTAAAATTCCATTGTTAAATACAACATGAATTTCACTTCCCACCCTAGGTATCTATCATAAAATTTCACGAAACATGAAATATTCTCCCATTAATACACTTTAATTTCCAAACCAGGAACTAGAAATGCCTCAATTTCCACCACTGAATGATTATCCACTTCAATGTCTTTTAGTATTCTTCTCAATATATGTCATCATGGAAAAATAGATTTTTAGGACATAGTTTACCATGTTTCCAACATTTTTATAATGAGAAGACCAACAAGAAACCACAAGTCGGATTCTTAACTCTCATCACATGATAAGAACCGATGCACTATTACCACACATAACCACTCCACACATAGGACTTCTTAACAAGGGTAACACCTTTACATTTATCAAGATTCTAAATTAGAAACTCTTTTATTCACATAAATGTATCAATTTTCCATCTATTTCAATTTCATGTTAGGCACTATTATGAGTTTAAAATAAAATTAAGGTAAAATAGTATATGTTTAACTACATACCCATAACAAATTTTCCCATGCGTTCCTAAAATAGTTCATGTTGAAAAAAATTCATGAGTACCTACAATGACATATAAAGAATCAAATCTCATTCCATTCTGGGACAGAGCAAATTATAAGAAAACTCAAAAATAAGTATCACGTTATAAAATAATTTCATCACCCATGGTGAAAAAATATTCAAGTGTGACAAAAAATAGTGATAATAAAAATTCCACCTTTAGTACTTAGGGTTTCCCCTATATATGGGTTTGCAACCAACATGAATAAGCACATTAAAAAACTCTGAAAATTAATATTCTCTAGTATATCTCTACAAAAATAGAAATAAA
Source organism: Viscum album (assembly GCA_963277665.1). Taxonomy (NCBI): domain Eukaryota; kingdom Viridiplantae; phylum Streptophyta; class Magnoliopsida; order Santalales; family Viscaceae; genus Viscum; species Viscum album. The sequence goes on from OY728143.1 coordinate 1,317,343,093, forward strand.
AAAGATGAATAGAGAAATATCGACCTCTACTACCACATTGTAATTTCCCAACATGGGTTCCATTCAAAGATTATCCTAAATTATTAACCATGTCACCTATGGAAAACCTCCCTGTATGCAATAAATTTTTGAATAGAAGTGAGGGTCTAGTAAGTAATTCGTGGGGAGACTATATACTCTTTTATCAGTGTAAGAAATGACATAATGTAAAACATGCAATAGAATAAACATATATATATATATATATAATCAAATCCATAACAATATCACTAAGTAACCAAAAAATGAAACACAATAATCAACCAAAATGGAAATATAAAATTCATGTATCAGTGACATGTGTCTACAATAGAACGAAAAAAAACACTAAATCTCCATAGCTGATCATGAAACACATCTGGTTACCTCACCCATCTATAATCATAGACAACAATCTAACATTAGGTCTTCCCCTTAACTAGCATTGCAGAAAAAAAAGACAATTCAGGTATCGATCAGGCCACACCAATTACGTTTGAGTAAAACATAGTAGACCACGACAAACACAGTCTAAAAAAATCTAGTGAAAAAAAATCTATGTAGTTATATAAAGAAAATATTTAAAATTCATAATTTAATATATATCACATTATCAATTAATATTTATTAACCATATAAACTATCACGGTTGAATCATCTCACACAATCAATTCAAAATATTTATACACATTTATTATTAATTTGAATGTTGTGTCTGTCACTCAAATTCTTGTTACAGTAGGTTTCCATGTCGGACCCCAAAATTATCATCGACGTAGAATGCTATATCTAACACATAAAATCACATTTCTTATGATTTATCCTTGGTATATAACTTCAGGTCTAACACCCCAATTCTCAATAGTAAATATATATTTATCAGTGATGTAGAACACCATGTCTAACACCCAATATTGTCATGGTGCAGAACACCGTGTCTAAGACCCCCAAACATGTTTATTCATTGATATCATTGGGGAAGAATTCCATTCCTAAAAACATATATCTCATTGTTTTATAACACCATGTATAACAACCAAAATCACGTTCATTAATTACATCATAAATTAAATCATTTATTCTTTTAATTAAATAAAGAACGAATTAACAACAAAAATTGTCTGTTAATTAAATCAACAATTATTTATCCTTTAAAAATTTCAATGGAAAATAATAATTAACTAATTAAAAATTTTTAACCACTATAATGTCGAACTAGATAATTAAATAAACATTTAATTTCACCAATTCCTCAATAATTTGAATTGATAATAAATTTACCAATTAATTAGCCTTACTTTTCTATTTTAATTACCAAATACAACTATAATTATCACATCATACGTAATCCTCACAATTAGTTATCATATTCCACATTCCATAAATTGCATTAAATACTAAAGTTAAAATGTATTTCATTTAACACATTAATTAATTCACTTAATGATCTCAATTGATAAAAAACAAGCAATGCAACAACCTGCATATACTAGATGAAATTACAAAAATATGATTTATAATTTAGAACACTGAACCTTATTTTTTGATACATATTCACTCAATGGAAATCCCCATATTCAGAGAAGCTAAAATATAATGATCTGAGTTCCAAATATATATCCCTAAATCATGATCAAAGATATCAGGATCTATTTAATATATAATTAAATCTAAATTACAAGATCTACTTCTCACCAATATGGTTTAGTAATAATAAAACAAAGGTTAAAATACACCAAAATATCTAGAGAAGAAGGATGAATAGATGAAGAAATGTTTGGGATGAGATCCACATACTAGTAGAAGAGCATATCCTCGATTAATGCTTTGAATCATGAAGAACAGTGGTCGAATGACATTTGAAAACCTTAAAAAATATCTAGAATTACCCAAAACTCTTCAAGATAATCCCTAAGCCAAAATAGGGTTGTTTTAGGGCTTTAAAAGGTTTTAAAATTAAAATATGGATTAATTAAACCCATATGCAATTTATAGACACAAAATTTGACAAATTATACACCAACTGCGTGCACCACATAGTCCACTATTGCAAGATTTCCTCGGATTATTGGGATGACTTACCAAACCGTGCATCAACTATGTGGACCTCTTGGTTGGGGTTGGCATGGTTAGCAGGGCTTGGTGCATTATTTACCATAACTGTGCACACACCATACGTAGACCCATTTTAAAAATGATTCTTAAAACACTACCCAAACACACCCTAATTCATAAATCTCAACAAATGTACCTAAATAAAATGATAAGTACCTGAATTTGAGCCCGATATAACTCTAAAAATGTCGGGATCATAGAGTATTTCCCATTCTATCTATTAAATAAAAATGGTTATCTATATTTTATAAGGATATTAATTATTGTAAATAAATCATATGATTTATATGTGAAATATTATTATGTTAAAAATGATTTAAAACATTAAAAAAATATCTTAGTTTTGGGGGATTCAATAAATGTTTATAAAATTGATAAAATAATGTATTTTATTCAGTGACCTAATTGTGGTTATGAATACTATATATTTAAATAAATACATCACATTTATAAATCATAATACCTTAATTCATAATGAACATTTATATTTAAATTAATTTTTACCCAAAAATTCACAAATCAAATAAAATTATGAGAAATTGCTCGTGAAATAATAGTAATCTAGTAATTTTAGAATTAATATTTAGCAATCAAAATAATTTAATAAAAATGAAAACTTATTTATTTTTTTAAAATCCCCATTTGTTGAAAATTATCATTGTTTACAGGAGTAGACAATTTTCGAACCTTATAAACACTACCTTTGACATTATTATTTTATACTATCATTTTTATTTAAATAAATATATGATAATATTTATTATTAACATATATTTAAAATATTTTTATATTTATATATGTATCAAGAAGACTGTTACAATTAAAATCATATATTTTTTAATAATAGTTTATTAGTTTCTTCATATCAAAATCATGTTTTTATTAAACAGAATATATATTCGTTTATAATATAATAATAAAGAATAACACATTTAATCATAATTTAACACAAATTAAGATATGAAAATTTAAATCTATGCGGTATATATGAAAAAATACTCTTATTACGCACACAAATTCCTTAAGGGTACTATATGAGATGATCCCACTTTCATAGGGTGGGTTATTGGAAAGGGATTGGGCATTGATCTAAAAAAATCTAATTATCCATCAAACATGTTTTATTAAGAAATAATTGTTGAACATTAGTATGTTCTTGGTCATAGGTAAAGTGAAACAACCTGAATTTTTAATAAGGAGGAACTTTTTTGATAGCATATGTGATGCGACATATAAGGTTTAAATGAACATTTATATATTGTTATTTAAATGATATAATTATAATATAGTAATTAGATTGGAGGTAGTAAATTATATTAATGGGATTATGAAAAAATAAATTTAAGTAGCTATATATAATTAATTCATTAACCGATTAATTATAAATAAATGTAAAAACCTTTGATAAATAAGAAAAAATGTGTTTTTTAAAAACTATTGAAATGTGAAAAAATTTATTTTTATACCAATAAATTATATAATTAATATTATTTGATTATATTAATGATATATATATATATATATATATATTCTATATAATTTTAATCATTCATTTTAGTTGGTTTATAGACATGATATATGAACAAATCCAATTTTAAATATAAAACTAGTATTTTCCAAAATGGTGATTTTTCACCTTTTGACGAAGCACCTATTTTAATTCTAGTTTCTGACATATTATTTTTTTCCATTTAAAAAAATAATGTTTTTATTTTTATTGATGATATCATCATTTACATTGGATGATATTTTTGGTGTTTTTTGATATGAATCATTATTATGAATAGTAAAATAATACTAAACTAAAATTGAAACAACATTATCATATAAATTAATTATATTTTTAGATAATATATTTGAATATTTTAAACGTTTTATTATATCAATTTTTTATCATTTAATCTAATTGAGGTCATCATTATCAATTTCACAATGAAATTGGATAAAAAAAACCATGTGAACTTTCGAATGATTTTACTTTAAAAACTCATTTTCTCAATACGTCATATTGATTACTTTTGATTTAATTAAAAATATTATGTGTTTTTTATTTTGAATAATGGAAATAAAAGGCTATTATAATTATTATTTTTATTATCTAATATGATCAAATTATTTTATGGATATTATGATTATTAACTTCAATAATTTTTATTATAGCCACGCTTAATGAAAAATACGCTAATTAAGGGTAAAATATATATTATAAATATAATAAAATTAACCTAAATCATATGATAATATAATTATAGAATTTTATTCATCCTAAAATTATCCTTGGGTAGAAATATAACATTTTAAAACCACTTTGGGGAGAATATGATATTTATTGTACTTTAACCAATGGAATGTCATTTTTTCAGACATTTGTTTTTAAAAAGTGAATCATTTTTAATTTGGGGTCGTATAATGGATATGTTTGACTAAAAATATTATTTATAAAAATCAAAATTTTATCTATATAATGGTAAATTATTTTTAATTTTTAGGTAAAACTAGTTTAATTAAATTCATGCATAATGATAATGATGTAATTGGTTAATTAAAATATGTATCAAATAATTGATATATAATGTACTAAAATAAATATAATACAATACAATTAATGACATAATACAATTTAATAGAATTATTTGACTTTATATGGATTATTTAATAGTGTTTTTTCGAATATATCAATTTTTTATGACATTTTTAAATAGTCATGTAATGAATAGTGTAAAATATAAAAATTTTAAAATTTTAAATTAAATAATATTTCATTAAATGATATAAAATTCATAAAAATAAGAAAAAGTCTAACTAAATTTTAAAAGTCTAAAAATCATATAAATTACTTATTTATTTTTATTTTTTGATTTTATAGTGCTTGTAATAAACATGAAAGGAAAATTTCATTGATATCACTATAAAAATTAAAAAAAAATTAAATAATTAAAACAAAAATAATAAAGATTATAAAATAGAAAAAAAATATATAATTTTAATTGTATAATTGTTTTTTGAAACAATATAATATTGTATTTAGAATTAATAACTTTTCACCCATTTGGAGTAGAAAATAATTTTATCTTAAATTAATATTTTAAAGAATTATAAGAGTTCCTCTAAGATCTATAATAAAAGGGTACCCATTATTGTCATATCAATAAAATATAAACCAATTTTGGTTTATAAATAATTACCTACATACCTTCCTATAATCCACCCCACATGATTGGGGCCTTAGTTTAGGCATAACACCCTTCTTAGAGGAGTTACTATGTTAATCAAATGATCCTATTGGAAGAAGAAATATATTTTTTATTTTTTATTTTAATTTTATTTCATATTCAGCATCATTTAATTATTATTATACTACAATGACATAATAACTCATATATCATCAATTTACTGGTAATTTATTATGATAATAACATCACTGAAATCCGTATCCAATTCCATCTAATAAGAGAGAAATTAATCATTTGTGTGTACGTATGAATTATCTCCTCCACGAATCAATAAATGTCATTTCCCATTACCATCTATCAAGACTAAATTTAAATATGGAATTAATTATTATATATTATATTAATGAAATATTTTTCACTATAAGAGAATAATATATCAATTTTGGTCTTACATTCCATGGACCTGAAAATGATAATGAAATTTTTGTGTACATGTAAAATATCACCCCTAAAAAGCGATGTGATTCATTTTTCATCACCACATCACCATGATGATATATATATATATATATATTTCAAATATAAATATGATATTAATTATATTTTTATCCTTATAGAAATATAATAAGACATACCTTTTTTCCACAATGATAATTGATAAGTTAAAACGTTAATAATGTGTATGTACGACCCACCATCACAATGATTACAAAAATTTTCATATTTCATAACCATATATAAATGGATTTATTTAAAATTAAATTTATGAATAATGTTTATTATTATTTTAGGAATATTATTCTGGAGATGATGAAATAATTACCACATTGACTATAGACATCATCATTATTTCATTTTTGGAAGCTTTTATAGAATATCATCAGAATTTCTGACGCATACATATATAATTATGTAAATTTTATATCAAGATAATAAAGGAATAATAAACTTGAATTATTTTCTAAAGAATTTAGATAACTAACCTAGGTTCGTTAAATAAGAATACAATGAAAAAATGTGACAAATTAGACTCAAGGTAAGGGATTTAATCTCAATCTCCATTCATCTAGGAATTTCATAGTGATATGTACCTTTATTCTTTTATAAAGTGTATATAAAACCCCATTTCCATTTCATATCCAAATTTTATATAACATAGTTTTATTTAATTGTTTTAAAAATGATCATGTTACTTATGATGTACATGTTCGAAGATGAATAGGACACATTGAATGTTTATTGATTAAATTATCAATTTTTCTTCATGATGTCAAAATTCATCATATTATATTACAAGTTTATTTATACCAATATAAAATTTTGGTATAATATATTTTATGTCTATTATGAATTTAATTTATGGGTTTTTAATATGGAATATTTGTCAATTTTTTATATGGAACTTTCTGATAACATAAATAATTAAATATTCTATTCATAATGTAATGGATGAAAATTATTTTTATGCCACTAGGGATATAATATTATTTTCTTGTTCATTTTTATTATTTTATAATTAAATAAATAAAAAAATAATTATTTTTCTTAGTATGTAATTTATTTGTATGGAATTTCCATTTTTTATAGTGACATGTGTGGAAGTCGACCGCATGGTTTTTTCATTTGTAAGAGTGACAAGTGTAATATGTCCAAATATACAAATTTTTATTTTCAATGCTTTATATGGGTATTATAGTAATCATGATATTACAAAAAATGAATGAAAGAATATTATTATAAAGTAAAATTATTAATTAATTACCATGGGTGAAAATTATTCCATTATGATAAGGATTTTATCGTTTATAATGTATATCAATAGAAAAATAATTTCTGTCATTTTATTTACCTAACTAAGATTATCTAGTCATTCCAATTTTTAATTTTTTTTCACATGATATATAGATGGTTAAAATAAAATAGGAAGTCATGCATGAATATTTTTCATTAATAGAGAAATCATCTTATATTTTAAATGTTTTATATCAATAGAATAAGTGGATATTATTTTATTAGTGTACATATTTCTTAAATGCATGATATTAATTATTCATTTGGGATTAATTCAATAAAACACTAAACTAATGACATCCTCAAATGTGAATTTAGGTTAAAACACAGTAGAATATATTCTGTTTAAGGATGGGTCATTATAGTTGTTTTCAAGGAAATAGTTTAGACAACATTAGATAGTAGGTTGATTTCATAAGACTTTGGTATATTATCGGGGGATTATAATAATAATGTTAATCATAAGTTCAATTTATTATAATCCACTACCGAGGCTTTTTGTTATGAAATTTTAAGGTGGTTAATAGTGATTCTATGAGACATTTAATTTTGAGGTAATTATGTGTTATTAATTTATGGGATATAAAATGAAAATTACGAGATAATAGTTGAGGTCAAAAAATTATATGGTTATTTTTCAGTTATTTTTTCTTAATATGGTAATTTTATATGAATTATATGGTCATTGGAGTAGAAAACCCCATAAGATTGGTGAAAACCCATTTTATTTGGCACGCCCATGAGTTTTGAACCCATGGACGAATAGAGGTAGAATTCACCACCTACAACTGGCCTATGTGAAATCTCAGGTTAGTTTGACTTTTTATTTGTATATAAATGAGTTTATTGGATACGAATAATTTTATTTATGGGAAAACATTATTATTATATATGAAATATGAATTTGGGATTAATTGATGAATGGTTTTTTATACGAAAATATCTATTTTGGGAATCCTATTTGACCATGGTTGAAGGTATACTATTGTATTTTATTTTTGGAAAAACAGTTAAATTAATTATTTGGAAAAAACTATGATTCAATTATATAAATATGCTAATTTACATTATTTTATTGAAATAGTGAGAACATCTTAAATAATATATGGGATAATACGTTAATGATCGAGACTTAAAGATTAATTTATTTTATTTAAATATAATTAGTAAATTAATCATGTAAATATATGTGATAAATCGTTTTAAATATTTTTGGGTTTTAATATTTTTTATAATATTTTTGAGGATTTTTAATGATTATTATTGGTTGATTGGTATATGTTGATCTTCCATAATTAATGTTCAATGTCAGAAATTATTGATGTATTTAGTCATATAAAAGATTATTGTTATTTTACTAACTATCTAATCTGGTAGTAACCATTTTGGTTATTTATATGTTGAAAAGAAAGGAATAATAAATAGTAAATATTTCCTGGATTTTTTATTTCACTAAATGTTGATTCCATTTCTGTAGGAGTGAGGAATTCTTCTGGAATAATTATCATTTAGAGAAAAAGAAGATTTTGTTGTATAATTGTTTTACTGGATAAAATAATACATGTCATGTAATTATATTTCATTATTTTCATCATCTATATAGTAAATGAATTTCTCATCTCGATGAAACGTATCTTAAAAATTCATATCTTTTTATATTTTTACTATGAAAACAATAACCTATTATCCCATACAAGAAATATTGATTTTTTATTGTTAATTTATCTGAATCATTTTTTTATCACTCACCATCAGAACAGAATGGTCATTTTTTTCTTTTTTATCCATGCTTTCATATATGAAACTCTAGAATGTGTTTTCCCATGAGATCTTTCGTTGGATAATGAGGCATTACATGACTCGATGGTATTAGGGAATTCAACCAAACAGTAACAATATTAAACTGCCCCTCCCCATAATCACCATATGGATGGTATCTCTCTACCTTTTTATGGTTATCAGGATAAGCTTAATGTGAATGCACAAGATAGTCCTGATAGAATATGTATACCCTCTCATTTTTTAAAATCTGTTGGTTATGCTGAGGTGGGTAGGCCTTCTCTGAATCATCCTCTGGTGCTGCCCCTTTTTCTGTAAAGTCCGTATTGGGAAACAATATTGATCATGGGGCCCGAAGGCCTTGAGTTTTCATGAAGGACTTGTGGTGACCTGAATGTATAACTTTCCTGATGTACATTGGTGGACCGAAGGATTTGATATGGCCAGAGACAAAACCGGAGGACCGAAGGCCCAAATATGTGTATAGTTCTGACTAGAATAATATTGAATAGTAACTGCTTCAGTAATACTACAGTAACCCAAAAATTATCCTTATTCATGGTTTTTATCTTGGGTCTCTTTGATGCACTTTTCGAGTCCTCACTAACTAGGATGAAGCTCTAATTCGCATACGAGATAGGACACATAATATTTAAATGAACAATTACATATTATTATTCAAAATTTTACCATTAGTACTTAGTCCATAGAATTGTGGGAATTAAAAATGTTAATTTAATTATAAAAATATTTCATAAAATTTTATATAATTATTTATTTTATCAATTAATTACAAACTAATGTAAACCCCTTTATAAAATAATCAAATGTTTTTTTAAAAAAACTATTTAAATGTGAAGAAGATACTTTTTAATCCAATAAATAAATAAATTACCATTATTAGGGTTATATTAATAATATATATAATATATTTAATATAATTTTAACTTTGATTTTATCTGTTTTATAGAAATTATATATGAACAAACCCAAATTTTCACATAAAACCAGAAATCTTCAAAAAAGGCAATTGTCCTCCTTATGCAACACTTTTTTAAATAAATATTTTCATATGTTAATAAGTTATATTAGATGACGTAAAATTATTAATTGAAATAGGTTTATAAAAATTTACTTTTTATGCATTTTTAATATTTTTTATAAGATTAATATTTTGATGTATATTGAAAAAATGTTACATTTCAAATGAAAACTACTTTTTTAATAATATTTATTTATAATGTTAAATTATTTATTTGAATATTTTCAATGTATAATTTGATAAAATTAATATCATTTTTTGAAATTTATTTCATTGGAATCATTTACACAATGGAATTAGATATTAAAATAATGTGAACTTTTTAATGTTTTTATATTGAAAAGGTGTTTTCCTGATTTATCAATGGTATTACTTTAAAAATAATTTTATTAAATTATATGTTCTCAATTTTGAAAAAATAAAATAAATTATTGTAATAAGTGTTATATTTTTTGCCTAATTAGATCAAATTAATTTTTGGATGTTATGATTTATATCATCAAAAATTATTGTTTTAACCACTGTTAAAGGTAAATTTTGTAATTAATGGTAACAATAATATTATAAATATTATAAAATAAAATTCAAACATTTAGTAAATTTATTACATATTTGTGTTTCCAAGTAAATTATTCATTTTTATAGAATATATCATTTAAATGTAACATGGGTGATTGTATGATATTTATAATATTTTATTCAAAGAAAAATCAATGTTTTCATGCTTTGGTTTTTAATAAGTGAGTCATTTTTAATATGAGAATATATATGGTATATTATTGACTATAAATATTTTTTTGAAATAAATAAATATTATCTAAATCATGATAATTTGTTTTTAATTTTTAGGAAATAAAATAAAATTATGTTCTTGTAAAATTATAATGTTGTAATTTTTTATCTAAACAAAATATCAAATAAATTATATTGAAAATATAAAAATATATATAATATGATATAGTTAATTCCATAGTATAATTTCAGGTAATAATTTTATATGTTATGGATTATTTAATATTTTTTTATAATGATATCATGTTGTTATAAAATTTTAAAATTCCAGGTAATTAATAGTCATAAAATTATAAATAGGATTTTATTACATTATATAAAATTAAAAAAATCAAAAATTCAAAAAAATAATTATAACAAGTAAAAAAAATTAATGATCTCATTTATTGGTATGTTTTCACTTTATAGTAGTCATATTAGCCATCAATTTGTAAATTTCAGGATATCGAATTTGGAATTAAAATTGATAAATAAGGGTTTAATCCGAAAAACATAAGAATTATAAAATATTAAAAACTTATTTAATATTATTTTTAAGAATTATATTTCACCAAAAAAATAATATTCGAAATAAATATCCTTTGAACCATTTGGGATAGAAAAGTTTTTTATTTTATATTAATATTTTAAAAAATTACAGGAGTGCCCCTCCCCACTCCATTGATAGAGAACCCATTCTTATCATCTAAATACACATCAAAACCATTTTGGTTCAGACATGATCTACCCAAATCCCTTTATATAATCCCTCCTCACATTCATGAGGGATTATTTTTGGTAGAACACCATCCTTATAGGTGTAATGGTTTTAATCAATGTATATCGTCTGATTTAAAGGTATTATTTCTAATTAAGTATTACTATTTTATTTCTTTAACCACAACCTTAAACACTAATTCAACAGCAATGAACTAATAAAACATGATAAATAAATATTTACATTTTAATATGTTAGTTTAATCACCTAAATCAATCTCAACATCCACTGAATGGTAAAATAATTAATTGTTTGTACGTACATGTGTACTATCACCCTAAAGAACTGATACAATTTATCTTCCTTTATTGTCTATCAATACTGGTTATAATGATAAAATTAATTTTTCCATATTATATTAATTACATATTTATCACTATAATATAATAATTTATCAATAAAATTGTTACATTCCTTTTACATTAAAATAATATTGTCATACGTACAGAAGTGTAAACTATCACCTCTATGAAGTGATGTGATTCACATTTCATCACCATGTCTCATGGGTGATATATATAAGTATATATAAATGATTAATATGATAATAATTATATTATGTTTTCTCTATAAATATTAAGTAATACTAAATTTATTCCATTTAAATCATTGAAAAAATGGAAATGATACTCATGCCTATGTTCAACCAACAATCAACATGATTATAAAGATATTCATTTTTCATAATCTTATAAAAATAGTATGATATAAAACTATAATTTACGCATAAAAGTTAATATTAATTAATTAATATATTGTTTGAGATGATAGACTAATAACTATTTCGAATATACAAATCATAACAAATTCATTGTGGACTCATGTATTGAATATCATCAAGATGTATTATAGGAACATAAATAAATCATTAAATGTAATAACCTAATAAAAAAGAACAATAAACATGAAAAAGTTCATCAATAAATCGGATAATTAAAATAGGTTATTTATTTAGGATGGGAAATCACATTCGTGACAAATCAGACCAAAGTTAATAATTTTGATTCAATAACCTTTCATTAAGGAATTTATTAATGATATAAACCTATATAATTGTATAATATTTATATATATCCTCTATCATCATTAAATATTATTAATATGAATATCATGATAAAAAAAATAGAAAAAGTGTACAACAACCATGATTATGGTGGTCTAAAATGATGTAACATGAGGGAACCCTCCTAAAAATGTTCACTCGCTTAGGAGATAATGAGTTTGAAAAAGTGAATTAAGAGATACTGACTCCCAGAATCAACATAAAAGAAATGTAGTTTTTACCCCTGTTAATCCCCAAATAAGTATAATGGAAATCCTTCTGGTAGTTGATGATAATCTAACATCTTCTTTTGGTTTAGGTGACTGACAAGGCTGGGCTTCTAATACATTCAAAGGAATCATAAAGAATAAGTGAATCTGTTTCCATTACCTCTAACATGAAATGATTTTAATTGAAAAGTCAATGGATGGTAAGAATTAACATTCCTTAATATTATAGGAAATTACCAATTCCAAATAATTCATGAAAATAAATTATGATGGAGACCCTGAATTCTCACATAATACTTAAACTGCACAAAACCCATCAAGTTTCCAGAGTCATCGGTGCTAATATTGATTCCAACGAATGGTCGGTTGTAGTGCACCCCAATACCTCGGCTTTTGGGTGGGACAAAACGAGGTTTAAATCATCCCTTTGACATTTCTTATCCATAATTTATCTATCCTAATTTAAATTTAAAGACTTTTTAAATAATCATATGGAGTGTCATTTAAATGATTGAAGTGGTATTAGACATTTTGAATATTTAACTATTTAACTATAAATTTTCTCCTTATGTAAATATTATTGATATTATTTCACATGTTTATATAGGGATATTAATTTATTATGTTGGAAATTTTATTTTTATTTTAAATCCCATTAATTTATTTTCAAAAATAAATCTACTTATGAATTTTATAAGGATCATTGAAAAAATAAAAAAAATGATTGTTCCATTCTGAATGTATTCAATTAAAAAGTATTTGATTCTACTGTGACTATTATATTATTGTTATATTCCATTTAATGATTTTATTTTTTCTTAAATGAACAACCATATTTTTCATATTGGGTATGTAAGTCAGCCATATTTCTATTCAATTTGTAATAGTGAAATGTATTAAAGTCGACCACATGGTTATTCTATTTATTTGTGTGACAAGTATAATTATTTCTCAAGGTACTATTACATATTTTAAAAGGTTGAATAATATTTTATTGTAATTATTTTATTAAAACAAATTTATTAAATTTTATTATTTTTAAGGAAATTATTTACTACTTATTACGAGGGAAAATTATTTTATTATGATAAAATTTTTATGATTTTTAGTCTATATGAATACACTAATCATTTGATTTTTTTCTACACCTTAGATAAAATTTGTTTCCCCCAATGTTTTTCTAAAAAAGTAATTATAATATGGGTGGGTGACATAAATGACGATGTCAAATTTGAGGATTTTTCATGAATATTTAAATCATGATTTCTTTTGAATGTTTCATATTTTCACTGAAATTGATAAAATTTTAGTATTATGCGGTTTCTATAAACGGAGGATATTTTGTATAAATCATGGACAAAGTCTATAAATATCTAATCTTAAAAGATACTTAAATAACAAATATAGATAACAAACACTCTAATATGTTATATTCAAGGATGGGTCCTTATATAATTTCTACTGATGTCATTTTCCTTGGAATCCCAGATAATTTAGATTCATTGGGTATTATATTACTAGATGAGGCTATTTATTTATTTATCTACATAAATGAGACTATATAAAAACAAATAATATATACTAATCATAACAATCACATTTAAACTATTATACTAAAAAAGGATTATATTCAATTTATGCTTTTAAATCATATGTTATATAACAATAAAAATTAAATATTGAGGTCAAATTATTTTCTATGATGATAATAAATAATGTGGAATTTATTCATTCAATAAAAATGAAATTTCATTTATAATGTTCAACTTATTAATAAAATTTGGTATAAATAAAAAAATGTATTTTTTTAAACACAATATAATAAGTTGTACACATAAAAAGGTGTTTAATTTAATCATTCATATTTAACATGTAATCAATTTTATAAATAACCTTGTGGGACTGTATTATCAATCATATATTTGGATTCTGTGATTATTTCAGCCATTTTGGAATATTTCAGAATTAAATATTTAATATAAAAATCATATAATGGGGCCTAAAGAAAAATTTAGAACCTAATACCATATATTTCAAACAATATTGAAAATCGTGCCACTTCACTCTTTTGGAGTCAATATTTAAAAAAAATCTATTAGAAAATCCATTTAAATCGTCACTAGATCACAATTTATGAACCAATTCTAATTGATTAAAATCATATGAAATTGAAGAAAAAAACCGTTATTTACAATTTTTTTAAAATAAGTCAAACAATATATTTCGAAACCACGCTACATAGAAACATCAATTTTAAAATGTGGAAACCATTATCCAATTGATTTCGAATATGTGTAAATATTGAGTAAAAAACATTTATATCCCCCATCATTATATCATATAAGTATAATTTTATAATTAATGAATTTTTAAAATGATGCGAATATATGTTATGTGAGAATGGATATTAATAACAGATAAAAGCGGAGTTAGTTATGTACATTATATATTTTTTTCAAATTAAATAGCCTCTTTTGATATAATGTGATATATTTATTTCTCTATGAATTTTAACTAAACAACATAAATAAATAATGAAAATTAAATATTGAAATATAGTTGTTTTGGGAAAAAGGGACCCCAACTCAACCACAACAATGTTGTACTCCATAGACCTGATTATTTTCAATAGTAATTAATTTTATAGGATATTCCTCTACTGATTTAATGTAGTTGATAACATTTTAATAAAAATATTAAAATTACTTATAGTTATTCTACAAGAAACTATAAACCCACATCTTATTACAACAATTTGTAACTCCACCATAATTTATTTTGAGAATACAATAATCTTGTAATGAAGAAGATATTGACTTGATTGAGAAAATATGTTTCACCCACAGTTTATAAGGAAAATGATATATGTGTTTGATTATTAATATAGAATAAAATATTAAAAATAACTTCTATTTCACACACCCTTCCTTTAAATATCGATAAAAAATACTTGAAAAATAATAAATATATATGCATCAAATGTGTAGATATAAAAAATTTATTTTTGAATTTACAGAATAAGATTTCACAATAAGATACTCGAGTAGAAATAAAAATAACAATGATTTGATTATATATATCAAACCATGAATGTGTCTAAATTGTATCACTGAAGGAAAAAACACACTATTATTATACATGTATATAGATTATCCTAATTTCAGAAATATTTATATATTCTGAAGATGAATATATCAATATTTATCCGATGATCAAACCACCCCAGATCAGACATGATCCATAAATACCACATAATAAATCGAATGTATCTGAGTTGAAATCATTTTAATAGATTCGTAACATCCAATAGAAATATAAAATTTTTATTACATCGAGAATTATTATTTCAATCAATCATACGACAAAGTTACCAATATATTTACTCATGGTGAAATTTTTATAGAAAAAACATATATATTCTTATGTTTGGAACACAATCGTTGACCAAATAAAAATATATTTCATTTTTGTAACAAAAAACACTAACATTAAGGTTGAAAATATAGTGTTGATTCAAAAATTCCAGATTGTTGAAGCATATAATTTTTCATAAAACAAATATGATTGTTTGTCTATCCTTTTACAAAATCATAAAGTATATCATCCATATGTTTTATTCCCAATGTAGGATTACTAATCTATATGGTGACCATATAAATGATGGGTATAAATATTGTTTCTATATTTTTTTCCAAATATGTCTATAATACATAAAAATATAACATCTAACGGATTAATGGACTATGAATGTTTTCTAAATAAATATTATAATGAATAGTATTTTCATAAAATTCACCAAAAAGAAACATTATTACGAACATATTTTTGAATGTTGGTGTAAATAAAAATAAATATTAAATTAATAATAAAATCATCAATAAACACCAACCCAAAAGTATCTTCATTCTTTATATTCACAAAACCCATATAATAAATATTAATATTTACAAAAAAAAAATTATTATCTTAAATATATAATAAATTTATAAAAAATTTATGAGAAAATCATAACCCTTTGAGACATGAAAAAGATAAGAATACATTTTAGTAAAAAAACTCTACATATATTCATATTTCCCTAAAAAAGATAACAATATGTAATCAAGAATCCATGAAATAATATAAAATATAACCTAATGAATAACAACAGATTGTATGAAGTCATTTAATTATTTTAATAATAATAAATTATTCAAACACATCTGAAATATTTAAAATAATTCCCCAATGTTACATTTTGATTTTAAAAGATAATCAATAAATTTAATTTTTTTTCAAATTTCATTATTGAGAATAATAATTTAATTCATATAGTGATAGACTAGTTTATAACATGTAATGAATTTGAATAGTCAAACATTAAAGACATATTTACATATAAGACATCCTTTTTATAACATTTTAATAGAATAAAACATTAAATATAAATTATGAAACAATTTTGAAACAATTTTATAATAATTACAATATTTATACTAATATATATATATATATATGATATTGAAAATATGCTATAGAGAAAAAAATAAGGGGTGTTAGGTTGGTTTATATGGTTTATCCAAACACTCCAAATGTTGAATTCATTCCCCTAAATTACCTATAACTTTTAAAATATACTATATTTTGATTGGAACATCTCCATATCATTCACATAGAGAAGATGATGAAAATTATTTGAATAAAAACAAATTCAGTTAATCAAGATCCAATATAGTTATAGTATCTCCTCGGATAGACTCTATCTAAGTTATCATTTACATATTATGCTCTTTAATTTTTTCTATTGAAATCAATAACTCTGTCAAAAATTTATATTAAGATTTATATTTATCAAAATTTATTATGGAAATAAGTATAAGTTTGAACATATTTTTATGTCTTCATAGATGTTTTTAGTTCATCGTAAAACTTCACTATTTCATCGTTTAATGTATTATAATTATAATGAAGCTCTTCATGATATATTCCACCTCTAATCTTTTGATCAGTAGTAGAAAAAATGGGTTTTAACGTCGGTTTTTCACCGACGTCGAAGTCGCCGAAGTAAAAAATATGAATTTTTACATCGGTTTTTGTAAACCGACGAGAAAAATGAATAACATTTGTTTTTTGGTGTCAATTTTGTAAAAAACTGATGCCAAAAAACTAATTCATTTCATTTTTGGTTTCGGTTTTCATAAAATCCGATGCGAAAAATTAAAGAAAATAGTTTTGGCGTCAGTTATTTAAAAAAGTGACGCTATAAATGAAAAAGAAAATATGTTTGGCGTCGGTTTTTATAAAAAACAACTCCAAAACAAAAAAAAAATCTATGTTTTAGATCATTTCATAAGCTTTGATTTGATAGGTTGTGGACCTAAAATGGAGTTACAGTTCAAAATTTATTGTCGTTAGAAGTTGAACCTATCAAAGTTTTGATTGATACAACTTGTTTCAAAGAAAACATGATAAACATAAATTAAAATCATATACACCAAATCAAATTAAATAATCATAATATATCAAACATATTTCAATGGTTTTAGGGGCTTCCATCGAAACAATATGTTTTTTATCATCATATAACTTGTATTTAGAAATGAGAATGAATCATCATTATAAGAAAGCTAATCGAGTTGTTTAGAAATGAAGGATAATAATAATAAAGAAAACAAATGAATAGAATATGTACCATGTTCAAATTAACGATTCAAGTTGCATTGAAATCTTGATTGAATCTAAGATGTTGAAAATGATGAACGAAGGAGAAACTGGATATATATGTAGTAAACAGAAATATTTTCAATTGTGTTGTACGAAAATGTAGGCAGGATTTTAAAAAGTTAAACGCGTGTTGTGAAAAAAATGAAATTCTGATCCCGCATTACTCTTTGGCGTCGGTTTTGTTTGAAAATGACGCAAAATATTATTTACATTGGTCTTTTGGAGTTGGTTTTTTAGAAAAATGATGCCAAAAATGTCAATCGATATTCTTTTTAGCGTCGATTCTTAAAAAAACCGACCCAAAAAACTAAAAACAATTCATTTCGGCGTCAGTTTTTATGAAAACCGACACAATAAAAGTTTAAAAAAAAATCTTTGGCGTCAGTTTTTAACAAACTAATGCTAGAAATTTAAAAAAATACTACTTTTCGAATCAGTTTTTTTAAAAACCTATGCCAAAATCAAAAAATAATTTTTTTGGTGTCAGTTTTTAAAAAAACCGACGCGAAAAGATAAAATATATTTTTGGGGTCGGTTATTATGAAAACCATCGCCAAAAAATTACAAAAAAAAATTTACAATGTTTTAGATATTTCTCTAATCTTTGATTTCACTGGTCGTGGAGAAAAAAAAACGGAGTTATGGAATAAAAGTTTTGGATGTCAGAAGTTGACCTTCTCTAAAAGAAGTCTTAAAAAAATTCAACTTTCAAAGGCCATAACTTTTAATCTGTAACTCTGTTTTAGCTCCACAACCGGTCAAATCAAAGATTAAAAAAATATCTAAAACACTGTACATTTTTTTTAATTTTTTGGCATCGTTTTTCATAAAAACAAACAACAAAAATATATTTTAACTTTTGCGTCTTTTTTTTATTTCTAGCATCGGTTTGTTAAAAAACTGTCGCTAAAGATTTTTTTTAATACTTTTATGGTGTCGGTTTTCATAAAAACCGACGCCAAAATATATGTTTTTTAGTTTTTTGCGTCATTTTTTTTAAGAACCGACGCCAAAACAATTCTTTTTCCTTTTTGGCGTCGGTTTTTAAATAAACCGATGCCAAAAATTCACCGCATAAATTATTTACGTCGATTTATAAGAAACCGACGTCAAATTGGCGACGTTAAAAATCATTTTTCTACTAGTGTATGTGATGAAACATATTGTTCATTATATCCATGAACATACATTTCATTTTCAAAGGTGATTTAATGGAATCCTCAACTTAAAAATCTGACTGATCTCAAAATTAATCAAAAGAAGGATAACATATTTTTAGAATGAATTTTATAGTGCATGTTGTTCTTGAATGCTTTAGTCCACTCAGTCTAATTTCAAATCATTTTGAAATATTTTTTTTGAATAATGATAAACAATCTAAGTTGTTTCATGAATAGTAATCAAGGACTATACATAGTATGATTATACATTTTGTTATCGAAATTTGTAGATGACACGTCATATTCTTGATTTTAAAATAAATATTATCACTTCTAGAGTTTATGTTTTGAAAAAACCGATTATTTGAAAAAAATTATAAAGATCATTTATATATACAAATTAAATTTAATAAATTATTAAGACATAAATAGGATTAAACATTGAAATTTTTTGTTTATAAGAGATTAATTATAATAGAAAAATTATTATATATTGTAATTTCAATTTTTTTAGGAATAAATATATTAAAACTAGGTTTCATTGAGTATTTTGGTAATTTATTTATGATGTGAAATTATATTTATTATATTCTAATCAACATGATTCAAAGAGTGAAAAATTATTTAAAATTTTAGCATAAAATATCTCTCTCCCCTATATAATAAAATTAATGTAATAAATAAAAATATATAATGATAATAATTAAATAATTCTGTGATTGTTATTTCATATTCTATTGATTTTCAACTATGAACTAATTATTTGATCACTCGTTTTAAAAAAATAAATTTTTACATAATTCTCATATTACCACTTAATGACATAATTAATTTTTCCAGTTATTTATTCCCACAAAACATAGAATATAAGTTCTTTTTGGTATCCATATGGTTTAGGTCCAGTAGTGTTAGAATGTATGGTCATATATAAGTAATTAATTTATATTTTTACTAAAATTGTAATATTTAAGTTAGAAATTTCTGTTGAATAAGAAACATGATTTTTAAGATAATACTTTGGTATTTAAAGAAAAATTAACAAGCATAATGGACTCAAACATGACAAAACTTCATACCAGTTGAGAGTATTTTTCTATATTTTCTTGGAAAAAAATAATTTATAATAATGAATTATTACCATTACTAAATATTATAATTCATCCTTTATAAATATTATTTTTATCAATAATTTGATTTAAATAAATTTCAACTTTAATAAAAATATATGATGATTTTTTAAATTATCATATTAATAAAATTATTCATTCATTTTAGATTCATGATGATCATAGTATATTTTTTAAGAAATAGATAGTGAATCATTAATTTTTCTTAAAATTCCATTAATATCTAAAAAAATATCATCAAAGGATTGTATATTTATTTATGATAATTATGTATTGAATAAAATTTACCATGAATTATAATAAACAACTAATTTAGTTCATTTGGATGTCAGTTTATCTGAATTAGGGCATTGAGTGTATGATTAGTATGAGATAGAAGTCGCACCATTTGATTTTTAAGATCCACTTCACAACTCCTAAGAGAATTTTCATCTTGAAAAGAATAATCAGTCTAAGTAACCTTAATATTTTTAAGGCTTTTTCTATAATAGTATTCATTCATTTGGATCTTTATGAAAAGAAGAGATAAACATTGTATGTGATTTATATTTAAATTCATATAATTTTTTCTCTTCATTTCTTTTATTTTATTTTTTATAGTTTTCAAAAATAATAATTATATTTGAGAAACATTTATTGAAATCTGGATGACTTGAATGACATAATTTTTCCATAATAGTTATTAGATTGTTTTCTTAATACATTACATGTGTTTTTTATCATACATCTCAGCTACATATATCACCATGTTTATAACAAATTTTTGCATTTGTGATTCTTCAATCGGTTTGTATTGTTGTATAAAAGTAGATATTCCATTCCACATAGTGGAGTTAAAATATTTCATCTTTGAACAATTATTCCGATTTAATAATTTTGTTCTCATGAAGATGAAAAATTATTGAAAAAATTCTATCAGCCTCATATTCATCTAAGTGATATTTTAAATCATTATCCTTTCTAAAAGTATCTGAAATTAATATTGTAGTATAATTCATCAGTTACTTAACATTATCGATTAACTTATAATAAACCAAAATAGTATACCACATATTATATGGATTAGTAAATTGATAAACTTGAATAAACTCAATAGTCCATAATTCATAGAAAATATAATTATTTTATCATGATTAAATATAATATATATATTTTTCACCATTCCATTTTTTTGAAATCCTGTTTATAAATTTTACATGTATTTAAAACCATTAAATATATTAATAAATGATGATTTTTCAAGTAAATACTCATGAATACTTTTCATCATCAATTATTATTACTATAATTGTATTGGGAACAAATCAATAACATAAATTCATTGAGATATTTCATTTTGTTATTTTTTTATTTCACAAGAATATTTATCATATAATTATTAGTGAAAAAAATTAATCATCAATGTTCCAAAAAAGTCAGCCCATTTATGTAGTTGATAGTATCATATAGAATAATAAAGGGTTTAGAAAATTTTATCAATAGAGTAAAACCAATGATATAATTTATTGGTATTAGTTAGAGACAGTTTAATTTTCATGGATTTTCCAAAATATGAATATTTAAAATTGAGCAATTCCTTTGATACCACTTCTTTTTGTTGGAATGGAAATGATAGAGACTCAAAGGTGGGTTAAATGTGTCAGTTTATACATATCTTCAAACTAATGTGTCTCTCTTGATATATAGTGATACTTTTCATTCTCTCTTAATGTATTTTATGCAGCGTAAATAAGTAAATACAATAACACACCAATTTATAATGGTTTAAGGGGAAATGATCTCATTTTCCACACTATAAATTCCCCACTCCATGAGCTGGATTATTTTTACTAGTAATCCCTTGTACGGTAGACCTCGGTAATATAGTACAAGCAACTGATACTTTTACAATAAGGCATCAACAAGACATTCTTGTTATATTACAAGGAACCATAAAACCAAAACACATTTTGCGAATATAAAACTCCACCATGATTGATTTTAAGAAGTCGATACTCCAATTAATCAATGTTTATTTATTTAATTGAGAAAACACCTTTAACTCATAGATAAAAAACAATTAACAAATACATTAATTTTATTATAAAATAATATCATCAAAAATATCATCAATGTCACAAAATTTTTAATTTAATATTGTTAGAGAAAACACCCAATAGATGAATTAAAATGAATTTTTTCTAATGTATACTTATATAGAATTTATTTTTCAAACATGAAGAATAATATTTAATTATAAGATACAGTTGTTGCAACAACAACAAACAAAAAATCATTCATCCATATGAAAACATGTATTTCTGTAATGTGTATTATTAAATGAAACAATATAATTTTATTAGAGAAGAAAACATCATTTATAATTATATTATTATCTATAAATTACTAAAAATAATATCTTATTATTTATCTTGATGTTTGAAAAGTTCAAGAAAAATCCTGGTCCGAAATACCACATAATAAATCACAAATATTTGAATTATAAACAATTAATGACTCATAAAATCACATAATAATATGATTTATTAATTACATTTGGTTGACCTCATAAATAATTAAAAAACACCATTAAATTGATATTTATTTATAGTGATACCAATGATGAAAATCCATTTAATATCATATATTTAAACCACCATAGTTGACCATGAAAAAAATAGTGTTCATTCGTGTAATGAAAATCTCCAACATTATGTTTGACAAAGTATAATTTATTACAAAATTGGGGTTGATGAATCATAAATTTTTTTCTCCATAATGTCCGTGTCTTCTAAATATAGGGTTTTTATCTAGACTTTTCGAATAGTGTGTGGTATGTGATCAATATGTTTTATTCCAAAGGTACGGTTCCCAAACCATATGTTACACATATAAATTTAGGGAATGAACCCTATTTTAATATCCTTATAAAAATAAATCCATAATACATAACAAATAACATTATATGGATTAATGACCGTTTAATGTTTCCAAAATTATTATTCTTATGAATATCATATTCTTGAAAATCACAAAAAAATGTATTAGTAACATAACTATGGATTATTTTATCCTTAAAATAAAACAAAAAAGTAATTTCTTTATTGATCAACACATGATAAAAAACATCATGAAATTTATATTTATGTAAATAGAAAAATAATTCCCTAAATCATTGATGAACTAGATCACATCATATAATTATTGATGTTGAATTACAAAAATTGGAATAATAAGCTATTATATTCAATAAACATCCAATAGCCCAATATCAAAACCTAGAGGAATCATAATAATAAACATTATAAAACCTCAGGTTCATTGGAGAAAAATAATGTTATGAATCTAATTTTCATGTATGGAAACATTTTATATTTCAGTATATTATTCTACATTTTCTTTTTAGTTGGAATATAATTATAGGTTTTAAATTCCCTTTGTATTGATTTATTTATCATTATATGTATATTGATCTATATTAAAAAATATTTTTCTAATTATTTTTTCTCCTCTTGATTTTAATGAAAAATTGGGAAACCATGACTCTCATTATATCAAAGAATGATTGTTTTTCTCTAGGTGTAAAACAAGGACTGTTGCATTGATACTTTGGTTGAAGCATTATTGAAGGTTCAGTATAGATGAATGCAATTTTCTAAATTTTAATAAATATTTTTTTAAAATTTAATTTTAATAGATAACCACCTTATTTGAAAAAACACATAGGGTTAGCTGCAAAACCCTAATGATTTTTTCATTCAACATTGAGTGGATCTTCAACAAAAAACACATGAAAATCCAAGACCAATGAGAAGATTCGTCTGAACTCTCCATAAACATCCATAGTGAATAATTATTCTTCAGTGAGTAATCCAATTACAAGGATGTGATTTTAATTATTAATTTAATTTAAAAATATTTTAATTGTATGCCAAGTATTTTCTAATTTAAAATTTGGATTTCTTACCCCTGGGAATTATCACATTAATTATTTCTAATTTTAGACCAAAAATGGTTATTTTCTATGAATAATTTATATTTTTTCCCTAATCATGATCAATACTTAGTTTTGTAATGGAATTCTATGAAATAAATTATTTTTGATTTTATCTTATATTTACTCACTTTTTTTCCACTGGTATTCTATAAAATGGTGATTTGAATTCGTACAATATTTAATGATAGTTAAAATATTGGAATAATTTTTCATATGTGATCAATTATGAAGATTTTGGTATTCTAGTTTATAGTGATGATATGGTTTATTATTTATTAATGATGTATTTCTGAACCCTAGAATAATGAAGGAGGGAATACATTCATTAAGGGGATCTATAAAGATTCATATTTTTATTCGTAGATGATGGAAATTGATTTCCAATTTTGTTTCATATGATATTGGATGAATGAAATAATGAAAAATATAGTAGGATAACTATAAAACATATTATTTTTTAGGAATATTTTACTTCCAATCAAATTTTTTACTATAAAATTTTTGTTTCTTATAAATGTACACTTTGTAGTATGTTTTCATTGGATATTATAGATTCCATCATATTCAATTAGCATATAGTCATGTTGTTTCCCCACATCTCATGTGACATTAACTAGACCACTAATTTGTATACATATTGTACATTCCAAGGGTGATAGGAGGTCCCACATGTGATTCTCACCTAACATCATGTCATTTATAAACCATTAAACATTCCATGTCTAGTTGTGTGACACAACCATGTGAGGAAATTAGATTACACCCCATGGAAGTAATTTAAAAACCATATATATTTCATCAAATGTCTAACCTCCTATATATTCATCATCAAGACCTAGAATATTACCCAAAAGTAGTCATTCATGAATTTAATTTCAAATATATCACTTGGGTGACCATTAATATGATATCAAATATAAGATACAATGTGTATTGAATGGTTTTATTCTTCCCACAAGTTTCAATAACATCTTGATGGAATGTGATATATATGTGTGTGTGGGTGTGTACGTGCATCAATGATGGACATTTCTATTATAGCATGTGTACATTAGGACTATTGTTACCAATTTCTGGAACATATAAGAATGTAAAATTCCCCACATGAAAGGGTAATATATTATCAATCTATGAAGTGAGAACCTAAATCATTGATATTATATAAGGTTTTAGTCTTCCCCCCTTATGAGGTGTGCAGTGACTCATCCATTTTGTTCCATCATTATGGTTTGGGTAGCCCGTATTAGGTGAGATTTAGTTTGGACTATATACAAATTGATAACATTAGATCATATACCATCATAACAACTCATCATCCTTATGTTCATTTTATGATCAAGACATTCATCGCTCTATCTTTATTTAGTTCTCTATATAATAATATATATTATTATTTTCTTTCCACTTCACATTGTTTGATAGGTTTATATTACAATATATTTCAATTAAATTTACATTTTGAATTGTTGGAATCATACTAGCAGTGTGCACACTCACCCTTACATCATCTTTTCCTACACATGATGAATCTTATACTATTGAAAATCAGGTAGTCGGTTCCTTGGGTGGGATTTGTGTTGGTGGAGGTCAGAATTACTTAGTTATGGTGAATAGAGATGGGGGTCAGTATTACTAATTGTTACCAGAACATCTGCCTTGTTTAATAGTTGATTTATAAACCCTTCAGTTTTAGATGGGCATTTATTTTATCCCAACCTTACATTATTTTTTTATTGATTTACTCTAGTGGATGAAGATGTTATTATATATACTTCTTGAATGAAGAAAAACTAATAAAAAATAATACATTATTAAATAATGTATGTGACACAAATAACCAATCATTAAAGGGAATATAAAACAGGAAGTTAAAAAGTTATATTTTTAAATAAATTAAATTTATTAGATAAATTATGATACATTCTATAATAATTTTTTTGGATATATTTTGTTACAATCATGACCAAGTATTATTGAATATTATTATACTATAAAAATTATTATTTAATATGATAGTTTTCACCTAACCATTGAAATGATGGCCATTAATAAGATGTACTAAATTATTAAAATATATTTTATTAATGAATGCATAATGAATTCTTTGGTCACAAAATAAATATAAATCAGAATAATATTCACATGAAGGAAAACATAAATGTGTTCTGAAAATATTTTTTTCTAAAAAGATGCTTAATCATGCATTACACGCATAAATTAAAATCAAAATTTAGATTTTTCTAAAAATTATATTTTTTTATGAAAAGTGAAAAATAATAAATTTTACTTAAAAACTACTTTTCTTTAAGTATTTATATTGATAATTTATATTCACAATTAAATTTGATGTATCAAAAATTAAAATATAAATAATTTAATCCAATTGAGGTCATTTAAATCCATTCATATTAACTTTTTTTCAAAATCATTGTTAGATTATGAAAATTTTCTGTTTAGGACCCTATATTATTTTCACATCTACAGAACTAATTTATGTTAATTTTTTCTACCTTTAGAAATTTAATATAAATTATTGGATTTCAAATTTGTAATTATAATAAATTATGAGTTATAAAAAGAACATAAAACGTTTTTTACAAAATGAATATGGAATATAATAAAAACTATTTACCATGGTTAATGTTATGATAATTTACTAGGGGTTAAACTAAAAAAATAAGGGTAGAAATTAGTTATATACATATAAAAAACTAATTCCTATAAATATTTCAACCATTAAACCTATAATGTTTTTTTAATTTTCTATTGGAGACCACTATTCCATATTAAAAACACAGTGTCGCTAATTTTTTTTCCAAAATTCCATGTATGTCTTATCCCTCACTTATAAAAGGCCACCTTCTATCCTATCTTATTCTCTTCCTAATTTTTTTTGATAAAAAAATACATTCAAAAATAAATTTTATTCAATACTTCAAGTATCACAGAATATGTATTGTGTATATAAAGACACCCTATAAATGATTTAGTGAAACCTGAAGGATAATACATGAAAAAAGTGTAATGTTCTTCAACAAGAATCATTATTCTAATTTTTTCTCCACCTCCATATATTATTATTAAAAAATGATGATATAATAAAATAAATATCATTCATATAATGTTATTTTTTTAAAAAAAATGGAATTATCTAAATATTTCTCCACATATATTTACTGTCTTACGAAATCATTGTTTGTGCGTATGGAGGAGTACCGCCTCACGAACCGATGTGGTTCATTTTTTCATTACCACATTTCACTATTTGGTATTATGATAGATATATGTTGAATATATAATATTTATATAATATTCATACTTATAGAGTCATTATGTAATATATTTCCTTTTATCTTATATTATGTATGTAATGCGATAATGTTGCTCATTTTTATGACATTCTGCCATCTCGTAAAGCGATGTGATTCATAATATAGTAAGTCTTCACATGAAAGGTGATAAATATGTTTTAATTATTATATTTTATATATATTAAATAATTTTTTTATTAATATATATTTATAACAACTTAATTATAAAATATATATACCATTTTATTATTTCCATTTCACTAAAATATACATCAAATCATCATTTATGTGCATGTAGACTACATTGTTCACAAAGAGATGTAATTTTCATCTCATAACCACAAAAAATGGATGAAATATATAAGTTTATAACATGTTATGTATGATAAAAGTATCATTTTATAAAGATAATCCATTAAATACAACCATTCCAAAATGATTAGGGAAAAATAGAAATGTTTCCTAGGCGTATGTTTAACTTTCCATGTCCAGAATTATAATGTAACTCATTTTTTCATAAATATAATTCATAATTGTTTTCAAAATTAAAATACATATAATTTTTTTTTAAATATTTCATTATTATTATTCTAGATTTGAGATAAATATAAAATATATGCATGAAATGGATCTGTCGTGATAAAACTTGCATGAGAAAACATGGCGGTTAAAACTAGAAATAATGAAAATAATGAATTATTGTTAACATATTATTGATAAGGTGTTATACAAGGATCAAATATGATATATAAAATATTAATATTATATTTGAATAAGATAGTAACATTTTAATAACAACAATACTGGATTTTGTGATGCGTTTATCTAGAAAGAAGCATAAGGTAAGGGGTTTTGTCTCAATGTAATTTCATTGAGTAATATGGTGTTGTTATACACCAAATTTATTAAATAGAGTGTAACATATAAAATTTTAAATGTAATATAATTAATTATTCATTTTTCATGGATTTTTAATTTTTAATTTTTAATTATTTCATCTATGGGGATTCAACAAAAATGTAACCATGTGGTTTAATATTTGTTAACACAATTTACACTCATTAGAGTAAAGTTTATATTAATTGATAATATCATTCTATGATAATAAATATATGGTATTATAATTATATTATGTTTTATTTCCACTTTTTGATATGGATAAAATTTTGATACATAAGATCAATTCATTGATTTATTCTACAAACTATGTCATAATCATGTTATTGATTTATTTGACAATAACATTCTAATATAGATAGAATATTATTATATAATATTTTAAAGAAAATTACATAAAACATTCAAAGATGACTGCTTGAATTTTATTATAATTTATTTATTTTGGATATTATCATGTAATAATAAAATATTATTATAAATTTGTAGTTAATATATTTTATAATTATTTTAAAATATCCAATTTAATTTATCATTTCTGTATGAAATATATTTTCTTTTAATCTGAGGTTTTCAAAATATGTTTTCAAAAAATGATTTAACCTCCTCAACATTATTTATCAAAGGATATTTCACCAACAACCACAATTTAAATAATTTTTTGATGGTAAAATTATGTCACTTTTAATAACATTATATATATTATTTTAATGAAAATGTGAGAGGAATAATCTTGTCAATTTATAAAAAATTCAATTACCAAACAATTTTACAATGGAAAATATATATTCCTTTTAACTTTTAATGACTGTACATAAACACCTAACAAAATGAATGATTTTTTTTAATATTATATTGCGAGATTATAAGCTTCTATATAATTAAAAATTGACTAAAATTGATTTTTGATGAAAATTAATTTCAAAGAAAAGTTTTTTCGCAAAAATTTCTAAATGAAAAAGATATTTTACCCATGAAAATTTTTAAATATATTTTTATTATGTTTCTATTAATCAATGAAAACATCACTTTTGTAGTAATCTATTTGTTTTATGTTATATTGATACAATTATTATTTTTCTTTTGAATTTATTATGATTATATAATCCTTGAATAATATTATCATTCACATAGTGGTTTTATTTTTGTAGTAATTAATACCCCTATAAAATATTCACATTCCTTTGATAATTAAATATTAAATTCCCCCTAAATATCCATATTATTAATCATTGTAATTTTATTTACTTAAAACATGCATCCATTATCAATATGGTGTACTATATTGAATTTTATTTAATTTATGGTGAAATATTGAATAATCATCATTTTTATATACTAAAAATACTTGACGATAAGGAATGTTTTTTGTGAATCCAAGTA
Organism: Viscum album; assembly: GCA_963277665.1. Classification (NCBI taxonomy): domain Eukaryota; kingdom Viridiplantae; phylum Streptophyta; class Magnoliopsida; order Santalales; family Viscaceae; genus Viscum; species Viscum album. The sequence goes on from OY728143.1 coordinate 1,317,373,389, forward strand.
ATTCCTTAATGTGTAGGTAAATCATTAGATATGTATGAAATAGGTGGGCCTGGTTATATATAGGCCCTCATGAATCAGATGTAACATATGATGAATCTATTTTCTAGCCATAATTAAGTTGGTATTTGCCTAGTATGTCTTAAACTATAACATGAATATTTATGATTGTAAATGTATCATGTACATACGAATCATATTGTACAGTAAATAATCATTTAATTTATTCAGTATTTAGTTAATAATATCCAAGAGGCTTTCACTATGACATTATATTTCAATGAATTTCATTATAAATTATTGATTATGTAGCATTTATTCTGTTTTTTAACATTCCATAGTGATTATCCATTATTTATTCAGAGTCATGTTAATTAAATAAAAGTTTTTTTTGAATTTAATATTGTTTATTTTTATTTATTCATGACTTATTAAATTATATTTAACCATTAATGAGTGTTTGATCTCACCGTTACATTAATTATTTACCCTATGATTCTATTAAGAGTAATACAATGGATATTAAAAAATATGGAAGAAAAAATAATGGTTTATCATATAGAAATAATTTCTTTTAAATTGATTATTCAAATCAAAATCGAGTCTCATTTATTTATTTAGTTTTTTAAGACTATTAAACTATTTATTCATTCAGTATGTGATTACTTATATCATATGACAATTTAATAGCTGTATGCATTGTCACTATGATAATGGGATTGGGTATAATGAACATGGTATCAATGGAAGTTTTCTAGAAACTATAAGAACATCATTTATAGAAACATTGATTAGGGATCATAACCCTAAGATATACATTGAGGATTCCTATTGATGAACAACAATTATTTTTGGTACAATAGAGATTAGGTCAGTTTTTATATAAATAAATCCTTACCTAAATACTATAGGTAGACGAGGTTCTGAAGAAGATGTGCCTAGGGGAATAACATTGAAAATGTCCTATCAAGATTGAGTCAATTATTATCTATTACATGAAAATGAGCCTCGCTGCATATCTTATTTTACACATATAGGGGATATCCTTGAAATAATTATCATTTTATATGAAAACTAATATGAAAGATTTTTATAGATAATGTAAGTGAATGACCTACATTAAAACTAAGATGTCATAGATTGAAAATTATGTTTCATGATCTAGTTATACAATAATTATTATACAGATTTATATATATGATTTATGTTTCATAGACTATTATTTAATGTTCTATTAAAAGTATCTAACACAAATGAATAATGTTAACATTGAAAATTAATGAAACTATGGTGAAAAAGAGAAAATATGTTGTCTGTTGATAGGAGTGAAAGATATCATGGTCTTTCAGAATCAGTTTTCACAGAACATTACTATCATCCTATACATTAACCCACAACTGGTCTCACCAAATAAGATAAATGGGGATGTATCTAAGAACCTTAATAGTGGAGACCATGGAATAAATAAGGATCAATTACTATCATGTTAGTTATGTTCAAAGAGACACTCTAGGAGCATTCTTTAAGTATCATTAAAATAATATATATGTCGAATATAAGAACATAACAAAAATTGTATTCAAGGAAATATGAAATGCTTCAATGAAAGTAAATGAATATGATCATAGCGATCCATTTTTTAAATTGTTGTTTAAAATGTGTGGTTCATATACATTACCTAAAACAATGTTCCCATCAAAATTATAACCCATATTTAAAGTAAAGACTTATGTGAAAAAATGGTTGAATGATTAATGTATGTAGAGTCAGGAGTTAAATTGTTGAATTATTTCACCAACTATATTTCAGTTATATGATTTATTAAACATCTATATATTTTTTTTAAAATTCAAAATTTCAATCCTTATTCAATAAAATTAGAGATATTGTAATAATCATGGATTATAATTTTAATATTGATCATTAGTTACAAAACAAAAATATCCTTTTTAAATAATGCATTAGATGGAATGTCACTTGGTTGGGGATATTATGGAGAGAATTTATGGAAATATAACTCATCATTTAAGTACACATTTTAGTGTAAATTTATTTATGAAGAATAGTACCTTAATTTTTTTGAAGTATGTTGAATGTTATATATTTCAAGTATGGTTAAAATGGTAATTAATTAAATTATAATAATATTTAAATGGAAATATTATACATTATAAAAAAAATTAGATGTTGTGAAAATATTAGTAATGATGTTATGTAATAATTAATTTTTATTTCAAGTATTTCCTTCCTATATTTTTGTATATTATATATGATTTGTATTAATATAATTTCGAAAAAGGATATCCCATGTGTCGGAGGAAAACCATCATATCTGTTAATGTCACAGGGCAGGAATCCATAACCAATGTACTAGAAGGGTTTAACACCTACCATTAGCCTATGTTATATCCTGGATAATATGTTATATTTTTGTTTAATTATTTTAAATAAATAATAAATATTAATTCTGAATTAATTGTGTTAATTTTGAGGATTACACAAAAATTTGTTAGATAACTTGTGATAACCATTTTTTTCTTGGGAATATAGTATGATAGAAATAAATTTCATTCATTAAAGAATATCATGATTTGTTAAAAGTAATTTTTAGTGCTTTAGACCTAAGAAAATTATATATGGATATTCATTTAATGAATGTATTGATGTATTGGAAGTTGATGAAACTAATACTATAGGATAAAATGGAATCTATAAAATATAAATAAATAAAATAATTATGTTTCTGACTATTTATAGATAGTAGAATAATTACCTCGCATTAGAAAAATGATATAGAGAAAAAAAAATTTCAAATGCCTTCATTTTAATTAAAATTATATGATTCCAAATCACAATATATTTATTGTTTTGATCCCATTATCATTAAATTGATCATTCACATTATTATGATCAATGGACAAAATTGACATTATAATTATTTAATATTTTCCCATCATGTCGATATCATATCTTTCTACAAATTTTCTGTTATATAGGAAACCAATAATGTTTTATTACATATGACATTGTTACATCTCTATCCATCTTATTAAGATAATATTTTATTAAACCATTTAAAATTATTTTTTAAAAAAAATATTTCAAAATGTTAAACACTTGATTTCCAAGATCATGTTTAATTTGTGGGGACACAATTAAATTATGTTGGGGAGAATGTAAAACTCAAAAATTCATAACAAATAAGATTTTATTATATAGAGTATGTGGCACGAAAATTATCTTAGATTATAATATTTCACTATTTTGTATTAAAATATATTTATGTTAATTTGGTAAACCATCTATCATTTTTACATATTATATTCCACGTTGAATGTTATCTTCTATTGTAATAAATTTTATATAAATATTTATTCATTAATAAATATAGATACTTGATGACAATAAACATTGTTCAAAAAATTAAATCACTAATATGGCATCTATGTAATTCATTGATATTACAGAAATGTGTGGGTTCTAGTATTATAAATCTCCTTAATTAAGCAGTGGCCCTTATGAGACAAACCAGTAAGCTGGTATTAAATTGTTTCATCCTATAGATTAAAATGTCTTCGGAACAGTATTTGCAATAGAGCTTTCATTATACCTAATATTATAGAATCCAATAACTAAGAATCTCAATTATTAATAATCCATTTATTATTAACCATTATATTTTAAAATTGATATTATCTATGGATTAATTTCATTCTCAGTTTACTAATTAAAAAAGAATTCATTTTTTGATTATTTATTTTCCGTATTTAATATTCCTTATCAAATTAAGATTTTAATTTTATCTATTAAATATAATGTGTTTTCTATAATATATAATACCATATTTATTATTATCCATGATTTTGTCATGTTGATATAATATATGGATTCGCTTCATTGTCTGTTTATTAATTACATGGCATGTGTGTTCAATTATTTAACTATACATATTTATTAATATTATTGATTGATGATATATTCCACTATAGTTAACCCTTATGGTTAATTTGATATCATATTTATTTTTTCATTCCCTAATAATTCATGTATTGTACTATGATTTATTTGTAAGGATATCCTAGAGAGAGAAATTATTATCAATAAAATAAGTTTTAATATGGTAATCATCAATTAATTTTGTCTACGAATACCAAAAAACAATTTATTAATTTAGTAAAACATTACATGTATCATATAAAAATTTTATAAAGTATACACAGGCTCTAGGCTAATTGGTATGGGGTCTCTGCATAGATTAATATTCTATTACAAAAAATTCCAATCACTCTTGGTGGGGGATGAAACAGAGTAGTTCCCCTTGTTATAATTGAAATTATAATGGGATATAAGAGATACTTGCATTCATTCAATAGTAAAGTGTAATCCACTTTCATAAATCCAAGAGTGGGTCATAAAAAAGACACCAATTATGATGATATGTGTGATCATATTTCTACAAAAGATAAAAATATATAATTTTCTAAATGAAGGAGGCACATTATTATTTAATGTGAATAGATTATGGTTCCATTCATATTTCATTATGAAGAGTTAAGTATCTCTATAACAAAATTTTTTTGGTACTTGGTAAAGTGGTAAATATCATATAGTACCATCGGCAATAGTTATGGTGGGATATAATGATGTTGAATGTTATAGAGAATATTTATCAATGCCTTGGCCTCAAATAAGTTACTGTATAGAATAAGGTCACTATTATATTTACATTACCACAATAAATTTTTGATTAGATATAATTTTTCATGTTGATGTATTTTATTTATCGAATTCCACATATAGAATATTTCCCCAACCCTTTATGGGAAATTATTGACCGAATTACCCTATTAACTCAAATAGTTTCCATCCAGTAGTAGAGTTTGGAAGAGATTCGTGGGATCTAGTACCATTGGGATATCATCTACCAACATGGGGTACCATATTAAATTAACATTATTTTCTAGTCTTAAATATCATTTTGGTTTTAGAGTGGTTTATTAGAAGTCCATATTAACCCATTTACTAATGAACATGGTTCTCCTCAAGAATGATGGAAAAAATCAACATTTTAAAGTAGATATTAATAGAAGATGGACTTGATATTTGATTGGTAAAATCTAATCATTTTTATAGTGTTCATATAATAAAAATTATGACAATGTTGTTCTATGGGAGCCGTCAAAGATTAAGTATACGAGAATATACAAAAACCCTTATGCAAGAAATATATTTACAATTCATTGCCTACATGATTAGAATATGAATAGAAGATGACAGTGAATGATCAGGTGATTTTATATGAAATGAATATAACATATAATGTGTAGAAATCAAATTCATGATGATTTCATAGTACTTCATAGTTTGAGTATGGGGCCATGTGTTCTATAATTCATCTCCAAAATGAGTATTTTAAATATTTCTCCATGGTATAAATCCATCCTCAATGAATATATGAAAGATCCATGTTATATATTAATTTGGAGAGATATAATAATTCCTATATTTATTCGAGCCATTCAAATGGGGTCATAACTTCATCCATATTTATTCAATAAGGAGGTACATGAACAACCTATGAAAGACATTTGATTTGCGATAAATGGGCATTAGGGATGAAACCACATTTTTGAAGTATTATGTTAACATCAAAGATCATCTTGAGAGAAGAATTTATTATAAAAATATCCCACTTTTGTGAGATTATTAGTATAATTGGAACATCATTGAGAGGCCATATAATCGTGATATCATGATGAATTCCCAGTACAATATCATATTTGAGAATCTATTTATTTTTTAGTGAAAATTTATTAATGTTGGAGTGAATTTCATTATTCTATTTTTTAGGTCTGAACCCTTTTTATATTTTCAAAATTTTATTTTATGTTATTCCTATGTGTTTGAATGGTATTATTGGATTCATATGGTCTAAAAATAATAACATTAAAAATACTAAATACATTTAACTACATGAAAAATTATTTTTAGAATTAATAATTTTTCTCATGAATTGAATTATAGATCTGGATACTGAGACTATTGTTGGATCTGGTATATGGTGATTTCCAATGTTGAAATATATGAATTATTCTTATTAGAACTATATTTTATACAAATAGAGGGGAATATAGTAGTATAATTAAAATAATTTAAATAAAATATTTACAAGTCCTTTTTGGATAAAAACTTCCTAACAACATTATGTTTTCCACTTAGAGAATTATCATGGGGTAAGCTACATAACCCTAGATATATAGGGATACCCCATTGGGATGACAATTGATGAATTATAGGGTTAGGATGATGTTTTAATGATCATATTCAATAAAAATCATAATCAACATTGACACAGACCTGTTCCACATTAGTAATTGATCCAATCATGAGGTTAGACTCATTACTTATTTATTCATTACCTTTTATTTTACATTTAATGCATGTATTGTCATTTCTAATTTTCATTGATGATTTCTTCCACATTTTTATTTTCAAATTGAATTGATATGCTTTAGTAAAAAATAATCATTTTTTCCATTTAACTCTAATTATTTATTTCAACATTTGTGATCGATTATTGGGTTTGTAATTGTAATGGATGGGTTCAATTTTTTTATTTACCCTTTACCTCCACATACTTCGTGGTTTATTCATGGTCCTGTGGTTGGTTGATGATCTCAATAATTTTCCATTTCGATGAACAATTAATCCTGAAACTCACTATATTTTGTGTGTCTGAGGATGGAAATAATGATATGTAGTAATGATTTGAAGAAATAATAGATTTTAGATGAAATATTGAGGTATAAACAATTAGATGATAATCAATGATTGAAATGCTTCATATATATCAAAGGTAAACACACATTCCAACCAATTGAGGATGGAAATCAATGAAAATAATTGAATATGTTGTCTATATGTTGGAAAAATGAAATGGGGATTCTCATGTGTTTTTCCACATCATGTATGGTTGGGTAATGTTATGACTTAAATATATTATTTGGAGTGAAATCATGAACAAAATCCCCCCAATATAAAAATGTATGTTTGGGAGGTGGACTCCCACTATCTATAAAAAATAGATTAAGAACTCCTCGTATAAACCATGAGTAAGTGTTCCTCTATATAGGAACAAGAACAACGTCCTCGTTGAGAACATAAGATTTATTTACCCTCTATAATCAATGGGTTAGAACTACCTTGTTCAAGAAATTCTATTACTGAGGACTGAGATACCCATATCTTGTGAGATTTGTATTGGGCTACTGGAATTAGGACAACATTGGGTCTTACAACAACATATAGACTCCAAATTTCTATATGTCTATAAAAAATGGATCTTGATCCGTCTCTCTCTTTCTATTCAGTATATTATATATGTATATCTTTAATTAGGCTTATTTCCTATAATATTATATTTTGGGTTTAAATGACTATTTATTTCAATTGTTTTCCCATTTAATTTTTCAAAATCCGATAAAAATTTATTATACTCCATTATATACAACCTTTTCCCACACATTTAATGATCTATAAAATCGAGATGACGTTAGATGATTATTTTTGTTCTGTTTAATGTCAGCATACTATATTAGCACTTGTTGATTGTGAACATTTTTTGGGTTGTTATCAATGTTCATAGGCAGAACATCCTTTTCATCCTGTATTAGGTTATGACTAACATTAATTTTTTTGGGGGTAAATTTATCTCTATTCTTGTATTGGTTGTATTAATATTAACACACTATATTTATTGAATGTTTATTTAATGAAATCATTTCATGTTAGGTTAATAATAATTTAATCAATTTTAGTTTTGTTTTACATTGATGAGTGTGGTGATTTGTTTTCCTTTTAAATATACAAATTCATTACATTGAGGCCTCCAATGTGAGTAATATTCATTCCTATTGTAAGTAGTTCTCCAATGTATTATAAGAGGCTGATTTAGGTTTTCAGTCTTAACATACCACCAACGTAGGATGGAATATAGTGGATTTGGTTGTGATAACTGATCAAAAATCAAATGCATGTTGAGAGTAATATAGATGAATAATGAAATAATAAATGGAGATTAGATTCTTGAAACTATTTTGAATCAATTGACGGAGGACAAACATAGATGAAAAATGGTGGATGAATAGTAAAAATATTCTATAGGTTTTGTCGAATTAGATTAATGGAATATGGGGTATATCAATCCAAAATATGTACTGTGGGAATCACAAAGAGAATTTTATTTAGTTTTATATAGCTTTTATATCGAGGACATATATTTCGGAAAACATTTATCCAATCATAGAAGAGGTATGAAAAGGAAGCACCATGCCTCGGGTGGTAAGTCCATAAGGTTTCCTCATATCAAGATTCAACCATGTGGATCACCCCAACACATATAGAGTCACATAGTTACTTCGAACATCAATCATTTTTTATAATACCATGAACTATATATGCAGAACTCCAAAGCCAAGAACTACATCTCATTACATGATTTACCTATATAATCTCCCTAAACCTTTCTCTAAATGTTCAATAAGGGAATTCCATTATATTTTTATATTTCAAATATAAGGCATTCAAAACTATTAAAATTTTACCAATATAAAACAATATAATATAGAGCAATGATATGTGGGACACCTGAAATGGACATAAAAATAATTCTCATGGAACATATATTTCATATAAATGTATATCATTTTTATATTTTGAAAAGTGTGCTGAAAAATGAGGAGCCAAAATTTACATATATTCTGATCTCTTGAATATTATCATATATTTTATGAAAATATGTAAATATTTAAAGATTAATCAATAATATATTATTATTATATTTTAAATTTATTTTTTAAAAAATAAAACAATGGAATAATCATCTTTGATAACCATCCTAACCTAAATTTAGTACTATTGAGAAAAAATTTACTGATAGAAATTTTATTTTATAAATTTAATAAATATTAAAGAAATTAATAAATCATAATTTTGAATGTGTTCAATGAAATTAAATTTGATTATTTTAGTATATCACTTTATTGAGGTAATAATAATTTTATATTGAACTAATTGATTTAAAAATTTACAATAAGAAAAAAAACAATGTGAACAATTCATTATGACAATAATAAACAATGATACTATACATAACACATGAAAATACTAAATATCGATATGCAAATAAACAGTCAAATATTTAAACATATAGCTTGAAAATTGGTTTTGGAAAAGGTTTGTTTGTGTTGGGTAAAATAGAGAAACTAAATTGATTTAACATTTTTGGGAATGATAAGTAGTTGACATTGGGATTTCAAAATATAATTGAATTGTGATTGGATGTCGACATAAGAGGTTATTAGTAAACCCATGGTGTGGGTACTTAATTAGGAGTACTGAGAGTGATATTGGGTGATGGATTTGGTTTTATGATATTTTTATATATATCACAATATATTTCTTATTCTATCACAAGAGATTATATATTATTATATTTTTATTACTTAACTATAATATAATATCTTAAATTATGGTTTTGTTATACCATTAAAAATGTTAATATATTGAGATGTTTTTATTAATCTATAAAAATAGAGTGGTATAAACAATGTTTATATTACATTAATAATATATTTAGGGAATAGGTAATAAAAATGTCAGAATACAACCCATTTTTTGTCTTTACCACCTAATGATAGTCAATCATAATATCTGTCACTTGATATGGTTGTATATTTACCATGTATTATACTTATAATTATATTTTTATAGAATTAAAACATTTACATTATAATGAATACTATTAAGATCAATAAATTTTAAAAATATTCTATGAAATCATTATATAATAATATTAGATGGAATTATAATATATAATGGAAATAAAACACGTGTATATCAAACTAAATATATATTCTATGGTAGTATAATTTTTATAAATAATGTTCTTTCTTGAGAAATAACCATAGTATCCTAGATTTCTGGGGGTATTTGTTTTTGTTTTCATCAATGGTTAGTAAGATATTATGTATATTCGTAGTATAGTTTTAATAGCGGTGAGAAATGGGAGTAATATCGTGATGATATGCATAGTAGTGTTGTTATAAAATAGTATTCACAAAAGGCTGCCCAATATAATTCCAAAAAATACCTATTGAGGAAAAATGATTCATTTTATTTAGATTAATCATAGTGTAATGGAATAATATTTGTGTTATATGTTTATTTAACTAAATTCTTTCATTAATAGCTTCCATTACACATAAAACAAGACAGAAGAAAAAGAATTATACATTAAAAAAATTGTTAATATTGACCATTATAATATATTAATCAAATTTGATGGTATAAATTACATATATATTGTTATGAATATAATTTATAATGGATATTTATTGATTATAAAAAATAATGATTCTATATAATGAGTCTCACATCTGTGAAAATGGAAAATATGATAACTCCATTGTTAGATATTTATTTATTTTAGTATGTTTGTTCCAAATTATAGGACGCATGGATGGTGCTATATTTTGGAGAAAATTTTTGGTTGTTTCAATTCTAGTGAGGAGATGTCTTGTCTACAAAATATTGTTTTGATGAATCATAATTGAGATGTTCTATTTTTATATTTATAATTTTATGTTTTGGTATGCAGGTTCAAGTCCAGTCACAAGAAGAAAACATTTTACACCTATTATATTTTTAATTAAAAAGATTTAAATCATGAATTGGTTTTCTATGCCGGTATATTTTCTATATCAAAGTATTTTTTTTATTGTTGATATCAATAATAATTCCCCAAAAATCATATTTTTAAGTGAGAATATATAATAATAAGAACAATAAGTATTTTAAAATGTTTTTTTCCAATGAACTAAATAATTATTAAATTTTTTTATTTTACTATATATTTTTATTATAAATTTTTATAATATTATTTTTAAAAAATTCAAAAAAATATTTGTATTTGAATAATATTATTCTCAGAAGATATATTATTATATTTTCCAATATAATAATGTTTCATTGAATAGTGAAATATATAGTTTATACTAATATCATATAGTTTTTATGAGTTAAATATGGAATTTTTTGAAGTCAAATTTATGTACATAACCTTATTTATGGAGTATAATTATTCATATAATATAATTTTTAATTTATAAAATACATGTATATCATTTTGGAAAATAATTATTCTATTAATCAAAAAAATATTCATATTCATTTAATTATATTTTATCTAGGTAAAATTCAAAAATTGATTAAAATGGAATAAAAGCAAATCTTATTATGTTAATAATAAATTAATAAAATTAATATAACTTTACTACATTGATAACGTTGTCATCATATGATTATGTATAAAAATGAAATCTTTTAAAAAAAACAATTTATTTTAGAAATATGTGTGTTAATATTTGAAATAAATATTTTAAATTTAAAAATATTTTTTAAAAATGATTATAAATAAGTAATTATTAGCATAATTTTTCAGGAAAATATTTTTTGGAATTAAATGTAAATAATTTTTATAAAAAAATAATATATCTTGTTAAAACAAAAAAACAGTACAAATTTTAAAAAAAAGAATAAAATATTTATTAAAATGATATATTATTTTGTGAAAAAGTTACTATCTATTTTTATATTCTATACTCATATTCTCAATCAATTATTTTACATTATTGTATCCACATGACCATTGAATATTGTAATTACATATTATATTATTATAAAAATGTCACTCCTCTCTCTTATAAAACGAGTCATCAATAATCCATTTCTTTTCAAACACCAATATGCATGTATTTTTGTTATATTTTCCCATATAAAAGACAAAAACGTTGAAAAATATTATATAGTTTCATTTATTAAAAAAATCACATCTAAAAAACCTAATTCAATTTCCAATCATGCTCTTCTAAGGATTAAAGAAAAATTTCCAATTACACCATTTTAGTTCATTATAATTTATTTATTTTTATTCCTCCATAATATTTAATAACAACATATAGACATTATTACTCAATTATAATAATTATAATTATAATTTTTTATTTTTCTGGTATTCCCAATTTCTACCTTCCTCCCAAATATTCATGAAATGGAATTTTAAACTATTGTAGATGCGTACACCCTCGTCCAAAACCACTGACATATATTTTTCATCTCATTATTACATAGATCGGAAGATATTATATTTCAATATATTATTATCATATTTATGATATTATTGTTATATTATTGTTATAATATAATTTTTTTTTCGTGTTTAATGTTATATAATGAGTTTCTGAGGCATATGTGCATACCGCCACCTCCATGGAAGTGTTGTGTTTCATTTTTTATCAAGTAATTCCTTTTTAAATAAAATATATTAAAATTTTATTTGTGAAAATAAAACAACTAACTAATATCATTATGATACTTTCATAATGAAATTATTTCCAAATAATCACTTTCCCTTCCACACACACCCATAGAGTATATTATTTACTTATTTGGGTCATTTATCCACCTACGTGTGAACTAAATAACATTTTATCATATATAAATATTAAAAATTATCTACTCATAACCTTATAATTTAATAAGAGGTATGTTTTTATTTTTGGTTCTATAATGGTTATTTTTAATATTTATCATGTTATTATTGTTCCTCCATTTTTTTTATAAATTTATAAAACAAGCTTGCTGCCATATTCATCATTAAAAATCTGAGCCATAATACATAATAAATGAAATTAAAAATATAAATAATAAAATATTATATTAATGTATGTATAATACTATTTTTATTATTAATTTTTAACATATATATAAATATTCAACAACACATTTACAAACATAATTGTAAACATACAACTAAATCTACCATATTCAATGATGAAATTGAAATGTAACTAGTTATAAATATTTTATAAATCAATATATATGAAATATATATGAGGTTGTTGATGTGAATAAATATGTAAAATAGGTGGATAAGACATTTATTATTTTTATACAAGATGTTTGAGAATTATCAATGAACAAGGATTATAGGTATCTGCTTCTGGGAATCAACATCCATTCATTGGGGCATGATTTATATTCCCAAAATGTTTATTCTTTTTTTTGTTTATGTATTGTATATGCGTTTATTTTTAAGATAATTTCAATTAATATAATGTATTAAAAAATTTATCAAATGTTTATGCTTCCACATATTATCAATTATAGGTGATATGAAATTATAATTTGTTATCTTGGTTTACATTCATTTAAATATTCATAATTTTTACACACATAACAATGTTTTTGCAATATAAATTTCTTATATTTATTGATGAAGTTTTAAATCCTTAAATCATAATTTTATAATGAATTTAATCTATGAATTTAATTATTCATTGATGATGATGATGTTATAAATCATTATCAGCCACCCTAAATGAGTACTTCGATTCCATTCCCGTATTCACTCTCATAAATAATTTTAATCAACTATATATTGAACTTAAATTGTGCATCACTATTTTAAATCATCAAATTAAGGTTTAAATAATTAAAAATGAATTATTTCACAAAGTCTATTAAATGTGGGTTTTAGTGAAAATATTTAAAAAAAAAATTAAATCCATGTTATCCTTATCATCATCCACTCCACATTTTCTATGGAAATCAATTACAAATTCTCTTGTATAAATTACATATATTTATTTTGATGTGTATTTTTTTAATGAGATTCTTTTTACATTTATTTAATTTTATTTATAATTATCTATCAATTGGTAAAATATATTATATCAATATTATGATATATATTTTGAAAAGGACATAAAAAACGTTATTTTTCCATAGGTTCATTCTTATATAATGAATAATTAGTTTCAGTTAGAACATATATTATTTAATATTGGCTTGTGGGGTTTTATATCACTCTATATTGAAATGTATATGGTTTTATATATCATTATATAATGTTATATATTCCTTCACGTACATTCACACATAATAAAGGGCGAGGATTCATGATTATTCAGACAGTATGAGAATTATATATGCTTATTCTTATGCCAATGGTATTTTGTGTACTATGTTTTCAAGACATTAGACATTTAATTAATATATTTCTATGATCATGATATATTTACCATTTTTATTATATCATTGTATATGTTATTTCATTAGATAATAACTATAATTGTATCCATTATTATGGATAACTTTTATTACCCCATGTTATTTTTAGTAAGACATTTATCCCTTTATTATGATTTATCATGTGATTATCATATTAATAATGATCATATATCAATAAATTTTCCATTATTAAGTATTATAAACAAATTATTTATTATTTTTCCTTCCCTAGTTCATGAATTTGAGAATAAACTCTGAGGACTGTAGAAGGGGGTCTTTTATGGTAAAGTTATAGAGAAATTTTCATGTGTATTAAAAATATAATATATTTACATTTATATTAATTTATGTTAACAATATATCTATTTATAATATTGTGATTTTTTCACTAGATTAAAATATTAATATATTAAAACTATGAGGAATATTTGTATTTTTTCATTAGTCATTTCACTATTTTTAAAGAAACATTTTAAAGAAACCCTTTTTAGCATTGAAACATTAGTTGAAAGTTTGTTGAACCAATTTTTGAATAAATTAATGTATTAGTAATTATTTGGGATTTGTTTAATTATTATTAGGGTTATCTTAAATAAACTATAGGTAAAAAACTTCGGATATTTCTATGTGTAGGAAAATTTCCGAAAATTTTCATAATTTACAGAATTTGTTTTCCAATAAACTATTTCCCTATCTAGATATATGATCTTTGATGATGCTATAGAAAATATAAATAACCTATAATTAATTAGGACTCAAAATAAATTAGTTTTGTAAAATATTATTTACATTAGGGTAGTTCATATTTTATACCTCAAGTATCATAATGGGTATATTTTGTGCGTGTTTAATATATTAATAATGAAAAAGATAATAGGTTTTGAATGACGTGTAAAAGTAAATTTACATAATTTAAATTTTTATTTGTTAAAAACATTCTGGTCTGAATCAATGCACGGGAAGGTGACCATTATGAATTTAAAACACTTCAACTAATTTTATTATATTTGAAAGTTATATTTTAATTAATTAAATTATTTTCCTTAAGGTAACCAGTGTCTTGAATCACCTCTTTACTAACATGAAATGTAACCCTTTATTTTACAATTACCAAAATAATCTCTTTTTCATGGTATTGACCATAATCATTGAATTAATGATTCCAATTCATATTTTTATCTTAAAATTATGTGTTAGATTAAGAAACCTCTTGTTTTCGATTCAGAATATCCTAGGGGTTAAATTTCAAATATCATACTTCATGGGTATAAAATGACAATTGTATCATTAAATATTATAAAAAAATCAATTCAAAGTAGAAACATTTTAATATATGAATTAAAATAAAATTTTCAAAATTAAGATCAAAAATTATAACAGAAGAATGATTGAGAAGAACCCCCTTGTTAATTGGGTAGCTCCTACCCAATGATCTCTAACAACATAGAATGATATCATGAGGAGGAGGTGGCTCGAGTATAACTTCTTCTTAATTTTCTCTATCTCTAGGAGGATATGGTTTTAATGAACTGCTATGATTATTGTGGGAAATTGTTTTCCCTAAAATTGTATTACATAAACGATTAGTCAAAAATACTAATGGGGTTCCCAGGATTCCAATTTTTAGTGAATATATATTGTAGTTTTCATCACCATGAATTTTGAAAAAATATTTACATATTATATTTGTGATATAATATGTACTTTTATCACTTTTTAATGAAACTACAATGTTAATATACAACCTAATGACTATCTCCAATGAAAATGAGAAATAAATCAGTGGCTTCATGATGAGATATTACCAAATTACCGAATTAACCCTATAATATTTATAGTACATATTCTCTCTAATAATATAACATTTTGGAAATCAAAATGGATGAACTATGGTCAGTGGTCATTTAATGATTATATATTAAACATTTTTACAATCTTCAATTATGTTACATCCAAATTGTATGTGCAGATTATGTGTATTTTCCATTTTAATTAAAATGTGTGGTTGGTCTCTAGGGGTCTTTGGCCCATTTTTCTTGAATTTCATCTCAAGATCTGTAAATTAACAACACTAGTAATGAACTCATTCAAAAAGTAAAATACTATTTTTTAAATTTTATAATTCAAACAAATTTGAATTGAATATTGATTATTTTACATTATGTTTAAAGAATAAATACTGTATTAAACCATGGTTTGGGGGTGGATTGAAATTGAAAATCGAGTTTTGATCGCAACCCAACACTTGAAAATTTTCATTATTAGGAATGTTTATATTACAAAAATTGATGAATGATTATATTCAGTATATTAATAATTTTAAACATTCATTAAAAATTCTATACGAAATACTAATGTGAGAAAACCAATAAATAAATAAAAGTGTTTAGTATAATTATAATTGAAATTCATACCTCATTAATTACATCAAAAAAATATTTAAAATAGATGTATAGAACTAATATATTATATGAATATAAAATTCATATATACTTCTAATTATATATGTTTGTGTGTGACGTCGATTTCATGATAGTATTTCAAATTTTAACCCACTAAATACATGCCATTTTCATATTCTTATTATTACATAGTTTATTTCATCAAACCATTCTAATTCTATTTGAAGGAATATTTAACGAACACATAACATATGCATTCCTATAAGTAAAAAATTATAATCCCAACCAATATATCAA
This sequence comes from Viscum album, assembly GCA_963277665.1. Classification (NCBI taxonomy): domain Eukaryota; kingdom Viridiplantae; phylum Streptophyta; class Magnoliopsida; order Santalales; family Viscaceae; genus Viscum; species Viscum album. The sequence continues at coordinate 1,317,390,215 of OY728143.1, forward strand.
TATATGATATACAATTAAACATACACATAATTTGTTTTTTTAGTATTTAGAGCATATAAAAGAGCTGGATAATAGCTATATATGTGTCGGTAAAACCGATAAATTGAATAAAAGTACTATATAATGAAAAAATGTGTTGAAAATAATTTTTTAATTGTTAAAAAATTATCCTAGATATGATTTATTTTAAAAATATATGAAATTAACTTTTTTTTAGTAAAATGATATTGCGATATTATAAATGTAATATTTCACTATAAAACTACTCATAAAGAGGTTATCATCAGCTTAGTGATTTATTATCGATACATCTTATATTATCATTTAAAAATAAGAAATGATATTTAAATGATGTAGTAATGATAAATTATTTTTCAAACTCGCATTCTGTTCTTTAGATAAATTATTTAAGATTATTTTTAAAAAATAAATTATAATATTTGTAATAGATATGATTAGATGAGAATTTATATTTTTTATTTTAGTGAAAAAATTTAAAATATTTATGTATATAAGGTAATGTAAAAAATAACATTAAATATGATAAAATAAAAAAAATAGAAAAATAAGTAATAACAAAATGAGGTAAGAGGGGATTTGTATAAATTCTATGAAAAGGGAAAATGGCGATAAATAATGAAATAAATAAATACATACTAAATAAATTTTGGATGAATTTTACCCATAAAAACACCTATAGTGTGTACTATCATCACATTAATTAAGGAGAATGTAAGAAGAAATGTTTAAACAGGGTACTTTGTACTGGTAGGTTATGTCATAACAATAGAAATCATACAATATGAACATTAATAGGGTTTGGTGAACAACAATTATATACTTCCAACTAATATAGAATTTATACTATATTATTTTCATTTAATCATGAAAACCCCTAAATTAATGGACATTATTTACAGTATAATTGAAAAACTAGTGGGAATAAATAATAATATTGAGAAAATTTATCCTTACATTTTAATGGAGGAAATAAATTATAATGTAAAAATAATTATGAAGGATATGTTGGTCATCGGTATATTTGGATATCTCTTTGTAGAATTTAGAGTTCTCATATAATCCTTGTTGTATTTATTTGAGAACATAATTTTATGAATTCTACTTTTCAGATACACCTAAGTAATTAATACTAAATTGTTTAAATGAAAAATTTAAGTCGTTCTATACCACTACTAGGAGGTGACTAGATTGTTGAAAGATGATTCAATAAAGTGAAATTATGATTCTGTTTTTTACAGAGATTATTATGCCTATAATACATCATTAAAGCTCAAAATACATTCATTGAAATTAGTTTATACCATTTCCCTCATATTTTCTCATTTCGTTATCCAAAATATCATCATTTAATTAAAATTAGATGTGGTATAGAGTGGGTTCTTATGAAAACACCTTAAATATGAATCATGGTTTTCATATTATGATTACATAAATGATAACCTTGTTCTATATGGATAGACATAATAAAATCATACTTATAAAAAGTTATGATCTTTTGAATTCCCCAACCACATCACTGTCATCATTCTATGTCACATTCACTCCCCCAATATTGATAAATAAAAAAATATAGGAAGTATATCTAAAATATAAGTTAAGGGAGGGGACCCACAATTCCAAAACCCATAACATAAAATATTATATTTAATACAATGTGATATTGTAGAATCTCATTATACTTAGACGCATTTCTAGTAAACTGGCATAATGAACATGACATATAAAATTTAAGAGCATATGTAAATAACATTGTAATTAAAAGAAAAATGTATAAGAGTTTCTTGAAGTAATTTTAGAACCAAATTGGCCACCCTATGGGAGATCATCGCTGAATTATAGATAATATGTGAACTTATAGTCAAGAACAGATTGTATTTTTACATGTTAATTATAAATTTTCTACAAAAAGAGTTCATCTTAAATGAAATATCTCAAATCACACATATGTTTATCTAGTTTGGGTTTATTATTTTTAGGTAGATATAATCAAGAAACCAAAATTGTAACCTATATTAAAAATAATAGTATTTTATTATAATGAATGTACAATTTCTTTTACTAAACGGTTTCTAAAATTGTAGAATCATTAATTGAGCATGTATCGATGTCAATGGGGATGCAGCTAGAATAAAAAGTAATAATTTTTTTGAAAAAAATCTTTCTCTAAATTATCAATATCAAACTCTCGGAGTAATATAATCCATTAAATGAGGTATAGTTTAACATCATTGATCATAAATTAGTATTTTATGTCATCGTGGTCAAGAAACAACAACATATTCAACTTAAAAAAATATGGATTAAATTTGTCTTAATTGAATGTTATAGAATGTAATTTCTATTTTTTCATTTTTGTTTACACTTGTGTTGGGTTTAGAATATATGTTTAATAAGAAATTACCTGATAGGTGTGGTTTAATATTTCTGAAATTGGTATCCCCAACAACATAGTTAAAGGAATCATAGCTAATTTGAAGGATTAAATTCTAATTTAGTGTAGTATTACTAGTTTTAATGTGATAAAAATTTCATAATCATAAAAATAGTGTATAAAATCATCATAAAAATATTTATCATGTATTTTTAAAATAATTTTGACATCAAAAAATATAATTTTAATAATATATTTAATAAATCAATAATAAAAACCATCATTTAATATAAATGAACACATATAAAAAAATAATTAATGTAGGATAAGGAATAAATGACATCTTTTTTACATATAAACCCATGTACACTGACTATAAATAACATTACAAAAATAAATACCTTGTTATAAAGTAAGATGATATTATTCCTGATTTAATCCAGTATATTTTTACAATGCATCAATAAATATTAAAATAATGATTATATTAATATTCATAAAAGAAATATAAATACAAATAGAATATTTCATTAAAATAAAATATGAAACATCCTATGTGATCAGATAAAATAATATCTACAAAACATTGTATTATACTTGAATAATTAAAAAGGATGACTAATATCCTCTTATATGGAAATGTACCAAATGGATTTGAATATTCTTTCTCATTATATTAATAATAAAAAGATACATAAAGCTAGAGCTATCTTGAGAATATATAAATAAAAAATTAGTTATTATTACCTCCAAACCACGCAAACATGGTTTTGATGAATGGTAATTAAAAACAATCCTTTTGATTGAAATAGAAAAGCATGGGATATTTTATAAAATTTAGCTAGAAATTTTAACATTTTTGGGAACCATATTATTATTATAATTATAAAATACATTTTGAATCGTCTTTTTTAGAACAATTTCCATAAGATGGTTAATTTTCTATGAAAAATGGGATATATTATAATTTATTCTAATTTTTTAGTTGCCTCTTTTTTCACAACATTAAGAAAAGTGATTTTGATTTTATATTGTTGTTTTTGTACATTTTTTATATATTTAATTTTAATTATTTTAATTCATATATATGAAAAATTATCTTTGATATCATATATGTGTTATCCAATTCAAATTTTATTCTCTCGCATATGGTCATGCAATTATAAATTACATTCTGAATAAATGTTATTAATAATAATGACTTGTAATTTGTTGACACCCATGAAAAAATGAAAAACAAATTATTGAAACTTTTTTAGAAATTTCAAAATGGGTAAATTTTTTTAATAAATAATTATAATATATTAATAAACGATATTAATTATTTTTTTACAAAATATGATCACTGATGAAAGATGATTTTTGACAAAAAATTGAAATAAATTAGATTTGTAAAATAATCATTATTTTGGAATATTTAATATTTATAGAGAGGATAATTAATAAAACATGTTTATTACATAAATAACTAGAGTACAATAAATTTCATGGATTTTGTGAGAGACATACCATAACATATCATCATAAGAAACATATTTATAAATAATCGTGATAAAAAATGACAGTGAATAATAAAACATTTAACACATTTGTAAAATTCGAATCACAAGAACCATAAAATATTGAACTATAAATTGATATATAAATACATCTAGTTCTCATATTAATTATCTTATAATTATATTGTTTGAAATATAAACCTAATATAAAATAAATTTTTGGTGATTATGGAATGTGTCCCATAATAATAAAAGTGTGACTAATATCCCTTACCACGGGGGAACCAGTTCCATCAAAAGACCCATTAAAGAATAAAATAAAATTAAATATGAAATATCATAAAATGAAGGATATTCATGATATAATATATAAATAAGGATTTAAATAATCCTTTTAAAAAATTACAGTTGAATAAAAAACGTATTCTCCAAATAAGACAATTGGAAATAGAAATCTTTTACGCCAACTGTCAACATTACTATTATAAATTTGAACAAATTTATACTAAATATATGTTTCTTATAAATATATTTGAGAAATATATTCATATATATAACACAATATATGATTTACATATGACTGTTTTAATCATTTATTAATAATTCCCTATAAATATCATGTTTTTGGTAATAGCTACATAGATTTTTATATATATTGTGGTTGAGTACTTGTGGTCCTTTTACATTTATCCAAGTTTCATCATCTCTATAATTTTATAGTTTATATTATTAAAATATATATTCATAATATATGTATTTATATTATTCCATAAAATTTCAATTCATAATATGAATTAATCTATTTAGGCAGATAGTCGGTTGTACATACTTATGAATGTTGTTTGATTTTTTATGGATGGGATAAGTGAATGATATAAAAATATAACTATTAAAAAAATATTGTTTTTGACATTTATGTCATATATATTAATTATATATATCTTTATTATCATCATTATCCTAAAAAATGAAAATTGTACCAAATCTGTTCATTAAGGCAGTGGTTCACACATACACACAAGTGATGTTTTAATTTCAAACATAATTATAATGTAAGAAAGAATATTTTAAATTATAATTAAATAATTAAAAATGGTTTATAAATTTAACAAATATATATATAATTATAATCTATCATTATATCCTCCTATGAGAGTTTGTGATAGAAAATGAATTGCATCGGTTCTCCTGGCGGTGAACCACTATACGACCATTCGACAGTTTCATTTTGTTTTTAATACAAGATGAGTTGGATAAAGATTATTCAAATAACATAAAATAATTTAAGTATGTGGTGGTAGAGATTTTTATTATTTTATATGAATTATTAAAACATAAATTTTGGTTGTAATATATTAAGTAAATAAATAAAAGGGAATTCTAAGGTTAATTAACAACTATAAAAAAGACTCTTTTGGATCTCTTATTATATACAATATTTATTGTATTTTGGGGATACCTGTGGCTATAAATGTGGATAATCATTTTGGGATGGTAATGTTTTTGTGTTTTTGTGATCCAAATGGATATAAGGATGAAAATTAAAGAACAGATGTGGAATCTAATTATAATTGATGGGGAGTTTTAATTTTTAAATTAGACAAAAATATAAAATAAATTGTAGTAACTATAAACCCAAAATTTATCAAAACTAATAAATAATTTTATTGGGAAAATATATGGTCAATCAATACTTCCACCACACCCATAAATAACAAGTATTAAAAAACTTTTTCCATAACATATTTTTTTACATTTACCGTTATAGTTTTTACTACATTTACATGTCTTTTAACCAAAGAAATTAATAATTTCAAAATAAAAAATAGTGTTATTATATATTATTAACCCAATATATCCAAATATGAAATCTAATCAATAAATTTATATTCCCATGTATCTAAAAAATTATTTTTAAATGGATGAATTGTAATGAGAAAACCCATTTCTTACCCTTTACCAGGATGATGATGTATTTACTATATAAGTGTCCAAATAATTATTCTAAAAGTAAAATTTATCCATTGAATGAACTATAATTTTTATTTTTAAATATATACCCTTCAATTAATCATGGATAAACATTTTATGAATTTAAATCATTTAATAATATAATATTATTTATCAAATAACATAATTATTTTTTGGCAATATCAATTAAATTTGACTTTAAAAAGATCAATAAATCATTGATATTTGAATACATTATCTAAAATCACTTATAAGAAGTTATATTTTTATGAATAATTCATCAATTACTATAATTAATTAAATTTATATTTTTTTTAGTATTTTCAATATCATTTAAATTCATCTTTTCCATTCTTAAATATCAACTACATCGGCATTGCATTATCATTTCACCTATCTATTTACATAATTATAATAATTAATAATTAGAAAAATGAAATTAATTACATCATGATAAAAATTACTATATATAATCATTAACGTATATATTTTTTCTATTTTTGATCACATAATTGATATTTTATAGAAGTATGCAACCATTTTATCTTTTTCAGAACATAAATTATGGCATTGGTGACTTTACATGAATGGTTTTCAAAAAAACATAAAAATTAAGATATGGTGAAATATTGTGAATTTTTTCCCCTCGATATTATTTAGATATGTATTTTTTCATTTTAAATCTTATCATTCTAGTTCAATCCCCCAATAAACATGTTTTAACTTTAACTATGGTAATTAATTTTTATAGTTTTTAATATTCATTGTAATAAATAATTTTATATACCATATTCTATAAAATTAATAAATATTATGAAAGATATTTAGTACATTATATAAAATTTAATTTATATGATTTATAAATTTTATTTTATAATTAAACTCCTTCATAGGTCCATATAACATTCACCCAAATATTTTTTTTTATAAATATAAATATAAGTACTCAACCTTAAACATTACATAATATTGAATTAAAAAAATACTCACATTGATGATCTTTTCAGGTTTAGAGTATTAGAGAATTAGGTCACAACAATTACATAACAACTTGAATATTACAGGTAGACACTACTAAACAGTATCCATTTCTATCATAAAATAAAAACTCTTAAAAAGAAACATGTCTACTTCCATATTTTAGATATCATGACTTTTCCCTGATCTCATCCATGAACCTATTCATCTTTATGTCCTATGGAAAACATTTCAATAAAAACATGGGATGATCATGAAATGCTCAATAAGGGTTATAAAATAACGAAATAAAACATTATCCCATCAATAAATATAAATCAATAAAACTATATTTTTCAATCATATCATACCTTACAAAATAATAAGATTTATGAATAACACACAGTAATCATAAATCATAATGGTTACTTATGGAACCCATATAGAACATACCTTGTAGCTATCACAGCTATGTAGGGAGTTACACATGTAATACCCATCATAGTATATTCCATAAATCTCTTAGGAGAATCATCATGTTTACCACCATCACGTTACCCAATGCATTGGAGAGCTATCTCATGCTCACCCGCCCTAGTTTTATCACGAAACCACCCGTATACATAAAAAATTCCCAATAACCATAACATAATAACAATATATCACACATTTATAAAGGAAAGATAAAATTTCACATTCCAATATATCAAATAAAGATATTTAAATAAACAATGTTTTATGATAGCATTTTCAAAAACATTTAAAAAGATATTTTTGAATGAATGTTTCCCATAACAATATGAATCTTTTAAAATAATTATCCTTTGAAAACATTAATGTCCATATAAATAAATCATAAAACCCATTTTGAAAACATGGACATTAATGATAAATATTTATAAGAATAAGTCTTTCAAACATTTAAAACAATATGTTAGTAAAATAGTTTTTAACAAAATGAGAGATGCTTGAATACAAATAAATGATGAATAAAATTTAATCAGAATTTTTTAATGTCATTATAATAAATTTATTCATTGTATAATATGTCATAAGAAATTATATACACCATATAATAGTGAATTGGTGCATAACAACAATGAAGTCTCAGTGGAAATGTAAATTGAGATGAAATCCCTTATGATGATTGAATCCTTAAATTAAGGGTAAATAAATCACATTATTATGTGTGAAAAATATAAATACATCAAATATATGTGGATATCAAGTGTAAAAGAATAATTTTTCATTCAGAAATATTTATAGGATGACATATTCAAGAAGTACAAGTTGAACACAAATAATTGAAATTGGGTCAAGAGGTTCCCTTGTAAAAATTCGACAGGAAAATGGCGTCTCTTTAGAATTCCGAAAATGAGGTGATGAGTTAAAAAATGGAATATAATTACTTGGATATAATTTTTACATCAATAAAGATATATAATAACATATTCTAACATAATAATACATAAATTAAAAGACATAACAAAAAAGGAGTTTTTTATAATGAGGAGGGTGAATGGTTCCCTTACCGATTTGGTAATTTACAAAACATACGCCACATGAAAGAAGGATCATAAAATGAATATGTAAATAATAATTAAGGAATGTATATTACATAATGTGTACAATCATGGGAATTACATACACCACACAAAAGTAAATAGTGGCAAATATATCATGAATCTCACGGGAATAAAAACTGAGACAAAACACTTTACTACATTGTAATCAACTGATTCGTATGAACAAAAGATAATAACCACCAAATGAATAACAGAATACCATTAATATAATTATAATCATGATAATATATATAAAATGGCAGTACACAATACATCACATGCAAGGAATAAGTGGCGAACACTGGAAATATCACAGAATTAAAAGTTAGATAAGAAAATCCCTTACCTCGTGTCCGACTTGACTCGATCAATCCTTAATCTCCTGAATAATAATCTAATGTTAATTTATACATTCTTAAGATCCTTATACATGTTTATTATTAATTTTACATCACTTATTATCATGTTATTAACATTATGTAATCATTTATGTTAATAACGTCCATTTAGTCGATATTTGGTACTTGAGTCAAAAATGGACTTCTTATAATCACATGATGTTCATGTGGTAAATGGATAATTATATACATAATGATATTAATTATTTGGATATCATATATATCCTTTATATACATGTATTTATAATAGTACATAACATTTGGAGGTAAGAAATGAAATGCACCGTTCATGTAGACGGAAAGCCGTTCATACTCATGAATGCTACTTTCATTTCTATTTCTTATTTTAATGGAATTAAAAAATAATTATACATAGTTATATTATAATTACCGTATAATATCATATATAATATCATTAACTCTATCCTTTTCATATCCCACAGAAGGCATTAACGAGTCACATCACTTTGAGGGGGCAGTAGTCCGCACTTCCTCAAATGAGATTATCGTATTTTACAACTATAAAAATAAATAGGTGTTCTATAAATGGGAAGTAAATATGAATAAGTAAATCATAAAAATAATATATATATATATATATATAATATATAAATATAGTTCCATCATAATGGACACCATGAGAGGCGGTAATAGGTAATTGAACAATCATCATCTCTTGAGGCGTTAGTTTTCCATCCACAGAAACATTATGTTTATCACCGATTAGATGGAGGTGTGTATAAGTTTAGTACGGATACTTCTCAAAACAACATACTAGTATATTGAGTATACTAGTGTTGTCACAAAATAATGTAATAAAACGTGTTTATGGGTTGGAGAAGTAAAATAAAAGAAAACAATTTAAGATAAACAGTTACCTTTAATTTGAGTAACTCCATTCGGTTTACACCAAAGGACTTCTTGAAGTGTCTTATGCCTAAGTTAAGGAATCTAGGTATAGTATAGGGATGTAGGTTGCTTAATTTTTTAGATTTTAGACGAGCTAAATGGCTTGAGATGTGTGAGGAATTGGTAAGAAGTGGTCTCCTTTTATAAGCGAGAGGAGGGGTTGTTTAGGAAAGTGTGAAAATATTATATTATTATATAATGACATTCGGTTTCTAAAGGTCACAAAATCATTAAGGTCTAAAATCAGATGATTCATATTCGAAATAAAATAATCCAATCATGATTGGAGATGTTTTGGATAATAGTTTAATCATTATAATATTATTTATTTAATTCATTTATTAATTAGATAAATACTATATCATTATTGTGTCATAAATTATTTAAATTACTTGATGTATAAAAATTAAAACAAATACCTTGATGTAGGAAATATTATTATCTTTAAAAATAATTTTTATAGACAAAAATATTCTTTATATAAGACCATAAAAAAATTAATTTACTAAATGATTTTTGTTTATGTCATTTTTTCCTTTACTTTAAATTAATTAATCTAAAGTGTCATTATCATTTATAAGTGGCTGCATGGGGTCCCAAAATCAAAACAATATGACCATGTTCTGCCACGACTCATCCAATAAGTTTAGGACAAGTGTTAAGATAATTTTGAATTATTATAGTATTCTTTTTAGCTTGATTTACCCTATGTACCTTTAATTGCGGTAAAAAAGTCAGAAATTACTATTCACCAAAAATTATTTTCATCTTAATGAACCCAATTTTACTTATTGATAACAACCATGTATGTCGGATTATTTTAATTCAATTTACAGAAGTGGTAAAATTTCATTTAAATGAAAAAGTCGGTTATTTTAACTACCACTAAGTGGTTTCACTATTCATCAAAAATTAAACTTTTTAGAAAAATAACAAAAATTTAGCCAAAGCTATATTGGATATTATGAATTCAAAAATGATATATATTTTGAAAAATTATAAACATAAAAGTTTCATTAATTAATTTTATAATTAATTCCTATTATCAAAACAAATTGCGCATTTTTGAGAAACAATAACTATCAAAAGATTGATATTTCTTTATGTCTAATTTCATAGTGAAATTAATTCCAATGACCAGAATTTGATTTAATGGTAAAAATATATTTTAATTTTACTTTAAAACCAATTAAAAATATAATATATCCATATAAATAAATTATATAAAAACATAGTTTTCGAAATAAAATACAATATTTAGACTATTAATTAAAAAATGGACTTTATCAGAAAAATTCAAAAAAATTACACAAAATAAATTTTGAAGTCCCCATTCTAATGAAAAAATTTATTTGGTCAAATAGGATGTATTAGAGTGAAAAAAATTATATTTAATGTGGATTCTCCATTAAAGAATGTAAATCATCCTTTTAATGTAAATTATTATTTTAATTAGATTCATTCACATTTTAAGCCTATAACTTTTATTGGATAAATGTAAATACATTTAACAAACATGTATAATAATATTGTACTTCGTTTTTTTCATTCTCTCCAATACAAAAACTTGGAGTTCACTGTCGTAATATTAGTGTGAAACATTAGATTTCAATGAAACCTGTTGTTGTGTATTGGGTACGCTATCGAACATTGCATCCCATTTAATGAAAAATTAATATTTTATTCAAATTTATTAATAATTATGCAAAGTTTATTATTCTTTATTTATCTGGTATGTTACATCCTTACACATTTTGGGAATTTCATCATTTCAATTTTAAAACTAGGCTTGGAAACTTCATTAAAATTCCCACATCAAAAAAGATTAAATAAAACTATCACATTAAAATAAAGGATGAGAAGTACAATGGATCCCTGAGAAAATAGATATTAGGATTCCATGAAAACATGGATATGAAAGAGAGAAAAAACAGCCAATTTCTGATGGAGAGTGATAGAAAACATGATTAAGATAATGTTAAACACCATAAAATCACAAACATGTGATGGGTTCAACGGTTCTTGATTCCCCAATAGGAAATGTTAACAGACAATGTTTTTGTTTCAAGTAACTTTTCATTGAGGAATATATTTATGAGCTTAACTAAAAATATTAGGAAACACAATTACATTTGATATAGACTTTTATCCTTCAATATAATTGTAACACATATTCATATTTCCTCCATACGATGAGTATTCAGGATTAATTGTTTACATTAAATGTCCTATAATCAAATTTGAGAGAATCAAATAATCCATAAAAAAGAACTATATATTTCCCTTGTCTTTAGATATTAACTAAAACCAAATGTTTAGTACAAGATCAATTAATCCTCCAAAAGGATAAACTTTTACATAAAGAAAAACTACTCTTAATCTCCAAAATTTGCCTAGAAAAACCCGAAGATCAACAAATACCATTCAATAAACAGTTACCCTTAAAATTATTCAATGTAATCTAAACTAAGATTGAATCCCAAATATAATAAAGATTTAATCACATATTATTCCAAAGTAAATCGTAACATTTGTCTCCAAATAACATCAGTTACTCTTAAAGTATCATACTGAAAAGTGATTAACATAATCACATATCCTCTGTGTTAGGTTAATCATTTCCATAGATAACCCAAAGTCAACTTATTCTTGATTCATAAGATCATCTAACAAAAAATAATTTTTCATACAAACCAGGGACTTCACGTAGTCCATTGGTAGGCAATAAATACCAGTCGCACATTGGTTGTGGGTTTGATTCCCACAGCTTCATCCCACGTGACGGGTTGTCACACAGTTTTCATGTTGTCCCTTTTCAAAAACAACATAATTTTATAACATTCACAAAAATTGAGAAATTCATCAAAAATAACCATAACATATTTTAACCAAAACTTTTATCTAATAACTTTCGTTTTGCATCCCAAAATGTATGAACCAATTATTTCCTCAAATTAAAGGATCATATAAACCCAAATGGTTTTTTTATCTATATCCAAAAAAGAGAAGATAATTATTCCTTGAATAAAATTTTCATATATCAAACATCAGGGCCTAAAATAATATAAAAACACTTCTAATGTAATCCCATCATTATAAGATCCTTAATTCGTTTAAGCATGTCACCATCATAAATTCTTCCATAACTCTTGAATCCCTTATATGTTGAATTCTTACTCATTCAACAATATTATTGATCCATAAATCATTCCATTCCAACTTATTCTGAAATAATTCTTTCTTATAAACAAAATAAAGAATCATATATTAAGATTTCAATAATAGGGAATCATATGTTTGGAAATAATCCATACCTTTCATTGGTCAATGTTAGTTACATCATCCTCAGTCGGAATAGAATTAGGTATTGGTAAATAACTATTTATATGATCTTGGTGATACCATTCCCAAAAATTCTTCATTAGACATGTGTTTTCATAATGACCATGCTCACCACATTAAAAACATTCAATTGATCCTTCCGAAAAATCTTCTTTCCCTTTCCTAGAGTCATCCTGATTCTTGCTTTTTCCATTGCAAGTTATTGCTTTATAACCTTCATTTACACATCTACAACATCTTTCAGTCCCTTTGAAACATTTTCCTCTGTGTTTCTTTCCACATCTTTGACACATCGGTTTTTGAATATACATACCATTATGATTATTAAATGCACATTCGTAGGGATTTTTTCTCACATATATGATGTCTTATTAAAATAACTAAGGTTCAGGTGGTCAATCATGACTCCAGATAGTTGGTTGAGAATAACCAAAAGAGTCCTCATTACAGATCCCATATCGTTCAACTTCTCATTCAGAAAACCATCATAGTTTTCATCACATCTACTGTTACATTGGTGCCTTCTAGATCCATCCATTTACTAGAACCATAAAGCTCAGTGTGATTATATCAGTAAAATCATCATATAATATCTTATGAGGAGGTTAAACACTAAGATATAAATATTCATGTTATCTTAAACTCGTTCAATTTATAAAAATAACAATGACTCTTTATAAAATCCTAACCATTATTGTAATGTCAGTTATGCTTAAATTATACCCTAACTTCTAAATTTAGCTAAAACGACTTTTGATACCAACTATAATGACCCGACCTTATAAATTAAATAATATTTAATTAAATGAATAATTCACATTGAGGATATTTTTCGGTTTAGAGTTTTATAGAATTAGTCCATAACTATTACATAACTACTTGAATATTACAAGTAGACAGTACTACTCAGTACCCATTTAAAAAAAATAAAAACTCTATAAATAAAACATATCTAGTTCCATATTTTAGACAACATGACTTTTCCTTGATCCCATCCTTGACCATATCCATCATTATGTCCTTTGGAAAACATTTAAAAAAAACCGGGGATGAGCATAAAAATCTCAGTAAGGGCTATAAAATAATGAAGGAAAACATTATCCCATCAATAAATACAAATCAATGAAACTATATTTTTCAATCATAACATACCTTACGAAATCATATGATTTATGAATAACACACACAAATCATAAATCATAATTGTTACTTATGGAACCCATAAAAAACATAGATTGTAGCTATCACAGCTACATAGAGAGGTAGACTTGTAATACCCATCATAGTATATTACCGAAATCTCGTATGAGAAATATCACGTTTACCTCTATCACGTTACCCAATGCATTGGGGAGCTATCTTGGGCTCACCCACCCTTGGTTTATCACGGAACCACATGTATACGTAAACAATTACCAATTAATATAACATAATCATAACATATGAAACATGTATAAAGGAAAGAAAACATTTACACATTCCAATATATCAAATCAATATATTGAAATAAACAATGTTTTATCAAATTATTTTCAAAACCTTTTAAAAAGGGATTTTTGAATCAATGTTTCCCACACAACTTTGAATCTATTAAATGAATTATAATTTGAAAACATTAATTTCCATAAAAATAAATCCTAAAACCCTTTTTGAAATCATGGACATAAATGATAAATATTTAGAAGAATAGGTCTTTAAAACATTTAGAATGATATTTTAGTTATAGAGTTTTTAACAAAATGAGAGATGATTGAATACAAATAAATGAGGAATAAATATTTATGAGAAATTTATAATTTCATTGGAATAAATGTATTCATGTTAAAATATATCATAGTGCATTATATACACTATATAATAATTAATTGGAGCATAATAACAACGAAGTCTCAGTGGAAATGTAAATTGAGACGAAATCCCATATAAAGATTATATCCTTAAATTAAGTGTAACTCATTCACATAATTATGTTCGAAAAATATAAACACACCCAATATAAGTGTATATAAAGTGTAAAACAATAAGGGTTCATTCCCACATATTCATAGGATGACATATTCAAGAAGTACAAGTTCAACCCAAATAATTGAAATTGGCTTAAGAGGTTCCCTTGTAAAAATTCGACAGCCTAACAGCGTTACTTTAAAATTCATAAAATTATATAATGAGATAAAAAAAAGTTATCAAATCACTTAAATATAATGTTTAAATAAATAATGATATATAATAACATATACCAACATAATAATATATAAATTAAAAGACATAACAAAAATAAGTCTTTTATAATGAGGAGGGTGAATGGTTCCCTTACCGATTTGGTATTTTACAAAAAATACGCCACATGAAAAGAAGGATCATAAAATGAAGATTTAAATACTCATAAATGGAATTATATTACATAAAGAGTACAATCATGGGCAGTAAATACACCACACAAATGTAAACAGTGGCAAATATAGCATGAATCTCACGGGAATAAAAAGTAAGACGAAACCCTTTACCACGTTGTAATCAAATGTTTCGTATGACAAATATTTAATTACCACCAAATGAATCATAGAATACCATGAATATAATGGAAATCATGATAATATATATCAAATTTCATTACAAAATTCACCTAATTAAATGAATAATTGGCGTACAATGGAAATGTCACAGAATTAAAAGTGAGATAAGAAAATCCCTTACCTCATGTCGGACTTGACTAGATCGTTCATTAATCTCCAGAATAACAAAAAAAAGTTAATTTCTACCTGATTAATAACCTTTTTCAAGTTTATTATTCCTTTTATATAACTTATTACCATGTTATAATAATTATGTAATCATCTATGTTAATAACGTCCATTTTTTTGATATTTGGTTCTTGAGTCAAAATGGACTTCTTATAATCACATGTTGTTCATGTGGTAAATGGTTTATTATATCCAGAATTATTTTAATTATTTTGATATCATATATATCATATATATCCAGTATATACAGGTATTTATAATAGTACATAACAGTTGGAGGTAAGAAATGAAATGCACCGTTCATGGAGACAATAAGCCATACGTACGCATGAACGATACTTTTATTCTTATTTATTATATTAATGGAATTAATAAATAATGATACATAGTTATATTATAATTAAAGTATTATATCATATATAATATCATTTAATCCATCCTTTATACATCCCACATAAGGCATTAATGAGTCACAGAACAATGTGGGGGCGGTAGTCCGCACTTCCTCAAATTAGATTATCGTATTTACCAACTAAGGAAACCAAAAGGTGTGCTATAAATCAGAATTATAGAAGCATAAGGAAATCATAAAAATAATATATATATCACATATAAATATAGTGCCATCATAATGGCTTCCATGAGAGGTGGTAAGAGGAAATTAAACAATCATCATCTCGTGAGGTGTTAGTTTTCCATCTACAAGAAACATTATGTTCTTTACCCATTAGATGGAGGTGTGTGTAAGTGTAGTTCAAATACATATCATAACAACATTATAGTATATTGAGTATACCAGTGTTGTTACAAAATAAAGGAATAAAAAGTGTTTATGGGTTGGATAAGTAAAAAAACAATTTAAGATAAACGGTTACCTTTAATTTACGTTACTCCCTTTGGTTTGAACAAAAGGACTTCTTGAACCACCTTATGCCTTGGGTAAGGTTTCTAGGAATAGTAGAGGGATGTAGGGAGATTAATTGGGAAGATTTTGGATGATCCAAATGGCTCGAGATGTGTGAGGAATTGGTTAGAAGTGGTCTCTTTTTATATGGGAGAGGAGGGGCTCTTTAGGAAAGTATGAAAATATTATATTATTACAAAATTTATATTTATATTCTAAAGGTCCAAAAATATTTAAGGTCGATGATAAGATGACTCATATTTGAAATAGAATCATCTAATCAGTATTTGACATGTTTTAGATAACATTTTAATAATTATAATCATATTTATTAAAATAATTTATTAATGATGTAAATACTGCATCATTATTGTGTAATTCATATTTTAAATTATTTAATGTCTAAAATTTATAAAAAACATCCATGATTGAAACACCCCAAGATTTTATGAAAAATATTAATTTTAATTTCATTAATGTCTTGTGTTGTATGCTACACCAAAAGGAGCTTGCACAACATGCATCCTTGACCTGCCTTGCATTACACGCAATTGCGACCTTCATCGATAGCGTGTGTAGTACGCAATAACGAGTTTCAGTAAACAATAATATGCTATTAAAATAGTATTAAAACTATCTGTTATGATTAGTAATAACAACTTTTTGAAATATTGTAAATTTTATTTTTTCAAAATGGACTTCATTTTTGGATTCAGAATATCGAAATTAGCTTAGGGTGAAATTTTGGTACTTTTCGGATAACTTTCATTTTCTGATGAATAGTGAAAATTACTAAATTTTAATTTAAAAAAAACTTTTTAATCGAAATAATTAATAGTGATAAATTATTAATTTGAGTGGTTTTAAAGTATATTTAGAATATATTTTTACAATTTAATACAGTGTTGGTCATTGGATGTAATTTCACATTTAAACCAGACATAAACAAGTGTCAATCTTTTGGTAGTTATTATCTCTTAAGAACACGATATCTGTTTTGACGATGGTAATTAATTTTTAAATTAATTAATACAACTGATATGTTTTTAATTTGGTAAAATAGACGTCATTTTTTATTTCATAATGTCAAATATATCTTAGGCCAAATTTTTTGTATTTTTATGGAAACTTTTATTTTTTGATGAATAGTGAAACAACTATGTGGTAGTTAAAAAAAATAAATTTTTCATAAAACATAATTTTACCACTTCTGTTAGTGTAATTTCAAAAGTCCAGGAGACACTTTTGATGTCAGTAAGTAAAATGTTGTTCAAAGAGATGAAAATAATTTTTTCTGATTAGTAACTTTTTACTTTTTTTACCACGGTTAAAAGTAAATAGGGTAATTATGGGTAAAAATGATATTATTATTACTTTAACACATGTCCTAATTCTATTGGATATGATTAATTAGACCAAAAACCACCTTAGGAATAAAATATGACCAATTATGGCCACTTGGATTAGATTAGGACATTTATTATTAATTTATTTAAGGAAGGGTTAAAATAGTTAAAATCAATGTTTATTAAGTATATCACTTTTAATATAGGGTTATACATAAGATAAATTCAACTATAAATATTTATTAGAAATCTAAAGCGATTTCCTACATAATGGTATTTTATTTTTAATTTTTAGACATTAAATAAGTTAATTTATTTATGACATAAAAATGATGCAGTAATTATCTTATTAATGAAATATTGACATAATTGATGTTATAAATACCACAATAAATGTAATATGAGACTTTTTATGAATTACAATAATTTTATAGGTTAATATGACATGTTAGTATTGATTTAAATAACTTTTTTCGAACTAATCATTCTGTTATTATTTTAACAAAAATCAATTACTAAATAGTGTCAAAATTGACATAAAATAGTTTTTAAAACAAATATTATATTATTAATTGTTATTTTATTCCTAAAAATCTAAGGATCGGAAATATGACTTAGATAAGGTTATATATATTAATAATAAACAATTTGGGGTTCTATTGTCTGATTATAGAAATTTTATTAACCTTATAGTATAAGAACACAAGAAGACACAGTAAAAGTAAAATTATTTAACTTAATGTTAAATCTAAATGATAAGGTTAAAATAGGAACCTAAACTTGTATAAATTCTATTGGATGAGAGGATTCAGACCCATCCCCACCATATCTTCGAAATAAATCAATTTGGAGCTATTTATAACCGAAATTTGATTTATAATAATATAATAATTTTAGTTGTTCCAAAGGTGCCCCTCTCCTCCCTTATAAAAGGGCACCTCCTCCATCTCTTCCTCACACCACATTGAGCCTTCATGCTCGGAAAAACCCTAAACAATTCTCTTCTCCACTTCCCTAGAAACATCCTACAGGTTCGTTTCTTCTTCAAAGACCAATTTTAGTGCCTAAGAGGAGGACTCAAAGAGGCGTTTCAAAGAAGAGGTAATGTCCGTTACCGATTCTTTCAACTATATTTCTTCGTCCACTTCTTCTTCTTATTTTGATTCGTTTTGAAGTAATAACATAAGTATAACTCATATACTGATATGTTATTATAAGTATGAAACAACCCAGTTTCACCATCTATCCATCCTATGGAAAACAAGTTCTCTGCGCGTGCGTACGTACAGAATACCATCTCCACACCATCGTGTAATCTGTTTTCCACCACCACCTTACTTGGATGGGTATAATGGTTTAAATAATAACTATATATGATTATTATAAAGTGATATTGATTCTTAAATAGTATAAATAAACTCAAATACAATTCCACGATCATGAGAATGATATCATCTCTCGTGCGTACGTACGGACTACCGTCTCCATGACGCGATGAGATTCATTCTCCACGTTAACCATTCATGAATGATTATAAAGTATATATAATAAGTAATCATGAAATATATGACATAATAATGATACTGGATTTATGTGTATATATATGTGTGTCATCTACTTAATTCCATTCAACTCAATAAGGAAACGAAAACAGTGTTCATGCGTACGTACGACCTACCGTCTCCATGAACAGTGTATTTCTTTCCATTTATTGATCTATTATATATATAAGTATATTATGAATATATATTACATATAAATCATGTTTTATATTATGGAATTATGTAATCATGATCTAAGTAATCATATGAATAATTACAAGTCAAAACACAGATGACAAATGAAATGATTTTACCCCAAACGCTATTTTACATAGAATTTACAAAAGAAGGGGTAAAATAAAGTCATAAGTGAACCATATATGATATCATAAAAATACGTATGATTCTGGAATAAGTCAATAACATTATTTAAATCATTATACAAGAGGTTCGGACACTTACGAAGCAAATCAGTCCTAAGGTAAGGGATAATTGTGCAAATCTCATTTTTATCCGAGATTGCTTATTCGTAAGTATTTACTGGGGATATTTCTATCATCCATGTCCATGTTTTATAAAAGTGTATTCATGTATGTTTAATTTCATTTTTACCATTTTTGACTTTTACCCAATGGTATGGAAGGAATCTTTCTTTTATTTACCCTACAAGGTACTTTTTGACTTTTCTGACAAAAGTACGAGAAGAATGTTTTTTTAACATATACAACATGAAAGGATTTTTACGGTTTTATAAAGCCTTATTTTCATGAAGCTTCCTCCAAAATACTTCATGAATATTTTCAACAAAAGCCATTTCTTTTTAAATTAAATTTCATTTTGTGAAAAGAAAATGATTTTCAAGATGAATGGATATTTTCCTCAAAAATTCATTTCAAGTGCTTTATGAAAACCATTTTCCATCTAAGATGACATTATTTCATATGTGTATGTTTCAAGTATCATGTCTCTATGATTTACATGATTACACTTTTCTTATTATGAAATGATATCCATTTCTTTTATATGGATTATGTGATTATGGGACTATGTTTATGAAACCCATTTTATTTATTGGGTTATTATGAATGATGTATGTTTATTTTGTGGCACAAGTAAGAATGATTTCATTATGATATGGTTGGGACCTATATCTCCCTCCAATTCATTGGGTAAAGATTTATATCTCATGAGATAGACATGGCTGGAATGGTAAGTTAATCTGGTTCAGTGTTACAGGACTGAAGCGAGGAGTGAACTTGATTCAGAAAGGGACTTTGTCCACCAAGATGGTCTTGGCAGAAATGCATTGGCTACTATAGAAATCATGACATGTGATGAATGATTTCCACAATTACATTTTTTATACCCATGATATTTTATCATTTTTAATGTTTCTTTATGATCTATGCCTTACGTACTTCCATGTTTTATGTCATTGCTCAAGATTTTGATGTTTAAACATTTTGATCATGTTTTTAAGTTCAAATGTATTTGGTATGTTTTATTTTTTCCATTATTACCCGTAATGAGAATTTGATCTCACACTTTTTATATTTTATTTTACCCAGGATATAAAGAAAGGTTTTAGGTAAGAAAAAAAGGGAAGATCTTTATGGGAAATGTTGAAGATCTTTCACCACGATTAGAAGATTACATTCCACATTTCCAAAGACACAAAACTATTACGGTTCTTATGTGTGTGTTTTTGTTATATACTAATTATTCCAAAAAAGTAATATAATGTCCATGTATGTCAAGCTTTGGGTCTCTACAGTTGGTATCAGAGGAAAGGTTTAGTGAACCTTTTGAAACTAGGATGCGAAAACATTAGTGAGATCCCAATAGTTATTTCTATGGTATGTCTAGGGATGACTCTAAGGTTAAGTATACGTATAGGTTATAGTCCTAGAATTGCGCTAAGGATCCTATAATTTAACCTAAGTTGTTAGATATTGAGGGTACTCCCCCTTTACTATGTTGTTTTTTCTAGCATTATTTTGCCTCTCACAGAACCCTTTTTGTGAATCCAATGGAGAAATTGGTGACTATGAGAAACAAAATTGTGTAATTCCTTGAGAGAAAGATATTGTGATTATTCCGAATCAGTCATCATGATATATGATTAACAAGGTGAAATTTAGTGGTATGCCTAATTAAATAAGAGGAAGATAGACTATGATGCATGTTCGCATGTTGACGAGCATAAAGAAAGGAAGATTGAGATTTCTAAAGAAGGGAAGAAGAACCTTAAGGAATACCTCAAATGGAGGGACCGATGTTATCTGTGTGGAGAAAAGGGTCATAGAGTGACAGACTGTTATGGAGTTCAATGTATTATTTGTGGAGAACATTGGAATTACCCAACTCAATTCACTGACCTAAAAAGTTACTTCTAAATCAAGGAAGGACTTATTCCAGGACAATAATTGAAGATGATGGATTGAAGTGTTTATATATTGCTATTAGAGAATAATGTTGTTGAGGTACTTTTATTGTGTATCGGAATATTTTTATATTAGTATATTGTGGTTTTCAATAATTTTAATGTACCGGTAACCATGAAAAGTGAATCAAATATTTTGGAAAGCAGATGATATGCGCATAATGAAGGGATAAATAGAAAATGAAATGTTTGACAGTATTCATGAGATCATGATTGATATAAGGACTAAGTGATATCATGGTTTGAGTATATATAATTTTTAGGATTTTGGTATGTGGAAAGTGTTAACTTTTAACTGCATTCATGTTTTCATTGTGGTTCAATGGGTATTCATTTTTCCAGAATATACATTATTAAGGTATTCACATGATTGGAATGTGACCAACACGATATATGGGGGATAAATGATGATATTCGCATGCTTGGATGATTACATTTCAAGTAATAGTTTTCTTTATACTATGTGCTTGGACCAATGTATTTTTGATAAGCCTAAAGATTGGAATGAATTGTGTTGTACATATGTTAGTATTGTTTAAGGATAGAACATTTTTTTCATATTATTGATGGGATGTTATAGTAATGTAGTTTTTGGAAAAGGACAACCTGCAGGACGGGCGACAACCCATCGCGTTGGACAAGGCTGTGTGAATTGAACCCACAACCGAAGTGCGACTGGCCTTTATCGCATACCACTGGCCTACAGAAAGTCCCTGTTTAGTAGAAACTAGTTTTATTTTATTAATCAGAATGATATATGAAGTATAAGTCCATTTTAGGAACCATATATGATTAATCTCACTATAGATGGACTTATGTATTTTTTTTATAACTTTTCTAACCTTTTGTTTGAGACAGATGGAATGACCCATCATTCTATCACATGATCTGCTAACACATCACAAATGAAAAATTCAACTTCATTTCATTAAGAGATGAAGTGGAAATTGTCCAAATAACAACCATTGGTGAGACTATACCAAAATAACGAAATTATTTATTCCAATTTAATCATCTTTAGGGAAATGATCTTGAAAACAAAAAATGTTGTCCTAGTGCTCTTATATCTGATGAATCAGATGGTACCTTAGATAGTCACAAAATATTTGACTTTGTGATTGCTGGCTTTTCCATAGCCATGTTCTCCACCACTCTCGATCAAAACTTGATGGTTAGATTTCTCTTCCATATCCATATTTTCACCTATGTGGAAACCCAGTGATTAGTTTATTTGGGTAACTGTTACATTTCATACTTTTGTTTTTTAAAGATTGCTTTTGGTATTCCTTTTTACGATGTGGGTTTCTATTAAAAAAACTTTCGAGTAGTAAACCATTTATGACCCTGACGAATTTCGAAGGAGAAATTCATTTTAAGGGGGGTAGAATGTAACACCCTGAGATTTTATGAAAAATATTCTTTTTAATTTCATTAATGTCTGGTATTGTATGCTACACCAAAAGGAGCATGCACAACATGCATACTTTACTTGACTTGCATTACACGCAATCGCGACCTTCCTCGATAGAGTGTGTATTACGCAATAACAAGTTTCACTAAACAATAATATGATATTAAAATATCATTAAAACTAGCCGTTATGAATAGAAATAACCACTTTTTGAAATTTTTTAAATTTTATTTTTTCAAAATGGACGTCATTTTTGGATTTTGAATATTGAAATTAGCTTAGGGTGAAATTTTTTGTACTTTTCGGATAACTTTCATTTTCTGATGAATGGTGAAAATTACTAAATTTTAATTAAAAACAACTTTTTAATCGAAATAATTAATAGTGATAAATAATTAATTTGAGTGGGTTTAAAGTATATTTCGAATATATTTTTAAAATTTAATACAATGTTGGTCATTGGATGTAATTTCACATTTAAACCAGACATAAACAAGTGTCAATATTTTGGTAGTTATTATCTCTTAAGAACACGATATTTGTTTTGACGACGGGAATTAATTTTTAAATTAATTAATACAACTGATATGCTTTGAATTTGGTAAAATAGACATCATTTTTGAGTTCATAATATCAAATATAGCTTAGGCCTAATTTTCGGTATTTTTCTGGAAACATTCATTTTTTGATGAATATTGAAACCACTATGTGATAGTTAAAAAAATGAATTTTTCATAAAACATAATTTTACTACTTTTGTGAGTGTAATTTATAAAATCCGAGAGACATGTTTGATGTCAGTAAGTAAAATGTGGTTCAATGAGATGAAAATAATTTTTGGTGATTACTAACGTTTTACTTTTTTTACCACAGTTAAAAGTAAATATGGTAATTAATGGTAAAAATGATATTATTATTACACTAAAACATGTCCTAATTCTATTGAATAAGTGTAATTAGACCAAAAACAAACTCAGGAATAAAATCTGATCATTTAGTCACACATGGATTAGAATAGGACATTTATTATTAATTTATTTAAAGAAGGGTTAAAATAGTTAAAATCAAAGTTTAATAAGTATATCATTTTTAATATATGATAATACATAAGATAAATTCGACTAAAAATATTCCATGGAAAGCTAAAAATCATTCCAACATATTGGTATTTTATTTTTAATTTTTAGACATTACATAATTTAATTTATTTATGACACAATGATCATGCAGTAATTTTCTTATTAATGAGATATTGACATAATTGATGTTATAAATACCAAAATAAATGTAATTTGAGAATTTTTATGAATTCCACTAATTTTATAGGATAATATGACATGTTAGTATTGAGTTAATTAACTTTTTTCTAACTAATCATTCTTTTATGAATTTCACAAAAATCAATTACTAAATAGTGTCAAAATTGACATAAAATAGTTTTTAAAACAAATATTATATTATTAATTGTTATTTTTTTTTTCTAAAAATCTACGGTTCAGAAAAATGACTTATATAAGGTTATATATATTAATACTAAACTACTTGGGGTTCTTTTGGCTGAATATAGTATGTTTATTAACCTTATTGTATAAGAACACAAAAAGACACGGTAAAAGTAAAATTATTTAACGTAATGTTAAATCTAAATGATAATGTTAAAATAGTAACCTAAACATGTATAAATTATATTGTATGAGAGGATTTCGTCCCATCCCTACCTTAGCTTCTAAATAAATCAATTTAGATCTATTTAAAACCTAATTTGTCTTTATAATAAAATAATATTTTTAGTTATTCTAATGGTGCCCCTCTCCTCCCTTATAAAAGGGCACCTCCTCCCTCTCTTACTCACACCACATTGAGCCTTCAATCAAGGCCAAAACCTACAACATTATCTTCTCCACTTCACTAGAAACATCCTAGAGGTTCAGGTCTTCTTCAAAGACCAATTTTCGTGCCCTAAGAGGAGGACTCAAAGAGGTGTTTCAAAGAAGAGGTAATGTCTGTTACCGATTCTTTCAACATTATTTCTTCTTCCACTTCTTCTTCTTAGGTTGTTTTATTATGAAGTAATAACATAAGTATCACTCATATACCGATATGTTATTATAATTATGAAACAACCCTATTTCACCATCTATCCAACCTACAGAAAACGAAATCTTCGCGCGTGCGTACGTAAGAAATACCGTCTCCACGTCGTGGTGTAATCTATTATCTACCACCACCTTACTTGGATGGGTATAATGGTGTAAATAATTACAATATATGATTATTATAAAGTGATGTTGATTCATAAATAGTATACATACACTCTAATACAATTCCACTATCATGAGAACGATATCATCGCCCGTGCGTACGTACGGACTACCATCTCCACGACACGATGAGATTTATTCTTCGCGTTAACCATTCATGAATGATTATAAAGTATATATAATAAGTAATCATAAAATATATGAAATAATATTGATACTGGATTTATATTTATATATATTTATGTCATCTATTTAATTCCATTCAACTCAATAAGGAAACAAAAACAACGTTCATTTGTACGTACGGCCTACCATCTCCATGAACAATGTATTTCTTTCCATTTATTGATCTATTATATATATGTATATTCTAAATTTATATTATATATAAATCATGTTTTATATTATGGAATTAATTAATCAGGATCTAAGTAATCATATGAATAATTACAAGTCAAAACACGAACGATAAATGAATCGATTTTACCCAAAACGCTTCTTTACATGGAATTTACAAAAGAATGGGTAAAATAAAGTCCTAAGTGAACCATATATATGATATCATAAAAATAAGTATGATTCTGGAATATGTCAATAACATTATTTAAAAATTTATAGAGGAGGATCAGACACGTACGAAGCAAATCGGAACTAAGGTAATAGATAATTGTGAAAATCTCAGTTTTATCTGAGATTGCTTATTCGTAAGTATTTATTGAGGATATTGTTATCATCCATATACATGTTTTAAAAATGTGTATTCATGTATGTTTAATGTCCTTTTTACCATTCTTGACTTTTACCCCATGGTATGGAAGGAATCATTCTTTTATTTACCCTACAAGGTACTTTTTGACTTTTCTGACAAAAGTACAAGAAGAATGTTTTTTTAACTTATATGGCATGAAAGGAATTTTACGGTTTTATAAAGCCTTATTTTCAGGAAGCTTACTCCAAAATATTTCATGAATATTTAAAAAAAAATACATTTCTTTTAAAATTAAATGAAATTTTGTGAAAAGAAAATGATTTTCAGGATGAAAGGATATTTTCCTCAAGAATTCATTTCAAGTGCTTTATCAAAACCATTTTCCATATTAGATGACATTATTTCATATGTGTATGTTTCAAGTATCATGTATCTATGATTTACATGGTTTCACTTTTCTTATTATGAAATGATATTCATTTGTTTTATATGGATTATGTGATTATGGGACGATGATTAAGAAACCCATTTTATTTATTTGGTTATTATTAATGATGTATGTTTATTTTGTGGCACAAGTAATAATGATTTCATTATGAGATGGGTGGGACCTATATCTCCCTCTAATGAATTGGGTAAAGATTTATATCTCATGATATAGACATGGCTGGAACGGTATGTTAATCTGGTTCAGTGTTACAGGACTGAAACGAGGAGTGAACTCGATTCAGAAAGGGACTTTGTCCACCAAGATGGTCTTGGCAGCAATGCCTTGGCTACTATGGAAATCATGACATGTGCTGAATAGTTTCCACAATTACATGTTTTATTACCATGCTATTTTATCATTCTTATTGTCTCTTTATGTTCTATTCCTTACGTACTTCCATGTTTTATGTCATTGCTCAAGCTTTTGATGTTTAAACATTATGATCATGTTTTTAAGTTCAAATGTATATGGTATGTTTTATTTTATCCATGCTTACCCTTACTGAGAATTTGAGCTCACCGTTTTTATGTTTTCTTTTCCCCAGTATATAAGGAAAGGTTTTACGTAATAAAAAAAAGGGAAGATCTATATGGGAAATGTTGAAGATCTTTCACCATGATTAGAAGATTACGTTCCAAGTTTCCAAAGACACTAAACTATTACGGTCCTTGTGTGTGTGTTTTTTATGTACTAAGTATTCCACAAAAGTAATGTAATGTCCATGTAAGTCAAGCTTTGGGTCTCTACAATAATGCAGGAAATCATATTATCTTTAGAAATATTATTTATTGACAAAAATATTCCTTATATAACGCCATATAAAAATTAATTTACTAAACTGTTTTTGTTTATGTAATTTTTGCCTTTACCTTAAATTAATTAATCTAAAGTGTCATTATCATTTATAAGTGGCTCCATGGGGTCCCAAAATAAACTAAATGATGACCATGGTCGGACATTACTCAAAAAATAAGGTTATTACAAGTGTTAAGGTGATTTTTAATTATTATAATATTCTTTTTACATTTATTTACCCTATTTACCTTTAACCGCGGTAAACAAAAGTCAAAAGTTATTATTCACTAAAAATTATATTCATATTAATGAACAAAATTTTTCTTATTAATAAAAAATATTTATGATGGATTTTTGTAAATCAATTCCCAGATGTGGTAAAATTTCATTTAAATGAAAAAGTCATTTTTTAACTACCATTAAGTGGTTTTACTATTCATCAAAAATTGGAATTTTTCAGAAAAATACCAAAAATTCATCCTAAGCTATATTTGATATTCTTAATTCAAAAATGATTTCAAATTTTCCACATTCTAAACATAGAAGTGGAATTAATAAATTTTAGAATTAATTTTTGTTATCAAATCAAATATCGTGTTTTTTAGAAACAATAACTATTAAAAGATTGATACTTGTTTATGTTTAATTTCAATGTGAAATTGCTTCCAATGACCAAAATTGGATTAAATGGTAAAAATAAATTTTAATTTAACTTTATAACTAATTAAAAAGATTGTCTAACCATATAAATAAATTAGATTAAAACATATGTTTGAATTAAAATACAATATTAACACAATTCATTAAAAAATAAACATTATTAGAAAATTTAAACAAATTTAAAAAAAGTAAATTTTGATTTCCCCATTCATAAGAAAGATTTTATTTGGTCAAATAGAGTGTATTAAAGTGACAAAAATTATATTTAAAGTGGTTTCTCCATTAAAAGTCGTTAAATAGTCCTTTAAATGTAAATTATTCTTAAAATTGGATTCATTCACATTTTAAGCCTATATCTTTTATTAGATAAATGTAAATACATTTAACAAACATGTATAATCATATTGTAGTTATTTTTGTTTAATCCCATCAATAAAACGACTAGGAGTTAACAGCCATAATATTAGTGTGCAACGTATGATTTTAATGAAACATGTTGTTGCGTATTGGGTATGCTATCGAACATAGCATCCCCTTTAATGAAAAATAAATATTTAATTAACAATTATTTATAAAAATAAAAGGTGTATTATTCTTTATTTATCTGAGATGTTAAAATAAATTTTTTTTATCTAAATTAAACATTAAATTGACTATATTGACCTAAATATAATTACAAATAGTCTAACTCTACTAATTGTAGTTTTAAAACTATTCAAAAATACAATTTATCATTATATATACTTTAAACAAAAACAAAATTTAAAATAAAGAAATTGTTTTTCACAATAAATTAAAAAATTATTATCTTCTGAGAATTCCTAAAAATTCACTCCCATATAATTTTAACAGGTTGATTTAATTTAAATATTTATTTAAATAAATGAAATAGAAATCAATTTTTTAAATTATATATTTTCTAGGTGTATAATCACAACTAAAAATAAATTAGTTATTTAATGAATTCATTTCATTGTCTACATATTCATACCTAATTTTGAAAATGTGGTCATTCTTATTCATATTTCAAAATCTTAAATCTGGGATAAAATGGCCGGATTTAATAATTTGTTTTAAAAGTATTGTGTAGTTATTTTAAACTAGGTGTCATATGAATATTAATCTTTCGATGAAATTAATTTTCATCTCAAAAAAACTTATTTCATAAACTATTGGTGTGTTAAAATAACCTTTCCCCCAGAATAAAATTCAATATAAATGCATTATATAGTTATTTAATTTCATGGTTTTATCATTTGAAATCCTTTTTTTCAAACAACATCATAATAAGGGTATTAATAAATCCTCTGGAAAAGAGGAAAAGGATAATAAAATGGTCATAACATAAGTATATTTCCAAATAGTGAAGAAATCATGGGATTTATATATATGGTCAATGGATATAATACTAACACATAAGGATTAATAGAGAGTCATAGAGGATATTGTCATGAGATTGTATACCACCACAATATCATAAATATGTGATGAGTTTAATGGCTATTAGTTCATCATAAATAAATTTAATAAGAATACACTTGTGACTCATGATCTGTCTTTTAATGTGGTGGTATTTTTTACATTAAAAGATATTGATCATGAAAAATATACTAAAATGATATATGCAAATTTATAATAAAAATCACGTCCTTCTTCGAATCATCATATTATTTGTAATTCATTAAATAATAAATGTATTTAAGAATATTGTTCCAAGCATGAACCACTATTGGGTCATGTGATCTATAAATGATTGATAAACCACTTCTTATATCTCCAGTTATCATTAAAAACCAAAATTTTCTTATAGGATATCTAATATGAATAAATAACTTTATATTGATGTAATATATTATTCTCTAAAAAAATATCCAATGTTCAACTTCATCCTTTCCACAAATTGTGATCTATAATACCCTACAATAATTTCTAATTTATAAATATGGTCTATAAATACAATAATAAAAAATAAATATTAATCCCCCAATATCATAAATTATATATTATTTTTTATATACCAAATTTGTCAATTCCATTATCATATATAATCATAATACTTATTAATAACGATATTTTTTATAAAAAATATATGAAAAAAAACATAATTGTTCCTTGCATTCAAAAAACCATAAATTATTTAATATATATCATATATCAGAAAATATTTTAAATTCAATCATCGATAAAATAATCCAAATTATCATTAAAATATTTACTATTTTTTAGGTGGTCAATTATATTCAATTTAAATTATCTATATGAATAAAATATTCAACCTAATATATCTAAATTTTGAAAATATTTTGGGTTATATTTCCCATAATGAATTTTTTTGATGAAAATATCATCTTTCTATTAGATTACTTTTCAAGGCCATCAGTACCATTAAACAAATTCTAAAAAATAATTATGGACAATATTCTATAGAATAACATTTATTTAATTCATGATTATAACAATATAATTTAGGATTTCCAAAAAATAAAAAATTAATTATTCTTCTTCATTATAAATCATTGAGTATTCTTCATCACATTATTATTTAATACCTCCTACCATTGATATTTCATTTAATGAATATTCATAATAAATAGGAAACACATTAATCATGTAACCTTGATGATACTTTTCTTGATATTTCTTATAAGGTAATAAATTTCCATAATTATCACACTCCATACATTTAGAACATTCAAACATTGATGAGGCCTTATGGAACCCATTATTCTAAAACATTTTACTAAAAAAACTTTTCATTTTTACATAAAAATTACATTATATATTACATTCTTATGTATCATAAAACTTATCTTCCTCCTTTTTCAACATTATTATGAGTACCATTTCTCATATAATTGACATGTCTGAAACTGAATCTTCATTACCCTAATGTAAATACCACTAGATCTCCTCGTGACCTATGTCCTTCACTTATTTTATATGTCTATTTACTGGATGATGTAAATTTTTTAATCATATATCATGATAAATGGTTTGTAATAATCACAATATCCTTCCTTGAAATAGTCATACCATTTGGTTTCATATCCCCACATTTTGTATCCCAATAAATTTTCACATGGTTCTTTATATTTTTCACCATTGACAAAAACCAAAAAATAGTGTGAGAAACATTACATGTAGTGGGAAATCAAATATTAATGGGAAATCACTTATAGGGGTTCTAAATTAATACAATGTTTTTAATTATATAAAAAATTAGGTTTGACCTATGTAATTTATTATAACCATATATACGAATCATTATGTATAGTTCATAATGATTTTGTGATTTCCAATATTTAACAGATGGGAGTGTCAAACCAGTTGTGCAATAGGGTCCATTTTTTGGCACTATGTTTTGATAGATATATAGCTCAATGTTCCCTTTTCATTGTAATTACCCATCAGTAAAACAATTCTCTATCCACATCCACATATGCTACCCTAGAATAATATTACAATATATTTTCTTATACATACACTTATATTTGATCTTATCATTAAAGAAAATCCTAAATTATTCACACCATAGAAAATACTTCTAAATATTTCCTATAATACCAACTGTAATGAAAAAGTTTTTTATACATATAATTGTTCCATCATTTTTTATGAATTTTCAATACATATCACAAGCACATGTAGAAAAATATTAAATATTTAGTTCCTCTTAATATTTGATGCACAATATTAATATTTCAAAAGTTTATTCAAAATCTAATACAAATATATTCCTAGTTAGTAAATTTAATATACATAATCTAAATAATTTTTTTTAATATGGGGAATAGAAACATAATAAAGGGTACCCTCAAATTCATAGTAACAGTAAACATGAGTGATAAAATATATGATAATAAGAAGGTATAATACAATAATAATGGTTTTATATCAGTAAAATAACTAAGATGTTTCATTGTTAATATATCAAATATAAAAATGATAAGTGATTTCGAAAAAATATCATTTCAAAGGAAGGAATCATAAGAGCAATAAAACATCAAAAATAAATTAGGAACCATAAGTTCATGACATTTATGTGTGACATCGTCATAAGTATAAAATCCATTTCATATTTCAAATTTATCAACCAAGGATATAAAATCATAATTGTTCATGTTTCCCAATATAATCCCCTTAACATATCTTTTTGGGCATCATCACGTATTTCCCATAGTGGATCGAACACAATGACTAGTTTCCCATAATGATTAACCAAATTATAATGTTTCCAAAAATTGATTAATAACATCAAGATGATTCCCATTATTATATCATTATATATTAATATTTTCCCAATGTATCTGTGAATAAGATAGTTCCCACTGATCACATAATTAAAATCATTCATTCTTTAGCAAAAAGTTTACAAAACATTCATCTTATAATGACCGATTTAAAATATTTTAGTTTCATAATCATTTCATTACACTCTAACCTATAGGATGGAAAATAGTTTGTTAAAAATATCATAATAATAATTATAATCATAAATATAAATGAACCAAATAAGTCATATTGACTACAGAAATGTATATAATCCTTAGTAAATCATAATAAATGGCCTTGACTATTTTCATTGATTAAAATAAATTCCATAAAAATTCATTAATACTTCTCAATGAAAATATAGATTTAAATTTGAAATCACGTATTTAAAATCATAAAATATCCTAAATTACAAAGACAAAGTTCAATTTTAAAATATCGTTGAATATTGATAGTGTAATCATAAATTTTTTTTTCATGATTGAGTAAAATTACATTTATGTCGTACATGTTAAAATAATGATTTTATTCACATTTTAAAAAAATATTAAACTAAATCATTTTTAAATTCGAAAAAAGATTCAAATTTTAAAGAAACCAATTGTTAAAAATATCATCAAATAATCATTTTATTATAGTAAAAACTTCATTTATAACATTTCTAGATCAAATAAACATGAAATAAAAATGATTTTCAACCGAATATATAAATGATTTTGATTGTTCTTATAAAATTATATTCTTCTAATTAATCCATTATGAGATTAATATTCAAGGAATGTTATTATTATCCATAATTATCCAAAGGAGATAAAAATTCATCTATTTAATGATAGATATTTCCTAATATTTCATCAGCAGAATAATAATCATAAAAATTCAAGATAAACATTAAAGCTATAACATAACATTTATACAACATTGGAAGAAATTAAATTATTGTCCAAATGATAGAAATAAACATATATTAATATTTAAATCCAAATAATTTTTTTGATAATCATCATAAAATACTTAATTATTCCTTATTTAAATCAGAGAAAATAAATAAGTGGTCATTATGATATGCGTGACAAAGCTATAAAAGTGAGACGAAAATCCCTTACTGCTTGGTTAACTATAGAATCTCAATAGAAACTATATAATAACACCAAATAAAAAATAAATATCTTCAAATTATTCATATTCATGATATGAAATTTCAATATGTATTTATAAACACCTGGTAAAAAATTATAGGATCTATAAAATACATATATCCCAATCAATACAGCTGGATATAGAAATTCAGTATATGTTGTCCTAAATTTCATCGTATACATTCAGAATTATATTATTGTAAATATTAGATTATTTTAAATCTAAATAAACATAGTTATATATTACAAACAATACATGGTAAACATATGGCCTTTTACTGTAAATTTATTAATAATTCTATATTAAAATCTTCTTTCGGTTAAAAATTACATCATTTTCATGTATGTTTTAAATTGATATAATTTTTATTATAATTTGATCAGGGTTCCAGAATCTAAAAAATAGTAAACATGATATTTATTTCAAATATATTAATTATATATATATTATTCCATTATAGTTACAGATAAAAAATGAATTAAACCATTTGTAAGGAGGGTTAGTCCCTTGTATGCAACTAGTAGATTTTATTATCTGAAGATATTGAATGAATAAATTTTAAATAATATATCACTACTAATAAATAATTTTTATGTAACATAAATTATATAAATTAACTTAATATATCTATTTTACCATCAATTTTTAAATAAAAATAAAAAGGTATCACATTAATTCTTGGAGGTGGTAGTCCAAACATATTCATGAGGGATGCTATCATTTTCCAATGAATTGGAATGTAATAAAATTTATGTTATTTATAAATTTTAAAAATTTATTTCTGTCAAAAATATATTATATATACAATTAATCCATCAGCATATCTGTCAGTGATATTTTGTTATGGGAAAAAATTAATTCTGTTCTCTATGAGGTAGTCTGCCCGAGAAACGATCAACGATTTCATTTACCATTTGATATGAGATTATGTGGATACCGGTAATTACTTTTGAATAAAATAATATCAGTATATTTTGTATAATTTTATTTCAATTTTAAAAATTATAAAACATGAATGAAGGTGGTAATTGAAGAATAAAAAAAGAATGATCATAGTGAAGTCATTTAAATACGATTATAAAATAGTACTTTGGGTCTCATACTAAGTTGCCTGGTGATTTCCCTTTGGGGATTACATCAGCTCAAGAATTTATTTACAGATTATATAGAGGAATTATGGATGGTGATGATTTATTGAAATTTATATAGACGTTTAATGAAGTTGGGGGAGTTGATGGATTTAATAATGGGGGATGTGTGTAATTTCTCTATACACCCAAAAATAATACATAATGGAGATTTCTACTCAACCTAAATTCATAAAAACGTAGTAAATAATGTATTATAATATTTTTATGGTTTATCCAATCCTCGAAGACACAATAAAACACATTTGTTAATCATTTTGTTTCTCACCCTCTATGTTTACTTACATTTACAATTTTTGTTTTCACTACCGCAACTAGTATTTATACCTAGGTAAATTAAAATTTAAGAATAAAAAAATTATACACAGAAGATAAAATTTAACATCTTTTCATATATATTATATCAAATTCATAAAATTAAAATACATTACATGTTGAAAATTAATTTTAACACTATAACATGTAAAGTGGAAAACATTATTTCACCCTTTACCTTTGTAATTTTTTTTACAATTTAGAGGTCATTTTTTTTATTATAAAAATATTATTGGTATAATAATAGATTATGGTATAAAATATAAAATATATACCAATCATTTTTCCATAGATATGTTTCTTATGTCATATTATTATATTATATTTATTATAAAATAACATTCACTAAAATTTTAAAACTATTCATTTTATTTAACAATAAATAAAATGAAGACAAAGGTGGAATTAAAATATATTATTTTACAAGTTTAAAGAATATGATATTTATCTAAACAATTAATTGAATTAATTATTAATTCAATTAATTTCTAAGTTAATATTTTCACTATCCTTTCATTTATTTTTATATTAGATAAATAATTACTGGGTTGGTGTTGCTTAATTAATTTATGAAATAATTTAATTAATAAAAATTATAAATATAATACTATTAGGAATAAAATATCATTATGCTCAATATTTCCTTCAATTATCATTAACAACATCCTGAACGTTTATATACAATTCCCCATTCAATTTTATTAATGTCATTATTATATATTCTGGATAATGAATGAAAATGGACATCTTTGGTTTCATAATATTCAATTTGATTTAAAAGACCATTAATTATAATTATCATTGATCATATAGTCATTAAATAGTGATCACATGATTAGTACAAATACAAGTTTTAAAAAATTCAAATTTACATAGAAAAATGAATTGATTTCGTCTTCTAGTATTATTGTATCCTACAAAACCCATTTATTAGAGCTCTAGATGGAGATTACAACACTTTTTATTTCCCATAAACAATCCCAAGTTGATATTCTACTATTTATGCATGAGAGAAACTATTTATAAGATATTATCAAGCTCATTAATACCATGACCCAAACCATGTACGTTGAACCCCTGATGAAAGTCTCAACATCATGCCTTTTACCTATATAAGTTATGATGGTATATTCAAGGGATATTTATCAATATCCTATGAAAATGATTATGTACTAATTTTTTATATATTAATTAATTTAATTTCATCCGAATACATTTAATTTATAATTATGTTTTATTTTGATACAAGATATCTAAAATTTCATTTTGTGTAATAATAAAAATAAATTAAATAATTTATTTTGATAAATTAATATATTTTTAAAATAGCAACTTTATATGCTAATATTATCATTAAATATTTTTCATTTAATATAAATGATCAAATATTTTTTTTATAATAAAATTTTAATAAGGATTTGAAAACAATTAGTTTCTAATTGACTAGAATTTCACAAGAAATGTAGATTAATATTGCAAAAGTGAAGAATAAATAATTTTTAAAATTATTAAATTGAATTAATATTATTTTCTTGTACTGAGAATATATAATTTTTGATATAGTTAATTTTTCATAATTTTTAGATACGGTTGGTTCTTTGGGTTAAAAATAAACACGGTATTACTATATAGTGCATTTTATAAAATCAAAATGAACCCAACTGATTCAATAAATACTATAAATTACATACAAGAAACAAAATATTTTTAAAATATAAAATAATATTATTTTCTCCTTTTTATATATCTATTATGAACAACCCAAAACATATCATATATTTTAATGTTTTAATGCATTTTTAAGGACATGAATCACATCAACCTCGTGAAGGTTACTATTTCAATAATTTTGGGCCTTGTACTAATAAAATAATTAAAAACTCTCCTATTTGGATGAATACATGTGAATTAATTATAGTATGGTTTTCTGTTTTGGTTATCATGTATTAGTGATTTTAAAACCAAATTTTGAGAAATGATAATTAATCCCCCAATAATTTCTTATATTAAACCACACATTATCCCAGTTATCTCACAATAACCCATTAGAGAGTATCCTTAATCTATAATCCCATTTCTAGAGTCCTCTAAATATTCCCCAAAACTCTCAAGAAGGTCCCCCAAATCCATTGGGACCTTCCTTATCAATGTAATGGGTCATTCCCTTCTCCTTATAATCCATGTATATTCTTTTTTATATGTATTATATTTCTTTTTCCATACAATCATATATGTTCCTTCATACACCCCTTACATTCCATTTAATGTCTAGATCATTACAGTCTCCTTTCAATCTCATCAATCCCTCTCAAAAACATTCACACAACCCCATTATGTTATCGAACTTTTCCCAGATTATTCAATGCAAATCAATTGTGTAGTGAAAACCCCTAACCATTTCAAATCAATGTTGTTCACCTTTATGTACTTTTTCATCTTGATATAGGAATTACATGAATCTATTCTAATTACCTTAAAATTTTTAAAAAATATGATGATGAGTTTATCCATGTTGTATGATCTATTTATCACACTAAAGAATATAAATGAAATGAAAGTGATGGGTCACCAAAAATTATATAACCCTCTAATGCATGAGGTAGTGTTTTAGTCTCATGAGAGGTCGTAGAAGGGATTAATGAGTGAACATAATCCATAATAAGTCAATTTACTTAATTATTTCTTGGAATTTAGCCATAAAATATGTTTATAATATAGTGTTTTATATTGTTACCCCATTTCCCATGTTTTCTTTATGATTATCAACCTATATCCTCCCTCATTATTCATTTTTGTGATTCTAACCACATTTATGTTTCATTCGTATTCATATTTTCTAAATTTTATTAATTTTGTTTTTATTATTTAAATTTTATTCCCTTAGTGGTATTTATATCTATCCCATTTCTTATTATATCCCCTGGTCGTCCCTTGTACTTTTAGGATCATTGGATTTTTATGCTCATGTTAAATAAGTCTTCAATAATATAGATGTATTGTATTTTTTATGATGTTATTTAGTGTACCTAATTCCCAAAGACAGTAGTATTATTGATTATTCAGGTTTTATTATGTGTAATACTATGTACTAAATAATAAATTATTTTGTAATACTGAGATGTGTTTCCATACTTGGTATCAACGAAAAATTTAAGTTATTATTGGGATTGTGAATATAAAAGTCAATAAAAATCCTTTGTGACACACTATGTATAAGAAAACATCCATAATGTTTGGTAAAGTATGGTGTACGTATCAATAAAATAAATCCATTTCTAGATAGTATTTATGGATATGGGTCTGCATGGTGTACATAAGGTTAAAACCAATGGACCCCACAATGAGCTACACTCAACCCAAAATGGACGCTCAAAAATGGTCCCTACTACACACATCATTTTTCAATAATGTGGGATATTCTATGGTATATTCACAACCACATTACTATATTTTATTATTGTATCTAAAATAATATAAGTGTATATGATATAAAAAATATGATGGATAACCAATATTGAAGCCTATAAATTCATAAGTAATGAAATAAAAATGAGTTATATGTTTTTTCCATTAAAATACATGTGTTCCCGTTAATGTAGTTAATAGATTATAAGTGCTAATACATATTTTTCAATTTATTATATCCAATAATTATATAAATGAGTAATTTCATAAAAGAAGAATGTGAATGGAAATGTGATGGATTCACAAATGAGATTCACAACATGTTGTGTGTAAGAATAATGACCATTATGATTATAATCTATTAATTGACCTAGGAACTAATTTCAAATATGGATCAGCAGAAGAACCCAAATCCCCCAAAAAATTACAATATAAAATTGAAAATATTATGTGAAAAATGATTTAGACATTAAATGAATTTATAATCCCATAATCATGAAACAATGGATCAAATACATTATGGTTATACTCTCTTAATTTAACAAGCACAAGAATTTAAATATGGGTCAGAAGAAGATCTGAAATACTCCTAAAAAATAACAATCTTAAATGGAAAATTTTATGTAAAAAAGGAGTTTGACGTTAAATTAATTTATAATCACATAATCATCAAACAATGGATCACATCCATTATAATGATCTTCTCAACCCTTCAATGTTCAATTAAAAATAATGCTATATAGGATGTATATCTTATGGAGGTAGGAACACATTATTGGTGTAAATTTATCAAGAATAAGAAGCTTGAAGATGAAATAAAAGTGATGGGGTGGAATGCATTACCAATTTTTTTCGATAAATATTTTTCTCACACTCTATGAGTTTAAATGGAAAGGGTTACCTTTACCCTCACGAAAAAATCTAATGAATGTATCAATGAAATTGAGGAAACATAAAAAAATTGATGAAACACCTCCAAATTTGTTCTTTCCGACAAGTGCAACATTGAGCACTTCTTTGGTGGGATTAATCTGAGTGTACAAAAATATCGAGTTAAGGAATGATCTATAAGATGATGAAAATAGATAAACCTTACCCTTATTGAAAATAACATCATTTATGTATCTATTTTGAGCATATAAAAACCATAAAACTCCAAATTACTAAATCTAGTGGTGGTACCACTAGATAATGGTCATTCTTATGATGTGTATCTGGTGTAGATCTCATATCATAGAGAAAAGATTCAACTGAACAAGTCAAAGAACGTGGCCAATGTGAATTTGTGAAACCACATGTTTGATGAAGAAGCATGGGAACTGGATGAGGTTATGAAATAAAGTTACCTTCATATGTTTTAGTTTGGGAGATTCAAATGTTTAGGGAGAAATTTCTCTAGGACGAATGAATGTAATGACCCAGGATTTTATATAAATTTCTCCTTATAATTTAATTAAATGTATAATTATATATTATGTATATATAAAACAAATACACTTATTTTTTACATTATTTTTAATTACGTATCAAATATAGTTTTTTATTATTACTATTGGAATCATAGTCATTTAATAGTGATCATATTACTAGTGTAAATAGAGTTGACTAAAAAATCCACATGACACAAACAATATGATGGATTAAACTAGTAGAATCATACCCAATTAACACCATTTACTGATGCTTAAAAGGGACATATCATCACTAATATTTTACCTTGACCAATCCCAAGATGTGATTAATCAACATAAGAATGAGAGAAACCGTTTTTGGGAGATGTTGAAGCTCAATGACATCATGACTCGAACCATGTAGGCAAAACTACCGATTAAAGTATCACCATCGTGCACCATATCCATAAGATTTTTTTCTAGTGTATTAACACAATATTTATCAATATAATATATGTGTGATTATGTATATTATTTTTAATATAATAATTAAAATATTTTTATCCAATAACAAATAAATTAAAAATTATTTTCCTTTTGATACAACAAAATATATATTTTATTTTTGGGTAATATTCAAATTCAATTGAAGAAGTTTTTATAATGAATAATTGTTTTTGAAATAAATAATATTTTATTTAAATATTATTATATTTTTTATTTAATATAAATTGTGATATAATTTTTATGGATTAAAATGTAATTTCTAAAAGGGATTGAAAACTATTCTTGTAAAAAACCCATGAGTTCTCAATAAATGTCTTTTATTATTTAAATAGAAAAAACTAACATATTTTTAATATTGTATAGATAAAATGAAATTTATTTTTGTAATAACAATGTCCAAATTATTCAATTGTAAATTTTTCATAATTTTTTGATACAGTCGACTTTTTGGGTAATAATTAAATACATGATAAATAGACAGTGTGAATTATGACATCAAAATAACCAAAAATTATATAATAAAAATTAAAAATGGAATCCACTAAACAATATATTTTTTCCCTTTAAAATTATATTATTTATTGTTTATTTTATTATTTTTATAAATCCACTATGAATCCTTCATAAAATATAATATATTTTAATGTTTTAAAATCTATTCATTAAGGGCATGGCTAGCTTCTAAATAAGAAAAGGTATTATTTTAATAAGTTTGTCAATTTTAATATAAAATAATTATAAACACACATAGATTCTATGATCCATGGGAAAAATCATGTGATGGTCTGTGACCTTGTTTTTTTTATATAGAGTCCAAAAACTATGTTGGAAAATTGTTAATTATTTCAACATCAATTTACTATATAACACAACCCAAGATCACATGTTTCTTCAGTAAATATATTTGGAAAATGTCCTTAATCATTCCTCTCCTCTAAAATGTCTTCAAATTTTCCCCAAAATCACTCAAGAATCTCTTCCAAATCCATTGGAACAAAACTCTCAATGTAAGATATATTTTCCCTCTTCTTTTTATTGAAGTGTCATATTTATCCTATCACATTTATATTTATTTCACAAGGTTAATATATTTTTTTTATATCACCCATAATGTCTATTTTTCATATAAATTATAATAGAAGAATTTATCTCTCATCCGTACCTCCCATGGAGATTCATACACCACCTGTATGCTGCTTTAATTTCAATGAAATTTTAAATGCCAAACAATTGTGTAGTGAATAGTCATACCAATTTATTATCAAGGGTTTTCATGTTTATGAACATATAATTAATTATTAAGGATATAAATGTATCTACTACACATTATTTGATAATGGAATAACATGTAATTATTAATGAATCCATGTTTTACGATCTCTATGGAACACATAATCATAAGAATGGAATGAATGTAGTAGGTGCACCCGGAGTTATATTACGGTTAAATGCATTGGGTTATGTTTTAGTTTTATAAGATTTCATGAAAGGGATTACAGAGTGTATGTATTTCATCATGGGATTTTTTCTATCAATATTTCATTCCATTTAGCATTTTAATAT
The DNA here is from genome assembly GCA_963277665.1 of Viscum album. Classification (NCBI taxonomy): domain Eukaryota; kingdom Viridiplantae; phylum Streptophyta; class Magnoliopsida; order Santalales; family Viscaceae; genus Viscum; species Viscum album. The sequence goes on from OY728143.1 coordinate 1,317,432,290, forward strand.
TCTTATGATATAGTTTTTTATGTTTTTTTCACATTTCCAATGTTACCATTATTATTATAATTACATATAATACATCATTGTTCATGTTTATGATTCTCACCCCTTTTATTTCTCATTTATTATCCTGTATTCTAACATATATTAATTTCTTTTTGTCATGTCATGTTTATTCCATTATTGGAATTTACATCTCACTACATTCTTATTTATTCCCCCTGGTTATCTTAAGAAATTTTATGTTTTATGGAATATTATGATCATGTTAAGTATGTAATCTATAATGGTGATATATTATCTATTTTACGTTGCTATGTAATATAAAATATTCCAAAATATAATATTAATCACAGTATATTGTTATATTTTATTTGTTTTATTATTTAAATATACAGTAATTTATTTGTAATAAAGAAAGTGGTTTTCAAAATTCGTGTCATTAAAACCTATATATTTTATGTTCAACCGTCCAGTAAATCTATTTTTACTTTATCTGTGGAAATTAATTTTCAATTGTATTACAATTCATTAATATTAAAAAAATCATGTCCTTATTATTAAATAATCATTGATATAATTCTAAATATTTATTCTATTTTATCAATATTAATTTATATAAGGGGATTAATTTAATTTAAAACTAAATCTACAAAAATGTTAAAAAATAGTTTTCTAATGAAATTGTTTCAAAAATATAAAATTTTTTATTCTGAAAATCAACATAAAAATGATTACATGGACTTATATATGATTAATCATAATATTATTGAATTAATATTACCTCTATAAAAATATAAAAATAAAATTTATGTATTTAAATATGTTCAATGAAAAATAATTTTTCAATACATGACATTATTTCTCACTACTCAGTCAAAAATTATTCTCTAAAAATATTACAAAAAATTTCTTTTTAAGATAATTTTTAAATGGTTATTTCCCAAAATGTAGATTATTTTGTGAAATTATTTTAATCAAATTGTCTATTTTCTATTATACTTTATGTTTTATAAAATAAATAAAAAAATGTTGGTATAATAAATTTCTTTTGTGTTATATTAAAAAGATTCTAGACATTAATTATTTATTTTTCGATTTATTTTCATGATATTAAATATTTATAAATAACCCTAAAAATTTGGTTATTCATATTAATACTACTAAATTTAATTAATACAAGAAAATGGTTATAATAAATCTTCATATATTAATAGCATATCATGGTTCATTTAAACATGATGTTTCACCAAATGCAATATTTCAAAACATTAAATTTATTTGAAAAAAATATATGGTAAAATATCATGGAGTTAAAAATAAACTGCATAAATCATTCATCACAAAATAAAATTTTTATTGAAAAATTACATTTCTATCATCCCCTTCAAAAAACTATTAAAATTGTTCCCACAATAAAAAATATTAACTGACCCATTTTACAAAATCCCATTAAATAAATGATATCCAAAAATAGTAGAGAACATAACAAATAATAGATTCACGTTACAAACATTTTTTTCCAACTTGAAATCAAAATCCATTGAAAAAATGTAGATGTGATAAATAAAAAATAACTTCTCCTTGAAGAGTTGTAGAATGAACGCCCATTATCATCCTAGACATATGAATGGTTTCCTTCAGATATAGTTTTCTAAAAATATCTAAAACATCCACCACTATAGGACTAAACACCAAATTTTCATCATCATTATGCACATTCTATTTGATTAAGCCAGATGTTATATCATTTTTCATGGATTTATATTGTTTCACAAGATTTTTAGTGATATTTGGAGCACTTTTATTAACACAACCCAATAGATGGGGAAAGATAATCTTATCTATCAATACATCCTACTACGTCTTTATCCACACATTTTGTGTCTCATCCTATGTGGAATTAACATACACTACCTCCATTTTCCTAAGACTTACAGAATTACTCGTATTTTTATACCATTAACCACATATTAATAACCTGAAAACTGTCTAACATATGAGGATTTTATATCATAAAAAATTATTGACACATCAACATCTCTGTAGAAAAATAAATAATTCTTGTTTACATTGTGATAATTGAAATAAAAATTAGATATTTCTTTTTTATATCTGAAAATTTATTTTTCGTATATGATAAGAGGTACTTTTAGTGTACATTAATGACTCAAAAACTATAACAAGCATACCATATAATATCTAATGACTCACTTAGATATAATAAACGATGAGTGAACCTTAATATTTCTTTTTTTATTTAATCCATTCCCTTCAACATATTTTTCTAAATTCTTCTAACCCAAATTACTATAGAAACCCGATTTTGAATCATTGATTCCATGCATCTATATATGTCCCACGAAATACATTCCTTTAGAATGGATAATATATTTCTTCTTTTTTCATGTTTTCAAATACATTATAAAATTTCATTTCTTAGAACAGAGAAATGTAAAAAATATTCTTCATTTAATAAAAATACCATTCAAAATACTTCATTATCATTTCGAAGAAATATTATTTCATTAGTATAAACAATAAATAAAAAGGAATCCTCATGATTTTTATTAATTTTGAGGTAACTATAAACTCTTATATTCTTAAAGTTCAACATCCCTAAACAATTATATAATTTATAATTTCAATATCTCTATGCATTCATTAACCAATACAAATCATTTTTTAAAATTTAAAAAAACATCATATTTCCTAACGACAACGTCACAAAATTGTTCTATAAAAAATTCATCATTAATCTCTCCATTAACAGAAGATAAAAAGACATATATATATATATATATATATATATAATTTTTAATCCTTATTTGGTAGATATGAAAATAAATATTTGGATTATTTCTAATAAATCTATTAATTCTAATGTATCAGAAAAAATAAATTCATTTAATTTATGTGTAAGTGTTAAAAACCAATCGTTATATGTTTCTTAAAAAACATCCTGTATAGTTAATTTTTTTTTGTACAACCATATTTTCCCAGTATAGTTTTTTTGGATCCTGTACAAGTTCCCTTGAATCATTATTTTCAATCTGGCACAGCTCTTCATTCATTACATCAATTAAATCCTAATGCTCAAAATCTTCATCAAAATATTTCAAGATAAATTTTGAACATTATGAAATATTTAAAACTAATATTTACATTATTTTATATTAAACCATACATTTTTTATCATCAATAGGCATTTTAACAACCAATTTATTTGGGACCCAACAATGAGATGAATTTAATTATCCATTATAATGTGAGAATGGGCCAGAGTCTTCATCTGGAGAAACATCAACCATTTTACTCTCATTATAAATTTTTTCTCATTTATCATCTACACCTACCACTTATTCCCTTCCTCCTGTATCTAATGTGATTAATGAAACATTCATATCAATTGTATAATAATCATTTAGATGTACATATAAATAATTATTCTTGTACCTTTACTGTTATATCTATAGATTCATCTATTAGGAAACCAGGAATGAAAGACACCATAAACAACTCTTGGACCTAATATCATTATATTTTTTCCTTTGATCTTTATAATATGAGGACTATTGAAAAAAATTGGTTGTCCAATCTTAGGTGTTATTTACACCACACATGAATATGAGTTAAATAAATCATTGGACAATAGAATATTTTTTTAGTAAAAACTAATGATATGGTATACCGACTCCAAAAAATGTCATGTTTATGTTTTACCATCATTGTTTATCCATCTCCTAAAAACAACAATTTTTTCTTTTTGTAGAACCATATTTTTTAGGTGAAATCTTTAAAACACTAATGAAAAATCTGATGTTTTTTATGTTAATATCTAATCCTGAAACTAGTATATTCTTTTTCTATTATTAGTATTAATTTTATTCATAGAATATCAATAAGTGTTCTATATAATTTTAGTGAAACACTTATTCATTTTTTATATAATGTTGTTTGTCTTTAAAAGACATGGTGAATTTATCTTGAATAAAGACATAAATAAATTTATAATGTTCTATATATATATATACGTCTCTACTGTTGAATCCATATCTAGTAAAAATTTCCATATAAATGGATTTTTTAATTATCCTATTAGAGACAATAGTGTATAACAAATAACTTATTTTTATCATGTTTATAATAACACTAATTCATTGGAAATTCATTTCCTTAATCTTGTTCTTATGGCATGTATTCCCCTTAATTTTATTCCACCACTAATTTTATTCAATCACACAAATATAAAAAGAACATTTTGAATCACCAATATTGCAATATATTTCTTGTTGTGAATATTAATCTCATAAAAATTAAATTATTTTGTAAATCTCAAAAAATTAAATTGTCATAAAAAAATTAATATTCCTAGATTTAGAAAATGAACATTACAACATGTGGTTATTCCCTTTATTAAATGTGGAAGGATGGGATTTTAAAATTTCTACAACAATAATGGAAATTCCAATACTATTGATTATGATTGGTGCATCATTTATATAATTAATTGATCATTATTTAAAATAATTCTCATTCTAAAATTATTTCAAGTATACTATCTTATGTGGAGAACACCTGCTATTCACAATCTGGGGGATCAATATTTTTTAACATTGAACGTTGATTCATAAAAAATGTTTCTTTACATAATATTTTCATTATTATAACTAGAATATTAAATATATTTTTCTAAACATTTTATTATAGGTATCATGATAATAAATCATTTTCAATGATGTCTATATTTTTTCTCATCATTAAAAAATATTTTGAAAGTATTATTATCTATTTTAAATCTTCAAAATAATATTCTTAAGTTATCTCATTAGAGGGGTAGAATCCCACAAAAACCATCCATAAAAGTACATTTGCAACCAAAAAAATATTATTAATTAATAAAACATATATATATATATTCCCTAAATACCTATCAGTCCCTATATTAGAATATTTGTTTTCTTAATTTGTGTCGTGAATATCATTGGGTTTTTCAGTTGTAATTTTTTTCTTATAAAAATGATATTTTTACTACTTTTTTCCTTCTAAGTATCTTAATTTTTTTAATAAACCATATATTATATCATTAATTTGTCCTAATTAGGTTTAAATTTATCTTAACATTAACCATATTCATTAATAATGTTTTAGATTTTAATCTATTTTTTCATATTTAATCACGTTTTATTGAAATTTTTATAATTCCTCCACCATTAAAAATATATTTTAGCCAAACATGATATTGATTTTTTTACATTCATCAAAATAAATTCTTCATATAATAAATCCTATTTAAAAATAAAAAAAATTCAGGATAATACTATTTACTTTTTTTGTAGAAATATTTGAGTTTTTCAACTTCATCATATACAATTATAGTGTCATGATATCAATAAATATTCACTAAACTCCCTCTTTATAATATAAATAATCCTAGATTGTTCTACTTATGATATACTATTTTGTCACTGGTGAATATTGCACCATTAACATTTAAAATAATTTTTTTTGTTCAGTAGCATCATCACATATATTGCTATCAATAACATTACAATAAAAATCATTATAAATCATAGACAAATTGTTTCTCATTTGGTATTTATTGATATTATTAAATATTCTTTTATGATATGATATTATTATTTCTTTATTATTTGAAAAGGTTCTCCCTTGGATTATATCAACCTCATTACATTCTACTTGTTCCTTATGATGTTTGAAATTTTATAAAAGATTTCCAATAGATGAACAACCTTATATTTTCAGTAGTTATGTTCCATTATACATTCCCATTCATCTAATAAATTTCATTAAAAAAATGTCGTAAATATTTTAAAAAAATTAATAACATAAACATAAATTTTAGAGTCTCCCATTTCATTATCATTGTTAAAATATTTAGGTTTTCTATTATTTACATCATTGATGAAAATTTCTCATTTATATTTTAGTATATTATTTAATTTAACATCCCTATACCCAATTTTTGATTATTATATTATATATTTTTTCTATTCTTCATTAATCATGTATATATTCATGCTATTAAAGATAAATTAAATTTTATGATACAAATGAATGAATGTTTTATGATTTATGATTTTTCAAATTTAAGGATTCTGTGTAAAAATTTCAATATCATGTTTTAGGACCACCCCAGTTTTTAGAGAACTCCCTAGTCAGTTTGATGATCTTATAATCAACATGGATTTTATTTAATATGTAAGAGAAATAAATGATATATAATGTAAGAACATTATTTGTATGTTTTGTATGGAAGAGTATGTAAACATGGTATACATTAGAAGGGTTTAGACCATTTTTAATTTTCACATATCTATATTCAATTAATATGTGACAAATGTTTCATTATATATGATTTCCCCTGATTCAACGATATGTAAAGTTAATATAGTCTATTTAAATGTTATAGAAAGGGATTTTATAGTGTTGGGTCATTTAATTTTTATTTTATTCTCTTGCATCCTTCCATTCACGTGATTCTGATATTTTCTTCGATAATTTTGTGAATCTATGTTCGATCCAGATTGATTCATTCGGTGATTTACCATAGTTTTAGTTATATTTCATCTCTCTAGGCGAGTAAACATGTCATATTCAACAAATTTTAGAAATGGAAGCACTTTTGTTTATAAAAGATCAATTTGAACATTTTTCTATTTCTTATTGATTTTCTTTAGATCCCTTGTGTGATCTATTTAAGGGACTATTCCATTGTTGGTTATGGTGTGGATGGTTTTCACTTTTGAGTAATCTGTTTTTTAATTTCATCTATGAATCTTTTTTGTACATTGACTCAATTATGATTTATGTATATTGATTTTATTCCCTCTTGAGTCATTGATACATTATTCTTTTTAGAAGATTCATTTTTTGAGCATGTCTGACACGAGTTTTGATATATGTGGTTCCGTCTCTAAACTATGGTGGTTAATTGCATTGACCTTGACTTTTATAAATTGATTTATTAAAAAGAAAATTAATTATATTATTGATTTTCTTGGAACTGGGATTGATAAATGATTATATTCCCCATATTTTGTTGAATTTAATGGGATATTATGTGAATGTGAAATGATTTGGTGAATCTTTTTTCAATGAATGGTTTAATGTAAATGGTATGATGAATTGATTTTTAAAACTAATAACATGGTAAAACTTGGGTATATTGGATTAAGATATTGTAATAGGACTTTTCCACTATTGGGAGGTTATCTCATGGGGATTTACATTACTCCATACACATGTTTTTATAGGTCCTTGTTAGATATATTAGGTGGTTCACTTGTTGGGGTGTATTAATGGCCTCTAGACTCGATGTGTAGGTTTAGTGTATTGATGTTTTCAGGATTTTATATGTTAGGAATTATTTTTGAATATATCATGACTTAGTTTAATCCCAATAATTCTCTTAATTGTTATTCTAATATTTGTTTGTACATTTATTTTGTAATACCTTTGATTTGATATGATATGTTATCCATTCATTTTTATCATGATATATCTATTATTATATATGTCTATCATACAATTTAAAACTAATTTATTCACATAGTTAAAAAATATGTAGAATTTTAAAATTATATTTTTATTATATTATTTTTATATAAATGATATTAAACTATAATAACATTTTATTTTCATTAATGTTTACAATTATTATATTATTGATTATGGAATTGGTAAAGATCATTTGTGTGAGACCGTACTAAGACTTTAGCATACACATTGCATACCCTTTTAGTGGTGTTTTGACTATTGAATTTAATCCTATGTACGAATAGATAATTTTAAATATTATGGTTATGATGTTATCTTTCAGTAGTGTTGTATATCGGTTGTTGGTTTGGTGGGATTCTTCCCTTTCTTTAACTTGGATTAGCTGGTTTTCCCAATTTTTTTAGTGATAAGTTGTTTGACATGTAATTTAATATTTTTCCTAATATTATATTCATTATTTTATGTTGTTTTTTAGTTATATAATATATTTTACTTTTATTATATTTTCTATGATGTAAATAACTTCCATGTTGTTTTTTCAGTTTGGACAATATCATTCCCTCTAGATCATTGATGACCATGTTTTATTCGTCAGAATGTTGGGATCGAGAACACCCATTAGGTATGTGATTGAATGAATTGGGTTTCATTTCAATATTTTATTCAAATTTTTTTACATATTACTAACAAAGTGGTCTATCCTCAATAGTCCTTGTCTTAGATCGTTTTTTAAAATTGACAAAGGATTTTACAGACATTTGTTGTAGATTTTGGTGAGTTCATGGACAATAGTTATCATGATGTGACTAAAGATATTGTGGTTTGTTGGGATGTGAGGATACAGTTTGGACTTCTTTATTTTAATCACTATTATTATGGGTTTTCCAATTTGAACTGATATTGTTTTATTTTCTAATCATTTCATTATTTCGGTGTGCAATAGTGTGACTATGAAATTTGTTATGTGAGTTCCTCATATGGTTACACCAGTTTTCTAATAAGGGAATCCCCTTATATATCATAAAATTATCGAAATTACCATAAATAAAATTTTTCTGTTGACCAGGATATATGAAATATTTAGAACATATTCATTGAGGTACTAACTAGATCCATGGGTGAAATAGATTTCTGACAAGGGTTTATACTTATGAATCCATCATCTGTTAAATGTATGAATGAACCTCATGAGGTGGAGTGATGGATGGAAATGGTTTATTAGATATGTGAATTCATGGATACACCTGATTTTATCAATGTGATGAGTGAAGGATTCTGATTTGATAGCCCCAGTAAGAAATGGTGGGATCAAGGGTACAATTAGATAGGACTATGAGTTAAGACTGAAAGGGATTTAAAAATCTATTCTTCTATCAGGTATTTTTTTCAAATCACTAATTATGGAAATATATTTGGAGTTACACTCTTTTTATCATGGATTAAATTTAGTGTCATTGTGAAGTAATTGGGATTTTGATCTTGTTTATTTTGAAACAGAGGTTGTGACGAATTACAAGTAGAATTTTTAGAATAATTTATAGGGTAGGCATTATGATATCAGATCACATGTATTTATACTATAGATTTTTACTTATTTATAGACAATATATAATGATATTATTTTATAAATGGATACAAAACTATTTTTTTGTTATTCATGTAATTATTTTCCACCTAGTAGTAGGTTCAGTGGTGGAGTATGGGAAAAGAGGTTGTGGGAGGATCATAAGTGGTGTAGTAGAGGTGTATCTCAAAAAAATATCAACTTTGGATCACATGTATTTATGGGAATATTATTTAAAATGTAAATACTATAATGTATCATATAGATCAATTAATAATATAATTGCTTCTATACCTTTGGAGATGTCACATATTGAGTATTTTAGATACAAGAGAACTACAAGACATGATGGTAATAAAAATTATCTTTTAATATTTTATGATATTACATGTTTTTCATAGATTTATAATTTAGATCCAATGAATGAAAAATTAAATATGTTTATTATATTTTTCTAAATAAATAAAAATAAATTTTTCTAATTTAATTAATTATATTAGAATAAATAATGGTAGTCTGTTTTCATTAAATTTTTTAATACTTCTATGAATGCAATGGGTAATCCATTAATTTTTTATCATTGTAAACACATTAAAATTGTAATTCTAAAACAAAATAATATCAATCTTTCTGAAACGACTCAAAGAAATATAAATGAATATAATTAGATGATTTTTTTGGAATATCTTCGCACTGTATATTGTATTTTAAATTTAGTATTTACTAGACTATTGTGGAATAATATACCTTATTAATATCTTAATAGATGGAATAAATTTTTTATTTATTTTATGGTTTGGGTGATATTTTTTCATTCTAAATTATACTGAAATTAACAATAAATTTAATTTTAAATGTGATGATGAACATTTTTAGAGATATTATAAATTTTCAAATGAATACATATTATATCGAGAGATTAAATTACTATATAATAATATGTTGAAGGAAATATTGATAAAAATTGTTAATAAATTGTATATTATAAAATAATTTAGGAATAATTTATAGAAATTAACATAGATAATGATAAATTTATATATAATAATGCCAAAATTATTTTTGAGCATATATATAATAAATATCACTCCAAACATTAGAGGTCTCATAAGTAACATCCGAAAAAAGATGTTATTAGACATATTAATTCATAAGTTAATACTAGAATTCTATTTTTAGATTTCTACTTTAATTCAGCTATTGTATCTAAGATAGTACCTTGTAACATTAATTAATCCATGAAAGGTTTCATTATATAATGGAAATGGTATAAAAATATAATCAATTTCATATGAATAATATATAGATTATGGAATCCACAATAATTAAAAAATATATAGAACCTCAATGGATGTTAGAAAGTAAGATAGATAACTCATGTTTGATATTTAAAATCAATTCTTGGATTGTAGATCAAGTCTATTTAAAAGAAGTATGAATAAACTATTATGTTTATTTCACTTAATTTTATATAATTTAGTGTATTAGGATTTATTTTTTTAATCCGGATTTAAGGATTTTAATTTATTCCAAATGGTTGTAAAAGGTAAATTCTATAGGGGTGTTATATTAAATGAATAATATTTACATAAACACACATGATTTAACAATCTTCCATTTTTATATCATGTCATTAAACATATTAAAGGCTTATATAGTCTGAAAAAACATCCATGAGCATTGTATGATTGAATTAATATATTTTTTATAGATTATATTTCTAATAATAGAATATATGATAAAAATTATTAATTAAGTATTTTTACAATCATATATTGATTGTACAAATATGTGTTGATGATATATTTTTTTAATCATCATGTGAAGGTATTTTAAATGGGCATTGTAGAGTTATAAAAAATTAGTTAATAAGTGATTAATATAAGAGATAAATTTTTTAATAGTTTCTAAATTTAATTAATCGAATGATGATATATTTTATTTCAATACAAATATTCTTGATAAATTGTTATGTGGTTTGGTTTGGATTCTCAAAATTTTTTTAAATCCCGCATTAGTAATATTTAAAAATTTTATGGTGATGATTTTGAAAAACTGGTTGTGGTTAATTTTTTATATCAGAATGATATGCATTATTAATTATAGAACTACTTTTAGTCTAAATATAATGTGCAGTTTATTCATATGATGGGTATCCGGCTAATGATAAATGAATACATTATAAATATGTCAAAATAATTACATATTAAATAAAAGTGTCTATTAGTTATTGATTTTTTATTCCAAAATTATACATTAATTATTTCGTTACACTAATTTTGACTGTGGATGTTTCATTGCAATCAGTAAAAGAATAGTATGTATGTGCTATTTACCTGAATAAAATTTAATTTCATATAATTCAAAGAATCGTTTTCTTTTAGAATTATCCTCAACGTAGGATGAGTATATATATACTCTTAATTTTTGTTATTACTTTATATGTATCAAAAAAGAAATGTCTAGTTTTAATATATACGATGGTATAATTTGGATTCATTATGATAATTCATGTGATATTTTAGTCTCTAAAAATATATTATAGATTTATTGTCATGGGTTATTTATTGGGTCAATTTTCTATTATATTTCATAATTTTATGTTTCTATAGAGTGTATGAGTATCATTTAAACTCTGTTGGAATATTGGATGTTGTGGGATATTATCACAAACTAGCCCGGGTACCGTAGTAACTCGATAGCAGAGGTGGAACTAACTTAGATCAAAGGGCATTCCTGGTCTCTATTTGATGGTGAATAGAACCAGACATTATTCAACATGAATGTGGGAAATAATTTAAAGAAAACATAGAGAAAGAAATACATTAAAATCAAAATAAACACAAAATTATCTCAACTAGGAATAGTGTACCAGAAGTCACATGGCATTAAATACAAATTTACACCAACCTATGTTTCTATAGACAAAACTCACCACTCCCAAGGATCAATATATGGATCCACATCCAAGATAACCCCCCTTCTCAAACCTATCAGTAGATAATCTACAAATGCCTGATGTCACAATTAGTTAATGATATAAAATCCCCATTAGGGTCTCACCAAGGATTCCATATCAGATTCCAACAAAATAATAACCAATGTGACTCCTAAAATTTTACAATAATCTTGTTTGGTATTTTAAAACATATTTAAAAAATCATGATAAATAATTTAAATGATGGAAAATAATTTTATTAACGATTTTATAAGTGATGGAATATTTTTAAAGCAATTCATTAAATAAAATGTTTCTATGAAATAGTTCATATAAAAATTGATGTAATTTAAGGGTGTTTGACATCATTTTCATACATTTATATCTCAAATATAATCAAGAGAGAATCATGTTCATTTTCAAAATATGTATGATAGTTCCTTTCTATTGGACTCTACACTCTTTATGTGATCTCAATAATATAATTATACAAATTTCCCACTTATATTTTCCAATGAAGACTCATCACAATACCATTAAGGATGTGACCTGCTACATTTATGTGTTAAAATATTGAAAGAACATAGAGTGTGTTCAAATAACTAACAAAAAACTTAAGGCATCCATGTTATCTAATACAATCAATTTTGGGAAATTTATTTTAATACATCTTAAAATTACATTAATTCCCATTCCTTCCATTTGAAATTCTAATTTTCCATTTGAAAACCAAAAAATGTTTTTAATAAAATCATTACGCTTTGAAAAGTTAAAACAATTTGTTTATATGATATCATTTTAACCCATTTTCACAAGATATAAATCAATTTAAAACTAATTACATTAATTGCAGAGACTAGTCACCTAATTAAATTGAAATTTTTAATTGAAATATCATCCATCAAATTTAATATTTATATTAATCATTTCAAGTCATCCAACTTCCCAAAATTCTCCCCAATTTAATGGAATTGGTATTTTTTGGATTTTTCAATCCGAAACCATTTCAAATATCCCAATTTACTAGAGGTGTATTTTATAAAATATATTAATATAATTGTTGTGATATTGAATTTAAAAATAGTTAAAATAATTCAATAAATTCATCATTAATAAATTATGACGAACAAGATGAAACCACCAACATTTTACCGAAAACTCAATACTCTTAAAAAAACTGTCAACTATAATGAAGGTGTGGAAAACATAAAAAATAGACCACAAATTGAGATCTAGTTACGCAGAGCATAGATTAGCCAATTTCAATACCATACATTAAAATCACAAATGGGGATAATGGGATAAAGATGAAAAATGAAAAGAATTATTATGAGGGAATCCACACCACACGGGAAATGATGATCGAACAATGAATTAAAGAACCATGAAGTATTATATGGCTCCATGATCATAGGAGGAGGGATTTGGGTCGAGGGAAATGAAATTGGATTAGAAGAAAAAATAAATATCATCCATGCATCCCATTTAAAAAAATAATATTGTGGTATTAAACTACATTTAATCCGTCTACAATTTATAAAATTGTTATGTTTCAAAAATTCCAAAAAAAATAACATTAAATGTTACAAAAATTCATTAATTGACTCATGATGAGTAATAGATCATAATATTTTGTTAGATTTCAACGTTTGATTCCTCTCATGACATGAACCTTCTAATGGTATGTACCTAGTGACCATTACATTCCATGTTTCCGAATTAAATTTTGTGTAACCCTCTGAAATCATGTAAAAAAGGCCATTAAAAGGTGACAGTCCAACAAATATTTGACTTCACCGTTATAATCATCCTCCCAATTCATTAAAAACCATACCCAGTCAACAAAAATGAAAAAACTTGACGAGGTTAAAAGAATATTTGTTAGTCTGGTAATGGGATGATATAATCTCCCCCACCATAAAAACATTCTATCCAAGAAAATTCCTATAAATAATATTCAATGCCAAAAATGATAAGGCCAATCCTCTCTCAAAATTTCCTCACCTTCCCATGTAACATGATTATCAGAACCATCATTTTATAACACAGTAGGAAATAGTTTCATTCTCCCACAATGTAACTAGGTCTTAGAGTCCACAATATTGATGGGCCTCTTAGTAAATAACAAATTAGTTTCAATATCAAGATCACTATATATGAAAATAAGATATAGATTAGATAAACAAATTTCTTTTTGTGATACATAGAATCGGTTATTTATTAATTATAGTGGTTGTGGATGTGATAAATTTTATTAATGTTTCTACACCTCCTCAACAACATTGAAAGGCCCCGAAAAATGAGGAGAAATCATCCATTTCCATTAAATATATTAATGAACTAATTGGGTTGAAACATTCAAGAATACCTACTCCCAAATTAGAATTCCAAAAGTATATAGAAAGGTTCTACACATGATTTATATCATTCCTTTAACATCAACATTCTATTACAAATTAAATAGGTCATTATTTTCATCTCTTGCACCATGACTGGTCCAATCAAATAACATTCACCAATATCTGATCAACATAACAACGATTTACACAGTCTATTATAATTTCATAACGCAATATTTTTGAAATAAATTTAATATTTAATTCATGAAAAATTAAGTCTCTAAATACACTAATTTTTTATACCCTAGCTAGTGAACATATTTTTCCACCTCTGTGATTTGATTTTCAAAAAACTAAAATACACAGTTTCCTTTAGTGTGATATTTAGAGTCTGATAAGACAAACATAATATTTGGTGAATATTAATGCATCATTATGAATAGTAAAAATAATAGTAATATTTCCCTTATGAATATTAAATCATATTACGGTTTTATTATCTTATGGTAATAGGATAATGGGATCATGATTAATTTTTCAAAGTGATATAAAACCAAATATAGTTTTAAAATTGTTATTTTCTTAATAAATTATGATTATATTTAATAATTAAATTAATAATATTTGGAAAATTATTTTAAAAAATAAAATGAGTTTATTTTTTAATTCTTCATGTTGAAAAAACGGTTAGGGTTAATTTTTGGGATTTTTCTGAAATACGTGATTTTTTATGAATAGTAAAATATAGTAATTTACCTTATATATAATATATCAGTTAAATTTGATAATCCATGAATCATGGATGATGTAAGAACACTTAGTTCAAAATCACATGCACATAATTCTTTTTATGGTTAGAAGAGTCAATACAATTATTTTTCTTTGGAAAATTGATAAAATAATGATTTAAATAGTGGGCAAAACCTCATATTCTACACAATAACCCCCCCCCCCACTCCCTCATTACATCACTCCTCTAAATCCATTCAACATATGAAAATTATAATCAAATATCCACCTGTTCACATCCCCCGTATATAATATCCCATTGTTTTTTAAAAATTCTAAAAAATTATCCACTAATGTGGCTCTAAATGAAGATTACTTCAAGAGGTAAATTCATATTTTCATTTCTTTTATTTCTGTTCCTCTCTTTTCTTTTTCTTTACACACATCATTTCATCCCAATGTTGTTATGACTCCAATACATTAAATGTACTATAATTTTGTTATGATAACGAAATAATTCATCATCACCACTCTTTTACTATTATTTTATATGAGAAATAAAAACACCACCTCAAATGTGTTAATTTATCACATTCAAGGACGATGATTTTTCAATTTCTTTTGTCATCTTAATTTATGGTCGTGAAACCATTTTGAATCGTTAAATAGAATATAATATATTTATTATAACTTATATATGATATATAATCCTTTTGTACACATGATATCAATTTATAATGAAAATGTGTTTGTTGTGATAAAAAACTGTCAATTAACCAAAATAATTGTCATTAATGTTGTATATAGTGATTCATCTTCACTCCAAATAACCAAATGAATCTTATAAAAATTTAATTGTATTTTTGTTCTCTAATAATATTCCACTTCTATTCTAGACAACTATTCATATTCTATATGTTTATCCATACATGAATATAAGTAAACCAATCATGAAAACCAAGGATTAAAACACTCACAAACAATGAAATTAAATCTCTTATCCTATGAAAATAATATATATTATCCAAAATATGGTTATATGAAATAAACTAAATGTAGCCAAGGTACTGGAATCATTAATTTATGAACCCTAATTTGATCATTCATTTCATTAATATCATGTGAGGAAAATCATTAGATATAAGGTAAGTGTTTTCCACAATAATATCCATTATAATTGTTATTTATTTTGTTGTCTACATACCTCAATGAAATTATTATGTATTATTATTTCATCCTCATAAATATTTTTGAATAAAATATATGTGTTTACCAACCATAAGACTTCTTTATTTTAGGTGGAGATACACATTTAGCAAGGAACGTTAAAAATTCTTTCCAATATACAAGCCCAATTCAAGGGAATTTCTCAAGTTATTTTCTATTATTATGGCCACTCTATAATCTGTTTTCAAGAACTATTATCTTTAAAAACTTACACATTTTATTTTTAAAACACACTCTACTTATCTTCTGGTTTTATACATAGTCTTTTCTAAAGGAACACTTCTTTTCTATATAAAAGAGTACTTATTTCCAGAATTACTCAATGGTTTTATAATTGTATCATCATTTTTATCAAAACTCATATTGATTATAATGTATTTTTAGACATAATATTTTATGATATCATCTAAAATATTTAATTTAATAGTTTATTATAAGTTTTATTATGGATTTGAAAACATAAAATTATTCACTCATTTATTCTAAATGAATAGTGTTTATTCATTTTGTTTAGGGAACATTTTTAACATTTCATATGTTAGATTCATTATGAATATATATGTTTTTTAATATTATCCTCATTCATATGAAAAAAATAATTGTACTTATTAAGTGATGGGTGGGGTCCTCTTTGGCCTCTCGATGAATCAGTATGTTTCATGAGACAAACTACGATCATGGTACATGTCTTTGACAAAAATGACTATTTATGGTTTTGGCATGAGGCCTTGATGGTATTGTTATGAGGTCGCAGATTTTTCATACCTCATTATGAAACTAGTAATTGAATGATCATGAGGTTATTCAACTAGTATAATACCCATTATTATGCCTTATTATTAAATTATTTATTCATATATTTCTTATCATAATGTGATCAAGTTCATTTTTAATGGAATGTGTTTTAAGGTATTCTACATGCATAAGATTTATTTATATGATATATTCCATTGTATTTCATAACCTTACTGTGTATTTGAGCTCACCAATTTATTAAGATTCCTTTTATAGGGAATGAAAATGTATATTATGAATGAACTAGAGGATAAACATAGAGTTTTGGATGTTCCCAATAAAAAATATGTGTTATATTTCATTTCTAGTTTTGATGATGAACTTATGTATGTATCTTGTATGCAAATATACTAAACTACTCAGACTTTTGGGATGAAAATTATTTATTTATATTCCAATATAATAAAATAATTCACTAGATATATGAAACTAGGGTCGGGTAATTACATTGGTATACATACAAGTTTAGTAGAAAACCTAGAAACATGATTTAGGAAACATAGATTATGGAACCAACCCCTAAATTAGTCAATGAGGATAAATCATACAAGGAAATCATAGAAACTATTGTAATGGATATATTATGTAGATAATTCTCAAAAACAAATCCTTGTTTAGATACTACATCTAGATGTGGTTATGGCACAGATTTTCCTAGGATTAACAACTCTTATATGGAATTTCATTTTGGACAATGGGTCTCCGGGTATATGACAACATTCTTTATTATGCACCTATTTTGACAAACCATTGTGATATTCATAAGATAATTAATATTTTATTTAGAAGAATTTATAATGGATTTTAATGTATATTTATCCCTAAAGAAACAATTTTTATGATAACGAGATTAGAGCAATATATAATTTCAATTAATGATAATTATTTTTCATTTTTGGGATTATATATTTTAATTCATAACCTAGTATATTTCCTATCATTATTTAGAAATTTTTACTAGTAGAATAAATTGAAACTACATGAACACATATGTCCTATGTTGGGATTTTCCACTAATATAATATAATGATGTTGGCTCTCGTGGCAAGAAACATACAACTTTACAGGGAATGCTAACTGAGGTTATGAATAATAACTATACACATATAAGGCATCTGGATCCACATGTTGTGGGAGCTATGTTATATCACCTTATATGAAATCATCCTCCATCAATTTTTTGGACAATAAACCCATTTGTACTGGAGTAGTGGATAATTTTTCTAGAGAACATATTTATCACATTTTTATGTAACAAAAGAGATAAGGTTTTATTGGTATTTTATCGACAATTTAGAGATGTGGATCAGTGGTAGTCATTAATCCAAAACACAAAGGAGGAGGAAAATATAATAAAATTAATTGAGGTATTTAAAAGAAAAGTTCTTTGAAAACATACATCCTTCATGAACAACAATATAATATAGAAAGGTAGTTTCAGAGTCGATAGAAAAAAGAGGATGAGTATTTTGAAAATTATGTAGCTAAAATCACATGGTTAGCCAACAAAATGTAGCGAACTACACTTTCAATCCATGGAGAAAAATTTATCGATTCTTGGATAGTTTAAAACCATTACATTGAAGGGATCTAA
This sequence comes from Viscum album, assembly GCA_963277665.1. NCBI lineage: Eukaryota > Viridiplantae > Streptophyta > Magnoliopsida > Santalales > Viscaceae > Viscum > Viscum album. Next base: position 1,317,450,991 of record OY728143.1, read on the forward strand.
TATCCCAAAGTTTCTCTTCACATGATGATATAGTCTCATGAGCTATTAAGATATAAAATGAATTCTCTAATTCTTTTTATTTTAAGGGAATTTAATAGAAGAATTGAGAAGATGGGAACTCTAGAAAAGGAAGTAATGAAATGGGAAAGATGGTAAGAGTTGACCTTCCACCCTATAATAATTGTGGGAAGAGACACCCTTGTAATTTCTCGAAGGGTATGAGAGGTTGTTAAAATTATTGAGATAAAAGGACACATTTCACTAGATGGTAATTGGATGAAAGACACAACCAATTTTAAATTATAAAATTTTTGGGAGAGGGTACATTATGAAAAATATTGTCCTAGGTGTCAAGGAACCTATAACGACCCAAACAATCATTAATGAAACATTATCTTGATGTAATTAAATTTATTATTATGTAAAATTGTTATATAACATTTTCACTTTTTTGTTTTATTTTTTATGATTTTAAAATACTGTTTAGAATTGTGATCTTCGCTAATATAGTCATTGAACTATGATCCCATGATTAGTATTAATATAGGGCTCTCTCAAATCTAATTTACATAGACAACGGAAGTGATGACCTCATCCTCATGACATCACATATGAAGCCCACATGTTGGAGCTCAAAATGTATGTCGATAGATTGGTATTCTCTCTTGAACAAGAAGAAGTCAAGCTTCAATATGTAGATCTCGAATGCAACCGCCTACGAGAGATGTGGAAGTTGAAAGAGATTATCACCCAAGCAATGTTATCCGAGCCACCCCCGGAGTCTATCACCATCGCACACCTTACCATTTTTTCTTATGCGGGTGTTATAAGGAGTTATGTAACAATACCTTATAACTACGATTATGTGAATTATTTTTCTATATAATATTGAATATATAATCATTTTATTGTTGTTACATGGTAAATAGTCTTTAAAGTGAAAATTGTATTTTAAGATAATATTAAACTAAGAAATCTATATTGATAAATTAAAATATTCTGGAATTAAATATTATTTTAATAAAATATTATTTTTTTTAAATTACATTTTATTAAACTAAAATGATCGTATAATTTTATGAATGTAATTGTAATTTTTCTTAAGTGTTGAATGCCATTTTTTTTTCAAAACCCATTATTTTTCGATAAATGATAGTTATTATTTTATATATAAAAATTTAAATTTTTTTAAAAATTTGTTAGATAAAATTAATATTTTTTTTTTGAATTAGGACATCAAAATTATCCAACAGTTTATTATTAATAATTTTCTAAGACAATCAAATTTTTTGGTAAAAAATAAATATAGTTTAATTATATAATGTGTTTAATGACATCATAATGACCCAATAGTTATGTAATTAAATACTTTAATCATTATGTTCATCTAATATATGTTTTAGAATTAAAATAATGTGATTTTGGCCTTTTTGTGATTTATTTTACAAAACTATAGCGAACCCTTCATGGCTTATAAAACATTTTTCCTTTTTAAATTGTTTTCCTTGAAAGTGTGATTCATATCTACATAAGAAACCTGATTATTTTAAGAAGATCGTCCATTGGACATATAATATATTTTTTTCCACTCCCCTTTGGCAAAAAATGTGGGCAAAAAGCATGGTCTGGTATATTGTTTTGATTAGTTTAATGTGAAGTGTCCCAAACCTAAATAATAAATAATTGCATTTCCTTTCCTATATAATCCCACCCAAGATCCTACTTCCTCTTCACAATATGACTTTGGAGTTCTACCAAACCCTTCCCTCCTCTCTCTAAAACCCCTCCAGGGTTTCCTAGTCTCCCAAGAATCCTTTCTCAAGCCTCTCCCAAGCTTTTGGGATAGCACTTCCAAGTAAGGGATTTCATCATTTCTCATTTTTTTTCCAATTTTCATTGATTTGTTATGAAATTTTTTCAATTAAAAATGATGGGGTATAATTTTTCACCTCCACCCTACATTCCACTTTTTTTATGAAGGTAGACCCATTTTTCTCTCATTAATGCCTCCCATATACACCTGTAACCTGGCCGAAATTCTGTGAGGGACTTCTCTGTCCCCTTTTACATCCAATTGATTATTTTTTATTATGCATCTAAATTCTATTAATTTTATTTGGAAATATATCTATATGACCCCATTGCTATCAATTTCATGTTCATATAATGAGACACCCATTTCTCTCCCATTAACAATTTTCATGAATCCTTATGTCATGCCCTTATGCTACTGAAATTTCACCGCATTTTATCAAGCCGACATCATTGTATAGTGAATAACATACCCATATCTCTATCAAGAGTATTCAAATTTATAAACATATACATATTTAATGTAACTGTCATGTTTTTGTTCCAAATTACATAGTAATGAAATAATTTATGCTGTTAATTGATTCAATATTATAAGATCGACATGGAGCACTTATACTTGAACAGAAATGTTTAAGAAGGATGCACCCAGATAGCGCTATAATGACTTAAAAAATGTATAGTATCATGATACATCAAGTTCATTGATTGTTGAATCATGCTAATTCATGTGCAACGAGATTTTACTCATTCTTCATGTGTAATGAGGGTTTACTCATGATCCACGGGAATGAGCATGGGCTCATGCTAACATCTAGGTTAAGTATTTTTTCCGCATTTCGATGTTATGATTAACATGATTTAACATTCCTTTAAGTTTATTTTTCGTTGGAGCATCATTGATATGCATATTATCTAACATGTAATGTATTCCTCAGGTTATTCCATGTTTATTACCTTATTGGACTTTATTTCACACATTTGTCTTTTGCATGTCCTCAGGTTATCCAATGAAATACAATGTACAAGGGAATGTAGTGGTCATGGAAAGGAAGTATTCAATAAAGATTTTGTATTTTATGTTTTACGTGATTATGTAATTATCTTAAGCATTGGTGGCACTAGAACTCTCTATCTTCTATGTTGTATCATGTGAATTTTAGGTAATAAATTATGTTTAAGTATTTAATAAATAGAAGGGTAGTTTTAGTTGGTATCGAAGGGAGGTTCAGTTATTTTTAGGATCAGGATTAAAAAACCCTTGTGAAGCCTTAGAGACAAGACTAAGTATAATAAAGACATACCTAGTTTTTTGTGGTTATTGAGTATGTTTTTTATCATGAAAATACATCCATATCGAGATACAAGAAGGTAGAGGCAGATCTTGCACAAATGTACCTGCGGGTGAAACCTCAAAAAGCAGTTTTGGGTTTGACCCCTGGTATCCTGGTACACGACAATGGTCCATGATGCACTCATGGTTACAAAACTGTCATGGTATATGCATGGGTATATTCACAAGCATAGTATGAACAATTATTAAGGAATTTAAAAAATTCCCTTATGAATATAGGTTGGATAACATAGATTTAAGCCTATAGATTCATAATTTAAAGAAATAAAAGAAATATAAAAGTCATCTGTTTTCCCTTTGAATTACCTTTTATGTGTTACCTAGAACTTTCTCTTTTATACCATCTAATAGTTGTTCATAGGAGGACACGGGATAACAAACAATGTGAAGATCAATGTGATGACTATGATAATTATATGGTCAGTGTGATGGGAGTAAGAATCACGAACGTTGTCCTGATAATCTCTCAGTTAACTCGTGATTTGAGTAGGAACATGGGTCAAGAAGAATGATCAACCCCCCATAAGAATGAACAGGTGACTATTTAATGCTTCATGAGGAAATTAACTCATACATTAAATGGATTATCTGATCCCTCAATCAGTGAACAATAGATCAACTCCATGGAAATTATTTTTCACATCCTTCAATGTTCCAAACAAGAGAAGGTTCTCCATGTGGATTATCATATGGAGGGTGAAGATGATCAATGGTGGGAATTGATAAAAAATATGAATCATGGGGAGTAGATCGATGTGTTTGAATATAAGGATTCCCAAAAGCTAATTTTGATAAATATTATCCACGCATTCTCCGGCTTAAGATGGAAAGGGACATCCTTTCTCTTAATACAAAATGATGACGAATCCATCAGAGCGTATGTGGAAAAATTTACCAGGATTTCACGACTCTCATTTGGATTTGTAGTTTCCCTTAAATGTAAGGTTGACGACTTCTTTGGTGGGATGAAACATATCCTGCTGAATACCCTGGCAATCCGCAACTTCGACAACTATAAGGAAATTTTCTGATGTACCGTCAAGGCTAAAATGTAGATTGACAAACCTCAGGGGTATCATGAGGATAAGAAACATAAGGTGGAAATCAATTCTAGCTGTCAGATAGAAAAATACAATGGTGCTAAGAATTTAAAGTACCACACTTTCCAATGTTTAGGAAAGAAGTACCCTAGAAATCACTTGAAGGGGGTGAGGAAATTTTTTAGGTGTGGAAGAGAAGAGCACCTGGCTATTAACTGTCAGCAAGAAAAACCAAGACTGCAACAGAGTAGTGGAATACTCTATTCGACACTCAAGGCATTATTTATTTATTCAACTATAAATAACTAGGGAATATTTTAAATCATTTCCCTAAGATAAGGTTTTTTAGGTAAACCAACAAACTCCAAGGAAGAAAGGGCATGATTTTTCCACCACTACTGTCGAAGTGAACTCTAACAATGATGTGTTAACCAGTACACTAGTTATTCATTCAATAATAGAGAACATAATTTTTTATTTAGGTTATACACAATATTTTATATCCTAAATGGTTATTAGAACAATCTCACCACCACCACAAATCATGGAATTAAAAATATCAGTGAGTACGACAATTGGGGCTATCATTTCTTCCCATAAAAATAACTCATCCTCTATCATAATAGATGGATTGTTATTCCCAGTGAACCTCATCTTACTTCCTCATGTGGAATTTGATGCAATTATTATCATGGATTCATTTTCCCTATATAGAACAAACATAAATTTCCGTAGGAGGGAAATCACTATATATGTGGAGAATCGAACCTATATTATATTAAAGTGCAAGGAAAAAGATTAATCTTCTATGCCTCCATCATCTCATGAATAGTTATTACCTCACTATGAGAATGTACATCTAGCTCAGATGATTGATTCAAAGGCAGCAACTCTCCTTGAAGGAATACATATTGTGAGGGAATTTGCTGAAATTTTTTTGGAGGAATTGTATGGTCTTCCTATTAGAATAGTTGTTGAATTTCAATTGACCTTATACCTGGGGCATTGTAAATATCGAAGACTCCATATTGAATGGATGTTGTGGAGATTTAGGATCTGAATAAAAAACTACAAGAGAATATGGATAAAGGATTTATACACTCAAGTGCTTGACCATGGGGTGTACCAGACCTCTACGTCCTGAATAATTATGGGTTAATGCACCTCTACATCGATTATCATGAGATTAACAAAATCATAATAAAAAACTAGAATATTATCCTCTGAATTGTTGACTTGTTTGGTCAGCTATGGGGGGAACATTACTTCTCCAAAGTAGATTTGTGGTCAGGATATTATCATGTTTGGGTGAAGAATGATGTTATCTGCAAGACTGCTTTTCGTACAGGATAAAAGCACTATGAATTCATATTAATTCCTTTCAGACTCACTAATGTTGTAGCAATATTCATACACATGATTAATAGAGTCTTTATAGATTACCTCAACAAATATTAGGTAGTCTTTATAGATGATATTCTAATATACTACAAAACCAAGAAGGATCTTGAGTAGAATCTAAGAACTGTACTAGAGACCTTGTAGAAGCAGAAGCTCAATCAAAAGTATATAAAGTGTGAGCTCAGGTTGAAGGAGGACTCATTATTGGGCCATATAATCACATTAAATGGGATATCTTTGGATCCCTCCAAGATAGAAACAATTGAGGGGTCTCCTAGGTAACCCTTTGTAAAAAGTATCTATAGATTCTTGGGGTTTTCTAGATATTATCGACCATTTGTGAGAAATTTCTCCTGATTGTCCCACCCTCCTACCAATCTAACTCAGAAGGTAGTAATGTTTTCATGCAGTGATGAATGAATTTAAGCTTCAAGGAGTTGAAAATAAGGCTTATCACTGCAATCGTTATCACTTTACCCATAAGTGGAAAAATTTTGTGGTATTCAGTGATGCTTTGAAGAAGGGAATGAGCTATGTGTTTATGAAAAATTACAATGTTATTGACTATGCTACAAGGAAATTAAACATTCATGAGCATAATTATCTAGCACATGATCTGGAGTTGGCTGTGGTGATCTTTGACATAATAATTTATTGGGATTATATATTTTGGGAGAAGTGCGAATTATATATGGATACCAAAAGCCTCAAGTATATATTTGCATAGAAATAGTTGAACATGCGCTAAAGAAGATGGTTAGAACTAATCAAAGACTATGATTGCTCAATCGATTACCACCCTGGGAAATCGAACAAGGTGGCAGATGCTCTAAAAAAAGGACCTAATGATTCAATCATTGATTATAATTGAGAAGGATACAATCATTTTAGATTTTATGAATATGGAAAAGGGAATCATAAAGAAGGGAACATCATCAATCCTTTCACAAATGATTTCTCCTCTGCCACTTTGAAAAGGATAGAGGATGCTCAATAATATAATGTGGGAATACAGAAGAAAGTGGAAGCTACTAGAAAATGGAAATCCATGGAGTTTAATGTTAATGAAGGAGTTGTGAGATTTGAGAAAATATTATCTGTTCCATCATGTCTGTAGCTGAAGAATGAACTTTTTGATGATGCACATAGTTTAAATATCTCTATTCACCGAGGAAACAAAAATATGTATCAAGGTATCTAAGATAATTATTGGTGGGATAATATGAAGAAGGAGATCGTTGAGTATACATCAATGTTCCTGGTTTGTCATCAAGTGAAGGTAGAGAGGAAAAATTATAAGGGGATGATGCAAAAATTGCCTATTCTAGCATGGAAAGTGGATAACAGCACCATGGAATTCATCACTAGACTACTGAAGACATCTAATGGAAGAAATCCAATCATGGTTTTTTTGAATCCTTATATTTTATCTACACTCTTCGTTGAAATTCAGGATGATTTCTCATTAGATCAACTGGCACATATATATATCGTTTCTGTGGTAAGGCTGTATGGAGTACCACTATCTATTGTATTCGATTGAGAACCAAGATTCACCTCTACATTTTATAAGAGTCTTCAACATGCTCTTGATATTGAACTGAACATCAGTAAAACCTGTCATCCTCAAACAGATGTCCAATTTTAGTGAATTATTCATGACGCTAAGAAGATATGTTAAGATCATGTTCAATAGACATTAAATAATGATTGAATCAGCATCTTCCTTTGGTAGAATTCTCCTATAATAATAGTTTCCATTCTAGAAAAGAAATGACACCCTATGAATCCCTGTATGTGAAGATTTACAAAACATCGACATGTTGGGATGAAATTGGCGATTGTAAGCTTTTAGTACAAGAAATGGATGAAGAAATGGTGGAGAAGGTGAAATCCATTCAATAGCATATCATTACATCCCAGAGTAGACATAAGAGTTATGCTGACAATTTTTGATGATACCATGAGTTTAATGTTATAGAAATGGTATTCTTATGAATATATCCATGGAATAAGGTCATGATTATTTGAAAGAAAGGGAGTTTATGTCTTAGGTACATTGTCCCCTTTTAAATTCTTGATCGTGTCGGGGTTGTGGCCTATCGACTAGAACTCCCACCTACCATGGCCAATGTACATGATGTCCTTCTTGTATCCCTCTTAAGGAAGTACATACCTATCCCACTATTACGTAGAATCATAGAATAAATAAATTATATGGAAATATTAGAAGGTGTGGATTTTGGAATCAATCAATTTCCATTCATGGAAAATTTATCTATAAGGATGGAATATCTGTTGATCATGTGAAGAATTTCTTTTGCATGAATGGCCATCTCTAAGGAACATAACTAAGGTACATTTTTTTATTGGTTTGTATGTTATTATTTTTTTTCATTCAAAACATCTCCCATTTATCAATCCCAATGACCAATCCTTCCTGAAAAGGGTTTAATTTCATATAGAAAAAATAATGTGAGGACATTTTAAAAGAATTTAAGATGATATTAATGAATTATTCAATCCTAACTATACCATCAGGGAATGATGGGGGTTTGATCTATAGTGATGAATAAAATAATGGACTTGGTTATTTCCTTATGAAGAATGATAGAGTTATTGACTATGCATCATGACAGTTATAATTTCATGAAAAAACTGTCCTACTCATTATATTGAGTAAGCTATTGTGATTATTTCTCTAAAACCGTGGATAAACTATCTCAATGGTGAAATATGTGAGATATATATGGATCAAAAGAGAATTATATACATATTCTCACAGAAAGAACGCAACATGAGGAAAATATGATGGATCAAAATTCCCAGGGATTATTATTGTTCCATACACTGCAAAGTAGGAAAGGAAAATAAGAAATTCAATGCATTGAGCGGGTAGGATCATGGTGTTTTAAACAAAATAAGGATTTAATGGGATCGTGAATTCATTGATATAATAATTATGGACATGATAATTATCAATGAAAGTGAAACATCATTACTTTTTCAATTGGATGCTCAACCATCATTGTTATAAAGGATTAAAATCTATCAACCATATGATGAGAACCTTCAAAAAAAATTAATGATGTGAATGATTTGATGTTTTATGACTTCGTATATAAAGATGGAATACGAAAATTGGAGAAGTGGATTTGTGTACCCCAAATACCGGAGCTCAAAAGGGAGATATTGTACAATTCCCATAGCTACAAATTTTCTTATACCCAATGGTATCACTAAAAATTTTAGATATTTGAATGTAAATTTTTGGTGGGATAACATGAAGAAGAAAATGTATGAATATGTATCAAGAATATTAGTTTGTCAATAAGTGAAGGTCTGACGACAACATCCTAGAAGTTTCATGCAACCTAAACCTATTCCTACAAGTCAGTGGGATGATATCACCATGCACATTGTAAATGTATTACCAAAAACTCCATGAAAGAATGATGTAGTATGGGTAATTGTGTATCGAACTTCTCTCTATATGGGAGGATATTCCACTAGATATCCTAACACAACACTATATCAATGAAGTTGTGAGACATCACAGAGAACCTCCCTCAATTATTTCTAATCATGATTTATTAATTACATCGAAATTATGGAAATGTTTTCAGAAATGATATGATGTTTAGTTTCCATGGTGTACTACTTATCACCCTTGAACTGACGGGAAATAAGAAATGATGATCCAAACCATAAAGGACATGTTGAGATCATTTTCAATTGACATTCATGGTGTGTGGGATCAATATTTAAATTTATTGTTGTTTTGCAACAATAACAGTTTCCATTCAAGTATTCAAATGGTACCATATTAAGCATTGTATGAAAATAGATGTCATACAATAATTTATTGTCATGAAGTTATAGAAAGGTAGCTAGTGGACCTATAGATTGTAGAGGATACAATAGTGAATATAGATAAAATTCAAGTCCATATCAATGAATATCAATGTAGACAAAAACATCTATGCTGATAAGTGAAGAAAGGATTTAGACTATCAAGTGGGAGATCTTGTTTACATTAAAGTATCTCCAATAAAGGTTGTAATACAATTTGGGAAGAAATAGAAACTAATCGCTATGTACATAGACCGTTCTAATATTATATAGTGAACTGGATCTATTGAATATCATTTAGATATGATGCATATCCATTCAATAGTACACAATGTTATTCCATGTCTCGTTGTTGAGGAAGTACATAGAAGACCCAATGCATGACTTCACTTATGAAGGAATTAATTTATAACCTGTGTGATATTACTATGAATAACATTTCCAAATTCTATACAATAAATAAAAACTATTGAAGAATCATCAGACTCAACTATTAAATATACTTTGGATAAATCATTAAATCGAAGATGTAACATTGGATCCGTAGGATCTTAGGATGATGAACTACCAAAATATTTTTGTGAGGTAACATTCTAGTAATTTTGAAGATGAAATTTTTAATAAGGTATAATGGAACATCCCATGATTTTGAAAACAAATTTAATATTGAATGAATGAAACACTGAGTCTGTACAAAACACCACATTCCTATCACCTATCTAATGAACATAATTTTCCACCTCGGAGATTTGAATTCTGAAAACCTGGCAGACATGGTTGTGTTCGGTATTATATTTAGAGTTTAATAAGAGAAACATAATTTTTTTTAATATTAACATAACCTTATGAATAGTATTGTTATTCTTAATATGAACCTTATAAATAGTAAATGATATTATCATATTATTTTCTTAAGGATATAAGTTAATGTGATCTTGATTATTTATTCTAGGTGATATACAACCAATTATTGCCTTAAAATTATTATTTTTTGAATAACATATAATATTCATTATAAATTAATTTAGAAATATTTATAAATTTAATTTCAAACAAAGGAGTTCATTTTATAATTCTACATGTTGAAAAAAAATTCGGGTGATGTTTTTGGTTTTTTTTTAAAATACACGAATTTTGTATAAATAGTAAAATACAGTATTTTAATGTATATATATGATCAGTTAAATTCACTATTAATTGCATCATGGAGATGTTATGAAACTTGGTTCCAACACACATGAAATATTAATGTTCTTGTTCATAGGAATCAATACAATTGGTTGTTATTAGAAAAATAATAAAATAATGAATAAAAAATAGGACGTCCCACCTCTCCTCCACTATAACCCCTCTCCCCCCACTGCCTATTCTCTTCACTCCTATAAATCCTTGTACCTTGTTGAATTCTATTGAAATACCATCCCATGATTCTCCCCCACAATTATAATCCCATTGGTCTCAAAAATACCAAAACCTCTCCCCTAAAGAGGCTATCAAGGAAGATGACTTCAAGAGGTAAATTCTTATTTTCCTTTTATCTATTTCAAGTTCCTTTATTATTATTTTCATTTCCTAAAATACTATAATAAAAATTTTTTGATGACTTCTGTACAATTTTTTGTATTATTAATTTTTAATGATAATGTAATAATTGTTCATCATCTCTACTTTCCCCTTCTTTTATACTATAAATGGAAACTCTATCTAAGATGTGTTAATTGACCACAGTAAATGACGATGGGTTTTCCGTTTCAATTAAATTCTTCAGTTCTGGTCATAAAACCATTTTTATGGTTCAAACATAATTTAATATATGTATTATAACTTATTTAATTTTCTTGAATCATTTGGTAAACATGTTATTAATTTATAAATTGAAAATTAGTTCATTGTGATCAAGAACAACCAATTAAACCAAACTAATTGTCATTAATGTTTTATATAATGATTCATATTCACTTCCAATAAAAAATTGAATTTTATAACCATGTTATATTATGTTTTTTAAAATTAAAATACAACTTCTATGCAGTAAAAATGTTATTATTTAACATGTTTATCTGTACATGAATATAAGTAAATTGTTTATGAAAACCAAGGTAGAAAACACTCCCAGACAATTAATTTGAATCTATTAATCCATCAAAAATACATGAAATAACCTAGATATGTTTATAATAAATCTATTTTATGTTTATAAAATTCTTTAATCAATAATCTATGAGCCTAAATTTGATAATTCAGGTCATTATGATCATGTAAATAACACCTTCAGACTTAAGGTAATGGATTTCCTGCCAAGCCTAAATTTTCATTCGAGTTAATTTTGTTGTATAATTAACTAAATGAAATACTTATTTATTATTATTTACTCCTCATATAATTTGTCTGTGCACTGTTTATGATTACCAATCTGAATATTTTTTATTTTATTTGAAGATACATGTTTTGAAAGTAATTTCAATATGCTTTCAAAAATACAAGGCAGATTCATTAAATTTTTTGAAATTCTTACCTATTTTGAAGGGAAAACTATAATATATTTTAATAAAACATTAGATTTATACATTAAATAATTTTATTATGAATGTAATATTTACTTATCTTCTTGTTTTATACAAAAAAAAATTCAAATTAACTCTTATTTTCAATGTAAAAGAGTATTTAGGTCAAGAATTACTCAAAACTTTTGTAATAGAATCTCCATATTTTTCAACACTCTTTTTGATTCATAAGTATTCATGGAGTTAATATATTATGATATAATATACAATATTTAATAAAATTTTTTATGATTAGTTTAATATTAGTGGTTCTATCTTAAACCCATTTACCAATTTTCAACAAATGTTTACTGATTATGATTAATGTTGGGGGAACGTTGTTGAAATTTCATATGTCAGTTTCAATATGAATGTATATTTTATTTATATTTAGCCCCATTCACATGAGGAAGGAATTGAACTTAATAAGTGATGGGGGGTCAACTATATCCCCTAGATGTATAGGTAGGTCTCATGAGATAAACTATAGTTTTGACACAAGACCATAACAGAAATGATTATTTTTTTTCTTGGAATAAGGCCTTGACGGTATGGTTATAACATCCCATATTATGAATTCCCTCATTATGGAAATAGTTATTTAATTTTTTTGAAGTTATTAGACTGGTATAATACCAATTATTATTCTTTATTATGGGATTATTTTTATAGAACTTTCCAATCAAAATGAGTTCATTCTCATTATTAATGGAATGTGTTTTTAGTTATTATTCATGCCTAATGTTTAAAATTATGATATATTCCACTATATTTCATACCCTTATTGAGAATTTAAGATCACACCATTATTATAATTCATTTTCTTTTTACATGAATAAGTTTATCATGCATGTCCCATAAGACAAAACATAGTGTTGTGGATGTTCCCAATTAATCATATATGTTGAATTTAATTTCATGTTGTAATGTTGAACTTATGTTTGAATAATGTTCCAAAATATACTAAAATACTCGTTCCATCGGGATATATATTCCTTTTTTATATTCCATTGTAAAAAAATATGTCACTGGATCCGAGAAAATGGGGGTCGTGTCCTAACACATACAATTCCCCAAAATATTACATTATGATCATAGAATATTAAATATTATTATCAGAAAACTCAACCAGTCCCAAGTGATCATACAAAGACCCACCTAAATTGAGAACACAAGATTGAATCATATCCTTAGGAATCTATATAGCTCTCTCTACATGGTCATGTGACTATGGATGGCAGGAACTGTTCAAATGTTAAGGAGCTCTTAGGGCTTCATTAATTACTCACCAAAAGTTATAAGTGAATGGATGATCTCTATCATAAACTATAGAATATGGAACTCTATGAAAATGGAAAATCACATTTAGGTTGAGATCTCCAAACTCTTCAACTTCGTTTTTACCATGAATTGGTATGAAGTGAGCCAACAAGGTTAGTATATTGATCAGAAACCCATATAGTGACCTTATTTCCCTATGTACAAGAAAACACAACCACAAATTTCATAGATATTTCATTCCAATTCCATGTATGTACTAGAAGTAGATGAAGTAATCCTGAAAAATTATGTTGTGAAACCTCAACTTTTTGATATGTATAAAAAGAATAAAGCAACTCCGTAATTCAAAATATCATACCTAGTCACTAGAACTTCCACCGCATGTCACAATATAACTTAGTGGTTCTTGGGTGTTCTTCCCACTTAGAGTTTAATAAATCCCCCACCACATAACATGTTTGAATCATTCAACCATCGAAGATATATTAGGGATACCAACAATCACATCCATTGAGTTAACAAAATGATTTATTTTTCATTTCAAGTAACATTTATTGTGCCCCTATTTATAAAATCAAAAAATATTCTACTTCATCTATATCATTGACATGGTTTCTTATTTCCACATTCTCGACAAATATAAAACAAAATATTATTTCCACTTTAGTCTCTACAACCTGAATTCAATATGGAAAATATTCTTATATTCTTCAATGATTCTAATAATTAATCAATGTTATTTTATATAATCACATATCTGTATGTGTGATTATGAATAATCACAATATTATTCACCCTAGTCATAATTGATTTTGGTTTCGCAAATATATGTAATTTATCATATTTAACATTAATCAAGTTCTATCTAGTTCCAAAAATTGAATAAAATCAAAAATCATAGACTAATAAAAAAATTTAGGAAAACTCATAATAAAATAAATCACAAATATGTTGTCCAACTCCTAAAACCATATTTGTAATTTACAGTTCCATTAGATTAATATCAGTCAACCATTGTCATTACTCAAATCCATAATTATGGTTCATAAATATACCAAGGATTTTAAATTAATATCTCTAGTTTTTATCAAAATAGGTGTGCAATAAGGCTTATTGTTGTACACATAATGATGATTGATTCTAGATCAATGATCCCTTTTTCATTTTTATTACTCCTATGTAACTCAAATTCATATCCACATCCAAATGTAATTTCTAGAAAGGGATGTAATTTCATTGAAACAACTTACCCTATCCGTTAAATAAATTTAATTATATATTCTTATATATTTACTCATATATAAACATACCATATAAAGTATCCTTATATATAACCATAGATATATCTATGGGTATCTATGGTTCCAAAGGATAACTATGCCTTTCTTATGGTACCAAATATAATGACCCATTAAACTCATACATTTATATTAAATATATTTTGAATAATATTATACACATTTCACAAGTACATTGTAATTAATCTTATATGTTTAAAATATTTTTCAAATTGACACATAATACTTTTATTTTTTTTAATGATATTTAACATCTCCAATAAATATCTTCCCACATAGTCTTCTTCTTAGACATAACCTATATAAAACAATTCTTTATACCCTATAGAATGACAAACATAATAAAGCATCATCTCAAATTCTATATATGTGTAAAAAAGGGAGAAATAAATATATCATGAGAATATGGGTATAATAATGTGTGAATAAAATTTTAGAAACTTACCCTACGTATCATAGATAATAAAAAAGTTTCATTTAATAAATCAGGGAAGATCAGAGGTCATGAATCTAAATAGAATAAAACAACAAGATCCATGAGAACATTATATTGACTAAAGACATTGATATGTTACATACACATTTGAATAGAAAATAATTTCCTTATTTGTCATAGATCCATTACAAAACAATCATAGTTGAATGTTTTCACTACTGAATCCACTATATTAGACTTGGTTCACTCCTAATAATCTCATGGTGGAAAGAGTCCCTTATTGACCATTATTAAATACCAATACTATCATATTACAAAATGTTATTTTAGGAACTAGTTTCACATTCTATTAAATTCTTATTTATCTTACCAGATTTAAATTATAACAAAATAAATGGATTAGATATATAAATTATACCCATATATGTGATAACATATCCACAATCATTGGTTATAATGTAACCACCATCATATAATAAAAATTAGAGTTTTATAATCTATAAGATAAGAAATAAAGCATCATATAGAAATTTGGAAATGAAAAGGTATTAAAACATATCATCATAAAAATACCTAAAAAACTATGTTAAATAATCATTTCCTCATTTCATCATAGCACAAATCGGTGATAATTTATTGAGTCTTGTAATAATTTTACAATTTTATATAATGTGGTAGTAAAATATTTTTCATTAAAAATTCATTAAGAATATATACCTTTTAGAAGAATAATTATAATGGAGTCCTCGAATCATATCCCCATGAAATTCTATAGTACATCCAATAATGTAAACTGTGATGGAAAATGGTTTTGAATGATTACATTGAATATTTTTTATTAAAAAATAATTTCCACATCATAAATCAAATTTTCGAACCAAAAATATTGTTAAAATCATTTTTATTAAAAATAAAAATGTAATCTTATAATTATGTCAATAAAAATCAATTAAAATATTTATTGAAAAGATTTTAATTACATGCTAATAACATTTTAACTCTGAAAATTAAAAAAAGTATTTGGAAATACATTTCATGGATGATAAACACAGAACATATAATGCTATATTTAAAAAATTACGTTTTAATTACAAAATAAAACATTTATCATTCATTAAATCAATGATTAATTTCACATATTATGTAGAAAAAAATAAGCATTCTTTGAAAAACATATGAATATTACATGAAAATGCATTTTTCACTTATAAAATTTTGTTTAATGTACCATTAATAAATCATATAGATAATTTATTAACAAAATTTTAAATCGGTTTTAGAATACATGGTTGGGGAAAAATAAGTGTTGATAAAAGGGAGAAAGAAACATGATTTTTCATAAATTTATTTTTTTGGACTATGGAGTACAGAAATTGGGGAAAATTATGAGAGAACTTGTATTATCAATATAAATTCATAAAAACATATGATAGATTATTGGGATATGGAACAAAATGGTTTATTAAAAGAAAAATAACAATAATCAATCTCAATAAAAAATTATATTTTATCATAATACCTTTACAACATTGATATACAATCAATTATAGGATTCATTACATATTAAAATATATTAAAACATTCAATATCTTGTATATAAGGGGATAAATTCTATAAAATGTGAATGTGTAATTATATGCACCTCATATAATAACAAAGGTGCCTAGTATAACCTATATCCAAATGAGAAATATTTGAGGTAAATAACCCTTACAGATTTGTTGTAATTTTAACATTAAACATATTAAAAGATAGATACTAAAATAGATATGAAAGTTTATATAATTTCTAGAAGAATAATCATAAAATATAGACATGTGATGCATATAAACAAAAAAATAATCTTTTTGGGTAATGGGAATGAGTCTCAATGATTGTAAAAGTGAGATAGGAATTCATTACATTATGTTTCAAATTTCATCATAGACATTCAAAACATTATTATAATAAATATAATTTTAATATACATATATTAAATAAGAATATTCATATATTTCATATCATATATGATTTATTCGGATATTTTATTACCTTTTTATTAACAGTTTATTTTTAATTTAACATTTCGAGCAATAACTACATTGTTTTTCACGTACATTTTGTTTATATAGTTTTATCCAATTACATTTTTTATGGATCCATGATCTCTAATATTTTGTCCATCATATAAATATTATACATATTCACTCTATATGTATTTATAGTAGTCAATCAAATATATACATAGGAAATGAAATTCACTAATCAGGGAAATAGTTGGCCATTTATACTGATGAACACAAATTTCATATTCTCAATGGGTTGAATGAAACATTGGTAATTTATATATTATCACTAATGAATAATTTTAAATTCACACATATATTATATTTCAATATTCCCATCATTATTACCTTCCCAATAAAGTAGAAAATAATCATATCTCCTTAGGAGGAGGTAGTCTGACATACACCTGAATGATGTTGTCGTATTCCACAAGGAATTAAATGTAAGAAGTTATATTTTATATTATTATTAAGATATTATAATTATAAAATAAATATCCTAAATATTACTTTATTGAATCAATATTTCAATAAATTTAATTTATAAATTAAAAAAACATTGCATCGTTCTGGAAAGAGGTAGTCCACTATACACACGAGTGCCCATATTGTTTTCCCAAAATAATTGATGTAAGAAGTTATATATGGTATTATAATTTTTAAGGAATAATAATATCATTAATATCACATATATATATAATTTAATTCATCATTATATATGGGCATAAGAGGTTGTTATTGAAAATGAATAACATTGGTTTTTAAGGAGGTTGATCACCGTACATATGATTGATGAGTTCATATATCGTTTGATGGAAGAATAGATGAATATATATGTCACTCAATAAAATAAAAACACTCAGTATTTTTATGATACTAATGTTATAATTTCATTATAGAATTATTAAAATTGTAGGATCTGGAGGAAGAAATAAAATAAAATACTAGATTTGGGAAGATATATATTCTTCAAACAAATATTTTTCATTTTCTATGAAAGAAGTCATATGATGGACTTTGTAAAATTTTGAACGAGATACAAATAAACTGTTTATTCTCGTTGGTTTTACAAATGTACTAAAGACTCCCTCTCTATACACCATACGCTTGGGACTATCGGTGATGCCCTATGATTTTCCTATTAAGAGATTATTCCCTCATATCAAATTAAACAACATCCAAAATAATAAATTATCATCCATAGAAGAAAAACCTAGATTTAGAAATTATTATTTACATGACAATAAAATAAGTTTTTAATAGTTAATGAAATGATATATAATATCAAAACTTCATGTCATACATACACCACTGATTACCCCTAGAAATGATAACATAAAAGCAGTGCATATTAAAAATTGAATTAAAAATATAGGGCTCTACTACTAAATCCATGAGAGAGAAAATACCTAGTCACAAAACAAATCCAAGATACTTAATTACAATGTAATTAATCTTCATCATAATCTCTTCTCATTCATTCACCCCTATTCCTCAGCCTTATATACCATTTTATCTATTCCAATCAAGAAAAGTAGACGTATGGTCTTCACACACACAGAGGTAAAAGAACAGGGGTGATGAATATTCTATTTATCCCACCACAATGATTATACAATAAATTAAATGACATATTTTAATGATCATTCAATATTCATATACTTGTTAATACACAATTGTATAATAATTATAGAATTAACATAAAATGTAATATAGTCGATCCTTAGGTACATAATCCCTATCACCATATCTTTATTCACCTTCGATGTAAAACCCATGGGCCTATGAAATCACATATATAAATATATGTAGGCCCATAAATATATATTTATATATATATATATATAATAATGAAATTGAACCACGAGATCAGACTATGTTTTCCATGAACTACATAATAAATAATGCAATCCACATGAGATCCTCTAATTCTTGATCTGGTAGACTAGAAATCTTATGAATGTGTGTCTAAGTAAGATGATTGGAAAATAAATACATGCATCATTACGTATCTATTTGGGTCATAATACAGATCAACAATATCATATTTATCATGTTCTATAATGTCACTGAAAAATCTGCATCCCCTTCAAGGGATAATTTTCCTAGACTTGGGATCACCTATAAGCACCTCCAATAACTAAGCTGAAAGATTCCATGTATCAATTAATAAATCATGTAAATTTGTAATTGATCTAGTTTTCATAATAAAAAATCCACATGTAATACAGTCTGATGTACTATTCATTGGAATCAACTAATATGAAATTCGGACACTACAATTCAGACATTCCCTAATATGATGAGCCTAAGACTATGGGAAAGGAATACTATACTAATATTGTATAAAAAACTATATAATACATTCAATATATTAATATCCTCATCCATAAACATGACTACGAGAAACTATTACGGGGTTTCCTTTGATGCTCAGGTGTTTCCTTAGAATTAAATCAGGATATCATGTCTATCCTATGTAAACTCATTAGCATCACATTGCCTAAGAAAAATGAACCCACCCAATATCCATTGTCATTTTTTTGGTCTATTAGACATTCCATTCATATAGATACCGAGTATAATACAGGTTCAAAAAATACTCTCATAATCCTACCTATCTATCCATAATTTTTCTGGAATCGTAGTGAAAAAATGATTTTTTTTGTAATACAATCATTAAAAAAACCAATAAACATTATTAAGAACCCATTATGTATGTTTGGAGATAAAAATGGAGTAATACTTATATGATGGGTCCTTGGATGTATGTTTATAAGTAAAAAAATAGTAATAATCTATAACCAGTTCCTAGAATGTACATATATGAATCTAAATAGAATAAGGATTGAAATATAGATTATTGGTAGTGTATCTGGAGATCCTAATACAACGAGGAAAATAAATAAGATTCTAGGAATTATTTTTGGAGATATCTAAATAATAAGACATAGAATCCAAATTCCATGTAATAAATCTATGAATAAAAAACCACAAGGCTCAACATTCAGATCCAATTAATTATATGTCATTAAACATTTCAAAATACTGTCAAAATTAATTTATCATCCTATCGGTTCTATGAAAAACATCAAGGAACCCTAATAATAATATCTCACGTTTCTTATGAAACATTAGACACAAGATCGTGGGAACCTCTTGATATAAAAGTTGCATAAATTGTAACAATGTGAATTCATAAATAAAGAGTGAATGTGATAGAATGTTTAAACATATCACTACATCCATAACCATATAGTCTTACAATTTCTACATAAGTATCAAGGTGACACCCACTACCATCACTACCCATACCCCAACACACTAACTAATCATTAGTCCACCACCAGGGATCCTGTAGTGTCTTTTAAGACATAATAGTGGATAGAAATCCCACATGGGATCTTCATATTCAATATTTTATCAGAGATATCTGACTTGGGATTCACTAATAAATTATGTAAATAGATGTATCCCACACATGATCTTTTATATCTAATGGTAAGCATGTTTTGGGATCCAAAAATGGATTCCTTACATCAGAATGCATGTGATGACAACCAATATGGATCCATTAGTAAGTGTAATAGAAATGAGGTATGCGAATCCTGAAAGGGATCCTCAGAAACAACTAATAACACCTCCTATAATGTAAGATTGGAAAATATCATATGTTATACATAATCATTGGAAAAACTATGAATGCATAGATAAGGAGATATATATCATGCACCATCTCTGATCCGGATTCATAATCTCATGAGATATATGGATGAGACTATCCAATAAATAGCCTCCCCATTTTTTAAAAAACCCAAAACACCACGTTGGTTTCCTAAATTAAGATTATTTTTATAACTATTAAAATATATGTAGAAATTATCTTATAATGTACTACACATGTGTCCAATTCCAACTTCTATTCGTAATGATATAAAAAATCCCCAAAATGGTAGAAAACTATTAGTACATGGAGTGTATATATTTGTACACAAAATGTACACAAAATGTTCCTCTTAGTTTTTTACTCCATCCAAACATGGAGTGTATAATTTTATGTGAATAGTGTTTATTTTAGGTATACAGTGTGTATGTTATTTTAGGATCTTACCCATGTGCGTCGCATGGAATGGACATGTATATAGCCTGAAAATATAAAATTTATATTGATTAGTATCTATGGAAGCTCTGGTTCAATACCATTCTCGGGGTAACAAGCTGTGTATATAGAATATCCATATAAGTTTACAAAATATAAGGCATGCATGGAGTACGTGCGTGTACTATACACTGCCAGATTCAACTACATGGCCTTTTAGAATAAGAACTCTGAAACAATGAAAAGTACAAGAAAATGGTGTCTATATTATAAACATAGAGAATTCTTCAAAAAAAATAATCTTCCCCAAATAGAAATAACTAACAACAAGTGTTCCTAAACTACACACCATGTGATTAGTATTTTAGAATTAATATCTCCCAAATTGGATTCAATCCCCATTTCTATCATGAAAATTAATATATATATACCCTTAGTATGTCCAAAATAGTGATAATTTGGGAATAAAAGTCAATAATTTTATATATATATATATATGGATTTAAGGAAATCATAATAATGTCCAACCATTGGGTGGAATCTACCAAAGAATTTCTTGTTTCTGTGATCCATGGAAGTTGTAAAATGATCCAACTCCTCCTAATATCTATGAAGGTACCTAATCATTTCATTCTCTCCCTATCTATTTATCTCCCTTGACCTTATTTTCATGAAGGAGTAATATCATATGGTGGAGTACGTGTGATGGTAAATAATTGGAGATGAATAATAAAGATAAAAAGGATATAAAAGAAAAAAAATAATAGAATATAGGGATTGGGGCCAGTCACAACACGCAGTACAAGTTTATGCCTAACCATGGAAAAATCCAAAATTATGGACTCAATAGATTGAAAAGAAATCAAAATATGTTTCCCTATTAATGTGATATAACCAAAAAACATGTGATAATAATTTAATTTTTATATCATTATATATTAACTATTAATTATTTCACAAAAAAATAAATAGTTTGGAATTAAACCCAACTCATATCCTAGTGTAAAAACCCTTTTTTGAATGAACACAGTAGTCATTATTGGTAATTCTTATCAAATAGAGAAAAATTACAATTATTCCACTTATAAGAATCTAAAAGATGAAATTCAATGTTTTTCCTAGATTCACTATATGAAAAACACGAGTCAATAAAATCTCCCATATTAAACACTATGTCATCATTGAGAAGACTTAGTGGTAAAAATACCAGTTATGATCTCATCCTGATTAGTTCTACAAGTACACTATGTTGACTGTCCAATATCCAGTAGCATAACACCAAATGTTATATCCTACACTATATTAACATAAATACAACTAGAATGTTTATAAAAACCTTTCTCTTTATTATACACATAAACATGATTAATTTCATAAAAGTGCACTTAAAATAACTCTGTTGATAGAGAGGTCTAGTGTCTTGAAATGTTAGGAACAATAATGAATAACATAGATCATAAAACACTACATATTCATTGAAAACTTCTTTCACATGACCACATCATTCATTCATACTTTGCATTGCATGGGATAACCTGAGGACATGAAAAAGAAAATGGTGAGTTATTAGTCCAAGTAAGGGAGCGAAAAAGGACTAACATGAAGAATAAAATAAATGATAGGAAATAGGGATATCAATGGAGTATAAAATAATCATTAAAATAAAGGCATGATATAGAATGATTATCAAAACATGGAAATGTGGCCACAAGATTAAACTTGATATTTTCATGAGCTAAGGCTCATTGCACATGAAGCATGTGTAAACCCTCACTGTAATTGAATTAGCATGATTAAACCCTCATTTCTCTTGAATTAGTATTAGAAAACCCTAATTGTACATTTTGTATAATGATACCACTATTTACCTAATGCATTGGAGCACTATCAGGTAGCGCCCTTTATAAACATTTCATTTCATGCATAAGGGTGTCACATGGATCATACAACATGGATACATTAAACATAATAATGAATTACATGAATTAAATATTTGGAATACATAAATATATATCCAAAATAAAAAATTATAATTTCATAAAGTTGAAGACCCTTGATATAGAAAAGGGCATGGGACTCTCTTACACGATCAATTTGGCATACAAAATTTTGGTGCAACTTCAATAGTGTAACAACATCAAATAGAAATCGTAAAATGATTTCAAGAGAAGGAAAGAGATATATCGTAATTTATTAATGTTATGGACAGTAATGGGGTAATGGAACATAATATTACAACATATGTAATCTAATTTAGATACATAATATAAAATTATTTCATGAATGAAAATTACAAGAGAGAAATTATTTACGAAATTTATGCATAGTAATAGCATAACATTGGAGGTATTAATGAGATAAAAAGTAATATATCATCATTTAAACATAAGGAGATAAGTATGGGGAAAGTATAAATAACACCCCAACATTTTTAATTGATAATAAGTGGGTATAACAACAGAAATAAATTTGGACAATATTGAGAGAGGAAGAAATCACTTACATGGATGTGCGATCCAAAGGATTGGGAGAGGCTTAATTGAGGCTTCTAGGGATCGTAGGGAACGTTGAGTGGATTATACATATAAGAGTGAAGATTTTGGTTGAGCTCAAATGTTTTTGAGTGAATAGGAATGGGAGAGTTGGCGGGTTGGTATAGGAAAAAAGAAGGTATTTTTTATTATTTAGGTTTGGACACTAGATGTTATACTAATCAAAACCAAAAATCATCCAACGGTTTTTTCACATGAGGTTTTCAAAAGTGGAGTAGAAAACATTATTTTTTAATTCCAATGGCCTAAATTATAAAAATATTAGTCTTTCTTATGTGGAGGTGATCCACACTCTCAAAGGAATCATTCTAAAAGTTAAAATATTTTATAATTCATGGAGGGTGCACTATGGCACCATTAAATTAAAAAAAATATCAAAGCTCATTATTTTAATGATAAATCATATATTGGTTGATATAATTTTATATATTATTTTATTACATCTCTCTTAGGTAATTATGATGTCATAATCACAATATATATTTTAACGGGATTTAATTTTTCACCAAAAAATCCATTATCTCAAAAAATTATGAAAAATAACCATTAAAATACTTAGGACGACCTGATTCCAAAAATAATTTTCATTTGATCTGAATAATTTTCTATATATGTGAATTCATAATTTTAAAATAATATCAAATATTTATTAAAAATTCCTGGGTTTTGACAAAAATAGTTTTCAAATCATAATCAAAATTTCAATTGTATTAATAAAAATTTATAAGACCATTGATATTTAATCATTTTTTAATAATGATATTATATTAAAATATTTTTAAATTTAAAAATCCAATAATTCATGAAAATAGATTTCATAATTGAATATTAACTAAAAGTATTATTTTCTCTTCAAAACCCATTTACAATGTAACAATAATAAAATCAATGTATATTATTTATTCTTTATATAAATAATGAACTTAATTATTGTGTTATGGTCTTGTTACATAACCCCTTATAATATATTTGTATGTTCTAAGGGTAAGTTGTGCAATAGTGACAGACTCTGGGAGCAGCTCAGATAACATCGCTTAGGGGGTAAACTCTACTAACATACACTTCTATCATATGATGTTTCGTTCAATATTAAAGTGTTGAATCAAGGCTTGGGCTTGGTAATGATAAAATCCCAGTGAATATACCTTCATTCTGAGATCCGAAAAATGGACTTTGTATAAAACAATTCTACTAGATGAGGCCATCACTTCCTTTGTCTGAGTGAATTTTATTCGTTAAATCCATATATTTATACTAATCATGTGATCACTTTACAACGACTATATTAGCAATAGAAACAATTCATAAAGATATATTCGAATCCAAAAACATAAAACCATGGATGTTTATATGTCTTACATATCTATTTTACATAATATGATAGATAATCAGATCATGAAAATTTTTCATTAATAAAAGTTTGGGTCGTTACAGTCTTCCCGTGATAAGAAATTTTTTGCTAGATATTTCCTTTTACCACCCTGAAACAGATTAGGGTAGTTATGCTTCATTTCTTCCTCTGATTCCCATGTTTCTTCTTCAAACTTGTGGTCTCACGACAACATCTTGTTGAGGGGAATTGTGTTCTTTCATTGAAATGTTTCCCTACAATCTACGATTTTCACCAACTTCACATCACATGAGAGTTCATTCTCCAATGGTACCACCTCTAGATTGGGTACATGTGATGGGATAGGTTTTCTCTTCTTCAAGAGTGATCCATGAAGCACATCATGTATATGAGATAGGTGGGGTGTGAGTGCTAGTTGATAGTCCACTTCTCCAATACGATCAAGAATCTCAAAAGTGCTGATGTAACATATACTCACATTCCCATTCTTCCAAAATCTCATACTTCTCTTCCACACTCTAGGTCTCATCGACAATTATCATTATAGCTCTTTTTTATACTATGAGCAGCTTTAATGTGCTAGTGTATGGTCTTAACATTCTCCACCATTTCATCATCCATTTGTAGACCTAGGAGTTTTCTCTCCCCAACATCATCCCAACATGTCAAAGTTCTACACCTCATCCCATAAAGGACTTTGTAAGGATACATTTGGATGCTTGAGTGGAAACTGATATTATAAGTGAACTCAACTAGAAGAATATGATGATCCCATCCTCCTTTGAAGTCCATTTATCATGCTCCAAACATGTCATCAGGTTTCTTGATAGTCGTCTAAGACTGTCCATCAGTTTGAATATGATAAGTCATGCGGAGGGTCAGCTCAGAATTCAGAGCATGATAAAGACCCTTCCAGAACATAGAGGCGAAACATGGATCTTGATTGGATAAAATAAATAGTGGTACTCCATAAAACCTTACAATGTTTCTGTTGTATATTCATGTCATTTTATCCAATGAGATATCCTCTCGACTTGCATTGAAGTGTGCAGTCATTTTAAGATGACCCACAACAACCCAGATAGCATTGTTTCCTTTGAATGTCATCGGAAGTACTATTATAAGTTCTATGATTATGTTCTCATATTTCTATGTTGGTATGGGTAATTATTGAATTATCCCCTTAATATTATGCCTCTCGACATTAACTTACTGACACACCATTCACTTTGATATATACTCAGCGATCTCCTTCTTCATGGTATCCCACCAATAATGCTCATGGATATCTCGATACATCTTTGTGTTTTCAGGGTTAATGGAGAAATTTGAACTATGGGAATCATCCAAAAGATCATTCTTAAACTCCAAATTTTATTGGACACATAGTCTAGACCCAAATATCACTAATCAATCATTATTAATTTTGAACACTGAGTATTTCCCTTTTCTGAATGTTTACACTTTCTCTTGAATTCTCACATCATTCTTTTGAACATCCTTTAAGCATTCCTAAAGATACAGTTAGGTAATCATTTGTGAATTTATTTATGATTTTCACTTCATTATGATTCCCATTTCCATCCTTTTCAAATATTTGAATATTATATCCTTTTTAATTCTCATCAATGATAACATCATTGGATACATTTTTCATAGAGCATATGCCACCATGTTCGATTTCCTATGGTGGTAATGGATTGATTAATCACATTCTTTGATCAGCACTAACCATCTTCATTGGAGCATGTTCATAACATTCTCTGTGAATATATACTTGATGCTTTTGTGATATGTATATATTTCACACTTCTCCTCAAGGATGTAATGTCACAAAATTATTAATTTCAATATTAATATATCCTACTCGAAATCATGTCTTTGACATTTTTTCTCAGGATCATTCAATTTACTGGAAGAATAGGCAATTAATTTTTTATTTTTCATTAATTCATAGCCAATGAACTTCTTATAAGTGTCATTAAATAACACAATAAAGTTCTCCACATGTGGGTAATGTGAGAACAGGTGCAGGGAATAGCCTCCTTTTCAACTCCTTAACGTTATTTTAGCATTCATCACATCAAGCAAGCTTTACTCACTTATTGGTTATCTTAAAAAAGGGTTGGAAAATAATGGGAAATTTCTGAAAAATCGGTGACAATATCATGCTAACCCCATGATGCTATGTATATTTATCACTGATATTGGCCTCAGCCATCCCTCAATTGCAACTACCTTGGAGGTATCCATAGATATTCCATTTCCTGGGATGATATTACCGAATAATTAGACTTCATTCAAATAGTATGCACACTCATTGTACCTTTCATAGATATTCTCTTTTCTCATGGTCTCTATAATAGTTCATAGATTCTCCTCATGCTCCTCCGTTGTATTGGAGTATATTATAATATCATCTATAAAGACTACAACCAATTAGTCAAGGTAATCTCTAAAGACTATATTCATCATGTCCATGAATATTTCAGGAGAATTAGTGAGTCTAAATTGCATTACTATGAATTCATATATATAGTTCATTGTACGAAAAGTAGTTGTGGGGATATCCTCCTTTTTCAACCAAAAATTTTAATATCTAGACAGAAAATACAAAATGGAGAAGTATTATGCTCCAAGAAACTGATCGAACAAGTCATTAATTTGTGGAAAATGATACTTTTTATTTAGTTTGATTTTTTGGGATCATAGTATTCAATAAAAAGCCTCATTGACACATCCTTCTTCTCGAAAAAGAGGATTAGAGCAACCCTTGGTGAATCACTTGGGAATATATACCCTTTATCCAAATTATCCTATAGTTATTTCATTACCTCCTCAAGCTCCACAACAGCCATTCTATATGGAGTCCAAGATATAGGATATTTCCCATGTATAAGATCAATCTATAATTCAATAACTCTTCTAGGAGGATGAGTATGAAATTTCTCGGGAAACACTTCATTAAATTCCCTCAAAATAAGAATTTCGTCAATGATGGTTTCTTCCTCATACTCAATAATCTGAGCAAGATATGCATTCTTATATTGCAGTAATATCCTTTATTTATATGATGAATCCAAATAAGATTCATCATCCTACTTGCACATATACAGAATCAGGTGTCGATTCGCTACATAGAGAGTTATTACCCTCCCACAACTATTTATGTTGGCTCTATATAGGTAAATCCAATCCATACAAATAATTTCTTCAAATTCCATCTGAGGGAGTATGATGAGGTTATCTAGGATGTTAAAACCAAAACTGATGATAGGGGAGTATTTCTATTCATGGGATGAAATGATTTACTCAATTTTAATTCCCACTGACATTTCTACTTTCATGATTTGTGGTGGTGTTGGGATTATTCTAATAAATATTCAGGATATAATGGTCTGTGTAGAACCAAAATAAAAAATTATATTCCCTATTTTGGAATGAATTTCTAGCGTACCTTTCACTACTATATTTTTATGGTTTTCTTTGGTGGTAGTGATGTAAAATATATCCCTTGATACACTATATGTTGTTTGTTGACTCCAAACACCCTTGTCGTAGGGCACTGGGTTGTAAAGTACCCTGCATATTTGTAGTTGAACCAATGAACAATTTATTGTGGGTTTAACAGAGTATTCCTCTCTTATGTCATAGTAATGTGTTTTCCATTATTGTAGTTAAGGGGCAGGTTCCCTTCTCATCCACACCTACAAAATTTCCTTGTCCCCTTCAGGAAATCTCAAGGGTGATTCTTTTCTACAGCTTCTATAATTGGGTTGTTGTAATTATTAACACTAATTTATTTATCCTCTAGAAAACTGTAATTAATATCAACATCCCTTTTCTTATCCCCATGATACACCTATGATTCACTGATATCCATTTTGACTTTGAGGGAACATCTGACTATTTCCTCATATCTATCAAAGTCACAAATCTCCAGGGCATTCTATAGGCTATGAATTATCCCACCAAAGAAGCGGTCAACCATACATTTGGGGGTAATGACAATGCCAGATGCATATCATGCAAGACATGTGAATATTTTCTTATACACTCTTATGTATTTTTCATCTCTTTTGTTGGAGGGAAAATAAGTCCCTTTCTATCTTATGTTGGAGTCCAGGTGGAAAATATTAATTTAAATTTTTTTCCTGGAAATCCTTCCATTCCAATGCCTCGATCACTTCCTTAGGCTTCATATTTTTTATTAATTTCCACCATTGATCAAATATAACCTTGATATTATAATCATCTAGAAGATCCTTATCATATTAAAAACATTAAATATGGACAATATCTTTTCAATGGAATTGATATATAGTTCGATGATTGAGGGATCAGATGATCAATTTAATGTTAGAGGGCTTTGTCGCATGAAGCACTCTCTTTCATAATGTTCTATCTTAGGGGGGTTTATCATTTATATGAACCCATAATTCTATTAAAAACATGAGTTAACTGATAGAGTCTCATGAAAAATTATGTGATTCCTACTACCATCAGATTGGGCATCTCATTAGAACAATCATCACATTGGTCTTCCAATCGGTTGTTATACCAGCTCCACTTATTAATAGACAATGGCAAGAATAAAATTAATTGTGGGGGTAACACATAAAATGGAATTGAATTGAAAAATAGGATAACTTATAAATAACATTAACTTATATAAATTATGAATTTATAGGATTCAATCTATGTTATCAATGATGTACTACCCAATATATATTCCTAGGGGAATTACTATTATACCATTAATAATGTTATATACAAAAAAAGGATAATACAATGAAGACTTAAATACTCATAAATGAATTTATATTACATAAAGATTACAATCATTGTAAGTAAATACACCACACAAAAGGAAATAGTGGAAAATATAACATGAATCTCACGGGAAAAAAAATTAGGACGAAACCCATTACCACATTGTATTCAACTGATTCGGATGAAAAAAAATTTATAACCACCAATTGAATCATATAATACCATGAATATAATGAAAATCATGATAATATATATCAAATGGAAGTACAAAATACACCTAATTCAATGAATAAGTGGAGAACAATGGAAATCTCACAGAATTAAAAGTGAGATAAGAAAATCCCTTACCTCATGTCCGACATGACTCGATCATTATTTAATCTCTTGAATAACAAAAAAAAAAGTAAATTTATATTTGATAAAGAACCTTTTTCATTTTTATTATTCCTTTTATATAACTTATTACCATGTTATAAACATTATGTTATCATTTATGTTAATAATATTCATTTTGTCGATATTTCCTTTTTCAGTCAAAATGGACTTCTTATAATCACATGTTGTTCAAGTGGTAAATGGTTTATTATATCCAGAATTATATTCATTATTTTGATATCATATATATCATATATATCCAGTATATACATGTATTTATAATAGTACATAACATTTGGAGGAATGAAATAAAATGCACCGTTCATGGAGACGATAATCTGTAAGTACGCATGAACGATACTATCATTTATATTTATTATATTAATGGAATTAAAGCATAATGATAAATAGTTATATAATAATTAAAGTATTATATCATATATAATATCATTAACTCCATCTTTTATACATCCCACATAAGGCATTAACAAGTCACATCACTTTGTGGGGGCAGTAGTCCGCACTTCCTCAAATGAGATTATCGTATTTACCAACTATGGAAACCAAAATGTGTGCTATAAATGAGAAGTAAAGAAGCCTAAAGAAATCATAAAAAATATATATATATCATATATAAATACATTTCCATCATAATGGCCTCCATGAGAGGCAATAATAGGTAATTGAACAATCATCTTCTCGTGAGGCGTTTGTTTTCCTTCCACGTGAAACATTTTGTTATTCACCCAATAGATAGAGGTGTGTTTAAGTGTAGTTCAAATACTTCTAATCACAACATTCTAGTATATTTAGGATACTGGTGTTTTTACAAAATAATGGAATAAAAATAGTTTAGGGGTTGGAGAAGTAAAATAAAATACAATTTATGATAAACTGTTAACTTTAATTTATGTTACTCCCTTTGGTTTGAACCAAAGGACTTCTTGAAGTGAATTATGCCTTGAGTAAGGTTTCAAGGTACAGTTGAGGGATTTAGAGTGATTAATTGGGCATATTGTGGATGATCCAAATGGCTTGAGAAGTGTGAGGAATTGGTTAGAAGTGGTCTCCTATTATAAGGGAGAGGAGGGGCTCTTTAGGAAAGTGTGGAAATATTATTTTATTACATAATGGTATTCAATTTCTAAAGCTCCAAAAATCATTAAGGTCAAAGATAAGATGACTCATATTTGAAATAAGGTCATCCAATCAGAATCTGACATGTTTTGGATACTATTTTAATCATTATAATCATATTTATTAAAATCATTTATTAATGAGGTAAATACTTCATCATTATTGTGTCATTGATAATTTAAATTATTTAATGTAAAAAAATTATAAAACAAATACAATGATGTAGGAAATCGTATTAGATTTAAAAATAAATTTTTTAACACAAATATTCTTTATATAACACCATATAAAAATCAATTTACTAAACTGTTTTTGTTTATGTAATTTTTTCCAATACATTAAATTAATTAATCTAATGTGTCATTATCATTTATAATTGGCTCAATGGGGTCCCCAAATAATCCCAAAGATTCCCATGGTCTTCCATTACTCAACCAATAAGGTTAGGACAAATTTTAATGTAATTTTGAATTATTATAATATTATTTTTACCTTTATTAACCCAATTTACCTTTAACCACGGTAAACAAAAGTCAAAAGTTCTTGTTCACTAAAAATTATATTCATCATAATGAACTGCATTTAAATTCTTGATAACAACCATGTATGTTGGATATCTTTAATTCAATTCACATAAGTGATAAATATTCATTTAAATGAAAAATTTTGTTTTTTAACTACCACTAAGTGGTCTCACTATTCATCAAAAATTGAAGTTTTTCAGAAAAATACCAAAAATTCAGCCTAAGATATATTTGATATTCTGAATTCAAAAATTATTTCTATTTTTACACATTAAAATCATAGAAGTGGAATTAAATAATTTTAGAATTATTTCACATTATCAAAACAAATAGTGTGTTTTTTAGAAACAATAACTATCATAAGGTTGATACTTGTTTATGTCTAATTTCAAAGTGAAATTACATCCAATTACCAAAATTAGATTAAATGGGAAAAATATATTGTAATTTCTCTTTAAACCCAAATAAAAAGATAATATAACCATATAAATAAATTATATTATAACATAGGATTGAATTAAAATCCAATATTTTCATTATTCATTAAAAATGAACATTATCAGAAAAAATCAAAATATTTACAAAAAGTAAAATTTAAGGTCCCTATTCTAAAGAAGGATTATATTTGGTCAAATATAATGTATTAAAGTGACCAAAAGTATATTTAATGTGGTTTCTCCTTTAAATGGCAGCAAATCGTCCTTTAAATGTAAATTATAATTAAAATTAGATTCCTTAACATTTTTAGCCTATAACATTTATTAGATAAATGTAAATATATTTAAGAAACATGTATAATCATATTATAGTTAGTGTTTTTCATTCTTTTCAATACATTGGCTAGGATTTAGTGGCCATAATATTAGTGTACAACATATTATTTCAATGATACTTGTTGTTGCGTATTGGGTACGCTATCGAACATAGCATCCCCTTTAATGTAAAATTAATATTTAATTCACAATTATTAATAAAAATAAAAAGTTTCTTATTCTTTATTTATCTGGTATTTTAGAATAAATAAATTTTTTATCTAAATTAAACATTAAACTGACTATATTGACCTAAATATAATTACAAATAATCCAAATCTAATAATTGTATTTTTAAAAATATTTGAAAATACAATTTATCATTATAGATACTTTAAACAAAAAAAATTTAAAATAAAAAAATTGTTTTCACAATACGTTGAAAAATTATTATCTTCTGAGAATTCCTAAAAGTTCACACTCATATAATTTAAACAGGTTGATTTAATTTAAATATTTATTTAAATAAATGAAATATAAATTCTTTTTTTAAAAGTTATATTTTACAGGTGTATAATTACAACTAAAAATAAATTAGTTATTTATTTAATTCTTTTAATTTTCTAACATCTTGATTCCTAATTTTGAAAATGTGTTCATTCTTATTCATGTTTCAAAATCATAAATCTGGGGTAAAATTGCCGCATTTAATAATTTGTTTTACAAGTATTGTGTAGTTATTTTAATCTAGGTGTCATCTGAATATTAATCTTTAGATGAAATTATTTTTCTTCTCAAAAAACATTATTTCATAAACTATTAGTGTGTTATAATATCCTTTCCCCCAAAATAAATCTCAATATCAATGCATTATATAGTTATTTAATTTCATTGTTTTATCATTTGAATTCTCTTTTTTCAAACCACATCATAATAAGGGTATTAATAAATCCTCTTGGAAAGAGGAAAAGGATAATACAATGGTCATCACATAAGTATATTTCTAAATAGGGACGAATTCATGGGATTTAAATATATGGTCAATGGATATAATACTAACACCTAAGGATTAATAGAGAGTCATAGAGGTTATTTTCATGAGATTGAATACTACCACAATATCATAGATATGTGATGATTTTAATGACTATTAGTTTATCATAAATTAATGTAACAAGAAAACATTTGTGACTCATGATCGGTCTTTTAATGTGGTGGAATTTTTTACATTAAAATAAATTGAACATGAAAAATATACTTACATGATTTATGCCAATTTATAAAAAAAATCACATCAATTTTTTGATCATCAGATTATTTGTAATTCACTACTTAATAAATGTATTGAAGAATATTGTTTCAATCATGAATCACTATTGGGTCATGCGATCTATAAATGATTGATAAACAACTTATTATATCTCTAGTTATCATTAAAAACAATAAGTTTTTTATAGGATATCTAATATGAATAAATATCCTTATAATGATGTAATATATTATTCTCTAAAATAATATCCAATGTTCATCTTCATTTTTTCCACAAATTTTGATCTATAATACCCTACAATAATTTATAATTTTCAAATATGGTCTATAAATATAATAATAAAAAATAAAAATTTATCCCCCAATATCATAAAGTATATATTAGTTTTTATATACCAAATATGTCAATTACATGATCATATATTATCATAATACTTATTAATAACGATAGTTTTTATAAAAACTATATGAAGAAATACATAATTCATCCTTGATTTCATAAAACCATAAATTATTTAATATATTTCATATATCCAAATATATTTTAAATTCAATCATCACTAAAATAATCCAAATTATCATCAAATTATCTATTAGTTCTTATGTCGTCTATTCTATTCAATTTACATTATCTATATGAATAAAATATTCAACCTAACGGAACATCATTATATCTACATTTAGAAAATATTATGGGTTATATTTCCCATAATCATTTTTTTTGAAGAAAATATCATCTTTACATTAGATTACTTTTCAAGGCCATAAGTACTATTAAACAAATTCTAAAAAATAATTATGGAAAATATTCTATAGAATAATACTTATTTAATTCATGATTATAAAAATATAATTTATGATTTCTAAAAAATAAAAAATTAATTATTCTGCTTCATTATAAACCAATGAGGATTCTTCATCAAATTATTATCTAATACCACCTACCATTCATATTTCATTTAATAAATATTCATCATAAATAGGTAACACATTAATCATGTAACCTTGATGATACTCTTCTTGATATTTATTATAAGGAAATGAATTTCCATAATTCTCACACTCCATACATTTAAAACATTCAAACATTGATGATAACTTATGGAACCCATTATTATAAAACATTTTAATATTGAACATTTCATTTTTACATAAAAATTACATTATATATTACCTTCTTATATGAGAATAAAACTTATCTACTTCCTTTTGTGACATTATAATGAGTACCATTTCTCATATAATTGACATGTATGAAACTAAATCTTCTTTACCCCAATGTAAATACCACTAGATCTCCCCGTGAACTATGTCCTTATTTTATTTTCTAAGTCATTTTATTGGATGATGTAAATTTTTTAATCATATATCATGATAAATGGTTTGGAATAATCACAATATCCTTCATTGATATAGTCAAACCATTTGGTTTCATATCCCCACAATTTGTATCACATTAAATTTTCACAAGATTCTTTATATTTCGCACCATTCACAAAAACCAAGAAATAGTGTGAGAAACATTACATGTAGTGGGAAATCACATATTAATGTAAAATCACTTATAGGGGGTCTAAATCACTACAATGTTTTTAAATATATGAAAAATTAGGTTTGACCTATGTAATTCATTATTACCATATATATGAATCATTATGTATAGTTCATAATGATTTTGTGAATTCCAATATAAAACACTTGGGAGTGTCAAACCAGTTGTTCAATAGGGCCCATTTTAGGCACTAATTTATGATAGTTATATAGCTCAATGTTCCCTTTTCATTGTTATTACCCATTGGTAAAACTATTCTCTATCCACATCCACATATTCTATCCAAACATAGATGTAATTGTTTTTTTGAAACCAATAACTCTATCCTAGACCAAAATTCCAAGATATTTTCTAATACATACACTTATATTTTATCTTATAATAAAGGAAAATGCTAAATTATTCACACCATAGAAAATATTTGCTAATCGTTTCCTATAATACCAACTGTAATGAGAAATTTTTTATACATATAATTGTTACATCATTTTTTATAAATTTTCAATAAATATAACAAACACATGAAGAAAAATATTAAATATTTAGTTCCTCTTAATAATTGATGCACAATATTAATATTTAAAAAGAATATTCAAAATATAAAACAAATATATTCCTAGTTCGTAAATTTAATATACATAATATACATAATTTATTTTATAATATGGGCAATATAAACATAATAATGGGTACCCTCTAATTCTAGGTAACATTAAACATGAGAGATAAAATCTATGATAATAAGAAGGTATAATACAAGAATAATGGTTTTATATCTAGAAAATAACTAAGTTGTTTCATTGATAATATATCAAATATAAAAATTATAAGTGATTTCCCAAAAATATCATTTCAAATGAATGAATCATAAGAGCGATAAATAATCAAAAATCAATCAGGAACCATAAGTAAATGACATTTATGTGTGACACCGTCAAAAGTATAAAATCCATTTCATATTTCAAGTTTATCAACCAAGGATATAAAATCATAATTGTTCATGTTTCCCAATATGTTCCCCATATCATAAATTTTTGGCCATCATCACTTATTTCCCATAGTGGATCGAACACAATAACTAGTTTCCCATATATGAATAACCACATTATAATGCTTCAAAAAATTTATTAATAAGATCAACATGATTCCCATTATTATATAATTATATATAAATATTTTCCCAATGAATCTGTGAATAAGATAGTTCCCACTGATCACATAATAAAAATCATTCATTTTTTAGCCACAATTTCACAAAACATTCATCTTATAATGACCGATTTAAAATATTTTAGTTTCATAAACATTTCATTACATTCTAACCTATAGGAAGAAAAATAGTTTCTTAAAAATATCATAATAATAATCATAATCATAAATATAAATGAACCAAATAATTAATATTTACTACAGAATTGGATATAATCCTTAGTAAATCATAAGAAATGGCCATGAATATTTTCATTTATTAATATAAATTCCACAAAAATTCATTAATACATCTTGATGAAAATGTACATTTCATTTTTAAATCATGTATTTAAAATCATAAAATATCCTAAATTACAAATACAATGCTTTATTTTAATATATCATTGAAAATTTATAGTGAAATCATAAAATAATTTTGTTATCAAGATTGAGTAAAATTAATTTTGTGTCGTACATGTTAAAATAATGATTTTATTCACATTTTTAAAAAAATATTAAACTAAAACATTTTTAAAATGGCAAAAAGATTCATTTAATTATTTTTTAAAAGAATCCAATTGTTAAAAATATCATCAAATAATCATTGTATTATAGTAAAAACTTAAATTAAAACATTTCTATATCACATAAACATGAAGTAAATGATTTTCAACCGAAGATATAAATAATGTTGATTTTTCATTAAAAATTTTATATTATTGAAATTAATCCATTAAGAGATTAACATTCAAGGAATGTTATTATTATCCATAATTATCCAAAGGAGATAAAAATTCAACTATTTGATGATAGATATTTCATAATATTTCATCAGTAGAATAATATTCATAAACATTCAGACTATATCATAACATTTATACCACTTTAGAAAGAATCAAATTATAGTCCAAATGATAGAAATAAACATATATTAATATTTAAATCCAAATGAATTTTTTGATAATAATCTTAGAATACATTAATATTCCTTATTTATATCAAGGAAAATAAACAAGTGGTCATTATGATATGTGTGAATAATATATAAAAGTGAGTCGAAAATCTCTTACTAATTGGTTAACTATAGAATCACAATCCAAACTATAGAACAACACCTAATAAAAAATTAATATCTTGAAATTATTTATATTCATGATATGAAATTTCAATGTGTTTTTATAAACACCTGGTAAAAAATTATAGGATCTATAAAAGACATATATCCCAATCAATACAGATAGATATAGAAATTCTTTATATAAAGTATTAAATTTCATCATATACATTCAGAATTATATTTTTATAAATATTAGATTATTTTAAATCTAAATAACCATATTCATATATATCAAACAATAGATGGTAAACATATGGCATTTTATTATACATTTATTAAATTTTCTATATTAAAATCATCTTTCGGTTAAAAATTACATAATTTTCATGTATGTTTTAAATTTATATAATTTTTTATTATAATTTGATCATGGTTATATAATCTCAAAAATAGTAAACATGATATTTATTTCATATATATTCATTATATACATATTATTCCATTATAGTTACAGATAGAAAATGAATTAAATTATTTGTAAGGAGGGTTAGTCACTTGTATGCAAAAAGTAGATTTTATTTTCTCAAGATATTGAATGAAAAAATGTTAAATAATATATCACTACTAATAAATTATTTTTATGTCACATAAATAATATAAATTATCTTAATATATATATTTTTCCACCTATTTTTAAAAAAATATAAAATGGTATCACATTCATTCTTGGAGGTGGCAGGCCATACATATTCATGAGGGATACTATCATTTTCAAATGAATTGTAAAGTAATAAAATTTATGTTATTTATAACATTTAAAAATTTATTTATGTTTGAAATATATTATATATATATATATAATAAATCCATCAGCATATCTGTCAGTGAGATTTTGTGTTGGGAAAAAATTAAATCGGTTCTCTATTAGGTAGTCTACCTGAGACACGATCAATGATTTCATTTACCAATTTATATGAGATGATATGGATATAGGTAATTAATTTTTAATAAAATAATATCAGTATATTTTGTATAATTTTATTTCTATTTTAAATGTTTTAAAACATGAATGAAGGTTGTAATTGAAGAATTAAAAAAGAATGATCTTAGTGAAGTCAATTACATACTATTATAAAATAATACTTTTGGTCTCATACTAAGGTGGTTAGTGATTGTCCATTGGGGATTCCATCAGCTCTAGAAATTATTTAGGGATTATATGGAGGAATTTTTCAAGGTGATGTTATATTTAAATTTATATAGAGGTGCAATGAAGTTGGGGGAGTTGGTGGATTTAATAATGGGGGATGGGTGTAATTTCTCTATACAACCAACACTAATACATAATGGGGATTTTTACTCAAACTAAATTCATACAAACCTAGTAAATATTGTATTATAATATTGATATGGTTTATCCAATCCTCCATGACACAATAAAACACATTTGTTAATCTTTTTTTTTCTCAACCTCTATGTTTACTTACATTTACAATTTTTGTTTTCACTACTACAACTAGTATTTATACCTAGGTAAATTATAATTTAAGAATAAACAAATTATACACATTAGATAATATTTAACATCTTTTCATATATATTTTACCAAATTCATAAAATTAAAATTCATTACATGTTGAAAATTAATTTTAACATTATAACAAGTAAAGTGGAAAACATTATTTCACACTTTACCTTTGTAAATGTTTTTACAATTTATAGGTCATTTATGTTGTTATAAAAATATTATTGCTATATTAATTGATTATGGTTTAAAATATAAAATATATACCAATCAATTTTCCAAGGATATGTTTCTTATGTCATATTATTATATTCTATTTATTATAAAAGAACATTCACTAAAATTTTGAAACTATTCATTTAATTTTACTATAAATAAAATGAAGAAAAAGGTGGAATTTAAATATATTATTTTACAAGTTTAATGTATCTAATAATTATCTAAATAATTAATTTGATTAATTATCAATTAAATTAATATATATGTTATTATTTTCACTATCCTTTCAGTTATTTTTATATTAGATAAATAATTATTTGGTTGGCGTTGCGTAATTAATTTATGAAATAATTTAATTAATAAAAATTATGAATATAATACATTTAGGAATAAAATAAAATTATCCTCAAAATTTTCTTCAATAGTAATTAACAGTGTTAATTTCTCATTAATTTAAAACATAATTTATATTTTAAACCATGAGAAGGAGGTTTTCAATTTTTATTACATAAATTATTATAATGATCACATTCATGGAATAATATCCAAAAAACTTACAAATTGATCCTAAGGTTATAAGGATTAATCTATGCATAGAAAAGAAAACATAATAATTTATTTTATAACAACCTGAACTTTTATATTGAATTCCCCATTCAACTTAATTAATGTCATTATTATATATTCTTGATATTGAAAGCAAATGGGAATCTTTGGTTTCTTAATATTCAATCTAATTTAAAATACCATTAATTATAAATATCATTGATCATGTAGTCATTTAATAGTGATCACATGATTAGTATAAATACAAGTTTTTAAAAAAATCAAATTGACATAGAAAAATTAATTGATTACCTCATCTAGTATTATTTTACACTAAAAAACCAATTTGTTAGAGCTCTAGATGGAGATAACAACACTTTTCATTTCCCATATCCAATCCCAAGTTTGTATTCATCTATTTATGTGTGAGAGAAACTATTTATAAGATATGTTCAAGCTCATTAATACCATGACCCAAACTATATACGTTGATCCCCTGATGAAAGACTCAACATCATTGCCCTTACCTATATAAGTTTTGATGGTATAATCAAGGTATATCTATCAATATCCTATAAATATGATTATGTACTAATTTTTTATAGATTAATTTATTTATTTTCATCCTAATACATTTAATTTATAATTCTATTTTTTTACAAGATAACACAAATTTCATTTTGTGTAATAATCAAAATAAATTAAATAATTTATTTTGATAAATTAATATAGTTTTAAAATAGCTAATTTTTATACTGATATTATCTTTACATGTTTTTTATTTAATATAAATGATCAAATATTTTTTTATTATTTATAATATAATTTTTATATGGATTTGATAACATTTTGTTTCAAAATGACTAGAATTTCACAAATAAATGTCGATTTATATTGTAAAAGTGAATAATAAATAATGATTAAAAATATTTAATGGAATTAATATTATTTTCTTATACCGAGAATTTAAAATTTATCATACAATTAATTTTTCATAATTTTCTGATATGGTTGATTTTTTGGGTAAAAAATAAATACGGTATAACTATATAGTGCCTTTTATAAAATCAAAATGACCCTAACTGATTGAATAAATACTATAAATTATATACAAGAAACTAATTATTTTCAAAATATAAAATAATATTATTTTTTTCATTTTATATATCTATTATGAACCACCCAAAACATATAATATATTTAAATGTTTTAATGCATTTTATAAGGACATGAATCACTTCAACCTCATGAAGGGTATTATTTCAATAATTTTGGACCTTTTACTTATAAAATAATTAAAATATCCCCTCTTTGGATGAATCCATGTGAATTAATTATGGTATGGTTTGTTGTTTTAGTTATCTTATATTAGGGATTTCAAAACCTAATTTTGAGAAATGATAATTAATCCCCCAATAATTTCTTATATTAAACCACCCACTATCCCATTTACCTCCCAATAACCCCATAAATAGCATCTCTAATCTGTAATCCCATTTATACAGTGCTCTAAATATTCCCCCAAACTCTCAAGAAGCTCCCCCAAATCCATTAGGACCTTCCCTATCAATGTAATGGGGCATTCCCTTCTCCTCATAATCCATGTATATTGTTTTTTATATGTATTATATTTTCATTTTCTAACAATAATATATGTTCCTTCATACACCCCTTACATTCCATTTAATGTCTAGACCATTATAGTATCCTTTCAATCTCATCAATCCCACTCCCAAACATTCACACAACCACATTATGTTATTGAAGTTTTTCCCTGATTTTCTATGCAAAAACAATTGTGTAGTGAAAACCCTACCCATTTGAAATCAATTTTGTTTACCTTTATACTCTTTTTTTCTTGATATAGGAATTACATGAATCTATCCTAATCTCTTTGAAAATTTAATACAATATGATGATGAATTTATCCATGTTGTATGATCTATTTGTCACACTAAAGAATGTAAAGGAAATTGAAGTGATGGGTAACCCAAAATTATATAACCCTCTAATGCATGAGGTAGTTTTTAAATCTCATGAGAGGTCATGAAAGGGATTAATGAGTGAACACAATCCATATTAAGTCAATTTAGATAAATATTTCTTGTCATTTATCCATGAAATAGGTTTATAATGTTGTGTTTTATGTTTTTACACCATTTCCCGTGTTTTCTTTATGATTATCATCCTATATCATCCATCATTATTCATGTTTGTGATTATAACCACATTTATGATTCATTTTTAATCATATTTTCTAAAATGTATTATTTTTTTTTATTTCAATTTTATTCCCTTATTGATATTTATATCTATCCCATTTTTTATTATGTCCCATGGCCGTCCCTTGTACTTTTAGGATCATTCGTTTTTTATGCTCATGTTAAATAAGTCTTTAATAATAAAGATGTATTCTATGTTTTATGATGTTATTTAGTGTACCTAATTCCCAAAGACAGTAGTATTTTTGATTATTTAGGTTTTAATTTGTGTAATACTATGTACTAAATAATGAATTAATGTGTAATAACGAGATGTGTTTTCATAGTTGCTATCAAAGGAAAATTTTAGTTATTTTTGGGATTGGGATTATAAAACTCAAGAGAAATCATTTGTGATACACTATGTATAAGAAAACATCAATAATATTTGGTAAAGTATGGTGTAAGTCTCAATAAAATAAATCCATTTCTGGATAGTTCTTATGTATATGGATCTGCAATAGATGTACATAAGGGTAAAACCAAACAAACCCACAATGAGCTACACTCAACCCAAAATGGACGCTCGAAAATGGGCCCTACTACACACATCATTTTTCAATAATGTGGGATATTATATGGTATATTCACAACTATATTACAGTATTTTA
The DNA here is from genome assembly GCA_963277665.1 of Viscum album. Lineage (NCBI taxonomy): Eukaryota > Viridiplantae > Streptophyta > Magnoliopsida > Santalales > Viscaceae > Viscum > Viscum album. Next base: position 1,317,493,847 of record OY728143.1, read on the forward strand.
TTATTGTAACTAAAATTTAATAAGTGTATATGATAGAAAAAAGATCATGGTTAACAAATATTGAAGTCTATAAATTCATAAGTAAATAAATAAATATGCATTATATGTTTTTCTATTAAAATACATGAGTTCCCGTTAATGTAGTTAATAGATTATAAATAATAATACATATTGTTCAATATATTATATCCAACAATTATATATATGATTAATTTTATAAACAAAGAATGTGAATGGAAATGTGATGTATTTGCAAATAAGATTCATAACATATTGTGTGTTGGAATAATGACCATTATGATTATACTCTCTTAATTAACCTAGGAAGTAATTTAAAATATGGATCAACAGAAGAACCCAAATCTCCCGAAAAATAAAAATTTAAAATTTAAAACATTATGTGAAAAATGAGTTTGACGTTAAATGAATTTATAATCCCATAATCATGAAACAATGGATCAAATTCATTATGATTAAACTCTCTTAATTGGAAAATGATATGAATTTAAATATGGGTAAGAAGAAGATCCCAAATCTCCCAAAAAAATAACAATCTAGAATTAAAAATTTTATCTGAAAAAGGAGTTTGACATTAAAAAAATATATAATACCATAATCATGAAACAATGGATCAAATCCATTATAAATATCTTCTCAATCCTTCAATGTTCAATGAAAAATAATGTTATATAGGATTTATATCATATGGAGGTAGGAACACATTATTGGTTTAAATTTAACAAGAATAAGTAGCTTGAGGAAGAAATAAAAGTGATGGGGTAGAATGAATTACTATTTTCTTTTTCTATATATATTTTCCTCACTCTCTCTGAGTTTAAATAGAAAGGGATTTATTTACCCTAAATAAGAAATCTGATGAATATATGAATAAAAATGAGGAAACATCAACAAAATGGATGAAACACCTCCAAATTTGTTATTACCGAAAAGTGCAATATTGAGCACTTCTTTGGTGGGATTAATCTGAGTATACAAACATACATAGTTAAGGAATGATCTATTAGATGATTAAAATAGATAAAACATATCCCTATTTATAATAACATCACTGATGTATCTATTTTGAGGATATAAAAATCATACACTTCCAAATTAATAAATCTAGTGGTGGTAACACTAGATAATGATCATTCTTATGAGGTATATCTGGTGTAGATATCATATCATAGAGAAAACGTTCAACTGAATAAGTCAAAGAACTTGGCCAATGGGAATTTGTGAAACCACATGTTTGATGATGAATCATGGGAACTAGAGAAGTTTATGAAATAGAGTTACCTTCATATGTTTTTTTGGTACATGAAAATTTTTAGGGAGAAAATTCTCTAGGATGAATGAATGTAATGGCCCAAGATTTTATATAAATTTCTCCTTATAATATAATTAAATGTATTATTATTTATTATGTATGTAGAAAACAAATAGACTAATTTTTTTACATTATATCCAATTATGTATCAAATATAGTTATTTATTATTACTACTGGAAACATAGTCATATAATAGTGATCATATTACTGGTGTAAATAGAGTTGATTAAAAAATACACTTGACACAAACAATGTGGTGGCTTAAACTAGTATAATCACACCTAGTTACCCACCTTTATTAACTCTTGCATGGGAAATATCATCACAAATATATTACCTTGACCAATCCCATGATGTGATTAAACAACATAAGCGTGAGAGAACCTGTTTTTGGGAGATGTTCAAGCTCAACGACATCATGACTCGAACCATGTAGGCAAACCTACCGATTAAAGTATCACCATCGTCCACTATATCCATTGGATTTTTTCTAGTGTATTATCATAATATATATCAATATAATATATTTATGATTATATAAATTATTTTTTATGTAATTATTAATATATTTTTTTCCAATAAAAAATTCATTATAAATTATTTTCATTTTGATACAACAAAATATATATTTTATTTTTGGGTAATATTAAAATAAAATTGAGGAATTTGTTATAATGAATAATTTTTTTGAAATAAATAATATTTTATTTAAATATTATTATTATTTTTTTATTTAATATAAATGGTGATATAATTTTTAGGAATTAATATGTAATTTTTAAACGGGATTGAAAACTATTCTTGTAAAAAACCCATGAGTTCTCAATAAATGACTTTTCTTATTTAAATAGAAAAAAACATATTTTTAATATTATATTGATAAAATGAAATTTTTTTTTATAATCACAATGTCCAATTTATTCAATTGTAAATGTTTCATTATTTTTTGAGATAATTGACTTTTTGGGTAATAATTAAATATTGGATAAATATACAGTTTGAATTTTGACATAAAAATAACCAAAAATAATATAATAAAAATTAAAAAAGGAATCTGATAAAAAAATATATGTTTTCCCTTTAATATTATATTCTTTATAGGTTATTTTATTTATATTAGAAATCCACAATGAATCCTTCATAACATATAATATATTTTAATGTTTTAAAATCTATTCATTAAGGGCATGGCTAGCTTCTAAATCAGAAAAGGTATTATTTTAATAAGTTTTTTAATTATAATATAAAATAATTAGAAACACCCCTATATTCTATGATCCATGGGAAAATATCATCCGATGGTCTGTCATTTTGTTTATTTTTTTTATATAGTGTCCAAAAACTATGTTGGAAAATTGATAATTAACTCAACATTCATTTACTACATAAACCAACACAAGATCACAAGTTCCTTCACTAAAAATATTTGGAAAACGTCATTAATAATTCCTATCCTCTAAAGAGTCATCAAATGTTTCCCAAAATCTTTCAAAAAGATCCTTCAAATCCATTGGAACAAAACTCTCATGGTAAGGGATCTTTTCCCTCTTCTTTTTATTGAGGTGTCATTTTTGTCATATCATATTTATATTCATTTCACAATGTTAATATATGTTCATATATATATCACCCATAATTACCATATTTCATATAATTTATGATAGAATATGTTATTTCTCATTAGTACCTACAGTGGACATTCATACACCACCGTTATTATGATTAAATTTCATTGAAATTTTAAATGCCAAACAATTTTGTAGTGAATAGTTATAACCATTTATTATCAACGGTTTTCACATTTATGAACATATAATTATTTATTAAGGATATACATGTATCTACTACACACTATTTGATAATGGAATAAAATGCAATTATTAATGAATCCATGTTGTACGATCTCTGTGGAACACATAATCATGAGAATGAAATTAATGTAGTAGCTGAACCATGAGTTATATTAAGCTCAAATGCATTGGTCAATGTATTAGTTTTATAGGATTTCATGAAAGGTATTATATAGTGTATGTATTTCATCATGGGAATTTTTCTATCTATATTTTACTCCATTTAGTCTTTTAATATTCATATTATATAGTGTTTTATGTTTTTCCACATTTCCCATGTTACCATTATGATTATAATTACATATAATGCATCATTGTTCATGTTTATGATTCCTGCCCCTTTTATTTCTCATTGATTTTCCTTTCTTCGAACATATATTAATTTCTTTTTGCCAAGTCAAGTTTATTCCATTATTGGTATTTATATCTCACCACTTTCTTATGTATGCCCCTTGGTTATCTTAAGAAATTTTATGTTTGATGGAATATTATGATCATGTTAAGGTTGTATTATATAATGGTGATTTATTCTCTATTTTATGTTTCTATGTAATATAAAATATTACAAAATATTGTAGTAATAACAATATATTCGTTTATTTTATTTGTTTATTATTTAAAAATACTTTAATTTATTTGTAATAAATAAAGTGGTATTCAAAATTTGTGTCATTATAACATACATATTTTATGTTCAACCCTCCAGTAAATCTATTTTAACATTAAGTGTGGAAATTAATTTTCAATTATATTAGAATTCATTAATATAAAATAATCATGTCCTTATTATTATATATTAATTGTTATAATTATAAATATTTATTCTATTTTACCATTATTATTTTATATAAGGGGGTTAATTTAATTTAAAACTAAATCTACAAACATGTGAAAAAATAGTTTTCTAATGAATTTTTTTTATTAATATAAAATTATTTATTCCAAAAATCAATAGGAAAATGATTATAGGGACTTATATATGACTAATCATAATATTATTGAATTAATATTATCTCTATAAAATATTAAAAAAAAAATTATGCATTTAAATATGTTCAATGAAAAATAATTTCACAATACATGAAATTATTTCTCACTACTCAGTGAAAAAATATTCTCCGTAAATATTACCAAAACATCCTCTTTAAGATAATTTTTAAATGTTTACTTCCTAAAATGTTGATTATTTTATGAAATTATTTTAATAAAATTGCCTTATGTTTATTATATTATATTTTTAATAAAATAAATAAAAAATGATGTTATAATAAGTATTTTTGTATCATATTATAAATCATCTAGATATTAACTATTTATTTATTGATTTATTTTCTTTATATTAAATATTTATACATAACCATAAAAATTTGGTTATTCATATTAATACTACCAAACTTAATTAATACAAGAAAATGGTTATAATAAATCAATATATATTAATAGCATATCATGGTTCATTTAAACATGATGTTTCACCAAATGCAATATTTCAAAACTTTAAATTTATTTGAAATAAATATATGGTAAAATATTATTGAGCTAAAATTCAACTGTATTAATCAATCATCAAAAAAAAATTTTTTTTTGAAGAATTACATTTCTATCATCCCCTTCAAAAAGCTATTAAAATTGTTCCCACAAGCTAAAATCTTAACTGGCCCATTATACAAAATCACCTTAAATACATGATATTTATAAGAATTAGAGAACATAACAAGTAATATATTCATGTTACAAACATTTTTTTACAACATGAAATCACATTCCATTGAAAAAATGTAGATGTGATAAATAACAAATACCTTCTCCTTCAAGAGTGGTAGAATGAAGGCCCATTATCATCCTAGACATATGAATGGTTTCCTTCAGATATATTTTTGTAAAATTATCTAAAACAAGAAACATTATAGGGTTAAACACCAAATTTGCATCATTATTCCACACATGCTATTTGATTAAGTCATATATTATATCATTTTTCATGGATGTATAATGTTTCACATGATTTTTAGTGATATTTGGAGCACTTTTATTATCACACCCCAATAGATGGGGAAACATTATCTTATCTATCAATACATCATACTCTATCTTTATCCACATATGTTGTGTCAGATCTTAAGTGTAATAAACATAGACTACCTTCATTTTCCTAAGACATACGGAATTACTCATATTTTTATATCATTAAACAAATATTAAGAACATGAAAACAGTCTACCATATGATGATTTTCTATCATAAAAAATTATTTACACATCAACATCTCTGTAGAAAAATAAATAATTCTTGTTCACATTGTCGTAATTAAAATAAAAATTAGATATTTATTTTTTATATGTGAAAATTTATTTTCCATAAATGATAAGAGGTACATTTAGTGTACATTAATGACTCAAAAACTATAACAAACATACCATTTATCATCTAATGACTCCCTTGGATATAATAAAATTTGAGTGAACCTTATTATTTCCTTTTTCATTTAATCCCTTCCCTTCAATATATTTTTATAAACTCCACCAACCCAAATTACTATATAAACCCGGTTTTGAATCATTGATTCCATGCTTCTATATATGTTCCATGAAATTCATTCCTTTAGATTGGATAATATATTTCCTCTTTTTTTCATGTTTTTTAAGTAATTATAAAATTTCTTTTCTTATAACACATAAATGTAACAAATATTCTTCATTTAATAATAATACCATTCAAAATACTTCATTATCATTTCCTAGAAATATTATTTCATCAGTATAAACAATCAATAAAAATAAATCCTCCTCATTTTCTTTAACATTGACTTAACTATAATATCTTACATTCTTAATGTTCAACATCCCTAAATAATTATATAATTTATAATTTCAATATCTCTATGCATTCATTAACCAATACAAATTTTTTTTTAAATTAAAAAAATTCATATTTCCCAACGAAAATGTCACATAATTTTTCTATATAATATTAATCATTAATCTATCCATTAACAGAAGATAATAAGATATATATATAATCTTCTGAATCCTAATTTTGTAGAAAAAAAATAAATATTTGGATAATTTCTAATAAATCTATTTATTCTGAGGTATCATAAAAAATAAATTCATTTAATTTATGTGTAACTGTTAAAACTCAATCGTTATATGTTTATTAAAAACATCCTTTATAGTTAATTTTTATGTACACCCATATTTTCGCAATCAATTTTTTTGGATACAGTACAGGTTCTCTTGAATCATTATTTTCAATCTGGAACAGCTCTTCATTAATTACATCAATTAAATCGTAATGCTCTAAATCTTCATCAAAATATTTGAAGATAAATATTAAACATTATGAAAAATAAAAACTAATATTTACATTATTTTAGATTAAACCATCCATTGTAGATCATCAATAGTCATTTTAAAAACCAATTGTTTTGGGAGACATCAATGAGATGAATGTAATTATCCATTATAATGTGAGAATGAGCCAGAGTCTTCATCTCGAGAAACATCAACCATTTACTCTCATTATAACATTTTTCACATTTCTCATATACAACAACCTCATATTATCTTCATTATATGTCTAATGTGAATAACGAAACATTCATATCAGGATATTAAGATCTTTTAGATATACATAGAAATAATTATTCATGTATATTTACTGTTATATCTATAGATTCTTCTATTAGGAAACCAGGAATGGAAGAAACCATAAACTCCTCTTGGACCCAATATCATTAGATTTTTTCTTTGATCTTTATAATATGGGGAATATTAAAAAATAGTTTTTTCAATCTTATGTGTTATTTACACCACAACTAGAAATGATTTAAATAAAACATTGGACCATATAATCTTTTTTTAATAAAAACTAATGATATGGTATACCAGCTCCAAAAAATTTCATGTTTATGTTTTATCAACATTGTTTGTCCATCTCTTAAAAACAAATTTTTTTTCTTTTTTTAGAACAATATTTTTTAGGTGTATTTTGTAAAACAATGATGATAAATCCATTGTTTTTTATGTTAATATCTAATCCTGAAACTAGTATATTCTTTTCTTTATTATTATTATTAATTTTATTCATAGAATATCAAAAATTGTTCAATATATTTTTAGTGTAACACATATTCATTTTTTATATAATGTTGTTTATGTTGAACAGACCTAGAGAATTTAACTTGAATAAAGTCATAAATAAATATATACTGTTCTATATATATATATGTCTTTACTGTTGAATCCTGATCTAGTAAAAATTTCCATATAAACTGATTTTTTAATTATCCCATTATAGACAATATTGAATCACAAATGACTTATTATTATCATTTTTGGAATAACACAAATTCATTGGAAATTCATTTCTTTAATATTTTCCTTATGACACATATTCCCCTTCAATTTATGCCACCACGAATTTTATTCAATCACACAAATATTACAAGAACATTTTTAATCACAAACATGTCATATATTTCTTTTTGTGAATTTTAATCTAAAAATAATTACCTTATTATTTGAATCTCACAAAAATTAATTTTTCGTTAATAAATTATAATATTCCTAGATTTAGAAAATGAACATTAAAACTTGTGGTTATTACCTTTAATAAAAGTCAAAGGATGGTATTTTAACATTTGTACAACAACAATGGAAATTCCAATATTAGTGATTTTGATAGGTGCATCATTTATATAATTAATTGATCATTATTTAAAATAATTCTCATTCTAAAATTATTTCAAGTATCTTATCTTATGTGGAAAACACCTACTATTCACAATCTAGGGTGGATCAATATTTTTTAACATTGAACGTAGTTTCAAAAAAAATGATTTTTTACATACTTTTTTCACTCTTATAACTAGTATTTTAAATATATTTTTGTAAACATCTTATTATGGGTATCATGATAATAAATCATTTTCAATGATGTCTATGGTTTTTCTCATCATTCAAAAATATTTTGAAAGGTTTGTTATCTATTTTCAATCATCAAAATAATATTCTTAGTTTATATCATTAGAGTCATAGACTCCCACAAAAACATTCCATAAAACTACATTTGGATCCACTAAAATTTTATTGATTAATACAACATATACATATATATATATATATATATATTCCCTAAATACCTATCAGTCCCTATATTAGAATATTTTTGTTCTTAATTTGTGTCGATAAAATCATTTGGTTTTTCAATTGTAAATTTTTCCCTATGTACATGAAATTTTTACTACTTTTTTTCTTACTAAGTAGTTTAATTTTTTAATAAACTTTTTAGGATATCTTTTATTTGTCCTTATTAGGTTTAAATTTATCTTAACATTAACCATATTCATTAATAATTTTTTATATTTTAATCTCTTTTTTCATATTTAATAATGTTTTATTGCAATTTTTATATTTCCTCCACCATTAAAAATATATTTTCTCCAAACTTGATGTTGATTTTCTTATTTTAGTCAAAATAAATTCTTTATATAATAAATCCTATTTAAAAATAAAAAATTCTTCAGGATAATATTATTTAATTTTTTGTAGAAATATTTGAGTTTTTCATTTTCATAATCTCAAATTATAGTGTCATGATATCAAAAAAAATATTCATTAAACTACCTCTTTATAATATACATCATCCTATATTCATCTAATTCTGATATACTATTTTTTCACTCGTGAATATTGCACCATAAACATTTTAAAAAAATTTCAGTAGAGTCATCATATATATTTATATCAATATTTTACCAATCATAATCATTATAAATCATAGAAAAATTGTTTCTCATTTGGTATTTATAGATATTATTAAATATTATTTTATGATATGATATTATTTTCACTTTATTATTATAAAAGGTTCTACCTTACATTATATAAACCTCATTACATTCTACTTGTTCCTTCAGATGTTTCAAAATTTTATAAAAAGTTTCCAGTAGATCAAAAACATTATATTTTCAGTGGTAACATCCCATTATACATTCTCATTCATCTAATTAATTTTTTAAGACAATGTCATAATTTATAAAGATATTTATTAACATAAATATAAGTTTTATAGTCAACAATTTCATTAGCATTGTTAAAATACATAGGTTTTCTATTATTTACATCATTGAAGAAAATTTCTCATTTATATTTTAGTTTATTATTTAATTTAACTTCCCATTACCCAATTTCTTATTTTTTTTATTCTATTTTTTTTTATTCTTCATTAATCATGAATATATTCATTCTATTAAGGATAATGAAAATTTTATGATATAAATGACTGAATTTTTTAGGATTTATGATTTTTCGAATTTAAGGAGACTGTGAAGAAATTTTTAAATCATGTCTTATGACCACCCAAGATTTTAGAGAACTCCCAAGTCAGTTTGATGGTTTTATAATCAACATGTATTTTTTTTTAATTTTTAAGAGAAATATATTCTATAAAATGTAAGAACATTATGTGTATGTTTTGTATGGAAGACTATGTAAACATGGTATACATTTAGAAGGGTTTAGACCATATTTAATTTTTACATATCTATATTCAATTAATTTGTGACAAATATTTCATTATATATGAGTCCCCATGATTAAATGATATTTAATGTTAATATAGTCTATTTAAATGTTATAAAAAGGGATTTTATAGTGTTGGGTCATATAATTTTTCATTTATTCTCTTTCATCCTTCCATTCATGTTATTCTGATATTTTCATCGACAATTTTGTGAATCTAGGTTCGATCCAGATTGATTGATTCATTGATTTATCACAGTTTTAGTTATATTTCATCTCTCTAGGTGAGTAAACATTTCATATTAAAAAAATTATAGTCATGGTAGCACATTTTTGTTTTGATAATGGATCTATTGTCCCTTTTTTTGTTTCTTCTTGATTTTCATTAGATCCCTTGTGTGATCTTATTTAGATGAATATTCCATTATTGGTTGTGGTGCGGATGGTTTTCACTTTTTAGTAATGGGGTTTTTACTTTCATATATAAACCTTTTTTATACATTGACTCAATTATGATTTATGTATATTGATTATATTCGCTCTTTAGTTTTTGATACATTTTTCTTTTTAGAAGATTCATTTTTTTCTGCATGTCTGACCTGAGTTTTGATATATTTTGTTCCATCTCTAAACAATGGTGGTGAATTGCATTGATCTTGAATTTTATAAATAATATTATAAAAATATATGTAATTATATTATTGATTTTTTTTGGAACTTTTATTTAATAAATGATTATATTCCCCATATATTGTTGAATTTAATGGGATATTATGTGAATGTGAAATGATTTAGTGAAATTTGTTTCAATTAATGGTTTGATGAAAATGGTTTGATGAATTTATTTTGAAATTTAAGTTTATGGGAAACCTTGGTTTTATTGGATTAAGATATTATAATAGGTTGTTTCCACTATTGGGAGGTTATCTCATGGGGATTTCATTTACTCAATACACATGTTGTTATAGGTCCTTGTTAGACATATTGGGTGGTTCACATGTTGGGTTGTATTAATGACCTATAGACGCGATGCATATGTATAGTGTACTGATGTTTTCCAGATTTTATATGTTAAGAATTATTTTTCAAGCTATCAGGACATAGTTCAATCCCTATCATGCTCTTAAATGTTATTCTAATATTGTTTTGTATTGTTATCTTGTAATGCCTTTGATTTGATATGATATGGGATGAATGCTTTTTTAACATTATATCTCTATTATGCTATATGTCTATCATACAATTTTAAACTAATTTACTCACATTGTTAAAAAATATATAGAATTTTTAAATTATATTTTTATTATATTATTTTCATATAAATGATATTAAACAATAATAATGTATTATTTTCATTAATGTTTACAATTCTTGTATTATTGATTAGGGAATTGGTAAAGAACATTTGGGTGAGACAGTACATATACTATTAACTTACACATTGCATAGCCTTTAAGTGGTGTGTAGAACATTGAATTTTATTCTATGTATGAATAGATAATTTTACACAGTATGGTTATGATGGTATCTTTCAGTATTGTTGGATATCTGCTGTTGGTTTGGTGGGATTCTTCCCTTGCTTTAACTTGGAGTAGCTAGTATTCCCAAGTTGTGTAGTGATAAGTGGTTGGACATCTAATTTAATATTGTTTCTAATATTCTATTCTTTATTTTATGGTGTTTTTTAGATATATAATATATTTAACTTTTATTATATTTTCTATGAAGTAAATATATTCCATGTTGTTGGTTCAGTTGGGACAATATCATTTCCTCTGGATCATTGATGCCCATGTGTTATTCATCAGAATGTTGGCATTGAGAACACCAATTAGGTATGTGATTGAAAGAATTGGCTTCCATTTCAATATATTATTCAATTTTTTTTTTGGAAATTAGTAACAAAGTGGTCTATCCTCAATAGTACTTGCCTTGGAACTTTTTTTAGAATAGAGAGAAGATTTTCTAGACATTTGTTGTATATTTTGGTTAGTTCATGGGAAATAGTTATAATGATGTGACTAAAGATATAGTGGTTTGTTGGGATGTGAGGATACAGTTTGGAGTTCTTTGTTTTAATCACTATTTTTAAGGGTTTTCCAATTTGGACTGATAATGTTATATTTTCTAATCATTTCATTATTTCGGTGTGCAATAGAGTGCCTATGAAATTTGTTATGCGAGTTCTTCATATGGGTACACCAGTTTTCTAATAAGGTAATCCCCTTATAGTTCATAACATTATAAAAAATATCATAAATATACTTTTTCTTGTTGACTAGGATGTATGAAAAATTTAGAACGTACTCATTGAGGTACATTCTAGATCCATGGGTGAAATATATTGTTCACAAGGGTTCATACTTATGAATCCATCTTCCATTAAATGTAAGAATGAACCTCATACGGTGGAGTGATGGATGGAAATGGTATCTTAGATATATGAATTCAGGGATTCACCTGATTTTATCAAGCTGAAGAGTGATGGATTCTGATTTGATAGCCCTATTAAGAAATGGTGGGATCAAGGGTACATGTATCTAGGAATATGAGTTTGGACTGAAAGGGATTTAAGAATCTCTTCTTCTATCGGTTTTTTTTCAAATCACTAATGAATGAAATATATCTGGAGTTACACTCTTTGTATCATGGATGTAATTTAGTGTCATTGTGATCTAATTGGGATGTTGATCTTGTTCGTTTGAAACAGAGGTTGTGAATAATTACTACTAGAATTTTTAGAATAAGTTATAGGGTAGGCATCCAGATATCAGATCACATGTATTTATACAATAAATTTTCACTGATTAATAGACAATATATAAAGATATTATTTTATAGAAGGATATAAAATTAATTTTTTTGTTATTCCTCTAATTATTTTACACCTAGTAGTAGGTTCAGTGGTGGATTATGGGAAAAGAGGTTGTGGGAGGATCATACGAGGTGTAGTAGAGGTGTATCTCAAAAAAATATCAACTTTGGATCACATGTATTTATGTGAATATTATTTAAAATGTAAATAGTATAATGTATCATTTAGATCAATTCATAATATAACTACTTCTGGATATTTGTAGATGTCACATATTGAGTATTTTAGACACAAGAGATCTACAACACACGAGGGTAAAAAGATTTCTCTTTTAATTTTTTATGATATTACAAGTTTTCATAGATTTATAATATAGATCCAATGAATGAAAAATTAAAAATGATTATTATATTATTCTAAATAAATAAAAAAAAATCTTATAATTTAATTAATTCTATTAGAATAAATAATGATAGTGTGTTTTGATTAATTTTTTTAATACTTCTATGAATGTAATGGGTAATCCATTAATTTTTCATCATTGTAAACACATTAAAAATTGTATTTCTAAAACAAAATAATATCAATATTTATGAAACGGCTAATAGAAATATAAATGAATATAATAAGAAGATTTTTTTAGAATATCTTCGCACAGTATATTGTTTTTAAAATTTATTACTTACTAGACTATTGTATAATAATATACATTATTAATTTCTTAATAGATGGAATACAATTTTTATTTATTTTATGGTTTATGGTGAGATTTTTTCATTCTAAGTTATAATGAAATTAACGATAAATTTAATTTTAAATGTGATGATGAATATTTTTAGAGATATTATAAATTTATAAATGAATATATATTATATAGAAAGATTAAATGACTATATAAGAATATGTGGATGGAATTATTGATAAATTTTTTTAATAAATTCTATATTCATAAAAATTTCATGAAACATTAATAGAAATTAACATAGATAATGATAAATATATATATATAATATTGCCAAAATTTTGTTTGAGTGTATATATAATAAATTTCACTCCAAATATTAGAGGTCTCATAAGTATCATCCAACAAAAAATGTTATTAGGAATATTCATTCATAAGTTATTACTAGAATTCTATTTTTAGATTTCTAATCTACATCGGCTATTGTATCTATGATAGTACCTTGTAACATTATTTAATCCATGAAAGGTTTCATTATAGAATGGAAATTGTTTAAAAATATAATCAATTTCATATGAATAATATATAGATTATCTAATACCACCATAATTAAAAAAACATAGAACCTCAATGGATATTAGAATGGATTATAGATAACTCATGTATGATATTTTAAATCAATTCTTGGATTGTAGATCAAGGTTAGTTAAAAGAGGTAAGAATAAACCATTATGTTTATTTCACTTAATTTTATATAATTTACTGTATAAGGATTTATTTTTTTAATCTTGATTTAAGGATTTTAATTTATTCCAAATGGTTGTAAAAGGTAAATTCCAATGTTGTGTTATATTTAATGAAGTATATTTACATAAACACACATGATTTAAAAATCATATGTTTTTAGATAATGTATTTAAACATATTAAATGCTTGCATAGTCTTAAAAAACATCCATGAGCTTTGTATGAATGAATTAATATATTTTTTATAGAATATATTTCTAATAATGGAAAATATGATAAAAATTGATAATTAAGTATTTTTACAATCGTATATTGATTGTACAAATATGTTTTGATGATATATTTTTTTAATCACCATGTGAAGGTATTTTAAATGAGCATTGTAGTGTTGTAAAAAAATTAGTTAATAGGTGATTAATATAAGAGCTAATTTTTTAATAGTTCTTAAATTTAATTAATCTAATGATGATATATTTTATTTCAATACAAATATTATTGATAAATTGTTAAGCGTTTTGGTTTGGATTCTTGAAAAATTATAAAATCCTTCAATAGTAAAATTTAAAAATATATTGGTGATGATTTTGCAAAACTAGTTGTGGTTAATTTATATATCAGAATGATATGTATTATTAATTATAGAACTACTTTTACTCTAAATATAATGTGAAGTTTTTTCATGTGATGGGTGTGAGGCTAATGATAAATGGAGCCATCATAAAGATTTCAAAAGAATTGCATCTTAAATAAAAGTGTCTATTAATTATTGATTTTTTATTCCAAAATTCTACATTAATTATTTCATCACACTAATTTTGATCATCGACGTTTCATTGTTATCAGTAAAAGTATAGTATGTATGTGCCATTTACTTGAATAAAATTTAGTTTCATATAATTGAACGAAACATTTTCTAGTAAAATAATCCCCAACATAGTTTGAGTGTATATATACTCTTAATTTTTGTTATTAGTGTATATGTATTGAGAAAGAAATGCCCAGTGTTAATATATACGATGGTCTAATTTGGATTCATTATGATAATTCATGTGATATTTTAGTCTCTAAAAATAATTTATAGATGTATTGTCATGGGATTTTTATTTGGTCAACTTTCTATTATATTTTATAATTTTATGTTTCTATAGAGGTCAATGAGTATCATTAAAACGCTGTTGGATGATTGGATGTTCTGGGATATTATAACAAACTAGCCCGTGTACCCTAGTAACTCGAAAACATTGGTGGAACTAACATAGGTCTAAAGGCATTCCTGGTCTCTAATGGTTGGTGAATAGAACCATACATTCTGCAACATGAATATGGGAAATAATTTAAATACAACATAGAGAAAAAAAGACATGAAAATAAAAATAAACCCAAAATTAACTCAATTGGGAATAGTGAATTAGAAGTCACATGGAATAAAATACAAATTTACTCCAACATATGTTTCTATAGACAAAACTCACCACAACCAATGATGAATATATGTATCCACCTCCAAGATATCCCCTCTTCTCAAAACTATCAGTAGATAATCTACAAACACCTAATGTCACAATTATGTAATGATATAAAATCGCTATTAGGGTCTCACCAAGGATTCCATATCATATTCTAACAATATAATAACCAAAGGGATTCATAAACTTTTACAATAAAATTGTTTTGTATTTTAAAACATATTTAAAAAAATCATGATAAATAATTTAAATGATGGAAAATAATTTTAGCAACACATTTATAAGTAATGAAATATTTGTAAAACAATTGATTAAATAAAATGTTTATATATAAAAAAGTTCATATAGAAATTGATGTCATTTAAGGGTGTTTGACATCATTTTCATACATTTATATCTCAAATATAATCAATGGAGAATCATGTTTATTTTCAAAATATGTATGAAAGTTCCTTTATATTGGACTATACACTCTCTATGTGATCATAATAATATGATTATACACATGTCCTGCATATATTTTCTAAGGAAGACTTGTCATAATACCATTAATGATGTGACCGTCTACATTTATGTGTTAAAATATTGAATGACCATAGAGTGTGTCAAAATAACTCAAAAACTACTTAAGGCATGCATGTTATCTAATAAAATCAATTTTGGGAAATTTATTTTAATACATCTTAAAATTACATTAATTCTGATTCCTTCCATTTCAAATTCTACTTTTCTATTTGAAAACAAAAAAATGTTTTTCATAAAAACATTATGCTTTGACAAGTTAAAAAAATTTGTTTATATGAAATCATTTTAACCCATTTTCACAAGATAGAAATCAATTCAATACTAATTACATCAATTACATAGTATATTCACCTAATTAAATTGAAAATTTTGATTGAAATAACATCCATCAAATTTACTATTTATATTAATCATTTTAAGTCATCCAACTTCGGAAAATTCTCCCAAATTTAATTGAATTGGTATTTTTCTGATTTTTTCAATACAAAACCATTTCAAATATCCCAATTCACAATAGGTGTATTTTATAAAATATATTAATATAATTATTGTGATATTGTTTTTAAAAATAGTTAAAATAAATTAATAAATTCATCATTAATAAATTTTGATGAATAATTAGAAACCCCTTACCTTTTACCTAAAATTTAATACTCCTAAAAAAATTGTCAACTATAATGAAGTTGTAGAAAACCTCAAAAATAGACCCCAAATTGAGATCCAGCTGCACAGAGAATAGATTCGTCAATTTCAAGACAATAAATTAAAATCACATATGGGGATAATGAGATAAAGATGAAAAATGAAGAGAATTATTTTGAGGGAATCCACACCATAATGGCAATGATGATCTAACACTGAATTAAAGAACCATGAAGTATTTGAGGGATCCATTATCACAGGAGGAAGTATTTGGGTCGAGGGACATAAAATTTGAGTGGAGGAAAAAATAAATTTGATCCATGCATCCCATTTAAAAAACTACTGTTGTGGTATTAAACTACGTTTAATCCATCTACAATTTATATAACTGTTATGTTTCAAAAATTCCAAAACAAATCACATTAAATGTTACAAAAGTTCATTAATTGACTCATGATGAGTAATAGATCATAATATTTTGTTATATTTCAATGTGTGATTCCTCTCATGACATGAACCTTCTCATGGTATGTACCTAGTGACCATTGCATACCATGTTACCTAATTAAATAGTGTGTAACCCTCTAAAATATTTTAAAAAAGGCAATTTAAATATTAGAGTCCAACAAATATCTAACTTCATCATTATAAGTATCCTCCCAATTCCTTAAAAACCATACCCAGTCAACTAAAATGAAAAAACTAGACGAGGTTAAAATAATATCTGTTAGTTTGGTAATGGGATGATATAATCTCCCCACCATTAAAACATTCTATACATAAAAATCCTATAAATAATATTCAATGCCAAAAATTATTAGGCCAATCCTCTCTCAAAAGTACATCACCTTCCCATGTAACATTATTATTAGAACCATCCTTCTATAACCCACTAAGAAATAGTTTCATTCTCCCACAAAGTAACTAGGTCTTATAGTCCACAATCATGATGGGCCTCTTAGTCATTAACAAATTGGTTTCAATCTCATGATCACTCTATATGAAAATAAGATATAGATCAGATAAACAAATTTCATTTTATGATAAACAGAATAGGTTATTATTCAATGTTAGTGGTTATGGATGTGATAAATTATATGAATGTTTCCCACCTCCTCAAAAACCTCGAAAGGCCCCAATAAATGAGGATAAAGCATCCCTTTTCTCCCCATATATTAATTAACAAATCTGTGTGAAACATTCAAGAACACCTACTCCCAAAATTTGAATTCCAAAGTATATTGAAAGGTTATACACATGATTTATATCATAACATTACCTTCAACATTCTATGAAAAATTAAATAGTTCATTATTTTCATCTCTTGAACCGTGACTAGTCCAATCAAATAACATTCACCAATATCTGACCAACACAAAAATGATTTAGACAGCCTACCATAATTTCATAACCCAATATTTTTAAAATAAATTTAATATTTAATTCATGAAAAATTGAGTCTCTAAAAACACTACATTGTTATAACAATGTTATTGAACATATTTTTCCACCTCTATGATTTGAATTTCAGAAAACTTAAATACATAGTTTCATTGAGTGTGATATTTAGAATCTGATAAGAAAAACATAATATTTGGTCAATATTAACACACCATTATGAATAGTAAAAAGTATAATAATGTTTTCCTTATGAATATTAAATCATATTACGGTTTTATTGTCTTATGGTTATAAGATAATGAGATCTTGATTAATTTTTAAAGGTTATATAAAACCAAATTTAGTTTTAAAATTGTTATTTTCTTAATAAAGTATGAGTTTATTTAATGATTAAATTAATAATATTTGGAAAATTATTTTCAGAAATAAAATGAGTTCATTTTTTAATTATTCATGTTGAAAAAATGGTCAGGGTGAATTTCTGGGATTTTTCTGAAATATGTGATTTTTTATTAATAGAAAAATACAGTAATTTACCTTATATATACTATATCAGTTAAATTTGTTATTCCAAGAATAATTGATGATGTAAGCACACATAGTTCAAAATCACATGCACATAATACTTTTCATGGTTATAATAATCAATTCAATTAGTTGTCTTTGGAAAATTGATAAAATAATAAGTGCAATAATGGGAAAAAACTCATATTCTACACAATAACCCCCCCCCCCAACTCCCTCATCACATCACTCCTCTAAAGCATATCAACATATCAATATTATACTGAAATTTCCACCTATTCACCTCCCAGAAATATAACATCCCATTGTTATATAAAAATTCTAAAACATATCCACTAAAGTGGCTCTCAAGGAAGATTACTTCAAGAGGTAAATTCATATTTTCATTTCATTTATTTCATGTTCCTCTCTTTTATATTTCATTACAGACATCATTTAATCACAATGTTATTATGTATCTAATACATTACATGTAATATAATTTTGTTATGATAACAGAATAATTCATCATCATCACAATTTTACTCATGTTTTATATGAGAAATAAAAACACCATATCAAATGTGTTAATTTATCACATTCAAGAATGATGGGTTTTCAATTTCTATTATCATCTTCATTTCTGGTCATGAAACCATTTTGAAGCTTTACATAGACTATAATATATTTATTATATCTTATATAGGGATATATAATCGTTTTGTACACATGATATTAATTTATAAATAAAACGAGTTACTTGTGATCAAGAACTGTCAATTAACCAAATAAATTGTCATTAATGTTGTATATAGTGATTCATATTCACTCCAAAAAACAAAATGAATCTTATAAAAATTTAATCATATGTTTGTTCACTAATAACATACCACTTCTATTCTGCACAACCATTCTTATTCTATATGTTTATCCATACATGAATATAAGTAAACCAATCATGAAAACCTAGGATCAAAACACTCCCAAACAATGAAATTGATTCTCTTAACCTTTGAAGAGAACATCAATTAACCAAAATAAGGTTATATGAAATAAATTAAATGTTGTCGAGGTTCTAGAATCATTAATTTATGAACCCAAATTTTATCATTCATGTCATTAAGATCATGTGAGGAAAATCATTAGATATAATGTAAGTGTTTTCCACAATAATATATATTTTAAATGTTATTTATTTTATTGTCTACTTACCTCAATGAAATTCTTATGTATTATTATTTCATCCTCATAAATTTTTTTGAAGAAAAATTATGTGTTTACCAACCATAACACTTCTATATTTTATTTGGAGATACACATTTAGCAAGGAACATTAAAAATTCATTCCAATATACCAGCCCAATTAAAGAGAATTTCTCAAATTCTATCCTATTATTAAGGGCGATCTATAATCTGTTTTCAAGAACATTATCTATAAAAAAATACTCATTTTATTTTGAAAACACACTCTACATATCTTCTGGTTTTATATATAGTCTTTTCTAAAAGAACAATTCTTTTCTATATAAAAGAGTACTTATTTAAAGATTTACTCAACATTTTAATAATAGTAACTTCATCTTTATCAAAACTCATATTGATTATAATATATTTTTAGACATAATACTTTATGATATCATCTAAATTATTTAATTTAATGGTTTACTATAAGTTTTACTATGGATGTAAAAACATAAAATTATTCACTCATTTACTCTGAATGGATAATGTTTATTCATAATGTCCAGGGAACATTTTGAAAATTTCATATGTTAGATTCATTATGAATAAATATATTTTTTATTATTATCCACATTCATATGAAAATTTTATTTGAATTATTATTTGATGGGTGGGGACCTCTTTGGCCCCTCGATGCATCAGTATGTGTCATGAGACAAACTACGGTATTGGTACATGTCTTTGACAGAAATGACTATTTATGGTTTTGGCATTAGGCCTTGATGGTATTGTTATGAGGTCGAAGATTTCTCATTACCTCATTATGATACTAGTAATAGAATGACCATGAGGTTATTCAACTAGTATAATACTCATTATTATGCTTTATTATTGAATTATTTATTCATATATTTCTTATCATAATATGTTCATGTTCATTTTTAATGGAATGCGTTTTATGGTATTCTACATGAATAAGTTTTATTTATATGATATATTCAATTGTATATCTTAACCTTACTGTGTATTTGAGCTCACCACTTTATTATGATTAATTTTTTAGGACATGAAAAAGTATATTATGAATGAACTAGAGGATAATCATAGAGTTTTGGATGTTCCCAATAAAAAATATGCGTTATATTTAATTTCCAGTTTTGATGTTGAAATAATTTATGTTTCTTGTATGCATATATACTGAACTACTCAGTCTGTTGGGATGAAAATCCTTTATTTATATGCCAATATAATAAATTAAGTCACTAGATAATGGAAACTAGGTTTGGGTCCTTACATTTGTATCCATACAGGTTTTGTAGAAACCCTAGAAACATGATTTAGGGATCATAGATTAGGAAAAAAACCCAATATTAGGATTTGAAGATAAAACATACAAGGAAATATTACATACTATTGTAAAGAATATATTAACTGGAAATTTCTCAAAAACAAATCCTTGTCCAGACACTACAAATGGATGTGGTTCTGCACAGATTTTCCTAGGATTAACAACTCTTATAATGAATTTTATGTTGGACATGGGGTATCTGGGAATATGACAACATGCCTTACTATGCACCTAGTTTGAAAAACCATTAGGATATTCCAAAGATAATTGATATTTTATTTAAAAGAATTTATGAAGTATTTTAATGTATATTTATCCCTAAAGAAACAGTGTTTATGATAATGAGATTAGAGAAATATATAATTTCAATTTATGATAATTATTTTTCTTTTTTGGGATTATATATTTTTAATTCATAACCTAGTCTAGTTCCTATCATTATTTAGAAATTGTTACCAGTAGAAGAAATTTAAACTACATGAACACATATGTCCCATGTAGGGATTTCCCACAGATATAATGTAATGATGTTGGCTCTGGTGGCGAGAAACATATAACTCTATAGGGAAAGCTAACTGAGGTTATGAAAAATAACTATAACCATATGAAGCATCTGGAAGCACACATTTTGGGAGCTATGTTATATCACCTTATATGAAATTATCCTCCATCAATTGTTAGGAAAATAAACCGTTTTGTACTGGAGTAGTGGATAAGTTTGATAGAGAACATATTTATCTCATTTTTATGTAAAGAAAGAGTGAAGGTTTTGTTGGTATTTTATCGACAATTGGGAGATAAGGACCAGTGGTGGTCTATAATCCAAAACACAAAGGAGGAGGAAAAATATAAGAAAATTAATGGATGTATTTTATAGAAAAAATCTATGAAAACATATATCCTTCATGAACAATGATATAATATAGAAAGGCAGTTTCGGAGTCTATTGAAAAAAGAGGATGAGTATTTTGAAAAGTATGTAGCTAAAATCATAAGGTTAGACCAAAAAAATGTAGCGAAGTACATATTTAATCCATGGAGGAAAATTTATCTATTCATGGATAGTTTAAAAGCATTACATTGAAGTGATTTAGTCTCCCAAAGTTTCTCTTCACATGATGATATAGTCTAATGAGCTATCAAGATATAAAATGAATTCTCTATGTCTTATGATTTTAAGGGAATGTAAGAGAATAATTGACAATATGGGAACTCTTGAAAATGAAGTAATGAAATGGGGAAGAAAGAAATAGTTTACCTTCCACCTTGTGATAATTTTGGTAAAAGACACCCTTGTAATTTCTCAAAGGGTATGAGATTTTTTTAACATTATCGAGAAAAAAGGCGACATATCACAAGATTGTAATTGGATGAAAGAAACCACCAATTTTATATTCTTCAATTTTAGGGAGAGGGTACATTATGGAAAATATTTTCCTAGGTGTCGAGGAAACTATAACTACCCAAACAATCATTGATGAAACATTCACTTGATGTAATAAAATGTATTATTATGTAAAAGGGTTATATAACATTTTCATTTATTTTGTTTTATTTTTTTAGATTTCAAAATACTGTTTATAAGGGTGATCTTCGCTAATATAGTCGTTGAACCATGATCACATGATTAGTATTAATATATGGATTTATCAAATATAATTTACTCAGACAAAGAATGTGATGGCCTCATCCACTTGACTTACAATATGAAGCCCATATGTCGGAGGTCGAAAAGGATGTGGAGTGATTGGGATTATCTCTTGAAAAAGAAGAATTCGAGCTTCAACATGTTGATCTCGAATGGAACCACCGA
Organism: Viscum album; assembly: GCA_963277665.1. NCBI lineage: Eukaryota > Viridiplantae > Streptophyta > Magnoliopsida > Santalales > Viscaceae > Viscum > Viscum album. Next base: position 1,317,516,676 of record OY728143.1, read on the forward strand.
TGAGAGATGTGGAAGTTGAAAGAGATTTCCCCCCAATCAATGTTATACAAGCCACCCCAAGAGTCTGTCACCATCTCACACCTTACCATTTGGTCTTATGTGGGTGTTATAAAGTGTTATACAACAATATCTTATAACTATGATTATGTGCATTATTTTTCTATATAATATTGAATATATATTCATTTTATTATTGTTAATTGGTAAATAGTCGTTAAAGTGAAAATTGTATTTTTAGTTAAAATTCAACTAAGGAATCTATTTTGATGAATTAAAAAAATTTTGAATTAAGTAATATTTTAAGAAAATATTATTATATTAAATTACTTTTTATTAAATTTAAATGATCATTTAATTTTATTGAAGTAATTGTAATTTTTGTTAAGGGTTGAAAGTCATTTTTTTCAAATCCCATGAATTTTTGATAATTTTTAGTTTTTATTTTATATGTAAAAATTAAAATATTTAAAAAATTCATTAGATAACATTAATATTATTTTTGGAATTAGGACATCGAAATTATCCAACGGTGTATTTTTCATAATTTTCTGAGATAGTAGAAGTTTTGGGTAAAAAATAAATACTGTTTAAATATATAATGTGTTTTATGACATCATAATGACCCAATAGTGATTTAATTAATTACTATAATAATTATGTTCATCCATTATATGTTTTAGAATTAAAATAATTTGATTTTGTATGTTTATTGATTAATTTTACAAAAATGTAGTGGAACCTTCATGGCATATAAAACATTTTGTCTTTTTAAATTATTTTCCTTGAGAGTGTGACACATATATACATAATAAACCCTATTCTTTTGAGATGTTCGTCCACTGTCATTGTAAGATATTTTTTTTCACTCACCTTTGGCAAAAACCGTGGTCAAAAACCAGGGTCGGGTATATTGTTTTGATTAGTTTAATGTGAGGTGACCCAATCCTAAATAATAAATAATTATATTTCCTTTAATATATAAACCCACCAAAGCTCCTACTTCCTCTTCACTAAATTCCATTGGATTTCTACCAACCCCTTCCCTCATCTCTCTAGAATCCCCCAAGGTTCCCCAGTCTCCCAATAATCCTTTCCCAAGCCTCTCTCAAGCTTATGGGATAGCTCTTCCAAGTAAGGGATTTCTTCCTTTCTCATTTTTGTCCAATTTCCATTGAGTTGTTATGTGCTTTTTTCAATTAAAAATATTGGGGTATAAATTTTCACCTCCACAATACATTCCTATTTATGTTTTGATGATGGTAGACCCATTTTTCTCTCATTAATGCCTCCCATATACACCTGTAACCTGGCCGAAATTTTGTGAGGGATTTCTCTAACCCCTTTTACATCCAAGTGATTATTTTATATTATGCATCTAAATTATATTAATTTTATTGGGGATTATATCTCTATGACCCCATTACTAAAAATTTCATGTACATATAATGAGACACCCATTTCACTCCCATTAACAATTTTCAGGAATCCTTCTGTCATGCCCTTATGCAACCGAAATTTCACCACATTTTTTCATGCCAGCATCATTGTGTAGTGAATACCATATGAATATCTCTATCAAGAGTATTCAAATTTATACCAATATACATATTTATTTTAACTATCATTCATTTTTTCTAAATTACGTATTCATGGAATAACTTATGTTGTTGATTGATTCAATGTTCTAAGATCCATGTGCACACTTATACTTGAAATGCAATTTTTAAGAAGGATGTGCCCAAATAGTGCTATAATGCCTTAGAAAAAGTATAATATCATGATACATCAAGATCAATGACTGTTGAATCATGTTAATTCATGTGAAACGATATTTTACTCACGCTTCATGTGTAATGAGGGTTTGCACGTGATCCATGTACAATGAGCCTGGGCTCATGCTAACTTCCAGGTTAAGTGTTGTTGCCACATTTTGATGTTATGATTATCATGACTTATCATTCCTTTATGTTAATTTTTCCTTGGTGCATCATTGAGATGCATATTGTCTAACATGTATTGTATTCCTCAATTTATTCCATGTTTATTACCTTATTGGGCTTCATTTCACACTATTGTCTTATGAAAGTCCTCAGGTTACCCCATGAAATGTTATGAACAAGGGAATGTAGTGGTCATGTAAAGGAAGTATTCAATAAAGATTTTGTATTTTATGTTTTACGTTATAATGTAATTATCTTAAGCCCCAATGGAACTAGATCTCTCTATCTTCTATGTTGTATCATGTGAAGTTTAGGTAATAAATTATGTATAAGTATGCAATAAAGAGAAGGATTGTTAAAGGTGGTATCAAAGGGAGGTTCAGTTATTTTTAGGATCCGGATTAGAAAAACCTAGTGAATCCTTAGAGACAAGACTAAGTATAATAAATACATACCTATGTTTTGGTGGTTATTGAGTAAGTGTTTTATCATGAAAATATATCCCTATTTTGGATACAAGAATGTAGAGGCAGCTCTGGCACAAATGTACCTAGGGGTGAAAACATTAAAAAGGAGTTTTGGGTTTTCCCCATGGTATCCTGGTACAGGAAAATGGTCCTTGATGCACTCTTGGTTACGAACCTATCATGGGATATGCATTGGTATATTCACAAGCATAGTATGAACCATTATTAAGGAATATAAAAAAATCCCTTTTGAATATTGGTTGGATAACATAGATTTAAGCCTATAGATTCATAAAATAAGGAAATAAAAGAAATATATAAGTCATCTATTTTCCCCTTGGATTACCTTTTAAGTGTTACCTCAAACATTCGCTTTTATTCCATCAAATAGTTTTTAATAGGAGGACATGGGTTAAAAATCAATGTGAAGATCAATGTGATGACTGTGATATTTATATTCCTAGTGTGATGGGAGTAAGAATCATGAACTTTGTCTTGATAATCTCTAAGTTAACTCATTATTTGAATAGGAACATGGGTCATGAAGAATGATAAACCCCCCATAATAATGAACAGGTCTCTATAGAATGCTTCATGAGAAAAATACCTTATACATTTAATGAATCATCTGATCCCTCAATCGCTGAACAATGGATCAACTCCATCGAAACGATTTTTCCCATCATTCAATGTTCCAAAAAAGATATGGTTCTCCATGTGGCATATCATTTGGAGCGTGAAGATGATCAATGGTGGGGATTGATCAAAAATAAGAAACCTGTGGAGTAGATCGCTGTGTTGGAATATAAGGATTCCCAAAATCTGTTTTTGATAAATATTATCCATTCATTCTTCAGCTTAAGATGGAAAGGGACATACTTTCTCTCAAGAAAAAAAGATGACGGATCCATCATAGTGTGTGTGGAAAAATTTACCAGGATTTCACTATTATTATTTGGATTTGTAGTTTCCTTTGATTATAAGGTTGACTGCTTCTTTGGTGGGATAAAATATAGCTTGCAGAGTACCCTGGCGATCCGCAACTTAAAAAACAATAATGAAATTTTCTGATGTGCCGTCAAGGTTGAAATGGAGATTGATGAACCTCATGGGTATCATGGGGATAAGAAACATAAGGTGGACATCAATTATAGATGTCTGATGGATAAATAAAATGCTTCTAAGAATATCTAGTACCCCACTTTCCAGTTTTGAGCAAAGAAGCACCCTAGAAATCGTTTGAAGGGGACGAGGAAATGATTTAGGTGTGGAAGAGAAGGGCACCTGGCTATTAACTATCAGAAAGAAAAACCCACGACTGAAATAGAGTCGAGGAATAATTTGTTTGACTCTCAATGCATTATTCATTTCATCAACTACAAATAACAAGATAATCTTGTAAATCAATTCCCTAAGACAAGGGTATTTAAGTAATCCAACAAACTCTAAGGCAGCATGGGCGATATTTTTCCACTACTACTGTCGAAGTGAACTCCAACAATGATGTGGTTACAAGTACAATAGTTATTGATTCAATAATAGAGAACGTCATTTTTTATTCTGTTTATACACAATCTTTTATATCCTGGATGTTTATTAGTACAATCTCACAACAACCACAAATCATGGAATTAATTATATCAGTGAGTATGACAATTGGTAAAATCATTGCATCCCATAAATATATCTCACCCCCTATCATAATAAATGGATTGATATTCCCGGTGAACCATATAATACTCCCACTTGTGGAATTTGATGCTATTATTTGCATGGATTTATTTTCCCTATATAAAACAAACATTAATTTCTTTAAGAGGGAAATCACTCTATATGTGAAGAATCGAACCCAGATTCTATTCAAGTGCAAGGAGGAATATTAATCTTCTATGCCCCCATCATCTCATGAATAGTTATTACTTCACTATGAGAATTTACATATTGCTCAGATGATTGAGTCCAAGGAAACAACCATCCTTGTAGGAATTCATATTGTGAGGGAATTTCTGAAATTTTTCCTGAGGAATTTCATGGTCATCCACATAGAATTGATGTTGAATTTTAAATTGACCATATACATAGGGAATTTCAAATATTCAAGACTCCATATTGAATGGATATTGTGGAGATTGAGGATATAAATAAAAAACTACAAGAGAATCTGGATAAAGGATTTATACGCTCAAGTGCATGACCATGGGGTGCACTAGTCCTCTTCATCCTAAATAATTATTGTTCAATGTGCCTCTGCATCGATTATTTTGAGATTAACAAAATAACAATAAAGAACTATTACCCTATCCCTTGAATTGATAACATGTTTGCTCATCTATGTGGGTCACAATAATTCTCCAAGGTAGATTTTTGGTCGGTATATTATCATGTTTGGGTGAAGAAGGATGCTATCTACAGGAAAACTTATCATACAGGATACAGGCACTATGAATTCATACTAATGCCTTTCGGACACACTAATATTGAAGCAATATTCATAGACATGATGAATTGAGTCTTTAGAGATTTTCTCAACAAATATTAAGTATTCTTTATAGGCAATATTCTAATATACTCTAAAACCAAGGAGGATCTTGTGGAGAATCTAAGAACTGTACTAGAGACCTTGCAGAAGGAGAAGCTCAATCAAAAGTATAGAAAGTGTGAGCGCTGGTTGAAGGAGGTCTCATTATTGGGCCATATAATCCCCTGAAATGTTATATCTATGGATCCTTCCAAGATAGCTAAAATTAAGGGGTCTCCTTCACAACCATCGGTAACAAATATCCATAGCTTCTTGGGTTTTTCTAGATATTATCGACCATTTGTGAGAAATTTCTCCTGATTGTCCCACCCTCATACCAATCTAACTCAGAAGGTAGTAATGTTCTCATGGAGTGACGAATGAAAATAAATCTTCAAGGAGTTGAAAAGAAGGCTTATCACTGCACTCGTTATAACTTTACCCACAAGTGGAAAACTTTTTGTGGTATTCAGTGATGCATTGAAGAAGGGAATGGGATATGTGTTTATGAAAAATTATAAATTCATTACCTACACTTCAAGGAAATTGATCATTCATGAGAAGAACTATCCAACACATGATCTGGAGTTGGATACGGTGATCTTTGACATAATAATTTAGTGCCATTATATATTTTTGGAGAAGTGTGAAATATATATGGATGACAAAAGCCCCATGTATATATTTACATAGAAAGAGTGGAACACGCACTAATGAATATGGATAAAACTAATCAAGACAATTATTTCTCAATCATTTACCACCCTGGGAAAGAGAACAAGGTGGCAGATTCTCTAAGAAGAAAGCACCTAAAGAATATATCATTGATTATAATTGAGAAGGATCCAATCTTTTTAGATTTTATGGAGATGGAAAAGGGAATCATAAAGAAGGGAACATCATCAATCCTTTCACAAATTATTTCTCCTCTGTCTCATTTGAAAAGGATAGAGGATGCTCAAAAATATAATGAGGTAATACAAAAAAATGTGGAAGCTATTAGAAAATTGAAATCATTGTAGTTCAATGTTAATGAAGATGGAGTTGTGAGATTTGAGAAATGATTATGTGTTTCATCATGTATAGATCTGAATAATGAACTTTTTGATGATGCACATAGATCAAATTTCCCTATTCACCCAAGAAACAAAAAGATGTATCGAGGACTCAGAGAGAATTATTGGTGTGATAATATAAAGAAAGAGATCGTTGATTATACATCAATGTGCCTGGTGTGTCATCATGTGAAGGGAGAGAGGAAAAATTATATGGGGATGATGCAATAATTTCCCATACTAGCATGGAAATTGGATAACATCATCATGTAATTCATCACCGGACATATGAAGACATCCAAATGCATAAATCTAATCACGGTTTTTGTGGATCCTTATATAATGTTTTCACAATTCATTGAAATTCAGGAGGATTTATCATTAGATCAACTGGCACATATATATATCGTTATTGTGGTAAGGCTGCATGGAGTACCACTATCTATTGTATTTGACTGAGAACCATGATTCACCTCTACGTTTTAGAAGAGTATTCAACATGCTCTTGATATTGAAATGAACATTAGTATACCCTATCATCCTCAAACTGATGGCCAATCTTAGAGAACTATTCATGATGTCGGTTGATATGTTAAGAGCATGTTCAATGGACTTTAAATTAAGATTGAATCAGCATCTTCCTTTGGTAGAATTCTCCTATAATAATAGTTTCAATTCAAGAAAACAAATGGAACCTTATGAAGCCTTGTATGGGAAGACATAGAAAACACCAGCATGTTGGGATGAATTTGTAGAGTGTAAGCTTTTAGTACTGGAAATGGAAGAAGAAATGGTGGAGAAGGCTGAAAACCATTTAGCAACATATCATGAAATCCCATAGTCGACAGAAGAGTTATGCTGATAATTTTTGACGACACCGTTAGTTCAATGTTAGAGAAATGGTATTCCTATGAATATATCCATGGAATAAGGTCATCATTTTTGGAAAGAATGGGAAGTTAAGTCCTAGGTACATTGGCCCCTTTGAAATTCTTGATCATGTCGGGGTTTTGGCCTATCGACTAGAACTACGACCTAACATGGACAATGTACATGATGTCCTTCATGTATCCCTCTTAAGGAAGTACATTCCTAACCATTCAACTATATTCTCTTTAGAGGTAATACAATTAAAGGATGATATTTCCTACAAGGTGAAACCAGTGATGATCTTACATCCTATGGAAAAAGTAAAACTAATTAAGACAATGCCCCTCATGAAGGTGTTGTGCCAAAATCATAAGCTTGAAGAAGCAACATAGGAATCAGAGGAAGTGACGAAATTGAGTTACCCTCATATTTTTAGTGTGGGTAAATGAATTTTTGATGGAGAAATTTCTTATGGGGGGGACGATTGTAACATCCCAAACATTCATTAAGGAAAATTCCACTTATTCTAATTAAATGAATTATTTTGATAAATGGATATATAACAAATGAACTTATTTTGTTTTATGTTTCTAGATTTTTAAATACCATTATGAATTGTGACCATTTCTAATATATCCATTAAATAGTGATCACATGATTAGTATAAATATTGGGCATTAAAAAATCCAATTTACTCAAATAATTGAAGCGATGGCCTCATCTAGTAGACTCGCCCCGTATGAAGACCATCTGTCGGAGCTCGGAAAGGAGGTTGAATCATTGGTCCTTTCTATTGACCAAGAACAAGTGGAGCTTAAACATGTTACGCTTGAACAGAAATACATATTTTAAAATAAGAAGGTGATAGAAATTACCACTCGAGCAATGTATCCTGAATCACCCTAAGAGTCTATCACCAACACATAACAAACCCTTTGGTCTTATGCGAGTGTTATAAGGGGTTATGTAACAATACCTTATCCCTATGATTATGTGCATTGTTATTTTATATATAATTTAATATACGTTCACTTTGTTATTTTTACTTTGTAAATAGTTTTTAAAGGGCATATAGTATTTTTAGTTACTATTCAACTAAAATATTTATTTTTCTAAATTAAATGATTTTTGAATTAAAAAATATTTTAATTAAAGATTATTTATATTAAATTACATTTTATTAAATATAAATGATCTAATAATTTTATGAAGGAAATAGTAATTTTTGTTATGGCTTGAAAGTTGATTTTATAAAAACCCATGAATATTCGATAAATGTTGATTTTTATTTTAAAAGTAAAAATTCAAATTTGTATAAAATTATTTATATAAAATGTATATTATATTTGTAATCAGGTGGTCGATATTATCCAATGGTCAATTTTTCCTAATTTTTTGTGACAGGAGAATTTTTGGATAAAAAATAAAGACCTTTTAAATATATAATGTGTTTTATGAAATCATAATGACCCAATTGTGATGTAATAAAATAATATAATCATTATAATTATAAAATAATTGTTTTGACAATAAAATAATTTGATTTTGGGTTTATTTGATTTATTTTACAAATCATTAGTGTACCCATCATGGCCTATAAAACATTTTGTCATTTTAAATTGTTTTCTTGGAGTGTGGGACTCACCTCCACATAAGAAACCCTATTATTTTAAGGTGCCCGTCCATTGGCCTTATAAAATATTATTTTACACCACCATTTTTCAAAATACAAGGGCAACAACCATGGGCTGGTTTGTGGTTTTGATTAGATTAATGTAAGGTGTCCCAAACCAATATAATAAAGAATTCCCTCTCCCTTCCTATATAAACCCTCCCAAGATCCCACTTCCTCTTCACTAAAATACTTTGTAGTTTGACCAACCCTTTACCTCATTTCTCTAAATCCTCCAAAGGTTCCTCAATCTTTCATGAAGCCTCTCTCAAGCCTCTCCCAAGCATTTGGGATCGCACTACCTTATAAGGGATTTCATCCTGTCTCATTTTTGTCCAATTTTCTTAATGTTTTTATTCGCTTTTGTTTTCAATTAAAAATGTTGGTGTATGATTTCGATCCTATCCCATAATTCCCTATTTATGTTTGGATGATGGGAGACCCCTTTTCTCTCATTAATTCCTCCCATGTACACCCATTACCATGCTGAAATTTCATGAGAGATTTCTCTTTCCTATTTTACCTCTACATAATTATTTTGTTCTATGCATATAAACTGAATTATGATTGTTGGTAAATATATATAGATGAACCCTTATTTTCCATTTAATTTACATATGATGATTCACCCATTTCGCACTCTTCAACCATTTTCGTGAATCCTTATGTCACGCCATTATGCTGCTGAAATTGCATTGCATTTTTTGAAGCCAATATCATTGTGTAGTGAATACCATACCTATCACGACCCGTCCTCGGGGCCCGTGTCGTGACTACCCCAAGCCCGCCTTCCATAGGCCAGGGGTTGGCGACTAGCACCAAGGTGTAAATCCCAGAAAAAGGGAAGGCATTGCCTTTGTAATGTAACCAAACACCACAGATCAAGCAAGCAAAAGAAGTAAAAACTAAGTAAAAACCGGTACAACGGTAAGTGCGGAAAAGTAAGTGGGCCAGTATAGAAACCCAAACTGAAAATAAAGTACAACTGGAAAGGGAAAACAACAACTGAAAAGTAAAGCCGAAACGTCGAGCTGTCCACTGGAAATCCCACCTGAAGGGTGGGTACAGAAAGCCTCCACTACTCCTTGGGTCCAGCCGACAGCTCTGAGTACATCCCACCTAGAGGTCCACCTTCAGGTACCATCATGCTCTACAAGCCTCCACCACGATCAGCGCTGTCTGTCATCTACAAACAACACAACTTAGTGCAGGCATAGCCCGTGCATGGGTGAATATAAGCAACTCAGTAGGGACCTCGAGACCCCCGAAGGTCTCCCAGAATACACAAATTATAAACCACAAAGGAAAGATACAATCACGAAGTAACATCCGACACGGCTTAGGTATATGCCCATACATATACCTAAGTCATCAATTCTCACTCGGCTCCAACATCCGAGCTCAAGTAAAACCCAGTCCACACAGGAAGGCAAAACGTAAATCCACACAGGATAGCGCAACACAATCCACAAAGGAAAGTAAACAGGATTCAGCTCACACTGGTATACTTCTTCATATGATGATAAAGATGACCAGATATTGCCACTAATTCCTCTAAGCCATCGAACCAACAAAGGATTGATATGTACTAAACCTTGAATTGACCCACAAAGGATATGACCCACAAAGGATCTATAGGTAACTAACCCCTGCAATGACCCACAAAGGCTCTGACCCACAAAGGATCGATAGGTAACTAACCCCCGCAAAGACCCACACAGGATCAGACCCACACATGATCTGTAGCCGCTGGACCATATAGGACCGCTGAGCGCTGACACAAACAGGATCGGTAGCACTGACCCACAAAGGATCGCTGATTGTTGTAGTCTTCACCATCGAATCCACTGAGGATCTCTACATAGTCGTCGTCGTCCCAGTAGCAGTTGCAGCCAGCTCTAGGGTTACCGCACACAACAAGCTCGTTCGGGAGGGTCCGCTCCACGATCCAAGAGACCGATACATCAATTGACACATAGTCCAGAGTTTATGTATCCAAAATTCCGTATCGTCAACAGGAACTCAACATCATAGACAGCGCGTCAATCAAACACCCAGTCTGAGAGTTATTTGCTTTTTTGTCCCAGGGGCCCGGTTGGTTTTTAAGTCAAAACCAACCCGACTATAATCCACCTGCGTCCAAACCTTAGGCGGAGTAATCCAAATGATCTGTCTCACATAGAGTAATTCAATAAAGTCGATGGCACGTCAATCGGACGTCCGAAGCTCAAGATATGAGTGTTTCCGCTCCGAGGTCCCGGTGTGTTTCGTGTACGAACCAACCCGGCCAAACCCAAAGTATTCTGAAACCTTGGGTATAGTATACCTAAACGACCGTCTGGATCCAAGGATCACATAACCACTGACGGTGCATCGTTCGGAGGCTCGTAGCTCATGTTATGAGAAAAAGACCAAAAAGGTCCGAGAATGGGGGGTCTAGGCCCGGACCGACCCGGCCCAAACCCCCCTCGGTCGGCCCGACCCCGGTCGACCCAACCAGGGTCCGGGTCCGACCCGGCCGGCGCGGCGCGGCCCAGCCAGGGTGGCTCGGCCCGGCCTGGGCGCGACCCGGCCCGGCCGGCGCGGGCGCGGCCCGGTCGCCTGGCGGCTCGGCCGTAACGGCCAAGCGGGTGCAAGGGGGCGCCGCCCCCCTTGATGGTTCCGCAACCCCGCGTGGGGGGCCGCCTCTCACCAACAGACGCGGCAAGGCCGCGTCCTTCCTCCGCAGTCCCGGGCGACCACAGGACCGGCCAGCGCCGTCGCGACAGGTCTTTCCGGCGGCGTGTCGGGCGCCGCCGCTTCCTAGCGGTCAGCCGCTGCCGGCCGTCAGCGCCGCCGTGCCAGCGTGGCGCGCTGGCGGGGGCTTCCGTGGACAACCAGACATGCTCCAGTGGTATGGTTTGCCTGCGGTTTGTGCCTACGGCTCTCTCAGGATCCAAACTCTGCTGCGAAGGCCTCCAATCACCATTCTGTTCCCATTTCGTAAATGCCATTACACCACGCATCAATGAAAAACTGCGGAGGGTTGTCAGGCCGTGTTCATTTGGACCGCACCCTCCGCGTTAGGTGATAACAATTGGGAATAATATTCAACACATGAAAACATAACAAGGCACATTTTTAATAAATTAAAATTGAACTTTGATCTGGGTTCTTTGTTTTAGAAGGAACAACCAAGGGAATAAATGTTATTCTCAAATAAAACCCCTACCTCGTGCCTGTCTTCGGACGAGAGTTCTTCGCAGAATTGACCGTCGCGGAAGAAGAGGATCGTCGCGTCGTAGAAGGGCATTGTGTCGTCATGGAAGGGTATCGCATCGAAGATCTCTGAGGGTTTACGAAAACACACATATTTAATTTCACGGATTAAATCCATGTTAAGTATAAAATCCACAAAGGAAAATTTAAATGATCTGAAATCTCTTAACTCAAACAGTTGATGATCTAAGATTGTTGCGGGGAAGAACGTCACAGAAGAAGCGTCATGGAAGTAGAATTATTGGCATCATGGAACATGGAGTCGCATCGTCGATCTCCGAGGGTTCGACGTTCTATGCGTTCTTCGTGTTCTTCGCGTTCTTTGCATTCTTTGCGGAGCGGAATGAAGGTACAGATTCTCCAAATCCTCTAAACAATCAACCCGTCAAAAAAAGGAAATGTGTTGGTCTTATTTTATTATTATGACAACAGTTTGAAAACATGTTAAGAAACGAACCATTAATTCAGTGAATTAATGGTAATAACTTAACTATCCATTTAATAGGAGCGTTTAAGAGTTTTAGAAAACGCCCCAGTTGACATTCCTTAATGAGGAGTTTTCGTGGGTGCATTACTCAGAGGAAAAGAAACGGTGGGGCTCGTGCGGGCCCCACCTAACAAATATCCTACCAAGATGGTAGGATATTTTGGATTTCACCCTATCTCCTTCAACTAGATCAAGTGGATTTATGTGGATTTTATGTGGCCTTCAGTGAAATAAAAATAAAGTTGTCGCACCATGTTATTTTATTTCTTAACTTAACCCCCAAAAATTTAAAAACCACACCCGAGAAAACGCAACTCCAGAAGAGGCGTTTCTAAGCAAATACCGGTGCTTCGATTCCATCGGTACCCTCAGAATTTGATTCTGAGCACCGGTTCAAAAGATAGAAAAACTCGCTCATTCGTTCACTGAACGTACCCGAGCCAAACTTCGGAAAATGATTCCTGGCACACCGGGCCTCAGAATCAGGTGCCGTCAGAAACTGCGTTCCTGTAACATTCAAACGATAATTAAGAAACAAATTTCCTTGAAATTTATGGGTCTCTAAATCACTCCCACCTCAGGGATTTACGTCCCCGTAAAGATACATCATAAACTAGGGAACAAATTTTGTTACTGAGCACGCATCTGAGCCTCCCGCTTCCATGTGCTCTCCTGGAGGTTCCCGTGATGCCATCTGATGCTCGCTAGAGGAATCGATCGTCCACGTACGACCATCTCCTGTCGACCCTTGATCTCTACCAGAACCTCCACAAAATTTGACCCATCAACAATGTCTAGCTCCCCATGGTCAATGATATGCATCGGGTCATGCACGTATCTCCTCAGATGAGACACGTGGAAGACGTCGTGCACCCGGTGCAACTGAGGTGGTAGATCCAGGTGATAAGCCACCTCGCCGATCCTTATGAGGAACTATAATGGTCCGATGAAGTGTGGATACAACTTGTCGCCTTGGCCAAATCTCTGTAAACCACGTCGAGATGAGACACGCAAGAAAACGTGGTCGCCATCCTCGAACTCTAGTGGCCTCCGCCTCTTGTCAGCGTAAGACTTATGCCGGCTCTGAGCTATCCTCATCCTCTCTTGGATGACCTGGACCTTCTCGGTCATGGCCCAGACCATCTCTAGTCCCACAAGTGCTGACTCCCCAAGGCCTGTCCAGCAAAATGGAGATCTGCAAGGTCTGGCATACAACGCCTCGTATGGTGTCATCCCGATGGTGGAGTGGTAGTTGTTGTTGTATGTGAACTCTACCAAGGGTAGGTGGTCCTCCTACCTATGACCAATGTCGAGGAAACATGCGCCGAGCATGTCCTCGAGATTCTGAATGGTCCTCTCTATCTGACCATCTGTCTGAGGGTGAAAGGTGGTGCTTAGTTGTAGATGCGTCCCAAATGCCTCCTCTAACCCCTTCCATATCCGGGAAGTAAAGAGAGCATCTCAATCGGTGTGATAAGTGATGGAACACCATGAAGTCGTACAATCTCCTAAACGTAGAGACGTTCCAAGCTCTCCACTGAGCCCTGCTCTCAGATAGGTAAGAGGTGAGCCGACATGGTGAGTCGGTCGACAATCACCCAGATGGAGTTGTGACCTCTATAAGTGAATGGAAGTATAGTCACGAAGTCCATAGATATTCCGTCCCACTTCCACTCTGAGACCTCCAAAGGATGTACCAAGCCTGCTGGTACCAGATGCTCTACCATCACCTGCTGGTAGGTGAGGCATTGTGAAACGAACTCTGCCACAGCCTTCTTCATGCATGGACACCAATGCTGTCGTCTACGATCCTGGTACATCTTCACCACTCCAGGATGTACCGCCAAAGGAGAAGTTTAAAACTCTCTCAGCACCCCCCCCCCCCCCCCGTAATGCAACTTGTACCATGGTACGTCCTCTGAAAAGGACGTCGTGCTCTGCTGAAAAGGAGAAACAATCAGGTTCCTGTCCTGAGGATATCTGTGCACGCCGCGTCTCACAGTCAGCGTCCCACGCTGTGCCTCTCTGACCCACTGTAGTAGTGGAGGAGAGACTGTGAGTGACTGAAGGAAGGATGCTCCATCTCTATCCGTAAAGGATATCCGCAAAGCGGCTAGCTGCTATGTCACCTCCTCGAGTAGATGAATGCATGTCCTCATGCTGAGAGCATAAGCTACTACATTCCTCATCCCATGAGTAATGACTACCTCATAGTCATAGTCCTGGAGAAACTAGAGCCATCGCCGCTATCTCAGGTTCAGTTCCTTCTGAGAGAAGATGTACCTGAGGCTCGGATGGTCAGAAAAGACCGTTAAGCGCTCGCCCATCAGATAGTGTCGCCATGTCTTCAGAGCGAAGACCACTACTGCTAACTCCAGGTCATGGGTAGCGTAGTTCTTCTCATGCGGCCTCAACTGACGTGATCCATAGGTGATCACTACCCGCTTTTGGATCAGGACACGTCTGACTCTGGTCCCTGATGCATCGCAGTAGACTACGTACCCTATCCCCTCCTCCGGCAACCTCAAGATAGGTGCGCTGGTCAACCTCTGTCTTAGATCCTGAAAGCTCTGCTGTCATCTGTCTGAACACACAAAGGGTTTCCCCTTCATCGTCAAAGCTGAGAGTGGTGCTGCAACTCTAGATAAGTCTGGAACAAATCTCTGATAGTATCTAGCTAGTCACAAGAAACTCTACACCTCCGTCATGCTCTTGGGTGGCTCCCAAGCTAGAACTGCCTCGATCTTCGCAGGATCCACTACAACTCCCACCTCAGAAATGAAATTCCCCATGAAGTGGACCTCACGTATCCAGAACTGACACTTCGACAGCTTTCCATAAAGGTGGTTCTCTCGGAGTGTGTCTAGTACAACTCTCCTGTGGTAGGCGTGCTCCTCCTCCGTCGTCGAGTAAATCAAAATGTCGTCGATGAATACTACGACAAATCGATCGAGGTATGGCTGAATGATCCTATTAATGAGGCCCATGAACACCACTAGAGAATTTGTTACGCCGAATGGCATAACCAAGAAATCATAGTTGTAACACCCCGAGCTTCCACGATATGCTTCTCATTCAATAATGCAATAGCTTGCATTGTACGCAACTTCGAGTTCTAAAACACCGCGACTAATCAAAGTATCCATTATGAATAGTAATAACCACTTTCTAAAATTATAGAAATTTTATATTTCAAAATGGGCTTCATTTTTTCGGAATATCGAAATTATCCTATGTTGAATTTTTGGTATTTTTCTGAGAACTTCTAATTTTTTATGAATAGTGAAAATCACTTAAAACAACTTTTTTAATCAAAATAATTTGAAATGATAAGTTATAATTTTTAGTGGTTTTAAAGTATAATTAGAATATATTTTTACAATTTTATCCAATGGTGGTCATTAGAATTAATTTAACATTGAAATTGGACATAAACAATTGCCAATCTTTTGATATAAATTGTTTCTTAAAAACACTCTATTTGTTGTAACAGCGGGAATTAATAATAAAATTAATTAATGCAACTTAAATGTTTGGAATTTTGTAAAATAGACATCATTTTTGAATTCGGAATATCAATTATAGCTTAGGGTGAAATTTTGGCTTTGTTCTGAAAAACTTCAATTTTTGATGAATAGTGAAACCACTAAGTGGTAGTTAAATAACTGATATTTCATTTAAATGAAATATTACCACTTCTGTGATTTTATTTTCAAAAATCTGACATACATGGTTGTCATTAAAAAGTAAAATGTGGTTCAATGAGAATAAAATAATTTTTTGGTGAATAGTAACTTTTAAGTTCTTAAAAGCGATTAGAGGTAATTAGTGTAGTTTAAGGTAAAATTAATGTTATAATAATATGAGATGAGCATGAAACTTGTACTAATCCTATTGGATGAGTCATGGCCGACCAAGACAACCCATGGGTCAACTTGGGGACCCCATGGAGCCACTTTAGTTAGAAAATGACATAAACACCTTTTATTTAATGTTAAAGTAAAAAAATGACACAAACATAAAATGTTTTACTAAAACAATTTTTACGTGGGGTTACACAAGTCCAAATTTTTATTATAAATATTCATTAGAAAGCTAAAAATATTTACTACATCATAGTATTTGTTTTATAATTTTTAGACATTATATAAATTAAATTATTTAGGACATCATGATGATGCAGCGATGACCTCATTATTTAACGATTCAAATAAAATGGGAAGATAATGAAATATCCAAGGCTTACACTTGTCCAAAGCCTATTGGATGAGGAGATTTCGAACCCTTATCACCTTAGCCACAAATTATATAAGTTTGGGACCTTTAGAAACCGAAAAGCATTGTATAATTGAATAACATTTCATTACTTTCCAAAAGTGCCCCTCGTCTCCACTTATAAAAGGCCCCCACCTCTCCCACCTCATTTACACTTTCAAGCCATTTGGCTCGGCCAAACTCTGCCCAAATACTCTCCCAACTTCCCCCTCTTACTCCTAGAAGCCTTACATTTGGCAGAACTCTTCCCAAGGAAGCCTTTTGCTCAAATCAAAAAGAGTTACCCAATTTTGAGGTAATGTCTTTTCTAATGTTGTTTTGTTTTACTTTTCTTCTACAACCCCCTAAACTCTTTTTATTCATTTATTTTGTAACAACACCAGTATCCTTCAATATAATAGGATGTGGTTATAATAAGTATTCTAGATACACTTACACACACCTACATCTAATGGTTAAAGAACATACGGTTTCTGTGGATGGCGAATTTCTGCCTCACGAAACGATGATTGTTCAACACTCATATAACACCTTCAAAGGTGGCCATTAAGATGTCACTATTTTTATATATGATATATAATATGTTTATGTTTTACTTATGCTTCTGTATTTCTCATTTATGGAGTGCTTTATGATTTCCATTATGGGTAAAACGCGATAATTTCATTTTAGGAAGTGGGGACTACCGCCCCCTCAAAGTGATTTGAATCGTTAATGCCATATGTGGGAAGTATAAAGGATGGAGTAAATGGTATTATACACTATATTATATTGGAATTATATTATACACTTATATCATTATGATTTAGTTCCATTAAATATGAAATAGAAATGAAAGTAGCGTTCATGCGTACGCACGGCTTACCGTCTCCATGAACGGTGCATTTCATTTCTTACCTCTAAATGTTACGTAATATTATAAATGAATGTATATACTGGATATATATGATATATATGACATCTAAATCATGAATATAATTCTGGAGATAATGGATATTCTACCACATAAACAACTTGTAATTATAAGAAATTTATTGTTGACTAAAGTAACAAAGATCGACAAAATGACCGTTATTAACTTAAATAATTGCATAATGTTCATAACATTGTAATAAGTGATATAAAAAGGATAATGAAATTAAAAATGGTTCTTAATAAGGTATATATTAACTCTAGTTTATTATTCAGGAGGTTAAAGAATGGTTGAGTCAAGTCGGACACGAGGTAAGAGAACTTCTTAACCCAACTTCCATTCTTTGGGTTAATCTCCTACTTTCAAATTATGTCATGATATTATTATTTCTTATTTTGTATTCTTTATGTGTACCTATAGTGAATACACATAATAGATCTATTTTATTTTAAAAATGATCTTTTTAAGGACTTCGTCTCAATCTCCTTTTATTGAGGCATATTTGGTTTTATACACAACTTTCTTTTATACGGTGTATAAACCCCTTTGACTTTTACGTTTATTCAAAAGGAATATTTTTTATACGAAGCGTTTTGCTAAACGACAAAAGGGAATGTTTTTCTTTCCGTACATATGCGGAGACAATGACTTCTCCGCCACCGTGACCATTATTTGACTTTCGGCTTCCTCTACAAGCCATCATTTTTTTTAATGAAAAATAAATACAAAGTTTTAACGTTCTTTTATTTTGGTATTGAAAATGGTTTTTAAAGCGTTTTTATCATATCAAAGTGTTGTATTGATATCTTGTGATTGAAATGTGGAAATGTTATGTTTCCTTTATGCATGTTTTATGTGATACTATTATGTTATGGTTTATGATATGTTTAAACCTATTCATATGAGGAATGCATTGGACTTAATAAGTGACGGGTGGAGCCCACTATAGCTCCTCGATGCATCGGCAGGTCTCATGAGACAAAATAGTGTCATGGAACGAGACCTTGACAAAATCTTATTTGTGGTCTTGGCACGAGGCCTTGACTACGTGGATATGATAGTCTGGCATTATGCATTCCATCATTATGAAAGTGGTTATTGATATTGCATGTGATTATTCGACCAGTAGAATATCCATGTGAAGAAGTAAATGGCATTATATCATTTTACTTTTGCCATATTATGTTTAAGTTCAAGTTTAAAAGGCTTTTGTTTTAGTTATACATTTCCTTAAATGTTAATGTTTATTTATGAAAGCTTCTGCTATATTGTTATCCTTACTGATCATCTGAGCTCACCCCTTTCAATGTTTTAATATTTTCCAGGATGTGAAGAAGTATTTTATGAATGACCTGCAGGGATTGTCAGAAGAGGATATGAGTGTGGTCTATGGAGACTTTGTTATTGTAGTTTTTCACTTTATAATGTAATGTAAGACTTATGAATGTATCTAGTGTTTCCAAGGCTACTAAACTAATCGGTCTTTCGAGACTTGATCTTTTGTGATCATGCCAATGTTACGAAGTAATGCACCGACTCTGGGTAGCTGGGGTCGGGGCGTTACAGTTGGTATCAGAGGCAGTTTAGTACTAACCTTGGAAGCTAGATTTAGATAAACTCTGATTAGAGCACATAGCCCGAAGATAGACTTTGAGGATTAGTATAGAAAAACTTCCTAGAATTTTGGTATTATAGATATTTTGTGAGTTTTCCGAGGAATACATCCCTGTCTGGATACGAGCAGGTAGAGGTGGCTCTGGCACAGATGTACCTAGGGGTAAAACCCTAAAACACCGCTTTGAGCTAGACTCGAATGGGAACTGGTGCACAAAAATGGGCCTTGCTGAACTCTTGGTTACGATACTCCCGGGGGATATGCTTAGGATAATTCCCATTTTCTTTACAAACCACTATGAACGGTTATGAGTATATACATTCTCAAATAAAACCTTTTTATGATTATGGATTATATCCATAAATAGTCCAATTTATGTTAAGTATTTTATAAGTATGGAATTATGTATTTTGATTCATAAACTAATCTAGTTTATGCCATTGTATAGAAATGGCGCCCAGTAGAAGGAATGTGAACTCCAGCAGTACGTATGATCCAAAGAGTAAGAAAGATCGTATCTTTCACGGTATTAATCCAACATTTCGAAGGGAAATAGTCTCCCATTTGTTCTCAACATATGAAGAAATAGTATCATGTGTTAATTAGATAATTAAAGAATTCTCTGAGTCCTATGGCTTTGATGCGAAGCAAGAGACGAAAGGGATGGAAGAGAGAATGATGGATAAAGGGATGAGGGGAAAGAAGAATTTTCGAATATGCGGTAATTGTGGGAAGAAACATCATGGAACATGCCTAAAGGGAATGGGAGTTTGTTATAAGTGTAGAGAAAAAGGACACAAAGTGCGTGACTGCAAGGGTAAGAAAAAGGTTTCAAATGTTCAATGCTTCATCTGCAAGGAGTGGGGACACTACGTAAACCAATGTCCAAATCATCAGAGTATGCCCCAAATGATGTTGTTGGATAATAATCAAGTTATGATACTACCACAGATGAGGAGGAATTACTAGTGTTCTCATGTTGTTATTAAAGAATTTTGTCATTTGAGCGTTGTATCAATGATGTACTGGTTATAATAATTATGGAGTATATAAGGATTTTACTGAAGTACTATTTCATCAAGGACTTGAGATTGTGTGGAACCAAGAAAAGTGACTCCACAGTAGGTTAAATTTTTGGAAAATATATGGTTGAGAGAAAGATAAACCATAATATGGTTCTGATACTGAGATTGTGATTTTGGAATAGGACGTGATTGATTTGGATAAATTATATTAGATATACATAACTTCCTTTTAACTGATTGATGTTTTGTATACATTTTTGGATAGAAGGAGTATATCTAGTATTCTATAAGGAATAAGGGATCATGGTAATTCAGTATGTTTAAAAAGAATACATGATGAAGGTGTTCACATGTTGTTACGTGGGAAAAAGGATCTTCATTATGTTTACATTCCTTATAAAATTTGGACTGTGAGTTGGACAGAAGTATTTTGGATAACTATAAAGGTTGGAATGGATTAAGTTGATCTTTGGATACTATTGTTTAAGGTTAAAGAATTTTTGAATATTATTTTTGGAATATTATAATACTATAGTTTTAGGAAAAGGTAAACCTGCAGGGTGGGGCATAACCTGTCACGTCGGACAAAGATGCATGAATCGAACCGACAACCATAGTGCGACAAGCATTTATTTCCTACCACTAGCCTACAGGAAGTCCCTGGTTATTACAAAATATTTTTACTAATCTAAATGGTATGTGTTAATATTTGGAACCTTATACAATTAGGATAAGTATAATATTTTTGAGTTTTATATCTTTTTGAGTGAAAGATGAGTTGAAGGTTGAAACTCTAATTATCAAGCATAAATAAATATATATATATATATATACCTATCTCTTATTCAATGAATAAATTAATTCTTAAACTTTAGTAAAGGGATATTAAAACAAAAAAAAAGTGTTATCCTAATACCATATGTCTTTTTGAACTGATGATATTTTAAATCAACATAGATTGAAGGCTTTGAGGCCCTCAATTTGACAGTTGATTGTGATTAATGACCTCAATCACTCCCTATAAATATTTACGTTTTTCCTCCAATTATATGTCTCTAATTTCCACCAATGTTCTCCTTATCGAGATCATAATTTGGTGGTGACTTTCTTATTTCCATTTCCCTCTTATTAAGGCTAAATTTTATTAACCTTATTTCCAATGTGGGTTTTCCACAAAGGTATTTTCTATTTTCAACCTTTTATTTTCAAAGAAAAATTTCAAATTGCGAGGACACAATTTATTGAAGGAGGGGAGAATGTAACACCCCGAGCTTCCACGATACGCTTCTCATTCAATAATGCAATAGCTTGCATTGTACGCAACTTCGAGTTCTAAAACACCGCGACTAATCAAAGTAGCCGTTATGAATAGTAATAACCACTTTTTAAAATTATAGAAATTTTATATTTCAAAATGGACTTCATTTTTTCGGAATATCGAAATTAGCCTATGTTGAATTTTTGGTACTTTTCTGAGAACTTCTAATTTTTTATGAATAGTGAAAATCCCTTAAAACAACTTTTTTAATCAAAATAATTTGTAATGATAAGTTATACTATTGAGTGGTTTTAAATTATAATTAGAATATATTTTTACAATTTTATCCAATGGTGGTCATTAGAATTAATTTAACATTGAAATTGGACATAAACAATTGCCAATCTTTTGATATAAATTGTTTCTTAAAAACACACTATTTGTTGTAACAGCGGGAATTAATAATAAAATTAATTAATGCAACTTATATGTTTAGAATTTTGTAAAATAGACATCATTTTTGAATTCGGAATAACAATTATAGCTTAGGGTGAAATTTTGGCTTTGTTCTGAAAAACTTCAATTTTTGATGAATAGTGAAACCACTAAGTGGTAGTTAAATAACTGATTTTTCATTTAAATGAAATATTACCACTTTTGTGATTTGATTTTCAAAAATCCGACATACATGGTTGTCATTATGACTTAAAATGTGGTTCAATGAGATTAAAATAATTTTTGGGTGAATAGTAACTTTTATGTTCTTAATCGCGATTAGAGGTAATTAGTGTAGTTTAAGGTAAAAATAATGTTATAATAATATGAGATGAACATGAAACTTGTCCTACTCATATTGGATGAGTCATGGCCGACCAAGACAACCCATGGGTCAACTTGGGGACCCCATGGAACCACTTTAGTTAGAAAATGACATAAACACCTTTTATTTAATGTTAAAGTAAAAAAATGACACAAACATAAAATGTTTTACTAAAACAATTTTTACGTGGGGTTAAACAAGTAAAAATTTTGATTATAAATATTAATTAGAAAGATACAAAGATTTAATACATCATAGTATTTTTTTTTAAATTTTTAGAGATTATATAAATTAAATTATTTATGACATCATGATGATGCAGCGATGACCTCATTATTTAACGATTCAAATAAAATGGGAAGATAATAAAAAATCCAAGGCTTAAACTTGTCCAAAGCCTATTGGATGAGGGTATTTCGAACCCTTATCACCTTATCCACGAAGTATATAAGTGTGGGACCTTTAGAAACCGAAAAGCATTGTATAATTGAATAACATTTCATTACATTCCAAAAGTGCCCCTCCTCTCCACTTATAAAAGGCCCCCACCTCTCCCACATCATTTACACTTTCAAGCCATTTGGCTCGGCCAAACTCTGCCCAAATACTCTCCCAACTTCCCCCTCTTACTCCTAGAAGCCTTACTTTGGGAAGAACTCTTCCCAAGGATGCCTTTGGCTCAAATCAAAAGGAGTCACCCGATTTTGTGGTAATGTCTTTTCTAATGTTGTTTTGTTTTACTTTTCTTCTACAACCCCCTAAACTCTTTTTATTCATTTCTATTGTAACAACACCAGTATCCTTCAATATACTAGGATGTTGTTATAAGAAGTATTCTAGATACACTTACACACACCTACATCTAATGGTTAAAGAACATACGGTTTCTGTGGATGGTGAATTTATGCCTCACGAAACGATGATTGTTCAACACTCATATAACACCTTCAAAGGTGGCCATTAAGATGTCACTATTTTTATATATGATATATAATATGTTTATGTTTTACTTATGATTCTGTATTTCTCATTTATGGCATACATTATGATTTCCATTATGGGTAAAACGCAATAATTTCATTTTAGGAAGTGCGGACTACCGCCCCTCAAAGTGATTTGAATCGTTAATGCCATATGTGGGATGTATAAAGGATGGAGTAAATGGTATTATACACTATATTATATTGGAATTATATTATACACTCATATCATTATGATTTCGTTCCATTAAATATGAAATAGAAATGAAAGTAGCGTTCATGCGTACGCACGGCTTACCGTCTCCATGAACGGTGCATTTCATTTCTTACCTCTAAATGTTACGTAATATTATAAATGAATGTATATACTGGATATATATGATATATATTACATCTAAATCATGAATATAATTCTGGAGATAATTGATATTCTACCACATAAACAACTTGTAATTATAAGAAATTTATTGTTGACTCAAGTAACAAAGATCGACAAAACGACCGTTATTAACTTAAATAATTACATAATGTTCATAACATTGTAATAAGTGATATAAAAAGGATAATGAAATTAAAAATGGTTCTTAATAAGGTATATATTAACTTTAGTTTATTATTTAGGAGGTTAAAGAACGGTTGAGTCAAGTCGGACACGAGGTAAAGGAACTTATTAACCCAACTTCCATTCTTTGGGTTAATCTCCTACATTCAAATTATGTCATGATATTATTATTTCTTATTTTGTATTCTTTATGTGTACCTATAGTGAATACACATAATAGATCTATTTTATTTTAAAAATTATCCTTTTAAGGACTTCATCTCAATCTCCTTTCATTGAGGCATATTTGGTTTTATACACAACTTTCTTTTATACGGTGTATAAACCCCTTTGACTTTTAAGTTTATTCAAAAGGAACCTTTTTTATACGAAGCGTTTTGCTAAACGACAAAAGGGAATGTTTTTATTTCCGTACTTATGCGGCGAAAATGACTCCTCCGCCACCGTGACCATTATTTGACTTTCGGCTTCCTCTACAAGCCATCATTTTTTTTAATGAAAAATAAATACAAAGTTTTAACGTTCTTTTATTTTGGTATTGAAAATTGTTTTGAAAGAGTTTTTATCATATCAAAGTGTTGTATTGATATCTTGTGATTGAAATGTGGAAATGTTATGTTTCCTTTATGCATGTTTTATGTGATACGATTATGTTATGGTTTATGATATGTTTAAACCTATTCATATGAGGAATGCATTGGACTTAATAAGTGACGGGTGGAGCCCGCTATAGCTCCTCGATGTATCGGCAGGTCTCATGAGACAAAATAGTGTCTTGGCACGAGGCCTTGACAAAATCTTATTTTTGGTCTTGGCACGAGGCCTTGACTACATGGATATGATAGTCTGGCATTATGCATTCCATCATTATGAAAGTGGTTATTGATATTGCATGTGATTATTCGACCAGTAGAATATCCATGTGAAGAAGTAAATGGAATTATCTCATTTTACTTTTGCCATATTATGATAAAGTTCAAGTTTAAAAGGCTTTTGTTTTAGTTATACATTACCTTAAATGTTAATGTTTATTTATGAAAGCTTCCGCTATATTGTTATCCTTACTGAGCATCTGAGCTCACCCCTTTCAATGTTTTAATATTTTCCAGGATGTGAAGAAGTATTTTATGAATGACCTGTAGGGATTGTCAGAAGATGATGTGAGTGTGGTCTATGGAGACTTTGTTATTGTAGTTTTTCACTTTATAATGTAATGTAAGACTTATGAATGTATCTAGTGTTTCCAAGGCTACTTAACTAATCGGTCTTTCGAGACTTGATCTTTTGTGATCATGCCAATGTTACGAAGTAATGCACCGACTCTGGGTAGCTGGGGTCGGGGAGTTACAATAGTGGCCATACCGATGTCTGAAGGTCATCTTCTGCACGTCCTCGTCATGAAATCTGAGCTGATGATAACCTGACCGGAGGTCTATCTTCGAAAACTACTGTGATGCCTTGAGCTGATCGAAGAGGTCATCAATACTCGGTAGCGGATACTTGTTCCTCACAATCACCTGGTTCAGGCGACGATAGTCGACACAAAGTCGCAAGCTCCCGTCCGCCTTCTTGTCAAACAATATCGGGGAAGCCCGGGGTGAAACACTGGGTCGGATGAATCCCTTGCTCTGCAAGTCCTCCAACTATACCCGTAGCTCTCGAAGCTCAGTGGGGGCCATCCGATATGCTAGAGTCAATACCGGGGCTGTTCCGGGGTACAGGTCAATATAAAAGTCTTCCTCTTTGTGAGGAGGTAGTCCTGGAACGTCACCGGGAAAGACGTCTGTGTACTGATCCACCACTGCAGGAAAACTAGGACTTCGCACGTCAACTGCTCCTAGGATGAGTCTAGCCAACTGATGAGTGATGGGCTGTCCTCTCCTATATGAGAGTCCATCATGTGCTGTGAAGGCTCCCTTCTCGTCGGAGAAGGTGAACCTTCGCCCGTCGTTGCGTACACATCGCACCTTGATCCTAATACAGTCAATCTGTGCATGGACTGTAGATAACCAATCCATGCCCAAGATGACGTCGTAAGGCCTCGACGCCGCTACAAGAAGATCCCAGCCGAAGCTCTCTCCTCCTATAGTAAGTTCAAACTACTGGAACTAGTGTGTACTCGTCGTGTATGCTTCCGTAGGATTCTCTAGCTGTAAGGATCGAGCCAATGGCTCTGTCAGAATCTCCGAGCTCTGAACAAGGGCATCAGCTATGAAAGAGTGACTCGCTCCTGTGTCTATAAGAACTGCAGAAATGGTGGAATAGACACAGATAGTACCTCGAATCATCTCAGGCACGCCGTGGTTGTAGGCCTCTGCTTCCTGGAGCTTTTCCTATCTCTACCCGCCAGCTCTCTGTGGCCGGGGTGGACCTCCTGGTGGTGGTGGTGGTAGAGCCTCAAAGCATCTCCCACCACCTGTTGCTCGTCCATCTCCTCTGCCTCATCTGCCCCCTCCCTGCGGACCACCACAGTCAACCATCTGCCTCTGCCTGGGTGGCCCCTCAACCGTATGCTGCTCCTCGGCATGGTGGGTAGGGCAGTCACGAGCCATGTGACCCTGTCCTCAGCATATGTAGCATTTCCTTCCTCTCGAAAGATTGGCTCCACGTTGTGTGCCCCACACTTCTGAGCCAGTGTCCTGAGGTCATCTATGTGAGGCTCTGGTCTGCCTGGACCCCTGAGTCATCCGTCGACTGCCTGCCGCAGAGGACTCTACTATGTTCCGCCCCACGGTAGGTCTCGCTGCTGATGAAGGCTCATCATGGAAGCTCTCGATCAAAAGGGCTCGCTGGGACGATCACCATTAGGTCTTCTAGTGTCCTCACTAGCCTGAAAACTCGTACAACTGCCTCCAGCCAGTCCTCGGCTTCTTGGGGGTGTGTATCCCCACAGAACCTAGGCGGTCGCAAGCGCTGAAACTCGTGCAGAGCTCCAAGGGGACGTGCATCGTCAGCGGCTGGGGCTGGAAGCATCGGTGGCTCGACGAGTAAAGGTATTGTCGGTGCCTCAGCTATCAAAGGGCCATGTACCCAGGCCTCATCGCTCGGCGAGCTGTCGTCATGCTCAACTCTCGGAACCCTAGCTGGCTGCCATCGTGGGGCCATCCTAAAAAGAAACAGGTGTGCCACGGTCTGAAAAATATACCTGGTGAGCTGACATATCGTAATCACAATGAAAACTTGAAACACACATGCAATCAATTTTTTCGTGCATTAAGTCAGAAATCAGAAGTCAGGGTCCTGGAGTACAAATATGTCTGCCACCGTACCAACACTAGACTCCCTGGACTAATAACCACACCCAATATGCTAAACACTATTGCTTCACATAGAAAATGATTAGAGTCTGCGGTAGAACCGAACTCCTTTGATACCAATTTGTCATGAATCGTCCTCGGGGCCCGTGTCGTGACTACCCGATGCTCGCCTTCCATAGGCCATGGGCTGGCGACTAGCACCAAGGAGTAAATCCAGGAAAAAGGGAAGACATTGCCTTTGTAAAGTAACCAAACACCACAAAGCAAGAAAGTAGAAGAAGTAAATAATAAGTAAAAATGGGTTCAATAGTATGTGCGGAAAAGTAAGTGGGCCAGTATACAAACCCAAACTGAATGTAAAGTAAAACTATAAAGGGAAAACAACAACTGAAAAGTAAAGCCGCAACGTCGAGCTGTCCACTAGAAATCCCACCTGAAGGGAGGGTACAGAAAGCCTCCACTGCTCCTCGGGTCTAGCCGACCGCTCCGGGTACGTCCCACCCAGTGGTGCACCTTCAGGCACCGTCCTGCTCCACAAGCCTCCACCACGATCAGCGATATCCATCGTCTGCAACCAACACAACGTAGTGCGGGCATAGCCCGTGCAGGGGTGAGTATAAGCTACTCAGTAGGGACCCCGAGACCCCCGAAGGACTCCCAGAATCCACAAAGGACAAACCACAAAGGAATGATACAATCACTAAGTAACATCCGACACGACTTAGGTATATTCCCATACATATACCTAAGTCATCAATTCTTGCTCGGCTCCAACATCCGAGTTCAAGAACAACCGAGTCCACACAGGAAGGAAAAACGTAAATCCACACAGGATAGCATAACACAATCCACAAAGGAAAGTAAACAGGATTCAGCTCACACAGGTATACTTCTTCATATGATGATGAAGATGACCAGATATTGCCACTGATTCATCTAAGCAGTCAGACCCACAATGTATCAATAGGTACTAACCCCCACAATGACCCACAAACGATCTGACCCACAAAGGATCGATAGGTAACTAACCCACGCAATGACCCACAAAGGATCGATAGGTAACTAACCCCCGCAAAGACCCACACAGGATCGGACCCACATAGGATCTGTAGGTGCTGGACCACACAGGACCGCTGAGCACTGACCCACACAAGATCGGACCCACACAGGATCGGTAGCACTGACCCACAAAGGATCGCGAAGTGCTGTAGTCGTCGCCGTCGAATCCACTGAGGATCTCTGCACAGTCGTCGTCTTCACTGTAGCAGTTGCAACCAGCTCTAGGGTTCACGCACACAACAAGCTCGTTCGGGAGGGTCCTCTCCACGAGCCGAGAGGCTGATACATCAATTGACACATAGTCCAGAGTTGATGTATCCAAAAGTTCCGTATAATCAACAGGAACTCAACGTCACAGACGGCACGTCAATCAGACGCCCGGTCTGAGAGTTATTGGCCTTTTCGTCCTAGGGGCCCGGTTGGTTTTTAAGTCAAAACCAACCCGACTATACTCCACCTACGTCCAAACCTCGGGCGGAGTAAGCCAAAAGATTCGTCTCACTTATAGGAATTCAACAAAGTCGACGGCACGTCAATCGAACGTTCGAAGCTCAAGATATGAGCGTTTCCGCTCCGAGGGCTCGGTTGGTTTCGTGTACGAACCAACCCGGCCGAACCCAAAGTATTCTGAAACTTTTTGTTTAGTATACCTAAACGACCGCCTCGATCCAAGGATCGCATCGCCGCGGACGGTACGTCGTTCGGAGGCCCGTAGCTCAAGTTATGAGCAAAAGACCGAAAAGGACCGAGAACGGGGGGTCTGGGCCCGGACCGACCCGACCCAACCCCCCCTGGGTCGGCCCGAACCTGGTCGACCCAACCCGGGTCCGGGTCAAAACTGGCCGGTGTGGCCCGGACCGGCCTGGTCGCGACCCGACCCTGCCTGGGCGCGACCCGGCCCGGCCGGCTCGGGCGCGGCCCTGTCGCCTGGCGGCTCGGCCATAACGGCCGAGCGGGTGCAAGGGGGTGCCGCCCCCTTGATGGTTTCGCGACCTCGCGTGGGGGGCCGCCTCTCACCAACGGACGCGGAAAGGTAGTGTCCCTCCTCCACGGTCCCGCATGGCCGTGGGACCGGCCAGCGCCGCCGCAGCTTTAGCAGCGGCGGGTTTTCCCGACATCGCGCCAGGCACCAACGCTTCCTAGCGGCCGACCGCCGCATCCGGCCGCCGGCGCCGCCGTGCCGGTGGGGGCTTCTGCGGACCACCGGACCTGCTCTGGTGGTCTGTTTTGCCTGCAGTTTGCGCCTACGGCTTTCCCGGGATCCGAACTCTGCTGCGAAGGCCTCCAATCTCCATTTCGTCGTATTTCATAAATGTCGTTACACCATGACTCAACGAAAAACTGCGAAGGGTTGTCGGGCTGTGTTCGTTTGGCCCGCACCCTCCGCGTTAGGTGATAACAATTGGGAATAATATTAAACACATGAAAACATAACAAGGCACAATTTTAATAAATTAAAATGGTTCTTTGATCCGGGTTCTTTTTTTTACAAGTAACAACCATGGGAATAAATATTATTCTCAAATAAAACCCCTAACTTGTAGCTGTCGTCGGACGAGAGTTCTTCGCAGAATTGTCCGTCATGGAAGAAGAGGATCGTCGCGTCACGGAAGGGTGTTGCGTTGTCGCGGAAGGGCATCGCGTTGATGATTTCCGAGGGTTTATGTAAACACACAGATTTAATTTCATGATAATTCAAGTTAAATGTGGGTCTAATTGTGCTTCATGTTCAATTAGGTTTTACTCATTCTCTATGTGCAATGAGCCTTGGCTCATGCAAAATTCTATGTTATGTGTTGTTGCCACGTTTTCAGGTTATGATTATCATGCTTTATCATGCCTTTATTTTTATGTTTTTGTTGTGATCCATTTATATTATTATTGTATAACATGTATTGTATTCCTCGTGGTATTCTATTTTTATTCCATTACTGGGCTTTATATCTCACCCTTTTCTTATTCATGTCTCCAGGTTATCCCATTCAATGAAAAGTATGAGGGAATGTAGTGGTCTTTTAAAGGATGGTTTCAATAAAGATGTTGTATTTCATGTTTTAAGTAGTTATGTATTGATCTTAATCCCCAAAGACACAAGACCTATCAATGTTAACTGTATTATCAATTTAAGATTATATATTAAATCATGTTTATGTATGTAATAAAGAGTAGGGTTGTTATATAAACTTTCCACAAAGAAGACCCAGGGAGAAAGGACAAGAATATGTTGTCAAAAATGTGGAGGTTGATGTTTCTAATGATTTTGTGGCAAGTAATTTAGTAATTTCCTCAATCATAGCCAATGATTTATTTTAATATCTATTATCAAATTATTTTATATCTTCCTGTTTTCCATGAAAATTAGATATTTCTAATTTGATTTAAAAAGTGAGCTGTCAGTCAAAACTCCTAATCGGTGTATCAATGAAACAATGTTGTCTTAGGAAGTCCCCATTACGACATATAAACATGCTTAATCTACTAATTTTATTTCCATACCAATGATTTAATTTCATATAATCCCTCGTATGGATTGGCTTTCGAACCATGATGCAAATATTTATTTCTACTATTAGGAGTATATAATTTTTGAAGATGATAAGAAATCACTTATCGTTAGGGTAGAAACATCACCATCTTATTCTCATCTATATCCACCACCAGTTGATCTACTAAATTCAATTATCAAGGATTTTGTGAATGAAATATCTAAAGGTTATTAAAAAAATTCAAATAGAGGACATACCTATTGTTCAAAAATATGTTGATTCCTTTCAAGATGATTTACGTGGACATCCCCCAGAGTGGGAAATTGATTTTTCCATTGACATAATTTCTTATTCAAGTCCCATATTAAAGAAAATATATAGAATGGACACAATGGAATTAGTGGAACAAAAGAATCAACTAGTTGAATTGATTGATAATGTATTTTTTCCCTAGTGTTTCTCTATTTGGAGAACCTATTATTTTAGTTAAGAAGAAAGCTGGATCTATGAGGTTTTTCATTTACTAAAAGATGTTAAATGCTATAACAATAAGGAACAAGTATCACCATCCTCAAATTGATGATTTATTTGATCATCTTCATGGTGCCCGATACTCTTAGAAGATTTAACTTAGATATGGATATCATTAGTTGCGACTATATAAGTAATACCATCTAATTATAGTGTTTCTCACCAGGTATGGGCATACCGAGTTAATCGTAATGCCTTTTGGTATAAATATTTCACCCTCTATTTTCAAGGATCTAATGAATTGTGTTTTCAATGAATATGTTGATGAATTTTTTGTTGTATTTATTGATGACATATTGGTATACTCTATAATATATTAAGATCAGAAAAATCACTTGACCACTATTCTATAGAATCATAGAATAAATAAATTATATGGAAATATTAGAAGGTGTTGATTTTGGCATTAATCAATTTTATTTTGTGGACAATTTTTCTATATGGAGGAATATTTGTTGATCATGTGAAGAAAAAGTTTTGCATGAATGGCCATCTCCAAGGAATATAACTAAGGTACATAGTTTTATGGGTTTACTATGTTATTATTTTTGTTTCACTCAAAATATCGCCCAGTTATCAAACCCAATGACCAATCCCTCTTGAAAAGGGTTCAATTTCATATAGAAAAAATAATGTGAGGACTTTTTCAAATAATTTAAGAGGATATTGTTTAATTATCCAATCCTAACTATACCATCAGTGAATGATGAGGTTTTGATCTATAATGCTGAATCAAATAATGTACTTGGTTATATCCTTATGAAGAATGATAGAGTTATTGACTATGCATCATGACAGTTATAAT
Source organism: Viscum album (assembly GCA_963277665.1). NCBI lineage: Eukaryota > Viridiplantae > Streptophyta > Magnoliopsida > Santalales > Viscaceae > Viscum > Viscum album. The sequence goes on from OY728143.1 coordinate 1,317,548,529, forward strand.
TTCATGAAAAAACTATCATACTCATTATATTGAGTAAGCTGTTGTGATTATTTCTCTAAAACTATGGAGAAACTATCTTAATTGTGAAATATGTGAGATATAAATGGATCACAAGAGTATGATGTACATATTCTAACTGAAAGAACTCAACATGAGGAAATGCTGATGGATAAAAATACATAGGGAATATTATTGTTCCATACACTGCAACCTAGTAAAGGAAAATAAGAAAGTCAATGCATTGAGCTGGTAGGATCATGGTGTTTTAAATGAAATAAGGATTGAATTGGATCTTTAATTCATTGATCTAATAAGTCTGGACATGAAAATTATCAATGAAAGTGAAACATCATTACTTTTTCAATTGGATTATCTACCATCATTGTTATATAGGATTAAAATCTCTCAACAAGATTATGAGAACCTTCAAAAAACAATTATTAATGTGAAAGATTGGATGTTGGATGACATCGTATGTAAAGATGGAATACTAAAATTGGAGAAGAGGATTTGTGTACCCTATATACCCGAGATAAAAAGGGAGATATTGGACAATTTCCATAGCTACAAACTTTCTATACCTAATGGTATCACTAAAATATATATATATTTGAATGTACCTTTTTGGTGGGATAACATGAAGAGAAAAAGGTGAGAATATGTATCAAGAAAATTAGTCTGTTAACAAGTGAAGGTCTAACGACAACATCCCAGAGGTGTCATGCAACCTCAACCTATTCCAACATGTAAGTGGTTTGATATCACCATGCACATTGCAAATGTATTACCAAAAACTCCAAGAAAGAATGATGTAGTATAGATAATTCTGTATTTACTTAGATAATATGCACATTTCCTCTCTATATGGGAGGATTTTCCACTGGAGATCATAACACGACACTATATCAATGAAGTTGTGAGACATCACAGAGAACCTCTCTAAATTATTTTTAATCGTGATCTATTATTTACATCGAAATTATGGAAATGTTTTCAGAAAGGATAGGATGTTTAGTTTCCATTGTGTACCACTTATCATCCTTGAACTGGAGGGAAATAAGAAATGATGATACAAACTTTAAGTGACATGTTGAGATCATTTACAATTGACATTCATGGTGTGTGGGATCTATATTTAAATTTATTGAAGTTTTACTACAATAATAGTTTCCATTCAAGTATTCAAATGGTACCATATGATGCATTGTATGAAAATAGATGTCATACACTAACATGTTGGGATGAAGTTAGAGAAAGGTAGCTAGTGGACCCATAGATTTTAGAGGATACAATAGTGAATATAAATAAAATTCAAGTCTATGTCAAAGAATATCAATGAAGAGAAAAAAATCTATGCTGATAACTGAAGAAATGGTTTAGAGTTTCAAGTGGGAGATCTTGTTTACATAAAATTATCTCCAATGAAGGGTAAAATACGATTTACGAAGAAATGGAATCTAATCCATATGTACATAGACCCTTATAAGATTATAGAGGGAACTAGAGCTATTGCATATCATTTAGATATGATGCCTAGACTGTCTATAGTAGACAATGTTTTCCATGTCTCATTCTTGAGGATGTACGTAGAAGACCCAATGCATGTATTCACTTATGAAGGCATTAATTTAGAACCTGGGTGATCTTACTAAGAATAACCTATCCAAATTCTAGACAACAAATAAAAAGTTATGAACAATCAGTAGACTCAAATAGTAAATATAATTTGGATAAATCATTAAATCGAAGATGCAACCTTGGAGCCTTAGGAGCTTAGGATGACGAACTACCAAAATATTTTTGTGAGGTTTCATTCTAGTTATTTTGAGGATGAAATTTTTAATAAGGGATAATGGAAGATCCCATGATTTTGAAAATAAATTTAATATTGAATTAATGAATCACTAAGTCTGTACAAAACACCACATTCCTATTACCTATCTAGTGAACTTAATTTTCCACCACAGAGATTTGAATTCTGAAAACCTGAAGACATGGTTGTGTTCGGTATGATATTTAGAGTCTGATAAGAGAAACAAATTTTTTTATGAATATTAATATACCCTTATGAATAGTATTGTGAATTTTAATATGACCCTTATAAATATTAAATGATATTACAATATTATTTTCTTAAGGTTATAAGATAGTGTGATCTTGATTATTTTTTCAATGTGATATAAAACCAATTATAGTATTAAAAGGTTTATTTTTTTAATAACTTATAATATTAATTATAAATTAAGTTATAAATATTTAGAAAATCAATTTCAAACAAAGGAGTTTATTTTATAATTCTACATGTTGAAAAAAAAATCGGGTGAATTTTTTGGATTGTATTGAAATACTCGAATTTTGGATAAAATAGTAAAATACGATAACTTACCGTATATATATTATCAGTTAAATTAACTATTAATATATTCATGGAAAAGGTATGAACCGTGGTTCCAACACACATGAAATATTACTGCTCATGGTCATATGAATCAATACAATTGGTTGTCTTTGGAAAAATAATAAAATAATGAATAAAAATAGGACAACCCACCTCTCCTCCACTATAGTCCCTCCCCCCCCTCCCACTACATCTTCCCTTCACAACTATAAATCCTTTTACCCTGTTTAATTCTATTGAAATACCCTCCCATGATTCTCCCCCACTTTTATAAACCCTTCGTCTAAAAAAACCAAAACCTCTCCCCTAAAGAGGCTATCAAGGAAGATGACTTCAAGAGGTAAATTCCTATATTCTTTTTATCTATTTCATGTTCTTTTATTATTATTTTAATTTCCAAACATCCTATAATAAAAATATTTTGATGAATTCTGTAAAATTTATGTATTATGATTTTTTAATAATAATGTAATAATTCTTCATCATCTCTACTTTCCCATTCATTTATACTAGAAATGAAAACACCATGTGAGATGTGTTAATTGACCACATTCAATGACGATGGGTTTTCAGTTTCAAGTCATTTCTTCAATTCTGGTCAGAAAACCAATTTTATGGATGAACCATAATTTAATATATGTATTTTAACTTATTTAATTTTCTTGAATAATTTGGTATACATGTTATTAATTTATAAATTGAAAATTAGTTCATTGTGATCAAGAACCGCCAATTAACCCAAAAAAATTATCATTAATGTTTTATATAATGATTTATATTCACTCTCAATAACAAATTGAATATTATAACCATGTTATATTATGTTTTTTACTATTAAAATAAAACTTCTATTCTGTAAAAATATTATTATTTAACTTGTTTGTCTGTACATGAATATAATTAAACTGTTCATGAAAACCAAGGAAGAAAACACTCCCAAACAATGAATTTGAATCTCTTAATCCATCAAAACACCCTGAAATAACCTAGATAAGATTATAAGAAATCAATTTCATGTTTATGAAGTTCTTGAATCATTAATTTATGAGCCAAAATCTGATTATTAAGGTCATTATGATCATGTAAAGAACACATTCAGACATAAGGTAATGGATTCCCTCCCAAGCCTGAATTTTCATTCGAGTTAATTTTGTTGTCTACTTACCTATATAAAATACTTATTTATTATTATGTACTCCTCACATAACTTATGTGTGCACTTTATATGATTACCAACCCAAATATTTCTTTATTTTATTGTAATATACATGTTTTGAAAGGAATTTCAATATGCTTTCAAAAATGCATGCCATATTCATTAGATTTTTTGAAATTTATAACTATTTTGAAGGTAAAAGAATAATATATTTTAATTAACCGATAGCATTATATATTCAATAATTTTATTATGAAATTACTATTTACCTATCTTATTGTTTTATACAAAAACATTTCCAAATTAACTCTTCTTTTCAATGTAAAAGAGTCTTTAAGTCAAGAATTACTCAATAAATTTGTAAGAGAATCTCTATATTTTCCAACAATCTTGTTGATTCTTATGTATTGTTGGATTTTATCTATTCTGATATCATATAAAATATTTATTTAAATTTTTATGATTATTTTAATAGAAGAGGTTCTATCTTAAAACCATTTACAAATTTACAACAAATTTTTATTGTTTATGCTTAATGTTCGGGGAATGTTACTGAAATTTCATATGTTAGTTTCAATATGAATGTATATGTTATTTATATTTATCCCCACTCATATGAGGAAAGAATTGAACATAATAAGTGATGGAGGGGAAACTATATCCCCCCAATGTATAGGTAGGTCTCATGAGACAAACTATAGTCTTGACACAAGACCTTAATAGAAATGATTATTTTTTGTCTTAGCATAATGCCTTGACAGTATGGTTATAACGTCCCACATTATGCATTCCCTCATCATGATACTAGTTATTTAATTTTCTTGAGGAAATTAGACTAGTATAATACCCATTATTATTCTTTATTATTGGATTATTTTTTATAGCACTTTCCTACCAAAATGAGTTCAAGCTCATTATTAATGGAAAGTGTTTTTAGTTATTCTTCATGCCTAATGTTTACGATTATGATATATTCCACTATATTTCATACCCTTATTGAGAATTTAAGCTCACCCCTATATTATTATTCAATTTATTTTAACATGAATAATTTTATCATGCATGACCCATAGGAAAAAACGTAGTGTTGTAAATTTTCCCAATTAAACATACATGTTCAATTTAATTTCAAGTTGTAATGTTGAACTTATGTTTGAATCATATTCCCAAATATAATAAAATACTCAGTTTTTTAGGATATATATTCCTTGTTTATATTTTAATGTAATAAAATAAATCACTGGATCCGAGAAAATGGAGTCAGTTCCTAACACATACAAGTCCCGAAAATAATCCATTCTGATCATAGAGTATTAACTATTGTTATAAGAAAACACAACCAGTCCCAAGTGATCATACCAAGCCCCGCTGAATTTGAAAACACAAGAGTGAATCATATCCTTAGGAATCTATATATCTCTCTCTAAATGGTCATATGACTATGGATGACAAGCCATGTTCAAATGTTAATAAGCTCTTAGGGCTTCATTCCCTACTCACCAATAGTGAGAAGTCAATGGATGATCTCTATCTAAAACTATAGAAGATGGAACTCTGTGAAAACAGACAATCACATTCTTGTTGAGATTTCCAAAATCCTCAACATTGTTTTTACCATTAATTGGTATGAAGTGAGCCGACATGGTCATTATATTGATCACATCCCATATTGTGACCTTATTTCCCTAAGTACAAGCAAACCCAACCAAATATTTCATAGAGAATTCATCCCACTTCCATGTAAGTACTACAAGTGGATGATGTAAACCTGAAAAATTATGTTGATAAACCTCAACTTTTTGATATGTATAAAAATGATAAACGAAATCCGAAATTCACTATATCATACCTAGTAACTATAACTACCACCGCATTTCACAATATAACTTACTGGTTCTTGGGTGTTCTCCCCACTAAGAGTTTAATCAATCCCCCACCATATAACATGTTTGAATAATTCAACCATCGAAGATATATTAGGGATACCAACAATCAAATCCATTTAGTTAAACAAATGTTTTAATTTTCATTTCAAGTAACATTTTTTTGTGTCCCTATTTCTATAATAAAAATATCTTCTAGTTCTTCTATATCATTGTATTGGGTGATTATTTCCACATTCTCGACAAATATAAAACAAAATATTATTTCCACATGAGTCTCTACAACCTTAATTCAAAATGGAAAATATTCTTATATTCTTAAATGATTCTAAAAATTAATTAAGGTTATTTTATTTAATCACATATCTGGATAAGTGATTATGAATAATCACAATATTTTCCACTCTAGTCATCATTGATTTTGGTTTCCCAAAAATATGTAATTTGTCATATTTAACAATAATCTAGTTCTTTCTTGTTCCAAAAATTTAATTAAATAAAAAATAATAGACTGATAAAAAAACATTTTAGGAAACCACATAATAAAAGAAATCACAAATATGTTGTCTAACTCCTAAAACCATATTTTTAATTTACTGTTGCATTAGATTAATATCGGTCATCCATTGTCATTACTCAAATCCATCATTATGGTTCATAAATATAAAAATAATTTTAAATTAAGATCTCTAGTTTTTATCAAAATAGGTGTGAAATAAGGCCCATTTTCGTACACCTGGTGATGATTGATTCTATATCAAGGTTCCCTTTTTCATTTTTATTACACCTAGGTAAGTTAAAGTCACATCAACATCCAAATGTAATTTCCAGAAATTGATGTAATTTCTTTGAAACCACTTACAGTATCCGTGAAAAAAATTCCATGATATATTCTAATATATTGACTCATATATAAACATACCATAAAATGTTTCTTTATATATAACCATAGATATATCTATGGTGATCTAAGGTTCCAAAGTATTATTATTCCTTTTGTATGGTACCAAATATAATGACCCATGAAACTCATACATTTATATTAAATATATATTGAATAATATTCTACACATTTCACAAGTACATTATAATGAATCTTATATGTTTAATATATTTTTCAAATTGACAAATAATACTTTTATTTTTTAAATGATATTTAACATCTACAATAAATATCTTCCCACATAGTCCTCTTCTTAGACATAACCTATATAAAACAATTCTTTATACACTGTGGAATGAAAAACATAATAATGCATCATCTCAAATTCGATGCATGTGTGAAAAAGGGAGATATACATATATCATGAGAATATGGGTATAATAATGTGAGAATAAAATTTTAGAAACTTACCCAACATATCATAGATAATAAACAATATACATTTAATAAATAAGGGAATATCATAGGTCATGAATCTAAATAGAATAAAATAACAAGATCTAGGAGAACATAACATTATTGAAAGACATATATATGTTACATACACATTTGAATAGAAAATAGTTTCTTTATTTTTTAGTGATCCTTTCCCAAACAATCATAGTTAAATGTGTTCACTACCAAATACACTATATTAGACTTGGTTCACTCCTAATACTATCTTGGTGGAAAGAGTCCCTTATTGACCGTTATTAACTACCAATAATATCATATTACAAAATTTACTTTTAGGAACTAGTTTCACATTCCATTAAATTCTTATTTATCTTACCGGATTTAAATTATAAAAAAATAAATGGATTAGATATTTAAATTATACCCATATAGGTGATATCATATCCTCAATCATTGGTTATAATGTAACCACCATCATATAATAAAATACAGAGTTATATATTCGACAAGATGAGTAATAATGCATCATATTAAAATTGTGAAATGAAAAGTTATTCATGAACATATCATCATAACATTAACTAAAAACCTAGTTTAAATAACCATTTCTTCATTTCATCATAGCAAAACTTGGCGAAAAGGTAGTGAGTCTTGTAATAATTTTAAAATTGTATATAATGTGGTAGTAAAATATTTTTCATAAAAAAATCATTAAGAATATATACATTTTAGAAGAATAATTATAATTGTTTCCTCGGATCATTTCCCCATGAAATTATATAGTACATCAAATAATTTAACCTATGATGGAAAATGGTTTTGAAAGATTACATTGAATATTTTTTATTAAAAAAGAATTTTCACATCATAAATCAAAATTTTGATCCTAAAACAATGATAAAATCATTTTTATAAAAAAAAAAAATCTAATCTTATAATGATGTAAATAAAAATAAATTAATATATATATTTAAAATAATATAATTGGATGTAAATAACATTTTAACTCTAAAAATTAAAAAAATTATTTGGAAATACATTTCAGGGATGATAAACATTGAATCATATAATGGTATATTTAAAAAATTCTGTATCAATTATGAAATAAAACATTTATCATTCATGAAATGAATGATTACATTCAAATATTATGTAGAACAAAATGAGAATTTTTTGAAAAACATATGAATAATACATAAAAATGAAATTTTCAAATTTTACATTTTGGTTAAAGTGCCCTTAATAAATCATATAGATAATTTATTAACAAATTTTTAAATAAATTTTAGAATACATGGTTGGGGAAAAACAAGTGTTGATCAAAGAGAGGATGAAATGTAATTTTTCATAAACTTATTATTTTGTAATATAGAGTACACAAATTGAGGTAAATTAAGAGAGAACATGTATTATCAATAAAAAATCATAACAAAACAAAATTCAGGAGATTATTGGGATATGGAACAAAATGGTTTATTAAAGGAAAAATAACAATAATCAAACTCAATAAAAAATTATATTTTATCATAATGCCTTTAAAACATTGATATACATTAAATTATATAATTCATTACATATTAAAATATATTTAAACATTCAATATCAATTATATAAGGGGATTAATTCTATAAAATGTGAATGTGTAATTATATTCACCTCATATAATAATAATGGTTCCTAGTATAACCTATATCCAAATGAAAAATATTTCAGGTAAATATCCATTATATATTTGTTAGCATTTGAACATTACACATCTTAAAAGAGAGATACTAAAATAGGTATGAAAATTTTGATAATTTCTAGGAGAATAATCATAAAATATAGACATGTGATGCATATAAACCACAAAAAATAATCTTTTTTGGGAAATGGGCATGAGTCTCAATGAATGTAAAAGTGAGATGGGAATTCATTACCTTATGTTTAATATTTCATTATAGACATTCAAAAAAATATTATAATAAATATGATATTAATATACATATATTAAATAATAATACTTATATATATCATATAATATATGATTTATTAGGATATTTTATTACCTTTTTATTTACACATTCTTTTTAATTTAACATTTCGTGTAATAACTACATTGTTTTTCACGTACGTTTAGTTTATTTAATTTTTATCCAATTACATAGTTATGGATCCATGAAATCTAAAATTTTATCTATAATATAAATATTATACATATTCACTCTATATGTATTTATAGTAGTCAATCGAATATATACATAGGAAATGAAATTCACTAATCAGGGAGATGGTAGGCCATGTATACTGATGACAAAAAATTTCATATTCTCAATGGGTTGAATGAAACATTAGTAAATAATATATTATCACTAATTAATAATTTAAATTTCACACATATATTATATTTCAATAATCCCATCATTATTACCTTCCCAATAAAGTGTAAAAAATCACATCTCTTCAAGAGGAGGAAATCTGACACACACTTGAATGATGTTGTCGAATTCCACAAGGAATTGAATGTAAGAAGTTATATTTTTTATTATATTTAAAATATTATAATTATGAAATATATATCCTAAATATTACTTTATTTAATGAATATTTCAATAAATTTAATTCATAAATTAAAAAAACATTGCATTGTTCTGCAAAAAGGTAGTCCACTATACACATGAGTGGCCATATTGTTTTCCCAAAATTATTGAAGTAAGAAGATAAATTTAGTATTTTAATTATTATTAAATAATAATATCATTAATATCATATATATATATATAATTTAATTCATCATTATATCCTTCCATAAGAGGTTGTGATTTAAAATGAATAACATTGGTTCCTAATGAGGTTGTTCACCGTACATATGATTGATGAGTTCATATATCGTTTGATGGAAAAATATACGAATATATGTCACTTAATAAAATAAAAACACTCATTATTTTGATGATACTAATATTATAATTTCATTATAGTCTCATTATAATCCTAGGATCTGGAGGAAGAAAAAATATAAAATGTCTGATTTGGGAAGATACATCTTCTTCAAACAAATGGTTTTCATTTTCTCGAAAATACGTCATATGATGGACTTTGTAACATTTTGACCAAGATACAAATAAACTGTTTTTTCTATTAGGTTTTCCACAAGTACTAAAGACTCCCTCTCTATACACAATAATATTGGGACTATCTGTGGCATCATATGATTTGACTATTAAGATATTATTCCCTCACATCAAATTAAACAACATCCAAAATAATAATTTATCATTTATAGATGAAAAACATAGATTTAGAAATAAGTAGTTACATGAAAATAAAATAAGTTTTTAATTTTGAATGAAATTATATATAATACCAAAACTTTGTGTAATACATACGCCACTGATTACCCATAGAAATGATCATAAAAAATTAGGGCATATTAAAAATTGAATTAAAAATATAGGGCTCTACTACTAAATCCAAGAGAGAGAAAATACCTAGTCACTAAGACACATCCATGATACTTAATTAAAATAAAATTAATCCTCATTAGTAGCTCTTGTCATTCATTCACCTTTATTCCTCAGCCTTATCAACCATTTTATCTAATCCAATCATGAATTGTAGACGTATGGTCTTCACACACACAGAGGTGAAATAACATGGGTGATGAATATTCTATTTATCCTACCATAATGATTATCCCATAAATTAAATGACATATTTGAATGATCATTCCATATTCATATACATGTTAATACAAAATTGTATAATAATTATATAAATAACATAAAATTTAATGTAGTGGATACTTAGGTACATAATCCCTATCACCATATCTATATTTACCCTTGATGTAAAGCCCATGGGCCTATGAAATCACTTATATAAATATATGCATGGCCATAAATATAATTTAATATATATATATATATGATAATGAAATTGAACCCCGACATCAGACTATGGTTTCCATGAACTACATAATAAAAAATGCAATCCATATGAGATCCTATAATTCATGATCTGTTCGACTATAAATCTTATGAATAAGTATCTAAGTAAGATAATTGGAAAATCAGGACATGCATAATTACTTATCTATTGGGATCATAATCCAGATCAACAATATCTTTTTTATCATTTGGTGTAATGTCACTGAAAAATCTACATCCCCTTCAAGGGATAATTTTCATTGACATGGGATCAATTTTACACACCTCCAATAACTAAGCTAAAAGATTCCATGTATCAATAAGGAAATCATGTAAATTTGGAATTGATCTAGTTGTCATAATAAAAAATCCACATGTATTACAGTCTGATGTTGTATTCATTGGAATCAACTAATATGAAATTCGGACACTACAAATCAAAAAATCCTTAATGGGATGACCCTAAGACTATAGGAAAAGAAAAATATCCTAATATTATATAAAAAACTAAATAATACATTAAAAATATTAATATCCTCACCCATAAATAGGACTACTATAAACTATAGCGGGGTGTCCATTGATACTCAGCTGTTAACTTAGAATCAAATCAGGGTATCATGTCTATCCTAAGAAAACTCATTATCATCTCATTGCCTAAGAAAAATGAACCCACCCAATATCCTTTGTCATTTTTTGTTATTATAGTGGAAATTCCATTAATAGAGATACCGAGTATAATACAGGTTCAAAAAACACTTTCATAATCCTACTTATCTATCCCTAATTTTTGTGGAATCCTAGTGAGAAAATATATTTTTTTGTAATACAATCATTAAAAAAACCAATAACCATTATTATGACCCCATTATGTATGTTTGAAGATAACAATAGAGTAAGACATATACAATGGATCATTGGTTGTATGTTTATATGTCAAAAAATAGTAATAATCTATATCTAGATCCTAGAAAATACATCTATAAATCTAAATAGAATAACGATTGAAACATAGATTATTGGTAGTGTATCAAGAGATCCTAATACAACGATGAAAAGAAATAAGATTCTAGGAATTGTTTTTTGAGATGTCCAAAGAATAATACAAAGAATCCAAATTCCATGTAATACATCTATGAATAAAAAACCACAAGGATCAACATTCAGATCCAATGAATTATGTGTCATTATACATTTCAAAATATAGTCACAATTAATTTATCATCCTCTCGATTCTAGGAATAACATCAAGGAACCCTAATAATAATATCCCACGTTGCATCTGGAACATTAGACACAAGATAGAAGGAACCTCTTTCTATAAAAGTTGCATAAATTGTAACAATGTGAATTCATAAATAAATAGTGAAGGTGATAGAATGTCTAAAAATATCACTATATCAATAACCTCATGGTCTCACAATTTCTACTATGTATCAAGGTGACACCCACTACCATCACTACCCATATCCCCAACACACTAACTCATCTTTAGTCCACCACCAGGGATCCTGTTGTGTCCCTTAGGACATAATAGTTGACAGAAATCCCACATGGGATCTTCATATTCAATATTCAATCAGCGATATCTGACTTGGTATTCACTAATAAATTATGTAAATAGAGGTATCCCACACATGAATCATTATATCTAATGGTATGCATGTTTTGGGATCCAAGAATGGATTCCTTACATCAGCATGCATGTGATGACATCCAATATGGATCCATTTGTAAGAGTAATAGAAATGAGGTATGCAAATCCTAAAAGGGATCCTTAAAAACAACTAATAACACATCTTATAATGTATTATTGGTAAATATCATATGTTATACATAATCATAGGAAAAGATATCAATGCATAGATTAAGAGATATATATCATGGACCATCTCTACTCAGGATTCAAAATATCATGAGATATATGGATTATACTATCCAATAAGTAACCGTCCCATTTATTAAAAAACCCGAAACACCACATTGGTTTCCTAAATTAAGATTATTGTTATAAATATTAAAATATATGTAGAACGTCTCTTATAGTGGACTACACTTGTGTCAAATTCTGACATCTATTCGTAATGATATAAAATTCCCCAAAATGCTAGAAAAATATTAGTACACTGAGTGTATATATTTTTAAACAACATGTACCGAAAATGTTCCTCTTAGTTTTGTACTCCATCCAAACATGGCATGTATAATTTTATGTGCATAGTGTTTATTTTATATATACTGTTTGTATGCTATATTAGGTTCCTACCCATGTTCCTCGCATGGAATGGACATGTATATAGCCTAAAAATGTAACCTTTATATTGAGTAGTATCCAGGGAAGCTCTGGTTCGATACCATTCTCAGGGTTACTATCTATGTATATAGAATATCCATATACACCTACAAAATATGAGGTTTGCATGGAGTATGTGCATATACTATACACTACCACATTCCACTACATGCTCTTTCAGATTAAGAACTCTGCAACACAGAAAAATCCAAGAAAATGGTGTTTATATTATAGACAGAGAGAATTCTTCAAAAAAATAATCTTCCCGAAATAGGAATAACTAAAAACATGTCTTCTTAAACTAAACACCGTGTGATTAGTATTTTAGAATTAATATCCCACCAAATTGGATTCGATCCCCATTTTTATCATGAAAATAAATAGATATACCCTTAGTATGTCCAAAATATTGATAATATGGTAATAAAAATAAATAATTTTAAAAAATATATGGATTTAGAGTAAATCATAAAATGTCCAACCATTGGGTGGAATTTTCTGAAGAATTTCATGTTTCTGTGATCTATGGAAGCTTTACAATGATCCAGCTCCTATTAATCTCTATAAATGTACCTAAACATTTCTTACTCTCCCTATCTATTTATCTCTCTTTACCTTTTTTCATGAAGGAGCAATATCATATGCTAGAGTACATGTGATGGTAAATAATTGGAGATGAAAAAAAGATAGGAAAGAAAAAAATGAAAAGAAAAGTAATAGAAGATAGGTATTAGGCTCAATCACAACACCAATTACATGTTTCTTCCTAACCATGGAAAAATCCAAAATTATGGACTCAATAGAGGGGACAAAATAAAAATATATTTCCCTATTAAAGTGATATAACCAAAAAACATTTGATAATTATTTAATTTTTATCTAATTATATATTAACTAATAATTATTACACGAAAATTCAAATAGTTTGAAATTAAACCCAACCCGTATCATAGTGAAAACACCCTTTTTTGAAAGAACATGGTAGTCATTATTTTCAATGCTTATCAAATAGTGGAAAATTACAGTTCTACCCCTTATAAGAATCTAAAATATTAAATTGAATCTTTTTCCTAGATTCACTAGCTGAAAAACACGAGTCAATAAAATCTCCCATATTACAAACCGTGTCATCATTGAGAAGACTTAGTGGTAAAAATACTAGTTATTCTCTCATCCTGATTAGTTCTGCATGTACACTATGTTGACTGTCCAACATTCAGTAGTATAACATGAATGGTTGTCTCCTACACTATATTAACTTAAATACATCTAGAATGTTTATAAAAACCTTGCTCTTTATTACACACATAATCATGATTTATTTCATAAAATTGCACTTAAAATAACTCTGTGGATAGAGAGGTCTAGTGTCTTGAGATTTTCGGAACAATAACGAATAACATAGATCATAATACACAACATCTTCATTGAAAACTTATTTCACATGACCACATCATTCATTCATACTTATCATTACATGGGATAACCTGAGGACATGCAAATGAAAATGGTGAGCTAGAAATCCAAGTAAGGGAGTGAAAAAGGCATAACATGAAGAATACAATAAATGTTAGGAAATAGGGATATCAATGGAGTATAAAATAATCATTAAAATAAATACATGATATATCATGATTATCCTATCATGGAAATGTGGCCACAACATTAAACATGATATTTTCATGAGCTAAGGCCCATTGCACATACAGCATGAGTAAACCCTCACTGTAGTTGAATTAGCTTCTGTAAACCCTCATTTCACTTGAATTAAAATTAGTAAACCCTAATTATACATGTTTTATCATTATACAACTCTTTACCTAATGAATTGTAGCACTATCAGGTTCTTCCCTTTATAAACATTTCATTTCATGCATAAGGGTGCCACATGGATCATACAAAATGTATACATTAAACATAATAATTTATTCCATGAATAGAATATTTGGAATACATAAATGTATATCCTAAATAAAAATTTTAATTTTCATAAAGCTTAATACCCTTGATAGAGAAAAGGGCATGGTGCTCTTATACATGATGATTTTGGCATAGTAAGGTTTCGTGAAAATTCAACAGTGTAACAACATCAAATAGAAATCATAAAATGAGTTGAAGAGAGAGAAAGACATATCTCATAATTTATAAATGATATGTATAGTAATGGGGTCATGGAACATAATATTAAAACATATGTAATCTAATATATATGTATAATATAAAATAATTGCATGAATGCAAATTAGAAGAGAATAATTCATTACGAAATTTATGCCTAGTAATAGGTTAACATGGGAGGCATTAATGAGATATAAAGTAATATATCATCAATTAAAAGCATGGAGGGATGTATAGAGAAAGTATAAATAACACCCCAACATTTTTAATTGATAATAAATGGGTATAAAAACATAATGAAATTTGGTCAATATTGAAAGAGGAAGAAATCCATTACTTGGATGTGAGATCCAAACGATTGGGGGAGGCTTAATAGAGGCTTATAGAAAGCTTGGTGAATGTTGAGTGGAATATACATAGAAGAGTGCAGAGTTTTTCTGAGCTCCAATGTTTATGAGTGAATAGGAATGGGAGATTCAGCGGGTTTACATAAGAAATAAGAGGAAATTTTTTATTATTTAGGTTTTGGACACTAGATGTTGAACTAATCAAAACCACAAACAATCCAATGGTTTTTTCACATGGGTTTTTCCAAAGTGGAGTGGAAAACATTATTTTTTTAATTACAATGGCCTAAATTATAAAAATTATAGTCTTTCTTAAGTGGAGGTGATCAACACTCTTAATGGAATCATTTAAAATGTTAAAATATTTTATAATTAATGGAGGGTGCACTATGGAACCATTAAATAAATAAAAACAAATATAAAAGCTCAATATTTTAAAGATAAATCATATATTGGTTGATATAATTTTATATATACATTTATTACATCACTCTTAGGTCATTATGATTTCATAAGCACAATATATATTTTAAAGGGATTTAATTTTCAACCAAAAAATCCATTGTCATTGAAAATTATGAAAAATTACCATTATAATAATTAGGACAACCTGAATCCAAAAACAATATTCATTTTATCTGAATAATTTTCTATATTTTTGAATTTTTAATTTTCAAATAAAAACAAGTATTTATTAAAAATTATTGGGTTTTGACAAAAATAGTTTTCAAACCGTAAATAAAATTTCAAATTTGTTAATAAAAATTTATCTGATGATTGCTATTTAATCATTTTCTAGTAATAATATTATATTAAAATATTATTTAATTTATAAATATAATAATTCATCTAAATAGATTTCTTAATTTAATATTAAGTAAAAATACTATTTGTGCTTCAAAACCCATTTACAATGTAACAATAATAAAATCAATGTATATTATTTATTCATTACATAAATAATGAACTTAATTATTGTGTTATGGTCTTGTTAAATATCCCCTTATAAAATATTTATATGTTCTAAGGGTAATTTGTGCAATGGTGACAGACTCTGGGAGCAGCTCAGATAACATCGCTTAGGGGGTAAACTCTACTAACATACACATCAATCATATGAGGTTCCGTTCAAGATTAAAGTGTCGAATTAGGGCTTGGGCTTGTTAAAGAGAAAAGCCCAGTGACTCTACCTTCATTCTGAGATCAGAAAAATGTGCTTCGTATAGAACAATTCTACTAGATGAGGCCATCACTTCCTTTGTGTGAGTAAATTTTATTTGTTAAATCCATATATTTATAATAATCATGTGATCACTTTACAACGACTATATTAGCAATGGTAACAATTCATAATGATATTTTGGAATCCAAAAACATAAAACCATGTATGTTCATATGTATTATATAACTATTTTACATAATAAGATAGATAATCAGATCAAGAAAAATTTTCATTAATAAAATTTGGTGTTGTTATAGTCTTCCCCTGTTACGACCATTTTCCCTCGATAATTCCTTTTACCACAATGAAACAGATTAGGGTAGTTATGCTTCATTTCTTCCTCTGATTCCCACTTTTCTTCTTCAATCTTGTGGTTTCACCACAACACCTTGTTGAAGGGCATTGTGTTATTTTGTAGAACTTTACCCAGTAATCTATGATTTTTACCAACTTCACATCACATGAGTGTTCATTATCCAATGGTACCACCTCTAGATAGGGTACATGAGATGGGATTGTTTTTCACTTCTTCATGAGTGATACATGAAACACATCATGTACATGAGTTAGGTTGGTGGGAGTGATAGTTGATTTTCCACTTCTTCAATGCGATCAAGAATCTCAAAAGGGCTGATGTACCATGTACTCCGATTCCGCTTCATCCAAAATCTCATAACTCTCTTCCACGATGATATGAGGAGTAATACCTTATCTCTGACATCATACTCTAGGTCTCATCGACAATTATCATTATAGCTATTTTTTAGAATCTTAGCAGCATTAATGTGCTACTGGATGGTCTTAACATTCTCCACCATCTCATCAACCATTTCTAGACCTATGAGGTTTCTCTCCCCAACTTCATCCCAACATGTTGATGTTCTATACCTCTTCCCATTGAGGTCTTTGTAATGATCCATTTGGATGCTTGAGTGGAAACTGTTATTATAAGTGAACTCAACCAGAAAAATATGATGATCACATCCTCCTTCTAAGTCCATTGATCATGCTCCAAACATGTCCTCATGTGTCAGGATAGTCGGCTGAGACTGGCCATCAGTTTGAGGACGATAAGTCGTGCTGAGGATCAACTCAGTATTCAGAGTGTGATAAGGACTCTTCCATAACATAGAAGTGAAACATGGATCTTGATAGGATAAAATAGATAGTGGTACTCCATACAACCTTACAACGTTTTTGTTGTATATTCATGTCGTTTTATCCAATGGGATATCCTCTCGACTTGCATTAAAGTGTGCAGTATTTGTTAGATGATCCACAAGAACCATGATAGCATTATTTTATTTTGAATGTCGTTGGAAGTCCTATGATAAGTTATATGATTATTTTCTCCTATTTCAATATTAGTATGGGTAATGGTTACATTATCCCCTTATTATTATGTCTCTCAACATTAAAATGCTGACACACCATGGACGTTGATATATACTCAGTGATCTCCTTCTTCATGGTTTCCCACCAATAATTCTCTTGGAGATCTCAATACATCTTTGTGTTTTCTGGGTTAATTGAGAAATTTGAACAACGAGCATCTTCCAAAAGTATATTCTATAACTCCAAATTTTTTGGGACACATGGTCTAGACCCAAATATCACTATTCAATCATTATTAATATTGAGCTCTAAGTATTTACCTTTTAGGAATGTTTACACATTATTATGAATTCTCATATAAGTCTTTTGAGCATCCTTTAAACATTTATAATGATACGGTTAGGTAATCATTTTTGAATGTATTAATGATGTTCACATCATTATGATTACCATGTCCATCCTTTTGAAATATTTGAATGTTATATCCTTTTTAATTATCATAAATGATAAAATAATTGGATACATTATCCTTAGATCATATGCCACCATGTTCAATTTCCTAGGGTTGTAATGGATTGATCAATCATAGTCTTTGATCAGCACTAACCATCTTCATTGGAGCATGTTCACCCCTTTATTTGTGAATATATACTTGATTCTTTTGTGATCCGTATATATTTCACACTTCTCTCCAAGGATGTAATGTAACAAAAGTTTTAATTTGAATATTTATATATCCTACTCCAAATCATGAGTTGGACATTTTTTCTCAGGATCATTCAATTGACTTGATTACTGGGAAATTAATTTTTCATTTTTCATCAATTCATAGCCCATTTCCTTCTTCTAAGTGTCACTAAATAACACGAAAAGATTCTTTACATGTGGTCAATGTGAGCACGGGTGCAATTATTAGCCTCCTTTTCAACTCCTTAAAGTTATTTTCACATTCATCACTTCATGAAAACATTACTCACTTATTGGTTAGCTTGAAAAAAGGGCTGGAAAATCATGAGAAATTTCTCAAAAATCGATTATAATATCATGCTTACCCCATGATGCTATGAATATCTATAAACGATATTGGTCTCAACCATCCCTCAATTGAAGCTACCTTGGAGGTATCCATAGATATCCCATTTCATGTGATGATATTACCGAAGAATGAGACTACATTCAAATTGTACACACACTCATTGTACTTTTCATAGAGCTTCTCCTTTCTCATGGTCTCTAGAATAGTTCATAGATTCTCCTCATGCTCCTCCATTGTATTGGAGTATATTAGAATATCATCTATAATGTCTACCACCAATTAGTCATGGTAATCTCTAAATACTCTAGTCATCAAGTCCATGAATATTTCAGGAGCATTAGTGAGTCTAAATTGCATTACTATGAATTCATATATCCAGTACCTTGTACAAAAAGTAGTCTTGGGGATATCCACCTTTTTCATTCATACATTTTAATATCCAGACTGAAAATCCACCATGGAGAAGTATAATGCTCCATGAAACTGATCGAACAGGTCATTAATTTGTGGAAAATGATACTTTTTATTTATTTTGATTTTTTGGGATCATAGTAATAAAAAAGGCCCATTGACCCATCCATATTCTTAACTAAGAGGATGGGATCACCCCATGGTGAAGCACTTGGGCATATATACCCTTTATCCAAATTCTCCTGTAGTTATTTCATTACCTCCTCAATCTCCACAACGACCATTCAATATGGAGTCCTAGATATAAGAAATTTCTCATCTATATGATCAATCTATAATTCAATAACCCTTCTAGGAGGATGAACATGAAATTTCTCGGGAAACACTTCATTGAATTCCCTCAAAATAAGAATTTCGAAAATGATGGTTTCTTCCTTATACTCAATCATCAGAGCAAGATATGCATTATTATATATCAGTAATATCCATTATTTATATGAAGAATCGAAATAAGATTCATCATCCTACTTCCACATTGTTTCTGATGCTTTCGCCACGGCGCACACATCCGTCTGCGGGGAGGACGCGCTGCTTGTTGCCCCGCATTCCCGCTTTCCAATGGCGGGCGACATCCATTCCTTTTTCAGGGATATCTGCTCCTTGATCGAAACCGGGATGATGGGATGTTGGTTCTTCCTTCCGTGGATTCCTCCTCGGAGCTCATCACCTAGTCCGGGTCTCCCTCATAGATTTAAGATGTGCTCGTGAATCTCATTCATGGTTCCATATCTTCATGGATGCTGGTTAATTACACTACTTCTGTCAAGACATTCCATGGGGTCCTGACATGGTAGTGACCTTCAGTCGGAGTAGACGGCAACATCAGGCATGTCGAGTCATCTCTGGGTGCGTGGACATAGGGGAACCTGTATTCTTCCTCAAAAGAGGGCATCTCAAGGGTGCAGAACCCGTGGCATCCCACATCAGATGTGGGGAATCATAAGCCATCTGAGGTTTTCCTCAGATTCCCATGTTTATCACGTGGAATGCCTCGAGTTTAACATCTTTCGGAGACATTTACTCCGAGGGCGTGTCTTCTGAGGTTTTCCTCAGGCATCTCATGTTTAACATGAGGTAGGCCGCACGTTTAATTTCTTGTAGAGACAGTTACGCCAAGGGCGCTTCTTCTGAGGTTTTCCTCAGGCATCTCATGTTTAACACAAGGTATGCCATGAGTTTAATATCTTGCGGAGACAGAATGAGGGTGATCTGAACGTCCCATAGAGACGGATCATACTGGTACATCCTAAGGAGGGAACACCTGGGAGATGAATGGATCAGGACGCCCAATGAGGAAGGATCCAAGGTGGTGGGCCCCATGTATGGGAGAAGTCACACCGTGGATGATCTAAACACCACTGAGGGAGGATCAGGGAGATTGCACCCTAAAATGGGAGACACCATGGTTTACAATTAGATGGGATTGAGCCTCATGGAGGCTTCCTACGTACACTGTGTAGAGGAGAGGGATCAAAACCCACATATTTAAAAGGGGGGATGGTCTGGGGTGTACATAAAGGACAACGAACCGGAGACATGCTGTGGCTTACGCATAGATAGCTGCCCGGGTGCTGCAGGGAACGACGCTGGTGGATGAGTGGCATGATCTCACCTGGATGTGGCGGCCCGGGTATGAATCAGGATGGGTGGTGGATGGATTAACAAAATGGAGGGGGAATGAAATGGGACCATCGGAAGGGCGACAGTGTAGTTGGGCTTGAGCCTCAAAGAGGCTTCCTACGTATCCCCGTGGCAGGGAATCAAAGTATGCGTAGTTCGGGATGGATTGGGGCTTACGCAAGGGTGCTGAACAGGTGGATAGTGAACCGACATGAAGAGGTCAGAACAACTGGTTGGTGGGCATGAACCTTGTGGAGGCTTCCTACGTATCCCTGTGGAAGGGAATCAAAGTCCACGTAGTTCGGGATGGATTGGGGCTCACACAAGGGTGCTGCCCAGGTGGACAGTGAACCGACGTGAAGTGGTCGGAACAACTGGTTGGTGGGATTGAACGTCGTGGAGGCTTCTTACGTATCCTTGTGGCAGGGAATCAAAGTCCATGTAGTTTGGGATGGATTGGGGCTTACGCAAGGGTGCTTCATGGGTGCCGCTAGGGAGAGGCAATGGTGAATGGGGCATGCGCTCAGAGGCGGCCCACAATGGCGGTATGGGGCATACGCTCTGAGGCGGGCCAATGTGGTATGGGGATTACTCTCTGAGGTAGACCAAAGTGGATATGGGGCTTACGCTCTGAGCCGGCCCATGGTGTGATGGAGCATAAGCTCTGAGGCGGCCCAAAGTGGCATGGGGATTAAGCTCTGAGGCGGCCCACGATGTATGGGGATTATGCTCTTAGGCGGCCCATGATGGTTGGTGAACCGACGTGAAGAGGTCGTAACAACTGGACGGTGGGCTTGAACCTCGTGGAGGCTTCTTACGTATCCCTGTGGCAGGGGATCAAAGTCCACGTAGTTTGGGATGGATTGGGGATTACGCAAGGGTGCTGCCCGGGTGCCGCTAGGGGGCGGCATTGGTGAATGGGGCATGCGCTCTGAGCTGACCCACAATGGAGGTATGTGGCTTACGTTCTGAGGCGGCCCAAAGTGGATATGGGGATTACGCTCTGAGGAGACCCATGGTGGGATGGGGCTTAAGCTCTAAGGCGGCCCAAGGTGGCATGGGGCTTAAGCTCTGAGGTGGTCCATGTTATATGGGGATTACGCTCTAAGGCGGCCCAAGGTGGCATGGGGCTTAAGCTCTGAGGCTGCCCACTTTGTATGGGGCTTACGCTCAGAGGCTTCCCATGGTAGATGTCATGGTCGATGCACGCTCTAATCCCACGTGAGTCATGCTCGGTGTGGGAAACAAGAGGCAGCAGGGACCAGACGATCATGTCGTGAAGGGTGCGTCCGTGAGAAGTGGAATGGGGCTTACGCATTGAGCGGGCCATGGTGTCTTCCTCATGTCTGGCCATGAGGGAATCCCAACTCACTAGCGGGTTGAGGTAATCACCTATGCGCTAGTGCACAAGCGGGATACTGTCAAGGGCATTGGAATCTATCCCAACAAAGGGAGGTGAAATGTGTGAATCACATGCCAAATATTCAGAACGTCGTGATATTGGCATGGTGATGGAGGATAACTGTTGACCGTGGCCAAAACACAGCATCCATATCATGTTAGCCAGAAATTAGGACAACAAATGAGGGCTGACCGCTGACCATGTTCGCAACACGGGGCCTAACTCAAATATCGCCGATCAGTATCCCGAAACGTTGGCCCAGGACAGCAGGCGGACCATAGGTCGAGCATCCATACTATTAGGGGGTCCCTCCAGACGTGATCAGTCTTCTGGGGCGTTGGCCTAGGACAGCAGGTGGACCAAAGGTCTATCATCCATACTGTTAGGGGGTCCCTCCAGACTTGGAAGTGAGTGACGATCCGGACAAAGGACACGCAACGCGTGAGGTGGAGTGATGGAATGTTTGAATGGATTCCAAGTCTTTTGAAACTACGCCACTGTAATCATGGCATTAGGCATCTTATGCTTGGCGCATAAGGAATCTCTTATTTGGAACAAGAGCCATCCTATTTTTTGAGCACATGGTTTACTACAATTTATAGTCAGGTAGATAGGACTACGGGCGTCTCATGCTTGGAGTATAAGGCATCTCTCGTTAGAAGCGAGAGGCATCCTTTGTTTGGCATATAGGGATTACTACAGTTTATAGTCATGTAGATATGAATACTGGCGTCTCATGCTTGGAGCATAAGGCATCTCTCGTTAAGAACCGAGAGGCATCCTATGTTTGGCACATAGGGAGTTCTACAGTTTATAGTCATGTAGATAGGACCACTGGCCTCTCATTCTTGGATCATAAGGAATCTCTTATTTGGAACAAGAGGAATCCTATGTTTAGAGAACAAGGTTTACTACAGTTTATAGTCATGTAGATAGGACAACTGGCATGTCATTCTTGGAGCAGAAGGCATCTCTCGTATAGGGAAAGAGGCGTCCTATCATTTGTTAGATAGGGAGTACTACAGTTTATAGTCATGTAGATAGTACTACTACCATAAAGTGCCTAGAAAGGCTGGTGTTGGGTCTTACGCAAGGGCGGCCCATGCTGGTTCATCCTGACATGAGAGCCAGGGGATAGGGTTTTACGGAGCTGCCTGAGGAATGGTTCGACTCAAGGTACTCGGGGGAATTGATGATGAGAATCTCAACTCACGACATAGTAAACTAACCAAGAGGAATATGTCAACTGAAGGCGTTTCGCATCGCATGGAGGGGTATCTCAAATCATGGTATTCCAAAAGGGGAAGGTGGATGCGCATTAGGGCACAATGGAAAACCCCGATGTCTCGGCCCGATAAGTTTGCGGTGCGACTCTCCATTTTTCGTGGGAGTATGTGACGGTAGCGCAGGGCAGGCATGCGCGCAATTGAGGCTGTTGCACGAGAAACACCGGGTCGGCATGCAGTAGGTGTGGTGGGAGCGCAATACCAGATGCAGGCGCGCAATAGGGTGCGGCGTGCGCAATAGAGGCGGTGGGCGCGCAATACCGAACGTGGGCGCGCAATAGCAGTAGCGGGCGCGCAATAGTGGCGGGCGCACAATATGCGGCGACGCGCGCAATAGGGTGCGACGCGCCCAATTGCAGCAGCGAGCTCCCAATAGCGGCGGCGCGCGCAATATACGGCGGCGCGAGTAATAGCGGCGGTTCGCGCAATAGCGGCAGCGCACGAAATAGAGGCGGGCGCGCAATATGCGGTAGGGTGAGCAATATGCGGCAGGGCGCGCAATAGCGGCGGGCGTGCAATAGCGGCGGCGTGCAATAGCGGCGGGGCGTGCAATATGCAACAGCCCACGCAATAGGACCGGTGCTACACTGGCACGCGAAAAATCGGGCTCAGTGGCACTGTTGCGCGCAAAAATTATGAGTTGTGCGGAAAACTGGGCAGGATGGCCCTTTTCCGCGCAAAACTAATGTTTTGGACGCCGGAGGGGAGTTTTCTGTGTGGGCGCGGAAACTGTGGACTTACGCGCATCAGAGCGGCGGCCGACCTCTGGGGATCCTCTCTCCAAAGGGGGGGGGGGGGTGCCCTCGTATTTATAGGCGGAACCCGGACGCCGGTGCGAGGAAAATTATGCGCGCGCGATGTGTTTTCCGCGCGCCAGGCGCCGCGCGGAGAATTCCGCACGGGCAAAGGCGGTGCGCGCAAAATTGCCCGCGGGCAAAGCGTTGCGCCTAAAATTCCACGCGCGCAAATATGGGCACGTAATATTCTGCGCGCGCACTTGATTTTCGGCGCGAAACTCTTTTTTTACCCGAAAATCCACACTTCGCCCCAAAACCGTCCTAGATCGCCATCCCCAGTAGTCCAACTTCAAACAGCCGTATCTTTTGATCTGTAACCGCATTTAGGCCCCACGACCAGTCAAATCAAAGCTTGCAGAACGCGCTATGCTCCGGGATCATCTATGTGGACATTTGAAAAATTTGGTATGAGTTTTTAGGGGTCAACACACATATAAATAATCAGGTCTCGATTCGCTACAAGAGAG